>CM076997.1:121518887-122758887 GCA_039090855.1 Macrothele yani
ATTTTGATAATAATAGGTTATGATTTAAAGTATCAAATGCTTTTGATAAATCGATGAAAAGTTCCAATGTAAATTTATTATTAATAGAATTAGATTGAATTTTATCTTTTTAAGTGTAAAAGGGCGATTTCTGTTGAAGAATTTGGTTAAAAAGCCAAATTGATTTTTGTGCAAAATTTTATACTTTTCAATATAGGCAAATAATCTAACAAATAGTAATTTTTCAAAAATTTTAGCGAATATGGATAATTTAGCTATTGGTCGTATAATTATTAATATCTGCCAGAGAACCTTTTTTAAAGACGGGTAATTTTTGCAATTTTTAACGAATCTGGGGAAAATACCTGTAGCTAGAATGGAATTAAAAATATATAATAGGGGAGTAACAATGTAAAAAGTTAGTTTTTTTTTTAAATTTTGGGAAGAATACTATCTGGGCCTGGTCCTGTATTTATGTTAATATTCTGCAGTTGGTAGATTAATTCAGTTCTAGTAATTTCCAAAGTATGCATTGAATTTAAAGTGCATCAGTTGGAGTTATCAGGTAATTGTTGATCATTTAGCTTAGGAAGTTGTTGTATTATACATTGTGGTGATACAATAAAATGATTATTAAATTGATTAGCAATTTCAGTTTGATCAGTAATTTCGATGTTACCACAAGTGAGGTGAATCAAAGTTTTTGGTACATTCCTATGGCCTAATAATATGTTTAAGTGCTTCCAGGTTACTTTAGGATTGTTTTTAGGAAAAATATGAAAATAATAATCTCTTTTTAATTTTCTAATGTAGGAATCGAGATTATTTCTATTTTTTTTTAAATATTATAATCAATTTGTGACCTTTATTTTAAGAATTTTGTGAACAGTTTATTTTTTATATTTATCTGATTAAGACAGTGCCTTGTTAGCCAAGGTTTCCGCTCTTCCCTGGATTTAGACGTGGTTCTTTTAAATGGAAAAGCCTTATTGTACAATCTCTTCAAAGTTATTTCTAATAAATTATAAGCCACATCAGGATTAGGAATTTGCATTATTTCATCCCAGTTCGTATCATGTACTAGTTTTGCGAATAGATTCGTATTCTCATTAATAATTCTAGTGAAAGTATTTGATGGTCTAGAGGCTTGTACATCACTATATGTGTAAATTAAGAAAATTGGTAGATGATCACAGAAATGAAAATTAAGAATACCAGATAAAATCGAGTCCGAAGGTATATTTGTTATACATAGATCCAAAATTGAGGCCATATATTGAGTTATTCTTGCAGCTGAAAGAATAGTGTTATAAAATCCTGCAGTAGCAATTGCAGAAACGGATTCTCGTGGATATGAAAGGTTCCGCGACAGATCAATATTAGTCTCCAAGTAACAGTCCTTTTTTCTTTGTAAAATTTATATAATTAAGTATATCAGTAAATTTTTCAATAAATAAAGAAGGGTTCACTGTTGGTGGTCGATAGAAAGCTGAAATTATATTATATTGATCTTCAATTGTAATAATTTCAATATCAGAATTAATAAACATCAATTCTTCAATTTGAGTGTAGTCCACATTATTTGTTTTTACAAAAATTGCAATTCCTCCTCCTCTAGACTCAGTCCTATTTTTATTAAAAGTCTGATAGAGTGGGAGATGTAGACAATAGTCTTCAGAGGGAAACCATGTTTCCGAAATGCAAATTATATCTATTTGGTAATTAAGTAGTTTAACCAATGCCTGTAGATCAGATATCTTATTGACCAATGATCTGGCATTAAGATGAATAATATTTAGAGAATTTTTAGGGTTATTAGATATTGTATCATTAAGGTGCTGTACTGAATAATAATTATTAGTCATATATCAATGTACCACAAACAGTTTTGTAAAAATTAAGTCACCTCCCCATAGCACTATCTGAGAATCCCACAATATAGTGTGGCCACCCCTGCACCAATTAATAAAATAATTGACCTTATCTCCTTATTATTTTGTCAAAAATAAAGGAAAAAGAGAGATAGAGAGAGAGAGAGAGAGAGAGAGAGAGAGAGACAAACACACACACACACACACACACGCACACACACACACACACACACACACACACACACGCACGCACGCGCGCGAACAGTAAAATAGAATAAAAAATAACCTAACAGTTAGTTAATGCTGCATAACATAGTATCTTTCAAGTACCATATACACATCAAGACACTTTCCAATAGTTGTAATCAGTGACATACAAGAACTCAATAAAAAAATTATTATATAGATATTAATAACCTCATTATGCAGTACAAATTTTATATTTCCCTCAATAATCAACAATTCTGTAGTATAATTAAGTAGTAAACCAAACAGTGAAGGGAATATAGTAAAATAGGGTAGTAGTAGTAAAAGACCATGTACAATTCATTTTTATCAGTTACCATGCCATAGTTCTAATAGCTAAACATATTTAGTGACTGGATAGAAAAATGTCATTCAGCAACTCTCATGACATAGAGGAATGAAATAAAGATTGTATTTATATTAATTGTCCCTATGTGTAATACAAATTCCCTATCTCTTCCTAGTGATCAATAATTCTATAAATTAACGAACAAAATATAATAGTATATAATAATAATAACAACCAAATACAAATTAATAATCTAAAGCAACTTTTATGGGAATTTTACTAGGAAATTTTTCTTTCATTAATAGCAAATTTTCGGAGAAAAACTCTTCTCCTTCTTCAGGCTGTCTTGTTGTTGTCACTTTTTACTTGTCACTATCACGGTTACGGTTTACCTTGACGGTTATGGTTAACCTTGACGGTTTAGGTTATTTTTCAACAAATCCTTCCAGATGTTAGGCAGGGAAAATCCTTTGCAGTCATTGATGATGGAATTTTGATTTTCTCAATCTCTGTTCCTTCTTTCAGTTTTCTTTTTTGGAAATTGCTTTGGAAACTGATTACTTTAAGGGAATTCCAATCCATGCTGTGCCCAGTTTCTCTAACATGCCTATCTAATCCAGTCTTGTTGGAGCAATTTTTTATAGCTGCTTTATGCTCAGCTATACGAGTTTCTAGTCTGCGACCTGCTCAGCTATACGAGTTTCAGGTCGCAAACTAGAAACTCATATAGCTGAGCATAAAGCAGCTATAAAAAAAATTGCTCCAACAAGACTAGATTAGATAGGCATGTTAGAGAAACTGGGCACAGCATGGATTGGAATTCCCTTAAAGTAATCAGTTTCCAAAGCAATTTCCAAAAAGAAAACTGAAAGAAGGAATAGAGATTGAGAAAAATCAAAATTCCATCATCAATGACTGCAAAGGATTTTCCTGCCTAACATCTGGCAGGATTTGTTGAAAAATAACCTAAACCGTCAAGTTTAACCGTAACCGCCAAGGTTAACCGTAACCGTGATAGTGACAAGTAAAAAGTGACAACAACAAGACAGCCTGAAGAAGAAGAGTTTTCTCCGAAAATTTGCTATTAATGAAAGAAAAAATTTCCTAGTAAAATTCCCATAAAAGTTGCTTTAGATTATTAATTCAATTAAACTAGGAAGCCATTTCTCAACATGAGCTTTATTCAACCAAATACAATTCAAATTTCTCAGTTGCCATACCAAAATTCCAATAGGTATGCTAACATAACAGAGGAGGAATATGTCATTAGGAACTCGAATGACAGACAAAACTATATGTATCAATAACCTCTATAAACAGTACAAATTTCCTGATACCTCCCAATAATCACCAGCCCTATAGAGCAGTCAAATGCATATAATAAACTAAGAAACGGAGGGAATCCAAAAATATAGAACAATAATGACCAACCAAATTCAGTTCAAGTTTCCAATTCCCATACTGAAATTCCAATAATTATAAAGATTTAACAAGTAGGCAAATCCCTGTGTTCCCATGCCCAAATTCCAGTGTTTAAACAGAGCTAATGACCATGATGAAATCTGCCACCAATCAACTCCAGTAACATGCAAATATAAGATAAAAGTTAGGCTCAAGTAAATAACCTCTATACACTTTATAATTTCTTCTTTTCTTCCAATAAAAAAATAATTAAGTTTGATGGTCTAATATAATAAACCAAGAGATGATAAGGAAATGATACTATAAACCAATAGCATCCAAACAATTATAAAAAAGATTTCTCTTTGCTCTCAAATCAAAATTCCAGCAAATATGCACAATTAATGGCTAGGTGAAACTAGGTCATGAAACATCTCCAGTGACCTGCAGAAATTATTTAAATATTATATAAGTTGATTATCTCTACACACAGTACAAAGTTCATACCCCCCCCCCCCATCAGCAATTCTGCACAATAGTCCAATGCAGCAAATCAAGACATGAAAGGAACAAGTTAGTAAAAGCATGCAATGCATTGATTATAATACGCTTTCCAACATACCAGAAATCATTACTCAAGTTATGGGAATAATGGCTGTGAAATAAATCTCGGTCCTGTGCCCTGACCTTTGATCCCATTTCGATTATATTCAACAGAACCAGTTTGGTATACCTCCGAAATAACATGATAAAGTTTTGTCGCAATCGAAGCATTTTTACGTAAGTTATGATGCATAACGGCTATAGAATAGATCCCGCTCCTGTGTCCTAACCTTTGACCCCATTTTCAATAGAATTCGTCCCCAGGCAAGTCCCTACAACATACTAACATTTCATCCAAATCGAAGCATTTTTACGTAAGTTATGACGCATAATGGCGATGGAAGTGATTCCGCTTCTATGTCCTGACCTTTGACCCCATTTCGCCCATTTTCAATAAGGTTTGTCGCCAGGTGGTTTTCTACCACATACTAAAATTTCATCGAAATCGAACCTTTTTACATTAGTTATGACGCATAGCAAAAGTGGAATGGATCCCACTCCTATGTACTGACCTTTGACCCCATTTCGTTCACTTTAAATAGGGTACCTTCCCAGGTGATCCCCTACCAGATACTAAAATTTCATCGAAATCGAACGATTGTTACGCGAGTTATTGTGTGGACGGACACAATCAAACACAACGCGTGACGTAATGAGGCAGATGGGAATCGCGACCATCGCTCGCCGCAAAAGTGTGACGTCATAAAACTTTAATAGGATCCACACACAGCGCGTGACGTAATGAGACAGATGGCGTGACTGCACGCCAACATTCGCAAACGCAGCGAGATTGTGACGTCATAAGATGTCTAAGCATTGGTAACATTAATGGAATAATGGAACAACGCCATCACTAAAAACATTATAATTCGGGGTGGTTATTTAACCCACTGAACGAATTCTCCTAAAGTCGAGATCAAGCTAAATCGATTTCTAGTACCAGAAAACGGTAGGTTAACGACTTTCATGAAAATTCTTAGAGCTGTTTTCAAAATAAAAATGTACATACATACATACATACAAGAATTGCTACTTTAAGGTGGAAGTCAAGTAATTTTGCTTCCTATACTTCCAATGTAAAAATTTCTGTACACATTTTCTTCACAATTAATGCGTTCCCAAGGATGAAAATTTGAACATCGATTAAAATATCTTCATTTTATAACTTGCAATACTTAATATTTTCTAAAACATAACCATAATTATGCAATTGAACATTTGTTTGTCTACTGACGTCATGAAAACACAGGTCGCGCCATCTTTTTTTTCTGGACAATTAATGCGTTCACAAGGATGAAAATTTGAACATTGATTAAAATAGCTTCATTTCATAACTTGGAATACTTAATATTTTCTAAACCATAACCGTAATTATGCAATCCAACATTTTTTTGCCCACTGACGTCATCAAAGTATAGGTCGCGCCATCTTTTCTCTGGTTTCAACACAACCAAAGGAAAAGTTATTGATTTTTAATATGATTATGGTTATGTTTTAGAACATATTAAGTTTTCCAAGTTATAATATGAAGTTATTTCAATCGATGTTCAAATTTTCATCCTTGTTAACACATTAATTGTGAAGGAAATGTGTACAAAACTTTTTCCATTGGAAGTGTAGGAAGCAAAATTACTTGACATCCACCTTAATAATATGGGATAAGGGCAATGGAAAGGATCGCAATCCTATTTCCTGGCCTTTGACCACATTTCGTCCATTTTCAATAGGGTTCGTCCCCAGGTGGTCCCCTACTACATGCTGAAATTTCATCGAGATCAAACCATTTTTACGCAAGTTATGACGCATAAGGGCAATGGAATGCATCTGGATCTTATGTCCTGACCTTTGACCCCACTTCACCCATTTTGAATAGGGTTTGTCCCCAGGTGCTCTCCTACCACATAGTAAACTTTCATTGAAATCGAACCATATTTACGCAAGTTATGATGCATAAGGGCAATGGAATGATCCCGCTCCTAAGTCATGACCTTTGACCCCATTTATCCCATTTTCAATAGGGTTCATCCCTAGGTGGTCCCCTACCACATAGTAAAGTTTCATTGAAATCGAACCATATTTACGCAAGTTATGGTGCATAAGGGCAATGGAATGATTCCGCTCCTACGTCGTGACCTTTGACCCCATTTGTCCCATTTTCAATAGGGTTCATCCCTAGGTGGTCCCCTACCACATAGTAAAGTTTCATTGAAATCGAACCATATTTACGCAAGTTATGGTGCATAAGGGCAATGGAATGATTCCGCTCCTATGTCGTGACCTTTGACCCCATTTGTCCCATTTTCAAAAGGGTTCATCCCTAGGTGGTCCCCTACCACATAGTAAAGTTTCATTGAAATCGAACCATATTTACGCAAGTTATGGTGCATAAGGGCAATGGAATGATTCCGCTCCTACGTCGTGACCTTTGACCCCATTTGTCCCATTTTCAATAGGGTTCGTCCCTAGGTGGTCCCCTACCACATACTAAAATTTCATTGAAATCAAACTATTTTTATGCCAGTTATCATGCGGACGGACAAAACTGGAGCATATACGCTTCTTCAACCTACGGTTGGAAAGCGTAAATAAAGTAAAATGAAGTAGAATAATAATAACAAGCCATGTACAATTTACATTTGTCAGTTTGCATATCAAAGTCATGCACCAGTAGAATCAGTGGAAGTAGATGGTAAACCAGACTCAATAAGATCATGCATAGAAATGATCTTTTCTTGGCGATGAGTCATTTTTCCTGACATAGATATGTCCATTATTAATCCAAACGGATCCCACTAATCCTTGGTGTAACAGTTTTCTAGCATGCCAGAATAATTCCTTATATGGAGGAATAAGATTTTCATTTATGAACACACAAGTTTTGGGCAAAATACTATTAAAATCACAGTTGTATGTAATGGATCTCTTCCTATCAAGCCAGTTATCTCTTGAAGTTCTGGACAAAAATTGAACGAGCACATTGGCATTGGGTTTTTTGAAAGAATCTGATTTTAAGGGATGTATAATGTCAATATCCTGTTAATTGAAATCGAGTACATCAAATGCTTTAGCCAATGTACTCATATAATTCCTGAGTTCTTTTTCATCTTGTGTATAAGTCAGATCAATGCCATGAAATTCCAGGGTTTTTTTTACATAAATATTGGGCCGATTCATTAATGTCACATTGTAATTTATTTAATTCAAGTTGTTTGAACTCCATCTGCTGCAAGAGATTATCTTGTGTAATCCTTAACCTTTCATTTTCTTTCTTAAATGACTCCAGTTGTTCCAAAATTGAATCATAGTTTGTCGACATATGTTCTATAGATGCCTTACATTCCATCAGTTCACTCTTCAATTCCAAAATAGGTTCCAATTTTTTATTTATATCATCCAAGGCCTGTCTTAGATCATTTTTAACTTTTAGGTTTGTGGAGTCAATCTTTTTATTAATATCTTGTAATGATTTCAAAATTAGTTCCATGTTAACTGGATCAGTAGTACGATTCAAACAAGAACTACTCCCCGATTTATTCAATATATTTTGCTTGGTTCTTGTGGTCATAATGTCACATCCGAAAAGAGAGAAAAAAAAAATAATAATTACATATATCAGTCAATTAGCTTGTGAATGTCACACCAGAGGGCAGCATGCTGGCACCTTATTTAAAATTTGGTGTTCTACTATTTCTTCAGGTTCAGTGTCAATAAATTAAATAGATATGAACATGCAGACAAAAATTATCTCACGTACCACAATCCAAGGCAAAGAGTAGTATTACACTAGCGTAGAATATCTGTCTTCTTAGATTGAATCGGCAAGAGGACTCCAAAGACAGAAGATTTTACACATATGAAGCACCTCTATACAACCGTAGTTTTGAAGTTAAATTCAGCCCTTCGAATGATGCTATTAATTCTATCTGTGCCGCCCGGTGGCGCAGTGGTCTAAGTGATGGCCTCTGATCATTCGTCCGAACGGGGTCTGGGTTCGAATCCCGGTGAGGCATGGATGTTGTGTTTGTCTTACGGCACTGGCTCTCTCCCTTCCCTGGAACCAGTGACCCTAAATTAGGGACGGGCGACTGCTTATAGCCCATTGAGTTGCTCACGGTGGTCGTTAAACCTCCAATCAAAAAAAAAAAATTCCGTCTGCAAAACAATGTGCAGTAAATAATCTAACACCACATATTAATAGTAATATTTGGTCGTATAGCCTTTTCGTGATATAAATACGGAGCCGGGGGAAACTCAACCCTTACTCTACAACATACTTGACTGGGAAGCTCAACCCTTACTCTACAACATCATCACCGCAGGGACAGATGTTCATCCAGCTGATGGGAAGTGGCGGCCCAAGCAGACATGTACTGTCTGATGTTTTCCCATCTTTATGCTTTCCGTTGTTCTCATGACACGCACCCGCCTCAGTTGTAGGTTGCTGAGCTGGTGGTTATGTGCTAGCGCTCGAGTTTAGTTTCTTGTTCTCTTTCCTTTATTCTCCATTTTATGTTCCCTTCTTTGTTTTTCCGAGCTGGTTAGCTAGACCTACCTGCACGTTTGGCGTGTGCGGTGACCTGTGAGGTGGAAAAGAGGATGCTGGAGGCTGAGGTTTCTGGGGGCCGGGGTGTTGTTGTCGCCAGTTACCAACACTCCTCTTTGCCTCCTGCTTCACCCTAAATGGGCGGCTGGGAACTAACCCACTCCTAGTCAATGAGGTCTGTGGCCAAGTGGAGTCCAGAATTCTAACGGCTTGTCGTTATGTACGGCAGAGTCTGGAGATAGTGTGGGCATGCCAAAGAGGTGTTACCAAGACACAGGAAAGTCGCAGTGCTCGCTGAGCGCATGTCTGCCCTATCAACTTGCTATAACCGCCGCTCAACCCTAGAGCCTTGTCTTGCATCTATTTGGGCTTGTGGCCCCCTGCTCTCCCCTGTTGGGCTCTGTGGTGGGCAGGGAAGTCTACAGACGAATTATTTCTTATTCTTTATGGATTTAAATAATGTTTCCCAAGAACCTAAAATCAAACGATGTATTGAGAAGGCTCAGGCCCTTCCTCCACGAAGCATGTCCCCGATTCTTCGAATGCTAATTTTTTTCTTTGTGCACTCATTGGACCCTTCAAAGCCTGTGAGTGCTAAAAGTCCATTTTGGATAAACAAAGCACTTCAATCCATTGCCAGCTCTCCTAAGGGCATCAAGAAACTCCAGTCTGGAGATCTTGTAGAGATGTCCACTATGACCTACAGTTCCACTTTTCTCAACACTACCTTGCTGTTTTGAGACTCCTGTCAAAATAACTCCACATATATACATACATACATACATACATATCAGTAAGCTGTTCTCTGGGATTCAGGAGCTAGCTCCAGAAAGAAAAACAAACTAAGAGATAATTTTTAACTGATTATTTGCGTACTTTTGCCATATGAAACACCTCCATTTACAGCGATCTTGACATACAACTCGGGCTTCATTGACATCCATCACACGATGCACACAAGATCTTCTATACTTCATAATCATAATCTTTTTCATGCAGACACTCCTGAATCTGGTCCTCCCATGACTTCCTTGGGCTGAAATTTTTTTCTTAGTAAGCATCTCATCAAGCATTCTTTCAACATGTCCAAACCACCGAAGCATATTAGTCTCCACCTTCCTAACAACATTTTGCTTCACATTACACAACTCCAACAGATCTTCATTCTTCACACGATCAGAACGTGTCTTGCCGCAGACAGTAACACATTTCTCCAGCACACAAACGACTCCTATGTTTCTTCTGTAGTACCCAGGTTTTACTGTCATACATCAGAGTAGGAACAATTACACTTTCTTACACAGCTATGCAGCACTCCCTTGAGAAGCCATCATTCCTGTGAAAACCTCCCAAGGCAACTATGACTTATAATGAAGAATTCACTCTCCTACTAATTTCACCATCCAATTTGTTCTGTTTGTCAAACATGCTTCCTAAATACACAAACTCATTCACCTGGTCAATCACGGTGCCATGTAGACATATTGCATTCAGTACTATCAGTTCCTCATAAAAACCATAACTTTGGTTTTTCGTTTATCAATACTCAGTTTGAATTTTATTCAAACTTTGTACATCCGGGACAACATACTGTGCAACTCACTTTTGCTCTCTGCCAACAGGACCGTGTCATCAGCATACAGCAATCTGCACACACGGATATCACCAAGACATAAACCAGTATTATTTATTTTGGCATCACTAATGCATGCATCCATAAATATATTAAACAGCCATGGTGACATGTCTGACTCCTGCACCAATAGAAAACCATTTTGATGAAACAACATTCACTCATACACAAGCTCTACTACCAGCATACATGGCTTTTACACTGTTGAGTAGATTCCCAGTAACACCATATTCATTCAATACCTTCCACAGAAGTGTTCTATTTACTCGGTCATAAGCTTTCTCTAAATCTATGAAGGCAGCAAAACTTACCAACAGCCAGATACTTTTCAATCATCATACGTAATGCAAAAATTTGGTTAGTGCAGCCTTTACTAGGAATAAAACCACTCTGAACATCCCACATTTTCCCTGATGTAAGACTCTGTACTTTTTCAATAATGACCTTACCAAACACTTTCCCTGGCACACTCAGTAAGCTAATACCATGCTAGTTCTTGCAGTCAGTCTGATCACCTTTTCCCTTTTACAAGTGAACAATGATAGCATCCTTCCAATCCTGAGAGACCATTGCTAGCTCCCAGCACAACTGGCAAATTTCAGTTAACCAGTGAATTACAAAGTCATCACCACATTTCAACATCTCGGCAGTTATGCCATCAACTCCTGGAGCATTACCATTTTGAAGAGATTTTAGAGCTTTACACACCTCTTCTCTTGAGATCCCTACTGTGCTTCCCTCCTTCCCTGTGACATCATCTGCTTCTACCTCTGAATCCCCTTTGCTTTTCTGATCTAATAATTCACAGAAGTATTCACCCCATTTTTCACTTAACTGATTGGGCTCCCATATCATTTCCCTAGTCCTATTCTTCACACAACTTACAACTTTGTTTCCCCTATTTTTCTGAGTCTCGTGTACTTCCAGAAAGTCTTTCTATCTTTCCGAAAAGCCAATTCATGCCTTTCCACCTTCTCCTTCCTATCTTTTGCGTTACTCTGGCGAACCAGCTTAGCTGCTTCGCGCTTCTTACAGCGGTATTCATCCGCAGAAATTCTACCTTGCAACATTCCCAAATAGGCTTCCTTCATTCTCTTTACTGCCTTTTCAATCTCACTATTCCACAAAGCATCACCTATGTTGTTACCCACTATTGGGGTTCCACAGACCTCTTCAGCAGCAGTGACAACACAGTTCTTAAAACATTTCCGTTTCTTTTCTACATCCCTCTCACAAGACTTCAGCTCCTTCAGTCGTTCTCTGAGAGTTAGCATAATGCTGATTATCTTCAGCACCTGTGAGCATCTGAGGTTAAGAGGAGTCACTCACCCCACTTCAGAGCCACTGGCTTCAGGGAGGGAACAGAACCAGCACTGTGGGGGAAGCACACCACCTATGTCTCATCCAGAATTTGAGAGCAGGTCCAACTCTGATGACTAATCAGAAGCTAGTAAATCTCGCCACTCGCCCACTCATGCAGCAATATTGGTGTTCAATGAGTGCAAACTATACAGGATATTGACATAAAAACCACCTTACTCTCAAGCATGACTTTCTGTGATCAATCGTATAAGATCAGGCTATGCCACTTTCATTGGTCATACAGGATTCTGTGTACGAGCAAAAACGCCATTTTCAGTCGCATGGGGTGCCAAATTGCAACCCAAATGCAACCATCTTCACTATTGACTTCTCTTGTGGAGCATGGGTAAGTAAGTTTTATTTGGATTTGGGGGCAGAATAGTGTTATGTTAAAATAAATAATTTGAGATGTGCAGCATAGCGTTTCATTTTGTGTTATTTCGCTGTTCCAAAAAAGGCGTAATTTTAGGAATAAGTTACTATAAATTTCCCAATGATAAACATTAGTGAGACACCTAGATGAAAGCCATGTCTAGAGAAACTTTGACAATATGATATACAATATATTGTTCAGCAGTAACATTCATTTCAAAGACTTGTTTCCAGTCTTAAAGTAAGACGTTTGAAAAATGGATCAGTGCCGTGAATATTTCAGAGTTATTCGTCGTATCATCATCATCATCATCATTGTCAACCATTATCAATCCACTGCTGGACGAAGGTCTCCCCAAGTTTCCTCCACAACGGTCTGTCTTGTGCCAGTCTCCTCCATGTCACTAAGATTCCAGAAATTGCAAAAAGTAATTTTTAAAATCATAGACATAAAGCACTGCTACTAACAACAATTTGGTGCATTAAATATTTACTGAACAAACTTTCATTATGCTTTGACATGAAGTTTCCTTCGTAATCCAGTCGAAATATTGTTCATTCTTTTACAAATGTCAGAAGAAAATGCCAATTTATTCCAGAGCTGTTGTGTTTGTGTTCTATGAACTATATTTTAAGATCAGGCATCACAACTGTATAGGTACCAACAGAACAACAAATGTGACCTCTCATTCACATCAGAAGAATGATGGCTAGGTAAGTAACTGATGAGGGAGAAAATGCTGCTGTGCAGCTACTACTAGTCACCCAAAAATGGCCTTTCTCTGTAGGATCCTTTCTTCATGGATTAACTTATGTACAGGGCTCGAAAAATATCTGAAAAGTTACATGCCCTGCAGGTCATGTGCAGAAAATATTTACCTGCCCAGGAAGTAGAATCTAGATGCCCAGAAAACTTTATATTTTAAGTTAACAAAACAACTCATTTCTTTAAAATTAAAAATTATGATAAACTTTTTGTACGTCTTTTGCATTACCATTTTAAAGTGTCTGTATTCAAAATGGAAAGGCAATAATGCTGAAGATGGTGTTTGAGAAATTTAGTGATGTCATGTTCAAGAATTTTTAATATATATATTCTGTGTTTTGCTGAAAAATTAAATAATCGTGGTTAAATATACAGCAGCTTAATTAGATTTTAACAACAATTTTGAATATAAAAATTATTTACCTTTTTCTAAGAAGTGATTTTGCACCATAAAATATCTCAAGAATTATTGTTTAGAAACAAATGATGAAAAGTTAATGTGGTGATTTCATAATGAAGTACACTAAATTTTATCTGCTTATATAAATGTACATTCATTGTCAAAAAATAGTTGCACCCAGAAGGAAGCAACCGACAGGAATGTAACTTGTTGGGTAGGTTTGACATCATGTGGCACGCAAATGATTCAAGTATCGCGCTCGGCCGTGCATGTGACACAAGCAAGGAGAGATTGTAGCACTGTGCTTGACTGGTTATACAAGGTCGTCCTGTTGCACACGCTTGCCATTCTGACTCATGCAATTGTTTTGATTGCATCATTTGCAAGTGAAGTGTGCTACGGAGCAAAGTTCAGAAGCAATTTGAGCAGTTGGATAAGTTAGAGAAGGGCCACGTCATTGGTCTCCAGGAAGCCATATGGTCTTGTCGAAGTATTGCACGCCATAGTTGTACGATATGACCATAGCACGATGTTGGCAGCAGTGGATAGAACAGGGCACGCAGCAGCGACAGGAAGGGTCTGGGAGACCTACACAAACCACGGAGAAATAGGACTGACGGGTTGTCTGACATGCGCATAGTGACCCAACAGCCATGATTGCGGATATTCAGCGAGCAGTGGTACCTTCCATGCATCATCCGGTTAGTGCCAGCACCACTGGCAAATGGCTGCACGACGTGGGACTACATGCATGCAGACCGTTACAACGACGGCCCTTAACACCATTGCATCGTTGCCAAAGACTGCAATGGTGTCGTGCCAGACTGTTGTGGAGCCGCTAAGAATGGCAATAGGTGATCTTCGGTGATGAGTTCTGCTTTTGTCTTGGAGTAGACGACCAACAAATATGTGAATGGAGACACCATGGTCAGTGCCAAGATGAACGGTTTGTTGTTGAGCGTCACACGTCCAGAAGGCCTGATGTCATGGTGTGGGGTACAATCGCCTATGATACCAAATCTCCTTTGTGTTCATTATAGGCACTTTGACAGCCCAACGTTACATTTATGAGGTCCTGCAACCAGTAACCCTACCTTTTCTTAACTCTCACTTTGGTGCAACTTTCAAACACGACAACACTCGTCTGCATACTTCATCTCTAAATACATTCTCACTGGCCATTCCAAATGGTGAAATCTTGTTCCTTGAATGCCAAAATGTGTAAATTCAAAAGTCTGATTTCGACTGTTCACTATACTTTCTTATATTGGGTGTACAAATAAGTTTACATCATTTTTTGGTCGAAAAAGGTAATAGTTTGTTATAGACATATAACAATTATTTTATTCAAAATATTTACCTTTGCAACATACAACCTTTCCCCACTTTTCAGACAATAAGTGGATTCCGTGATAGAAGTCCAGTTGTTTGGAAGCAATCCAGTTATCAAACCAATTTTGGATCTCCTCATAAGAACGGTACCGCTCTCCAGAAAGGGCGCTCTGCAGGGATTGAAACAAAAGGTAATCTGATGGCGCGATGTCTGGTGAATACGGCAGGTGGGGTAACACATCCCAGCTAAGCGCTTCTACAGTTTCCTTGGCCCATATCGCGACGTGAGGTTTGACATTGTCATGCTGGAGAACAACCTTGTCATGTCTTTTCACATATTCCGGATGTTTCGCTCTCAATGCATGGCTCAAATTGATTAGTTGTTGTTGATAACGTTCAGCGTTGATGCTCTGGCGCGGTTGCAGCAGCTCATAGTACACCACACCTTTCTGATCCCACGAGATACACAGCATTACCTTACTGCCATGAATATTCTGCTATGGCATTGGTGTACCTGGACGCACCCATGCTATTGGTCATTTCGGAGTATCGTAGTGAATCCATTTTTCGTCTCCCATAACAGTTCGATGCCAAAATTATTTTCTTGTGTGTCTTTGCAGGAGCAATTCACATATGATTATGCGCTTTGCAATGTCTCTTTCTCCCAATTCATGTGGGTTCCAATTTCCTTGCTTTTGAACCATTCTCATTGCATGTAGACATTGAGAAATGCATTGTTAGGTAACATGTAATGCCATTGCTAACTCTGTTTCTGTTTGGCACGGATCTTCATCCAGTAATGCTTCCAAAGCAGCATCTTCAAATTTTTTGGTGCACCTTCATGTTCTTTGTCTTCCACGTTGAAATCATTCCGTTTGAGTTGTTGGAACCACTGTCTACATGTGCTTTCAGCTAGAGCATGTTCACCATAAGCTTCCACAAGCAAACGGTGACTTTCAGCAGCAGTTTTCTTTAAAAAGAAGTAATGCAGCAAAACTTCCTGCATATGCTGGGTTTTTTTTTTTTTCTTTCACAAAAATGCGACATTTTCAATACACTAACAAAGTTCACACTCCACTAATTATCAAAGCTTGTTGCAAGGACTTTCTTATACACATGTTGTCCTTTGCAATTACATGAAATCTGTGCTAGTTACACCATCTATTTGCAAATGATGTAAACTTATTTGTACACCCAATACTATAAAGATAAAGTAAAAAGGGGAGAGGCGGAATCAGGGGTGCACCGGTAAGAAGCGAAAGGTGTTGAAGATATAAAGGCATCGTGCTTTTCTGTGCTTTTTCACTTAGCACTACACTGCGGCACATGTAAGATATACTCTCATTGCTGGACCCCCCCCCCCCTGTCAGATATCCATTACAAAATACAATTTGTATCTGGAGTTCATACAAACTGCCATTCTCTTAGATAAACTAAGTATCAGCATCGACAGTGTTTACTCCTCTCTCTGCTAAGTGGAAGCCATTGTGCAGGTGTTCGTAATGTTGAATTCTTTGACAAGTGCACACAGTGTACTAAATATAGCCAACCAATAATGATGAGACATTTACATCTTAACACTTGATAGATGCACATCCATAATATGATTTATTTCCAGTGTTGCATACATATTTATTCCAATTGCTGAACACACATTCTTATATCATATGTAGAACACATTACTGAATAGTACAATAACACCTTAACACAACAACCCATGAGACATCCAAACCACACCCTATCCAACAAGCAACTCAGTGAGCCAGCTCCACCTGTCAACTCACGGGAACTAATGTCAACAGTCAACACTAAAAAAAAAAAAAAATGCATACTTAAAAAATGTGCACACTACACAAAGCACTAATACATAACTTAGTAACAAATACATAACATAACATGTGGCCACCTGAAAATAATAAAATACTTATTGTGTTACCAATGACATATTAGTATGCTGCAATAAATGAATCATATGCTTCCTTGCATCAATATGGCAGAATGCACAAACTGAACAAAAAATATATTGCATTCACATCCTAACACTTAAACGGAACTTAGCCTTTGTTTCAGTAGTACTGATGTCAGTTCATGGGCGGAAACTTCCACTCCCCTCCCACACTTGCTCAAGTTATATCAGAAAAACCCAACTCCACCCAGGGCTGTGCAATATATTTCTTGTTGCTACTCCCTCCCCATAAAGCACACCTGTTTTGCCCATCAGTCTGTGTCCTCTTGTTTCATTGCAGTTTATGCACATTGCCACTAAATAAATACCAGAGGCTAGTTTCATCCGAGGCATGCATCCCATCATTAACTGTAAATGACATCTGGAGCAAAACTACATATTGCCCCAATTTGTGGGCCTAGAGCATAATATAACTAAAGAAGTGATATTCTCCTGGCCTTGGCACTCACTCTGTAACAATAATACAACTTCTGCTGATTTGCAGTAAAATGAAAACCAACACACTATGACAATATTCTTTTCCTAGAGTAGAAAATTCTCCATTACAAACTTCTTTATTTCTTGAAATCTAGTTGCCTGGTCGGGCAACTAGATATCATTTTTACTTGCCCAAGCCAATAATTTACATGCCCTTGGGCATGTCGGGCATGGTATTTTTCAAGCTCAGGTGTGTGTGTGTTAATGAGTTTATTGAAACTGTATGCTGGGAAATGTGGAGAATTTAAACTGAACTCACTTACAAAACATATATTGAGAACCATGGCAAAAATACAAACTTTGAATTTGAAGATGTTCTTTGGATTTGGAGCAGTCCAAAATAGTTGAGTTTGCCAATAGTTGGTATAACTGAAGAGGACATAATGGTGTTAGCATAATTAACTGGTTCTGTAGCCTACTCTGTGAATAAATTAGAAAGCTGTCAGATGTATGCAATATCTAACATGTGACAAGCCATTGGAAGTTGAATTCTAACAAATATACAGTATTATAATATCTACCATTACTTAGTGCAGAGGTTTAACCCTTTCCACTCTACAGTCGGGTGACACCTGATGTTACAAAATTGTGGAATAAAACCCGTCACGCAAGCTGTTTGGCAATATGTCAGGGCTGGTGAGACGTTGTTTTGGCACCCAGCTTGTGCTACCATCTATTGAGAATGTGGAGAACTATTTCATCCTTTTTTAAAAAGACCAACTTGGAGCATTTTTTTCATAATCTGGAGTAAACAACAAAATGGTAGGTGACAGCAGCAGAGGTAGTTTCGTACTGGATACTTTGAACGACAGTGATTTTGAAAATAGTGATGAAAGTGAATTAGAATTCAATGAATATGTTATGTCCAATAAAAGTGAAGAATCATACAGCCAACCTGGTAGTGATCCAATTCCTGTTGATGTGACACAGGATGGGTGGGACAGATAAAACTTTGCTGATATTCCTAAAAATAATTTGACTGCAACAGAAGGTTACAAACCACACCAGCAAACGCACCTGTAACTATATTAGATGTTTTCTAATATAGTTGCAGGTTTTTGTTTGGAAAGTTAGCTAAACTTTCACAGTTAAGTTGTGTCCTCTACTGCAGGGGGAGGAAAAAAATAAGTGCTGGGTGAAATGTTATTGTAGTGGAAAGGGTTAAAGTGGCATACTGACTGCCTGACTGCCTTGTTACTCTTGTAGTGTAGTTTTTAACCTTTCAGAAACATTTGAAGAACAGTTTTTGAATTCATCAGCTGCACACACAAGGAATTACAGCAGAAAAGTGTTACAACCTACAGGGCTTGAAAAATATCTGAAAAGTTACATGACCAGATAGTAAATGCTGGATGCCCAGGAAAATTTGTCTTTTGAGGTAACAAATCAGAACCCTCACTTTTTTAAGTTAAAAAATATGAACTGTTTTTTACATGTTTTGCATTTCCATTTTAAGGGTCTGCATTCAAAATATTCAACAGAGGCTAGTTCCATCAGAGGCATGCAACCCATCGCTGACTATAAACAACACTTAGAGCAAAACTATGTATGGTTCCAATTTTTGGACATAGAGCGTAATATAATTGAAGACATGATATTCTTCTGTCCTTGGCATTCTGTAACAATAATGCAACTTCTGGTCATTAGCATTGAAATGAAACGTGACATACGACGACTGTCTTTTTTCTTATTTAGGAAATTCTATTCCAAACTTTTTTTTTATTTATTTAGTTGCCTGGACTGAGCAACTAGATTGTTTTTTTTTTACCTGCCCAGCCCTAAAATTTACATGCCCCGGGCATCTCGGACATGGTATTTTTCATAGCCCTGACCTAGATAAATGTTCACATGGCTTCTCCCTTCAAAATATGTGTATTAAGTGTGCAGATATCTCTAACAGTATACTTATTAACAATAATTGTATACTGAGAAACATATTTTTACAAAAAAATGAAAGTTAAGTGTACTTTCACCAAAATTAATGTTACATTTTCTTATTGCTTTGAACTAGGTACATTTTACCTCTGCTTCTCCTGCTGTATACATTTGTGTTCATTGTATATTTTAATTGTGTTGCCATGCTTTGTAAAATGTATACTTTTCTGAATTTTCACCTCTTGTAATACACACATGTTCTCCTGCCCCACTCTTTTTTTTTTTTTCTTCTTCTTCTTCTTCTTCTTCTTCTTGTTACAAGACTGGAGCATATGGAGGGAGAGAGGTAATAGTTCCTTTGCTAAATAACATGAATTCCTAGCCATGGAACTCAGTGTTTTGCTGCACAAACTAAATAATCTGCAGCATTCTTTTAAACAAACCTTCCCCATTTTTTTCCCCAGACAGTTAGGAAGAGTGCCGCCCCGGTGGCGCAGTGGTCTAAGGCGCTGGCCTCTGATCATTCGTCTGTAAGGGGTCCGGGTTCGAATCCCGGTCAGGCATGGATGTTGTGTTTGTCTTACGGCACTGGCTCTCTCCCTTCCCTGGAACCAGTGACCCTAAATTAGGGACGGGCGACTGCTTATAGCCCATTGAGTTGCTCACGGTGGTCGTTAAACCTCCAATCAAAAAAAAAAAAAAAAAGACAGTTAGGAAGAACTGAATGACAATGATGATTCAGAATACATTGTGCACAAACTGCTGTGACAGGTACCGAACTATCTGACACAGCTGTAAAATCATTTAAACTATCACCTGACCATTTACCAACATGAAATGATATGAAAGATGATAGACATTCACATTTCCATTGATCATATCCAGAAGCATCACTAGTATCTTAACTGAGTCTTTTCAATTTAATAGGTGTGGCACAAGCAGGAAAAATGTTTAAATGTTTTTTTGCATGTAATTGTAGCTTTTATCATTTTGCACTTCAATGTAAAACTCTTGTACCTAATACTTTATTTGATTTTTTGTATTTTGTGGCTTAACCATTTGGTATTCATGTATATATCCATGCACCAACCCCCGATTTTTATTTTGCTTCCCATTAGAACAGTAGGAAGACCGAGCATTTTGAAAGGACAAATATACGTACTTGTGGAATGGATTGCATGTGATGGAAAGAATTTTTCTGTAACCGATAAAGGATTTCACCTTGAGATTGGATTGACTGTTTGAAGGAAATGTTTTGCAGTGGATTTATATAAAAAAATTCCACTCAAACATTTGTTTTTAATAGTCTGAATTACAACAGTGAACAGTTCAGGTTACAAGTACTGTATAGGTAAGCGTATTTTTCTTTGCTTGCAAACATGTTTAATGACCACAGAGTTGTAGATTTGTTCGGACATCAGTTTGTCAGAATACAGTGTGACCCCAGTTTTCAACCAGAGAAAAAATTTAATTGACAATACTGGCAGTTTTTTACTAACTATTAGAGACTAGTTAATGTTATTCAAAATCATTAGTAACAGGTATCGGTGAAACGAACATTTTCCCAAGGGTTCAATTTGTTGCTGTCCTGTAGAGTTGCAGGTTGTCCTCTATGATATCTGTAATTGTTATTATACAGTGCTTTATTTTCAGTCAGACTTATTCACATGGCTGACATTCTTCTGTCCAGGGAACAGATTTCCATCTTTGCAAAATTTTGGGAGCCAGTCATGATTGTCAGATTATTTTAAAACTCCATTCCCATTTTTACTTTTAATTTGCCTTTGAAAATTATGCAAAATTGTATTTCTGTGATCACTGAAATCGTGGAGTTGCACTAAATGTTTTAAGTTTTCAAAATGTTTTGAAAAATTAGATGCAGTTGTATACCTGCAAAGTTTTCTCGATTCCCCTGTTGTGTCTTCCAATTCAGAAAAAAAAAAAAAACCTTTCTACTGGTTTTTGTTATATTTTCGAATGTCTATCTGCCGGCTGAATTTGGAATCGGCACTATTTTAGCAGTGATAAAAATATTCCAAGATGTTTTATGTTTCGGAATTTTCTGACAAAGTTCTGTTTTTATTATTATTTATTTCTCTTCCTGAGTGCATTTCTAATTGTTTTCTGACAATGTTCATTTCTTATTTTTTTTGTAATGGGCAAAAGTGGCAACTTGGTATTTTTTAAAGGATGTTTCTTAATGAACTGCATGTTTCCCTCTTTCAAGACAATCTTTCCTTTAAGATCAATCAACAGAGCTCACATTTTTACCCCGTTCCCAAATTTTTTTAACCAAAATTAAATTTCAAAGCCTGTTTTTAATATGTCCATGATGGAATTGGTGCCATTTCTGTGACCAGTGAAATTGTTTCCACAGCAGTGAGCTACAGAACTAACAATTTTTGGAATTAAATTCCATTTCACTTAATATGCATGTTTCGTCTAGTCACCTCTTGCCATAATATATCAAGGAATAAAGCAGGCTTTTTTCTTAATAAAATTAAAGTTTGTAAGTGCCAGTTCCTACACATTGTTCATAAAAATTACTTAGCCTGTTGTGACAGATGGCAATGGACAGTTGAAGTTTCAATTTTGAATTTGAATTTCTCCACACAAGATGAAAAACTTTTGCTTCTTGATTTAGCAAAGGGTAATTAACACATGGGTTAAAATTCATCTTCAGTGAAATTAAATGTTTCGAACACGAAATGCTGTTTCTCATTGTGCCGTGAAAACAACTGCATGGGTAACAGAAATTGCACTATTTCTAGCACACATAAGGTAAATAACAATTTTCAATTTGAACTGGCTCTGAAAAAGAAGAAACGCTTTCTCCTGGAATAGATATAGTAAGTAGGGACTGAGAGGTATAAGAGAAATGTTCCTTCATATTTTTTTTTTTAAATATGATGTCATATTTGTCATTTCCAGAGATATCTGGGTCTATACAACAACCAAAAGAAAAGTTTCGTCTTCAAGAAGGTGTTTACACTAAAGTATGTTTTTAATATTTTTGCAAATCATGTTTAATTCCTTTGCAATCCCCATATCTAAGGAAATTCTGAGTAAGTGTCAATGGCCCAAGAATTGGAAGTTCTGAGAACTTTCAATTCATATCAGTGTTTTATGTAATCACTAGAATATACATCGATGAGCTATTACGTTATGACCACCTACTTAATAAGCTGTAGCACCTGTCTTTGCCCATAGAACAGTGGTGCCACTCGGTGGGGCATTGATTTGATGAGGTGGTGATAGGTATCATGGGTATCTGATACCATGATGTCAACAGCAGATCCTCCAGTTCGGTGATTTAGCGCGAACCTGCTTTTCCAAGTCGAACCACAAATGTTCGATTGGGTTCATGTCAGGGGAATTTGCAGGCCAGGGCATTAACAGAAAGTCAGCAGCCTGTTACTCGAACCACTCCTTGATGATTCTGGCAGTGTGGTATGGCGCATCATCCTGCTGGTCATTGCCATCACCATCAGGGACACACAGTTGTCATGAATGGGTGAGCCTGGTCTGCAACAATGTTCAGATACCTGACAGCTGTCAGGGATTGTGCAATAGGAATAATAAGGCCTAAAGTGTCCCAAGAAAACATTGCTCACAGCATAACACTGCAATCGCCGGCCTGTTTCTGCCCAAGAATGCATCCAGGTGCCATAGCCTCTGTTGGTAATCGGTGTATCCGTGCTCGGCCGTCTACGTGATGCACCAGGAATCTTGATTCGTCAGACCAGGCCATTTTCTTCCCATCATCCACGGTCCAATCTTGATGATCTTGAGCCCATTTTCTGCGTTAATGGCGATGACGTGCAGTGAGCATGGGGATCCAGCTGGTTCTTTGGCTATGCAGGCCCATGTGCAGAAGGCTGCGATGAAATGTGTGGTGTGAAACATTGCCCTGATTACCACTACTATAGCTGTGGTTGATTTGTAGCACTGTGAAAATTGCGCGACAGTCTCCGCTCCCCTCTGGTATCGGTGAGCTGCGGACAACACATGGCTGGACGACGGTTCGTCGTTCAGCCATTTGTGAACCAATTTTGATACTTACTCATAACAGCGGCACATGAACAAGCCGCACTGTTTCCGAGATCGTAGTTCCGAGGCGCCGTTCCATCACAATTTGTCCTTTAACAAATTCCCATAAATCGGCAGCTTTTCCCATCCTGAATCCGAACACTCTAATAACCGAAAGCCGGTCTTCGGGTTGTATATATACTGCTCTGTGAACTACTTCTGTGCCACCGTTCAGTCACCAGGTACGCTTATTTCTCTAGGCTGGGGGTGGTCATAATGTAATGGCTTATCGGTGCATATATTGCAAGCAACTCGTGAATATACCTCAAGAATAATTCAGTCAATAACAGCCTTCCAAGTTATACTTCAGCTTTGGGTAAGTGTAGCATAATCATGACAATTATTAACTATCGGCTTGTTTATTAATTTTTTTTTAATTGGAGGTTTAACGACCATCATGACAACCCAATGCGCTATAAGCAGTTGGGCGTCTCTAATTTAGGGCCATTGACTTCAAGGAAGGGAGAGGGTCAGTGCTGTAAGACGAACACAACATACATGCCTCACCGAGATTCGAACCCTCACCCATCTCTGAGGAATGGTCAGAAACCATCGTTTAGACCTCTCTCCAAAGGGGCGGCCTTGTTTATAAATTCAGCTCTCAACAAGTTCATAAAATTGCAGAATTTAATGATATGCATAGAGCATGCAGCTTTAAAATACTAGAATAACGTGTGAAACAATGATATAAATAGTTGTTCAACTATTGACTTGTAATATAGCCAGGTAAACCGATTGGTAAAATGTCATTAACCGAATCATATTATACCTCTTATCATTTGTCACATGTTAATGCACATTCTGAAACCTTTAAACACAGTCACAGAACTAAATCAAGCAAAAATATTTATACTGTTTTGTACACAGTCTAGTCACATTATTGCGACCACCTGCTACTGTTGATGTCAACAGCGCTTAGCCGATGAAAGAACGCACGCGTCGTGAACTGGCCTGGAGGGTATATAAGGTGTGCTGTAGGCATTCTGAAAACATATCACTCGTTGCTCTCATGGATAAAAGGATAAATTTATCAGATTTGCAAAAAGAGATGATTATTGGGTTTCATGCCAAGGATGGCAGTATTTCTGAAGCAGCGCAGTTGGTGAACTGTTCACATGCTGCTGTGGTTAAAGTGTATCGTGATTGGAGAAATGGCACTGTTGTGAATAAGCGACATAACTGCAGAGCACCACGTGCCATTGATGTGAGAGGTGAACATCTGCTGTGAAGGTGCGTGAGGGCCGATCGACACGCTACAGTGGAGATAATTCACTGGCCGAATGAACCAGGGAGCTACCGGAAGTGTGTCTAAAACGACAGTTCAGCGAACCCTGCTGCGTATGGGGCTCCGATGAAGACAGATGGACACTGCACCTGTGCTAACGAAGGTACGTCGGCAGAAAAGGCTTACATTTGCATGGCAGTATTGTAATTGGACCGCATTTTGGCAAATGATTGCCTTCTCCGATGAGTCACATTAGGCGAAAAACATCGGAGAACAAACACTCTTCAACCATTGCTGGAAGAACACAAGCTGGTGGGGGTACAGGTCTCAGGAATGAATGATTCCGTTGCATTCTCTGGGTCTACTGATACCTGTGGAAGGCACTATGGACCGAACTCATTATGAATCCATCCTTGCAGACCACGTACACCCATACATGCTAATTGTCTTCCCTGGGGCACGTGGGATCTTCCAGCACAACAACGCGACGTTTCACACAGCTAGAAGTATCGGAGAGTGGGTGGAAGAGCACGATGAAGACTTCAAACTACTTCCCTGGCCCGCTAATTCCCCAGACTTAAACCCAATTGAGAATCTGTGGGGCCACCTCGATCTTGTTGTTCGCTCTATGGATCTTCCAGCATCTGTCAGATGCACTGCTATCAGCATGGCTCTACATACCTGTGAACACATTCCAGCACCTTATTGAGTCACTCCCAGCCCGTCTAACTGCCGTCTGCGCTGCATACGGCGGTTACTTTGGATATTAGCTGGTGGTCACAATAATGTGACTCGACCTTGTATTATAAATATTGATAAAAACTAGTTTTTTCGCCTGTGGATTTTAAATTTTTTTTTCGGTTTAATTGTTTATCATGGGCCAGATTAATACTCTTTGTGGGTTACCTATTGAGAACCAGTGTGAATTGGCTGGCGAAATGTCGTCTCACAGAAAGCAAAACAGCAATAGCCATTACTCATACAGGTTACACATTAGCAATGAATGTAAACAAATGCAATGGAAAATGTTTTCAAATACTTGTAATTTTTTTTTTTTTTTTTTTGATTAAAGGTTTAACGACCATTGTGAGCAACTCAGTGGGCTATAAGCAGTCTCCCATCCCTAATTTAGGGCCACTGATTTGAGAGGAGAGAGAGACAGAGCCAGTGAGGTAACACAAACACAACATCCATGCCTCACCAGGATTCGAACCTGTACCCTCTCACGGACGAATGGTCATAAGCCAGCGCTTAGACCACTACGCACCACCGGGGCTGCTTTGTAATTTCAAACTTCAATTATCTTAGTATACTTATATTGACATAACCAATCTTAAAAAAACTGCATATAATACCTTTAAGTTGGAACTGAAGAACAGATTCTCTGCTTTAGTAGGCCTAACATCGGAAGAAGTGGATATTTCTGAAGTTAACAGAAAAGTAACCAAAGCTCTTATGGAAACAGCAACAAAATTAGCTGGGTCTAAGAACAAGTTGCATTTGAACAAGTTATCAGGAAAAACCAAAGCATTGATGCAAAAAAGAAGAGAGATGAGGACAACTAAGAAGATGTGACTTCCAAAGTGGAATATATGGAGCTATGCAAGACATTGCGAAAAAGTATCACTGAAGACGTAAGGAAATTCAACTGTGAAACTAGTGAGGAAAGCAATTGAAAGCAACCAAAGCCTAAAGATAGCAAAGGGACATCTCAGTAAAGGAAGAAAACAGATTATGGCACTAAGGAAAGAAGATAGTTCTGTAACAAGAAATAGAGGCGAAATTTTGACAAGAGTGGAAGATTTCTACTCCAAATTATATGAAAGGGATGATACATGTACTCCAGACATCATGAAAGGTACCAGTACCAGAGTTCTTCCAGTCCTCTCAGCAGAAATTGCACATGCAATCAAGAACATGAAGCGGAGGAAAGCTCCAGGAGAAGATGGAATTACTGTAGACATCATACAAGAAGCATGTGGAGAAATTGAAACAGTACTCGCCAAAATTTTCACTTGATGTCTTAATGAAGGGAAGATTCCTGAGGATTGGAACAATGCTACAATGATCCTGCTACATAAAAAAGGTGACATTGAGATTCTCAGGAACTACAGACCTATCAGCCTCCTGTCAGTGGTTTATAAAATCTTCACTAAAGTTCTTTCACACCGCTTGAAGGTAACACTGGACATGGCTCAACCGAGAGAACAAGCTGAATTCAGGAGTAGCTACAGCACTATAGCTCATATCCACGTACTGAGAGAACTAATTGAAAGAGCAAGGGAATATGAACTTCAATTGTGCATGGCTTTTATCGATTATGAAAAGGCCTTTGACTTGGTGAAACCATCTGCAGTTACAATGGCTTTGAAATCCTGCGGTATTGAAGATGCATACATTAATATTATTAATAACATCTATGAAAATGCAAGTGCAAAGATTCGGCTGTTTGAAAATACAACACACGTAAAAATTGGAAAGGGAGTGAGACAAGGTGACACCATATCTCCCAAGCTCTTTAATGCCACATTGGAAAATGTCTTTCAATCACTGAACTGGGAAAACAAAGGGATACAGATTAATGGAGATTATCTAACTCACCTTCATTTTGCTGATGATGTAGTCATTTTTGCAACTACCCCATCACAGCTGCAGAGTATGATCCAGGAACTTGCTGACAAGAGTAAAGAAGTGGGATTACAAATGAACTTTCAGAAGACAAAAGTGATGTTCAATGCTTTTACAAGAAATGAAGATTTATCGATTGATGGAGAAAAGCTGGAGATAACAGACACGTACGTTTATCTTTGACAGCAGATATCAAGTGAGGGTCACATTGATGAAGAAATTAATCGGCGTATAAAATTTGCCTGGAGAGCTTTTGGAAGAAACAGCATAATTTTCAAGAGCAATATGCCATTATGTCTTAAAAGAAAAGTGTTTGATCAATGCATCCTTCTAGTGCTTACGTATGGGGCAGAGACGTGGACCTTACCTAAAAGAGACATACAAAGGCTGCAGACAACTCAAAGATGCATGGAGAGGTGCATGCTTGGTGTAACCAGGAGAGATAAGAAGAGGAACTCGTGCATCCGAAAAATGACAAAGTGGAAGACATCATGATCAGAGTTAAATCTCTGAAATGGCAATGGGCTGGACATACTGCCAGAAGGACAGACCATCGATGGACAGCCGAAATTTTAGATTGGATTCCAAGGGACAGGAAAAGACTCAGAAGAAGACCACATGGGAGATGGGTGGATGAAATTCGAAAGTATGCGGGAGTGACATGGAGGAGACTGGCACAAGACAGACCGTTGTGGAAGAAACAAGGAACTTGGGGAGACCTTCGTCCAGCAGTGGATTGATAATGGTTGATGATGATGATGACTTAGCAATTTCTTATTTTTTGTTTCATGAATTACCAGGGTGAGTCATAAGTTTCATCGAACAGGTGGGGCATGCGCAGTAAGGTGGAATGTGTCCCACGCTTGATTTGGTGACGTGCTCAGCTGCTCATATAGGTAGGCATGCGCCGGGACTAACACCTCATACGAGATGAGAATGTCGGAGGAGAAACTTGTTGTTCATGTGCTCCTACACCTTTATTGGAAAAAAGGGTTGAACGCGACAGCTGCCGCGAAGGAAATTTGAAGTGTAGAAGGTGAGGGGACAGTGCACCTTGCAACAGCAAGAAAATGGTTCCAACGCTTCCGGTCCGGAGACAACAGAGCTCGTTGACTAATCGAAGTGTGGGAGACCACCAACATAGAAGCCTTGCGTCTAGCTGTCGAACAGCATCCGACAATTAGCAGAGGAGGTCCATCTATGCATCACAAACCACCATCGTTTGTCACCTACTCCGACTCGGTTTTCACTCCAAACGTCCGCGAATGGTTCCTCATGTGTTGAGCTCAAAGCAAGCTCAGAATTGCTGCAAAATCCATGTGACGACCGGTTTTGGTGGAGGATCGTAGCGAATGATGAGAAGGGGGTCTTCCTATGTTTTTCTGATACCGGTTGCCAATGGCTGCGGCCAAGGGATGAGGCTTAAGCAGTGGTTCAAACAGGGCGTTCTGAAGTGAAGACAATGTGTGTGTGTGTAGGGTGGAATTTCGAGGGTCTTGTTCACTGGGGGCTTGTGCCACATGGTCGGGCCGTTGATGGAAACCTGCTGCAACACGTGTACGACGTTCTACGCCAGCGCTACCCCGCAATGGTGAACCGAAAGAACTTCCTCCTGCAATTTGACAACTCCACATGTCATAGGTTTGTCCAGAAAATTCAGGTTTTGGATGAAATTGCATCTTCGGCTTAACGTTGACTGATGGACTGTGTTTTGCCGAACAGCCATATGTGGTCAACATGTGGTACCGGACTGAACATTGTACCACAAACCACTACGAATTTATGACTCACCCTCGCAATTTATTTTGAAAACAAAATAAATTAACAGCTTTCAAATAAAGAAATATAAGGTCATTGCTGTAAACAAACATAATACTGAACTTCGTAGTTTCCAGGAAGTTACACTCATTGTCATAAAAATTCGCGCACCAAGAAGCAATCAGTCAACGTTAAGCCAAAATGCAGGGCCATTGTACATACCAAGGACAGAAGTGATTACAATATCGCAGCAGCAGGACGATTTCCCGCAGACATACGGCACACATTCCGGTCAGCGTTATAGTACCGCGTCGGACCGCCTCGTTCTCGGATACATGCGGTGATACGGTTTGGCATGGAGTCAAAGAGACGCCATATGTTATCCTGGGACAGATTGTCCCATCTGGTACCACACGTGCTCGATGGGCGAGAGATCAGGCGATCCGGCGGGCCACAGAGGAGTCGAAGCATGACGCAGACATTCCTAGGAAACCCGAGCCATGTGCGGATGGGCGTCATCTTGTTGGAAAATGGCTCCGGGCCGCCCCGCCAGGAAAAGCAGCACATGGGGCCGCAGGATCTCCTGTACGTAGCGCTGGGTTGTTAACGTTCCTGGGATCACTGCGAGGGAAGTACGACTGTCGTACGCGTTGGCTGCCCAGGTTATCACGCCTGCAGTTCGAGACGTGTGCCGCTGTACAGTGAGGTTTGGATTGTAGCGCTCACCTGCAGTCCACCACACTCTGACACGGTGGTCGTACGTTTTCATACAGAAGCGGGATTCGTCGCTGCTGACACCACTGCAATAGACTCCGACCATGGTCAAGTGTTAATGGCAGAAACCGTAAGGGCCGTCGAGAGTGCAGATTCGCCTCTGCCAGTTGTCTGTAAATGGTTCTGGTGGACACATGAGTCTCTTGTACAGTTGCCACATGTCTCTGGATATTGCACAAGGACGTCGTTGCATTTGTGCGTGCCGCTCTCACGATCCCATGGTCCTCTCTGCTGGTGTGGTGTCTGGGTCGACCAGAGCCAGTCCGCCGTGTCTGGGTGCCTTTCCGTGTCCACTGCCCCCAACACGATCGTACCGTACTGTCCGACCGGCCCAAATGGTGGCCGATTCGACTCGCCAGCCACCCTGCCTCTCTCATCCGGACTATACGGCCTCGTTCAAACTCCGTCAGTTGCCAGAACGCACATCTACAGCGGCTCCTCCGCATGTCTATCGCTCAGGGATCTCACCTGACTCTTACCGTGCACTTCGGTACGCACGTGGAGTCCCCTGCGCGGCACTTTATTAGTCCCAAGGATTGCGATTGCAGCGCCTGTCTTGAACGCGCGGGCATGCCAAATCGCACGAAACTTGAATCCTTTGCATGTCTGCCCTCCCCGTAGCTTTTTGCCGAGTTTCGTGTTAAGCGCAAGGTTTTTCCTTGGTGCACGGATTGTTATGCCAATGAGTGTATATTTACAAAAATTTAAAAGTCAGTGCCCATGTAAGTTCTTAAAAATTCGAACTAATGTATTTAAAGGGTAGCCTTTCGATTAACCAGCGTATGAAGTTGTTCCGTTAACCGACAAAACAAGCACGAAATATATAATATGTTATTTATTATTCAATGGTTCCCTTCAATATTATTCTACACACCCTTATTTAAAGCTGAACTACTAAGATCTATATGAAAATTTTCATATTTTTATGATTATTACATAAAATGATTTATAAGCAAGAGTAACCCATCACCAAACATAGTGCATATGTGTTCCTTTTTATGTTTCTGGTTGGCTAGATTATTAAGCTTCTCTATTGATCAGTGGAACATGCAGATTTAGTCATATTTAAGGAGCATATAAATTTAACAATTCCTTGTAACGTTTGATGCCCTTCGAATGCCATCCTCAAATTTATAAAATATTATCACCATATCATGTAATTTCATGTACGCATGTCATTTCAAAAGTTTTGCGCAGTCGCTCCCCGTAGGATGATGCAATCGCTCCAATCGTTGCGCCAGTTGTTAGTCAGACTTCTGTACACCAAGTTGTGTCTACGTTTGCTGACTAATTTGTCCCTGTTCCAAAAAATTCTACCTAGAAATGGAGGAAGAAAGTGATTCAGGTCAGATCTCGCGTAGCGACTCAACGATCCTACACAAATTGAAACTTTGCGAGGAAAATCCCCTACCGAAATTCATAAAGCTTTGTGTGAAGTTTGTGGGGTTAGTGTAGTGGATAGTAGCACAGTGTCATGGTGGGCTTCTCGTTTTCACCATTAAAATTGGAACTTTGCGAGGAAAATCTTCTACCGAAATTCATAAAGCTTTGTGTGAAGTTTGTGGGGTTAGTGTAGTGGATCGTAGCACAGTGTCATGGTGGGCTTCTCGTTTCCACCATTAAAATTGGAACTTTGCGAGGAAAATCCTCTACCGAAATTCATAAAGCTTTGTGTGAAGTTTGTGGAGTTAGTGTAGTGGATCGTAGCACAGTGTTATGGTGGGCTTCTCGTTTCCACCATTAATATTGGAACTTTGCTAGGAAAATCTTCTACCGAAATTCATAAAGCTTTGTGTGAAGTTTGTGGGGTTAGTGTAGTGGATCGTAGCACAGTGTTATGGTGGGCTCCTCGTTTCCACCATTAATATTGGAACTTTGCTAGGAAAATCTTCTACCGAAATTCATAAAGCTTTGTGTGAAGTTTGTGGGGTTAGTGTAGTGGATCGTAGCACAGTGTCATGGTGGGCTTCTCGTTTCCACCATTAAAATTGGAACTTTGCTAGGAAAATCTTTTACCGAAATTCATAAAACTTTGTGTGAAGTTTGTGGGATTAGTGTAGTGGATCGTAGCACAGTGTCATGGTGGGCTTCTCTTTCCCACCATTAAAATTGGTACTTTGCGAGGAAAATCTTCTACTGAAATTCATAAAGGTTTGTGTGAAGTTTGTGGGGTTAGTGTAGTGGATCGTAGCACAGTGTCATGGTGGGCTTCTCGTTTCCGCCATTAAAATTGGAACTTTGCTAGGAAAATCCTCTACCGAAATTCATAAAGCTTTGTGTGAAGTTTGTGGGGTTAGTGTAGTGGATCGTAGCACAGTGTCATGGTGGGCTTCTCGTTTCCGCCATTAAAATTGGAACTTTGCGAGGAAAATCCTCTACCGAAATTCATAAAGCTTTGTGTGAAGTTTGTGGGGTTAGTATAGTTAATCGTAGCATAGTGTCATGGTGGGCTTCTCGTTTCCGCCAAGGTCGGGAAAGCATCAAAGACGACCAAAGAAGCGACAGGCCATCAGATTCAACGGACTGCATTTCTGTGGTTATCGTCAACAGCGATAACCACAGAAGTGCAACAGCATTTTGGAAGAAGATCGACAGAAAGCAGAGCCCATTTAAGGAGACAGTAGGCCCCAGTATTAGTGGGACATATAGGATTTCAGTATGGGTGGACGAATAAAAATACCCAGAAGAAAGCATTCCCCAAAAATGATGGAGCCATAAAAATATCCCTGCCATATTGAAGTGTGTCAGCAGACTGATTCGTCCCATGCTTTATCGACGTATCAGTGTTAGCAAGAAAATGTAAAAATGCGTCGTAGAAAAATGGACACCAGTACAGTTCCACTTCACCCCCCCTCCCATTTAGTTTGTTGGAATTACACCGAAGTGCCAGAAAAATGTGTACACCAATCTAATACTTGGTAGGTCTCCCACGGGAGCGCAGGACTGCAGAAATACGACGGGGCATGGACTCCACTAGCTTCTGGAAATATGCTGTAGGCAATGCACACCATACTTTCTGCAAAGCCTTCCGCAATTCGGGTGTATTCCGAGGTTTCGGATTCCTGTGTTCGATAGCGCGTTGCATGGCATCCCAAATGTGTTCTATCACGTTTAGATCTGAGGATTTGGGTGAGAATGGCAACGCCCCAAACTCAGATGAATGCTCCTCTAACCATAATGTGGCGTCCCGACATTTGTGTGGAGGTTCATCGTCCTTTTGGAACAGGCCCAACTCATCAGCATGAATGCAGGACAGCATGAACGGGTGTACCTCGTCAGAAAGGATGCGCACATAGCGTTGGCCGGTCACAGGCCTTTGTAGACGTACCAGGGGTCCTAGTGAAGTCCAGCTAAACACACCCCATACCATTACGGACCCCCCACCAGCCGGAACAGTTCCCTGTTGATAGGCTGGATCCGTGGCTCATGGGGTTTGCGCCACACACACGCGATTCCTTCCATCTGCCTGATACAGTTGGAAACGCGACTCGTCAGACCAGGCTACTTGTTTCCAGTCATCAAGTGTCCAGTGGCGGTATTGCCGTGCCCAAGCTAGGCGCATAGCTCTGTGTCGTGCACCCATCAAGGGGACTCGAGTTGGCGTTGGTTCCCAAAGCCCATATCGTGCAGGATACGTTGCACAGTCCGGACGCTGATGCTTGTTGAGGCTCTAGCATTGAATTCCGATGATACCTGCGAGAGTGTTGCACGCCTATCGCGTGAAACGATTCTTGACAGCCGACGATGGTCACGTTCACCCAATGTCTTTTTACGGCCACACTGGTATCGTAGGTTGGAGGTTTTTCCGGAATTCTTGTAGTCACGGTACACCCTTGCAATGGTCGTCCGTGAAAAACTGAATTTCGTTTCTACCTCCGAAATGCTATGGCCCATCTCACGAGCGCCAACTATGACACCGCGTTGAAAATCGCTTAAATCGTTATTACTCGTCATTCTCATGCCGAAAACATCTCTGACAGCTGGCAAGGATGTCTATCGCTTTATATACGCACTTGCGGACGCAACTAAGTACGCGCATAGGTGACGTTGCTATGTATTTTGCATAAGCTCGTCTGTACCAGTTTTTCTGGCACTTCAGTGTATATATACACACATTGTGTACGTATACTATATATATACAGCCCCCTCCAACAAGAATTCCTGGGTGCGCCACTGGTCAGTACACTGATTCGTCCCATGATTCATGGACGAATCAGTGTTAGCAAGAAAATATAAAAATGCGTCTTTGAAAAATGAACACCAGTACAGTTCCACTTCACCCCCGTCCCTCCCACCCATTTAGTTTGTTGGAATTATATCAAAGGAAATAAATAAATACATCGCTCTTTCCACGTTCCAGAAACACATAGCAACCGAAAAATTGTTTGCAGCCGCCGCCGTGGAATTGAATCACGGATCTCTCGATATCTAGCTGAGCGCGTTAGCTTTACACCACGGTGGCCAACAATCCACGGTGCTATGTATATTTTTAAGTCAGCTTCTGACATCATAAATCCGTAAGATGGGCTCAGCTACTGAGACGTCTCCGTATGGGCATTAAAGGCACTGGCTATATATATTATAGCAGTTAAATCCAAAGGGCGAGATCCAAGGTGAAATTCTCCAAATACGTGGCGTCAGTAAATAAATACATCGCTCTTTCCCATGTGTTTCTGGAACGTGGAAAGAGCGATGTATTTATTTATTTACTGACGCCACTTGTATTTAGAGAATTTCACCTATATCAAAGGAGTAAACAAAATAATATGATCCAAATATCATGTGTGATTCAAACGAATTCTTAATGTATGAAAATTTCCCCCGATTACAGATGTGTACAAAACATCTGTAATGCTTTCGAAAGATTTGAAGATGGACTGGGTTGACTATACTTTTTGCGTACTCCTTCTAAAAAAGGGGAAAGAAGTAAAAAAAATTCACAAGACAGTTTTTATAGTTCTTGCTGTGTTATACGTAAAAAAAAAAAATGTTGAACTCTATCATTTCTTCAAGCGTCCTGCATAATTCTGGGGCCCCTTGAAAACGTGGGGCCCAGAGCTGTAGTCCCCCTAGCCCCCGCCTTAAATGAGCTCTGACAGAAAGCATGTGAAGAGCTTGCATATGAAGCAAACATGTCTACCGCTTCGGTTTTCAGAATCCTAACTGAAACACCTGGAAAATTACAGAAGAGAAAAGTGGCTGCCAAATGGGTTCCGCATAATCTGAGGGATGATCATGATCATATTTAGAGGATTTTAGGAAGGGAGTGTCTGACCCCAGGTCTTAAACAACCGTTAGAAATAGGATGCTAGGAGATTTGGGCTAGAGTGCCCGATAGGAACGTGACACGGAAGCGAAGTAGAAAGGGAAAGGAAGACGCCCTTATTTATTACCGGGGGGCCAGTACCCGGGGTCCGACGGCTTAACGTGCCGATCCGACGCATGGCGGATATTTAATGGATCGAGCGTTCGTACCTGCTGGGATCGAACCTGAGGTCCTTTCCGCGGCAGTCACGAACGTTGTCCACTAGGCCACCCGCGGCACATAATCTGAGGGAAGAGAAACAAGCAGTTCTTAAAGTGATCGCAGAAGAATTGCTTCAGCGGTACGACACAGAAGGTGAGCAGTTTTTGATCAGAATTGTTGCTATAGACGAAACCTGGATACGAGATTTTGAACCAGAACTGAAATCCCAGTCCGCTCACTGGAAACATCCAGAATCACCTCACCAGTAAAAACAATTCCGCCGCCAACAATCGAAGGTTAAGCTGATGATGATTATGGTCTATGACAAGGTCAAGGTTGGAGTTATAGCAACAGACAGAGTGCTCGAGGAGACGACTGCAACAGCGAAATATTACAGAAGGTTTCTGCAAAATGTTTAGCACCCAGAGATTCGCCAAAAAACACCCGACATGCTCGAAGCTGATGTCATCATTTTTCACAACAACGCGAGGCCGCATAGCCCGTACAGTAAGAGACATTCTGCAAAAGTATGGATGGAAATTGCTTCTTCATGCACCTGACATGAACCCACCAGATACCAGACTATGACTTGTTCCCAGAACTGAAGAAGCCACTCCGCAGGGAAACAATTCAGGATGTTTTTAATGAGGTGACCCGAATAATCCGACGCCTCAAAAATGGAGGTGTCGTGACTGGAATACAAAACTTGCCCAAACGTCTAGCCGCTGTCATATAGAAACATCGAGATTACTTCAAAGGCCTGTAAACGTATGTTGTGAAATACGTCTCACTCCCTTTCCAATTTTTATGTGTGTTGTATTTTCAAACAGCCGAATCTTTGCATTTGCATTTTCATAGATGTTATTAATAATATTAATGTATGCATCTTCAATACCACAGGATTTCAGAGCCATTGTAACTGCTGATGATTTCACCGAATCAAAGGCTTTTTCATAATCGATAAAAGCCATGCACAATGGAAGTTCGTATTCCCTCGCTCTTTCAATTAGTTCTCTCAGTACGTGGATATGATCTATTGTGCTGTAGCCACTCTTGAATCCAGCTTGTTCTCTCGGTTGAGCCATGTCCAGTGTTAACTTCAAACGGTGTGAAAGAACTTTAGTGAAGATTTTATAAACCACTGATAGGAGGCTGATAGGTCTGTAGTTCCTGAGATCCTCAATGTCACCTTTTTTTATGTAGCAGGATCATTGTAGCGTTGTTCCAATCCTCAGGAATCTTCCCTTCATTAAGGCATCGAGTGAAAATTTGGGCGAGTACTGTTTCGATTTCTCCACTTGCTTCTTGTATGATGTCTACTGTAATTCCATCTTCTCCTGGAGCTTTTTCCCGTTTCATGTTCTTGATTGCATGTGCAAATTCTGCTGGGAGAACTGGAAGAACTCTGGTACTGGTACCTTTCATGATGTCTGGAGTACATGTATCATCCCTTTCATATAATTTGGAGTAGAAATCTTGCACTCTTGTCAAAATTTCGCCTCTATTTCTTGTTACAGAGCCATCTTCTTTTCTCAGTGCCATAATTTGTCTTCTTCCCTTACTGAGATGTCCCTTTGCTATCTTTAGGCTTTGGTTGTTTTCAATTGCTTTCCTCACTAGTTCACAGTTGAATTTTTTTACGTCTTCAGTGATACTTTTTCGTACTGTCTTGCATAGCTCTATATATTCCACTTTGGAAGTCACATCTTCTTTAGTTGTCCTCATCTCTCTTCTTTTTTGCATCAACATTTTGATTTTTCCTGATAATTTGTTCACGTGCAACTTGTTCTTAGACCCAGCAAATTTTGTTGCTGTTTCCATAAGAGCTTTGGTTACTTTTCTGTTAACTTCAGAAATATCCACTTCTTCCGATGTTAGGCCTTCTAAAGCAGAGAATCTGTTCTTGAGTTCCAACTTGAAGGTATTATGGTGTTTTTTAAGGTTGGTTATGTCAATACATCTTGTTTGCCTTATGAGCTTGCCACGTTCGAGTTTAGTGTTGAGGTGCATCTTACATCTCACCAATCTATGGTCACTACCTGTGGTGAACTTGTTTAGCACACTGCAGTCTTCTATGATGAATTTCTTGTTACACATAATAAAATCAATTTCACTTGTCATCCCATTTGGATGTCTCCATTCCATGTACATTTCCTGTGTGGCTTTTTCTTGAAAAAGGAATTCAAGATGAAAAACTATTCTGCCTCTGCAAACTCAACGAGAGTATTTCCACGCTGGTTTCTGTTGCCGTGACCGAATTTACCTACTGAAGTTTCATTCTGTTGCCGTTGCCCTATTTTTGCCTTGAAATCTCCCATAATTATCTTAAAGTGCTGCTTATCTTTATTATTTAGATGACGAATGTCCTCATAAAATTCTTCAATTTCTTCTTCAGGATGACTTGTGGTGGGTGCATAAGTTTGAATAATCTGAGCCTGGTATCTTCTCGAGAGTTGGATAACGAGTCGTGCAGCTCTGTCAGAGGAACTTTCAACTTCTACAACTTTATCCTTCAGTTTCTTGTTTATTATAAATCCTACACCACTAGTTCTGCCAGTATCTGTCCCACGATAGTAGAAGAGATGTCCACTTTTCAGTTCAATGAGATCTTCTCCTTTTCTCCTTACCTCACTTAGCCCGACGATGTCCCACTTGATCCTTTGTAGTTATTCTTCCAATTCAAGAAGCCTTGAATCACAAGATAGGGAGCGTCCATTATACGTAGCCAAGGTCAGCATCAGATGGCAGCCTTGTCCGGTCCTCTGGGGATTCTTAGCACCCTCTGCCTTCATGTCGCACTGGCCGCTGCCTTGGCCAGGTGCATTCCAGCTGCCGGAGACTGAGGGCCAAGATTTAAGTTGTGGAGTCATTTTGGAGGGGTTTGGCCATAACTCACCACGCTGGCCAAGCGGGTTGGTGAGTGTGGGATAGCATTTCCGTCTAATCCCGATGGTATAGTTATACCGCTATTAATGCGTCGTCAGAGCCCCTTTAGTGGGAACAGGATGCACCACGAGAAGGCGGGGTTGGCATTTGTAAAAGGAGAGGCTGTGATGATACGCATCACCTGACCTTACATCCCGTACAGTACATACATATCACTTAGTCATTCTCTGTGATTCAGAAGTTAGCTTCTCAAAGAAAGACAACCTGTCAAATAAATGTTTGACTGATAGAACTAGATTTACTTATTGTTGCTGTATGAAACGTCTCCGCTTATACAGCGATCTCGGCACACAGTTCAAGCTTCACTGACATCGATCACACAATGCGCAAAAGACCTTTTGTACTTCATACTCATAATCTTTTTCACATGCAGACATACACCAATGAGTCATTACATTATGACCACCTACCTAATAAGCTGTAGGGCCCCCTTTAGCCGGCAAAACAGCGGCCACTTGGCGAGGCACCTATTCAATGAGGTGGCGATAGGTATCCTGGGGTATTTGGTACCATAATGTCAACAGCAGGTCCTCCAGTTCCCGTGCATTTCAGGGTGGTGGTGATTTAGCGCGAACCCGCTTTTCCAAGTCGAGCCACAAATGTTCCATTGGGTTAATGTCAGGTGAATTTGGAGGCCAGAGCATTAACAGAAAGTCACCAGCATGGTTCCTCGAACCACTCCTTGACGATTCTGGCAATGTGGCATGGCGCATTATCCTGTTGAAAATAGCAGCAGGGAACATAGTTGCCATGAATGTGTGGACTTGGTCCGCAACGATGTTCAGATACCTGACAGCTGTCAGCGATTGTACTATTGAGATAATGGGGCCTAAAGCGTCCCAAGAAAGCATCGCCCATAGCATAAAACCGCCGCCGCTATCGCCTGTTTTCGCCCAACAGTGCATTCAGGTGTCATATCCTCCGTTGTCAATCGGCGTATTCGTGCATGGTCGTCTACGTGATTCACTAGGAATCTTGAATTCATCAGACCATGCCACTTTCTTCCAATTATCCACTGTGCAGCTTCGATGATCTTGGTCCCATTTCAATAGGTGATAACGTGCAGTGAGCATGGGGACCCGGCTGGGTCTTCGGCTAAACAGGCCCATGCACAGAAGCCTGCGGTGAACTGTGTGCTGTAACACATTTCCCTGATCACCACTGTTGTATTTGCGAGTGATTTGTCGCACTGTGGTCCTGCGGTCGCTGTGAACAATGCTCGACAGTCTCTCCTCCCCTCTGGCACCAATGAGCTGCGGACGACACACGGCTGGACGGCGGTTCGACGTTTGGCCATCTGTGTACCACTTTTTATACGTACGGCACGTGAACAACCCACAAGCCACGCCGTTTCCGAGATCGTAGTTCCAAGGCGCCGTGCCATCACAATTTGTCCTTTACCAAACTCCGATAAATCGGCAGTTTTCCCATTCTGACTCCGAACACTTTACTAACGAAAGCCCGTTCTCGGGCTGCATACATACGGCCCTGTGAACTTCACCTGCGCCACCGTTCGGTCTCCAGCACACTCATTTCTCTAGGCTTGGGGTGGTCACAATGGAACGGTTCATCGGTGTATCTAAATGTGGTCCTCCCATGAGTTCCTTGGACTTCCTCTACCTCTCTTTCTCGCCACTTGGGCTGAAATTTTTTCTTAGTAAGCTTTTCGTCACTCATTCTTTCAACATGGCCAAACCACCTAAATATATTAGTCTCTATCTTACTAACAACATTTTTCCTCACGTTACACAACTTCAACACATCTTTATCCCTCACATGATTAGAGCGCGTCTTGCCACAAATCCCCTGTATCTAAAACATCTCTCAAGCATACAAATGACTCGTATGTCTCTTCTGCAGTATACAGGTTTCACTACCATACATCAGAGTAGAAACAGTTACAGTTTTGCTTACAATCTTATTAAAATTGGAATTGAAACTTTTCCACCAATTTCAGGGTCAATTTTTTTTCGCCCCATACTTAGTCATTTGTCCATTAACAAAATTTGCTTATGTTTTGCTAGTTCCCCCTTGGCAACCTGAATTTGTATTTGCCGTTCCCCTGGAAGCCTAAATTCACGTTACCCAGCAAAAACACAAGTGCTGGGAAACTGATGCCACCAGCTGGCAGTGATGGGTCACTGCTGGCTGAAATCTGCCGCTCACGGCCCGGTAGCGGCCAGTTGGTGGCAGCGCTATCAGTTGGCGAGCCATTGACAGCCGTGCAGCATCGCCGTGAATTGTGGGCCTCCAAGCAAGTGCCACTAGTGGCCCGTTGCTGGCAACCCAACAGCAGCAGGTGGAATCAACAGTACTGCGCATGCGCAGAAGCAACACTTGCTGTGTCTCTCATGGTACCAGTTAGTTGAAGACGACGCTATCGCCATCGTGTAATTTTAGTGGATGTTAAGAAAAAAAATCCATATGTAGAGAGGCGAATTAATTTCCTAATGAAATTCCACGTCGACGAAGATATCAGATAAAGCCATGGAATACTAGATTGTAGCTATGAAATACACCCACTCCATTCCTATGAATAACAATTCATGGAATGGAGTGGGTGAATAACAAGAAAAAAATTGAAACCGCTCGAAACAAATGTCCTGGAAAAATATTAAAAAACCGTTTGTTCGCAAAAAAAAAAAAAAAAGAGGATTATACGCGTACAAAATTTATAAATTATTTGAAAGAAAAAAAAAAAAAAGCAAAGCTATGTGGATATAATGTACTCATTCATGGGTTGAATACACAAGACTGGGAGGATTTTGCTTCTAAAAATAACGAGAAGTAAAATAACATATCTTTCCTCTTTAAAACAAATGTAGCTTCGGACAACGGAAAGGAAAGATACAATGTTAAAAATGTAACAGAATGTGACATGAACCTGGGTAAATATATATTAATTCAACAATCGCCTTTCAAGACGACAAGGACAGTACAACACTTTGGAAAGCGACTTTAAGTTGGTACACTCCTTGAAAATAAAAGGTAAAAAAAAAAAAAAAAAAAACTATCGTTATGTTGAAAAAATAAATTTATGAATTATATGAAACTGACTTTTATGAAAAATACCTCGTAATATTGTAAAATGGAAGAGAGAACCATTCGATTACACATTCGCACGAAACAGACAGCTTCAAGCACACGCTTTTGCGTGGCAAATTAGTCCGGTCGGTAGAGAGCTCACCTCCCACGCTGACATCGTATCCATCCTGGTTCGTATCCATCCAGATCCAAACGGGCGTTTTTCCGGTCTGTTGAGAAAATTTCCCCAGCGCAGTACTGTAATTCCCAAGTTTCGTAACGGGAGAAAAAAAAAGTTGTAGCTTTGGGAAGCTGCGGTTGTCCTTGATATTTGTTTATGGCTACTACTGGGAAATTGGCGGACTAGATTCGGCAAGCCATCAGTTACGTCACGTGGTTGCCGGCTGCCACTACCGGCAAACTAACAGACCACATTAGGCTAGCCATCATTTCTGGCACGTGCTTGAAGGGCCACTTGTGGCAGCTACTGACTATGACGGATAACTGATGGCCTTGTTGTGTCATATGACAACTGATGGGGTGCCAGCTGTTGGCCTGAACTGCTGGCCTTTCTGTTGGCCGCCCGGACATTGTATTGACGGTTCGGCGGCGGCAACATAGTGCTGGGCCATTTCTGGCAGTGTTGGCCCAGCAAGACTGTTTTTTCTGGGTGGCTGTTTCCCTTGGAAATCTGAATTCGTACTGGCAGCTCCCCTTAGAATCCTAAATTCACATTTCTTGTTCAAAATGTTCAGTGGATCTCAGTTACTCACATTTAGAAATGAAGCTCGGACGTACGTGCGGTGCAAGATACGGGTGTTGTTCATTTTGTTGAAGGTTCTATGTGGGCTATTCGATCATTTCTGCGGGCCAAGACTGCCAACTGCAGATCCGAACTCCGAAGTATTTTCGAGTTAGGATTTTCAGTTTGAATTATTTTGTATAAACAGTCATAGTTTTACTGTGCCTCCCACGTAGAGATAACATTTGGGTGTGAAAATTGATTTTGTCTAGCAGTGCGTATGTATATGTGGATGTGTACAAGATAGAAAGACAAAAAGGGCGTAATATTTTATGGATTGCTCCTGGCGCAGAAATATCTAGTTACTCCTCTGATGATTACATTAGCACTGTTTCTTACAAAACGTTCTGATAATAGGAAGATACAAAGGCATTTTAAAAAGCGTAAAAACCTTCTTGACTTTACTTGTTGTCTTTTTGCTGTTTTTTTATTAATCTGAGGGATGAAAATTTTTGAGGCGGTAAGAAATGAAAAGGGGCCCCTGAATCTTTTAGCTCCTAGGGCCCCAAAAGATCTAAAGTCGCCTCTGGGCTTCACTATCAGTTAGCCATTGTTCTTTTCTGTACCAGTCAATATTAAAAATTTTGTTTGAAGTTTTGCCCTTTGAAGTCATCTTTTTCATTTCAGGTGTAGGCCTACCATCATTTTTAATTTGATTCTTTTCTTCAAAATCTCTCCTACTGAAAGGCTTTTCCAGTAAGCTCTCCACCATATTAGATATGTTTGAAGCAGAGGCCGTGGTCTGACAAACAACTCTTCATAAAACATAAATAAAATTAGTTACACAGGCATTAGTGTGAAAAAAAAAGCAACTAGGATGAAGGCGCCATGTAATGCCGCTCGAAGCTGTCAGAATGAGGAGTTAACACAGTGGAGCTGCCTACAGGAAAACAGCTGTTACCGTGAGGCAAGATAACATCTGCCTCATAGGAAATCCACGGTGCGCGTGCGTGCGCTCTTTGTGTTCACCGTTTCACCGCCTACCCTTCGGATCTATACTGATTCAATGGAAGTAAACAGGTTTGGCGCAAAATCTACGAGAGGCATTTCGTTTCCTGCCTCACGGACAGAGATCGCAAGCTGAGGACATTTCGCAACTGCGCTCTACCGATTGTTTTCCACAAGCGTTAATTTAAAAAAACTGAATGAATACATGGACGACATTTAATTCAAAAGAGTTAACTAGCATAAACTTTTGCTCTCCTAATCCAAAAGTACTGAATGAACAAAACTAATAATTCTAACTAAGAGTCTTGAAATTCTGACGAGGCACTGCCTCCCTTGCCTCCTTCCTAAAGCCGCCACTGACAAAATACACGACAATTTCTTCATGTTAAAAAGTAAAAACAATAAAATAAAATACAAAATATAAAAAATGAAGAGAGGATAACCCATACTTTCTTTAAATATTAAAAAAAATTATCACATTCTGTGAAATACAAAAAAAATAAATAAATTGGTGGTGGTTAGTTCCAGGTTCCTTTTCGCCGGAGGCAAAATAACTCCCAACTAAAATGAAAAAACTGCTTAGTTTTTTAGTTTAATATTCTGATCGTTTTCAGTGGATCCACGGGATGTCACCGCGAAGAGTCACTGGTATTGTACTTCGGCTTTTTCTACTCCTCTTCTTAGAGTTCCACTTTTAAATCACATATTGTCTTTCGCTGGTGGTCAGGGGTTGCCTCTTCTTACCTTGGTCGAAACCCCTTCCCATTCAAAAACCAAGCATGACACCTTAGATTCCCAAACAAACCCGTCTTCTCCTTCGAAAAGGATCATAAAACTACTCCTACTTACAGCAAAGCAATGAAGAGAGAAAAGTTGAACGCTCTCTCTCTCTCTCTCTCTTACACTCGCACAGAGATTTCCCTACAGTACTATTTTTCAAAGCCTAGCGGGATACATTTAGCTAAAACCTTCCCACGACACTTCTTCGTAGCTACCAGCAAGTTTTTCAACAGCTGCGTAGCATTTCAAAGCCCCTTATCCAGCGACGAACAGCGTTTTAATCTTCAGCGCTCATTACTTCTCACTTGGCAGAGATACTAAAAACATTGCCTAGCGAACATTTTTTTTTTAATTTATTGCATTCTTATCTCTTACATTTTTTTTTTCGGAATACTAAATTTTACGATTTTGCTGGTTTTACCCCTGGTTAGGATATATTTTATTGGGATGCAATAAAAATTGAACTTAATCAATCAAAATCCTCCAAGCTGCGAAGGCTTAAAAAACATTAAAAAATAGTTTAATAGTGAGATATCAGTTTAAAAACATTTTCCGCGAGATGAAATAGTAGAGGAGAAATTCAGAAGTAATGAAAACATCAATTTCGCGGGTGAAGAATTAAAAACCTTTGTAAAAGCTTCAATCACCCCAGCCACACACCTCCCCCTCTCTTTACGCGCAAAGCCATCTCCACTTAGCTTGATAAAAAACACCAAAGAAATTACGTAAAAAAAGTCCACAGAAAAAAATAATGTCCACAGAAGAAATGCCAAAATCTCGAAAATTGCCCACAGCATTTCTACATGAAAAATATTTCTTGACTTCGATTATCGTCCTGGTTTACTGGGTGCAACATGCTTTTAGCTTTGGGGTTATTACAGTTCCTATTAATTCCTTTCACATGCTTTCTCAGTAATTATGTCTGTTAATAAAATGTAGCAAAGAAAAAAAAGACACTTTGAATATTTTGAGAAACGCTTGAATCAGTGTTTCTTTCAGGACTTTTTGGCCAGGGGGGGGGCAAATAGAACTCTAGAGGGGGCAAGTTTTCCATTTGCGAGATATCATCATCAACATCATCATTGTCAACCATTATCAATCCACTGCTGAACTAAGGTCTCCCCAAGTTTCTTCCACAGCAGTCTGTCTTGTGCCAGTCTCTTCCATGTAACTCCCGCATACTTTCGAATTTCATCCGCCCACCTGACATGCAGTCTTTTGGGTGCTTTCCTGTCCCTTGGAATCCAGTCTAAAATTTCAGTTGTCCATCGATGGTCTGTCCTTCTGGCAGTATATCCAGCCCATTGCCATTTCAGGGAATTTACTCTGGTCATGATGTCTTCCACTCTTGTCATTTTTCTGATCCACGGGTTCCTCTTATTATCTCTCCTGGTTACTCCAAGCATGCATCTCTCCATGCTGTTTTGAGTTGTCTTGTATGTCTCTTTTAGTTAAGGTCCACGTTTCTGCATCATATGTAAGCACTGAAAGGATGCATTGATCAAACACTTTTCTTTTATGACATAATGGCATATTGCTCTTGAAAATTATACTGTTTCTTCCAAACGCTCTCCAGGCAAGTTTTATACGCCGATTAATTTCTTCATCAATGTGACCCTCACTTGATATCTGATGTCCAAGATAAATGTAGGTATTGGTTATCTCCAGCATATATAATTTTAACTACTATAATTATATATATTGCAACCTTCGTTTTAAATTCTAAAGTTTTTCCTTAGTCTTCAGTTTTGCTCTTAAGTATAGAAGTAACTACTATATATCTAGCATAGGGGGCATTTAGAGTGGGCCTTACCCCCCCCCCCCTCCCGGAAAATTTGTCGGTTTTTTTTTTTTTTTGGTTAAAATGCGACTGAAACCAAGATCAAAGATCTAAAAAAAGAAATTAAACATGCCTTAATTTTATAAAAATGCATCGACTTGCATTGAAAAAAAAAATGCTTTAGTTTTTCTTCAATTTTTCATTAACTTTGATTTTGTTCCAAATGGTGAATTTCAAAAACTTCCTATTTTCGCCCCCCCCCAAGAAAAATTTTACATACATCTCTGATATAGTTATTACTTCTTCAAACAGTTCAGGAATAACAAGCTTTCTTCAGCTAAAGGAGGGAGTCCGCAGGCTTGAAATTTTCATCTATTAAAATGTATTCAACGCACTTTTGATCCTCAATCACGATTCCCAGGCAATTAGGTATGATTAGTCTACATATTATATTTTGAAGAATACCATGCGTCGTAATACACTTTTTAATGAAATAAACTAAAACTAGTACCATTTGAACAAATATTTTAAAAAATATAATTGGAGAAATATTCGTACCATAAAAAGAAACGAGACTTCCTTTTTCCTTTTTCACCATAGCCTGCATTTATTAAAATTTGACTCGGTATCCTAAAATGTCTCGGGGGGGGGGGGATCTTCGTTTCCGGGAGGGCTTCGCCCCTGGATGCATGCCTGAAAGAAACACTGGCTTGAATCATGGCATGAAATCCAAAACTTGTGCGAGAGATTCTTAAATTCCTATGCATTTAAGAAGTTTACAAACGTGTGTAATTACCGCACACTTGAAAAAATTGGAAATATATGCACCATAGTAAGAGTAAAATAATTAAAGTTACGCTGGGCACCGCTTTGGTATTATGATTTATTACAGATAAAACTGATTTGCAATGGCGAAATCAAAATTTTATTTCAGAGATGGGGCGAAAGTATAAGAATACTTCGCCCCATCTTCAACGGGACGTTTTCTTTTTCAAAAACAACATTTAATGATTTGGCTTCGTTCTTCAAGGAAATATCTTTTTCATATATTCAGTGCTCGAAATGGGCCGGTATACTCACTGTGGGTATACCGGCACTTCTTTTTTCCTAGTATTTCACACCGGCACTTTTTGACCCCGAAATTCACATACCTGCACTAATTTTTGTAGTGGGAACTGCAGAAATAATTTTATTTATTATTATTTTTTGTTTCTGACTTACAAACTTATTCTTCAGCATAAAACTTAATTCCTCGTGCCCTTGAGAAATAGCTGTGTGGGAACCGTAAATGTTAGGGAACGTACTACAGAGGTAAAGCAGATGTCAAGACGACAAATCTGCAGCCGTACCTTCTGTCCGTGTAGCTTAGTTGGGAGAGCGACTTACTCCAGAGTGAGGGGCACGGCCAAACTTGTGTTTTCACAAGTGGTGTACACATGATATATAAGTTCAATCCTTTAAACGATGGAAATGAAGCTAACCATAGCGCATGCCCACATTTTACCTAGATCCCAGTTCATCCAACTGAAGATGTCTGTAATTTTTATTTCATCATTAATTTAATATATTCCATTTGAAGAGCTTCTTTACAGAATGAAGAATTGGCAGTAATAAATTAAACACAAATTTTCTATTGTTCTTTAGTTTTGCAGCAACGGGTATAATTATTTTCCAATTCGGACCTTTTTCTCTGGAGGGTGGTGATATTACTTTCAATTTAAGACTTGATATTCATTCTCATTGCGCAGGTTCTGATTGCTCTAATTTCTACTTCATGAAAGTCCCTATTGGAAGGGTGCTGCTTTCTCGGCTTAGGACCTTAAAGTTCTGGGTTAAAGACCAGCTGAATCACTAATCATTAGCAGAGGTTCGGAAGTCTCGTTAATCTGTTGCTCCCAGGGTATACAGACTTCTCACTATTAATATTAAACAAGTATAACCAGTCTTCTCTCCTCGGTGTAGCATAAGTAGTGCCCGCTGGGGTCCACAAAGCAACCAACTTTAATCGACTGCCATCGTTTCTGACTTATGGTGCAATTGTATTCTACAGAATTATCAATTACGTTTTCAAACAAAGGAGTTTTTCTTCTTGGAATTATTTTTACTTTTTCAGTTTTGGAGATTGCCTGGAAAAAATATTTTTTCCGGATAATTTTTAGCTAAACGTGTGCATACCAGCACTTCAAAATTTTCATTTAGAGCACTGGATACTTTGTAAGCAACATTCTGTATTTCAGTCTATAAGTCCGGACCACGGGCAGGGGTCCAATGGTCCGGACCTTCCCCCTTAAAAAATAATAATGGCAGTAAGATTGACGGTGTAAATTATGAAGTGTTGGACAAAATGAGAAAAAAGGCAAAATGGCTCAACTGGGTACTGCATAAAAAGCTCACTGATTATATTGCACTCCGATATGAAATTACAATCTCCGATTGAAACGGTTCTACAGATATTAATCGAATCGCATCGATAGACAGACAAACATACGATTGAAAGGAGAAAGTAGCTGCATGGAGTGAGAGTTACGCTAAGCCCCTAAAGGCTATCCCCAAATTAAGTCTTCATCTCAAACTTCTCTTGATATATTCATCGAAAACATAGGACAAACAAAGTGTGAACATGATGCGACAACTACATCAGGTCCTTAAGAGATATCCAGAAAATTTAAAATCTAAATAAAACTTTTCAAATAAGATGTTTGCCATTTTAAAATCAGGATTTTGGTCTGCTCTGAGAACATAATTATCATTCTATATATTCACTTACAAACTATCAGAGAATTTTCACAGTACGTGCTCTCAAAAAAGATTTTGTAAAAACATTTTCGTTATATTTCTTTCCTTTATCAAACAAACTGACCAGCTCTTCTGATCTGCGGAATTATTTCGAAACTAATAGTACCACTACCCCCCTCCTCACTACAGCTGCTGCAATGTGAGTGAGTTTAAACATAAAGTATGCACTTTAAGGCTTACCTACTGACGTTTTAACAAAAAGCAATATAGCCGCCCCTGTGGCGTAGTGGTCTAAGCGATGGCTACTGACCATTCGTCCAAAAGGGGTCCGGGTTCGAATCCCGGTGAGGCATGGATGTTGTGTTTGCCTTACGGCACTGGCATTCTCCCTTCCCTGGAACCAGTGGCCCTAAATTAGGGACGGGCGACTGCTTATAGCCCATTGAGTTGCTCACGGTGGTCGTTAAACCTCCAATCAAAAAAAAAAAAAAGCAGTATAAAATAATTCATGTGATTTCAAAGAAAGCAAACTTCATCATACTCCAGTTATTCAACGATTTCTCCCGTTGTAATTTATTACACATGTACTGTTAAAAACGTGGGGTCCAGTTCGCTCGAACGATGGAACTGGCTTCGCGACTGCGTATTTCGAAACATCATTACAAGCGTGAAAGTACGCTAAATTGCATATTCATAGAAATTCATGACGGAAGTAAATTGGACAACTTACCAAAATATATCCACAGTACAAAATTTAACTGTAACTTTATCGTTTTTCTGGAATGTAAGTTCTGAAATTGGGTACTGCGACCAGTTGAAAGAATTAAATTACTATCGAACCATTTCGCTGCATCACTGCCATGTTATGTTGGATGATTTTGAATCACAAAAACTGAACAGTGAAGTATCATTTACAAGAAAGCATTGATCTCGTTGAATTTCGATCATATCTTTAACTTTCCACGTTCGGGAAATTGAAAAAAAAGAAGCTTTCGTGTATTTTTGGCAGATTTTTATTAAGGCTCTACGAGACCCGCCATCTTGTATTGTGCCCTCTCTTGTTAACCAACTGGCAAGCGTATTTCACAACTTTCGCTGCAGATAAAAAATGAAGGGAAAGGTTAATAAAAATTCTGAAACCAGGGAACTCTTTATTTATTATATATCTTACGTTAGCCACAAACGGTGTTCCAAAATGTTCAAAATTGCCCGAGCAATTTGTGAAATACGATTGCCCGTTGGTTAACAAGAGAAGGCAGCAATACAAGATGGCGGGTCTCGTAGAGCCTTAAGCTGAAATTTTTACTTCTGTGCTGTATTTTCATGAAATCATTATTTCGCCGGCCACTAACACTCGGTGTCCTCCTCACAGTGACGTCTCCCGAAGATTTAGCTTTGGAAAAGTGATTACTTTTCGGTCATGCAGAATATGAGAACATTGTGCGCAGACGATTTCCTTGAAAAAAATCTCTTAAAATCCATTTCTCATTAAATGTTTTCTGAATTTACACGTTTTGAACAACAGGTTGTACTTCAAGTTCTTGTTTAGCTCATCTACCATTACCGTCGGAGAAGGAGTACGTTTGGACTTGCAGTCTTCCAGTAGCTGTTGCCCGAGGAGGTTATATTAAGACTTCTGGAGATGCTATGGGTTTCTTAACCGAGTAGTCAGAAAATGTAGAAATTTTGATGCTCTTTACATGATAACTTATGGAATTTCATGCAGTTTTAGCTGTGAGATATTTTTACAGTAGCGCAGTTGTGATTTTAAAATGCGTAGTTTTCGGTTGCAGAAATCGTATTAATACCAGACCGGAGAGAATTACACTGCGCAGACGAATGAAGTTTCATGAAAAACAGAAATAATGGGGAAAATACAGAAAAAGAATTAAAGGTTTGTGGAAATGGTGAGTAAATCCAGACCTTAAGAGCTAGCTCAAAATCGTCACTTCATTATCAGTGATGATTTTTACCGCATCAGTTGCTTTTAAAAAAGTGTTATGTAGGGACACCGTGAAGAATAGCGCAATGGAAGAAATTTTTCGTTTGAACGTTTGCTACAAAAGAAAAAGTCTTAGGTTCCACAAAAAGGCATGCGGAAAAGTTTGACAGCAAAAATATCTTTTAAGCAGCTAGTAATGCAAGACAGAAATTACTAAATTAGTTATTGTACCTGAATTTACTTAATTTTGAGTATTGAAAAATTGTCCAACGTATGCAAGACAGAAATTTCTAATTTGGAAATAGTCACTGTATCATCTCTGTTCAGTAACATCTGAGAAAACATTTTCATTATGTGTTGTTGAACAGTTTAAACTGTTGAACAGTAAAAGCTATTGAACCAGGGGCGGATTTCCGACTAGGAGCACTAGGCGCGCGCCTAGGGCCCCAGAGCTTGAGGAGCCCCGAAAACGTATAACTGGATTGCCAGTTTTGTTTTGGTTTCCACAGACCAAAACAAACAAATCCTTAAAGCGAATACTTTATTTGTATTGTCAATGGATATTTTACTTTCGCATATTAGCAACATATATTTTTTATTGCTTTGTTGATACTCCAAATTTTCGAGTTCTTATCGATGCACTTATTTTGAAAGGAACAGTTAAAATAATTTAGCCTTCCTTTTAGTGGTAGGTGAAGGAAGAATTCACGCCTCACACACTTTTCATTGTGTGCTTTACTGGCCTGCTGCTATATAAATTACCTTCATGCTACTTCCAGTCAAAGGTAAACATCTGTATTGGTACCTTCCCCCTTCCCTCCTGAGTTGCAAAGAGGAGTGATAGAAACTGTCCTGATGATTGGGGGTGTTTGCTGTTAATTGTTTTTAACCTAAACCAAATGAATTAATATTTAGGCTGGAAAAATAAAATAATTCGAGAATATCACACTATTTATGTTTTTCTAATTTAAAAGTGTTAAAAAAATTATTGTATTGCAATAACGTTTTTTATTACTTTCTCCTCCCCTGGTTTAATACTAATAATTATCAAGTATTCTCACCTTTCCTTTTCATTAAATCGATATAAAACTACCTTTTGAAAAAGCAATAGAAAGTTTCAATGATACTTTTACTCGAAAAGCTGTGGTTCTTACTTTTCCATTTTAAAACCGGATCTTTTGCATTTAATTCTTATTCTTCTGTTTCTGATAACTGAAGTGCAGGCATAAAAAAATCTCACGCATCTTTTTGGCAGAATAAAAAAACTGCTGACGTTCTCAATTTTCCGATGCAAATACACTGGCGGAAAGTGAAAAAAGAACACCAAGAACGAATTGGCGGACGATCATGAAATTTACATATGTTAATGGGGTCGAGTTTACGTAGGTGTGATGTTAATTTCGGGACCAACCGGTGAGCGCTTACGCTATAGCCCGGCATAATATGCAAATTATCGTCCGTGGTATTTAAGGAATACGGCGAAGTGAATTTAATCAGTCGTCGGCGTACGGACACGTGCGAAGACCCTGAAGAAGCTGCAATGCCTGGACATGGAAGACGTGTACGATTTCAGCAGTTATCGAACTTTGAGCGAGGTCGTCTAGTCGGACTCCGCGAGGCCGGGTGGTCGCATCGTCGTATTGCGGAGCGAATTGGACGGGAAGTATCGGTGGTGGTACGATGGTGGCGTAGATGGTCCGAGGAACATTCCCACACGAGAAGACGTGGAACCGGGAGTCACAGACGGACTGATGAGTGGACCGATCGACACATAAGAAGAGCGGCGTTGTCAAGCAGAACATCAACTGCGACGGAAATCCGAGCTGCCGTTGCACCTAAGGTGACTGTGCGAACAATCCGCAACCGTCTACTGAATGCAGGACTACGTGCACGTGTACCTCTGGCATGTGTACCTCTGACTCCAGCCCACCGTTACGAACGGCTGCAGTGGTGTCGCCAACGTCTGCACTTGAGAACGCAATGGCGATCTGTCGTGTTCAGCGATGAAAGCAGATTCTGCTTGGGAGCCTCCAATGGCTGCATGCTTCCGCCAGCGACACACAGGGCCTACACCCGGTTTCCCGGTGTGGAGAGCGATCAGCTATTACACCCGTACACAACTAGTGTTTGTACCGGGTACGTTAAACAGCACCACCTACATAAACAACATCATTCATCCCGTTGTTTTGCCATTTGTAAAAGTCGGTCCATCGTGGTGTTTCCAGCAAGATAACGCACGCCCACATGCGGCACGTGCAACACAACATGCACTTCAGGGTGTTAGACAACTTCCATGGCCTGCATGTTCACCGTATTTGTCCCCCATTGAGCACGTGTGGGATTTTATGGGACAACGACTTATCCGGTCTCCACGGCCAGCCACGACCATCCCCGATTTACGCGTCCAGGTTGAGGATGCTTGGAACTCAATACTCCAAACTTACATCCAACATCTGTACGACAGACTCCATGTCAGAATTGCACAGTGTGACGCAGTTCATGGCGGTTCAACCTCGTACTAACCATGTTACATGGAAATGTTATTTTTCAGTTTACCAGCAAATACAGCTGTATTTTACCATAATGTTTTGATCACGTTATCCTCTGTATTCCGTTATTATGCTGTATACATTTCGTTGGTATCAGACGTCTCCTTCTTGGTGTTCCTTTTTCACTTTCCGCCAGTGTAATAAGAACAATGCTCTCAAAAAAAAAACATTCTCACTTTTGTGCACTGACTGATGAAATTCTTACTGTCCAACGTTCTTGGTCCATGGCATTCGTCTATGCCATGGACGGCTTAATCTTTTCGATTTAGGGAATTGTTGGCCACAGGAAAACTCCTCCTAGAAAAATCATCCACCCTTTTTAAGTGAAGCACCACGCACAAATTGAACTTTACCCGAATTTTCTAATGTGGAGGTCTTTTCCGATTGCCTAGGTCTTCAAGTATTTCACTTTTGCTTGATACCATGCTCGTTGCCTACTAATTTGCTCATAACGTAAAAACAAGTGGATTTTTCAAAGCTAGAAGCAATGGGAAAAGCACGTTTTTTAATTGAAACTCATTCCAGTTTCATGACAATTTATACACAATGTACCGATAAATTTAGGGAAATTCATCTTCCAGCGCCCTTAGCGACAAATTTGCTAAGTAACTTGCTACTGAAAAGGTGCCAAAGTAATCAGTTTTGCTTAATGTATCAAACTCAAAAAGAAATTTTGTTGTAACTGAAATGATTTCTTCGTAGAGTAAGCTAAAATTTACTAAATTTCCTCTTTGAGAACTCCTAGCGGGAAATTTATGAACTAGTAGTGAAATTTAATGTTTTTGTCCTATCATTTGCAAAAATAATTTTTGAAAAATCTGTGAAAACCAAATTCTTAGGACTTAGCGCCTCTAGCAGGAAATTAACGAACTAATTGAAAAATTTAAATATTTGAGAAGAACAGTTAAACCTAATCTGAGAGGCACAAAAATAATTTTCCCCTCTAAGTCGAATAGTTTCTTCAGAACAGAGCTTTAATTTTTTGAATTTTCGACTTTGACAGCCCTTAGTGGTAAATTCATGAAGTATATGGGATATTTAAAGTGTTAAATTTAATATCATTTGATTTCCTAATAGCCGCAAAAATAATTTTTGAAAAATCTGTAAAAACAAAAAGTTCAATGTGCACGGACAAAGTGATTATACTAGCACTGTTTCTTACAAAACGTTGTAACAATAGGAAGATAGAATAGCTTTTCAATAAGTGTAGAAACCTTTTTCTTGACTATTTTTTTGCTTATCTAATGGATGAAAATTTCTGAGGTGATAAGAAGTGTGAGGGGGCCCCTTTATCTTTTAGCGCCTAGGGCCTCAAAAGATCTAAAGTCTCCTCTGTATTCAACAGTTACAAATCTTGCTTTCATTTTTCACAGGCATCCTTAAAAGCTTTATCCATGTCAGATGCTGGAGGAAATGATTCAATTCTTAAAATTTTATTAGTGTATACCTTTAAACTATTTCTTATTTTGTTCTTTCAGGTTATAGCTTAATTAAATAAATTTTCTGAACTGATTTTAATCCATCACTGTCAATTTAAATTTCTATTGTAGTTGTTTCTGCGACTTACATCTCTGTTGTAATAGTATCTTATGTATTGTAGGTGGGACTAAAATCTAAAATTCCGCCTCTGCAGAGTGTAACAGCAACAGGCCTCCAGGCTGACAAATTAGTGAGGTTTTTTTTATTGGAGGTTTAACGACCACCGTGAGCAACTCAATGGGCTATAAGCAGTCGCCCGTCCCTAATTTAGGGTTACTGGTTCCAGGGAAGGGAGAGAGCCAGTGCCGTAAGACAAACATGACATCCATGCCTCACCGGGATTCGAACCCGGGCCCCGTTCGGACGAATGATCAGAGGCCATCGCTTAGACCACTGCGCCACCGGGGAGGTGGTGTTTTCCTTCACACGTCACATTTGAAAGCATGATTATGTATGGATTGAATAAATGCATGTCTCTAGCCTTTGCTCACTCTTGTCATCGGGAGATGATCGCTGAGCGTTGTTTTTCAGCTTTATTGCTTCCTGATCCTAGGTAGCGCATGAAGAAAGAAAAATTACCTTAACGTGGTTAAAAGTTAGCTCTTTTAGTGTATTCTTATAATTTTGCTTAACAAATTGTGAATCCACTTAAAATGTTTTATGCTTTTGGTTCACTAATTCATACTGTATTTAAAATTAAAAATACTCCTGATGTAATATTTAAATTATTAAACTTTAAAATAAGCTTCTGCGTAATTCAAGAACTCGCGCAAAAAGAAGAACAGTTTCTTAAAAACAGTATGAATTTGGATATGGATTCAATTATTTTTTGCAAATTTCACCAACTGCTCTTACTTAAGTTCTTGGAGAAATCGTTGATCCGAGAGCTGCACAAGCGTGTGTTACAATGGTCATTTAATCATCTAGTGAGCGATTTGCTTAATTCTGGTTCCAGTCCTGGATTAGACGTTGGTGGTTTGTTTATCTGATAGCACAGGCATTCTCCCATCCCTGGAAGAAGTGGCTCTATGTTCAGAATAACTTGCTAAAATGTTCAATTTATTGTGATCGTTTAAGGTGGTTCCACCTAAAATCTTTGCCTTATGTTTCCAATGGTAAAGCTTCTGTACATATTTTCTTCGCAATTAATGTATTTCCGAGGATGAAAATTTGGACATCGATAAAACTAACTTTAAGTTATTGCATGGGATACTTAATACTTGCTAAAACATAACCATAACTAAGCAATCCAACATTTGTTTTGTCTACTGATGTCATCAAGGTACAGGTAGCGCCATCTATTAACAGGGCTGAATATTACTCAAAGAAAAATGATTGATTTTTAATGTAATTATGTTTATGTTTCAGCAAGTATTAAGTATCCCTTGTTATAACTTAAAGTTAGTTTTATCGATATGCAAATTTGCATCCTTGGGAATACATTAATTGCGAAGAAAATATGTAAAGAAGTTTTACCATTGGAAACATAAGGCAGAGATTTTGGGTGAACCACCTTAACCTCGAAACAAAAAGAAAAAAAAGAAAAAGAAAAGAAAAGACGGGTGTAGCGCTGCACTGGCTAAAAATGTTTAGAATGGTGGCTGTACTTCATTTTGTGATTAAATAGTTCATTCAGTGTCTTCGATGATTTTTGATCTTCAGTTCTATGTTTTATTGGGTTAGCCGCTTACTGCTAGCTTTACTGATAGATGATTCGTTTATGCATATTTCCCCGTCTTTTTTCTTTTTTTTTTTGATGTTCGTGTGTTTCAAATTTTTTGCTCACCGTTGCATGTATTAGAGCTTTTTACAATTAATTTCCTGCTCCATATATATTTTTCTTCTTCTTAAATGTACTTAAAAGAAGCTTATCTGGATGTTCATGTTGTTGAGATTGAACTGGATAAACCCACTCTTTTGAGTAATCTGTTCATTGATCCTAGCGAGAGCTTCACAATGGAAACGGAGTAGTGTCTATTGATTTCCAGTTAATTTGTACTTCAATGTCTTGCAGAACTTAGCATTCCCAATATAAGGACGAAATTCCTGTTTCAGAAATATCTGGTCGGCTATTCCAAAGAAGTGTTAAAAATTGTTTTTTTCTTTTCACAATGATTTCATCTGTAAAGCTTATCAGAGGAACAATACCCTTTGATGTGAATCATAGGTTTTTTTCTTCATCAATACAGAAAACGAAATTCAAGTAAAATAAGATTTTTTATCACCTTTCATGTGGAACTGGGATTTTAAAACTTTCTTTTCTACTTATTGTTTGTTGATTTTACAGTTTCGAACTTCTGATGTGTATTGTCACGCTGATTTTCGCAGTTTTTACAAAAGAATCTTCATACATGGGAGGGAAATTGTTTTTAGGAAAGCGAAATGGATTTTGCCCATCAATCTCAATCTGATCCGCTCAAAATTCACTTGGATGACGTAATGTTGTTTAAGCGTTTTGGGTTCGGGAGTGCTTTCACCGAAGATTGCCATGCCAAACATGGGTTTTCGGTTCGAGGGTTTTCCAACACTGTAGATGTAGTACAGCGTCGCTTTGTCGTATGTAGGATCCAGTGAAGTAAAATTAAAATCATATTTTTGAATCCTTTAATGAAATTATGGGTATGTAAATTGTTCATCCCGAATACTTTGCCTTTTGTATTTGTACAGAATTTAAAGAAACTGTTGTATTTTTTACTTTAAAGTATCGTAAAACCGTTTTTTATCGGGAATATCTAAAATTTAAAGGCACTAACCTTTCCCGCCATTTTGTATGAGTTATGGCTTGGTGGCTGTTAGCTTGCTGCGCACATTTGCATGAAAAAGTAATCAGCTTGTTGGAGATGTTCACGCTTTTAATGAAGTCATGATGATCACAAACACGCTTTACAACGGTTTCCTGCAATGTTTACGTGCAGTTTTTGGTGATTACCGCGTTTGGAGAAGCCCTGAACTGTACAATGGCATTTTCTCCAGAGGGGCTTTAGCGTTATGGGTTCCGGACAAAAGCCAGTTGGGGGTATCAGCTTCTTGAAACAGAAAAAGGAAGAGGAAAGACCGTGGGGCGTTTACTTGCAAAATAAAAATGCTATCGAGGGACCATTATCACAGATTTAACCATAGAATCTTATTTATGTACGTACAAACGTGAGGTTAGCATTTGTAGGCATATTTGTTGGTATATTTCGTTGGGAAAACTACTACCGATAACGAACCGTTTTTCATTGGGGGTCACATAATTAACTGTCGTAAGATGTAGTTGAAAACCGATTGTTAAACTCGCATTCATATTTACATAATTTCAGTTCTGTATTTGAAATTGTTATTTTCCTAAAATCGCAAGTGGGCAAAACTTATTGATTTTCAGAAGACTTTCAAATTAGATTTAGAAAGGAAAAACTCATCATAATAACAAGAGGTCCATGTGGGAATTAAATGTGTTTCTTGATGCTCATACCAGTTTTTTAAGATATAAATGTATGTTTGTGTGACATTTCAATAATGATGGTTCTTACCAAATTGTGGGTAAGAAAAAACATTTCATTGAAAGCACATTAAGTGGACCCAAAGACAGGGAAAATCTTGTGGAATAACACCAAATTTGTATTTCACAGACATATATATATGTACTGTGTCTGCTTAAAAATTAGTTCTGTGGAATTGGGGGTTAAGTGTTGTGTCATTGAGTTGCTTATGGCAAGTTAATCAAAAGTAAATTGTAATAAATGGCAGCAAACTGGAGGAGATCTGCAAAATTTGGAATTTGAGTAGTCACTTCCAAAGTTCAGGCATGAGTGTTAGTCAGTTAATTTTTATTAATTATGTTTACCATTGGTAAAGAAAAAGTTGAGACACAATACAGAGTGCACACCTGGAAAGTGTGACAGGAATTCTTACTGTATTATCCAGTTTTTGAGGATTTCAATTGGACCTATAAGTTTTCAAAATATTCATAAAAGCCAAATCCTTGAACAGTCATTTAAATTTATATATTATAAAAATGTAGTTATGTGTTGGAATTAAATATGCAATTCACATTTCTTGTTTTTCCAGCTAAGAAGCTAGGGATAAGCACCTGGTAGCCTGTTAATTTATAACCCAGCGTAATTTCAGTGTAGTTATACACATTTCCTGGTAGAAATGACATCGTAGTTTAGCCCAAACATAGATGTATTTTTAAGGAGTTGCAATCTGCTGTGTAGTTTTTACAAATTTAAAAGTTATGAGGCCAGTCACATAACTATTGTAGGCCATATTTTAAAGATAAACTTGGAATTGCATGGTGAAAATGCTTGTTTAGCAAACAAAGAACTGATGTTAGATGTTTTTCTCCTGCTTATGCATATTACTGGAGATCTGATTGCTATTTTAGATGTGGATCAACATCCTCTACACACTTAGATTAAAAAAAATCACTCAAAACTTTCAGGCCACTTCTAATGACATTTTTTATTTTGTGTAGTGTGTTTCTGGTTGGTTCTGTGGAGATAGTTTTGACTTAGAGTAAAGATGGCATGAATTTACTTTGAACTTAAATTTTGACTACAGTACTGAACTTTTGTAAAAGAAGAGTGTATGAGGTATTTATTCCATTATAGAATAGTAATACTGAATATATATATACAGACACACACACACACATTTGTATATGTGTTTTGTGTGTGATTAAGGTTTAAAAATGTTATTCCTTTTCAGTTGTACATTTTAAAAGTGGTCTTTTTTGTGTATCAAAACCACATGTGATCAGAAAATGCATTTAACTCTAAAAATCAGAAATGCAGTTTAACATTAATTTGGAAGTTAAGATAGTTTGAGACTTTAAATCAGTTAGCCTGAAAATGGGAAATATCAGTCCTGGAAAAGGTTGCTATATGTTAAAATGTATTTAAGGTGACATAATAAAAATTGGTAAATATGAAACTTTCATAAATATTTTGATGCTGCTATAGGCAGCCATGAAAAGATTTTAAGTAATTTTAATTACAAGTAGGTAGGAATTTTTTTAGATGAAGTATGTTCTTTATGGCATGTTAAAAGAAACTTAATTTTTGTAAAATAAAAGTAAATATCTAATTTTCGAGATCATTAAAAGGCAAATGTTTCTTACCCACTGGTCTGTAGATTTTTTTTTTTTACCACTTTAAAAAAATTATTATATTTATCATTAGAACCATTAAAGGAATACAGATGTGGGCTACACATTTTTGTGTTAATCGGTTACAAAGCTTTTTAATTGTATTGTTTTTTTTTGTGATAGTCTTATATGGGTGTAAAAGTTCCATAGATTTTGTGCAGATTGACTTCGTGCCATTGCCTTGACTCAATTTTGGAACTTTTAATTTTGTGTATAACTATTTATGGTGAGAAGATTCAATTTTGGAACTTTTAATTTTGTGTATAACTATTTATGGTGAGAAGATTAACCTAAGTAATACTTTAGGTTTTTAGGTTTACTTGACAAAAATAATGGTGCCAGTTACTTTTAGCTGAAGTCAAGTACCTAGAATTTTAGACATAAAATCCTCCTGTATAAAAGGTTTAGAAAAAAAAAATCAAAAGCCTGATATATCAGCAATTGCTTAAAGCAGACATGCCAACTCCTAAGATTTAGGTGGGAGACTCCTGATTTTCAGCCCTTCCTAGCGCTGTCCAGATGAATGTCCAATTCTCCCGATTTTCACTGAGAATTAGCCATTAGGATGGTTGAAATTCCATCAACCACCATGATTTCGAACCGCCTGTGAAGTCTTTTTTTTTTCTGCATCGATGCAAGGCGGCATCACAGTAATCAGTTTTGTACCTTTCCTCCCCTATCTGCAAAAGAAAAAGCCATCCCGGTGGCGTAGTGGTCTAAGCGCTGGCTTCGGATCAATCGTCCAAGATGGATCGGGAAAAATTTGCTTTAAAAAAATTACTCCCAGTCTGATAGTCATACGAAGCCTTCAACAAAGACCTCAACCGCTCTGGCACTAGAATGCTGGGGAAGGTCAGTAATTGATTGATAGATGAGTGCTGCTCTGCCTTCTTGCAGTTCAATTGTTCAACCCTTCGTCTCAACAAAGCTGCTCATATTCTAAGTGATGATAAACATTTGAGTTGCGGCAAATTCACTTGACGACAAAAGGGAATAAGTTACAGTTCGCCTCACCTTGTAACGAAAGGTGATGTTAGTACAATGTTTTTTGTTGTCTTCGCGCACAACTTAAAGAAAAAAAAAACGAAAAAAAAAACAGTTGGCTGCTAATTTATTCGTTAAAAACAACAACATGAGGGCCAATTTAGGTTTTCATTGTGTGTGTGTGTGTGTGTGTGGGGGGGGGGGATCACACTGTTTTTTTTTCTCCAGAACTTTTAGTGGACCAATAATACTATATCTGGAACACTGTTCGTATGTCTGTAAAATAGCAATAAAAAAAAACGCTTGTGTGATTTTATGAGCTGTGAAAATCTCCTGATTTTCAGATTTTGAAAGTTGGCATGTATGCTTAAAGGTGAAATGATCAGAATCACATTATATCAGTTTTTCCAACATATTATGCTCACCAGCTGATGCATTTTTAGCTCCTCTTTTTGCAACTATTTAGCCTTTAATATCTTTCATATTGAAAACGAATCCTTTTCTTCTTCTGGTGCATTCTTCTATCATGTATTTGCCTCTGTATTCAACTTAGAAAGTATGTTTGGCACAACATCCTGCTTTGAACTTGCTATATCCATCTCTCACCTTCATAGCACATTTTTTCATTCCATAGTCATTTCTTGCATATCAAAGGAACAAAGCATTTCCTTTTAATTAAAGCAAAATTAAAAGTTAAACAATTCTGCCTGGTATTACTGGTAAACAAATTTGTGAGTCTTATGTGCTGCTTTATTGGATATAGTTCAGCAATTTGCCCAAGACATGTTTCATGGGATTTAGTATTATATTTATATCTACCATTTAAAATTAAGCTGCATTGCTTTAATGGATCTAGCTGTAATGATAGGAAAATTTTATGTAAATAAATTTTCAGAGAAATGGAAGGCCTCTCAGAAGCTAGAAAAATATGCAGGAAACTAAATGATTAAAGAAACGTGGTGGGAACAAATTTATGAGTCACAAAAAATGGCTTTGCTTAAAAGAAAAATGCTTTCTCCATTGGCATATAGCAAAACAGGACTGTAAGATATAGAAAAATGTGCATTTTTTAGGAAATTAATTAAAAAATAAGAATACACTCTACTGTGCTCTTTCTCGATGTTTAAGGTAGTACATTGGTATTAATATGATGTTTCTTTGCATAAATGTTGTGAGAACACATATGACAATATCCCATATTTCAAAGTAAAATTTTAAATGTTATGCAGAAAAACATGATTTGCAGGATCATTTTTGTTACTAATGCACACTTTCAGGGTACTAAAGTGTAAGGTTTTGCTATTTTTTCACATCAAGGTGGATTAGCTATTAACAATGGTTTCCTGTGCTAGTAAGCATAGTGGAATATTTAAAATATATTATAAAATTTTTGCTATTTCTTCACATCAAGGTGAATGAAAGAAATGTCATTGAGGTAATGTGGTAATGTTAGGAAACTGAATGGTGGATATATAGTGACATTTAAGTGTCTCTCACTTTCACTCGTGATGTATGCAACTTTAAGAAAGATAAAAATAGTTGGAAGTATTAAAATAAATGCAGTTCATATAAGATAAGGTACATAAAACTAAAGTGTGTACAGAAGTATAGAATCTGGAGTGTAAAATGTGCGTATGTATACATGCTTAATGAGATTTTTTTTTTAAATTCAGTTTCACACTTTTTTTTTAAGGGGGAGGGGCTTTTCAGAAAAGAGCAGATGTTTTTACACAAAATAGCATACCTGAACATGTGTGCTCTTTTTGCAGAGTCATCTTATGGAAATTCTTTTTAACTTGGTCATAGTTATTCATTGTGCCTTTCTTAAACCTGTATATTTGCTGCCATGGTGGCTGAGTGGTATGAAGGTTTGACTTCTAACCATTCTTCCTAGATGGATCTAGGTTTGAATACCAGGTGAGGCATGGATGGTGTGCTTGTCTTGTAGCACTGGCTCTCTCTGTTCCCTGGAACCAGTGGCCCTAAATTAGGGGCAATCTTCCTTTGAGTTGTTACTGGTGGTCACTAAACATCCAAACAACAACAAAAAAAGCCCCTGCATATTTTGTTCATGGGGGGGGGGGCGTTCCCTTAAATCATTAAATTAACATTGTATTGTTCTGTACTGTGCTGTTTCTGATATCAGTGATTTCCCAAGTCTTTGACCACATCGTCATAAATAAATAAGATCTAATAACATTTTTTTCAAAGCACATAGTAATTGATCCTGAACAGTGAAAGCTTCAAATGAACTAGTTTCTAATTTTAATTGGGAGATTGGATTGTTAGAAGGTGCTTGTAATATGATGTGCACCCATTTCCTAGGACTTGAAACATCCTATATTTCTGGACTATCTGTTGGAAGTCACAGTTTTGCATGTGGTAGCCATTACCTAGTGATGCTTTTAATTTTTCACAGCTTTAAAATGAACTCACATGCCTACTACATACATTCATATGTGTGCGTAAAAGTGTCAGGGTGTAAAAATATTTTATGAAAGTCAACTTGTTAAACTGGCAGTTTGGAAAATTGAACTGTTCTTCACTTAGCTTTTATATGCTGAGAAAGGAATGTGCCTTCCATTTGTAGTCAATATCAAAGTATTGTTAACTGCTTAGCTATTCAGATTTATTGGTGCAGTGCTAGTGAATGTAGGTACTCTGTAATGGATCACGGTGAAAAGGGTTTTGTCTTGAAAAGTATTTTTTTAAGGACAGAAAATTGAATAACAGGATAATTCACCAATGTCAAGAGTAGTTCTTGTTTACCCTCAAAAGTGCACTGGTCCTTTATTTTTATTTGTTTTGATGTAAATGGAATAAAATTGCTCACAATAATATGTGGGTAATGCTCACGTTGTGTTCAAAGCTGTCAGTATCGGATTTTTTAACCTTTGAATACTGGTAATAGAGTGGATAATTTTATCTTGAGAGCTGGTTGAGTGCACTGCTGCTCAAAAAGCACCTCAGAACAAACCCTAATTGGCAATATTGTGCTGTTTTTTTTTTTTTTTTGGACAGCTAATTTTATGGTATATTTTAATCTATATTTCTTGGTTTCCATAAATATTTTCCTATCCATTTGCTGAACATGCAAAACATGTACATGAATGTATAGCAATTTAAAACATGATCATAAATTGTATGATTGAAACCGGTAGTAAATTTCAGATATCAGGGTAACAAAGTGGTAAGAGACTATCTTTTTCCTTGAGGGCCTAGGTTTTTGAGTCCTGGGTGAAGCCAGTGCCATCTTTGGTAATTTTGGTGTTCTTCCATCTGTAATGTGAAATCACTAACTAATTTTATGTACATATATAACTCACTCTAAAAAAAAAATGAATTTTTGAAAATTCGTGCTGAAAAAAACATGAATTTTTGTATTGTATCAGAAGTTTTTGGAAACAAACATGGTAGTCATTTAGAAATTTCTAGATTCAGAACAGTACTTGTTTCAAATTAAAATGTAGATTGGACATTTTGCATACCTATGAAAACAAGAAAAGTATGTGGTATTGTTTCGATGGATCCCACAGAGAATAATTGTACTGGGCCATATTTCGGTGAGTTTTCATAGATGTTTTTGAGATCAGGTTGAATAGGTCAGCACAAGGCTATAGTATAGCCTGATTAAACTCTCATTAATCTTAGTAACATTTGCTGCTTTGAAACTTGCACAATAAGTTGTACAGAAGGACTGTAGATGTTTCGATCTTGTGGATGGCTATTGAGGCATATTCTTTGTACAATGATTGTATTCACTAGCACGGAATGCTTTATGAAGTGCAGTTGCCACTTCCTTTGTTGAAATTGTGAATTCAAATGAGAAATGTTTTTCTTAAGCTCATCTTAATATTTTCCTCAAGCTGAGCTTAGAAGAACTGATTTTAAAACTTCTTGTAATTTACTAGTTCCATCTTTCAGTTAATACAGAGCTAAGGAAAATCAGAAAATCCATATAATTAATTATAAAATTTAGGCATCCCCATGATCTAAGCTGACCTTTGTGTATATTTGTAACATGTTTTAGCACACACACTTTTTTTCTGTTATGGCAGTTCTGCCAGTTTTTTTAATATATAAACAATTAAAGTGACAACTGATTTTAAATTGTAACTTTCAACTGGGCAATAGTGTTTGCATGTTGCTACACTAACGGAACCTACTTTTTTATTTTTTTGGTAGTAAGGCATTTCAATTAACAGATTCTGGTCTTTTGATTTCCAACTCCAGGAACACATTTCAGAGGTTTATTGCTGCAACTTGAACATAAATCAAACTCACTTGTTATATGGTATTTTTAACAATCCATAATTGTGTTCTGTAGTATAAAGAAAGCAGTACAGTCACTTTTGGATATTCCATTAATGAATCATTAAAGAGCAAGAATTTTCCTTTATTCCATAGCATCCCCCCCCTCCTTTTTTCTTTCTCCCCTGTTCTATGCAAATAGCGAAAACCCACACCCACTAGTTTTGACCTGCTATTAGCCATTAGATTGCTGCATAGTTATTCTTGTGACATATCAGTTTTTCATTCTTAATGTCTAGTAAAGCTGTGCATTAGAGAATTCCAATTATTGTTTTGACAGTGGACTATTTTTTCTTTCTGAAGTGAAATTCTTGAACCATGTCATTTCAAAGAAAATAATTATCATGATGCATTTCAGTACTTTGGACATAGTATCAACAAATTTCTTTTCTTGTGTGATAAATTGAGTTCATTTCTTTAGGTTAAAGGGTAGTTACTAAATGTCTGCACAGACTGTCTAGCCTATCACAAGCAGCTGAGAAAATTCTGAGTGACATTTTAAAGGATGTTTTATCTCAGTTAATACATACTAATTAATAAGTCACTCTGACATATAAAATTCCATATTAACTTCACTACAAATTTTTTTAGCTTCGTTTTATACCAAATTAGGTGGTTATCATGAGCTATTGTGATGCTTGTATATCCAGAACATAGGTGATGCTTTAAATGTCATTTGTAAAAACAAACCAGCGTGAAACAAAGTAGAAATTGAGTCATTGTAACATTATGCATTGGAGAACACTGTGTTTATTGTAGATATGTCTTATTTTTATATCTTAAAAGTCTAGTTATTAAACTTTTTATAAATCCTAGGTGTTAGTCTGGTGCTAATTTTTTTTTTTTTTTTTTTTTTTTTTTACACTCATCACTCTTCCATGATGAAACTAACTTGATTTTCTGTTTGTGTCAGTCTTGGCTTTTAGTACTTTTCAGAGCTCTTCAGCTACAATCAGTCCCCATATTCTGGAAGTGTATAGAGCTAAACCATTGTATTAGGAATTAACTGCAAAAATTAAAAAAAAAAAAAAAAAAAAACCCTGTTAAGTGTATGTATATATATGTAAAATGTTGAAATTATAGTAATACAATTTACTTAAAAAAAGCATAGTGCTGACTGACACCAAGTCTGTAGCAAGAACTATTTCATTAGATATAAAGAGTTATTTGCACCAGGAGAAAACTGCTTGTATAAAATTTTTTTCAGGGACCTTGCTTTAACAAGAAAGTAATCTTTTTAAACTTATTTGTTACCATTCCTGACAACACCAACCTGGTGGTGCAGTGGTCTAAGCACATCTTCTGAGCGTTTGTAAACGCTCAGAAGATACCTGTTTAACGACACCGGCTCTCTCTGGTCCCCGAAACCTATAGCCCTAAATTAGGGAGAGGTGACTGCTTATAGCCCTTTGACAAAGTTGCTCACAGTGGTTCTTAAACCCCAAAACAAACCAACAAAAAAGAAATTCTTGAGAATTATTCTTGAACAAAATGTGCATCAGCTTGATTTATTATAAGAGTTTCCAAGGCATCACTGGGATTTAGTATATCTACCATGGATACCGACCTGAATATTAATTCATTGTAGATGCATTGAACAGTATATAAGGTTAATTTAAATTCATTGATAATAATAACAGAACATATTAGCTAACTTGCATCAAGAGCTGTTACATCACAGATGGACATAATTTCATGAAAGAAGCAGTTTTCATTCACTAAACACCTGCCCCAAAACATGAAAAGCTAAGCATAATGAGACACATATTTATCTCTTAGGTATATTAATATTACAAAATACATATTAATGTATTAAATCCTGTTATCTCTTAGTTGTTGGTAATGGTGATGACATATTATACAACATGAACACACATTCATCAAAAATGTAATTATCATTATCAAGCAGATGTTGAATTTATTTAATTAAAAAGATAAATGATAATCCAAATAAGTTGTATTTTCCTCGCTAATAAATCACTGGTCAACAAATTTTGACTTTTGTTATGGTTATCAAATTATTATTTCTTTATGTATTTTAAGTCTGCTGATCATGAAGAGATTAAATTGACTGTCTCTTATTTTTGAAAAAAAAAGCACTTTTTTACATATTCAAATGAGATATATGGGTACTTACGTATTAACGCCACCGCAGCAGAAGTTGTGCTAATAATAAATCTACACTTAAAATTTTTGCGACAAATCATAAAATAAAACACTTTATTTAAAAACAAAGTAGTCAATCGGATTTCGGTGGAAAAATGGGCCGATATAGAGTTCAACATAGATTCAAAACAGTCTCTATTTTCTTTCACCTGATGCTGTCGCCATATGAACGTATTAACGCCACCGCAGCTACAGATAAAACACTTTATTTAAAAACAAAGTAGTCAATCAGATTTCGGTGGAAAATGGGCCGATATAGAGTTCAACATAGATTCAAAACAGTCTCTATTTTCTTTCACCTGATGCTGTCGCCATATGAACTCTGATAAATAAGATTCCAAATGATGTCTCACTGTCCCCCTATGTCTCTTGTTCCTCCATTTAGCACTGCCCCACATTCTCTCAACTGTTTGTGTATGAACTCCTGTATCAGGATCAATAAAATTGTATTTATGATTAACTTTAGCATGTAGGAATCCTTCTATTTCTATTCTATTTGTTTGGTAACCTTTCCAACTGTCAGAATAAATTGTGCTACCATCTGCAATGTTTTCAATAATTTTATCAAGAAGGGTACAGCCAGTTCTATTAGGAACAGTTACAACAAACGAATCTTTTGTTTCTCTACATATACCACCAAACGCCCACTGTTCGGGTAATACTCGACCACAATTATTTTTACGTTTAGTAAACAAACTTTAATCAATTTCCACAATGCAATCTGGTCCACCTAACTTCTTGTTTGGTTTATTCTCCATATCCAAGACACACAAGTCACGCATGTAATTGTTCCAATCTATAACAGTTTTATCTGATAAATCAAGTTGCTTTTCACAAAATTTAATCGACGTCAACTCCTCGCACCAGCAGTATATGAATCTCAAAGCTGAACAAAATGGAATTCTGCTTCCCTCAAACCAGTTGTCTTTTCTAAGTCCCACTTGCTGATCACACTGTCTTAAATTACATTTCCAAAACTTACGTTTACCGAAATAAAGTTTCATGTCATGGGAATTGGTACATTTTCGTTCCTTTGGTAAAATATTTCGCTCCTGAAAAATAAAATTGCATCTTGTTCTGTTTTTGGCAAATCCCAAATGCGCATTTTCGTAGCACTAAAAAATGGCGTCAAAAATCAGCAAACAAAAAGGCAACAAAGAATCCAAAATATAAATGCCTGCACGTGCGAACAACAAGATTGCTCTTTATTGGCGCATTAGCACAACTTCTGCTGCGGTGGCGTTAATACGTAAGTACCGATATATGTTATATACATGACATTAAGATATATATACAAACTTACCTGTCTTAAATGCTGCTTCTTTTTGACTTTTGTTTCTATTTAGTTTCTGGGAATTCTCATTTTAACATCCAACAATAATCAGCTAACAAAATGATGGAACTCCATTTACAATTATATTTGTACTCCATCACCGAGATTTCATGATGGAAACGCCCGCCACGCTTGTCACTAATTGCACCACAGTTTGGTATGAAAAAATCGACCTGTGAATGTAAGAACTGCATTTTCAAGGACATGTACCCCATTTCTTTATAAGAATTTATGAGATCTACAAGCTCCCTGAAGTTTGCTGCTTTAGCATTCCCAGAAGGCCTGTTGAAATGCATCGAAAGGATTTCCATGCTGTTTTCTCTCTTTCACTGAGCACACACATTCAAAATGATCATCTTTGAAAAGGTGCCTTATTTGTGGGCCAGTAAAAACTCCTGCTTTAATCTTCTCTGCACTAAGTCTTGGAAATTTCTTGCACAGATATGTGAATGCAGAACCATTCATATCCAAAGCCTTGACGAAGTTCTTCATTAGCCCCAGTTTTAAGTATGTAGTGGGGGTAGCAAAATTTTACTTGTCTCTATCAAGGGTTCAGATGCTACATTCTTAATTCCGGGCATTAATAATTTTCAGTTAGGCCAGTTTCTCTTTTTGTAATGGGTATCATTTGCATGGCTATCCCACTCACAGAGAAAGCAACAATACTTGGTGTAACCCTTCTGTAATCGTAACAGAATGGCAATCAGCTTTAAATCACCACAAATTTACCACTCATGCTTCTGATAGCATACACCTAACAGGACTCTTTTCATGTTTGCATATGTTCCTTTTGTGTGGACTGCATATGCAATAGGGATTGAAAGAAACTTATTCCCATTGTGTAATAATATATCTTTAAGGCTCACCTCAAAGTAATTTATAAATAGTTGCCAGTGCTAAGGAACATATCACATGTTAATTGCTGCCAGTAGTCTATCAACATCATTACAGAAAGTGAGGTCACCTTTTGTTTGATAGAATTTTTCCATTTCTTTATTTCTGGTATGAAATGTTGGATTCTATTGTTACCTGGATGCCAAAAGCTCGGCCTTATTCTTTGCAGTTCCAGATCTCTGATGAGGTTGTTAAGTTCAAACTGTGGCTCTAAAAAATCTGGGTTTGGACAAAATTCTGGATCTCTTGAAGTTGATGGCTGCAATGATTTGCTGTTTAACCCCTTAAGGACCGCTCCCATCAATACGACAGTCTGACATATTAATCCCTATTTCGCGTGCCCATGATATTGCCGGGCTGAAGTGTTAAAGAAGTTGCATACTGAATAGTGCAAACACAACTGATTTATGGTGCCCATAACACTAAATAGCAGCACTTGCATGCATGTGTTTTATTATAGAGAATATCTCTGCGGTTATCTGCAGATTTTTGTATTTTGTTTACAGAAGACACATGGTTTGTGAAAAAGGTTAGCTGTTTATTTTCTGTTTGTACACGTTATGGAATCGGATGATGCAAGCGGGTTTGGATGATAATTTTAGTATTTGTGAATCTGGAAGTGACACTGAAGTAAGGGAATTTTATGATAGTACAAATAAGGAACCTAATGACAGCAGTGATAGTCATATTGTTACCTGGACGTGAATGGCACGAGATTTTACCTGCTATGTTAGATAGTGCTCCTCCACATTTTAGATTTCTTGGAACACCTAAAGTAAATGTCAGTTTTGACCCAAGTTTGGGTGTTATGCAATATTTTGAGCATTTTGTGAATGATGACTTGATTGACCCCCTGCGTGTTGGCTTTTCTGTGAAATTTAATATCTTTCTATAACAGCTTAATTTTTGTCCAAAAATTAAAAATCATGGGATATTTCATTTAGGAACTCAGTAACTGCTAAATTTCTCGAATTAAAAAAAAAAAAAAAAGGTACTTTTTTGATGGTTTTCATAAATATCAATTCTTACTTAAGGGGTTAAATCATGTTCATCAATGTAGTCTTCTGCATCAGAGTCTATGAAAAAAAAAATTCAGGCTGTTCAGGAATTAGACAGTCCTTCGTCGTGAGCCACAGGACAAATCGCTGAAGGTATATTTGGATATGAAACTGTTTCTTAGTCATACCTTTTTGATGATAGGAGGCTCTGTACAGAAATAACAGTCTGTGGTGTGGTTTGTTGAATCTCTCCAAATCATTTGCTTTGCAAAGTGCATACAACATCCCTTACCATTCACCCATGTGCTCAGTTTTGAAGCACAGGTATTGCAGTGTACGTGTGGGGCCCGTGTATACTGCAATACCTTTCTTGTCAAGATTGGAAATTTTGCAACTGAAATACAAGAAGCATACTTTTTTCATAATTGCACTTAACACATACTTTCTTGACACAAATGACTTTTCTCCACATACATAACAGAAGTTATTTGGATTATTCACACATTTACATGACATTTTTAAGGTTTCATGGCAGAAACGAAATAAAAAGTTACTTGAAACTATTCAAGGTGGAAGCAATTGAAGAATTGAAATTCTGACTATTGCATACATAACAACTGAAAGCATGTGTCATGCGACACCTACCACTGACCTGATCCTGAGAGAAGTGACGAATAGAAAGGATCACATGATCAGCATGAGGTGCAACACAGACCGAAACCATGTGCAGAGGGAGCCTGCTGGAATATCAGATCATATGATAAGATCTTGGTGCCAATAAAGCTGCGGTTTTGCTTTATTTTCATCAATAGGTGTAACCAATAATGTGAAACACTTATAATTTGATATTATCCAGTGTTAGAATTACAAATAAATCTACTAGGTTAGCAGACCACTAGAATTTGCAAACCACTGGTCCACCAAAATGCCCACTGGCCCATTAAAAAAAAAAAAAAAAAAAATTATTACATTTACAATATATGTAGAAAATGTGTCATTTTAATGGAATTATCTCCAATATTTGTTTTAAAAAACGTCTAATTTGAAAATGCAACTGACAGGACAAAGAATTTTCCAGAATAAGGTCCCGATGGATTGGTGATATAACAGAGTAAAAGTGTATTCCTGATCTGTTTTTATGTAAGAAGAAACAAGGAGACTCCAAGGGTACGAAAAAATTCTTATACATTAGTAGCCTCTTTTACATGTTTTATTGTTTAGGATTTAGCTTCCTTTCCTTATTTTTAGTCTTATTGGTCATTCCTGTTACTTTCCCATGAAGTTAGTTTTTTAGTCCCCCATTTAAAACTGTTTCATGTGAAGCTCTTTTACAAAAATTACCTTCACGCATCAAATTGACCTTCTGTGCTAGTGTGCTTTCTTGGGCCAGTAACAAAAGCTGGCTTGCGTGTATGGTGTCAGTCAGTATCTGCTACCTAGGATAGGCGAAGGCAATAAAAAACGGCTGTAGCCATTACAAGACGAAGACTGAGAAACTGCCTTTCTGTATTAGCTGTTTCTTCCACTCCTTACAAATCATGAGGGATTAAAAATAAAGTAGCTGTTGTCCAATAGCATTTCATGAAACTATCACTAGTTTGCAGCCTGAAAAGAAAACCATACAGCGAGGTAAAAGAAATAGAAATTTGTTTTTTAACTTGTGACAACTTAGAAAAAAACTTACGAGCCATCTGGGCCAGTAAAATCAATAATTCAGTGGTCAGACAGAAGTTTTACTGGCCAATGGCCAGCGGGACCACCGGGTAATTTGAATGCTGCTGTCTGGGTAATTTAAAAGTGAAAACCAACCGGCAATTTTAAATGTCATTTTTGTATTTTCAGCACCTTAAAATTAGCTAAGATTGGGCGGTTTTGATTTAATAACATTTTCATGTTGACCAGTGTAATGTACTACTTTACATTATTAAAGATTTAAACCATAGGTTTGATTGATTGCCCCAGTGAGTGCTGTAAGAATGAGATAAGAATGAGATCATTAATGTTATTTGTGGTCTTATTTAATTTTGAGTTCAGAGTACAAGATGTTTAATAATAAATATCCATTTTTTTAAATGCAAGTTTAGTGTCATCTAATTGCATTATTATGAATATGAATACATTTTTTATAGATCTATTGTTAAATCTTAAGTGAGTCATTTAGTTTTAATGATAGAACTATATGTAATGTATTATAATTTAATAATGAGGGAGGGAAAAGTGGTTGAAACTTGGTAAATGGTGTGATGCAAATTTTATTTCTCGTATCTTGATTTCAACTAATTTTTTTGTTAGTGGTTGTACATATATGGAGCTTTAACATCAGTGGTGCTCTTGTGGTTATAAACATGGCAGTGCAATAATGCATGTCACTGGCATTTGCATTCTTAAGCCACTCACTTTGTTGGTCATCAGATAGAACAAGTACCCAAGTTCATGCTGAGCATTTGGAATTCAAAGTTTACCCATATATGCCCACTCTTTGAACTTCCTCAGGTGTGTTGCTTGAATGACAGGGTGCCACATGTTTACTTAATTTTTCAGGTGGCAGCTGTGATTGATAAAATAGCAGGTGGTCCGAATGTGTTTGCAGGATTGCTAGGAAGTTTGGTGCGAAGAGGAAGGACTTGGTGCCTACTCTGATGGTTGCTGCTTTCTCTTCTCTCTCCTGTTTTTTATCCCCCATCTTGTTAAGTTCCAAGTTCAGTTGTATTTCTTGTTGTTGAATCTATTTTTAAATGTGAGATTGCTTAACCTCTAAAGCCTCTAAAGTGTAGATAATGCACAGTTACTTTTTTTAGGTATTCAAAATTAAAAGTTTAAAGCTTTAATTCTTTAAGTATTATTCTAATTTAAAACATAGAATTGTTTTTGAATTTATTTTTGTTAATTGTAATAGCTCAGCAGAGTAGTCTGGGGTTAAATGCTAGTAATGTTTACATATATATTTGCTTATTTCCATACTCTCGTGTGTAGTTGTGGTTTGAATTTTCTTTTTACCAGTTGTATCTTCCGTTTGCACCTTATTGTGTTCTGAATATTTGCTTATTATTCTCGTTCCCTTCAGTATCCATAAAGATTAATAATAAGTGGCTATTTTTGAAAAATGTGTGTTTTATCAAGATATTCTTGATGGCTACTTTCAATTAACCTTTCAACACTTTTTTTTAATTATAAGCAAATTTTTTTTTTATGTGAAATGACAGTCCAACTCTTTTAGGCCAAATATAGTGCTCTTGTAGTCAGAGTTGGACATTCAGGGTAGGTAGTTTTGCTTGTTATTAATGTGTTAAGTGAATAACGTTGTAAATACAAAATTAAAAAAATTGATGTTAAAATCTGTAGTTTTTGTTATAGAATTTGTTGACAAATGTTTGTTTTAACATCAAACAAAATTATGTGATATCTTAATCATTTATTCCTGTTATTCAAATCACAGTTAATCAAATTTAGTCAAAATTGGGCAATTTTTTAAATAGTACTCTCTTGATTTACATCATGTATGTAGAAGTGGTTGGGTGATAGTTGGAACATAAAGGCTAAAGCTGTAACAAGCTACACATGCTAATATTAGTTTCCTCCATTCAGTATATGCACACACACACACACACACACACCACACAATGGACAGTATTTAATGTGACTAATAGTGGGCCAGAGAGTTTTCAAAAATAATAACTGGATGATGACACTAATCAATAATAAAAATTCAGCAATTAAAATGTTTATTGACACTGGCTTATGAATATATTATCTGAAAGTCTGTAAACTAAATTTGTACATATATTGACATATTTAAAAACAAGAAAGGGAAGAACAAACAATAGAATTGGAAATCCACGTGCAAATTTTTCATACTATTGATTGAGATCATTTGATCCTAAATTGCAAAATTTGAAGCACTACTTCCACTTCAGCCGTTGTTGAAGGTTTACTGGCTTTTTGGGGTTCAGCTCCATTACCTCAAAGGTGTTTCCTTTGTTAATTCTGTCAGTGTAACAGACCAAACGATTGTGTGACTTAAGTGAATGCTGTGAGTTGTCACATGGCATTCTTTCACAGGTTTCTCATTGTGGTCACGTGGCCCGCTTTTCCATGCCTATTTGAGAAAACACTGCAGTTAGCATTTCCTGTTACATGTAAAGAGGGTGAGTGCATGCGCATTGGTCAGAAGAGGTGTCACTTAGAGCATAGGTGTGATGTGTACTTTTTTAAGAAGCAGAAAATGCTTCTAAAGAAAAAATATATGAGCCTGTTTATTTTGTGATTGTTTTCATACTTAAAGCTATTGTGAAGGATTGATTATGAACCTAAAGCATGATTAAAAAGATGGTGGTGAAGGTTCCTGACAAGTATTATCAGTATTATGTAGATTATACACTGCTGGCCACCCAAAATGCAACACCAAAAAGGAAGCATCCGATTGGCCTGAAATTCTCAGCATGCGTCGCCCGCAAGAGGACATGCAAACGATTAGCATTGCAGGGCATATGCAAATCACGTGCGCCCGGCACGCCACCGAGAAGCACTATAACAAGGGTGCACAGAAGGCGGGGTGTAAGTAGTGGAAGTGTGTTGTGCTGCGGGACCTGTGTGTGGGAAGCTCCCTGATGCCTCGTCGCAGAATATGGAGTCATTCCAGCACGTTTCGGAGTTCGACAGAGGACGAATAGTGGCTTATCGCGACAGTGGTTTATTGTACCGAGACATCGCCGCCCGTGTGGGACGACATCCAGCCACAGTGAGGCGAGTATAGATTCGGTGGGTACAGAAGGGATGGACAGACCGACGTGAGCGATTGCTGCAGCCATGGCACACCACCGAACGAGAGGACTGGCATGTTGTGCGGTGGGCATTGACAGCTTGCACTGCCACATCACGAACGTTAGCGCAGGAATTAGAGTGTGTTGCGCAACAACAACCTGTGTCGCACGTACCTTTCAACGTCGTCTGCAGGAGCGAGGACTTGTCGCACGGCGGCCATTGCTCTGCTCCGATTACCATTGACGTTACACCACCGGCGAGTGCGGCGAAAGTGGGCCGTTGAACGCCGCACCTGGACTACGGAATGACACGACATTGTCTTCTCCGACGAATCCTGCTTCTGCATGCAACACCACGATGGTCGGATCTGCGTGTGGCGGCACCGCGGCGAGAGACTGTATGACGCCTGCATTATGCTTCGCCATACTGGTTCGGCGCCTGGTGTTATGGTTTGGGATGCAATTGGATATGGTACCTGCACCCCTCTGGTACGCATCGCCAGTACACTCAACAGCCACTGCTACATCTCCGACGTTTTGGAGCCTGTAGTTCACCCTTACCTGCAGGACCTGCCAGCGGCCACGTTTCAACAGGACAATGCACGCCCGCACTTGGCACGCATCGTGCAACAATTCTTCACGGCCCACCAGGTGTCACTTCTCCCGGTAGGTCGCCCATTGAACACGTCTGGTCGCTGATCGGTAACCGAGTGGCCCGGCAAGCACCACCCGCGGCTACGCTTGATGAACTGTGGCAACGTGTGGAAGCAGCCTGGACCGACATACCCCAAGCCCACAGCCAAAGCCTCTTCCGTTCAAATGCTGCGGCTTGTAGCGGCTGTCATTGCCAGCCATGGGAGCCACACAAACTATTGATGTCTGCGTGTTCCGCAAGTCGCACGGGCCTGTAAGCTCAATCGTTTCATCTTTATATCTGTTGTTATGTGTCCAGTAAATCTGGCATGGCTATCTCGTGTCCTTCTTGGTGTTGCATTTTGGGTGGCCAGCAGTGTATATCAGTCGAGCTGACTACATACTGATAAAGATTCTTGGTAATGAATTCTAAAGAAAATTTGAACATTTTAAGCATCATTTGAGTTTGTTCAAGGAGAGGTAAGGTTAATCTATTAGTTATTAACTATATGTCAACAAAATAGTTTTCATATCATCTACTGTTTCGCACGTTACTAGAAATTCGAGCACGGAAAAAACGTCCATATAATAATTTTTTTTTTTTTTTTTTAATTTCAACTTGTTACTAATATTCCTTTTTGATGTTCCTTATAATAGTTTAGAATTTTATTATATGAAGATTACAAATTTATATGAAAAAATGTTTTTGTATGTACAGTCATATGCATCATAAGTTGTCAAAGTCCTCCAATACGTAGAGACAAATATGTATTAAATGATTAACATTATTCCAGTTTTTTAACTCATATTCATGAAATTAATACAATAGAAAAGAACTTTCAAACCTCTTGATTATGATGCGTTGAATCAGTAATAAGCCATCTTGTTATCGAAGAAGGCACGATTTTTCTTTCCTGTGGTATCAGCTTCCAAGTTGAACTTCGATCTTATAATTTCTTATTATAGATGATGGTCGCATGTTTCGTTTTCCGTGGCTCGATATCCCAAACTAGTTTCAATTCCTTCTTTTTGGAATCATCTTCAGTGGGTATTATGATCTACTTCTCATACACGTTGTATTTCGGCCACTTACATCGATTTTACTGGCGGCGTCCGACATTTCACGGCAGTTGTACTCTTGCACATGCTATTTTTGGTATTAATGCTCATTCTTAGTCGTGTTTTGATATAATTGGATGATATGAATTTCCGATTCTAAATTAATTGGTGTTGCCGTTCGTTTGTTGAAAACAATTAATAAAGTCTTTTATTATATTTTTTAGCGTTATTTTCTTTTTCGATAAAATATTTCCAAGCGTACGGTAGACTCATTGGATCATTATTATTACAATTTATTTCTTTAGTTTTTTCAATCATTACTGCTTCTGAGGTTAATATTTGATTTTTAGTTTTATGTGAGGTTATTAATTTTGCATCATACCAATCAGGATAAGCTTCATTTTCAATACAATGATTTATTAATGATGTTTTGTTTTCTTTTTTATTCCAGTTGGATATATGTTCTTTTAATCTGGTCTTAAATCTTCTTTTTGTACTTCCTATGTATACTTTATTTCTTTCATTTCTTTCTATTTCTGTATAATATTTTGTTGGTATAGAATATACTCCGGCTTTATCAAGCATTGATCTTCTTTCATTTCCTGTAGTTAATATAGTTTCGTTATCTATGACGGTTTCTGCTAATATCATTTTTTCTTTAACGTATTCCTTCTTTAGGATATCTGTTATTGGAGGAATGTAGGGAATTTTACCAGCAAATTTTATTTCATTTTTTTGTTTATTTTTACTTTCATTTAAAGATTTCTTTGTATTTTCAAGTATATCATCTATGATCTTTTTCTTGTATCCAAATTTCATAGCAGTTCTTTTTATCCAGTTAATCTCTATCTTTTCTTTGTGTTTATTACAGGAATGAATACCCTTGGAAATATTTTATCGAAAAAGAAAATAACGCTAAAAAATATAATAAAAGACCTTATTAATTGTTTTCAACAAACAAATGGCAACACCAATTAATTTAGAATCAGAAATTCATATCATCCAATTATATCAAAACAGAACTAAGAATGAGCATTAATACCAAAAATAGCATGCACAAGAGTACAACTGCCGTGAAATGTCGGACGCCGCCAGTAAAATCGATGTAAGTGGCCGAAATACAACGTGTATGAGAAGTAGATCATAATACCCACTGAAGATGATTCCAAAAAGAAGGAATTGAAACTAGTTTGGGATATCGAGCCACGGAAAACGAAACATGCAACCATCATCTATAATAAGAAATTATAGGATCGAAGTTCAACTTGGAAGCTGATACCACAGGAAAGAAAAATCATGCCTTCTTCGATAACAAGATGGCTTATTACTGATTCAACGCATCATAATCAAGAGGTTTGAAAGTTCTTTTCTATTGTATTAATTTCGTGAATCATGAGTTAAAAAACTGGAATGTTAATCATTTAATACATATATTGTCTCTACGCATTGGAGGACTTTGACAACTTATGATGCATATGACTGTACATACAAAAACATTTTTTCATATAAATTTGTAATCTTCATATAATAAAATTCTAAACTATTATAAGGAACATCAAAAAGGAATATTAGTGACAAGTTGAAATAAATTTTTTTTATTATATGGACGTTTTTCCCGTGCTCGAATTTCTAGTAACGTGCGAAACAGTAGATGATATGGAAACTATTTTGTTGACATATAGTTCATAATTTCTGAAACCATGTAATGATTTCGACAAATGTTGAATTAATATAATTTAATCTATTAGTTTTATTATCTCTCTGACACTCAAATAGTAAAGGTTCTAATTATGTTTACTTCGTGCATACCTGCCAAGTTTTACGGTTTAACCATAAAATTTACGAAAATTGTACTTATTTTACGGATTTATTTTTTTTTTGAAATAGATTAGGTCCATATATTTTCGTATGGTGAAGAGACGTGGACCTTAACTAAAACAGACATACAAAGGCTGCAGACAACTCAAAGAAGAATGGAGAGGTGCATGCTTGGTGTAACCAGGAGAGATAAGAGGAACTTGTGGATCAGAAAAATGACAAGAGTGGAAGACATGATCAGAGTAAAATCCCTGAAATGGCAATGTGCTGGACATACTGCCAGAAGAACAGACCATCAATGGACAGTCGAAATTTTAGATTGGATTCCAAGGGACAGAAAAAGAGCACATTCGGGAAATATGTGGATGAAATTTGAAAGTATGCATGAGTAACATGGAGGAGACTAGCACAAGACAGAACGTTGTGTAAGAGGCTTGGAGAGACCTTCGTCCAGCAGTGGATTGATAATGGTTGACAATGATGATGATATATATTATATATTTCTTTTTGGGGCTAACCTCTGAATCTCAGAGAACAGCTTAGTGATATGTATGTATTAATTATCTCAAAGGACTACGGCACTTGTGTGTTTCTGATTGCCCTGATCATAATTTCTTCCAACCCTCTCATCTCATCCAGTTTGGAAATACTCGGAAATAAACTTCATAAGTTAAGATTAACGATAACTACAGGGGGGGGGCTTTTTTAAAGGTATTTTAGCACTGACACAGAAATTTAAGTAGTAACTTAAAGTCACTGCAATATATTGCTTATTAGCTATAATTTCGCAGTTACAAATGAATTCTTTTCTTTTTCGTATATGCAGCCTAATGACTGTAGACTGATGACTTATTCATGTTTTTACTGCATTTTAATTATTATAAGTAAAAAATACTGTCAGACATTTTATTTGCATAGCATATGAAATCGATGTATGTTTCTTATTATGAATCGGTTTTTAATCGTTATGCTAGATACATTTCATCGGTATGTTCGATACATTAGTCAGTCTGACATATCGATTAAACATTCACTGAACTTTTTTTACGGATTTCAATTCTTGAAAGTTGGCAAGTCTGTTCAGACAAACGAGAACCAAAGCACGAAGTATAATAAATGTAATAAATGATGTTTTCCCATTTTTAATTTAATAATTTGAGAAGGGGTTTAGTGATTCAATAATATATTTGATCCTAGTAATTGACTTCCACTATATGCAGAGCCCGTGTTAAAACATTTGCCAGCTAAATGATAAAAAAAACAACCCTGTAAGCCAGAATGATATTGGGCAAATTTTTGGCAAGTGCCTTTTATATTTTGGATGTTGGTGATATGCAGTGGAAAAAGGAGAAAACAAAAGTTTAATTCTAAAAACTCATCATAATCTTGTGTTTCATAAATAACAAGTGTTGTTTGAGTAGTATGGTGAGTGGCTGTACTGTGCCCCATCTCATCCTAATGTTAGTTGGGTGTCTTAATTGAATACATCCTCTCTCTTTTAACATTTTACCTTCCATCCCTCAAAAATAATCCTACTCAATCTCTCTGCACATGGTGATGCTGAAATAACTGACATCTCAGTTTACATTGGTAAATGTGTTTGCTCTTTAAGGAACAAATTGTGTTTATGTTTCTCTTTATGGAGCAAAGACAATAAGCATTTCAGTGATGATTTTTTTTGTTAGTCATTGTGTTCTAATATTCAAAAGAATAATTTAAAATTAATCAGGTAACCTCATAAATGAGCTTAAAACAAATAATACTGAACTACTTACTTTTGAGGAACCAAACTAATAATTAAGAAGAATTTTTGTTTTTCAGTCTACTCTACCACGGGAGGTAGAGTTGATTGTTTTTCAGAGTTTAACTTTGTAGGTCAATGTTTTCTCGTATGACGAAACTGGTGTCAAGAAATGAAAGCCCCCAGGAAACAGATATGTACTCATGAAGTTGGCCTCAGCTACCATCCAAATTCTCAGCAATGAAACAAGTTGCATTCTCTTGTGTGGCTCTCCAGCATTGATTACCATATTTACCTGAATATAAGAAGAGTTTTTCTTTTTTTAAATTTAGCCTCTCAAAACCTGGGTCCTCTTATATTCTCATACTAGAAAACATTTCTGTCAGGGTCATTGTTTTTACATGTGACAGCAACTGAATAAAAATTGTCCCTTGGTTTCTGATACTGACAGAATTGTAATTTGATGTTTATATCACATCTTGTGTTATAAATCGAACTTTTTCTATTAAACAAATTTGAACTACTTTGCAAGTAAGCAGAAACTTACTTGCAATAGTACTATGTGCGGGTTAATACGGTACTACTACAAGTAAGTTTTTTTACTTTAACAAAAAAAGTACTCGTTCTCAAAAATATTCTTGTGTTCACTGGCCTTGAGAAAGCCTCCCGTTCGGAGTGTGAAAGCTCGGCACTTAGTCGTTGTATGTTTATAAATTGTTACACCATTCAATACGGATTAAATATTTCACGTTATATAATACTCAGGTGTAAGTTCCATTATCGTAACTCTTAATATTGTTTGAAATCAACTGACAAAATTCTAAAGAGCTCTCTTCTACCTTATCTTCAGATCACAAACTATCAACAAGGCTTCACTAAGCAGGCATTAAATGTTAGAGGGAAGAACAGTCATTAAACATTCCTTAATTGTTTTGGTTCTAGTTCCAGCTGAAGAAATTTTATTTAAACTTCCTTCCCTCCGAGTTCCTTTGTTTTTTTTTACAGCCATTTTTAGTCACTTGATTTTAGTCAAGGCCTGTTTTCAATATGTATAGAAGGATTATTAAAAGTTTTGTTTACTCCTGAAGAATTTAAATATTGTTGCCAGGTTCCTCATACTGTTGCCAGTTACTAAACTGAAATGCTTTCATTGTGTATTTTATAATTCTGTTGCAATTAAGTTGTTTAGTGTACCACTTATTAGTTTTGAAGGCTCATTGATGGCACTGTTTTTTTTTTTTTTTTTTGGACGTAACAACTTTCTTTAATTAGTCTCTTGTTTTTGTGACATTCATAGTCCTCCAATATTTAAATTTTTTCCCATAAAGGTTCACATTTGATTTGCTAATACACTATTTTGATCTTTGTTATTAATAGCCATTTGATGGCAGAGGCTGCTGTCCACCATCACTGGTCTTGTACTCTGGATGTTTTCTCTGAGTTTGTGTAGTCCAGGCACACACTTGAAATTGTTGACCGTGTAAATCCAGATTTCATGGTAATTTCTGAAATGGAGTGACTCATCTCCTGGGCACTGACCGTCATACCACGTTTGAAATTGCTTAAATCCTGATAAGCTGCCCTTAGAACTACGAATGCTACTACTTGAGCTTGAGGAGATATCTGCCCAGTGTTTAAGCTGGAATTTTTTCTCTTGTAGCAATTAAGCTATTGGGCATTCATGTCAGTTCAACACAAAAAAATAGCATTTTCAACCTGAGCCCTTTAGATTTTTATGAAACTTTGTAGATATGTTGACATACACAATAAATGCATGTGGCAATTTTTAGCTCAATAACTTTTAAATTTCCTGAGATGGGATTCCATAACTTTCAAGAAATTTGTCAAATTTCAGTGTTTTGCATGTCATAAAAGTATTCATAACTCAATTTCTTTTCACCACACAGTGATGAAGTTTGGTTCTTTTAAAACCTTTTTGTACTGGCTTTAAAATGATATATTACTTAATGCATAATTTTAAAATGTTAATTTCAAGGTCACAATTTAAAATCTGATCTTGAATTTCTTGAAAAGTGACATTTTGATTTTGTTTAAAAATCATGTGAAATAAAATGACATGGTGATAACATTATAAATTTGAGGGTGGCAATTGAAGGGCATCCAAAGTTACAAGGAATTGTTAAAATTATATGCTCGGTAAACTTACATGACTAAAATGTGCATGTTCCACTGATCAGTAGAGAAGCTTTATAATCTAGCCAAATAGAAGCATGAAAAGGAACTCATATGCACTGTTTGGTGATGGTTTATTGTTGTTTATAAATCATTTTATGCAATATTTATAACTGTGAAAACTTTCATATTAATATCTTAGCAGTTCAGCTTTAAACAAGGGTACACATTATTTGCTGAAAAGAGTTGACATAATGCATTTGAACTTGGCACTGATATCTAGTTTTAAAATCTTAAAAAATTATCACCTTGTTCAGCGATGACAATTTTATTGTAATTATTGAAGAAAACTATTTTTATGTGAAATAAAGAGCAAAGTTTACATCAAATGCATCACACAAAAATGTTTTCTGTGTGATGCTTTGCATTATTTTGCAGTGAGACTGCTCAAATCAAAATGGGAAACAATATCATTCTGGTGTAAATGTCATAATCAGCATAAGCTTTCTGTGTCATTTTAATTATGTTGGCAAAATTAAAATTTCTTGCATTGGAACCATTTCTGAATTTTTTCAGTATTTTGTAAGATTTTATAAATTCATCCAGCTGCTGTCTTTTTTTATCTACTTTTTGCAATATATCAGATCTTGGCAAGTTTAAAACATCTTTGTTGAAGGAATATACATACATAAATGAAGAAGGGCCTTGATAATTAATGAAACAAAATTTTTACTTCATCCACGTCTTCAAAGATAATTAAGACTTAGCCATGCCACAAGCGTTCTGCACAGAGACACGTCACAAAGACATGATATCTGTGAAAGACAATAAAAATAAAAGTGAACTCCGTTTATTAGGCGTATAAAATAAGGGATCAAAAGATGCTAGCTTTCACTACCTCTGGGTAGCTTTGTCAGGCATTTAGTAGCTAAAGATCTAGTAGCATTTAGTAGCTAAAGATCTTTAGCTACTAAATGCCTTACGAAGCTACCCAGAGGTAGTGAAAGCTAGCATCTTTTGATCCCTTATTTTATACGCCTAATAAACGGAGTTCACTTTTATTTTTATTGTCTTTCACATTAATTGGGCGTACAGAAAACCGTTTCTTCATCGATCGTATATATATTTGTGACATGATATCTGCAAACACTATCTCACATTTATTAAAAGTAACATATTTTATTTTGGTGATTGTAGGAACTCGTATTCTGTTTTTGTCCACTGAGAAAAAACACTGAAGTTTGTGAGTGTTTGGTATTGTTCTTGACAGAGTTGTATAAAAATAAAATGTATTTACGTACACAACCATTGAAACAGAAAACGTGCTGCAAACCTGCAAAGCATAAACCACAATAAAAATAGAATAGTATAATTTAAAGAAGCATTAATAAAACAATAAATAATTATTAGAACATTACAGATTCTAGTTAGGATAAAATAAGTACATTACAATTGAATGTGCAGCAATATGTGTGAAATGGACCTTTATGGCAAAATATTAAAAGACTGGACTATGAATCTCATAAAGTCAAGAGACTAATTAAAGAAAATTTTCATAACCAGAAAAACAGTCCCATTAATGAACCTTCGAAAATTATAAATAGTATTTTCAACAACTTAATTCAAGAATAGGAGACTTACAAAATACATAAGGAAAAGATTTTAATTTAATAACTGGCAAATGCAAGAGGAATAAGGCAATGGAATTTAAATTCTTTCTGAGTAAACGAAACTTTTGATACAGTTCCTATACATTCAGAACAGGCCGTGATAAAATCTAGAGGCCAGAAATGTCTGTAAAACAAAAGAACTCAGAAGATGTGAAAAATAATTGAACATTCTTCAAGTTCAAATAGAATTAAATCTATTAACCTGAGTAAAGCCTTAAGTAGATGTTTTAATTGCTGTAAATAATGTTTTTTTTTAAATCTACAAGCCAAAACTATCTGCAAAATCTGTTAATAATTTTAAACTATCCGCGTACAGTGTACAAGTGTACGTCTATATTCTGCTACTTTGGTTCGTGATGTCTTAAAATATGGCTTTAATAGCTTTTTTCAGCTGATTTATACTGACCTTCACTGAGGTATTCAAAATCACAGGCTGACATGCTTTTGATTGCGCAGTCAGTTAATTGACTGGGTGTCATAATCTGCATTATTTATATGGCCTTCAAAACTTGCTTTAGTTGCAAGACTTTCAAAATCACCACCAACACCATCACACAAGCATTATTACCGTGGGGTGTTGCATAAAAGTGCCGCTAAGCAACTGCTCCAAAATCTATTATTCATTTTAGCAAAAATTAATCACATTTTTTTCTGTTCTTATATTGTGCTGCTGATCCATCTGAATAATAAAAAATGTTTCTTTTTTGAGATGTGCAAACAATGCTGAAAAAGATTAACTGCTGCTATACTGTGTTGCAAACTGTTCAAAATTATGATTGCCATAATTTGTGCATTCAGTTTCCCCGATTTTTTGCAATATGCAACAAATGGGTGAATTGTGGGTTGAAAATTATTACAATGGAATCCTTGAGCAGAATCTTGCAACATAAATTCCTAGAAAAATCAGATGTTACCAAAAATTCACCAGCTTACAGATTTCCTTTTAGTTCATTATGAAAAGCTGTCTGCTATTTAGCTATAAAATGAACATCTTAAATGAACCACATTCTTCCAAAAAAAAATAAAAAAAATTTACAAAGTCAAAAATGGTTTTTGTCAATGCAGGTGTTTGTGCAATTTGTGGATATTCACTGCTTGTAGTTACATCATCAATTACATTAGAATCGAACAAATCATTAAAATTATTTTCTAGTTCTCAGGCAGTTTTTGTATTCACTATGCAGTTTATATGTTTGAATTTTTGTCCTGCCTCTCGGCCAGCTTTTCTATAACTTTTCCATTTTGTATCTAATTAGCATTAATATGATATTTGTGCATAGTATACACACAGATGATGTGAGTGTTCTGTTACTTGCTCCAGCAAGAGCACAGTTTTTAGACCTTAATTCACAAAACTTGGAAATACAATTTTCAGAGTAGGATTTTTCCTTTGCAAAATATGTGTGCTTCCGACTCACCAATTTTTGTTAAAATCAGAGATGTCAAGGTTGAGTGCTGTGTTGATTTGACATTGTCAGCAGAAGTTGTAGCAAGATGCTATGCAGATTTGCCAAATTTACGGTTTTAAATTTTTGCTGTATTTACATCTGAAAATACAAGCACAATGCATTGAGTAAATAAATTTAACTTTAAATAGATCTGAAGAATAAAAACAAATAGGCTTTTACACTTCTAATTTTAATACAAATACTTACATTTGCTGGTGCATGCAGTTTATGAAAATATGTACAAAGACCAGGACTCAGCAAAGCCACAACCGACAACACACCAACCAACCACTTGAACCGAACCGCCAAAGAAACAAATGAAATGCCTCTTTCCGTATCCATCACAGCAGTCCTAGTGAAAGGTGCTAACCAGCGCTTTTTCTGCAATAGGAGAAAAAACAGCGGGAATGGAAAAACTACAACAGGGCAAAGCAACACGTAACAGCGATTGCTGAAAAAAGCAGTGATGATGGAATGAGAAATGATGTGGATAAACAAAAAACAACAACACTGCAGGATCGTGTGTAATGACAGAAAAAAGTATGACGGGGATGAAAGACAATGCTAAAGTGAAGCAGAGATGGGCAGGATGATGAAAGAAAAAACTATGCTTTTTGATGAACCAGTGGAGACTTTTTGTAGCAAAATGACTGTCTTTATTGCGATTTGGCGTAAACGCAAGTGACAACTTAAAACACTATATCTGGCTTTATATATATGTCATTTGCAGGCAATACCATTTATTGCATGGGTGTGGTGGCATGTAATAGAAATGGTAGTACCCTTCCCAGTTTTTTTTTGGGGGGGGCACCTCAGTGTATTATTCTTTAACACTTTCACTGCCAGCGGGCGCACGCACCTTCTGTAGAAATCGCCCTGTGGGGCCAGATAAGCAGGAGTAAATATCTGAAGTTCCGGTAATGGGATTCCCAAAATATTTATACCACCTACTAATTGGCTGACCACAAGTCCATTTATAGTAAAACATGCAGAAGTTGCATGTGACCGACGTTTCCCAATAGTTAAACGTGATGTTATATAGGCTATACAGGTGTGGGCAACTTCATACAAGCTTATGTGAACAAGTTAGTAAAATCATGCAATGCATTGATTATGATACGCTTTCCAACATACCAGAAATCATTATTCAAGCTATGAGGAACTTGGCTGTAGAATAAATCTCTCTCCTATGCCCTGACCTTTGACCCCATTTCGACGATATTTAAACAGAACCGGTTAAGTATACTTCTGGAACAACATGATAAAGTTTTGTCTCAACATTTTTACGTAAGTTATGACGCATAAGGGCTATAGAATGGATCCCGCTCCTATTTCCTGACCTTTGTCCCCATTTCGTCCATTTTCAATAGAGTTCATCCCTAGGTGGTCCCCTACCACATACAAAAATTTCATCGAAATCGAACCATATTTTTGCAAGTTATGACACATAAGGGCAATGGAATGCATCCCACTCTTATGTCCTGCCCTTTGACCCCATTTCGCCCATTTTCAATAGGGTTCGTCCCCAGGTGGTCCTCTAACATATCTAAAATTTCATCGAAATCAAACCATTTTTGTGCGCATTATCGTGTGGATGGACAGAAGGACAGACAGACGGACAAAGCTGGAGCATATACGCTTCTTCAACCTACGGTTGGAAAGTGTAAAAAAGGAATTGTAGAAAGTCTCTAAATAATGAGTGCTCCTCCCTCTTTCCTTTCTTTGTGATAATGTGTTGTGTCTAGCGGAGGTTGAGCTGAGACACTGCGTCGGTCGTAGACAATGGAAATATAATACCCTACTGGGGGAAGGCAATTACCACTTAGGTGGTTCCACACACTGATTCCTTAGCACGGGTGGCTGGTAGAAGCAAAATAAGAGAAAACTGGGTGAAGACTTTTCTCTTACTAACAATATTCCTCTGCTCTGATGCAGTTTATATAAAAAATGCTGCAGGAAAAGTAGCTTCCTTCCTTCCCTTTTGGGCTATAAATTTCTTTTTTTCCATTAAACAGCACTTACTTCACTTGAGCATAATAGATTTCGGGATGTTAACAGACATGCACTTTTTTTTTTTTTTTCTTTTTTCGTTTTTCTCCCCAACCGCACTAATTTATAGTTCAACGAAAATCCCATAATTGCTCTTGTAATCAAAGCGTGAGGATGGCCGACTCCATAAATAGCAAAAAGTTTTACTCCAAAAGGCGAAAATTAGAATCCGTTGTCAGGCTTCATTTTCCATGGATACCTGATCCCATTGCTGTCCATCTGGAATTATGAACCCTGCTACAGATCATTCTGCTATAAATGATCCAACTGTTGGTCCTACAACAACCGATTCTGTTGAATCGGACACACATGACCACTAATAAAGTCTTTTCGGTTTTGAAATTTCTTCTGCATCTGATTCTGATCCAGATTATGAAATCAGCACTGAAGAATATGATGATTATGATTGCAATGATTTCTTGCAAACAATGGAAGAACATCGGTGTTTAGACATGAATCTCGTACATCACGAACAGCAGCAAATAATTTGGGGGCCAGTTGATTCGTCATGAAGCAAAAGGAAATTTCATTGACGGCACTCGCAGGTATATGTCCTGATGTCATGAATTTAGACCCCCGTACAGCTATTGACATTGTCCACTATCTAGTATCTAGTGACTGATGATATTTATCTTCTAATGGTTACTCAGACAAAAATGCACAGCAAGTCATTCAAGGCAGTATCTTATCACCACATTCGAGGATGAAACAATGGCTGCCAACATCTGTAAGTGAAATGAAAAAAATTCTTTGTCCGCTTATTTGGATGGGCCTGGTTAGATTTCCGAAGATTAGAGATTATTGGTCCACTCGTGTTGTTCCAAAACCGAATTGCACCTAACACTTTCAGCAGAAACAGGTTTCAACTCCTACTGAAGTTATGGCACTTTGCTGACAATTCTCAAAATCCAGGGAACGATCGCACTTATAAGGTCAAAAGGCTTATGGAGATACTGCTGTGCAACATGAATAAATTGAAACAGCCGAGAAAAGAAATTTCTGTGGATGAAAGTCTTGTGCTATTTAGAGGAAGACTTGGTTTTAGGCAAATACATTCCCGGAAAGGCCCACAAATATGGTATAAAAATTTATCAGTTATGCGATTTATAAGTTATGAGTAGCCCCACATCAAATTTGTACTCTATCATCATCATCATCATTGTCAACCATTATCAATCCACTGCTGGACGAAGGTCTCCCCAAGTTTCCTCCACAACGGTCTGTCTTGTGCCAGTCTCCTCCATGTCACCCCTGCATACTTTCGAATTTCATCCACCCATCTCCTATGTGGTCTTCTTCTGGGTCTTTTCCTGTCCCTTGGAATCCAATCTAAAATTTCGGCTGTCCATCGATGATCTGTCCTTCTGGCAGTATGTCCAGCCCATTGCCATTTCAGGGATTTAACTCTGATCATGATGTCTTCCACTCTTGTCATTTTTCGGATCCACGAGTTCCTCTTCTTATCTCTCCTGGTTACACCAAGCATGCACCTCTCCATGCTGCTTTGAGTTGTCTGCAGCCTTTGTATGTCTCTTTTAGTTAAGGTCCACGTCTCTGCACCATACGTAAGCACTGGAAGGATGCATTGATCAAACACTTTTCTTTTAAGACATAATGGCATATTGCTCTTGAAAATTATGCTGTTTCTTCCAAAAGCTCCCCAGGCAAGTTTTGTACGCCGATTAATTTCTTCATCAATGTGACCCTCACTTGATATCTGCTGTCCAAGATAAACGTACGTATCTGTTATCTCCAGCTTTTCTCCATCAATCGATAAATCTTCATTTCTTGTAAAAGCATTGAACATCACTTTTGTCTTCTGAAAGTTCATTTTTAATCCCACTTCTTTACTCTTGTCAGCAAGTTCCTGGATCATACTCTGCAGCTCTGATGGGGTAGTTGCAAAAATGACTATGTCATCAGCAAAACGAAGGTGGGTTAGATAATCTCCATTAATCTTTATCCCCTTGTTTTCCCAGCTCAGCGACTGAAAAACACCCTCCAATGTGGCATTAAAGAGCTTCGGAGATATAGTGTCACCTTGTCTCACTCCCTTTCCAATTTTTACGTGTGTTGTATTTTCAAACAGCCTAATTGTACTCTATATTTTACTTTAACAAAAAAACCCAACTTATATATGAAAATTTCGAAAATATACACACAAATCTATGGAACCTATGAAAAACGTAATAGTATACCCATGGGCCATAAAAGTCATGAGCAACTTCTATGGCCATCTGATTTACAATGTATTTCTTCAGTATGTTGCGTAGTAGTCTAATGCTTCAAAACATGGGTAAATCTAGTGAAAGGAATACAAAATAAAAACCAAATTAATTGAAATGTTCAAGGCGCTTGCACCAGGTGTAGCTTTCCTTTTATTAATTTTACTTATTATTTCCAAATGGGATAATATTTATGCCTCATATTTTTTTTTTACCACATATGCTACTTGCCATAAAAAAAATGTAATACAAACATAGATATATAAATATCTTTATATATGTATAACTGAATATTTAAAACATCAAATATTTCGGAAATAAACCTGACATTTTACGAAATGTATATAAAAAAAATAAATAACAGCACATTCCCAGGCCACGGAAGTCACGCGCTACTTCTTATCCCCAGGCCATCTGTGTTACAGCACCAGCGCTGTGTTACCTAGCAACTTAATACTTCAAAACACTAAGAAGTTGTGTCACCTAGTGGAAGTAATGCAAAACAAAAACCGAAACCCATTAACAATTTGAAGTCGCTGGCGCCAGCATGGCTCCCTTACAACGATTTTTTTTGTTGGCGTCTGCGCTCGCAGGCAGCGAGAGTGTTAAGTGACTGGAGGCTTGAGAGTAAAGTTATGTTGTTACTCATTAGCCAATCAAAAACTCATAACTTTTGAATGTTAAGTTGGAGGATCAGATGCACTAATAAACAAACAGGCCATGAAGAACAAGTAGAAACCAGAAACATTTGTAATTACAGTAATAAAAGTTCCGGAAAGGCCCACAAATATTAGAGAATCTTGTTTGTTTCCTTGTGGCAGGTGGTTTTTTTTTTTTTTTTTAAATTAATTTCCAGTGGAAAACATGCTAGGTGAGTAACTTGTTAGATTTTGATTCGCTTTGTTTTGTAAGTGTTAATGACACAACTTGTAAGGCTGTGTTGATTTTTGTATTCCATTAACAAGAATATTATATGGCAATGTAATTTTAGCATAACTGAAAATATTAAATTTTCCTGGAAATGTTTTATTATACACTGAGTGGCCACTTTATTATGACCACCCCCTCAGTACTTCGTTGGGCCACCTTTTGCCTTTAATACTGCGTCGATTCTTCGTGGCATGGACTCCATGAAATGTTGATAGGTGGTTTGTGGAATCTGAGACCATGCTTGATGAATATCACTTTCCAGGAGTATGAAATTGCAGGGTCGTGGATCCAGCTGTCTGATGGCTCGTTCAACTTCATCCCACAAATTCTTAATGGGGTTGAGATCTGGAGATTGTGTGGGCCACCTAAGCAAAGTAAACTCACCGGCATGTTCCTGAAACCAATCCTGTACAATACGAGCAGTATGGCAGGACGCATTATCTTGTTGAAAGTAGCCATCGCCATTGGGATAAACCATCCACATGACATGATGCACTTGGTCCGCAACAATGTTTAGATATGATGTGCCAGTCAGATGTTGATCAACACGAATTAAAGGGCCCAAAGCATGTCAGGAAAACATTTCCCAAACCATACGTTGCCTCCACCAGCTTGAAGGGTTGTAGCAATGCATTTGGTGTCCATGCTTTCGTGCTGTTTCCGCCAAATTCTATTTCTTCCATTGGCATGGTGCAACTGAAAACGTGATTCATCGGACCACATAATTTGTTTCCAATTATCGACTGTCCAATCCTTGTGCTCCTGTGCGAATTGAGACGTTTTCCCTTGTTAACTGCTGACAGCAAAGGTATTCGAACAGACCTTCGGCTGCCATATCCCATCCGATGCAGTGTACAGCGAACAGTGCCTGCAGAGATCATTTGAGGGGATCCTTGATTAAGATGGTCTGTAATTTGCTGCAGTGTTGCCCTTCTGTTGTCTGTTACCAGTCTGGACACTCTCCGTTCCGCCCGAGCAGTCACTAGTCGATGACGACCACACATTATACATAGGGACCCAGTTTTTTGGCTGACAGTCCAGTCTTTGAACACTTTAACAACAGCTGCTCTGGAACATTTCACGAATGCGGCGGTTTCGGTGATACTCGCTCCATGGCTTCGAGCTCCTACAATCTTCCCACGTTGAAAGTCCGTCAAATTGCATTTTTTACCCATCTCGTCACCCAAAAATCACTGCTACTACTGTCGCAAGCACTAAGCTTTCCCTTTTTATACTAGCCTTGCCCTCTGGCGGCAAAAACGTGCAGCCATAGCTCATTTGCTTAAAACTGTCAGTTTGTCATAATAAAGTAGCCACTCAGTGTATATACATGTGTGCTTTCTTTTTTTTTTTTTTTGTTTCCTTTTCCAGTTTATTGACAGTGTGTAAATATATTTATATTGTGTTACTCAAAACACTTTTATCTGGTTTCTTTCAGCAGATGGGTTACCATTTCGGCATCAAAACATGTCTTTGTCTACAGAATATGAATATCAGCAGGCCATAGCTGCACAGCACGCTGCTGCAGTTAATGCTGCCAACAATTCTTCCTTGCATTCTGCCATGGCTCAGATGCCATCACTGCCCGCTGCACTAAATCTCTCAGTAAACTCAGTGAATCAAGGTTACTCATCAGCAAGCATCGCTTCCTCTCTAGGAAATAGTAACACTGGTTACCATTATAACTATGGGGGTTCACTTGGCTCCTCAGGGAGTGGGGGTGTAGGTGTAGGAGTTCATCATGGAGCTCATGGTGGTCATCAACATCACCATGGAGGTGGTAAATCAAAAAAGAAGAATAAAGTCAACAAAGATGGTGTTCCTGCCCCTAAGAGAGCTACTACTGCATATATTCATTTCACTCAGTGGTATCGTGAAGAACTGAAGCGAAGTGGAAGAGAAGTTCCCAAAGTAAGTTTTAAGCAGCATTTTAATTAAAATACAATTGGATATTTTTAATACATTCATTTTTAGAAAAATATATTTAAATAAAGCTGTTTGCAACATCATAAAATGTGTTCATTTATAATATATTTTTAAGTGCTTTTTATTTGTATTTCCATATATTAAAAGTTTTGTGTGCATTACACAAAATCGGATGTGGAATTTTTTTTCTTTTTGAAAAAAGTAAAAATGTATCGGAAAAATGACAGGAGTTAATGGCATTGTGGTGATGCGAATAGCCATCGAAAAAGAAAAAAGAAAGAGAGCGAGGGAGAGAGCTATGTGTCCTGTGTGTAAGCCCCCAGCACGGGAGGTTGTTTATGGTGTTTTCTGCAGACACTTGCAAATGAGGGGTGAACTGAGAAGCGAGAAGAAAAGGGGAGTGGCTTTCTTGCAAGGACACCAGCCAGGGGAATGTTACTTGTGTGTGCAGGCAGTTGCTAGTCTCTTTGGTGAACTAAGGAAGCATTATGATGTAATGTTAAATGTTTTCTGTTTATGTGTTGTACCGTTTTTGTGTGTTCGTCTGGTTTTTATTAAAAACCATTTATTTTAAATTCCTGCAGTTTTTAATTGGAACAATGTTTATGTTAATTTGCACCAACCTGCGATGATGATGAACAGCTGGTCATAACAAGTGCCAAATATGTTGGCCAACGCTACCACAGAGAACAAGTAACATTTTTAGGACTTTTACTGAATTGTATCTGAATTGAATAACTTATTGCACCACCACAGACTGTACCCAAATAACGTGTGAAACAGAACACTTACAGACGTTAAAGCATCTTTGTGAAGAACCTTGTAGTCACGTAATGGTATGTGAACTTTATGATAGAATCACATGGGATATATTGAATTTTGTTAAAAAAATAACTACATAAAATAATATAACCAGAAAAACAATTTCGCACGAGAAGTGATATATGCAAGAATTCAGCTGTCTACCTGTATGATAAAACACCATACTCATAGATGCCAACTAGTACGGATTTTCCGTAATTTTACGGATTTTTGGTTGCTGTTACGGAAGTACGGAAACACCGCTGAAATTACGGAAAGTCGCCATTTGATTTAATTTTCTGAGATAGAAAGCAAATTTTCATCAACTTAAAAAATTTTTGTTGGTTCTTCAAGTTTTTCTGGGGGAAAAAAATTAAATGCTACATTCAAAGCTGCCAGACCTGCGCCAATTGCGCCAGCCCGCGATAAAACTTTGTTCTTGCGTCATTCTGCTAAAAAATCTCCATTTCGACGAAATCTGCGTCAATTTTGCGCCAAAAGTTTAAATTTGCCGGTCATCCGATATTTTAGCGTTATCTTACAACATTCGAAATCGATTCAACGGTTAATTCGTACGTGAGATTCTTTCGCGAATTCGCGGAGTCCCCTCCGTTTTTTTTTTTTTTTTTTGTCATTTTCGAGATTGATGCAAAAGTGAAGAAATTTTCAGGATATTGGGGGGGGGTTGTATTCCGTTTGGGGACGTTGTTTTGTCTTTTTAAACGTTCGGAAACGGAAGTTAAACGAAGTGCAGATTTTCCCCCGTAATCGTAGCTTAAAATTGTAGGTAACGATTTCCGAAAACGGAAGTTAGGCCGCCCGAAAATTTCCCCGTAATCTTCGGCGACGAGATTCTCACGCTGATTCTAGGAATTCCGTCTTTTTTTTGTTATCATTTGGACCATGTACGAAATCGATGCATAACTGAACTTAAATTTCAGGACGATTGGAGGCGGCGGGGGTGGGGTGGGGGTCGTTTTCTCCGTCGGAGGACGGAATTTCATCCTTCTAAAACGGAAAGTAGATGGAGGTAAGATTTCTCTAGTAATCGTAAATTTTTGTTCTCGCGATGCTTCCTCTACCCAGTATTGTTAGATATAATTTTATTCCACAAATATTTGTATTTCAGCTTGAAAATGTTGGATAAATTTCCGAAAACTGAAGTCAATTCAGCTTGAAAAACCGTTATTTCGAGCCATGTTTCCCGATTCAGCGATCGCAAAAAAATATTCGTGTGGAAAAACCAAGGCTACTGCACTAATTCAGCACATGGCCAGTGTTTCTATAAGTGACATCGTATCTGAAGTTAAAAAAAAATCCTTTTTCTCTATCTACGGACGGAAGTAATAATGCTCAAGCAAATAAACTGTATCCCATTACAATAACATATTTTGACGAAAAAATAGAGAAAAATTAAACTGTTTTGTTATCATTGGTTGAATCAAGTAATAATACAGGTGAAAAAATATTCAACATTTTGAACAATGAGTTTGTTAAAAAAAATATCTCATGGAGCAACTGTGTGTCATTTTCCTGTGACAATGCTAACACTATGATAGGTCAAGTAAAAGGTGTTGTTTCTCACATAAAGAAGGTTCAGCCTGCAATCATAGTGCTGCGATGTTCATGCCATTTAGTAAATTTATCTGCACAGAAATCTGCTACTCAACTGAAAGGATTTAATGTTGAGCAGTTTCTGATACAGTTGTACTTTTTTCTGGAGAAAAGTTCAAAGAGGAAACACAATCTAAAACTGGGTCAAGCTGTTTGTGGTACTAAACCACACAAAATTCTAAAGCATGTCAATACTCGCTGGTTATCACTTTTGGAATCCATTGACAGAATTTTAGAACAGTGGGAGGTTCTAGAACATTATTTCAGTGACAATGAAGAAGCTAATTCACAGTATAAGAACCTTGCAAGTATGATTGGAAATCCTTCATCTAAACTTTGTCTTTTTTTATCTGCTACTCTTCCTTTGTTTACATCTGTTAACGTGGTCTTGCAGCAGGAAGCTCCGCTTGTGCATGTATTAAAAAAACACACTTCATAGTCTGTTATCTGAATTGCTTGTACGATTTATCAAGCCATCAGCATTTGATGTGACAGCACATCTCTTGCAGATGGAAATTTTGAAAGAAGGAGAAATCAAAAAGAAAACTGTGATCTCGTAATTGGGTCAAAAGCGAGATCTTATATAGGCACAACTAGCAGATCTGAGGGAAGACACAGTGGCTACTTTTTACTTTTTATTCTGAGGTAAGGGAATTTTACAAGGCAGGCTGCAATTACATTTTAAGAAAATTTCCACTTAATGATGAATTTCTGAGTCATGCTGAAATTGCAGATGTAGCATTAAGGCAAAGTATTTCTTTTGCATCAGTCCAATACATGTGTTCCCTGTTTCCAGTTTTGAAACCAGAAGAATCTGACAAGGTGGAATCTGAATTTGCTCACTACCAGTTTGAAAATTTTAACTGTGCTGTTACTTCTGGGAGAATGGATGAAGTGTGGCACAAAATTTCTTTAATGAAAAATGAAAGTGGCCAGTTGAAGTATGAATCATTAAGCAAAATTATGAAAATGATTTTAATAGTCCCTCATAGCAATGCAAGTACAGAAAGAATTTTCAGTATTGTGAAAAAAACATGAATGAATTCAGACCTAATTTAAGTACTCATGTGCTGTCTTCTTTATTAGTAGAAAAAATAAACAGCATTGCACACAGTGAACTATGCTATCAGAAGAAGTTTTTGCAAATTGAACTAAGGAAGGCCAAAATGGCAACTACAGCCAGTTTCTCATAATAATTTGGCCAACATTCCAAGGAATAATTTTTCTTCATGTCTGGAGGTAATTTATTATATTCTTTTGGTTGACAGTATTTTAAATTTTCCCACTAGCAAATTATTTTTTATTGTATTATTATTATATTATTTTGTTAATAGTTCTGACAGATTAAAATTTGTTGCAGTGTTAAATACCCAAATTTGCCGCTGTAGACTGGATTACTGAAAATTACTGAAAAAAAAAAAATTGTTACTGAAAATTACTGAAAAAAAAAATTGTTACTGAAAATTACTGAAAAATGAACATGTTGGTTACTGAAAACTACTTTTAGAGGTTGGCATCTATGCATACTATAAGTTGCAAATTAAAATCACTTTATTTACAACTTAAAAGTAGGTTAAAAAACAAACTAGCGCTTTCGGGGATCACGTTGTCCCAATCTACAGGTCCAAAGGTAAGGTGCTTTGGACCCGTAGATGTGGACAACGTAATCCCCGAAAGCGCTAGTCTGTTTTTTAACCTACTTTTAAATTGTAAAAAAAGTGATTTTAATTTGCAACTTATAGTATGGTGTTTTATCACACAGGTAGACAGCTGAATTCTTGCATATATACATAAAATAAATTATTTTGAAATAGAAATTGCAAATTCAAAACAAATTTTTAAAAACTACTTTCCTCTGCAAAAAAACAGGATATATTATGATAAACCCTTTAATTTTTAATATACCCTCACAGTTTGATGTTATTCTAAGGAGCAGAATTTCATGGTTCTGCTAATATTATGAAAGCGCAGCATAGGACAACACTGAAACATACCTATGTACTACACTTATGCAATGGGAAACATTCCCCATGAAGGCCCTTATCATATACATACATATCACTAAGCTGTTCTCTGAGAGAGTCATAGGTTAGCTCCACAAAGAAAGGACAAACTACCAGATAATTTTAATCTGATTATTTACTTACTGTTGCCATATCATCAAACTCCTCCACTTGCACATATTATGCGTGACCTCCTCCTCTTTCCTTTGTCATATTTAGACCGTTTGCTGCATATACAACAGTCTTTTCCCTTTTTTTTTCAGAAACTTTTTGGAGATACTTCCCACTTTCTACTCTTGTCTCTGTAGTGCTTGAAGTTCCTGCTTGGTTATCTTTTTCCTAGAGCCACTCATCTGCCAGAGATTCTTTAATCTGAATAATAAAATGTAATCTGGACATGGGTTTTTGGCTAGATGGATTGTTTTCTTTGTACAAAATATAACTATTCAGGACCATACAGGGGGAAAAACATTGAAGCACACTTTTTTCCAACATTTCACTGTACGTCTCTCATCTAGATGCGAATACACCATCATATCAGAGGTATCAATTCCACCTGTTGTAGTTCGTTATTGTTGGTTGTGGGGGTGAATCCCCCTGCTTGTCCGAAACGTTTTACTACATGTGGCGGTGTTGATTCCATTCACATGTTATTCTCCGTGGTAGCGTTGGCCAACGTATTTGGCACTTGTTATGACCAGCCGTTCCTCATCATCGCAGTTCGGTGCAAATTAACATAAGCATTGTTCCAATTAAAAATGCAGGAAGTTGAAATAAAGGGTTTTTAGTAAAGCCAGACGAACACACAAAGATGGTACAACACATAAACAGAAAACATTTAACATTAGATCATAATGCTTCCTTCGTTCACAAAAGAGAGAGCAACTGCCCAGACGCGCAAGTAACATTCGACTCCCAGCGTCCTTCCAAGAAAACCACTTCCCTTTTCTTATCATTTCTTAGTTTCAATTCACCCCTTGTGTGCACCTGTCCGCAGAAAACATCGACCTCCCGCTGCTGGGGGCTTACACACAGGACACATATTTCTCTCCCTCACTCTTTTTTTTTTTTTTTTTTTTGATGGCAGTTTACATCACCACACCACCCATAAAAGAGTTGTATTGTTGAACAATTAATGACTTATTTATACTACTCATTCCTTGAAGTATACGTGTGCATGTAGTGTTTTCAGCAGTACAATGTGTCAACAAAAGCGGAACAGGAAACCTCTGATTTTTTTCTCCTGAAGGCAGCAGCAAGAATAGGACCCATGCAGAAATACTCCACTTCACCAATAGCAAATTTACTATGAAAGGATACTGGTAGGAATTTTCTGTTTTTCTGGATGCTTCCTGTTACAAATGTGTGCATTATATAGTGTTTTAACCAAAGGAACACTTGTGAAAAAGTTATCCATAAAAACATGGTACCCTTTAGACAGAAAGTTTCCCATTTTCAATATCATTGCAACAGAGTATGCCAGTCTGTGTTCTTCAATCTCTGCTTTCGAAGTGTCTTTAGCTCTTCAGTATATAAAAAATGACAGACAGTAGCTGGATATCGAATCGCAGAGCATCCAAAATTTGATACCCCAACGATAGTGATGTTTGTTGGGTAAGTACTGCATAAGTTGTATATGGTTTTTTGTACCTACTAGGCTTTCATCCACACTTAGCTGCTGATGTAGAGTGTAATGAAGCCTAAAAATAAAAAGCCTGTTTGTATGGTCAAGTAGCAGCTGGATTTTTGCACAAGGGTCATAGTCAGGCTCACCAGGAGCTGCTAAGTTGCTACTACTATCCACAAGATGAAAGAATTTCAAAATCATTTGAAAACAATCTCTTGAAAACATTTGTCAACCATGGCAAATTCTGTGGGAAACTTGTGCACAAATAGGAAGCAATAGTTGGTTGTCGTTTTACTCCCATATTTAGAAAGCACGCAAGAGATATTTTATTTCAGCATTTGTTACATTCTTCCATTTCGTAGCTCGAGATCTGAGAGAAAGATTTGGATGTTCCTGGAGAAACCTCTTTGCAAACTTAATTGTTTCAGAAACGATAATTCCAAGGATGAAATTGGTAAGAAACAAGTAAAAATATGCGATAGGTGCCTCATCATTTGCAGGAGCATGTTTGGGCCCCTGCATTTCATGATAATCAAAATAATGCTGAGGTTGTTCATCACTTCCCTATATTACTTCCTCCTCTTCATTTTCAGAACTTTCATGATCTGAAGATTCACTATCAAGATCTTCACTGTCAGAAGTAGATATTGTGCACAATGCAGGTGGCTAGTTTTCTGGCTTGATGTTGCGTGGCCAATATCACTCTCAGATGATTCAAAATCATCGCTATCTCTTGACAAACTCTCACTACAACAAGCCATTTCAAATAGCCTTATGAAAAAAATTGAAGTGCAGTAGCAAAAAAAAAGCATGTCTGCAAGTCTGAGGAACAAGCTGTCAATAAGTCATCCTCAGCTAATTTGGAAAAAGAGGGGGATTCGTAATTCACGGAGTTTCGCTATTGTGGCTGTTTGTTTGGGAAAAAAGAAATAAATAATTTGAACAGATTCTAGTAATAAAAAAAGTAATAAAACGCTGCATTTTGTTCTCCTACACGGCGGAAGTCCACAAAAAAAAAAAAAATAATAATAATAATTACATGCCGTCATTGCAGGGCCATGTATTGGAATGAGTTGTGCGTTATTGCACTTTGAAAGGGGCTCGAAAAAGTGATTTCCGACAGTACCATGTTTTATAATTCACCAACAATCCCAAGTGAACGGCCGTGCCTCAACTGCAGTAGGAAAAGTTTTGGCTAAAGTTAGCCTTCCTTCTGTCACGCAAAGAAAGTGCGTGGGCAGCCGATACCAAGTGCAAACTCATTCATGATGCGATTCTTACGGCATATTATGATTCTTTTGATAATATCGCTGTTTGACAATATGATTCAGGGATTTCATTTTAACACGATATGATTGATAAATGATATGATCATCGATGCCAATATCTGCTGTCTGATTCGGGAAATACTCAGATCAAAATCGAAGGCCGATCGTTCAGCCCACCTCACTTTTAGCATAAGCCATGTGGGCCGACAAATCTGCTGTGTCGTTCCAAAAGGGTTAAAGTAGGAACTGCTTCTCACCCAACTTTTATCCTAAGGATTCCATTGTAGGTCATTCCACACAAAATCATCAGATATTGAAATAATTTTCCTTTAACACATCTCTGATTCTTACGATTTCTTTCAATGGGTAACTGCCCCCCCCCCATAAAAATCCTGAAAGTTTAAATTTTTTATTTCTGATTGATTAGAAAATATTTTTTGAATTTTCATGCATGGTAAACTTGTTTTGTGTAAAAAACTCAAATATCGCTGATATTTAGAATAAGAAGCAATACAAAAATCATACTTTTGTAATTTTCCCCAAGGAATCTGATGGTGCAATATGTGAGTTTATAGCTGCAGTAGGAAAAGTTTTGGCTAAAGTTAGCCTTCCTTCTGTCACGCGAAGAAATTACAAGCAACGGGAAGGCCTTTCTTCATGGCTTAAAAAAGCAGTGTAGTACAGCACTTAGAAGGTTGCAATTGTTATTCTTTCTAAAGAAAGGTTTGTTATAACAAATGAATTAGAAAAAAACTTGGGGCTTTTGCCCACACGCCAAGAAAATAATTTTTGAACATGTTGCATGGTCAGTAGTGCATTGCCACTGTGAAAGTGCAGTCGATGAAGTACTCTGTGCAGAGACGTGCTACTGGGAAAATGGCGTCCTGCCCGCACTTGAGAAATGGCCACGCTGCACAGACATGTATTGTTGAACTCACATTTTAAAGGAAATGAATTCTTTACTTAAAAGTACAATTGGTTCATGAGCAATGTTTATATTTCCATGTCTCATGGGAGGAAGTTGAGTTTCCATGGAACACATAAGTCTTTTTTGTATTTATAATAGTCCAAAAACAAATTAATGATCATCATAAAATTTTACATCTAAAAGTTTTACACTTTGTACAAGGTTTTTTCGCTTTTTGCATCATCATCCAGATCATTTCTTAAGATCGACGAAAAACCAAACAGAATTTTTGGAGGGATTCGGTTGGAAAGAGACCTTAAATTAGGGAAGTCAATAACATATGAATATAATGTCAATCTCCTTTAGCTTTAGGCAGGAGATTGCCGATTTTAGTTATGTTTTCTTCCACCCTCCATATTCTCGGTAAACCTCGTTTTCTATTATTTGCCGAAATTTCTTTGTCTAATTTGTTATCTGTTATCTAAAATAGTGAAAGCCTCTATCACATTTTTATGGTCCACGGATTAAAATTTCTTTCAGCATGATTGATGAATGAAATTATAGCCATAATGTCAAAAAGAATGAACAACAAAAAGTATTCAACTATACAAAGTCAAGCACAGGGTAAGTCTGCAGTTTAGTTTTTCAGTGAAAAAGATTATCTGGGAGAAGCAGTTGATTCTAACTTTTACCATAAGCTGAGGATATGAGAAGAGAAAAACAAAAAAAAAAAGAGTCAAAAAATGATTTCCCTGCTCAAAATCTGTGCAATTACAATATTTGCATAAATCATTCACTTTGCATCTTTTACCTTCACATAACATTGTTGAAAACAAAAAGAACTGCATGTTTACTCAGGGCAGTAAAAGAGAAGGGCTGGGTCATTCCTTTGTTTGAGGACGAGAATTTAAGCTCCGGCGAGAGAGCAGTTTATGGCCGCTGTGATGTCATGGCGAGGACAGGCGCTTTTCCCCACAAGTCTCCCCCTCTATTCTGTTGGTAGTAAACCTGCTAATGGAGTGATCTTTTTGGTACTCGCATTTTTTTTTATGAATAAGTGTGTCTTAAATGTATTTGCCTGTAATTCATCTTTTGATGAAAAGCAAGTTTTTTACGTGAGTACAAAGTTCACACAGTTAGTAACAAACAATTAGGCAAACTTCTGTTCTTCACGTTGTCATTAAGGACTTTAATCGTCGAGAGGAGTTCAATTATATGTCTTACTTTTAGTAAGACTGTGTAATTAGCTCCTCTCAATAATTAAAGTTCTTAATAATGTGAAGAACAGAGGTTTGCATACTGTTTGTTACTAATTGTGTAAACATGTCCTATTTATATTTATTTAAATACATAAAATGCTTCATCTTCTGCTGTGGCTAGTTGTAAAAAATATGCATAAGAAAATCAATGACATGGTAAAGGAATGGATTGTTAAATGCAAGTGTGCAGATAATTTTAAAGCTGAAACAGCAAGAATTTGCAGTGACCATTTCCACAGTTGATATGAAAAATCGCTTGCTTGGACTTCCAGAGCGTAAATTTCTGAAACCTACTGCTGTGCCAAGTTTGAAGAAAACACAGGCAAATGAAAAGGAATGTATGTCAAAAGCTCTGAATCAAATAACAAAACTTAGTCCAAAAAAAAAAAAAAAAGCATGTTGGTTGAGAAGGATGTTATTTTTGAAAAAGAGCATTTAGAAGAAGAAATAACATTTACAGCAGTATGCATGTCTTGCTCAGAAATGGAAACTAAAAACAAAATTCTAACTGTAAGAGTTATCATGATGGAAAAACAGATGAGCAGCTTAAAGAAGAAAAACAAACATTTCCACAGACTTTTAAGAGCTAAAAAGCAACATTTAAAGAACAACCGTTAAGAGATTCTGCTTATGAGAAAAAGACTATTACAAGAACATATAAAAAACAAAAAACTGTAACAGGTAGATAAAAGTAAACCTTCAGAAAATGTTTACATCTTCAGAGCTAGATTGCATCGCAAAGTAAAAGAAAAGAAACAAGTGGACTGAAGAAGATATTAACACCGACAGGTGAAGGACTGTTGCACTCTCTCATAGACTCCCGGTGTGGTGATGATCTGATCTGCAGCGACAACGATCCTTGTGACGAGATCTTCCGGTGACTCCACAGGTGTCTTGTACACCAGTGTTTTCAGGTGTCCCCAAAAGAAGTGGATTCAGTCCAAGAGAGCGTGGAGGCCAAGCTACTGGTCTGCCTCGTCTAATCCACCTGCCAGGATACTTCACATTCAGGAAGTTCCTGGCTGTGGTGGGAAAATGTGCAGGGGCCCCATCATGCATGAATCACATGTCTCTCTAAGCATTGTGTGGAATACTCTGCAACAAACCGGGAAGCACTTGCTCTAGGAACACATCGTACGTGGCGCCGGTCAGACGTTGTGGCAAGATGTGCGGTTCCACCAGCCAATCGCCAAGGATACCTACCCAGAGGTTGACGACAAACCTCTGCTAGTGGTTGTGAGTGGTGGTGGTGTGTGAATTGTCATTAGCCCAAATGTGCTGATTGTGACTGTTGAAAATGTCCTTCCCCGTAAACACTGCCTCATCACTGACTAAATCTAAGGCGGGAAAATGTAGATTAGCCTTGTTCAACTGGAGGAGCCATGATGAACTGTGTACCTGCCAGGATAGTCATCTCCGGCAAAAGCTTGGACCTTCTGCACGTGGAACGAATACATCCATTGTTCATGCAAAAATTTCCACACCGCACTGTAAGAAACACCCATTTCTGCTGCCACTGCTCACATACTAGTGGACAGGGCTGCTGCAAATCGTTGCAAGACTCATTCTTCCATTTCCGGTGTCCGCACAGACCGCTGATGCCCCGCATCACACCTGGAGTTCGTGAATGAGCCAGTTTCCCGCAGGTGTCAATCAACTCTGTCGCATGGTGACGCATACGATGATTTGGGAATCGCTCATGGTACATCATCACTGCCAGGCGTCCATTTCTATGCGCTCGCCCATACACCAGGTGCAAACCCGCCAATTCCTTATATGAGTAGTCCCCCATGTCATGTATGACTCCTCCGCCACATGCGGTCATCTTATGCTGCACAGTGTTAACTCAGTAATGTCAATGAATCCATTCCCATGAACCCCTTGGAAATAACCCGGTGCATGCTGGTTGTGACTGTTGTGTCAGGCACAGTCAGCCCGGACACATCAGGAGTTTAATAGAGAGTGCGACAGTCCTTCATCCGTCGGTGTCGGCTGTACAACCATGCCCTTGGGCGCCACTTCGAGCACCTCCTTTGAGTCCTGCTCTGCCTCTACGTTCACCAATGCAAGTGTGCAACCCATAATTTAGGTAAGTTGTATTTTTTCCCACTGTTAGAGGATTAACGTAGACATGGAACTTAACGTTTTTCGGGCACTAGAAGTGGAGTGCCACCCTACGTTCCATTGCAAAAGTTATTTGTCTTTATGTGTACTATCACCCTCTTTGTCGCACGAATTTGGGAACACCCTGTGTGTGTGTGTGTGTGTGTGTGTGTATGTGTGTGTGTGTGTGTAAATAAATAGCAATTTTAAAAGTCATGTGGTAATGCTTTTAAACCAGCAATATACTTGCAGTCTTCATATTTCATCTTTTGTTTAAGAAAATCTATATTTTAAAAATTTAAATTAGTGTGTTTTCTGTGTTACCTCTGGTGTAATTGTAAATACCTTTAGCAGAAAGACATTTGAGCTATTTACATATTGATTTTGGTATTTGATTATTTTTATAGATCGGTGAATTTGGGAAGGAATGTGCAGGCAAATGGAATACCATGGGTGAGGAGCAGAAAGAGCCATTTTTAGACTCTGCCGCCAGAGATAGAGAGCGGTATAAGAGAGAGGTATGCAGCTACTTTCCTTTGCATTTTTTAAATACTGAAATCTATAAAATTCATTTTCAGTGTTTATTTTTAAACTATGGCTTTTCATGTAGACATAAAATTTTAAGTAGATGCCCAAAGATTATGCTGTTTGCTGTCACAGTATATGTATTTAGCAGCAGTAATTTATCAGCTACCATTTTGGTACGGTGTTCGCATATGTGTGTTTACTTGGCACCAGAGTTGTATAAAAATAAAATGTATCTGCGTACACAATCATTGAAACAGAAAACTTGCTGCAAACCCATGAACCACAGTAACAATAGAATAATTTAAGGGAAATTAATGAAACAAATTATTATTAGAACATTTCAGATTCTAATGAGAACAAAATAGTACATTACAGTTGAATGTGCAGCACTGTGTGTGAAATGGACCTTTATAAGGCAAAATATTAAAATATTGGACTATGAACATCATAAAAACAAGAGACTAATTAAAGAAAGTTTTTATATTAAAAAACATTTCCATTAATGAACCTTCAAAATTTATAAATAGCATTTTCAACAACTTAATTAAAAAATAGTAGACTTAAAAATACATAAGGACAAAATTTTAATTTAATAACTGGCAACTGCAAGAGGTACCTGGCAATAAAATTTAAATTCTTTCTGTGTAAACGAATCTTTTGATACAGTTCATATACATTGAGAATAGGCCTTGATACAGTCTAAGAGGCCAGAAACGTCTGTAAAAGCAAAACAACTCAGAAGATAAGAAAAGTAATTGAAAGTTCTTCAAGTTAAAATACAAATAAATATATTAATCTGAGTAAAGCCTTGTTTGTTTTAATTGTTGTAAATAAAATAATTTTTTTTAATCGACAAGCACAAACTATCTGCAAAATCTGCTAATAATTTGGAAACTATCCGCGTACGACGTACAGCGTACATCTATATTCTGCTACTCTGGAGTTGCCAACATCACATGCGAAGTCCTGACCATTAGGCGAAAGTTCCTGTCATAGGTGAATCGCAGTTTAGCTTAAGTATGGATCCTCAATATGTTCTCATCTGGAGAGAACCAGGCACGCAACAGTCCCTATAACATCAGAGAAAGAGACTATTCTGGTGACAGTGCCATGATGGTCTGGGCTGGAATCAAGATGAAAGGGCTTACAGACCTTTTTTGTTAGAGTGGCTGTGTTACTGCCCTGAGGCCCCGCACGGGAATAACTGGTTTTCCAGTTATTTGGGGGTAGTGGCCCCACGGCCCGAGCTGACCTAGTGACGGACCGTCTTGTTTTATTGTCCACGTATGATACCATCACCGAAGGGACAGCTGTTCATTCAGCTGATGGGGAGTGGCGACCCCATGGCCCGAGCTGACTCTAGTGTTTGAAATCTTTTCCCATTTGTGTTTCTTGTTGTTACCTTGCCACACACCCACCTCAGTCCTGTAGGTTGCTGAGGTTGTGATTATGCGCCAGCTCTTTTCTTTCCTTTCTTTTCCCTTTTCTGTTTTTCCATTCTTCTCCACTTCCTTTATTCTCCATTTTCTGCTCTGCTTTCTTTTCTTCTCCACTTTCTGTTCCTCCTTCGTTTCTCCGGGCTTGTTAGCTAGACCTACCTGCATGTTTGCCGTGTGCGTTGACCCGTAAGGTGGAAAAGGGGATGCTGGAGGCTGAGGTTACTGGGGGCCAGGTTGTAGTTGTCACCAGTCACCAACACTCCTCTTTGCCCCTCTGCTTCACCCTAAATGGGCAGCTAGGAACTAACCCACTCCTAGTCAATCGGCTTGTCGTTACGTACGACGGGATGAGTTTGGGGATAGTGTGGGCATGCCAAAGAGGTGTTACCAAGTCCCGGGAAAGTCGTGGTACTCGCTGAGCGCATGTCTGCGCTATCAACATGCTATATCCACCGCCTAACCTTAGGGCCATGTCTTGCGTCCATTTGGGCTTGGAGACCTCCAGCTCTCTCCTGTTGTGGGCTTGGTTGTGGGCGGGAAAGCTGGCGGGGAATTTTCTCCATTATTTATGGATTCTCTTACTGTTCCTTCTTCTGTCTAACTAATGAAATCTTTGGACACGGATTCTAACCCCACCAATAAGAAACTGCGTACTTTGCCGCCTGACACTGCCCGATTTTTTATCATCCATGCACAGGAAGAATCCTACAAGCTTAGCTCCAATCTGGATTCAGAAGGCCCTGCAAGGAGCGGTTGCAACACCAACCAGTGTGAAGAAGTTAAAATCGGGAGTTATATTGGTGGAAATGCCAAGTCTGTGCCATGGTTCTCCAACTTGGGTGGTGTCTCTGTGTACATCAAACCTCATCAGTCCCTGAATTCATCCCGAGGTGTCATCTCCGAGTGCGACCTTGTGGATGTTTTCAGAGGAAGAGCTTCTTGAGGAGCTTGCTAGCCAAGGTGTCTCGCAGCGGTTCGTCGCATCAAGTTCCACCGAAACGGGAAGCTGGTGTACTCCAGGACAGTGATTCTGACATTCGATCGCCCGACTCTTCCATCTTCCATCTATACGGGCTATTTGAACTGCTCGGTGCTCCCATACATTCCAAACCCTCTTCGTTGCTACCGATGCCAAGTGTACGGGCACTCCCAGCAGCCTTGCCGTGGTGCTGCTACTTGCAGTCGTTGCGGTTCACACGACCATCTTCAGCCTGACTGCTCTGCTGCAGCTCCCCATTGTGTGAACTGCAAAGGCGACCATGCTGCCAATGCCAAGAACTGCCCGAACTTGATTGAGGAGCAGAGGATTCAGGAGATTAAGACACTTGAACACCTGTCCTACCGTGAAGCTCGACGGAAGGTCGTTCCTGCTGCTTCAGGTGGATGCACCTACTCTTCCGTTGTGACTTCTAAAACATTCATTCCCACTCAGACAGACATCACTGTACCGAAAGACTGCCCTTTCTCTCACCAGAATATATATGCTGCCGGGCTGAAGGCCCTTGGAGTTTCCACCACTGATAGTTTGTCTTTGCCTTTGCGAGCACAGACCAATGCTCGGGGTTCTGCATCCTTGCCCAGGTGTGCCGCTGCAGAACAGGTTTCCCGTTGTATGAGCTCTGATTCCTCGCCTGGTAAGCATATAAAGGCAGGCCCAAACAATCGTCAGGCACTCGATCTCAAACAAAGGCTCAAGCCGGGATGAATGAATCCCGGCCTTTATCCTCGAAACATCCCCCAGTCCTCCCCCTGGGTACCACGCAGCCAAGGGGCACTGTTGACCTGCCTGAGGAACTTACGTACTCAGAGGCCTTTCTAAACTTTCTCAGTTTATTTGGTTCTTGTTTCTTTCTTCCTACCCTTCAAATCATTGGTTCAATCATTCAGTGGAACTGTCGAGGTTTTCGGACCAGACATGACAACGTGAAACATCTGCTGTCGTCATGCTCTCTGGTGTGCCTTTGCCTACAGGAGACAAAACTTAAACAATCAGACCTGTTTTCAGTTTGAGGCTACAGTGCATTTCGGAAAGATAATGTCTCAGGAGATATGGCCTGTGGGGGAGTCGCTATTCTTGTCCCTCACAGTGTTCCGGTTTCTTCTGTTGCGGTCTCAACACCTTAACAAGCCATAGCAGTGCGTATCTCCATGCCTGTGCTTCTAACTGTTTGCAGCGTCTATCTGCTGCCAGATGAGGACGTGAGCATCTCCGTTCTTGAGAGCTTAGTTGTTCAGCTGCTGTCACCCGCTCTTCTGGGTGACTTCAATGCTCATAATCCATTGTGGGGTAGTGTCAGTACAAACACACGAGGCCGTAGGATCGAATCTCTTCTGTCCTCGATCTCTTTGTGCCTTTTTAACATCGGTGCTGACATTTACTTCCACAAGCCTACACAAAGTTTCAGTGCGATTGATTTATCTTTGGGTTCATCATCGGTTATTGCCAACTGGTCTTGGATGGGGTGCAACGGCCTCCATGGGAGCGACCACTTCCCGATTGTACTTAGTTATAATGTGAGCATGCTATCTTCTGCCTCCCGCCCTCCTCAATGGAGGATCGATCGTGCCAAGTAGGAGGTCTTCGCATCGTCCAGAGTGATGTCATCTGCCATGGTGACCCAGGAGTCAATCAACGCAGCTGTTACTGATGTTACAATGTCTATCATTCAGGCAGAAGATGTTTTTATCCCAAAGACATCAACGATGCTCCCAAGACATCCGAAGCCTTGGTGGAACCCTGAATGTGCAGTGGCTAGGAGAGCCCAACATAAGGCCTGGTGTACGTTTTGGCATTATCCAACCGATGCTAATCTTGTTGAATTTAAATAAGCAAAATCTTATGCTTGGTTGGTGCGCTGACGAAGCTAGAGGTAGTCTTGGATGAAATATAATTCATCTATAAATTCAAGTGCCAGTTCACAAACTGTTTTGGAAAAGATTTGTAAGATCCGGGGGTAACTATGGTTCCCATCAGATTTCAATTCTTTTGAGTAACGGCTGTATATATGCTGAAGTTGGGGAGATCGTAAATTGTTTGGGTGAAACTTTTGTCTCTGTTCCTCCTAGTTCTCAGGCATATCCTCCCTCCTTTCAGAGGATTAAATCTGCTGTGGAACACCAGAGATTCTCCTTTGTGCCTTTTAATAACACAGAGTATAACTCCCCCTTCAGCATGGTTGAACTATGGGTGGCTCTGCATCGGTCTGGTGCAACATCTGTCGGTCCTGATGGCATCCACTATGACATGATCCGTCATCTCTCGCAGTCGTCTCTCGAGAATCTTTTAGTGCTTTTCAACCGCATTTGGTTGGAGCACAGTTTCCCAGACTCTTGGCGAAAAGCGTTTGTTTTACCTTTCCCCAAGCCTGGCAAAGACTCCAAGTCTGCCTCTAGCTGTCGTCCAATTGCCCTCACTAGCTGTCTGTGCAAAATCCTTGAACAAATGGTTAATTCCCCGGCTGATTTATTTCTTAGAAGAACATCAAATTCTGGCGCCATCACAAGCTGCTTCCGCCGTCAGCGTTCAGCTCCTGACCATCTCCTGCGCCTTGAGACTTCTGCTCGTGAGGCGTTCGTACGTAGGCAGCACCTGGTATCTGTATTTTTTGACATCGACAAAGCTTACGATAGAGCGTGATGTCACGGTATCTTCCGTGACCTCCACCAGAGTGGGTTGCAGGGAAACCTCAAAACTTTCATTGCCAACTTTCTTCGTAACTGTGTGTTCCAGGTGTTCCTCAAGGCAGCATTCTATCGGTGACTCTGTTCATCCTCTGCATTAACTGTCTGCTCAAAAATCTTTCTCCTGCGGTTTCAGCTACCATTTATGTTGACGACCTCACATCTTCTGTTCGTCATCAAGCATGTATTTCGTTGAAAGGCAGCTGCAGTCTGCAATTAACCAGATTGTTAAAGCGGCTAACAACAATGGTTTTGTTCTTTCTCCCTACAAGACAGCGTGTGTCCATTCCTGCCGGAGGTGTGGCTTCCATCCAGATCCAGAGCTCTATTTGGACCGTGCAGCTCTACCAGTTTTTCCGGAAACCAAGTTCCTTGGTTTGACCATCGACCATGCACTCACCTTTCGCTCACACGTTCGACGGCTAAGGACTTCCTATCTGAGAGCTTTGTCAATCCTTAAGATCCTTGCCTCAGTCTTCTGCGGTGAAGACAGGACTTCCTTATTCCGTGTTTACCATTCTCTCATACGGTCTAAACTGGACTATGGCTGTATAGTTGTAATTATTTTTTTAAATTATTTCATACTTTTGTAAATAATACGTAAAATATCAGGCTCTTTAGTACTCCCGAAGTTATGTTCAAAATTTCTGAAATTTACCTTAACACTCCTGATATAGAGTCTCTACGGTTGGCATCTCTCAAAAACAAGTGTCCTATGATCAAAACGTATTTCCTTCATTTAAGAATTGTAACCTATAATACAGGTGAAAAACGTGTCCAGGTTATGCTTGCCAATTAATTGCAGGAATATTTTAGATAATTATGTGTGGGCAGTGGCGTGCTGTGAGCATTGCGTGTAGGCATGCAAAAAAAAAAAAAAGTAAATAAAAAACAACAACATACGTTATGTACAGCGGAATTCCATCCTGCAACTTATTTTTATTCTTCAGTTACTTTGGCTTCGTATCAAAATCTTCAGTAGAACTTTTTCAATTGTTAATAAAAAGAAATTTAAATAATGTCTTGGCTTTGCGTATATTGTGTGAATAAGTTTTTATTTGCACAATTTAATTACAAAGGGATTAGTTAAGTCAAGCATTTATCTAAACTAAGTTTGTGCGAAGCTTTGAACAATTTGTAGATTGTTTTAATGCTTAATCCAGGAAGGAGAGTAAAACAAACTTAATTCACTTTTTAAATCTAAAGAAATAAAAAAAGCTTACAATAAACATTTAAATTGTGAGAAACGTTGCTATTTTTATTTTATCTCAACACCACAAGTTTTGTAGTCACATATGAGCTTTCCACTGGTTAATGCAACTCTCTGTTTCGCATTTCGACCAGGAAAAAAAGAATGAAGTGGGAATAAACAGAGGAAATGGACTCCAGTTCTCTGATTGGTTGACTGCACAAGCTCTGAATGCAACAGAAATTTCGCATAGAGTGGATTTCTTCATTGCTGTTATTACTTACCTGGCAAGCATACGCTCACTCCAACGGCACAATCTCACATGAGTACATACCTATGAAGTTAGGTTCGCATTCTCGCTTTCAATTTCGGCTAAAATGCACAGAAATATGTGAATTTGGTTTTAAAGAAAACTCTTCTAAAACCAGGTACTTACTTTAAATTTTCCCGTTAAAAACTGCAGGATAAAGCTTTCCTTTGTATAATTTTTTTTTTGTTATTTTTTCAGAGAGTAAATTTTTGTAGTAAGTAAGGCATAGAATGCATACAATGACTGCACGCCACTTATGTGTGGAACTTGTACAAATAGCGGAAGTCAAATAATGCAAATCATCGCAAAAAAATATGTATATATATAAGTTATCATTACTTCTTAAAATTACATTTATTGAGCATATATTCAAGTTACATTTGCAAAAAAAGGATCATAGCAATATTAATAGTCATGTGGCCTGGAACTGTAAGTAAAGAAACACTTGTGCATAAAAGATGAATTGAATTTTGGGAAAATTTTGACTTGTGGACAACATCGAAATAATTATGTAAAATACAAAAACCTTTTATTGTCATAGTTCCTTAAATCAGGCATGTGATTCTTCCGCTAATTAGCAGAATTCCGTGAATTCACTTTTTAGAAAAACGGAAATCCGCTAAACTTGTCATTTGCGGTCTCAGGCTTTTGACAAAAGTTTGTGATTGTTGATATGTTGTAAAACAAATCTGGACAAAAGAGAGAGAAATATTCATTGGTTAGGTGGCAATATTTCAGTCATAAGGCATAATTTTTCTGCTGCTGCGTGGATGACCGGCAGCTCTGGGCTGACGCTTCTACTGCTGCTCGGCCAACGAGATGTTGCGGGTGACGTCACTTCAAACGTCTCTGTTTTCTCGAAACCGTTTTTTATTTTAAGGGGAACACTGCTGTTTCAGTTCACCTCCGTCCTTTCCATTGCTATTTCTTTTATTTATTTGCTGGAGGGCAAAATCAGTTGAGAGATTGGGCGGAGCCCTGAGCCATCATCGTACACAAAGAAAAGAAAGAAAAGTTCTGTACACATGTGATTGTACATTTACGTTACGAACTTTCTCTCTCACTGGCGGGCGGAAGTGTCATAAGCGTCCAGAGATGCAAACCATTGCGGAACCCCCCCCGGATTACGGGTGACTAACAAAAAAATTACGAAAATTCTGATTTTTGCTGATGTTAAGAATGTTTTACTGGTTTTTAGAATAATTCCGTAATCCTCTGGGATTACGGAATTATATAGATGACTAATGAAAAATTACGGAAATTCAGAATTTCGCTGTTATTAAGAATGTTTTACTGGTTTTGTAAATTAATCAACATAAAAAAGCCTCTGAACAAAGTTTGTAACGCCGCTGGTTATTTCTTTTTTCCGTGGAGGAGGAATTTGTTTTGCTTCTTTGAAAACTAAGTGGAAAGAAAGCACGGCCCAGGGCTGGGATTACATCGGTTCGGCGTGTTTCTTTCACCGTGGCGTGATTACATCGGCCCAAAGCCTCTGAACAAAGTTCGGAACTCAGCACTTTGTTTCTTTTTTCCCTTTCTTTTCGAGGGGAGGAATTTGTTTTGCATGTTTGAAAGCTAAGTGGAAAGAATGCACCAAGGATAACCTTCGAATGAATGCGACGGGCCGGGATTACATCGGCCAGAAGCTGACGTAATCTGAACACAGTTTGTGACGCAGCCCTTCGTTTCTTTTCTTTCTTTCTTTTTTTCCAAGGAGGAGGAATTTGTTTTGCTTGTTTGAAATCTAAGTGGAAAGAAAGCTAGGCGCCGGGCCAGGGATTACATCGGCCCAAAGCCTCTGAACAAAGTTCGTGCCGCAGCTCTTTGTTTCTTTTCTTTCTTCCCTTTTTTTTTTTTTTTTTTTCTTCCTGTGGAGGTGGAATTTTTTATGCTTGTTTTAGAGCTAAATGGAAAGAAATCACGGCGCCAGGCCCGGGATTATGTCGGCTGGAATCCTCTGAACAAAGTTCGTGACGCAGCTCTTCGTTTCTTTCCTTTCCCCCCACTCCGAGGAGGAATGTGTTGCTTGTTTGAAAGCTAAGTGGAAGAAAGATTGCACAGAGCCGGGCCGGGAGCAGGGCCCGATTTACACAGAATGGGGCCCTAGGCACAGCACAACATGACGCCCCCTCCCTCCTCCCATTCACATTCTTGAAAGAGTAAGTACATTTGTCACTAATAAATATTATCAATTAATTTAAAATTTGATTTAATAAATGGGACACTGTACAGAAAAAATAAGAAATGATATATATACTTTTATTAAATCTTAATGTTAGCAAGTAAATTACCACTTAAAAATGTAGATGTGTAAGTAAAACACTTTAATAGTTCAGTATTGCTATTTTTGCATTTAATTTTACTTGCTTAAACACTAAGCAATTAATTTACTTTTGCACACTTTTAACACTTTTGAATTTAACACACACATATAATAAAATTAGTGATACTAATTTTTGATTTTTGCGTTTGTCACATTAGTTTTATTTATGTGTATCTCGGAACAGCTTTTGGCGTTTTCAGTTAATTGGATGCTTAGACAATCACATGCCTGTTAAATTTAAAAAGACCTGTTTGCCACCTCTGGAGGATAAATTTTCTGACAAATATCTTCAATTATAATGGAATCTGGTAATTTCGGCCACTTATAATAACCTTTACAAGCTTCCATCATAACCGAAACTTCAATATCTGTAGCTTTGTAATTTTTTACAATTTCATTAGCGATCAATCCATATCAAGTGGTCCAAGAAAAAAATATTGGTTGCTTGACCATTTTTAAAATTTTTTATATTTTGCATGCTGTTGACAGTTCAAAACCGCTGTTGTTTTATTTTTATTTACGTTGCTTTCAACATGGTGGCCATTTTTGTATCTTGGCGTATGGCATAATCGACATTTGTAAGGGTTAGCGGTAACTTCGTTATCTCAGGTGTGGCAAGTCCTAGGACAAAATTTGAAATTTTGTTATGTTAAGCACATTGTAAGGTACTATTTTGTCAAATATACTATGCTTCTAAAAATATTTCTTCACCATACATTTTTTATTCAAAGTTTTGTATCAAAATCGCTAAAAATGTCATTTTTAGAGTGAGTATTAAGGGGGAAGGCAATTTATTTAAGATTTAAAATTTTTTTTGAAGTGCATATATGTAAATAGTGTCAGTTAAAGATTATTTAAAATTTGAGAGTTGCATACTTTTTTTCTCCATGGCAGTAAAAATGCACTTTTTCAAAAAATTGCCAATTTTAGAGTTTAATATCTCTGGTGGGCAGTTATGTAAAAATCTGAAATTTACACACATTAAAGGTACTCTATTATAAGTAACTTTAAGTAAGATTTTGAGTTTGAGATTCAAGTGGTTTAAGAGATACAGCCTTGCATAAGTCGTAAAATTTATTGAATAAATCATATTTATTACTGTGTGTTTATTACTTGTCTTCATACATATTTGTTGGTATTTATGGTGTAAATTAATCTGTGGAATGTAAAGAGGCATGATCACAATTGATAAAAAATAGAATGATGAATTTTAATTGTTTTTAACAGCCTTAATTAAAAAAACGGAGCATAGGTGTTAAATGCACTTAACAAAGTTAATTTTTCAAATAGTTCAGATGGAATCATAATGCTTATAGAGTTAGCAATTTAGAACAAGTGAAGCCACAAAATACTCATCTTATTTTATTTTGTATGCTTGTTTAATAACAATGAAATTTCTTCACAGAGCGATGCTGATATATGTATTATATGAACGTCCAGTTCCTGTGGATAGTTCTAAGGGGCTGAGCTTCTTAGTACATTTGTCAGTGGTACCCATACTTTGTCCTCACGTGACATTTTGAATGAAGTTCTAGGTCCAGCTGGGTGATAGAACTTCAAAAATATATCTTTGTTCTCTAAAATGATGTCCACAATTGCTCCCAGCCACCTCTGTTCTTCTTACACACAGGTGATGTCATTATTCCTAAGAGTTAGTGGGACAGCTTTCATTATAGGAAGATCCTCATATTCTTTTGAATTAGATGTTAAATAGCATCTCATACTACTCTGTTCCTCTTACACACAGGTGATGTCATTATTCCTAAGAGTTAGTGGGACAGCTTTCATTATAGGAAGATCCTCATATTCTTTTGAATTAGATGTTAAATAGCATCTCATACTACTTTCCAAGTTTGGAACAAAGCGATGAAATGTCCGTGTCCCAGGAAGTCACTGGCAGTTGTCAAATCTCTTTATCAAATTTTCTTCTTGAGTAAATATTTCTTCCTCTTTAATTTGAGTAAATATTTCTTCCTCTTTAATTTGAGTAAATATTTCTTCCTCTTTAACATAAATGCATGTGATCCCTTTTATATTTTTCTTGGAAATGTCATACATATGTTCAGGGGTAATAATATAATTATTCAGAGACCTTTGTAGACTCACCTTAGTCACCTCTTGCTTTGTTGTTACACCAACACCATCATACACATTCTTTCCATGTGATGATGCAAAGAAATTCTATTCAGCATCAAGACCAAAATCTTTCTTGTGGTGGCATAGGTTAATAAAATCCTTGTATTTATATTGGCCTAATGTTCCATCCAAAAAGTCAATTATTTTGTTAACACTGGGGACAATTTGCTTAATGTGTGTCAGCAAGTGTGTTTGGAACATGTGCACTGCAACCATGTTGTGGCCCAAGTTATTACTAATCACACAAATGCATTGGCTGAGAAATTTGCCTTTTTGTTTGTAATACCACACAAATGGATGAACAGTTGCTTGTTGGTTTACCCAGTGTGGGTAGCTTTAGATCTCATCTTGAACTACAAAAGTAAAGTTTTCTGCAATGTCTGCAAGAATTCAATTTCATTGAGTTCTTCTTTTTTTCAGGAACTGAGTTTGTGCTTTTGCTGTAAAATGGTGAGCCTTAAATAAAACAAGCTTTTCAGTGAGGGACGGAAGAAGTTTTTTTATCGGTTGAACAACAGTGATCATTTCAGCCCGATCTGTAGTGGCCCACTGTTTAAATACTATATTGTCTGGCATGGTATCAGCATTTTCTAATTCTTGCATCAAATCTTGGAGGGCTCCCCTTCCTGGACATTTAACACATTTGCCCATCATATAGTTGTAACTATTCATGTCACAAACAAGCATGTGAAGAAGGTCCTTGTAATTAATGCTAAGTTTTGCCCCATCAATCATGAGCTCAACATTTTGATGGTACAAACAAACACCACTTAGGTCTGAGTTCTATGAATTTTGATCTTCCAATTTGGATTTTTCGCTTTGAACTCCACAAACAGTTAATCCAAATTGCAAAGAATAAGTCACTTCTGCTTCTTAACTTTAATACACTGCCAGACAATTGCGAAGGACGGATGACAATAGCAACGATAGCAACCATAAAATGGAAGGCAGGAAAATGTGGAAATTAGCATAAGTGCGGGATACAGTAAGACGTGTTGTGCGTATGCAAATTTTGGATTGCCGAACTTGTTCGTGACGTCATAGCGCTGATAAGAGATATAAAGGATTTGACGCATATTGACCGTTGTTGTTCAAACGCAAAGTTGAAAGGGAAAGAATCAATTGACGAACTTGCAATTTTCAGTATGTCTTCCCGACATCACCTAGATGATTTGACGCGTGGCCGTATTATTGGCAAGATTGAAGAAGGGCGAAAAATAACGGATGTTGCCAGGGAGTTCGACGTCAGCCACAGTGTTGTTTCAAGACTTTGGAAATCATTTCAAACAAATGGAGAGTGTAGCAAACGTCACGGGGGAGGTTGTGTTCGCAGTACGACACCTGCAGAAGATCGGTACATAGTGCTATCAACAAAAAGACACCGGCGCAGCACAGCTAGTGAGGTAGCAAATCAGTTTATGGCTGCTACTGGCAAGCGGATCTCCCGAAAACCTGTCGCCAGACGTTTGCATGAAGGAGGACTATACGCCCGCCGTCCTGTTGTGTGCATCCCATTGTCCAGACGTCACCGTACCGGCTGTTTGCAATGGTGCCATCAACATCGCAATTGGACTGATAACGACTGGTCTGCTGTCCTCTTCTCAGATGAGAGTAGATACAGTCTATCGTCTGATTGTCGACGACAACTGATCTGGCGTGATAGTGGTACTGCATATTGTCCAGCAAACATACAGGAAAGGGACTGATATCCGACATGTAGTGTCATGGTATGGGCTGGCATCATGATCAATGGCCGTACGTCCCTCTATGTGCTTCCAACTGGGACTATGACTGGCCAACAATACATTAATGATGTTCTGCTACCTCACGTTCGCATGTTCCGTGGTGCTGTCGGTGATAGATTCATTTTCATGGACGACAACGCAACATGTCATTGAACAGTCGCTGTCCAGGAGTGTCTTGAGAGCGAGGATATTCAACGCCTCGTATGGCCAGCACGTTCTCCAGATCTGAATCCCATTGAAAATGTGTGGGATGCTTTGGGGAGGAGTCTTGCTGGTTGCCAATGCCCTCCAATAAACAAGGACACCCTCATCCGTGCACTGATAGAGGAATGTGATAAATTACCCCAACAGCTGCTTGATAATGTTGTGCAAAGCATGACACGACGTGTGGAATCTTGCATCGCCCTCCATGGTGGCCATATCCCGTATTGACATCTTACGCCGAAACGCCTGCGGACGGTAATTGCATTTTTTTCCCGTTTACTTATTCTGCACAAAATGGCCTGTTTGTCCCTTGAACACGTTCCAAAGCCTTCTTTATTTCAGAGCACAATAAATTGTCTTTCTTGTAATGTCCTGGCATTCTGACATTATTTTATTTCACTTGGCATCCAACCGCACTTACTTTTCTTTGCGCTATATAGCCGTTTATGATCCGTCCTTAGCAATTGTCCAGCAGTGTATTATTTCCTTTTATGGTGAGAGTCATTTTTGCCTATGCAGAGTAGGCTATACTCATCACTTTCATAAAATTCATGGACAATAGCTAATGTCTCTGGTCGAATGCCAGAATCCAACTTCCTTCCTGGCTCTGGTAGAATACCTTGATCTTTAACTAGACCTCTTGTCAGTTTTACTAGACAATTGGATACACTAAACCCAGTATTTATTCTTTTTTGAGTCCAAGAACTAGGTAGTAAGTTAATTATTTTTACCCTCTCTCCTTTGTCTGTTACAGCACACTTCTCCTTCAGTTTTGTTATTAATTCCTCAAACTCGTCTACTGCATCCACATTTTCTTCAGGCTCTTCTATTACCGTATCAAAGGAAATCTCAAATTTCTTTTCAATGAATTTGAAATTTTCTATGTCTTTGCTTAAAAGGCCTGCAATCTTCTTTCTGAGGTTAATTTTCTTATTTTAGATGGTGGTGAAATCCCTAATAGAGCACAGAGTCTACATTTGGTGTAAATGCTCAGTAGAAGCAATAAACTCATCCTCTTTTTCAACATTTTCTAATTGTAAAAATATTTTTGTAACGGGCAGGGCACAATGATTTACCAGGGACAAGCTCTAGGTTGCAGTTAATTTTGTTTAAAATATTCTTTTCGCATAATTTGCTTAAATTTTTGAGAAAATTTTAGCAAATTATGCGAAGTTTTTTTATGACACAATGATTGGCTAAGAAAAACAGATTCCCCAAAAAAGTTACACCTAGTTTTTTTTGTTTTTTTTTATTAAGAAATCTGCATCCTTCTACCTTAAGACAAAAATTCAGGCTTAATTTTAAAAGTTATCAACGCATTTTGGCGAAATTTGGGGCATCTGCTTCTCTCAGTAAATCACAATATCTAGAAAAAAATTGCATAAGTTGCTGAACTGTTCAGAAAAATAAGTTTTTGCATTTTAATTTTCAATAGAGGGGGTCGACCACAAGCTTCCGAACTAGGAGTTAGCGATCGCCTGAAATGTGCAAGCCCAAAGCTTCGGAATAAGGCGAAGAGTGGGTGAAACGGTGATGCTGACATAGCCAGGCACTAGTTGTAATTTGTGTTTTCTTCTTTTAAACTGGAATACCTACAATTTTGATGTATTAAAAGAAAATGAAGGAAAACTTTCACCCATGCTGTAACTGTAGAAGCATACCACAGTACTCTCAAAACTTCCTGAAAAATAATACTTTTCTTTTGTTTTTATGCTGCTGTCTCCCATCAAGCCCTAGGAATAATTTAAAAATGAAACCTTATAATTATCATCATCATCATCACGGATGCTTTACGACTTTTGCAAGGCTGTATCTCTTAAACCACTAGAATCTCAAACTCAAAATTTTACTTAATGTTGCTTATAATAGAGTACCTTTAATGTGTGTAAATTTCAGAATTTTAAATAACTGCCCACCAGAGATATTAAACTCTAAAATTGGCGATTTTTTGAAAAAGTACATTATTACTGCCATGTAGAAAAAAAGTATGCAACTCTCAAACTCAAATAATTTTTAACTGAGACAATATTTGTACATATGTACTTCCAAAAAAAATTTCAAATCTTAAATAAATTGCCATTCCCCTCAATAACCACTCCGAAAATGACATTTTTAGCGATTTTGATACAAAACTTTGAATAAAAAATGTATGGTGAAGAAATATTTTTAGAAGCATAGTATATTTGACAAAATAGTACCTTACAATGTGCTTATAACAATATCTGATTTTTTTTCCGTATGACTTACCACAGCTGAGATAATGAAGTTACCGCTAACCCTTACATATGCCAAAAATGTCATACGCCAAGATACAGAAATGGCCGCCATGTTGAAAGCAATGTGAATAAAAATAAAACAATAGTGGTTTTGAACTGTCAACATATAATGCTAACAGCATGCAAAATATAATTTTTTTTTTAAATGGTCAAGCAACAAGCATTGGACCACTTCATATGGACCCTTCGGTAAAAAGATCTGTCATATTGAACAACCACACAGTCCCCTTCAGAAAGCTGCAGTTCAGCAGAATCCACATAATAATTCACCTTGTCAGCCAAAGTATAATTTGAAATTGTTGCCAACCTCATCACAACCAACTACAGGACACTGAGGAATCATTGGAACAGCTGGCACTACATCCCATGGGTTATATCCATGAGAAGCTGATTATTGATTTGTTTTTTTGCAATGAACGGAACAGCTGTTGATGGAACTAATTTGGCTGTTAACTGAGAAAAGTTATCTGCTGATTGAATAATAGATCCTGCTCCTCCTTGACTCATGATTTTCTGTTTCACAAGTCTTTCGAAGTTACTGCCCATCCCATCAACCACTCCTTTTCCATGAGCTGTTGCAAACTACTTCCAGCTAAATTTTCTTAAATATTTTTTACATAACAGCTGAAGTGTCTTAACCATATATTGGTTTTTAAATTCAGATGATGGACCATCTCTCCAAATAACTTCAAGTTTGTTCGATGTACTTCCCTCAGATTCGAATTTTTTTTTCATAAAATTTATTAAGCAAGACATATTGTGTCTTTATCTTTTTGTTTGGTGTCTGAGCATCTTAAAAAGTATTCCATTTTCCAAGTCATGCTGGAGCATGCCCATAGAGCACTGTATAATTTCTAACTGATGTGCTCTGGAAATTGAACTCTGTATAAGTTCTGACTGTATGCTCTCAATTTGCAGAGCTCTTTCTATTTTATCCATCTGAAATTCTTGAACTTAATTCGTTTAACATTTATGTGCCACCGCATTTCAGGGAAACCTAAAATAATCCTTTCATGTAGATCTGCAATGCAACTGTCTTTAAGATATATCTGAAGTCACCCCTCACTATTTGTTTCCCACAACTTCCATGTTACAAAATCTGCAAAATTTCTTAGCAGTGACAGGCTTTGACCATTGCAACAGTTCTTACAAATATTTTGCCAACATTGTGAATTTAAGGTGTCATTACATAAAGAGCCCTTCCAGAAATCCTTTGAATAGCTGATTTTCAAGGCTTTTAGCTTCAGAGCAAAATTTTCATGGATTTTGCATTTACATTGATCATCTGGTGTATCTTTGAGTAATAGAACATTCTTGGGTCTTAATTTGCAGAACTTCAAGATTCAATTTTAACATTCTGGTTGGTTTCCTTAAAAATTGAAAAGGCTTCCCTAAAAACATTATTAAATAATGCCTTTGCAAAATCTGTTTTTTCTCCATTTTTCCAAACTATCATATAGTCTTTCATTGCAGGACAAGCAGAATTCTTACCTTCTTCATTCTGAGATAGACCTTCAATGTGACTCTGCCGATTCCTGTGTGATTTGCAAGCCCTACCACCACTGCTTTCTTCTTCCTTAGAGATTTTGGTAGATTCTGTAATGATTTCAAAATTGCTTTGCTGAATATTTGCGTGCAAAATTGTATGGTGGTTCAAAATTTTTGCCAGTTGACGAAGTACTTGGAAATATGGTGGCATTGCTGGTGGTCTTTTTTGCTCTCTGTATTTGTTTTTCTGTCCTTTTCATATTTCTTTGGGTTAGCCTTTTCATTGTCTCTTTCTTATGTTGTAATTCATTAATCCTTGCATTCTCTTTTTTCTAATAATCAGGGTATTCAGATTTCAGCTTTTGTCTGATTTTTTTCATCCAGCTTGCACTGGTTGATTTCTGCCTTTTATTATCCATCACCAAATCTAAAGTAATAACATAGATAACAGATGACAAGATAGGGGGGATATACTCTTTTGTGAGAGAACTGGTCACTAGTATGAAATTTAAGAGCACTTGGTGTTAGTAAACAAAGCAGAGGCAGTGTTATTGAAGCAACAGTGTTGCCACTCTAGAAATTAAAAAAAAAAACAGAAATGTTTTACCTGAAATATATTTTAACAGTTCTAAAATTGGGAGCAGGGACTGCATTTTTGACCAGAAAATATTTGCTTTTGTGCATTTTTCAATAATTGAATTTCTTTAAAACCACTGAAGAGATAATTTTTCTTTTTGATTTAAAGAAATAAGATAATCTAAAAAATGAATAATAACTTTTGGTCAAATGTATAAAAAGTAATGTAGGGCACCTATCACATATGGGACAACACTTATTCATTAATAGAAATTGGTTGTTAAACATTTGAGAGCCTAAACTGTATTCATATGTTATTGCTAACAGCTAGTAATAAATTGAACAATTGAATAAGGCTAGATGTAAAAAAAAAAAAAAAAGGCAGTCTTTTTTTTACACTTTCCAACCGTAGGTTGAAGAAGCGTATATGCTCCAGCTTTGTCCGTCCAATTAAACTCACGTGAAAATGGTTCGATTTCGACGAAATTTTAGTATGTGTTAGGGGGACCACCTGGGGACGAACCCTATTGAAAATGGGCGAAACAGGGTCAAAGGTCAGGACATAGGAGCGGGATCCATTCCATTGCTCTTATGCGTCAAAACTTGCGTAAAAATGGTTCGATTTCAATGGAATTTTAGTATGTGGTAAGGAACCACTTGGGAACGAACCCTGTTGAAAATGGGCGGAATGGGGTCAAAGTTCAGGACATAAAAACGGGATCCATTTCATTTCCTTTATGCGTCATAACATGCATAAATGTGGTTCGATTTCGATGAAATTTTAGTATGTGATAGAGAACCACCTGGGCACGAACCGTATTGAAAATTGGCGAAATGGGGTCAAAGGTCAGGCAGGGCATAAGAGCGGGATTTATTCCATTGCCCTTATGTGTCATAACTTGCGTAAAAATGGTTTGATTTCGATGAAATTTTGGTATGTGGTAAGGAACCACCTGGGGACGAACCCTGTCGAAAATGGGCGAAATGGGGTCAAAGGTCAGGACACTGTAGTGGGAACCATTCCATTGCCCTTGTGCAATCATAACTTACCTAAAAATGTTTCGATTGCGACAAAACGTTATCATGTTGTTCCTGAGGTATAGTGAACCGGTTCTGTTGAATATCAACGAAATGGGGTCAAAGGTCATTGCACAAAAGCAAGATTTATTCCACAGCCATTATTCTCATAACTTGCGTAAAACTGCTTCTATTGCGACAAAACTTTAGTATGTTATTCTTGAGGTATACTGAACCGGTTCTGTTGAATATCATCGAAATGGGGTCAAAGGTCAAGGCACAGGAGCAAGATTTATTCCACAGCCGTTATCCTCATAACTTGAGTAATAATTTCTGGTATGTTGGAAAGCGTATCATAATCAATGCATTGCATGATTTTACTAACTTGTTTTTTTTTGCAGGTGTTACAACTCACAAAGGGTGACAAATTTTATGTTTCGTAAAAACTATGTTATTTTAACATCAGACTATCAATTTAAAGTGAAGTTTATTTAATTTAGAAATTTTTATGAATTTGACCAGAAGTTGACTTTTCTGTGGAATCTCTCTAATTGCCTATTCTAAGTTCCAACAAAATATTAATATGGAATAAAAAATCAGACTAATAAAGGAGGCATACAAAATATTAAAGCATGTGTGATTTTTTTAGAAGTGCAACATAACAGACTTTTATTAAAAAGTGCCCAGAAAAAGAGAATAGGCAGTATTATTCTTAAAAATTCCTTTTAATCTAAGATACTAGGAAGTTCTTTATGTTGCAATGTATAAATTGCAATGCTTTGAAGCAGATTTTTATGTTGATCTATGCAAAAATAAAATAAAATTAGAAGGTATTTAAATAAGAAAAACAGCATGTCTATTGTTAATTATGTGACCTCTTGATGACAATAAGTGTATTGAAGTAGTGAACATCTAATGAACATTTTAAATTCTTTTTTTAAACCCCTTCCCCTTTGTAGATGTCAATATATAAACCTGCAAGAGATGCAAATAAACCTAAGCGTCCTGGAACAGCTTTCATGATCTTTATGGCTGATTTTAGAAAAGAAATGGCTGGAAAAGAACCTGAAGGTGGTGTGGCAGCTATGGCAAAACTAGGTAAGTTAAAATCTGTTATTTTCACTGATTTCCTTTATATATATATATATATATATATATATATATATAAATTTCAGAGCAAACTGCACAGAGGTGCGAAAGTTCTGTCTGGGAAACACATTTCATTTTTGGAATTTAATTTAACTTTCAATAAGAATTTCAGTGGGCAGGTTTTCTGTAGCCATTTTTTAAATTGCTTGTAAAATGTTAAGCCTTTGTTTTCTCATTCATCAGAAGGAAGACTTATAAACAAAGCTAATAATATAGGGATTGCAGATTTGTGGGGATGGGTTGGTCATATCCCAGAGGTGCCAACCATTATGGATTTTACGTAATTATTATGGTTTCGGCTGCCTAATTACGGGATTACGGACAGGTTGGAAGAATTACGAATTTCAGTGTATTTCGTAAAAGTTTTGAATTTTGTGTCCTTTTTTGTTAAAATCATGGTTTAAACTGCGATCGCATTTTGATAATACATTTATAGTTCTTTAGTTCTTTTCGCTCAAATGCGAAAACGTTTGATTGGTGTTGTTTCTAAGTAAGCGCCATTGAAATTCAGATATTGGATATATCGATGAAGCCAATATCGGACGTATATCTGGTGAAGAACGGCAAGGTGATATTGCGTAATATGTCGGAAAAGCAGTTATTGGCGCAATGACATCCGCATACCTGCCAAGTATTCCAGATTTCCCGGAATGGATTTTGGGGTAGTTTTACGGTCGGAAGATAGTTTTTTTCAGATTTTCGCCAAAACGGCTCATGAATTTTTTTTTTTTATTGATGGAAATCAATATTGTTGTATTGCCGTTTAATGTAAACTCCTGCTTTTTTTTTTTCTTTTTTTTTTTTTATGATCTCATAGCTATTGAACCTTATGTTATCTCATGTTTCTAGCAGTGATCGATATTTATTTATAGATTGCACCACCTCCCCCTGCCGCCAATCCTTCCAAACTCTCTCTCTCCCTCAGTGTTGGAATAGCTGCGCTAATTGCGCCGAAGTTCAAAATTTTTTTTAATACTGCGCCGTGCAGAGTTCGCAAAAATGCGTAATTATGTGTCTAGTACGCATTAAAAAGTGTTAACGCATCGAAATTTTACCAACGCGTAAAAATATGCATCAGGAAACGTGCTGAATACACATCAGCGAGTAAAAATATGCATCGAAGAATTTTACCAACGTGTAAAAATGTGCATCGAGACGGTATTTTGTGTTTCAAAAACGGAAGTAAATGAAATAAAGATTTTTTCCGTAATCGTAATTTCGTTTTCTTGCGATGTTGCCTCTGTCCAGTATTGTTGTTATACATCACATTATTCCAAAAATATTTGTATTTCAGTGTGAAAGTGGAGGGAAAATTTCCGAAAACAGAAATTCGACGACGCAAGAATTTCCTTGTAATCTTCAGGCATGAGCGTGCAACGGCTTCGAGGAATTTCTCATTTTCCGTCATAATTTGAGTTATCCTTGAGATTGATGCATAACTTAACAGAAAATTTGGGGCAGTTGGTAGTGGTGGAGAATTTTTTTCGCCTGAAACTCGAAAACAGAAGTTTAGTCTTAAAAAATTTTGAAACTTTCGAAAACGGAAGTTAGACGCAGTAAAGATTTCTCCCGTAATCGTAATTTTATTTTTCATGCGATGTTTTCTCTGCCTAGTATTGTTGTTAGATATCATTTTGTTTCGTAAATATTTGTTTTCCAACTTGTAAATGGAGGAATAATGTCCGAAAACGAAAATCGGACTTAGAAAAGATTTCTCCCGTAACTGTATTTTTTTTTTCCCCAACGATGTTCTGAACATGTATTCTAAAATACCCCCCACCCAAAGGTTAGCATTTCAGCTTGATAAAGAGGATGGGGTGGAGGTGGGGATTCAAAAACGAAAGTGACAAAGCTGAAAATTTGTGTTCAAAAGTATTCATATTCTCAAAGTTACACTATGCATTTTTTATCTAAAACAATGCATTCATGATGGATAAAATTGTCATGCAAAGGAATAAAAAAAAAAAAAAAAGAAAAGTCACTGTCTTGTCATTGCTTAAATGAAATCAAGTTATTTCTAAAATTGCGTCATTCAATTAAAAAGAAATCAAAACCTTGAAAATCATCACGATTTCTAAACTCTGTTTATGAGTACTGATACAGAAAAATAAGTGAAAACAAGTATCATCAAACATACTGCTAGCACATCCCATACATAAGCACTCTCCCTAATAATAGTTAATTGTGAATTAACAGTTCTGGTACTGTTTCAAATCTTCTTCATTTTAGTGAAAATCTTGATTTTTGCAAGCAATCTTTTTGATTTAGGAAAATTTTGGTTGTTGGCAGGTATATGTCTGATATTAACCGACATTCAGCCATCATAACCAATATTGGCTCGGTATCTAGCCAATATTCATTCCCACTTGGGTTATTAAAAAATATTAACCATTAAAATAGAAGGGTCATGTTATAAGGTATTTGATTTTATAAGGTTGTTACACATTTCACACGTTAATTTCTCATGAAATACCCTTCCCACACGTAAACGATGAGTCTTCATATGGTGATTACTGATAGGCACAGCAGAAGGTTGACACCTCTGTGACATGAGGTAAGTACAATATTGATGATTTCATTTCATAATTTTTTGTCAGGATAGTGTAAACATATAAGGTTATTACACATTTCACACATTAATTTTTCATGAAATAAGCTTTCCGTGTGTTAACGATGAGGCTTCGTATGGCGATTACTGATAGGCAATTCATACAAGCATTGCAGGTTACACAGTAGTACTACACTGAAGAGCAATTGAATTAGAGACAGCTGGCGTTATGCAAATGTGGAGCTGTGGGCGGCCCTGTAAACGGAAATGACATGACGTATGCAGCGATCCGACAATATAAGGAGTGATGCGACAGGAATCAGTAAGAGTCGGACGCAGTATGGGTAAGACGAAGGAACTAAGCGCATTTGATCGTGGGCAAATTGTCGGGGCCCGACGAATAGGTCACTCCATCTCGGAAGTCGTGCAGGCACTGGGATTTTCGCGAGCCACTGTGTCACGGGCCTGTGAGTACATCGAATCCGGTAAAACCATCCCTGCAAGAGCCAACTGTTGTGGACAACAGCATGTGGATGAGCGGGGTCTTCATCGGCTAGCCCACATTGTAACAGAGGATAGACAGGCCACAGTGCAAGAAATCACTCAGCAATTTAACGCTGGTGCACAAAAACGTGTAAGCAGCCACACCATCCAGAACCATCTCCTCGCTATGGGGTACAGAAGCTATCGTCTCGCGAGGGTACCGCTGCTGACCGCACGTCACAGGGTGCAAAGATTAGCATGGGTGCGGGAACATCGCCACTGGACCCTAGACATATGGAAAAATTTTGCCTGGACTGATGAGTCGAGATTCACGTTGGTACATGCAGATGGTAGGATACGAGTACGGCGCAAACCACATGAAGCGATGGATCCTTCTTGCCAGCAGGGTACTTTTCAAGCTGGTGGGGGTGGCATTCTCGTCTGGGGACTGTTTACGTGGACTGAAATGGGACCCCTGGTACGTGTGGCATCGTCCCTCACAGGTCAACGTTACCGGTATATCCTGGATGACCATTTGCTCCCATTTGTGTGTCTTCAACTTCCCACTGGGGACCTCATCCTGTAACAAGACAATGCACCGTGCCATCGCTCCCGAATTGTATCCGAACGGTTGGATGGACACTCCACCGACGTGACCTCGCTTCCTTGGCCAGCTAGGTCACCTGACCTCAATCCCATCGAGCACATCTGGGATGCCATCGAGAGAGATGTTTGAGGCTCTGACCCCCCTCCATCAGATCTTCATGAACTGTGCAGCTTGTTCAGGGGTCGTGGATCCGTATGGCTTTCCAACGCTTCCGGTGTCTTGTCAAGTCCATGCTGAGACGAATCCCCGCCGTCATCAGGGTGAAAAGTGGTGCTACACGTTACTAGACAGGTATCTCTGATTCAATTGCTCTTCAGTGTATAATATTGTCCTTAACTTTGAAAAAAAAATGGCGTGTTACATTACTGAAACATTACTGAAAAATACCCTATTGATTACTGATAGGTTCTGCTAGAGGTTGGCACCTCTGATATTCATACAGTCCTGATTGAATATATACCTCCGATAGCTCTAACTATGTAAATTTGTCTTCGATTTTTTGCGTGTCAAACAGTGCCCATCTAAGGGGCTGAAATTTTCTCATGCAGTAAGAGTAAATTGCCTCACACTTATTTCTCTCCTTGAAGCAGCTGTACAAAGAACTGACCCAGTTTCAATAACCTTTCATCAGGTCTAAATCTGCCATTATTTTTCCAAGTGTACCAATAAACTGTTCTCTTCTTCTCAACTAAAAAAAAATCAGTGAATTTGTTGCATCCAATAACTTAGCTGTGTGTAAACCAGATAAAATTGGCTGCCCAGTCATCCTGAAGAAGTGTGACCTGGATTCAAAAATGACCAAATTTCTTCACTCCACCAACTGTAAACTTCTAAAATCAAATCCTATTAAAGCCCTCAAAAACTCCTTGAGGGATTAAATAAAAAAAGATACTTTGAACTCTTTTCTTGGTGATTGCCTCTACACCATATTACTGTATTCCACATCTTTTCTTGCAAGTCAAGCTCCATAAAGAAGGCTACCCCATCAGACCCTTGGTAGAAAACATGTTTTCCCTGGCCTCTGTTCTTGAAAAGAAATTGGTAAAAAAGTGCTCCTTCTTTCCTGATAACCACCAGTGCTCTTATCTCATCTGATAAAGAATTTAACTGGCTTCCAGTTCATTAGCACCCAATGAATGTATGTTCACTCTAGATGTTGTGTCTCTGTGCCACTGTTTGAAGCATATATTCATCTTGTCCACAAACTCTAGGACCGTATGGATATCTCACGCACGCTTACAAAAAAGATCTGTATTACTTGCTTATACACGTTAAAGGACAATTGTCACTTTTCCTTCAACAAGAAATTCTACCTCCAACAACAAGGAGTCAGTCCCCAATAGGATTCCCTCTGTCAGCTCTTCTCACAGAAATCTTTCTGAAACACATTGAAATTTTTGTCACTGCTAAGCACCATCTTCAATCAACTGTCTGGCTTCGACGTTTTGATGATATTTTTGTAGTCTGGTTCATCCTGTTCAGGGTTTACTTGAGGTAGCTCTTTAGGTGTCACTGAAATTCCCCCTCCATCAAGTTTATAGTTCAAGGAGAGGTCACCAATACCATTAATTTCCTGTATGTTTGCATTACAACGATTGGGAGCAAGATTGAATGATGTGTTTTCCATAAACCTACTGCTTCTACCATTATTATACCCTTTGCTTCACACACTTTTGATGCCTACAAGTTTTCTGTGCTGATGTCTTTTATTGCTCGTGCCAACATCATTCGCAATGGCCCCGCTTCTCTCACCCTTGAATACAATAACATCAAAACCATTGCTGCCCACCACCAATTTCCTAGTGGGCTGGTGGTCAAACTAATGAAAAAGTTTGAATTCAAGAATTCCACCACTCTCTGTTTTTCTAAGGTTAATCAACAGTTTCAATTTGCTGGCTGTATTCTATTTCTTGACTAGGTTGCCTACCAGTTGCATCAAATTTTCAGATCTTATGGCTATTTAATGGGCACCAAATCCAATCCAACCATCATGAAACTTATTCTTCTCGACAGAGATAAAGTTGAACTCCTGAATGTCCTTAGTATGTACACAGGTGCGCACGCGTGCTTGAAAACCTGGAAAGTCCTGGAAAATCATGATTACGTTTTCAAGGCCTGGAATATCCTGGAAAAACGGTATTTTTTAATGCTGTCTTGAAAAGCCTTGAAATTTGAAATTAGTGCTTAAAAAAAATGCCCTTTTAGGAAATCGTGTTACTGACTGTTACCCCTTAATTTTTTTAAGTTCCTCTCCTCTGTTCTCAAAGAAACTGCCGGCTACAGTGGTGTTTCGGATGTGCCCAAATCCTAATTTGGCTGGGGGGGGGGAAGCACTACTTCCAGTGCAATAAAATTGGATGATTACTAGCAGGTCTGTTAGGGAAGGGGAGCTTGATGCATTCTCTAGCCCTGAGCTTGATGTCCGTCCGACAACTACTGAGAACAACAGAAGGGGAAAGAAGAGACATTTAGCATTTGCAAGGCGGTCGCGTGTTTACCAAGTCAGCTGGCATCCACCAGTGAAGAGTATGCCTGAACAACACATTCATCTGCTCCTTGTTTATTGCATTAAGACGCTTGCTTCCGGCCCACCCCTCAAGAGACTTCGGCTACTTATGATAAAAAATAAGAAAACTATCTTTGCGAATTTTTCACAAAAGTGGCTGAAATTTTTACATTTACTATAATTGGATTACTTAAGCTCACTCCCAAAATTCCATTTGAATCGGTTTAAAACTTAAAAGTTAGCATTGGAAATTTTTATTATGTGTGCCTCTTTAGACAGTGAGCCTTGAGCAGAAAGTGTGTTACCATAGCAACGGTTGATTGACAGCTGGGAGCGCTGATCCGAAGCCCTTGGTTGGGAAGAAAGCAAACACCTGTTTATCACTTCCACGGCTCAAAGGACTAAGATATTTTCAGAAATCCATTTTCCGGAATTTTGAAAATAACACAGTAAAATTTTTTACAGTGGTTAAAATACATCACAATAAAGTTCTAGTGCAAATTTCGCCGAATTCCGTTTGAAACTTTAGCAGATGCAAAAAAAAAAAAAAAAAAAAATCTTCCGTTGCAAAATCGGATTCAAAAAAAGAAACGGCAATTATAAATTACGGGAAAAGCAAGCAAATTATTTTTTTTAGATGCCATGGTTTATTTAAACAGAGTGATTCTTAAATTTTGTTTCTGTGATGATATGGACTCTATTTTAATTACAAACATACATTTTTATTCAGATGCCTGAGCTACTGTTTTAATAAAAAAATCTATAATTAAAAAGTTTTCAATGGATTTAGGCGAAATTCAGCAGATAAACGTATTTTAGTAAATTGCAATGTTATGACGTAAATTTGGTCATTTTGTCGAAAATTGGGCAGCATTTTTTTTTTTTTTACGTTTTCTCCTATAGTTAGGGTGAAGGAGGAAGACACTTCAGTGAGCTGCAGGTGGTGATTTATGGCGATGTGCCAAATGAAAAGAAGCCGTTCCATCAGGACATTCCAGAGGTTGAGTGTGCGTGGACGCGTGCTCCTGCTGTTTGAACTTAATCGGAATGTTTTCGGGAGGGGCAGAAATATCCGTTTCAGCTTTACAGCTTTCAGGCTCCTTTCTTTTTTCTTGGTAATAAATAAAAACCATAGTTGCTGCATTCACCATTGATCCATATTCGCATTTCTTGAATATAAACAGCAGACAATCGGAAACATGGTGTTGGGTGGGTCTTGATGTTCTTCATTTGTATCTGCTGAATTTTGTTCTGTGGGAATACGGAATGAGTTATACTGTGAATACATACAAAACTACATATTTTTGAGCTGAAAAAAATATGTCTACTTGTACACAGTAGCTAACGTGTGAACTCAGACGAAGACAATCAGACATATGGACGTCTGATTCCATAAAAAAATCAACCCATTTTATTATACAAGACAGGTAAAAAGAAATAACATTACATGTTTTTAAACATTATAAAGGAAAGCGGATTTTTGAAACACCATGACTTGATGATATTAATTTCTGAAAGTTTTTTTTTTCGATTTTAATTTCTGAAATTTTTTTTTTTTTCAATTACAATACACTGTTGTAACATGATACCTGTGTGTTGTATCCCTTAGTTGTATGGCAGATTTTCAGTTGGGCGATATCCGCGATCGTAAGTGGTAGTTACATTGCTATTGTTGATGATGACAAGATAAATACTGGAGGAATGTTGCATAAAGTAAAAAAAAAATCGCCCCCCTCCTCCCCCTTCCGAACTTTTATGCGGTTATCATAGCTGATCAACCATTTCATTCCATGAACATCAGCACATTTCAATCATTTGACCATTGGGGGTCTGACGGAATTCAGCAGTGCTTAAGCGCCTAGCGCAACGAGAACATGCTAATTATGGACAGTTCTATTCCCTTCCCCCTATCATCCCTAATAATTGAGAGCGCATACTGTAGTTTCAAATATTCTGTGTATGAGCTAGTTTTCACGCTGTTCGTTATGTTTTTATTTTAGAAATTACTAACCCTTTCGAACTGTAGGTTGCAGAAACGTTTATGCTTTGGTTTTTTCCATTTGTCCGTACGATAATTCACGTAAAAGGGGTTGGATTTTGGCGAAATTTTAGTATGCTGTTAGGTACAACCTAGGAACCTACCCTGTTGAAAATGGTCGAAATTAAATTCAAAGGCATAGATATAAGAGCAGTATTCATTCTCCAAGCTTGAAGCCCTATGTCCACTCTCCAGCTGGGTAAGTATGAAAGATTTGAGACTTGGAGGAGGAGACCCAGTACAAAGTTTTGCTTCCTCAGGCACTAAGTGTTTGTTAACATTTCCTTTCCTCTGGGTTGGAGCCCAGCTGTAAGAGGTGATGCTTTGTAACAGACTTTTAGCACAACACTCTGTCTACTGATTGGCATACTCCCGAATCATTTCTTGAGGTGCATAGTGATTCCGTGGCTTATGCTTTTTGATTTAACATAACTGTACTACAATTGGATGAAATTTTCCTCAAGTCTGGAACATATTCTGTCTAGTAATTAAGATTTTCATTGCCTTCAAAAGTCACATCCCAATATGCATCCACCAGTGGCAGTCATTGGGAATGTTAAAAAGAAAAAAAAAATCATTCCCATGTATGGATTGGAAACACTTTTTATCAGAGCTAGAATCCACCTGTGGGCATAACAGGCACATGCCCCATTTCAAAAAAAAAAGGGGGGGGGGTGAGTAAATAGATAAGTGCTTTGCTTTGTCTCACGTTTCTTGTTTTCAGACATCACACTTTTTCACTTATGGATTTGCAACTCCACATTTTGTCTTACATTGGCCCGAACTTTTCAGTGATCCACACAGCAGTACTTCAGAACTGCTGTTTGTGATGTACTCTGACAGGCAAGCACCCCATCTCCCCTTATGGGTCCTCCATGTTTTACCACCGTGTTTTTTTGGAGGAAATAAATCTCAGAGATTTTTTTACCAGTCCTCTGTTAGACGTGCGCCCTCCCATTCTTAAATTCTGAATCTGCCCTCACTTTATTTTATAATAATTTCAGTTGTTATCAATAATAGTCTGATTACATGGAAGATAGTGCAGAATAGTGATGCAGCTAAAATGACTGATTGAATTAATCATTTTCTGATTGAGGGAAAGGATTTTCTGAATAGCCTTGTGGTAATTGCATCATGATTCAATTTAGCATTATTGGGTAATTTGCCAATTAAAAACATTAAAAAGAAATGTAATGGGTAAAAAAGCACACTCATCCATTTGCATCTTTCATCATTTTTATTACTTAAAACTGAAATTGCTTTTAAAAACTAATTTGAGCATGATACTGTAAAGCGTAGTAATCATCCTGGAATTTTTTGTATATGGCCTGGAAAAGGCCTGGAAAGTCCTTGAATTTTTTCCCTCAAAAAAGAGTACGAACCCTGTGTACAGAATTCCTATCTCCACTTCAGCTGGCACCACAGTTTACATTCGCAGCACCTTTCTCAGCATCAATAAATGCATGGATAAGCACGTAAAGGACATTACCATAGGCCAAGGATGGGCAAACTACGGCCTGTCGGTGTGTTCAATCTGGCCTGCAGGATAAACAAATTTAAAAGTGTTACTTCTCTTAGGCATGAGACATCATTTATTCTGGAAAACATTGCTTGTTCTATTCTGAGATGTTCCTCATTAATTTCTGGGTGCAGTTCAAAGATAGTATCCATTTCACCTTTGAAAAGTGTTCTTTCCAATTTGCTTATGACACATGCTGCTACACCTCCTTATTTTATCTCGAAAAAGGCACCAACAACGTTGAATGAGAAAATGCCCACTGATGCCTGGGAGGATGGGTGTTAGGACTCTGACATCATGACTGACTGACAGTGGTGAGGTTGTATGCACAGGTAAAATATTTTTCCTTGTTGGGACTTGATTGCTGAGTCTTGCCAGCTTTTTGAGGTGAGTGATCTTAGAAGCCGACTTACTGATGAGCATCTGTCTTCTCTCTTGAGAATCACCTCCTCATAGTTTAACTCAGGTTATAGAAAAAATGTTGGAAGCTCAATCACAGTTTCACTGATCTCACACCCCATCAATAAATCATCTGAATGAATTTATAAAAGTAAGTATGCATGATTGTTCTGCTTTCACAGTGTATTTAAATTTATTCATGTCAGTTTGTTTTATTTATAATTTTTTTTAAATGAATTTTGAAAGAAAATTAATTAAAAAAGTCTGAGGCCTGCCAATTTTTTTTCATTTGACTCACCTTTAAGTAAGTTTACCCATCCCTGCCCTAGTCGCACCCAGTTCCTCCTTGGCTGTTCTCACTCTCACTCATACTTCAGCAGAGAGCCTCTCTGGAATAAAACTGAAAGAACTGCTCCTTTCATCAATAAGTGAGCTTTGCGTTTTCATTAGAGCATCGAAATCTCCACATCTTCCAACTGCAATACTGATAGCCCTGGTGTCCTTGTTTTGTCCCCATCATTTGGGAGTCCCTCATCAGTTTGCTACCAGTGCTCAGACGGGCTCAGGCTCTGAGGGAAAGAGAATTTTATTCTGTTCTTTTTAAATGCGATTTCAAATGATTTAGCATATTCTTACACTTTCAAGTTAGTAATCCTTGGCTACTGAGTTCATTTGTTGTGGGTTTGGATATTTATTCTTGGGTTTATTTATTCGGAAGGGCTATTTATTTGCTTTTGGATAGCAAATGCTATTGGACATGCATTAGTGGATTTCCGTGGCGTAAGGAAAGCTTCAAGAATTATAGACACTAGATAGCAGATAGCATCCCAATTAAATTTTGCTCTCTGCTTCAACATGACAGTGCCCTGCTAATTTTATTAAGCAATGTGCGCAGATTGTACAGCTACCTGATTTTTCTGGATACCCTGTTGTCCGAGTTTCTGAATGCCAGGCAGCCTTGAAGCATTTCGAGATGAAACGAATTGGTCAAAGAAAATATGCGACTATACTACAGAAACAGATATCCCTTCCCCACTCCCCAGTTGAGAAAAAAACATCAGTTAATTGCAAGGGGATGTATTGAAGCAGAGATATTTTTTTAATTAATGCATAAATGGAATAGTCATATTTTTCGGGCTCGTTTGTGCCCAGGCTTGAGCTGGCATACTTCGTGCTAGGACAGACTTGGGCTCTTAGGATTGAGCCCGAACTCAGCACTGTTTGCTAGAACCATAATCATGAATATGAAACACCACATCTAGCAACCAGTCTAAATCCAAATGTGTACAGGAGATCAAGGCCCAAGCTGGGCTGAAAGCTACTGGGTCATACCACACGAAATCGTCAGATTTTGAATTAATTTTCCACCAACACATCTCCGATTCTTACGATTTTTTTTCTAGTGGGTAGCTACTCCCAACTTATAAAAACTTTAAATTTTTTAATTCCGATAGATTAAGAGATATAATTTTTTTAAATTTTGGTGCATGTTGTTTCTGCCGTTGTATTTTAAGGTGGCAACACTGCGATATCACAGTACTAGACGCCAGCTGTCAGAGTCAGTATACGATGTTTGATTGAGATGCGAAGACGTATTTGTTTTACTCGATGGATAATGTCAACTTTCGTCATGACAATACAGCATTTGTGGGAAGTGTTAGTGCATTACTTTATTGTCAAGAAAAGTGCTGCCGACAGCTATTGCTTAATGTCAGAAATCTATGGTGAACATTCTTGATCTATAAAAACATGTGGGTATTGGTTTAGACGATTCAAAAGGAACAATTTTGATGTCAGTGATAAAGAATGTTCTGGACCACCCAAAAAAATTGCTGATGCCGAATTGGAAGCTTTACTCGACGAAGATCTGTGCCAGACCCAAAGAGAACTTTCAGCAGCATTAAATGTTATTCAACCATGCATTTCACAACGTTTAGCTGCCATGGGAATAGTGCAAAAAGAAGGGAATTGGGTTCCACATGCTTTGCGGGAAAGAGACCTTGAGCGTTGAAAAACCATTTGCAAATTGCTGCTTCAAAGGCAAAAAAGAAAGGATTTTTTGCATTGTATTATTACTGCAGACGAGAAATGGATATGGTACGATAACCCTAAACGGCAGAAAGCATGGGTGAAGCCAGGTGAAGCAGGTCCTTCAATGCCAAAACACAATATCCATGGTTCAAAGGTAATGTATCTGGTGGGACCAGAAGGGTGTGATCCACTATGAACTGCTGAAATCGTCAGAAACTATTACTGGTGATCGGTATCGAACCCAATCAATGCGTTTAAAATGAGCTCTCACGCAAAAACGGCCGGAATGGTAGAATTGACACAACAAAGTCATCTTGCAGCATGACAACGCAAGACCACATGTTTCTCGACCTGTGAAAAAGTACTTAGAAGGATCTGACTGGGAAGTTCTATCCCACCCGCCATATTCGCCAGATATTGCACCATCAGATTACCATTTGTTTCGGTCAATGCAGTCAGCACTTTCTGGAGAACGGTTTAGTTCTTATGAAGACATCAAAAATTGGCTGGACAACTGGATCTCTTTCAAGGAACCGGAATTCTTCCTTCGGGGCATATGTTCACTGCCCGAAAGATGGGGTAAAGTTGTAGCTTCAGAGGGAGCATACTTCGATTAATATTATAATATTGTTTCTGTTCTCCAACGTGTTTTGTTCACCTCAAATCCCTCAAAACTTATTTATATACCCAATATTAGTTCTTTTCGTCATTGAATGGCTAAGAATGCCAATATATTTTCGACGTCTGTTGCATAATGTATATACGTAGTTTGTATGTAACCTTTTTCACCGTGTAGCTTTTATTGGTAAGCTGTACAGAGAAAATGGTTTATATTAGTTTTCCTTCTTGTCAAATGGCTAAGAATGTGGTGGATAGTATCTGCCGATTTGGCGTGAAATGACCCTTTAGTAATATTTTACAGTTATATTATTTGAAAAACCTTTAAGCATAACATTAATTCACCATCCTTCCTCTTTCAAGTGTCACATCAAATGATCGTACGCTGGTAAAATGTGACTAACGCGTGCAATGGTATCTTGATCTGCCGCTCATCCGAAGGTCAACATTGACTTCTGCTGCCGTTTGGCTGTATGACGCAGTTTGCCGTACGCTATGAAACCGCACAAGCCATGCACCATGTTTAAAAATTATTTTTTCAGCATGCACGCGAAAGGCAGAAGGTTTTTTTTTCTTCATATGTTAGATTTAACTTTCCTTTGAAAACGAAAACAATTGCAACCTTCTAAGTACTGTGCTACATTGCTTTTTTACGTTTCGAAAAACAGCTCTCCCATTGCACGTAACTCAAAAACTAAAAAAGATAGAAATTCGTGAATTGCACCAATCGATTCTTTGGGGGAAATTATGAAGGAGTGGTGATTTTGATACGTCATTTGATCCAGGCAATGAAGATATTTGTGTTTTTACGCGATTAAGGCTCGCCATACACCAAAATACAAAAATTAATCTTCTAATCTATGGGAAATTAAAAAAAAAAAAATGAAACTATCGGGATTTTCATACATTGTGGTGATTTATTCAGGAAAAAAAAATTGTAAGAATCGGAGATGGTGTGGTGGATAGCATCTGACGATTTGGTGTGGAATGATGTTACTGTATTTCTTTAGTCTCTTTATGAATGTACCATATGTGTAGCTCAACAATCTGTATTTTCGGTTATGTGTGTATTGCATCATATCTGTTTTTAGTTCATTTTTAAACTATCTTCTTGGCTCTTGTCTGCAAGTTCCTGTATCATGCACCCTAACTCTGTGGGGGTACTTGCTGAAATAACTTATGTCGTCAACGAAACTAAGATGGTTTATACACCGATGAGACATTACATTATGATGACCTACTTAAGGCTGTAGGACCCTTTTTAGCCCGCAAAGCAGCGGCCACTCAGCGAGGCAACGATAGGATGAGGTGCCGATAGGTATCTTGAGGTATCTGTCTGGTACCATAATGTCAACAGCTGGTCCTCCAGTTCCCATACATTTCGGGGGGGGGGGGGGGTGATTTAGCGTGAACCCTCTTCTCCAAGTCAAACCACAAATGTTAGATTGGGTTCATGTCAGGTGAATTTGAAAGCCAGGGCATTAACAGAAAGTCACCAGCATGTTCCTCGAACCACTTGTTGTTTACGATTCTGGCAGTGTGGCATGGCGCATTATCCTGTTGGTAATGGCCATCACCAGCAGGGAACACAGTTGCCATGAATGGGTGAACTTGGTCCGCAACGATGTTCAGATACTTGATAGCTGTCAGGGATTGTTCTATTAGGATGATGGAGCGCAAAGTGTTCCAAAAAAAAAAAATCGCCCATAGCATAACACCGCCGCCGGCCTGTTTCCGCCCAAAAGGGCATTCATGTGTCATAGCCTCCGTTGGTAATAGCTGTGTCAGTGCTCAGCCGTCTATGTGATGTACCAGGAATCTTGATTCGTCAGACCAGGACACTTTCTTCCAATCTCAATGATCTTGGGCCCATTTGATGCGTTGTTGGCAATGGCATGCTTCGGCTACGCAAGTCCATGCGCAGAAGGCTGCGATGAACTGTGTGCTGCGACACATTGCCCTGATCACCACTGTTGTAGCTGCGGGTGATTTGTCGCACTGTGGCCCTGCGTTCCCTGTGAACAATGCGTGACAGTCTCCGCTCCCCTCTGGCATCAGTGAGCTGCGGACAATACACTGTTGGATGATGGTTCGTTGTTTTGACATCTGCACACCACTTTTGATACGTACTCACTGCAGCGGCACGTGAACAACCCACAAGCTTCGCTGTTTCTGAGATCGTAGTTCTGAGGCACCGTGATCACAATTTGTCCTTTATTAAAAATTCTGATAAATTGGCAGCTTTTCCCACTCTGACTCCGAACACTCTACTAACTGAAAACCGGTCCTCGGGTTGTATATATATACTGCGCTGTGAATTTCACCTGCGCCATCGTTTGGTCTTCAGCACACTCATTTCTCTAGGCTGGGGATAGTCATAATGTAATGGCTCATCAGCGTATAATAACTATTAATATGTATTCCGTTGTCTTCCCAGTTCAATGATTGAATGACATTATGCAATGTGACATTGAAGAGTGTGGGAGATGTGACACTTTGTCTCATTCTCCCATTTCAAATTAAACACACATGCACACGCACAAATGCAGTGGAACACCATTTATGCATTTTTCGAGGGACCAAGTAATCTTGTATATAAAACACAAAACGTCTGTTTGTCTGAAGCAGAAAAAACTCTCGAACGCCGAACTGTGGCATCATGAAATTTGCATAGCTTATTAATACTGGAATTTCTAGGTCAACGCAACTATTTTAAGATCTTTACGTTATTCCGTTCGTGAGTTATGAATTAATTAATAAGCTAATCAATAAAGCCGGCATCATTTGCTACGTCATTGTTATCCTGTTCCAAATCTGAAAGCATGTGACTGCATTCATGGCCGTGGCACATCCACAGGTGCTTCTATTCTTTGAGAACTGTGCATAAAAAAAATGCAAAAACGAACTTTGCGAAATCTTAACGAAACAGGCTGAAATTTTTATCAACACCATGAATTATGGTAATAAGAGGAGTCCCTCAAAATTTCACCGGAATCCAATAAAAACTTTAAAAAATAGGCATGGCATTTTTAATTCATCGATAAACAGAAATATATGCACAGAAACGGTTAATAAAATTTTGACGGCTAATTAAAAAAGTTATTTACTGATTCAGGCGAAATTTGGAGGCCATATGTTCCTATTAATAATTTATGGTGTTCATTAAAATTACAGCCATTTTCATTAAATATTCACAAAGATACGTTTTTAACTTTTTTATCCCAGAGATTCGCCCCTCAAAGACATCTGAAACTGAAAGCATGAGGTGCATTTGATCGTCGATAACAAATTTTTAATGAATTTTGTTCAGTCAGTGTTCTAATGCTGTATCTACTGGACTCTTGTTAAATAATTCATAATGCTTTTGGTCCATTTGATTCTACAGATTCCATACATTCTGTACATTTCGTTGCTTTAATTCTTGATAAATATTTGTGACAGCAATGCCCAAAAGGAAGAAATCAATTTTTAGTCAAGCACGAATCAACACAAAACGCCAAAATTTATCACGAACGAAGCAATCGGAAGTGGAAAGATCACAAGCATGTGAAGCGGACAAAACTCAACAAAGTTGTTGATGAAGCAACAAAAACTGCTGACGAAACAGAGGCGTGACTTGCTGAACAACGATTTCGAACTACTACAAGACAAAGCAATGAGACTGCTGAAGAGACGAACGAGCGCCGAACGTCCAATCTCCACAGAGCTTCAAACTTGAGAGCAAGGATTCTGTTAATTCCAACTGATTTGCCATTTTCATTCAAACGATTACAATTTCCTGTTCGGCTTGCATTTGCAATCACTATTAGTAAATCGCAGGGGCAATCGCTTAAAGTTATGGGATTAGATTTGACAAATGAATGTTTCTCACATGGACAGCTGTATGTTGGAATGTCAAAAGCAAAGGATCGAACAAAATTATATATTAACCAAAAATGTTGTGTACGACCAAGTGAAATAATCGCACTATGAATAAATAATTTGTAATGACCGAATTTGTGAAATCAGCTTTTTTCTTTCTTGCAAGCAACCCCCCCCCCCCCCCCGATTTATTCAGTGACATGTAATTAAAGAAACGTATAAATGAAACATGGTACATTTCTTCCATCCCTAGATGATATGGAGCACATTATTCTGGTGCAACATATGGCATAGCTGTTAGTGTTGTTGTACTAGGTGATATGTAGTATTTTTTTATGTTCTAGTGTACTAGCATTTTCAGTTATACTCCCACAGCTTTTTTTTGTTTTTAGGTTTATTGATTTCAATCACACTGCATGGTTACTGCACTTGTGAATGCAGTATGTAGTGCATATGCTGTATGTTCATAGTATACAAAGCATTTCTGCTAATTAATTTACTGTTAATATTTTTTATACTGGGAGATATGCAGTATATTATAATAAAGTATGTATACATTAACATGGTTTAAGAAATCCCTAACTTGTTTTATGTTTACTTTTAAGTTGAAACATTGCAGTTGACATTGCAGTTTCAAGGCTATTCAGAGCCTGCATTGTTTTCTCATCAGTATTATGGCTATACAAGAAGTCCCTAATGGCACTGAACAATTTTTACTGCATCACTAAATTTGAGTGCTGAAGCACTTACCTGGGAATTATCAACACTCTTGTCACTGGATACATTCTCATTACACCTTTGTTCTCAATCATTTCATCTAGAGTCATAAATGAGACTGTTGCAAAATCTGCGTCACAAATGATGTTATCATAGAAGCTAAATTCATCTTCCTCTTCAATTATAGCATTCCATTCAGATCGCAAAACGGTATTTTTCTGCACTGTGGATTCGTCTGGAAAGTGAATACAAATGAAGGTCTCATAGAAGAGGGTCCAATATGAGAATATCAAGCAAGAGCATGTGTTTACTGATTGTGCTAACTGAGCTGATGAATGGTAGCCCTGGAGGAGTGCACTCATTCCACATAGTGAGTCAGAAAGAAGATGGATGACAGGAAAGCAAAAGGGGTGAAGGGTTGGAAAATGGAATGGAATTTGTAGTGAAGGTAAAGGGGGCTGGAATTTGTGTGGTTTGAATTTCTGATTCATGACACTTCATCACCACAATTTAACATATAAATAAGAAGCCAACTGTTTCAAAAATGATATCTTCTTGGAGTGTAGATTCGTTTTTCATAATCAATAAAATTTAACACAATGGGCAATTCAGAAATTTTTGATTCGTGACATTTTGCGTGTAAGTGAGAAATGTATAAACTGGATTCTGTTGTATATATATAATGTATGTAGTAATGTACAATTTATATTTTAAATTGCTACCATTTTAAATTTGATTCCTACTCTTCTTATATTTCGTAATTTTTCCTTGCGTGTTCCTGATTTTTTATTCACCTTCAAAGTCTGTCACCCCTGTTCATAGAAGGCTGACTGAGAAAAGTATTCAGTAGCAAGTTTGGCATGCCAAAAAATGGGAAATTAGAGTGAAAAGTATCCTGGCCTCAAATCAATGTGTTATTGAGTCCTTTTTTTCTTTTTTTTTTTTTTTTTTTTTATATATCTTTCTTCTTTCCTTTAACTTGGATTTAAAATTTGTGTTTTAGAGCAAGTATATAAAATGGGAAATGGAGATTCAAACATATCTACTTGTATAGCTTTAAACAGCTGAGAGAAATGCAGTGTTTTTACCCTATCTTGATTAATCATGGTAAAACACCAGGCTTGTGTTTGGCCTAATGTACTCCCACAAATCCAGGTCTGTTGCTTTGTGCATTGTTTCTAAATAACTCATTATCCACACATAGGAATTTAATTACTTTTTTTTTTTATGCACTACTCAAGTAACGAGGTGATTAGTCATATTCATAGACTCTAACTACTACGGAAATTGTGGTCCGCTATGAATTACGGGAAGCATTGGATGCACTACAGACATCGAAAATCTCAATGAAATTACCAATGTGGGTAAAGTTTATTTTCATGTTTTCTAGATTCTAACATTCATTAAACATTTTGAAGAGTGTTTCTTGAATGTTTTCAATAACGATGCATTTCTTTGTGATTTTTCAATATGTTTTGGGTATCTAAGCCTCTCGTGCAGAGTTATCATGGCCCATGGAATCTGGAAACCTCATGAAATTTTAGTTCCCTCAGCTTGGAAAGTCCTTAATTATTCATATTTTTGCATAAAGTCCTGGAGTAGTACTAGAATTCTTTCCTGCAATGAACAATTTTTTTTTTTTTTTTGTTCATTGCTGGGTTCTTTTTGGGGTTTGAAGACGACCATTAAAAACTATCAGTCTGTGTAGGCATGTACATCGATGAACCATTACATTATGACCACCTACCTAATAAGCTGTAGGGACCCCCTTTACCCCGTAAAACAGCGGCCACTCGGCAAGGCAATTCGATGAAGTGCCGATAGGTACCTTGGGGTATCTGGTACTATAATATCAGCAGCAGGTCCTCCAGTTTCTGTATATTTTGGAGTGGTGATGATTTAGCGCAAAGCCGTTTTTTCCAAGTCAAACCACAAATGTTAGATTGGGTTCATGTCAGTTAAATTCGGAGGCCAGGGCATTACCAGAAATTCACCAGCATGTTCCTTAAACAACTCCTTGATGATTCTGGCAGTGTGGCATGGCATATTATCCTGTTGGAAATGGCCACCACCAGCACGGGCACAGTTGCCATGAATAGGTAAACTTGGTCTGCAGGGTTGTGCTAAGTGTTCCAAGAAAACATCGCCCACAGCTTGCCACCGCCTGCCTGTTTCTGCCCAACAGTGCATCCCGATGCCATAGCCTCCATTGGTAATCAGCATATCCACGCTCGGCCATCTACAATATGTGAGGCACCAGTAATCTTGATTTTTCAGACCAGGCCAGTTTCTTCCAATCATCCACTGTCCAAACTTGATGATCTTGGGCTCATTTCATGCGTTGTTGTCAATGACTTGCAGTGAGCATGGGGACCCGGCTGGGTCTTCGGCTACGCAGGCCCATGCACAGAAGGCTGCGATGAACTGTGTGCTGTGACGCATTGCCTTGATCACCACTGCTGTTGCTGTGGGTGATTTGTCGCACTGTGGCCCTGCGATTGCTGTGAACAATGCGCTACAATGTCTGCTCTCCTCTGGCATCAGTGAGCTGCAGACAACACACGGCTGGACAACAGTTCGTCGTTTAGACATCTGCACACACCACTTTTGATACGTACTCACTACAGCGGCATGTGAACAACCCACAAGGCGTGCTGTTTCCAAGATCGTAGTTCTGAGGCCCCCATGCCATCACAATTTGTCCTTTATCAAACTCCAATAATTCAGCAGCTTTTCCCATTCTGACTGGGAACACTCTACTCACCGGAAGTCGGTCCTCGGGTTGTATGTTATACTGCTCTGTGAACTTCACCTGAGCCACTGTTCGGTCTTCAGGCATGCCCATTTCTTCAGGCTGGGGGTGGCCATAATGTAATGGCTCATCGGTGTACTTAGTTTACCATAAGGTTCTCACTGGAACATACGTTGATTGTTGAGATAAACTAAAAAAATAAATAAATATTGGAGCCATATTAAGTGTTTTTTCACAAAATGTGTTCAATTTATGGACGATTTTTTAAGCAAAAATTCACTTCTTTCTTAATTTACACTGTCATTTTGCTGCTCTTGCAATTTTTCTTTTTACAGAGCAGTTTTATTTACTACTGCCGAAAAACGCTGAAGACTACAGACTATTATCCTTATGTTTTACCTGAACCTTGGAGCAATCTTGTTAGGAAGGACAGCACAATAGCAAATGCTTCTGTTAAGTGATCATTGGCTAACTTTGCCTTTTAGATTGTCTTGTTATCTGGTATATCATGTGACATTGACATTACCTTTCCCATGATGCATCTACTCCACGTACTTAAGACCAGCATGTAGCCACATGGTGAAATTACATCTGATGAAGGTGTCAATGTGACACCGAAAGTGCTCGTGTGTTTTTAAACTGTATATAGATTTCATTTTTTAGCTGAATAAATATCATCGTGCAACAAGACGGATTTCTTTTAATACTAGTATTCATGCACGAATTATAGTGTCTACCGAAGACTTCAGATTTTTAGTCTTCACTACTGCAAAAATTGAAAAACCTAAAATGATGTGTTAATTCAAAGCATGAATTTTATTTTTTTTAAATGACTTATTAAAAAAGAAAAAGCTTAAAAAAACATTTAAAATGTAAAGGTTGTTGAGTTCTTTCAGTTTTAATATGAATGTGCCAGCTACTCTTGAAGACCTTCACAGAAGCAGTGGGAGAAAGTTTGACAATTTCCAAAGTTTGGCACACATACTGAAGTCTACTGACACATTTTTAAAAATATTTGATATCTTTTCTACGCTTTTCTTCCATCTGTGCTAAATCCGAGTGGTGCTACATCTTTTGGCGAATTTTTTTCTTCTGTTCAACAACCACTGTAAGCAACTCGATGGACTATAAACAGTTGCCTGTCTCTAATTTAGGGTCACTGGTCCCAGGGAAGTCAATGTTGTAAGACAAACACAACAGCCATGCCTCACCTGCTCGAATGCAAACTCAGAACCATCTTGTATGAATGGTCAGAAGCTATCGCTTAGTCTGCTGCAACACTGGGTCAGCTTTCTTTTGAAGTGGTGTATTATGTAATACATTTTTTAAGTACATATTTTGCTCTTCCATAGCATTAGAGCATATACATTCCTGGAACTTTCCCATTAATCTCTTTAGATAAAGTTGACTTCTACATTCCTGTAACTTTCTCATTAATCTTTTTAGATAAAGTTGATTAGCAAGTGTGGCAGTGATTATTATTATAGATTTTGTTGAAAGTGAAAAAATTCATTGGCTTTTTTTATAAATTACACATGATATAGAAACTTCAACAGTGATATTGATTCCATATTTCTGTGCTTCTCAATCCTAACTTCCAGTGAATTTTGTGTTTCCAGCACAAGGACAGCTTCCATAGGTTAAGTCTTAAAATGTATAAGTCAACTTGCCTGTGCTGTCCAAAAGTTTAAACCTTGCTTAATTAATTCAGATGTAGCAAGGTTAACTGGTGATATTATATAAATATGATAATTTTCTCTTAAAAGAGTAACAATTAGCTTTTAGGCTTTCAGTTTATATAGCTCTTTTAGTCAAGATTTATCATAGCAGAGCAAGTTGTAAAAAACAGAACTGTTGTTGTCATAATGACTATTTCAGCTAGTGTTGATATCTGAAAGCAAATGAAGAGGTATTCTTTTCTTGTTGCATGTATTATTCTTGTACAAAGGAATGTTAATATCCCAAATTTTTCTTATTCATGTTAATGATAGGAAGGATGCATGTCTGTAATAAGAATGAAATCTATCTTTCATTCCTTATATAATGTTTTCAGTGCTGTTTCTGTGAGAACATGAATTATGTTTCAAGAGCATTCTAATGTTCTCCCCACCTTTTGACTTGACAGGATGCCCAGCTGGTTATGTCATGTAAATATTATGGAGTGTTCTTTTGGTAATTGCATGCTAAACGTCCTATAACTTTGTATCAATGTATCTCACTCAAGGAATGGCACGATGATGAAATAAGACTACCAACAAGAAGGGAAAGGTTTGCAGTAACAAAATATAATTAATTTTTATAGTTCTGGAATATGTTTATTGGAAAAAAGATGACGATTATGGGCAAAACACGTAACAATATTAACAAAGAAAGGTGACTTGATCACGCTAGTTACGTTAACTAAAACTTTTACAAAAAGTTCGTAAGTTGGAAGCTTTCGACCTTATCTTAGGTCTTCATCACGCCAATGGAGGACTAAGATTGTTGCCAGATTCTACATTTGAATTTTTCCTATTTTTGTTGCCAAAACTTAGAATTGATCTCCAGATCAACGGAATGTAGAGAGGAGATTCGGAGTTGCAAGTCATTGAGTTGAAAATAATTTCTATGCTTTCACTGTAACGGAGGGCAAAACGATTGTCAAACGAAGCAATTCGTTTTGCTTCGTTCCAGTGGGGAACTGCAGATGTGTCTTCCATTGTCAAAATAGACAAGGCAGTGTTGGGATTGCCTTTCGAAACATCTTTTCTATGTTCTAAAATTCTATGGCTAATGCTCCTGTATGTGCTTCCAATGTATAAGTTATCCCCAGTAGAAGAAGAGATAGGAATGCAGTAAACTCCTGGGAGGTTCAGGCTTTCAACTTTGTCCCTATCCCTTTGTAGAAGTTTCAAGATGTTTGGGGTAGATTTAATGGCAAGATGGTAACCAAAACTTCTAAAAAGAATCTGTAACTTATAAGCATAGGAAGGATGGTAAGGAACAGAACCACAGAATTTCAGGTCTTCTTTCTTGTGAGGAAGGAGGCATTCGATTTTCGAATGGTTTTCATATTTCTTTATGAGGGAGTTGACTGTAACAGCAGGGAAACCATGAGAGAGGGCTATTGTAGAAATTTTGGAGAGTTCTTCTTGAAGAGAGAGTTGGCTGTTGCAAATGATATGAGCCCTGTGGATGTAGGACTTCAATGCTGCAAGCTTGTAGAGATGCAGGGTGCAAGATTTGTAGGGAATGATGTTAGTAGCTGCTCCTCTCTACATTCCGTTGATCTGGAGATCAATTCTAAGTTTTGGCAACAAAAATGGGAAAAATTCAAATGTAGAATCTGGCAACAATCTTAGTCCTCCATTGGCGTGATGAAGACCTAAGATAAGGTCGAAAGCTTCCAACTTACGAACTTTTTGTAAAAGTTTTAAGTTTTAGTTAACGTAACTAGCGTGATCAAGTCACCTTTCTTTGGAAAAAGCAATTCCAAACATACTTCCATCATGCTTGCAGAGGTGCCAACCTCTAGCAGAACGTATCAGTAATCAATAGGGGATTTTTCAGTAATGGAACACAAACTTTCAGTAATGTAACACACCATTTTTTTTTTCAAAGTTAAGGACAGCATTATAGTATTACTGTGTAACCTGTTATACTTGTATGATGTGTCAACCTTCCAAGGAGCCTATCAGTAATCATCATACGAAGCCTCATCGTTAACGCGCGGAAAGGGTAATTCATGAGAAATTAATGCGTGAAATGTGTAGTAACCTCATATGTTTACACTATCATGAAAAAAAATTAGGAAATTAAATTATCAATATTGTACTTACCTCATGTCATTGCTGACATAAAGACTCCCTTGATGCTTATTTTGCAGTGGTATATTCTTTTTCAGAGAACTTCTTTTTATAACACTGCTCACCTGAGGAAAATGCTTTACTTTTCTGTACAAGAAGGACACTTAATGTTTTGGTGCTCATTGTTGGGTGGAAGTATGTGAGGTTTTTCCTCACTATACTAAATATTCTCTCTGTAGAGGAATTGCTGTGAGGGATAGTCAATATTGCCAACATTAGTTTAGGCAATGCAGAATACTTGGGAAGGCCAGATGAATCCTTCATCTTAGATATTTCATTCCATGCCACATCTGCTCTAGTGATATCCAGCTTCATCAATATCAGAGTCTGGGAACATAGCATGAAACAAGGGACCAGCATGATCGCAGCTTGCTATAGGTAGGTTATGCTTCACAACAAATGTAGTAAACAGCAATTCAGCATTTATCACACTATTTTCATTCTTTTTTGCAAAAAAATTATCCAAATGCTTTGATTGAGTCTTTAATTTTACATAATCCTCATGTTTGTTTTGACTGGATATTCCTTCGGCAATCATCTCGTCCTGCATTGGCTACTGAAAACTACATGGGCTACTGATTACTTTCATATTAGAAGGCACGCAAGGAAACCTTTATTTCAGCATTTGTAGCATTTTTCCATTTTCTAGCTCGAGATTTGGGAGAAAGATTTGGATGTTCCTGGAGAAACCTCTTTGCATGCTTATTTGTTTCAGAGGCGATAATTCCAAGGATGAAATTGGTAAAAAAACAAGTCAAAATATCATATTATTTGCATCTTTAAAGGCATTAAATACCAACAAAGTGCACATATTTACGTGCAAGTCATTAATGACATATCAATCAAAAAAGCCAGCCTACTTGGAAAAAGTTGGAAAAAAATATCTACAAGTATTGGGCACCAATGTTCATGAAGACAAGGTTCACTGTGAAGAATACTTACGAATTCATTGAAAAAATTAAAGTAATTAAACAAGATTTAAGTGAATATCATATGGCTAGTATGGATGTTCGTGCTCTGTTTCTTAGCACACCAGTACCTCAGGCAATTGACATAATTGTTGAAAAATTATATAAGTTACATACAATAAATGAAGTACAAATTGAAGAATTAAAAGAAATTTTATTTTACATATATGAAAATAACATTTTTATGTTCAATAACAAGATTTACAAACAAAATTATGGTGGACCTATGGGGTCACCACTGTCAACCTTATTTGCTGAAATAATAATGAGTGACATAGAAACAAAAATAATTAGTAAACTAGAAGATCCACCACTGATATACTGCAGGTATGTTGATGACATTTTTCTGTTGTCCAGGCTAAAAAATGAAGAACTTGAAGACTTGACAAAAAGTATAACAATATTTATCCATCTATTGAATTGACAGTGGAACAGGAACAAAATAACACATTGGCATTTTTGGATATTATGCTAATCAAAACAAATGACAATATACATTACAGAGTGCATAGAAAGATATATATTCTTGTATTAATACCTTTTCAGTCATTGCACCCATTAACACATAAGAAAATAGTGTTAAAACACTAATTAAAAGAAGTTTAACACACTCATCAAAAGAACAATATAAAAAAGAAGAAATTAAATAAATATATAAAATTGCACATGATTTTGGTTACCCTAAACAGGTATTAAAGAAATGGATTTATGAAGTAACTCAAGCAAATAATAAGGGCAATAATAGTAAAAAAACTATTAAAATATGTAGGAGCAATTCCATGTGTTGAAGGTATTTCTGCTGAAATTAATAAGGTTTGTGGCAAATATGACATACAAGTAGGAAATCAAGTACATACTATAAAAAATATAGTAATAAAAAATGAAAAAATCAGCCAACTAGATAGAGCAGGTGTATATGAGATTCCTATAAATCAGAAACCACCTTTGTCATATATAGGCAGCACTAAGAACAAGTTAAAGTATAGATTACACCAACATATGAGCAATTGGAATAAAAAAGAAGCTAAGACAGCATTAACCCAGTATTGTCTAGAAAATCAGCAATGTCCGAAGTTCGAAGATATTAAAATTATTAAGAGCTGTAAAAACGAAAGGCAGTTGAGAATTGCAGAATCAGTATTAATTGAAAAAAAACCAGATCAAGAGTGTGTAACATTAATGAACCAAGCAACTTAAACGAACAGTGGAAAGCCTTAATAAAAATTGAACAACAATTAAGAGAAAAAAAGAAAGAAAAGAGAACAGCACTGACAATAGATGGCGCCAGAGGCACAAAGATGCAGAGTTTGCGACTGAAGCAGGAACCTCAATGACTTTGCTCACTTGAGCTGTGGTTGGCAGAGACACACCGACTTCCTGAGAATGACAGGGATTCTGTTAAAAGCGCTAACGCAGTGGTTCTCAAACTTTTTAGCCTGTGGAACCCTTTTTCCTACAACGTCTAGCAATGGAACCCCTCTATAAAGACCATTTAAAAAATTAATATACCTATATGCCTATTATTTATCACTGATTTGAAATAAAAATAAAATGAAAAAAATAAGCAATCAATAAAAAGGTAATACTTAAAAAAGGTAATGTAGAGCCAAGAAAATTTATTATGCCAATGATGCAAGTATTCATTAATGAAAAATATTAATGTGATGAATGGCTTTGCTTTTTATTGCCACCAAATTCTTTAAAATTCAGTTCTATCGAAGAAAAATGTAATCTTATATGGGGCTCTGCATTCAGCTTATTCCTGTGCTTAGTTTTTGTTGAGGCATACACAGAAAAGCCAGTTTCACACAGATAGGTTGTCGCAAATGGTAAGAGTACTAACACAGCTTTTTGCAACAATAATGGATATTCTCCTTTCGAAGTGCACCAAAATTCTTCCAATTGCACTGTTTTATAAAGAGATGTCACTGAAGAATCTGACGTCAGTTCAATAAATTTCTCATATTCATCACAAGAAAAGCAAGGAGGTTTCTCGTTTATAACAAATGGATTTTTAATCCATAATTGACTTTTTATTTTTTTGTCCTGCTCATCAGGAAAATAGTGCCTCTCAAATTGAATCATGGAGAGCTTCCAGACGTTGGGTGATTTCATCATATTGTTTGTTTTCTATTTCTGAGACCAACTCTAACAGAAAATTTCTCACGGTTGGAAAACAGCCAAATTTGTGGCTGTGGACACAACTGGTCCAAAATTGTAGCTTTTTTTTAAATGCCACAATTTTGTCTTTAGTAGTGAATGCATCAATTTGCTTTCCTTGAAGTGCAAAATTGAGTTCATTCAGTTTTGAGAAAATATCAAATATATAAGCCACTTGAAATAACAACTTTCTATCATTTAATCGATCTTCCAAATAAAAGTGGTTATCTATGAAGAAAGCATGCACTTCAGCTCGAAGTTCAAAAAAGCGTTCCAATATTTTACCTCGAGATAACTCCCCTCACTTCCGTGTGTAGAAGCAATGACATATGCACACTTCCCATATCATCGCACAAGAGTTTAAACAATCTATTATTCAGAGGACGAGCTTTTATGAAGTTAATCATTTTAACTACTTCATCCACGGCGCTTTTTAGACGGAGGTGCAAAAGTTTTCTCGGAAGGAACTTGCCTATGAAGCATGCAGTGACTGCTGGTACAGTGCTTTGCAGTTATTTTGATGCATGCGACAACACCAGATGTTCTTCCCACCATAGCTTTAGCACCATCTGTACAAATATCGATGCAAGTTTCCCATGGAATTTCAGTTTCTTCAAAGAAGGAATTGAAGATATTAAAGATCTCTGCTTCAGTTGCACGAGCTGTTAGCTGCTTGCATAAAAGATCTTCTGCTAGAGATGCTTCATACGGATATTTTACAAAGACGAGCAATATCGCGAGACCTGACACGTCTGTAGCCTCATCCATTTGCAAAGCAAAATCGCAAGACTTGATGTGAAAAATAAGTTCCTCTTTTACGCTGCCTGCTATTTCCTTCACTCGGTGAGACACTGGATCATTTGATAGCGGAATTTTCGATATTTCTTTGGCCTATTTTTCACGAAGTATACACTTAACCATGTCAATAGCACATGGATTGATTAGATTATCTGCTATTGTATGAGGTTCACCTGCTCGTGCTATTTGATAGCTTACTAAAAAGGAAGCCTCTGTAGCTTTTTCATTCGCTGTATGTGCTGCATGAATTTTATTTTTTTTTTCATTTTTAAAAGTCACACTTGCGCACAAAAAAAATCACAAAAAAATCAACATTCTTATCTTTGAGCTCTCAATGTATAGTATCCAAATAGCGTCGCAGTTTGGCAAGTGCCATTGAACTATTATGATAAACTTTGCGGCATACGACACACTGCGGATTATCATCCGCATTCAAAATACTGAAACCAATATAGCTCTCATCATACTTTCTTCTTTTTGCTAATTTGGCAGTTTTATCTTGATCACACCTTCCAGAACATGTATCATTTTCTTGAACTGAAGCAAATTCTTTTGTTTCTTGGTGATTATCATTCTCCTCTATATGAAAAGTACTAGGTACTGATAGATAAATCGACTCAAAAATTTCGGAACGTGAACGTTTTAACGTACCCTGTTTAAGCCAACGATCCATTTCTAACGTTAAATGGAGTAGAGGGCATAGTTCAACAAGCACACACTGACTAACATTGACAGGCCAAAACTACGCAGCAAATTCTTGCTTCTCCAGCACTCTACAGCCATCCAGACCTAAGCAACAGTGAAGGCCATAAATCGCCTTATCCGCGTTTCAGGCGCCAAGCTGTTTGACTCCTCCCTCAATCTTTTTGCATCCCATCTTTGAGATGTTCTGTCTCACGTTGTTTTCATGACTCTCTGTCACATCTTTTTTCCTGTTTTTTTTATTGTCTGCGAAGAATTGGTTGGTTAAGGCTATCAGCGGAAAAAATATGGAATTAACAGATTTTCTTGAAAATTTCCGCGATGTTTTACGAACTGCTTGCGGAACCCCTGGAGGGCAGGGTTCCGCGGAACACACTTTGAAAAACACTGCGCTAGAGGATTGTGTATGACAGGCTGAATGAGGTTGGCGTTTGCTGTAGGGTTCGTGCGGTATATGAGGCAGATGGAGCACTACATTAGTCACAGTTGACAAAAGTTTGACTGCCAAGGAATGTAAATAGTGTAATTATGTACATAGTGGTTTTAATTGAGTGTATGAATGTGTTGTATTTATTGTACCTTAGAGTGGTTTTTATGGGGAGTGTAAATTGTTGAGAGTACTATAGACGAGTATTTATTGGGTGAATGAATAAGTGTTTTCGAAGTGAGTACCACTTTTTGAATTGTGAATTTTAAGGCCATGTTACATATGGGGGAGTGAAAGAGGAATACGATAAATAAAAAATTGGTGTAATGAAAGTTGACAACACTCACGTTATAGTGAGTATACATCTAGTGATGACGAGCTATGTTACATCAGGGTTCCCACTCAACCTGGAAAACAGGGAAAACCTGGAATTCTCAGGAAATTTGAAAATGGTTCCAAAAATCAGGGAAAACCCAGGGAAAATTACCTTTTTTTGTAAAAATCAGGGAAAACTCAGGGAAAATTATCCCTTTTTTTTTTTTTTTGTAAAAATCAATGGAAACTTTATTTTGCCAAAAAAAAAAACTTATTTTTTCAAGATTTCAAACTTTTGCTTGCAATTACTGCTTGCCTAGTATTTGGTAGATCTTACTTTCAGTTATGTTAAGTATTTCCTTTATTCTCTAAAAAAAAGATGCAAAATTAAATTTTTAAAATTGCCAGTTATTAAGCTTTTGTTCAATTTCTGCAGGCAGTTTAACATGGAACAATTAGACACAATGGCTCCTGCTTGAAGAAACACTTCACAAGAGAACCAACCAAATGATAGATCATAAGTCCTTTGTCTGTTGGTTCTCTTGAAATGTGTTTCTTTGAATAGAGCCATTCCATCATTAAGCTTAGCTGCATTGTGTTATAGAAAAACTGAAACTATTCAACTGACAGATTTTTTCTTACATATGACCTGCTTCATGGGAATGTATTTACAAATTCCGTGTGGGTAGTATTCACAAAAGTTCACAGAACTCTGGTACAGAAAATAATGTGCACAGTTAGTGGTTATTAATGAAAAATAGGTAATTTTATAAAGACAAATTACATAAAGAATTTACAAGTTTGTGCTTTGGTGAAAAAAAATGAATGGAATGGAATTAAATGTAACAATTCTTTGCAACATGCCACTCTGGAAAATTTTAAAAAACACCTGGAGAACCTGGAAAAGTCAGGGAATTTTTTTATTACTTTTGAGTGGGAACCCTGTACATCTCAGACGGCAGACAGAAGTCAGCGTTTTTTGTCCTGTGAATAAAAATACGATGTTTCATGACCGGAAGAACAAATATAAAACAGCGCCCTATGAGCAAGAAGTTTTCAACCTTTGAAGGCCAGTTACATAACAGGATGTTCTAATTTACATGCATGAAGTGTATAGCAAGAAAGTGGCCAAGAGCTTTTAGGTAAGTGGTTAGCTTTTTTGATTGATAAGTCAAAATATGCAATAGGTGCCGCATCAGTTGCAGGAGCATGTTTGGGCCCCTGCATTTTATGATAATCAAAAGGATGCTGAGGTTGTTCATCACTTCCCTCGATTACATCCTCCCATTCTTTCATAACTTTCATGATCTGAAGATTCACTATCAAGATCTTCACTTTCTGAAGAAGATATTGTGTGGCTAGTTTTCTGGCTTGATGTTGCTTGGCCAATATCACTCTCAGATGATTCAAAAACATCACTATCACTTGGCAAACTTTCACTCTCACTACAACAAGCCGTTTCAAATAACCTTACAAAAAAATTTCAGGCAGTAGGAAAAAGCACATCTGCTAGTCTGAGGAACAAGCTGTCAATAAAGTCATCCTCTGCTAACACGAGTTTGGAAAAAGAGGGGGATTCGTAATTCACAGAGTTTTGTGTTGTGTCTGTTTGTTTGGAAAAGAGAAATGAATAATGTGAAGAGCTTCTAGTAATAAAACACCGCACTTCGTTCTCCCGCGCGGCGGAAGTCCGCAAGAAATATACACTCCGTCATCGCGGGACCACGACTTGCGCATTATTGCACTTTCGAACGGGGCTCGAAAAAGTTATTTCTGACAGTACGACGCCTTATAATTCACCAACAATGTCAAGTGAACAGCCCTGCCTCAACTGCAGTAGGAAAAGTTTGGGCTAAAGTAGCCTTTCTTCCGTCACACGGAGAAAGTGCGCCGGAAGCCGATAGCAAACGCAAACTCTTTCACGATACGACACTTATGGCATGTTACCATTCTTTCGATATTATCGCTGTTTGACGATATGATTCATGGAGATTCCATTTCAAAACGATATGATTGATAAATGATATGATCATCGACACCGATATCTGCCGTCCGATTCGGGAAATACGCAGATCAAAATTGATGGACGACAAATTGGAAGCGTTGCACTAAAAGGGTTAACAAAATTGAAATTCTCCAAAACACACTGAAATCCGTAATTCTTCCAATCTGACAGTCGAAACCATAATAATTACAGACAATCCGTAATAGTTGGCACCTCTGTGCTTGGCAACATACTGATGTACAATGTACATACGGAGCCGAGACTGTGAACTTCATGATGCAGCAAAACATGTGGGTGCAGTCAGACACCCTCACTTTTATGAATTCTAAGTAACACATGTGTCCATTTTTGGCATTTTACTTTGACTGAAAATCATAGGTCACAGTTCATGGTTCGTACGCTCCTTGAAAACCTTAAAAAGTCTTTGAGAAAAAAAAGTTCATTTTCAAGTTCTTGAAAGTACTTGAAAAAGTTAAAGACTCTGTAAATAGTACTTGAAACATTTTCTTTTGTTTTTTATGTAATATGAAAGTGCATATGTAAAATTTGTGCTAAAAATTTGTATAGGAAATTTCTCTCTAGTTCCAATTAAAACACCAAGCTAAATAGCACAGAACTTGCTTTCAACTCAGGGGAGTGCATGGACAGCTATTATCTTGGCCGTGACATCACTATGGAGTAAAACGTCAGCCATGGGAGTAAAATAAGTGGAATGAAGTATTTGCAGACCATAATGGGCTTCTGTTGATTGGGGTTAGGGCTGTGCTCTTGCTGGAGGGTGAATATGAAAATAATGTATCCTTTCAAAGTATTCCACAATATAAAATTTCAAAAAATACACAAAAACAGAAAGGCAATTGAAATATAATAAAATAACCCAACAGGGAAAGGAGAGGGTGGTAATAGGCAGGTCAAATGAAGGTGTGCCCGTCCCAGCTAAGTTTAATGATCTGAATTTGTTAAAATACCTACCTACTGACTGACCAACAGCACATACATATATGAAAATTTGGTTTTAAAAAGTCCTTGAAAACTGCTTGAATTTATTTTGTTTGGAACGGTACGAACCCTGCAGTTATTATCTATATCAGACCTTGCCTAATCCCACAGTTACAGCACATTTTCTGTTTAAACATCAAAGAATATTGCCAGTTTACCCCTGTGATAATCAATTCTCAGAAAATTCACAAGGAAATTCTCACAAGTAGCACAACCAGCCATTTTCAGTGCCACTGAAAACAATATTTACTGGGGGGCTGTACAGTGCTCACTTTGCAGCTCTTTTGACTGTGACTTGCATCTGTGCATCACTAAGTTCACAGCCCTGGTTCTGTACATACATCAGCATGCTGCTGAGCACAAAAGAAGTATGTTTTAAACATCTTTTCCTCTTACAAAAACATTCCAGAATTGTGAAAACTAATTGTATTTCATTTCTGTGAAGCTTTCCCTATCTGTTGGTATTCTTATTTTGTTGTTGCGCCATTCCTGGAATGAAATACACTGAAGTGCCAGAAAAACTGGTGCAGACGAGCTTATGCAAAATACATAGCAACATCACCTATGCATGTACTCGGTTTCATCCGCCAGTGCATATACACTATCTACCAACAAGTCCTGATACACGTCATGGCCACCGCCATTAAATATCGTGTGGGAAACAACAACACAACCAGTCGCATGCAAGATGTCATGCAGTTCGGAGCTCTCTGATTTCGAGAAAGGTGTAATCGTCGGGTATCACAGAAACGGCCGATCCATACGTGACATATCTAGCGAGTTGAGGTACCCAAAATCGACAGTGGCACACGTGATTGGCAAGTGAAAGATCAGAGGTGACTGTTGGAATGTGCCCCAACCTGGCAGACCCACAAAACTGGGAGTTGGAGACCGACGGGTGCTGGCCAGAGAAATTCGGAAGAACCGCACCTGATCGATGGGCCACATCCGCGAGGAGTTTCAACAGGCATTCGGGAGTGTTCTTTCGATGAATACCATCCGTAAGGAAGCCCATCTGCTCAGTTATTATGGATGTGCTGCCGCCCACAAGCCTTTGATCACCAAGTCCAATAGTGCTGCTCGGCTAACGTGGTGCAAAGAACGTCGACAGTGGACCGTTGCAGTGGAAACAGGTTTTCTGGAGTGACGAATCAAGGTTCACCCTCTACCGTTCAGATGGCAGGTTCTGGGTTTGGCGTCTGCCTGGAGAACGCTTCCTACCGGAATGTATTGTGCCAACTGTGAAGTTCGGCGGCTGTGGAATTATGCTATGGGGGTGTTTCTCCTAGTATGGCACGGGACCCTTGGTCGCAATTCCTGGTAGACTCAATGCCAAGACCTACTGCACCATTTCGGATGACCATGCGCTTCCTAAGTTGTGGCAGTTTTACGGGGTGGACCCATGTTACTTTCAGGATGACAATGCCACCTGTCATGTTGCGAGGTCCACCATGGCTTGGTATGGTGACAATGGGGTTAATCGAATGGACTGGCCTGCACAGAGCCCGGGCCTTAACCCTATCAAGCACCTCTGGGACGAGTAGGAGGGTCAGCTTAAGGGGTGCCCCCACCGCCCGAAATTAGTGAAGGAACTGACCTGTCTTCTCCAAGCAGAGTGAAAGAAAATACCGCTAGCCGTCGTACAACGCCTGGTTGAGGGTATGCCCCAGAGGGTCGCATCTGTAATTGCCGCTCGTGGAGGCTCCACCAACTATTGAAGGTGAATAAACTTCGTTTTCCTTTGCCATCACAGGTGTCCAATTACATGTTGGTAGATAGTGTATAAAGCGATAGACATCCTTCAGGGTGGCAACAGACCTGAAAATCGGGAAAAGTCATGGAATTTCCTTTGATAGGGAAAAGCCAGGGAAATTTGCGGCAAATCGAACTAAGTCAGGGATTTTTATTTCCGTCGTCCTAGCCCATCTTGCCCAGCGATAAAATAATAAAACATTGAATGTTGTTTTAGCAAAATACATTTGCTAGCTTTATGTCTGCAAACTATTGCATTAAAACGATGATGTAGTTTGTAGTTTTATCGTCAAAATAGCCATGTTTTATTTGACTCTGGCTCCTCCAACGCACCCTTGTTCAATCAATCCACAATTCCGCATCTGCTTCTAATGTCAGCACGATGTTTCTGGAATGGCTTCATGTTGTAAATATACATAATTTAGATTAAATTATGTTGAGCACACGATAAAAAGAAAAAATCATGGAAAGAGATTTAATGTGTTAAAAAAAGGGAAGAAAACAATTTCGGAATCAGATTGTTTTTAGTTCATGTTTATAGATGTTTTCTCTTTTATTGCGAAGTGTAATAGTATAAATTATTTACTTTGAGTGCTTTGAAGTACCTTTTGCATTGGACCGATGCCAGCTGTGTGCATTATTTCTTTCTCTTTGTTTGGGTACAAAAGTTCATTATCGGGGATCGCAATGCAATGTACGTACGCTTCGCATTTGCTCTTGTTCGGCTTTAGGTATGACCTTAAGAGGACATCCGTTACGCAAGACCAGATAAGTTTTCAGCAAATTTTGCACTCATTGCCTTTTTAGCAGGTGTTTTGTAAGAAAAGATCGTGCTTATGTTATTGGTTTGCCCGTCCGTCCGCCGTGGACACCATATCTCTGCAACTCTTAGTCCGATTTGAATTTTTTTTTTTTTTTTTTTGCCTTGTGAACAGGGCGCGATTTCACCGATTAGCAACTAGCTAGTGAAAAAATCGCAGTAGCAAATATTGCTAGTAAGGTAATTTCTTTATTTAAAGTAACCAAAAATCATTATTAATCCACGAAGTTTACATAACAGTTTCTATTATCACTTGTTAAAACAGCGACGATCAGAGATTCTCTTTCGCCAATTTCCTTTCGACACTTAATACCCATCCTCCCCATATCTTTCATCCCTTCCAAACTGTCGTAGAAGCGCATTGAAACTCCTCTCCATCGTGCCCTCATTGGTCTATTACAGAAACTGAACGTGACGTCGGCAATGGTTGCTGTGGCAACCCAGAGCTCTGTGATGGATCGGTTGTTTGACCACCTGCTCTGCCACCCTCCCTTCTTTTGCCCCACGAACTTTGTCCTCAACTCCTGTCGTACCCTAAGCCAAGCGATAGCCTTTATTGCGTGGCATAGATAGACGCTTTTTTACGAAACGTGTTCGTGGAGGGGGTAAACGATTACGGAAGAAACTTTTGCTTCGTCTGACTTTTGGTTTTGGAAATTTTCCTTGTATTTTCAAGCTGAAATACAAATATTTATCCAGTAAAATGTTAATGAGCAATAATACTTGACAGAGGCAACATCGAAAAAAAAAAATATGATTACGGAAAAAATCCGAATTCCGTCGACCTTTCGTTTTCTAGTTTTGTAAAGACGGAATTCCTTGAATTCGCGGAAGAATCTCATGCCTGAAAATTACAGAAAAATTTTACAGCAGCCAACTTCCGTTTTTGCAAATTGTTCTCCACAGTTTCAAGCTAAAATGCAAACATTTATGCAATAAAATGATATTTAACAAGAAAAGCGGACACAAAGACAACATTGGCAGAACAATTTGCGATTACGGCAAAATTTTCTTACTCTGTTTTACTACTGTGTTCGAAAGTTTTGAAGAACGAAATTTCGTCTCCAGATGGAAGACGACCCCCCCCTCTCCCAAATATCGATCTTCAGAATGATCTAACTGATGACAAAAAAAAAAATAATGACTTTTGGTTTTGGAAATTTTCCTTGTATTTTCCCTCATTGGTCTATTACAGAAACTGAACGTGACGTCGGCAATGGTTGCTGTGGCAACCCAGAGCTCTGGGATGGATCGGTTGTTTGACCACCTGCTCTGCCACCCTCCCTTCTTTTGCCCCACGAACTTTGTCCTCAACTCCTGTCGTACCCTAAGCCAAGCGATCGCCTTTATTGCGTGGCATAGATAGACGCTTTTTTACGAAACGTGTTCGTCTGACTTTTGTTGGGTTTTGGAAATTTTCCTTGTATTTTCAAGCTGAAATACAAATATTTATCCAGTAAAATGTTAATGAGCAATAATACTTGACAGAGGCAACATCGAAAAAAAAAAAATTATGATTACGGAAAAAATCCGAATTCCGTCGACCTTTCGTTTTCTAGTTTCGTAAAGACGGAATTCCTTGAATTCGCGGAAGAATCTCATGCCTGAAGATTACAGAAAAATTTTACAGCAGCCAACTTCCGTTTTTGCAAATTGTTCTCCACAGTTTCAAGCTAAAATGCAAACATTTATGCAATAAAATGATATTTAACAAGAAAAGCGGACACAAAGACAACATTGGGAGAACAATTTGCGATTACGGCAAAATTTTCTTACTCCGTTTCACTACTGTGTTCGAAAGTTTTGAAGAACGAAATTTTGTCTCCAGATGGAAGACGACCCCCCCTCTCCCAAATATCGATCTTCAGAATGATCTAACTGATGACAAAAAAATAATAATAATAAAGCGTGATTCTGCGAATCCCTGTAAGAATCTCGTATATATCATAAAAATAATAGCAAAAGAAAAATTTGAAACAGAATGAAAATTTGTAGAATCCGTAGTTTTGATAGTGAGTTCCGTAGTCAGACAACTAATTCCGTAGTAACTACGGCATTGTGTGGTAGTTGGCAGATATGAAGTTTGTAGAAGTTTAGCAGAAAGTTGTGCGATACTTCCACTTAGTACTGCATGTTGTGAGGTGGGATTCAGTTTTTTAAGAAGAATACAAGGGGATTGGAGGAACAATTTGTCTGTTGAAACTTTAAATGCTCTGATGACAATTGAAATACAGTAGAAGGGCCACAAGAAGAGATTTTTAATCCACGGTCAGCAGTTATAAAGTGGTATGATGACAAAGTCAGACACTCTGAGCGTAAACCATATGGGAAGAAATCTGAATTAGAATGTCAGTGAAATATATTCATGTGGTATGAGAATTTGTTAGAAATTAATAATAAAGATAGTCACTAAACTTATCTAAGATTCTATTCATTATTCAAAAAGGTAAGTCAAAATATTTATACACATATTTAAATTTCTGTGTAACTTTATTAGAAAATAAGTTACGATGTGATTTAGTGTTACTTGCTAGTCATGCAAATGTTTTGCTAGCAAACTATTTGGTCACTAGCAAAATTTGCTAGTGAGCAAAAAAGATGAAATCTTGCCCTGCTTGTGAAGCTTGAAATGTGCGAATGTTGATCCTTTATTTGCTTTTTTTTTTTTTTTTTTTTTTTTAACGATGCACAATTTTGCTGCTAGAGTGCGTAAATGCAGATGATATCAAATTCAAAATACATTTTATTCTATATATTGGCTTCTAAACATCCGATTCAAAAAATTATTTTACCTTTCGATTGCATTCATGTCAAAGATTATTTTAGCTGTAGTAACATTTCAAGTTACGCATAGATTCTCAGCTAGGGGGCAAAAAGTAAATTGATTTTCCCCTGATATCTCTGCTTCTAAAACTCTGATTTAAAAAATTCTTTCTGCGGTGAATACAGCTCCTGGTGGGAAATCTTTGCATATAATTTCTAATCTTTGGTATAAAATGGTTTGGCCACCAGGGGGCATAAGTGTTAATTTCTGATGTTATTTGCAGCAAAATCTTAGCTTTTACAATCTCGATTGAAAAATTCTTTCGTAGACCGATACCACTCAAGTCTATAAACCTTTTCAAAATATTTTCTTAAAGTAGTGCATGGTTTTTCCGCCAGGGGGCATAGATGCATATTTCATTTTTGTCAATATCTCTGCTTCTAAGAGTCCGATTTGAAAAATTCCTTCTTTGTTAGATAGTTTGCTGTGCGACATGTTTTACATATAATTTCAAAAAAAATTAAGCAATTCATTGACTTTTCGCTAGAGGTGTAAAGGTAAATTGTGTTTTCCCTGATATCTCTGCTTCTAAAACTCCGATTTGAAAAATTCTTTCTGCACCGGATACAGCTCCTGATGGAAAATCTTTTGCTTATAATTTCTAATATTTGATAAAGAATGGTTTGGCCACCATGGGGCGTAAGTGTTAATTTCTGCGTCTGATGTATTTGCAGCAAAATCTGAGCTCCTGAAAACTGGATTGAAAAAATCTTTTCGTGGACCGATACCACTCATGTTGATAAACCGTTTTGGAATATGTTCTTAAAATAATGCATGGTTTCTCTACCAGGAGGCATAGATGTTTTATTTTTGTCAATATCTCTGCTTCTAAGAGTCAGATTTAAAAAATTCTTTTTGTTGGAGAATGTTTCCGCTACTTCGTGTTTCTCATATAATTTCAAATTGTTCTTAATGCACAAGTCTGCCACCAGAGGGCATAAGTTCACATTTCTGTTTACAGCAATATCTGCAGGACTAAAAATGGATGGACCAGATGTCAATATATAAAGTTTCTAAGTGACTGGAAAGCTCGTGTGAAAGAGTGTGCCATGAATATCATAGTATTAGAGTTTGGATCTTGCGGTTTACATATCATGCACTATGCATTCAAAGCTGCAATAAAGGAAGCAGGGTGGAGTATTATATTCAAGCTCTTTATAACTTATTGAAAGATGTTCCTGCTCATTGCACTAATTTTCCAATATTATCAGGTTCAAGCACTTTTCCATTATAGTTATGTGCTGTTCAGTGGCTGTAAAATAGGAAGGTTGCTGAAAGAGCCCATAGCGTTGATTCCATCCATTGCAGAATATGTGAATGGAATTATTGAACAAAAAAAAAAAAAAAAAAAAAGACTCCAAAATGTGGGAGTTTTAGCACAGTTTCTCATTGCATTTAAAGGACAAGTTGCTACCAGTGAAATTAGCATTTTATGTGTGTCTGTCTTCAAAACTTGACCCTTTTCTAAGAGATTTTCAAACAAATGCTCCATACTCACCATTTTTGTACACATCCTTGGTTCAGATAATTGAAAGTATCATGGAGTGCTTTGTGAAATATGAGGTTATTAGGAAGTCATTGATATACTCAGACACTGATGTTAGCAAAAAGAACTTACTGTCAGCGAAAGACATTAAGATTGGTTTTGCTACAAATGCAGCAATCAAAAGGTGTCAGCCAGTAGCAGACATTGAAATTTTAAAATTCAGAAATGAATGCAGATCTGTGTACCAAATCATTGTTACCAAATTATTAGATCGATCATCATTAACTTTTAAATTTGCTAAGGCTCTATCCTCTCTTAATCCTAATGCTGCACACAATCAAGATATTAGCTGTAAACGATTTTCAAGTTTGCTGACTACTTTGATTGAACACAACTAGACAGATTGTCCACAAGCTTATAGAGTATCAGTTAGTTTTAAGAAACTCACATCTACTCTTTCAGTTCAAGAATGTCAGCATTTTTCTCGATCACACGACCGCATTGATCACTTTTGGAGAAAAATGTTTTTAAAGCATGAATATCAAGAACTGTATTCAGTTGTTAAAATTATCTTGTCTCATGTCAGTGCTCATGTTGAAAGGGGTTTGTTTCTCTGTTAATTCTGGGAGCCTTATTGATAACATTAAGGAGGCAACATTGGTTGCTTATAAGACTGTGTATGATGCAACAACACAAATTGGTGGTATCCAAAACATAAAGGTAACAAAACCTATATTACTGACAACCCAAAATTCTTGATCTAAAAATTCTAAACTTGTGAAGGCTGCTCAAAGTGAAGATGATAAAAAGAAGAAAGCACAGAATGAAAAAAGGAAGGTTTCAATGATGGTACAGCAGCTACAGGTCAAGAAAGCAAAAATTCAAGATGCAAAAGACAGTGCAAATGTTATTGGTGAAAAAATTAAATTTCTAGTAAAAAATTAATCTCAGTAGCTTACATACTTTCTGAACGTACAATCAACTTTTCAAAAGACAAATCCAAAGGGGAGTGATAAAAAATTCAAGTCGTCAACTGAAAGTTATGCAAACTCAATTACATATTTAGCTACATCTTTAAATGCGCATTTTACATTAAAACTGCATATTTTTAAAGTGTAAATATTTTTTATGTATTCAAACTGTTGTTTAAGTGTAAATGACATCACAATGAAAATAGAATGAAAAAAAAACTTAATATACTGAATTACCTGGCTACTGTTTGAAGAAATCTGTTAATAGAGTTTTCCATTTTTATTGGCCTTTCACGTTCGACAGCAATTTCAAGTGCGCAGTTGCATTAAAAATTTCATCACTTGTTTCAATTGTGGCTTCAAAAACATTTTGCAAAATGTTTGTTGCTGCTCGGGCTTTTTTCCCCCAACAAGTAGAGGTTTGGGCACTCCTCCGACTCATCTTCATCGACAAGTTGAGGGTTTAATTGGGCTATGTCTTCATCTCCCACTCTTAAATCTACTCAGACCTCTATTTCAGTGTCAATATTTTCATAGCTGAAAATGTTTTTTTTTTTATCTAATTTTAAATTTTGCAAAACTAGGTTGCATTCTTCATGAAGTTTATGTCCCACCAGATCTTCAAGTTTCTTCACCTATTGTCTTATGTTTGCAATTTCGATGATGTATCAGCTAGTAAAAATTGGATGTTTATGGATTGAATTTCAGAAATGCATTTCATGCACAGTACAGTTATTAATGACGAGAATCCTTTACACATCTGCAGCACCATTTTTTATAGAACATTTTCTGACAGTTTTGAAAAATTGCGTTAGTTATTCGGGTGTTTTATTTGATTGATTGTCAGTAAAGATTTTACTGCAGAAAATATCTAGGTTTTTTTTTTAGATTTGTTTATCATTATTGGCTTAATTAAGTTTCTTAGGTCCACTCACTCATGTTAAAGTAACAATGCATGATCTTTGCTGTGCTTCTGACACCATGAGTAGTTTCACCTTTCAAAGATATAGTATTGTCAGGGAGACACTTTAAAAACAAAAACAGTCTCGTTTTGTCATCACTGGAAACATCTTTGGTCATCCTCTTTTAAAATAGTAGGCAGTTTCTTCAACCATTTGGAGCAAATCTTTTCATCCATGGTTACATTTTCACCTCCAAAGCTTATGATGCCTGAAATTGTGACAATTTCTGAAACCAGAAATCATTTGACCTAGTTGCTTTTCAACTTTAGCTTCTTCTCTCATGATAGATTCTCTCAGTTGCACATTTTTACCTCTACACTGAATACTTCATTTCCATTAAGCATCCCTCAAATTTTCCAATACTCTGCACATTTCTTTCTTTTCTTTTCACCATGGCTTCCTTAAAAGAAAAGGAGAAGAAGAAAAATCGATTCTTTAGTTCTTTAGAATTGTAGACATTGTGTGCTCCCTGGTATTACAAAATGCTGTGCATTTGTTTTTATTTTTTTTGCTTCAACATATTTATGAACTTTGACTTTTATCTGCGAAGGACCATGTGTTCAACTTGTGATTTGAAGCCACAAATTTAGAAAAATTAATTTTATGAAACAAAGCTTGCATCAATTCCTTGTTTGCATTGGGCTATTTTTTTATTTTTAAACAAGAATATTTTGAGTTATTACGTTGGCCACTAAAATTTTTTTCGACTTATCAAGACCATAACTTCATTATGTGCCTAGGGCATTCGCAAGGAATTTAACTTTTTTGAGTTATCAAAAATTCCGTGTTATCAAAGTTAGAGTTATCAAGAGTTGACTGTTCTTGTTTGTAAAAATTGAAGTAAAAAGGGTTTTGTATTATTTTCTTGTGTATTTATTAACTTTTCTGGTTTGTATGCAGTGGTCAGGGAAAAAAGTGCTTTTTCACCTGGAAAACCCGAAAAAGTCAGGGAATTTCTTGTTCATGATTTTGTAGCCACCCTGTCCTTGCCAGCTGTCAGAGCTGTTTTCAGCATGAGAATGACAAGTAATAACGATTTAAGTAAATTTCAACGTGGTGTGATAGTTGGCTCTCATGAGATGGGCCATAGTATTTCAGAGGTAGAAACGAAGTTCGGATTTTCGTGGACAGCCATTGCAAGGGTGTAACCGTGACTACAAGAATTCCAGCAAAACCTCCAACCTCAATACCAGTGTGGCCGTAAAAAGACATTGGGTGAACATGACCATGGTCGGCTGTCAAGAATCGTTTCACGCGATAGGCGTGCAACACACTCGCAGGTATCATCGGAATTCAATGCTGGAGCTTCAACAAGCATCAGCGTTCGGACGGTGCAACGTACCCTGCACGATATGGGCTTTGGGAGCCGACGCCCAACTCAAGTCCTCTTGATGGGTGCACGACACAGAGCTATGCGCCTCGCTTGGGCACAGCAACACTGTCACTGGACACTTGATGACTGGAAACAAGTAACCTGGTCTGACGAATCACGTTTCCAACTGTATCGGGCAGAAGGAAGGATTCGTGTGTGGCGCAAACCCCATGAATCCATGGATCCCGCCTGTCAACAGGGAACTGTACCGGCTGGTGGGAGGTCCGTAATGGTATAGGGGTGTGTTTAGTTAGACTTCACTGGAACCCCTGGTACGTCTACAAATGTCTGTGACCGGCCAACGCTATGTGCGCATCCTTTCTGACGAGGTTCATCCGTTCATGTCCTGCAGTCATGCATGCTGATGGGTTGGGCCTGTTCCAACAGGACAATGCACCTCCACACAAGTGTTGGGATGCCACATTATGGTTAGAGGAGCATTCATCTGAGTTTGGGGTGTTGCCATTCTGACCCAAGTCTCCAGATCTGAACGTGATGGAACGCATTTGGGATGCCATGCAACGCGCTATCGAACACAGGAATCCGAGACCTCGGAATACACCCAAATTGTGGAACGCTCTGCAGGAAGTATGATGTGCATTGCCTACAGCATATTTCCAGAAGCTAGTGGAGTCCATGCCCCGTCGTATTTCTGCAGTCCTGCGCTCCTGTGGGGGACCTACCAAGTATTAGACTGGTGTACCAGTTTTTCTGGCACTTCAGTGTACATTGCTAAAGCAATATTTCGTGCAGAATTAATCAGGAAAAACTAGGGATGGGACATTCGAATTCCGTGAATTTTGAAGAAGATTCGAGATTCGAAAACTCAAATCTTTACCTAAAAAAACTGGCGTTTGATGCTTGTTCTAGAGCGATATTTGTTAGAATTTTTGTCAGCAGGACAAGTTCTGACATTAGAAAACAATCGAAGAAGATTGTGTGCACAGCTATTTGTAAGAGCTCGTTACTTTCAAACAGGATGCAACAAATACTGAAGGAATTGTTCAGCCAAACACAGAGAGGAGCAACCGCTGAAGCGACTGGCATCTCCCAGTGGATAGTTCCTTTGCCACCATACCTCAAGTATAGTGGGAAAAGTGACTTAGCCATTTTTATCTCTTTCCCGGCAGCTGTTACCATGGTAACGATCGTGAAAACGGAGGGGTAGTGTGACCTTTAACTGCATCGCACAATGACTCAAGTTACTCTGTCTACAGCTCAGCGTTTCTAGTTCTACTCAACTCTGCAGTATCTCATTTGCACACGCTATATCAGTATATGGTCGGCGTTATCCGGTCTGTATTTTTGTCTCAATCTCAGCGTTTCTCACGCTTTATTGCTTTCATTCCTACATAGTTTCTATCGCTAACCACAGCATTTACACATACTTAGGAGCGATTTAACTTGTGCCTGTCACACAACCATCGCCTCTCCTATAACCTGCAACAAATGTCAACCCATGAGATGACATCATCTCAAGCATCTTCTGATATCTGGAACTATTTCCAAATATCAGATAATGAAAATTATGCGAATTGTAGTCTGTGTCCTGCAAAAATATCCAGAGGAAGAGGGTCACTGACATTCTTCTTCAGCAATGTGGAAACATTAGAAAGACAAACATTCATCCAAATTTCAAGAACTGAAAAGTAGAAGTTCACCATCCCCATTACTGACTCCAGCTTCACTCTTAAGCCCTTTGACTGTCAGAGTTGACTCCCAAATGGAAGACAATAATTAGATCCAGCTGTCATTGGGAGTCTTGCATCAGTTAGTTAAACTCCTAGTCCAGGTTCAGCAGCTTCTTCGTATGGAGAACAAAGGCCTTTCGGACACCCCTAGTGAAATGCGAAGCAGTAACTTCTAACCAACAGACTCTGAAAGCATTTATTGATAAAATGCAAAGTTTTAAGCCTGGAGACAAAAGAGCTAACAATTACCAGATTAGTTGCCGAAATGATCTGCAAAGATAACCAACCATAATAGGAAATAAAGGTTTTAAAAAGTTGATAAACAACCTTGAGCCAAGATATATCATCCTAAGCAGGAAACACTTTGCCCAAAAGGTAATTCCAGAGATGTATGAAGAAGAAAAATTAAAAGTTGAGAATCTTTTTAGATAAAACCGAATTTATTGCAGTCACAAAAGACGTGGACATCAACATCTGACGATTACCTCAGTTTCACAGTTCACTTCATAAATGAAAACTTTGAGTATCATCATTTGTGCTTAGAATGTATTCCCTTTGCAGAAGTTTCCCATACAGCACTTGCAATAGAAACTTTGATTACCAACACTATGAAAGAATGGAATCTCTTAGAAAAAGTTGTGTGTTTCAGAGAGGCAATGGGCCTAATATGGTTGCAGCTTTAGAATGCAGTACCTTTGACCACTTACCATGCCTTGCTCATACTTTTCAATTAGTTCTCAAAGATAGTTTACTGAACAAGAGTGAAATTAAACTCTTCTAAAGCCACGAAAGTCTTATGAGCTTCTAAAGCTAAGCTAAGTCTAAAACCCCATCGTTTGATATGAGACAAACTGACTAAATGGAATTCTTAGCTTCACATGCTCATTTGTCTAATGGAACAAAAGCAAGCTGTTTTATTATCTGCTTCAGAGTTAAATTTTTAGGTAGATCTTACTGCTCGACAGTGGACAACTATAAAAGTGATATAAATCCTAGATGTGTTCGATAGAGCTACATTTGTGGCCAGTTCCAGTTAAGTAACAATCTCAGGAATAATTCCTTTAGTGAATAGCACCATTAGTATTCTACAAAACTTCAAATCAGCTTTAGGTTCCATACAGGGTTTTCGAAATGACTTGCTTACATCTATAAAAAAAGGCGCTATCAGTCTGTTAAGACCAAAAAATTGTATGCTCTTGGAACTGTACTGGATCTTCGATTCAAAGGAAGTGCATTTTTGAGCCAAGGAAACCTTAGGCAAATTAAATCAACACTGAAATTTCTAATATTAGTATTTTGCAAGCAGATGACAGTGATCTGCAGTGTCACCAGAACAAAGTCAAAGTGATACCACTCAAAAATCGTTCACTCAACAACAAGGAGTTCATAACATGTGGAGTTACTATTCTCAATTGATGACACCATCTACCAGCAGTAAGCAGAGTTACAGTTTGTCTCCTGAAGAAGAAAGAAATGCCTACTTAGCAACAACACTTCTTCCACTATCTGCGGACATCTTTAAATACTGGAAGGACAACAAAAAAAAAATCAAAATTTGAGGAAACTCTCTAAAAGGTTCTTAATCGCACCACCATCGACAGTAATGACAGAAAGACTATTCAGCACATCAGCTGTCATAACTGATAAAAAACAAAGTAGGCTAGACCCAGAGTGAGTTTGAATGCTAGTGTTTTTAAATAAAAATCTCCATTAAAGGTTTCTGATTTTTTTTTTACATTGCCTTGAAAGTGTTTAGTGTTTTTATTAGCTCTTAAAACAAACATGTTTTTTATTTTCCTTAATTTTCGGGAAATAATTTTCTCAATTTAGTGTTCCATGTTTAGTGTTTATCTACATTAACGCTTGAAATAATCCTATCCACCTCTACACTTGCTTTGATTTAAAAAGGTTTTGGAACTTTTGTTATTAAAGAAAAATGTCAAAAATGTGAATTGTTACTCAAATATTTTTTGTCAAATTATTTTCAGAAAATGGAAATGAACCTCAAAACTCAAGAGTTATGTACTTCATTTAGTAAATGTAAATTATAAATTTTTTGAAAACTATTATTTCATTTGTTTTTCATTAAACACAGATTTCAAATTTTGCTTCAATTACAAACTTTTAATTTTAAGTAGTCGTTTTTCAGGGTTCCCACGCAACCTGGAAAACCGGGAATTCTCAGGGAATTTTAAAATTGTTCCAAAAATCAGGGAAAACTCAGGGAAAATTGTGTTTTTCCGTAAAAATCAGGGAATTTTTTTTATCAGAGAGCTATAAAGGCAGGGAATTTTTTATTTTGCCAGAAAAATATTTTGTTTCAGACTTTTGTAAAATATATTTCTGTATTGCTAAGTTTTAAAATAAGTCCGAGTTGTTTTATCCTTCGAGGCAACTCCGTAACCCACCCACCGATTAAAGTGCAGCTGTGCAGGGGAGTGCGTCTCTTTGCGGTTTCCCCGTCTCCAGATGATCTAAACTACAACCGAACAAACATACACGTCAAAGCGTGAAAGAAAGCCATTAATCGCACACCCATTTCGCAGGCTCTTATCTGCTGGCGTTCGCGAAGAGAGGCAGTCATTTGTTCCTGAGTTGGTGCCCCGGTTCTCTGCGTAGACTGGGAAAAAAATTATGAAGAAGCTATTTCCTCAATTTTTTAAATAACCGACTGAAATTTTTACAGTGGGCAAGATATATGAAAATAACGTTCCATTTCAAATTTCGCCGAAATTCATTGGAAACTTTAGAAGTTGAGCTTTTTTTTTTTTTCCCCTTTTGCATGTTCTACGTGTCTTTTATCAAACCGTACAAAAACATTTTATTTTGCCGGATATTGGTCATCATAATAAATCCCCCCCCCTTCCCCTTCAACAGCAGTGTGGATGAATGTTGCAAATTGAGGGCACCTAATTTATTTTGAAAAAGGTTCGTATCACTTACGAACTAAATCTTCGCTTTCGTAATTCTGTAGCAGAATTGGTATAGTTGGAAAAGTATGTACCTTCAAATGTTAAAACAGGGAAAATATTATGAAATAGGAAGATTCTTCAATGAGGGGGAAAGATTTATTTTTTTCATAGTACTTACGAGTATTTTGACAAAAAATATATGAAAAATACCATGCAATGAAGCTGGTACTATTGCATACCTACCATATTTCCCAGATTTCACGGCCGTTTTCTAGATTCGTTGTCTTCCGGTTTTACGGCCGGAAAGAGATTTTTTTTATTCTGTCATATTTCTATTTCATAATGCATGAAGAAATTTATTTATAGCTATTTTAAGACGATATTCCAATTACTGCAAGAACTGGCTGGTTGCGAAAAATAGGGTAGTCCGACGCCCGGAACCATAGATTTTTACATCTGGGTCATTCCACGCAAAATCGTCAGATATTGAAATAATTTTCCACCAACACATCTCCGATTCGTGCGATTTTATTTATTTTTTTTACGGTTAGCTGCCTCCAAGTTATAAAAAACCCCCTGAAAGTTTCAATTTTTTTTGTTTCTGATAGATTAGAAGATATTATTTTTTGAATTTTTGTGCATAGTAGAACCGTTTTCCGTAAAAACGCAAATATCTCCGTTATTTAGAATAAGAAATATAAAATTCACCATTCTCTCGTAATTTTTCCCAAGGTTTCAGCTTATACATAGGAAAAAAAATTGCGAGAACAAAAGTTAGACGGGGTAGAAATTTTCTTGTAATCGTAAATTCTTCTTCTTGCGTTGCTGCACCTCACAAGATTTGCATAAATTATTCATTTTACATCTTTACCCTCACATTGCCGAAAAAAAAAAAAAAAAAAAATCTACCAAGTTGCTACTGATGAAAATCTTTGCCGTGCGTTTCAGGTTTGTCAGTGCAGGCGCTAAAGCCTCAGTCTCCGTTTTGGATGACGTTATTTGTGGGGAGTTCCTGCAAATGACCTGCGTGGGCTCCAGACCTTTCTCGCACTTTGCCTGATCAACATCGCACAAATGTATTGCCCTTCGTAAAGATATTGTTAAGTATAAACATGCCACTCGCCACAGGATGATAAATTATGTTGACAAAAAAGTGTTGGGAGGATTTTATGAGCACACTTGCACACAAAACTTCCTCTAATTGTTTCCCGTACAAGTAATTTGACGTAGCGTGGAAATGAACTGAGACCTGCGAGAAAAGTTCAGTACTAATGTTTGCGTCACAAACGTAGCCAATCAATTTTAAGACTTCCGGATTTTGGAAGTACTAATATGAATTGTAGCCTCTCAGGCAAAATGGTATTCCGTATTAACTGTTAGTTTTCCCCACTTGTTGCTTCCATTATTTTTTCTTTATCCCTGGGTTTAATTTTTTTTTTGCCGTTATGGCATTAGGATCTCTGTGTGCCAGCTTATTGGTTATGAAATTTAACAGCACAATGTCTAAATATCCTATGCTGCGTTATTTAGAAGCAAATAGCAGAGGTGCCAACTATTACGAATTGTCCGTAATTATTACGGTTTCAACTGTCAGATTACGGAATTACGAACAGGTTGGAAGAATTACGGAATTCAGTGTGTTTTGGAGAATCTCCATTTTGTATCCTTTTTTGTTAAACCCTTTTAGTGCGACGCTGCCGATTTCTCGGCCTTCGATTTTGATCCGCATATTTTCCGAATCAGACTGCGGATTTCGGTGTCTCAATGATCATATCATTTATCAATCATATCGTTTTGAAATGGAATGTCCATGAATCATATCGTCAAACAGCGATATTATCGGAAGAATGGTACCGTAATTTTCGTCGTATAATCCGCGGATTATCTGCTAAAAAAGTTAAAATTATAGGTTTTGCGGATTATACACCGATGCGGTTAACACGCAGATTTAAAAAATATATATATAAGACCTTCCGATTAAAAAAAAATCTGCAGCGTGATTGTGCAGGGAAAGGTGTAATAATTGGAAAAGGAACTCCCTCGGAAGAATTTTCCTCAGTTCAGGAGTTTGTACGGAGCGGGGAGGAGGGGGAGGAATGTCGTAATGAAAGATCGGGATAGTTGTGGGGAGGGACGGCAGGGGTCATTTTATCGTTGAGGAGAGCTCTGACTGTCGTGCCGGCTCTGTTTTTTTTGGCAAAAAGCCAAAGAAGTACGCACAGCGCTTGCTGCACGAACCTATGTGTTTCTCCTTTCGGATTTCATGTGCGCGACCTTGTATCTAGTTTGTTTTCATTGTTTTGGCGAACGTCGCTGCTGCTGTTTTCCTTCATTACTAATCATGATGTCTCTGAAAAGGAAACGTTTCAGTTACACTGCCGAATTTAAACTTGAAGTGGTGGACAGAATTGAGGATATGATCATGTCACTGCGCGATAGTTTTGAGGTCAGAACACAATCGTGCAGCAACATACGGAAAGCCTCTGTGTCGCGATCTAAAACGTAAACAAATCCGTTGGTAAATTCCACGGGAGAATTCACGGAAGTTTTTTATTGGCCCACGTATAAGACGATCTCTCAACTCTGAAAGCAGGAATTCCTCCAAAAATTTTCGACTTATACGCGAGTACATACGGTATTTCTACGACTTGTTCTGTATCAGCCTTTCGTCATTGGCAGTGTAATGCAATACTGTGGAGCTACATCGGCGTGATCTATGGATGCCACACCCTTTATCTGTTGGGAGATAAAAATATAAAACAGTAACCTTTAAAAATGAATTTCTTCATTTATTAAAATATATTTTTTTTTCTTACTTCTTCGGACTCGTGTGTTTCTGGAACGTGGAAAGAGCGACGTATTTATTTATTTACTGACGCCACGTATTTGGAGGATTTTCACCTTGGATCTCGCCCTTTGGAATTAACTGCTATAATATATATAGCCAGTGCCGTTAATACCCACCAGATGGAGACGTCTCAGTAGCTGAGCCCATCTTACGGATTTATGATGTCAGAAGCTGACTTAAAAATACACATAGCACCGTGGACTGTTGGCCAACGTGGTGTAAAGCTAACGCCCTCGGTTAGATATCGAGAGATCCGTGGCTCAATTCCCCGGCGGCGGCTGAAAACAATTTTTTGGTTGCTATGTGTTTCTGGAACGTGGAAAGAGCGATGTGTTTATGTGACCGACTTTTCTGTCGGAAATTCCACTTCTGATTCAACATCTATGATGTGCGGATTATACGGCGATTTTTTTTCCTAAATGTCAGTCTGCGGATTATACGAAGGATTTTTTTTTATGTGAATTTTGCGGTCTGCGGATAATACGACGAAAATTGCGGGTAATATGCCGTAAGTGTCATCGTAAAAGAGTTTGCGCTTGCTCTCGGTTCCCCACGCAATTTCTCCGTGTGACAGGACAAAGGTTACTTTAGCCAAAACGTTTCCTACTGCTGTTGAAGCAGGGCTGTTCACTTGGAATTGTTGGTGTATTATAAGACATCGTACTGTCGGAAATCACTTTTTCGAGCCCCGTTTGAAGTGCAATAACGATCAACTCGTCGCAACGCGTGGTCCCGCGATGACGGATGTTTATATTTCTTGAGGACTTAGGCCCGCGCGGGAGAACGAAGTGCGGTGTTTTATTACTAGAAGCTCTTCACATTATTCATTTCTTTTTCCTAAACAGACACAATCGCAAAACTCCATGAATTACGAATCCCCCTCTTTTTCCAAACTCGTGTTAGCAGAGGATGACTTTATTGACAGCTTGTTCCTCAGACTAGCAGACGTGCTTTTTCCTACTGTGTGAAATTTTTTTCTAAGGTTATTTGAAATGGCTTGTAGTGAGAGTGAAAGTTTGCCAAGTGATGGTGATGATTTTGAATCATCTGAGAGTGATATTGGCCAAGCAACATCAAGCCAGAAAACTAGCCACAGTGCCACGCACACCATAGCTTCTTCAGAAGGTGAAGATCTTCATAGTGAATCTTCAGATCATGAAAGTTCTGAAAGTGAATGGGAGGATGTAATAGAGGGAAGTGATGAACAACCTCAGCATCCTTTTGATTGTCATGAAATGCAGGGGCCCAAACATGCTCCTGCAACTGATGTGGCACCTATTGCACATTTTTACTTGTTTTTTACCAATTTCATCCTTGGAATTATCGTTTCTGAAACAAATAAATATGCAAAGAGGTTTCTCCAGGAACATCCAAATCTTTCTCCCAAATCTTGAGCAAGGAAATGGAAAATGCTGAAATAAAGGTTTCCTTGCGTGCCTTCTAATATGAGAGTAATCAGTAAGCCCATGTAGGACGAGATGAGATGAGATGATTGCCGAAGGCATATCCAGTCAAAACAAACACCAGGATTGTGTAAAATTAAAGACTCGATCAAAGCCTTTGGATAATTTTTTTGCAAAAAAGAATGAAAATAGCGTGATAAATGCTGAATTGCTGTTTACTGCAATCGTTGTGGAGCATAACCTACCTATAGCAATCTGTGATCATGCTGGTCGCTTCTTTCATGCTATGTTCCCTGACTCTGATATTGATGAAGCTGGATATCCTTGAGCAGATGTGGCATGGAATGAAATATCTAAGATGAAGGATTCATCTGGCCTTCCCAAGTATTCTGCATTGTCTAAACTAATGTTGGCAATATTGACTATCCCTCACAGCAATTCCTCTACGTAGAGAATATTTAGTATAGTAAGGAAAAACCTCGCATACTTCTGCCCAACAATGAGCACCAAAACATTAAGTGCCCTTCTTATACAGAAAAGTAAAGCATTTTCCTCAGGTGAGCTGTGTTATAAAAAGTTTTCTGAAAAAGAATATACCACTGCAAAACAAGCAACAAGGGAGTTTTTATATCAGCAATGACATGAGGTAAGTACAATATTGATAATTTAATTTCATATTTTTTTTGTGAGGATAGTGTAAACATAAAGTTATTACACACTTCATGCATTAATTTCTCATGAAATACCCATTCCACGCGCTAGCGATGAGGCTTCGTATGGTGATTACCGATAGGCACCTCATACAAGTATTACAGGTTACACAGTAATACTATAATATTGTCCTTAACTTTGAAAAAAAATGGCGTGTTACATTACTGAAAGTTTGTGTTCGATTACTGAAACATTACTGTAAAATCCCCTATTGATTACTGATGCGTTCTGCTAGAGGTTGGCCCCCTCTGAAATAGCATAGATTCGATGTTCTCATTGCCAAGTGCAAGAACTAACGTTAGCTAAAATAATTACAATGCTGATTTTTAAAAATGTCAGCAGGATTTTCCCTGATTGCTAGAAATTGTTGGGATGGTACTGGCACACGTTTTTCCTCAGACGAAGAAATGCTGTCACAATTTCCGTTTCTCTCTCTCTCTCTCTCTCTCTCTCTCTCTCTCTCTCTCTCTCTCTCTAACTGTTTTACTTTGCTTTGTCTTTAAAGATTCTAAGTAAATTCCAATAGAAAATACAAATTGATAGATCGATTTGATAGAACCGCTCTAACAAAATGTTAAGAGACTCTGTCAGACACTCACCATTTTATCGTTCCCATTAGACTTCAATTCCAGCAAACGTTTCTGTGTTGTTTAATTATGTAAAATAAGGATTTAAAGCTTCAGCATTGTATCATTTAAGGGCAATTTATTCTCTTCAGTCACAATTCTCCCAGCTTGCATTTTTAAACCTAACTGGAACTCTAAATGTTATTTATATACTTGTGTGCACTTAAAATACAGATAAATCAGTTGTATAATTTCACCTAATCGATTGAAATATTTCATTATATGTAGAATTTAAATTAAGTCTTTGTTCAGATATTCTTTAAAACATGTAAATACATGGTTTACATGTTTTAAAGGATATTTGAACCAACGGTACCAAAAATAAATAATGGTACCAAAAATAATATGCCTCATGCATTTAATTGTTATTAAAAAAAAAGCAGGTAATTGTATAAAGGACAGTTATTTAAAGAATTAACAAATGTATGCTTTCGTAAGGAACGCAAGAATGTAAGAAAATGCAACAATTTGTCGCAATGTGATTTGATTTGCCGCTCTGGAAAAACTCTCAGGACCACCTGGAAAACCTGGAAAAGTCAGGGAATTTTTGTTCTACTTTTGAGTGGGAACCCTGCTTCTTTCCCCTTTTTTTATTATTCTTATATGAAGGATTCGAGAACCTTTTAGGATTCATCCCACCTCTAGAAAAAAACCAAAGCTGTCTTTACACTATTAGAACTAAATAAGATTAAAAATTAAAACCTTACTAGTTAAAATATTTATTTACAGTTAAAACATTAGATCTTTCAGTCCTACACTAGGACCATCCTCAGATGGTCCTAGTGTAGGACTGAAAGATCTTTAATCTTATTTAGTTCTACTCGTGTAAAGACGGCTTTGGTTTTTTCCGAAATACATTGATTCAAAATTACAGACCATCTTGTATAGAAATATTATTGTTATTTTAATTGTTAGTTCTGATATTCCTACATTATTTTTTAATGCCGTCATTGTCTTAGTAAACTGCAACATTAATATGTTATTTCAACAAATAAGTTCCTAGAATAATTCTTGATGTTAACATACCATGCATAAGTTATGTGCCAATTGGGAATCGCGGACGTATTGCTGATGGTTAAAATTGAAAGGGAGGTGGAAGGGTTGCCTTTCTTAACATCAGCGATATGTTCCACCAATCGCTGATTGATGCTACGGTTAAGTACTACCACTTCCACAGGAATTCCCCACTATGTTGGTAGTACTTACCGTAGCATCAACCAGCAATTGGTGGAACATATCACTGATGATAAGAAAAGCAATCCTTCCACCTCCCTTTCAGTTTTAACCATCAGCAATACGTCCACGATTCTCGATTGACAAAATGTTAAACGCATCGCTCCGTTCAGCATTCGGAAAGCCCTCGGGTACCGCAAAAGCATTGAAATCTTCCTTACTCCTAACACCTGTAATACAGACGCACCTTTTAACATTCCTATCGTTTGGAAAGCTATTTTGAAATCTTGCAACAACTGATGTTAATACCGCGTGTTTCATTCCATGGCTGATGAAGGTCTTGTCGATACCGGAACATCCCGCCACTTGTAATTTTTATATAACTTATGCGTGATATGTCGACATCAAGAATTATTCTAATGTTTTGTGTGTTACATGTTTCAGTGCCAATTATTCTCACTATGAAGTTCCTAGAATTAAGTCAGCTTTTTATTGAGGTCCAATTAAAACTGCCTTTGGTTCAGCTCAAAAAGTAGCTTTAGTATTGGTGAAAATTAAGGAATTTAACCAGTCAAATTACCCTGGAGTGTGTGTGCTTGCGTGCGTGACACAGAGAGAGAGAGAGAGAGATCTGTCGTATTGGTCATACTTCCCCTCGGGAAGAGGCATAAAAACATTTTGCAACATCACTACTGTTACTTTAACTAGCTGCCAGAGTTAATTAACTCGAGGTTAACAAAATAGGCTGAAATTAGCTTGAACAAATATATTTACTGTCCAAGAAATGGGACTAATTGTGTCTGAAGTGAGTAAACCTGCGCATCAGAAAAAGCTTTGCTTTCCCCCTTAGCTTTGTATTTAAAGTGGTTATTTTGGAAGATGAAGACAAATTTTTCCCGACCGATTACTTACTAAAGCAGCTATAAGAATGAAGATTAACGTAAGAAAGGAGAGAAAAGATGTTCGAGTTACTCTTGCCTATTCAGTGACATGATGTGCTATCACGGGGACTAGCCCTTCCACATCATGCCTTGGGTCGTGGAGCAGAGTAAAGGAATAGAAGGGAGTGTTTATCACCTTCAACAGGTTTATGATCTGTACCACTGAGATGAGAAAGGGAAAGAAATTGTACCATTGCTTTCATAAAACCCAGCCACTATGCTAACATTTACGTTTGGAAAATTTGGAGTGTTTTTTGGCTCAGTTAAATCAACAACTTTAAAGGTTCGAGTGCTGTTTTTATTTACATGAAAAAGCATATTTACTCATTTTATGCTCTTATTTTCTTCATCAATACTTTTTTTGTCATTGTTTCAATACTTAAAGTGGACAACTCCCAGCATTTTTAGAAATGAGAAATGCCATTCTACCTTCTGGCCCTTGTTTGTGCTAGGAGAAACGGGGGCTGGGGAGAGGCAAAAATTCTACCCAGCTTAAAGCAGTTCAGTTTTCTAGAGAGGAAACTACATTCTTTTGCATACCTGAAATGTTTATAATTATTCCCTTTGTTCTCTTGCTGTATCTAAGGTGGTGAGCGGTGGAGGAGCATGACAGATGATGACAAACAGCCATATGTGGAGAGACAGTTAGAAGCCAAACTTCGTTATGAGCATTCTATGGAGGAATACAGGAGAACGGTAAGCCATATTCTCTCGTTGCCAAAAATGTGATGTGAAGTTTTTTTTTTTTTTTTTTTTTTTATGTTTTCAATATATAGATTTCAATCATTGTAAATATGCATCTTGGTGGTCTCAAAATTAAAGTGACAACCACAAAAGCCTAGTTAACAGACAATGACTGACAAAAGCAGTGAACATAAGGTAAGGAACTTTGTGCATTGTGCTACAATTGTGAACACGAAAGAACTAATATATATGCAAGTGCATAAAATCAGCTGAAAAAAAAAAGAAAGAAAGAGGTATTGCAGTCTTCAATGGGGAATGTAATCACCATGCACAGTAATGCAAGTTCCACAATGCCAAACCATGAACCATTCTTTGAATGAGGATGTCCATAAGAGACTGTGGGATTAAGACCCATTCTTACAGAAGAGCTCACCGCAAGTCATGTAGATCTGTAGGAGGAGGGAAGTGAGCAGCAGCTCATCGACTTAAAGTGTCCCAAACATACTCAATCAGATTAAGATCTGGTCACCACACCAGCCAATACATATGTGCAATATCTTAGCTTTCAAAGATATTTATTAACCAGCAAAACCATATCAGGTTGTGCATTTTAGTCAACGACATCCAAAATCGTGTGATATCAGGCAGCTGATAAGCTTCAACGTTTTCCCCTGGTTATTGCGTGGAAAGGCGAATGACCATTGATAGAGATTCATGCTCAAACCAGTATTCCACCAATTCCAAAATGGTGCTGTTCCTAAACATTCATTGGCTGATATCATGGCTCACATTCTCACCCTATGAATATTAGGGTGTCTACTGGTCATGAAAATCATAAAAGTCATGAATTCAGAAAAGGAGCATAAAAGTCATAAAAAAAAAAAAGTCACAAATTTTGTTTTGGGGTCATGATTTTTTTTTTTTTTTTTTGTATTTTTAGTAATTGTTCATTTTTTTTTTTTTTGCAACAATCTAAGTAATTCCCCATGCACTGACAACATAAAACTCAATGTGGTTTCCAGCTAACTTACTATATGTCAAAAAGAGGGCTTTTGTACCCTCCCCTACAAACAAAACTGTTGAAGCAAATGTTGTAGTATAGAAATATGTGTACAAAATGTTGTTTGAAAAATTTTGATATCAATTTAGCAATTCATGCTGCTTTATAAGTCTTGAGATTTTTAAGGTATAAATGGCAAAGAAAAGTGTATAATACAATCGTGCAGCATAGTATTGAGTATTTAGGCACAGTCAAAGTATAGTGAGTTCAATGTTGTTGGTAGCTGAAGGGCAGAGGACACTTTTTCTGTAGAGAAAATAAGGGCTGAGTGTGTCCTTTTTCTCTACAGAAAAATTGCCCTCTGTGGGGCTGAATGTGCCGAAGAAAGCAATCGGCATCATGACCCCTGGTATATACCATGGCCCGTATGCTTCCTGGAAAAGTCCTGGAATTCTGTGTTGTCCTTGAAATTTCCTAAAATTCTGTTACATGTCCTGGAATTTTATCCATTCCTGCCTTTTTGTCCCCGTTCGATGTTTTGTAGTTGAGTATTTTTCTACTGATGTAACTTAAGTGTGACAAATTTCCCTTCCTACCCTCTGCAAAATGTTGGGAGGCGTTAGCTTTCTTGTCTGTTAGCAGTATTGAAGCTGCGTTATTAGCACATCTTTTGTAAAAAAAAATTAAAAAAAGATTGTGCGCGTGTTATCACTTTGTCCAGCCAGGGACACCATATTGTAAAATTCTTTTTGTATTGGGAAGCTTGAAATATAAGAATGATGATCCTTTAATTCCCCCCCCCCCCTGCACAACTTTATGGCTAGAGGGTGTAAATACAGATCTATCGAATTTAAAGTACATTTTGCAGGGTTCCCATGGGTTGGGGAATCCAGGAAAACCTGGAATTGTCAAGGAATTAGATTTTAGAAAAATTGCTATCCCCCCCCCCCCCGAAACCTGGAATATCCATACAACTATCCTGAAACATGAGCGATCCCTTGTCAGACCTGCCAGGTGTTAAGATTTTGTCATATTTTGTACCTGAATCATCCTTTGCTAGCTGGGTTCTGTTCTCTTCTGAACCCAGAAGTCCGAGGGAGAAACAAGAAGGTCACGTGCCGCTCTTGCTGAGAGAGAGAAAGGGGGATTGAGCAGGGGTGAGCGCATGATATTTGCGCTGAGGCGAAGATTTCCCGTGCCTCTCCTTCTCCCCAGGATAAGGGGGAAGGGAATGGCGGTGCTAGCGGCGTTTCCCTTCTTCCCTTCAGCTCTTTGTTGACGAGAAGTTGCTCCAACAAATGAGAACGCAACTGTAAGTACGGGTTATCGTATTATAGTGTTACCTTTCAGGTGGAAGCACGTTAGCATTTTGTTCAAAATGAGCAATAAGAAAACGGTTTTCAATTTAAAATGGACTGATAAAGAATTGAATCCACAATGGGCGAACTGGATCGAAGCGGTACACATGGACCCGTGTATAGCACATTGTCGACTTTGCTATAAAACATTCAACTTAAGTAACATGGGTAGACAAGCTGTATTTAGTCACAAGAAGATTGTTAAGCACCGAAAGTCAATCAAGAGTACAACAGCATTCAGTATGTATCAGCATTCAAGCAAGTATCTATTTTAACCTTATTTAGTGGTGCTTCTAATGTTGAAAGTGATAAAAAAAAATACAAAGAGAGGAGTCAAATTCGACATTGGCATGTTCTTCAGTGGTGAATTATGTTACTTAAGGAAAAACTGACGTCCGAAATTTTGTGGGCTCTCAAATTAGTGATGACACGCTCATCCGACAATGGCTTCAAGGATGCAGCACAGATATTTCAAGCCATGTTTCTTGATAGTAAGGTAGCGGAGAATATCACCTTGGGGAGCACGAAAAAGGGCGTACTTTGTTACTTTTGGTTTGGCCCCATATTTTCATTCTTTGCTATTGAAAGAAACTTCACCATCATATTTTGTACTATGTATTGATGAAGCTCTGAATGCTGTTGCCCAAAATGGGCAAATGGACTTAATAATTAGATACTGGCCTGAAAATTCTAATGATGTGAAGGTTCGTTTTTTAAATTCAATTTTCCTTGGCCATTCCTGCCCAGGATTTATATGAAAGTTTTTGTGAAGGCTCGTCAGATTTACATTTGGAAAATCTTTTACAAATTTCTATGAATGGGCCACACGTGAATCTTAAATTTTGGAGACATATTTGTGATGACCTTATAGAAACAAAGGTCACTCTTTATTAAATATTGGGACATGTAGTCTCCATGTAATGCACAGAGCGTTCCAGAGAGGAAACAGAATAGCAACGTGGAAGTTAAATTTCTTATTTCAAGCTTTGTATAGATTGTTCAAAGACAGTCCAGCAAGGCATGCAGATTTCATAGCCCTAACAAACAGTTGTCTTTCCAATGAAGTTCTGCCAAATTAGATGGGTGGAAAATGTTAGGGTTGCTGAAAGAGCTTGGAGGTTTTTTCTCATGTTAAAAAATATTTTGAAACAGCAAAGAAAGATTTACCACAAGCCATATCTGTTGGAAACGTCAAAGATGCATGTAATGATAAGTTAATTTTGGCAAAAAATATCATTTTTTATATCAGTTGCTGCTATTTTGGAGCCATTTCTAAAATCATTTCAAAGTCCTTCACCTATGATTCTTTTTCTGCACACAACTCCTTGGCAGATCTGTTAAGGCAAATAATGGCAAGATTTGTCAAACGTGAACTACTAAGGGAAGCTCCCACTCCCTTTAAATTAGAGAAGATAGATGTGTCTTCCATCAAATCCCATAGAAGAAATGATTAAGTTGATATTGGAACTGCTGCCAGGAGCTACATGAAAAAAAGTGGTTCCTCTGAATGCAAAAAGGACAAATTTGTCACTGAATAAAAAATTTCCTGGTTAATATGTGTAAAACGAGATGAGACGCTGGAAGAGCCATAAGTCATCAAGTAAAAAACAGAGACAGCCCTGTGGCGCCAGCTATCTGCTACGATAACAACAAATGAAACTAAGTATTGTACATTACTCCCACCTTCAACAGATGTAAAAGAAATTTTGTGTGACTATCTCAGAAATAAGATATGCAAATTTAGCTCAGTAGGGAGCATATTATAAAATGAATACTATATGGACTGGGCATCAAATGAATTCTGTATTTTTTAATTTTTGTGCAAGCTGCTTGAACTTCTCTAATAAACTGAACCCAGATAAGTGCAATTTAACCTTTACTGCATATAGCATGTAATTATCATTTAAGCTTTTTTGTGCATTTCGGAGGTTTATGTGTTCTTAAAGTCTAGAACAGTGCTCACCCTGGTTATATTTGAGACAGGTTTCATTAGGCCCTCCTCCACCATATCTTAGAGGAGATTTTAGAAATAGTGTGAGAACAAAGTTGTTCCAGTAGCTTGCAAACCTTATCCAGTATGAAACGTTTTTGTTGATTCTGATCTACTTTGTGTAGCACATTGTTTAATGCACACTTAGAGCATACAATGTTGTTGTTGACTCTTGTTTTGGGTAAACTGTTGAAGTGGGCATTTTATGTAATAGTGTTTATTTGATCAGAGTACTCACCACATGATTCAACAAATTTCAACCAATGACTGACAAAACTATTCATTCCTTTTAACTTTTCAAGTAAATGTATGTGTGAAACACACGTATACTCACCCTACATTCACTGTAGGACTAACACTACTGTATTTTTATAGGACATTTTTTTTTTTGCCGATTCACAGCACAAACTACATGTAGCTTGCCTTTGTTTGATATTTAAAAAATATATATTTAGAAAGATAAATATATGTTCTATATATCATCATCGTCGTCAACCATTATCAATCCACTCCTGGACGAAGATCTCACCGAGCCTCTTCCACAACGGTCTGTCTTGTGCCAGTCTCCTCCATGTTACTTCCGCATACTTTCGAATTTCATCCACCCATCTCACATGTGGTCTTCTTCTTTGTCTTTTCCTTTCCCTTGGAATCCAGTCTAAAATTTCAGCTGTCCATCGATGGTCTGTCCTGGCAATATGTCTAGCCCATTGCCATTTTAGGGATTTTACTCTGATCATGATGTCTTCCACTCTTGTCATTTTTTTGATCCACAAGTTCCTCTTATCTCTCCTGGTTACACCAAGCATGCATCTCTCCATGCTGCTTTGAGTTGTTTGCAGTCTTTGTATGTCTCTTTTAGTTAAGGTCCATGTCTCTACACCATATGTAAGCACTGGAAAGATGCATTGATCACACTTTTCTTTTAAGACATAATGCCATATTGCTCTTGAAAATTATACCGTTTCTTCCAAAAGCTCTCCAGGCAAGTTTTTTATGCCAATTAATTTCTTCATCAATGTGACCTTCACTTGATATCTGCTGTCCAAGTTAAATGTAGGTATTGGTTGTCTCCCGCTTTTCTCCATCAATCGATAAATATTCATTTCTTGTAAAAGCATTGTACATCACTTTTGTCTTCTGAAAGTTCATTTTTAATCCCACTTCTTTACTCTTGCCAGCAAGTTCCTGGATCATACTCTGCAGCTCTGATAGGGTAGTTGCAAAAATGACTACGTCATCAGCAAAACGAAGGTGAGTTAGATAATCTCCATTAATCTTTATCCTTTGTTTTCCCAGTTCAGTGATTGAAAGACATTTTCCAATGTGGCATTAAAGAGTTCGGGAGATATAGTGTCACCTTGTCTCTCTCCCTTTCCAATTTTTATGAGTGCTGTATTCTAAAATAGCTGAATCTCTGCACTTGCATTTTCATAGATGATATTAATAATATTAATGTATGCATCTTCAATACCGCAGGATTTTAAAGCCATTGTTACTGCTGATGTTTTCACGTAATCGAAGGCCTTTTCATAGTCAATAAAAGCCATGCATAATAGGAATTCATATTCTCTTGTTCTTTCAATTAGTTGTCTCAGTACATGGATATGATCTATAGTGCTGTAGCCACTCCTGAATCCAGCTTGTTGTTCTCTCGGTTGAGCCATGTCCAGTGTCACCTTCAAGCGGTGTGAAAGAACTTTACTGATGAATTTATAAACCACTGATAGGAGGCTGATAGGTCTGTAGTTCCTGAGATCCTCAATGTTACCTTTTTTATGTAGCAGGATCACTGTAGCATTGTTCCAATCTTCAGGAATCTTCCCTTCATTAGGCATCGAGTGAAAACTTGGGCGAGTACTGTTTCAATTTCTCCATTGCTTCTTGTATGATCTCTACGGTAATTATATCTTCTCCTGGAGCTTTCCCCCGTTTCATGTTTTTGATATATATATCATCATCATCAACCATTATCAATCCACTACTGGATGAAGGTCTCCCCAATTTTCTTCCACAATTGTCTGTTTTGGGCCTGTCTCCTCCATGTCACTCCAGCATACTTTCTAATTTCATCCATCCATCTCCCATGGGGTCTTTTCCTGTCCCTCGGAATCCAGTCTAAAATTTCGGTTGTCCATCAGTGGTCCGTTCTTCTGGCAACATGTTCAGCCCATTGCCATTTCAGTGATTTCACTCTGGTCATGATGTCGTCCACTCCAGTCATTTTCCTTATCCACAAGTTCCTCTTCTTATCTTTCCTGGTTGCACCAAGCATGCATCTCTCCATGCCTCTTTGAGTTGTCTGCAGTCTTTGTATGTCTTTTTTAGCCAAGGTCCATGTCTCTGCTCCATACGTAAGCACTGGCAGGATGCATTGATTAAACACTTTTCTTTTAAGACATAATGGCATACGGCTCTTGAAAATTGTACTGTTTCTTCCAAAAGCTCTCCATCCAAGTTTTATATGCCGATTAATTTCTTCATGAATGTGATCCTCACTTGATATCTGCTGCCCAAGATAAATGTAGGAATCGGTTGCCTCAAGCTTTTCTCCATCAATTGATAAATCTTCGTTTCTTGTAAAAGCATTGTACACTGCTGGACAATTGCTAAGGACGGATCATAAACGGCTATATAGCGCATAAAAAAGTAAGTGTGGTTGGATGCCAAGTGAAATGAAATAATGTCAGAATGCCAGGACATTACAAGAAAGACAATTTAATGTGCTCTGAAATCCAGAAGGCTTTGGAACGTGTTCAAGGGACAAACAGACCATTTTGTGCAGAATACGTAAACGTGAAAAAAATGTAATTACCGTCCGCAGGCGTTCCGGCGTAAGATGTCAATACGGGATATGGCCACCATGGAGGGTGATGCAAGATTCCACACGTCGTGTCATGCTTTGCACAACATTGTCAAGCAGCTGTTGGGGTAATTTATCCCGTTCCTCTGTCAGTGCACGGATGAGGGTGTCCTTGTTTATTGGAGGGCATTGGCGACCAGCAAGACTCCTCCCCAAAGCATCCCACACATTTTCAATGGGATTCAGATCTGGAGAACGTGCTGGCCATACGAGGCGTTGAATATCCTCGCTCTCAAGACACTCCTGGACAGCGACTGTTCGATGACATATTGCGTTGTCGTCCATGAAAATGAATCTATCACCGACAGCACCACGGAACATGCGAACATGAGGTAGCAAAACATCATTAATGTATCGCTGGCCAGTCATAGTCCCAGTTGGAAGCACATAGAGGGACGTACGGCCATTGATCATGATGCCAGCCCATACCATGACACTACATGTCGGATATCGGTCCCTTTCCTGTATGTTTGCTGGACAATATGCAGTACCACTATCACGCCAAATCAGTTGTCGTCTACAATCAGACGATAGACTATATCTACTCTCACCTGAGAAGAGGACAGCAGACCAGTCGTTATCAGTCCACTTGCTATGTTCATGGCACCATTGCAAACGGGCGGTACGGGGACGTCTGGACAATGGGATGTACACAACAGGACGGCGGGCGTATAGTCCTCCTTCATGCAAACGGCGACAGTTTTTCGAGAGATCCGCTTGCCAGTAGCAGCCATAAACTGATTTGCTACCTCACTAGCTGTGCTGCGCTGGTGTCTTTTTGTTGATAGCACTATGTACCGAACTTCTGCAGGTGTCGTACTGCGAACACGACCTCCCCCATGACGTTTGCTACACTCTCCATTTGTTTGAAATGATTTCCAAAGCCTTGAAACAACACTGTGGCTGACGTCGAACTCCCTGGCAACATCTGTTATTTTTCGTTCTTCTTCAATCTTGATAATAATACGGCCACGCGTGAAATCATCTAGGTGAGGTCGGGAAGACATACTGAAAATTGCAAGTTCGTCAATTGATTTTTCCCCTTTCAACTTTGCGTTTGAACAACAACGGTCAATACGCGTCAAATCCTTTATATCTCTTATCAGCGCTGTGATGTCACGAACAAGTTCGGCAATCCAAAATTTGCATACGCACAACACGTCTTACTGTATCCCGCACTTATGCTAATTTCCAGATTTTCCTGCCTTCCATTTTATGGTTGCTATCGCTGCTATTGTCATCCGTCCTTAGCAATTGTCCGGCAGTGTACATCACTTTTGTCTTCTGAAAGTTAATTTTTAATCCCACTTCTTAACTCTTGTCAGCAAGTTCTTGGATCATACTCTGCAGCTCTGAAGAGAAAGTTGCAATGATGACTATGTCATCATTAAAACAAAGATGAGTTAAGTAATCTCCACTAATCTTTTTCCCTTTGTTTTCCCAGTTCAATGATTGAAAGACATTTTGCAAAGTGGCGTTAAAGAGCTTGGGAGATATGGTGTCACCTTGTCTCACTTCCTTTCCAATTCTTATTTGTGCTGTATCCTCAAATATCCAAATCTTTTCACATGCATTTTCATAGATGTTATTAATAATGCTAATGTATGCCTCTTCAATATCGCAGGATTTCAAAGCCATTGTTACTGTTGATGTTTTCACGGAATCGAAGGCCTTTTCATAGTCAATAAAAGCCATGCGTAATAGGAGTTCATATTCTCTTGTTCTTTCAATTAGTTGTCTCAGTACATGGATATGATCTATAGTACTGTAGCCAATCCTGAATCCAGCTTGTTCTCTTGGTTGGGCCATGTCTAGTGTTACCTTCAAGCAATGTGAAAGAACCTTAGTGAAGATTTTATAAACCACTGATAGGAGGCTGATGGGCCTGTAGTTCCTGAGATATATATATATATATATATATATATATATATATATATATATATATTCTATTAAGAAGGAACTGAAGCTAAAAATTTTTTTTAAACTCATACCAAGTACAACATAAAAAAGGTTATGTATTGACCGGTGTGAGTAAAAAAAAAAAAAAAAAAAAAAAGAACAACTGAATGCAGAAAGTGTCTAGAATACTGAGCCTTGGCTTTATCAAGGACCAGCAAAAACTCTGCATTTTCTCACTTCCACAAAGACCTATTTGGAAATGGGTTTCTGCAAAGTCATGGATGCAAGTAATTAACCCACCTAAAAATATAAATATATATGTCATGTCCTCCGCAGAGTTGTATGACCTAGCTTTAGTTAACAATTTAGATTGCATCCATGACTCTCCTGGCCCGACCCATGCTCTTCATCTGTTACTATTAAACAGAAAGAAGATGACTGAAGCGATGAAAGATTTCCGTCTTTAGCACGATTTAATGATTAAAAGATGAGAAATATAAACAATTAAAACCATGAGCACTTTCAAGGCAGCGGCTGCCTCGTCTTCAGATGTAATAAATAGATACACATTTAATCTATATATAATATAGATCATTGCATTGTGGGAAGCATGGTAAGTTAACCAATAGTAATCTACATGCGTCAAAAATGTTGCGTATACTGTTGGCCCAATGGTCTGAAGAAGAAAACATGGAAATATATAATAGAAATAAATGGTGTAGGGTGAACATTCATATATTCAGAAAAATTATTCTGAATAATAGAGTAAGGTTGACAAATCTGCTTTAATTTTCTACACAGTTAATAATATGATTCTGACCAATGAAAGCCTTTTGAAAGTTGGCTAGAGGATGGTATTAACTACTAAAAGGAACCTTAGTGCTATGGATAAGAAGGTCCTATTAAAAATTAAAAATTAAATAATATAGATAAAATCACAAAAAAAACTTAGAAATCTGTTTATATAAGAAAATAAAAATAAATATAAAAGAAAACTAGTTATTCACTCACCAGAATAGCTATACTAAAAATAGTAAAGCTAACATTAAAATTAATAGGATTCTGAATAGTCTATAGAAGCTCACTAAGGTGATTAAATACATGCAAAGATTATTAAATACACTACTTGTGTATTTCATGATATTTCTCATGTATTCTGGAGAGTTTATTCTACTCTTTCTGATCATACAGGTCCACAATCTTAATTATATATATTTTTTCTCCGGTTAAAATTCTCCGTGGGTAGGATTTTTTCAGAGTGTGGAGGCCTTCAGCCCCACCCACACTGCCCCCTAGCGAATTGGGAGGGGCAGGGGTGTTTGGAAGTTTGGGAAGAAAAGTCGGCCATGTTTCCTCAAGTGTGATAGAAGCAAAGTTGCATAAGAGGTAAGCTCTCTTCTTTGTCTTTTGGTTTTTAGGTATTCCGGGTTCAATATTTGAACTTCTTGAACATTTTTTCTTTTCTTGCTTTAAGTTTTTAGGCACTAGCAAGTCTATCAACTTTTTTGCGTATTTTAACTCTAACTTTTCTTGGTATTTTTGCGCGTTTTTTAGGGAACTAAGGCTAAGCAGCCGCCCGATGCGTTGTACTTGTAGTCTGCGCTGTATTTTCAATGCAGTTAAGGACTTATTAACTACTTTAATTATGCACTTAAAGCACTTCTGAAATACTTTGTACATATTGCAACTAATTGTTTATGTAACATAACCTTCACAAAGCATTTCTTTAGTTTATTATTGTCTTTATTTTATTCTCGTTTTTGTGTAGTCAGAAGTAGTGGAGTAGGGGGTTTTTATAATCCAGTTTTCTTTCAAGAATCTGTGCTTTAAAAATGTTAAGAACTTGTAATATTTTTGTATTGATATTCAGGTTTGAATTCTCTCTCAGGCGAACTTGACTATTTGTTAATAACTGAACATTATTTCTAGTTCATTATGTCACTCTTACAATTTGAGTTTTCTATAATCATCTTCTTTCTGTTTAATAGTAACAGATGAAGAGCATGGGTCAGGCCAGGAGAGTTATGGATGCAATCTAAATTGTTAACTAAAGCTAGGTCATACAACTCTGCGGAGGACATGACATATATATTTATATTTTTAGGTGGGTTAATTACTTGCATCCATGACTTTGCAGAAACCCATTTCCAAATAGGTCTTTGTGGAAGTGAGAAAATGCAGAGTTTTTGCTGGTCCTTGATAAAGCCAAGGCTCAGTATTCTCGACACTTTCTGCATTCAGTTGTTCTTTTTTTTTTTTTTTTACTCACACCGGTCAATACATAACCTTTTCTATGTTGTACTTGGTATGAGTTTAAAAAAAAATTTTAGCTTCAGTTTCTTCTTAATAGAATGTGAATTCTGAATTTTCATAACTGCTGCGTTGCGCGTTTTGATCTTCAGGTTGTTTTGCAACTTTCGTTTTAAATCGTAAAGTTTCTTTTATGTATTCGGCTTTGCTCTTCAGTATATATATATATATATATATATATATATATATATATATATATGTATAATCCCCTCCAAAAGGACACCACAACTTAAATCTTGGCCCTCAGTCTCTGGCAGCTAGAATGTACCTGGCCAAGGCAGCGGCCAGTGCGACATGAAGGCAGAGGGTGCTAAGAATCCCTGGATGACCGGACTAGGCTGCCATCTGATGCTGACCTTGGCTACGTGTAATGGACGCTCCCTATCTTCTGATTCAAGGCTTCTTGAATTGGAAGAGGAACTACAAAGGATCAAGTGGGACATCGTCGGGCTAAGTGAGGTAAGGAGAAAAGGAGAAGCTCTCATTGAACTGAAAAGTGGACATCTCTTCTACTATCGTGGGACTGATACTGGCAGTACTAGTGGTGTTGGATTTATAATAAACAAGAAACTGAAGGATAAAGTTGTAGAAGTTGAAAGTTCCTCTGACAGCTGCACGACTCGTTATCCAACTCTCGAGAAGATACCAGACTCAGATTATTCAAACTTATGCACCCACCACAAGTCATCCTGAAGAAGAAATTGAAGAATTTTATGAGGAAATTCGTCATCTAAATAATAAAGGTAAGCAGCACTTGAAGATAATTATGGGAGATTTCAATGCAAAAATAGGGCAACGGCAACAGAATGAAACTTCAGTAGGTAAATTCGGTCACAGCAACAGAAACCAGCGTGGAAATACTCTTGTAGAGTTTGCAGAGGCAGAAGGGTTTTTCATCTTGAACCCCTTTTTCAAGAAAAAGCCACACAGGAAATGGACATGGAGACATCCAAATGGGACGACAAGTGAAATTGATTTTATTATGTGTAACAAAAAATTCGTCATAGAAGACTGCAGTGTGCTAAACAAGTTCAACACAGGTAGTGACCATAGATTGGTGAGATGTAAGATGCACCTGAACACTAAACTCGAACGCAGCAAGCTCATAAGACAAACAAAATGTATTGACATAACCAACCTTAAAAAACACCATAATACCTTCAAGTTGGAACTAAAGAACAGATTCTCTGCTTTAGAAGGCCTAACATCGGAAGAAGTGGATATTTCTGAAGTTAACAGAAAAGTAAACAAAGCTCTTATGGAAACAGCAACAAAATTAGCTGGGTCTAAGAACAAGTTGCATGTGAACAAATTATCAGGAAAAACCAAAATGTTGATGCAAAAAAGAAGAAAGATGAGGACAACTAAAGAAGATGTGACTTCCAAAGTGAAATATATAGAGCTATGCAAGACAGTACGAAAAAGTATCACTGAAGACGTAAGGAAATTCAACTGTGAACTAGTAAGGAAAGCAATTGAAAACAACCAAAGCCTAAAGATAGCAAAGGGACATCTCAGTAAGGGAAGAAAACAGATCATGGCACTGAGAAAAGAAGATGGTTCTGTAACAAGAAATAGAGGCAAAATTTTGACAAGAGTGGAAGATTTCTACTCCAAATTATATGAAAGGGATGATACATGTACTCCAGACATCATGAAAGGTACCAGTACCAGAGTTCTTCCAGTCCTCCCAGCAGAAGTTGCATATGCAATCAAGAACATGAAGCGGGGAAAAGCTCCAGGAGAAGATGGAATTACTGTAGACATCATACAAGAAGCAAGTGGAGAAATCGAAACAGTACTCGCCCAAATTTTCACTCGATGCCTTAATGAAGGAAAGATTCCTGAGGATTGGAACAACGCTACAATGATCTTGCTACATAAAAAAGGTGACATTGAGAACTACAGACCTATCCGCCTCCTATCAGTGGTTTATAAAATCTTCACTAAAGTTCTTTCACACCGCTTAAAGGTGACACTGGACATGGCTCAACCGAGAGAACAAGTTGGATTCAGGAGTGGCTACAGCACAATAGATCATATCCACGTACTGAGAGAACTAATTGAAAGAGCGAGGGAATATGAACTTCCATTGTGCATGGCTTTTATCGATTATGAAAAAGCCTTTGATTCGGTGAAACCATCAGCAGTTACAATGGCCCTGAAATCCTGCGGTATTGAAGATGCGTACATTAATATTATTAATAACATCTATGAAAATGCAAGTGCAAAGATTCGGCTGTTTGAAAATACAACACACATAAAAATTGGAAAAGGTGTGAGACAAGGTGACACCATATCTCCGAAGCTCTTTAATGCCTAATTGGAAAATGTCTTTCAATCACTGAACTGGGAAAACAAAGGGATAAAGATTAATGGAGATTATCTAACCCACCTTCGTTTTGCTGATGGCATAGTCATTTTTGCAACTACCCCATCAGAGCTGCAGAGTATGATCCAAGAACTTGCTGACAAGAGTAAAGAAGTGGGATTAAAAATGAACTTTCAGAAGACAAAAGTGATGTTCAATGCTTTTACAAGAAATGAAGATTTATCGATTGATGGAGAAAAGCTGGAGATAACAGACACGTACATTTATCTTGGACAGCAGATATCAAGTGAGGGTCACATTGATGAAGAAATTAATCGGCATACAAAACTTGCCTGGAGAGCTTTTGGAAGAAACAGCATAATTTTCAAGAGCAATATGCCATTATGTCTTAAAAGAAAAGTGTTTGATCAGTGCATCCTTCCAGTGCTTACGTATGGTGCAGAGACGTGGATATTAACTAAAAGAGACATACAAAGGCTGCAGACAACTCAAAGAAGCATGAAGAGGTGCATGCTTGGTGTAACCAGGAGAGATAAGAAGAGGAACTCGTGGATCCGAAAAATGACAAGAGTGGAAGACACCATGATCAGAGTTTAATCCCTGAAATGGCAATGGGCTGGACATACTGCCAGAAGGACAGACCATCGATGGACAGCCGAAATTTTAGATTGGATTCCAAGGGACAGGAAAAGACCCAGAAGAAGACCACATGGAAGATAGGTGGATGAAATTCGAAAGTATGCGGGAGTGACATGGAGGAGACTGGCACAAGACAGACCGTTGTGGAGGAAACTTGGGGAGACCTTCGTCCAGCAGTGGATTGATAATGGTTGACGATGATGATATGTATAATCTACAAAGCAGAGACTGAAACAAAAAAGTTTTTTAACGATGACAAAAATTACAAATTAATACTCAAAACCCAACAGGCAAGAGAAAAAAAAAATAATAAAACATAACAAAACCAAAATGCAGAAAGTGTCTAGAATGGCGAGCCTTGGCTTTATCAAGGACCAGCAAAACCCTGCATTTTCTCACTTCCTCAAAGATCTAGTTGAAAATGGGTTTCTGCAAAGCCATAGATGTAAGTATAAGCCCCCCTCCCTCCCAAAGTTTTAGTTTACATAACCACCCTCAAAGGTGCGGAAAAAAATAATTTAGTAAAAGTTTTAGCATACATCTATCACTTTCCTGGCCCTACCCATACTCATCATCTCCCACAAAAAACAGAAAAACGTCAAAAAAACTCACAAACTTACAACCAACAGAAAAATTCAGTTTTAGCACGTGGTTAAGCAACCGCCCAAGTGAAGTTCCAAACGTGAACCAAAGAATAAAAACACAAAAATGTCATCCCCTGGGGGAAAAGCAAAAAGCACTTCCAAAAATAAAATAAAAATAAAGTAATAAAAAATTATAACAGAGATCACGATAGTAAATAGGAACTTTTTACATACAGTTCCCACGATAAAACGGAAGCCAGAAGAAGAAAAAAACGCGAAAGAATGCTTTAAAAAAGGTACTTAAAGTTAAAAATATAAGTTTCAATATTTACAAAGTATTCTAGAAATGCTTTAAGATTACAAAAATAGAAAATTTGTTCCAACCAACTCCGAAAAACAACCTCAACCACGTGGTCGAGTGACCAGCTAACTGCTCTAATAAAGAGTACAAAAACGAGTTCATGGCCGAAAGAAAATACTCAAATAGTTAGAATACAATTTGCACCAATGCTAAAAAAGAAAAATAATATATTTTTAAGCATTTAACGAAAACAATTAAAACGAGAGAAAGAACCTGCTCAAGAACAAAGGCAAGAGCTTACTCACAATGCTGCTACCTCTGCACTCCACTGACACAAAAGGCCGACCTCACAACAGCAGCCAAGGACGAGGGGTAAGTCCCTATGACCGTGCCGCACAAAATTATGCTGCATACAAAATTCCTCCAAGCAAAATTACAAAACTTAGAATGAAGACCTTGTTTGTCCAGTAAGAGTAGAATCTCTCCAGAATACACGAAAATTATTATCAAATATACCTGATGTGTATTTAATAATTTTTGCTTGTATTAAAATACCTTAGTGTACATCTACAGACACAACCAGTAACCTGTTTATTTTAACATAAGTTTTACAATTTTTATGTTAGCTATTCTAGAGATAGAATACTAGTTTACTTTTTATATTTTTTTTATTTAATTTTTTAATCAAATTATAAACTTTTTTGTGATTTTTATGTTTATTATTTTTATTTTTAGTAAGACTGTCCTGTCTGCAGCACTAAAGGTTCCTGTTGTAATGTTAGTTAATATGCATCCTCCAGACCAACTTCCAAAGAAGGCTTTCCTTAGCCAGAATCATTTTTTTAACTGTGAAGAAATTAAAACAGATCTGCTAACCTAACTCTATTATTCAGAATGATTTTTCTTAATACTCTTTTAATAAAAGGAGCGCCGCCCAGTGGCGCAGTGGTCTAAGGCGTTTGCCTCTGATCATTCGTCCGTAAGGGGTCCGGGTTCGAATCCCGGTCAGGCATGGATGTTGTGTTTGTCTTACGGCACTGGCTCTCTCCCTTCCCTGGAACCAGTGATCCTAAATTAGGGACGGGCGACTGCTCATAGCCCATTGAGTTGCTCACGGTGGTCGTTAAACCTCCAATCAAAAAAAAATAAAATAAAATAAATAAAAGGAGCTGGAATCTTGTTATCTAGAAAACTATTTAATAGGATACTTATGTGGTCATTGAAATCCAAATTGTTGCTGCAAATTCTAAGTACCTGTGAAATAAGTACATTTCTATTACTTTGGTTGAGATGTTATTGCACCAGTGCAAATATTTTATTACTTTGAAAGGAAAATTTACTCTTTTATCAAAAAGGCTAATGGAAGGGTTACCTGTGTTAAACTTAATGCTTAAGTCTAAGAAATCAAGCTCTTGGTTATTTTGGTTTGTTTTACCCAATTTAAGAGAGCTGGGGTAGATATTTGTAAAATCACTTTCGATAATTCCAGAATTATTTATACAAAGCATATCTTCAATATACCTTATAAGTGTATAAGTAGTTATCTGAGCTTGAAGACCTATTTTTAATAAACTTATATTCTTTAAAAAACAAGCGGTTACAAACGCTAGTTGAGTGGGAACATCCCATTGGAATACCGTTAATTTGCTTATAGAGAGTATTATTATATAAAATATGGTTATTATTGATGCAACAGTTAAGATAAGAATTCCAAGCATTTACATTAACAAATTGGTTGAGTTTAAATTCTACATATAATTCTTTAAAGGTGGAAAGGATATCTGAAAGAGGCAGATTAGTATATAGGTTCTCGAAATCATAACTATTAATATCTATGGGTTTTAAGCTGAGAATAGTGGAAATCACTATGGAATTGTTATTTATAATCCAAAAATCTCTGTACTGCATATTAGTACAGTTACTAATAAGTTCCAAACCCCTCTTCAAGAGTGCTTCAAAAGCCTGGTCTATTTTCTTTTTATGACTCCTTACTCCACTGGCTTTAGATTCGATTTTATCGTAATATTGATTCTGGAAGTTAATTACACAGTAATATTTTTCAGTCGGCTGTAATGACTGTTTATTTGGTTGTGTCAGTCTAAACCTAACTAGGTCATCAATAATATTTCTGATATGTTGATTTTTGTATACATGGTTTTGATGTTCTTTGCAAAGGGCCTTTATATGACAAGAGTTTAAGTGAAAAAATCTGGACTTTGCAGTTCACAGCAAAGTTGAAGACAGTGTTTGTTATCCAGAGATGTCTGGAAATTGACAAAATCAATGTATGCCTTAGCATTCTTACCTTTGCCTCTGCAACGTCTATAAGAGGTTTTTTTACTGTATATAGGTCTAAGTTTGAAGAGCTCGTAGATAATTTCATTATTGTTTTCTCCAAATGTGAATCTCTTCCATTCTCAATTCTTCTGCTAACAGTTGTTGACTTATCAAGTTTCCTTCTATATTTTTTATTTTGACTGATTAGATGTGCCCCCATTCTTAAATTCTGGATCTGCCTTTTCTTTGTTTTATGAGAATTTTAATTGTTATCAATAATAGACTGATTACATGGGAAGATAGTGCAGGATAGTAATGAATTAATAATCATTTTCAGATTGAGGGAAGGATTTTCTGAGATAGGCCTTGTGGTAATTGCACCACCATGATTCAGTTTTGCATTATTGGGTAATTCTCCAATTAAAACATTAAAAAGAAATGTAATGAGTAAAAACACACTAATCCATTTACATCTTTCATCATTTTTATTACTTAAAACCAAAATTGCCTTTAAAAAATAATTTGAACATGATACTGTAAAGCATAATAATCATACTGGAATTTTTTTGTATATGTCCTGGACTTTTCCACCTAAAAGTGTACGAACCCTGTTACCATGAAGAAGGGAAATGTTTTTGTTTAAAAAACTAAGATTACCTAAATTAATCTTTGTGGTGCAGTCATACATATAAGTTGACTCAAAAATTTTAAGCTGTGGCACCTACTGTAGATGGTAGATTATTATGTAGTGCCTCAGTGCCTTTTAAAAAGACTGACTGCCCAGCTGTTTTCATTTTCTGTCCTACTGCTCAGATCATATAAATTTTACAAGTTTTTTTTTCTATTTTGTTGTAAGTGGACTTAATTTTTTGTAGTGTTTCATTTTGTAATGCTCTCTCCCAGTTTGTGATTTGCAACATTTATGCGTGATCTTGACTAATAGTTTCCTAAAAACATGTTAGATTTACATCTATGTTGAACTAAAAATACCCATAGGTTAAGCTGAAAAAGTTGAGTGACATTGAAAATTAAGGCTTTTTTTAAACCAGTTGTGTTACTCTGGAAAGTGAGAAAGAGAAGTAAAGATCTGTCATGTGAGTTACAAGCAAAGGCATGAAAATATAATGCAACACTACTGCTGTTAAGTTCTGTTTATGTGAAAAATTTCTTTAAAAAAATTGAAGTTATTCTTTTTATAGTCTTATTTCTTATGATTCCTCAGTCTTTTTTTTTTTTTTTTTTTTTTGGCCATTTTAAGTAGATAAGTAGATAACTCTCAACATTTTCAGGCAAGGGCTATGAGGTGTGTTACCATATGACCCTTGTTTGGATAAGCGGATTAGCAGGGAACGGGGAAGAGGAAATCCAAGGCATTCCCCAAAACTTGACTAAAGCAATTTTGTAGGGAGAATACTACTATGGGTTATGTATAAACATACTTGCCTGGTTTTACAGATGACATATTTTAGATCCCCCCCCTCCAGGTTGATATAATTTAAAAAGAATGTGTCCCCCAGGACCATTGTGTCTTTGTATTCTGATTAGCCTGACTGATCACATTTGCTCTCATTTGTGTGTCCCCAATCCTCTTTGCTTTCAGCCGAGCTGCAAAGATGGGGAAAAAATGCTGTATAATTATGATTGGAGATAACTGCTGGAAAAGAAAGAGCAAGAGATGAAAAATATCAGCCTCGGGTATAAAATTTAAAATTACTTTTTTAAAAAAGGTATTCTAACAGGCTGGCACAAAAATTTAAGGTGAAATCCTGAATTAAGTTAAAGTAAAAAGTTACTGTAACTTTTATCGTAATAATTTCGGAGTTACAAACTAAAATTTGCGTGTATGCACGGTAATGATAACATACTAATGAGATAATTGTGCACTGATTGCATTTTTTAATTGCTGTAAGCGTTAAATAGTGCCAGATATTTTAATTATAGCATGTGAAACTGATTAAAATCAACAAAACATGCATGTGCATAATAAATCGGCTTTTAATTTATATGTTCAATGCATTTAATCAATGTTTGAAAGATCAATCAACTGAACATATCGATTAAACGCTCACTGAATTTTTTTGTGGATTTCAGTTCTTTTAAGTTAGCAGGTCTGTATAAATATGGCTTAGAATACTGCATACTACTATGGGTTATGTATAAACATATATTCTATGGGTTGTGTATAGATATGGGTTATGTTATAAATATGACTTAGCAAAGGGGGGCTACCTCCTTCTAAGCCATATTTAAAGCTACATGTTTTTGGTGGAATGGGATGAAGTTACCTAACTTAAATATCTTTTGTTTGTTTGACAGCAAAACCTTGAAGCACAGAACCAAGCCAAAGCAGCACCTCGAGTGGAGGAGGAAAACCGTAGTAGCCCGGCTGAGAACTTTAATATGTTGCAAGGAGCTTCTCAACAAATGAACCGTTCTCAACAGCCAACTCCGCCTTCTGGCTGTTCTACTCCAGCATCTACGGCCTCCTCTCCAGCAGCACAAGACCTCAGTTCAAGCCCTTCGGGCATGTCAGTTCCATCTTCTTCCACTGCCACATCTGGATCCAATTCTGGTCCTCTACCATCCTTTTCCACTTCTCTTGCTCTCTCTCACTCCCTTTCCAATCCTCATGCTACTTCCTTGGCTATGACGTATGCCCAGTATTCTCTTCCTAGCTTTGCCCATGCTGGTGTTTTGGCCGCTAATTACACTCAGGCACACAGCCACACTACTACTGCTTCTACAACAGCTGCTCATCAACCTACAAGCAGCCCCACCTATAGCCAGGCCCACCTGCAGGATCCCTACAGGTGGACCTAAGTTCTGACATCCAAGAAGGTCGCACATGTTCATCACTTCCTGTGTTGTCGGACATCAGCAAAAGGAATGTCTGACAGTGATTGATGCAGCTCCAGTGGGGGAAATTGGTTCCCCTTGAATTATATTCTGAGCCTGCTTTATTCTGAAGGTACCTGTGATGTCAATTTCATGTGCACAGTATTTCTCTTGTACTCGTACCCTAGTCTGCGCCTTTTTAAGATATTGACAGACTTTGTAATGTTACAAAATCTTTATATTTGTCTCATATCAGTAAGGATCTGAATATGATGTTGCGATGGATTGTTTATCGTGTTCCATCGACAGTAAAATGTTGGAAACATGAACAAAATCATACAGAGAATGCTTTAGGTCATCAAAATAAGTTTATTTATCTTTTTATGCCATTTCGTCACATATCTGTTCAATTCATGTGTATGAAACCATCAGACGTGTACTTTGTCATTTTAATTATTGTACCCTTTGTGCATTGGAAACATCTTAAAACATTTGTTTGTAACATAGAAAGAAGGTTATGATTTTGTACAATTTCATGTTGCACCCTGCGATATAAAAATCATGATTGCTGAGTTTATATTTTTCTGTGCAATCAAAATGAGAAACATATCTTCTTCAGTATTTTTAGTTGATTCAAATTTTGTGTTATAAATTGTCCATAGTTTTAACATTTTACTGTGAATCTCAAATACTTAAGTATGTAATTACAGTGTCATGGTGCCCCCATTTTTTTTTTTTTTTTTTTTGCGTTTATGTTTTTGGTTAAGTGCAGTACTAAAAAACTCTAAAATTGCAAAATTTTCCATCAACATTTTGATTGCCTCTCAGTCCTTGTGCTTTTGAAGCACATTTTCCTTTTAAATATGTGATGTATTCTTTTTTTAACCTTTTAGCCCCATAGATATTTTTTGTGCAAATAATGTCCTTAGAGAGGGAAGTTTTTTTATCCCATGTTACATTTGGAGCTATGCTGGAATCAACCTTCAGAGAAGCGTAAATGGTGCAATGGAAAATTAGCAGCTAGCTCTCAGTTAGAGTTAAAATTTCTTTCCCACTTGCGAGAATAAAACATTATTTTATTTTTGTGTTGTTAAAACCATCGTTATCATTGATGTTTTAATAACAGATTCTTATTGTATATACATTTTCTGTTTTTAAGTGGAATTTATAGTGAATTGATTGTTCAGTGAGATATTCCATATTAATTTGGTGACAGGTTCGAAAAGGCAAATACAGTATTCTTTACTGGCAAATGTCATTGGTATGTTTTTATGTGGCTCCGGTTGCCATTTTATTATACGGCTGTTTTATTTTTAAAGCGGCAGAAAAAACTGCTTAAAGCAACAGAGGGCAAAAGAGAAAATTTTTAGTCCTGTGTGTGAACTGCAGCTGTAAAATAAATTGGATGGTGGTTTTGGTGTAGTTGGGATGGCCTGAAAACGTGTACACTTTTTACCATTGTTTTGTAGAGTTTTTACTTCATGTCAGCCGTATTAATTAAATTCTGCTTATTTAATATTTTTTTTATTTTTTAAGTTTTTCTGTAAAATGTGATATGAGAGCATATGTCATTATCTTGGCCATATTTTATTGGCAACAGGTAAAATATCACCTTCTTCGCTTTTAACATGGTTCATAAGCATCCTGGAAAAGTCCTGGAATTCCATTTTGCCCTGGAAATGTCCTAAAATTCTGTTTCATGTCCTGGAATTTTATCCATTCCTTCCTTTTTGTCCCTGCACGATGTTTTGTAGTTGAAGATTTTTCTACTGACATAACTTATGTCTGAAAAATTTTCCTCCCCACCCACTGTAAAATGTGGGGGGAGAGGCTGTTGGTTTTCTTATCTGTTGGGAGGACTGAAGCTGCGTTATTAGCATCTTTTGGCGTCGTGCTTACAGAGATGCCAACAAATACGGAGATTCCGTAGTTCCTATGGGAAAAGCTCTTGTACTACAGAATACGAAAAACCGTGATTTTTCTACGGAAAATTAACGGAAGTTATTAATTTTTTTTTTTTTTTTGAAATGACAACAACTACGGAGATTCCGTAGTTCCTACGGGAAAAGCTCTTGTACTACGGAATACAGAAAACCGTGATTTTTCTACAGAAAATTAACGGAAGTTATTAATTTTTATTTTGCTTGTTCCCCTTCCCAACGCAACGGCGGCCACTTGACGATCCGTCATGCTTGCGATGCTGCCTGCACTTCCAGTTCTGCCTCTCGAAGCTACTCGGATCTTAGCGCGAGCAGCCAGCACTCGATGAGTGTGGCCTTGCGCTGAGTCATTCTAAGTGAAAACCCTGCCTCCCCAGCATGCAACATTCTGGGGACGTTGAGCGTAGCTCGCTTTGGTGGTGGACGTGGGCGGAGTTGGGCCTGAGGCTCTTTCGCAGTGCAGCGGTAAGCTGTTGAAAATCGTTTGGTGCAGAACGTGAGTGTCATTGAATGGCATCTGAGTTTTTTTTTTTTAATTGTGTGTCGACCATTCATGTCAGTAACCAACATTTTGAGGGTTTTTTTTCTTGCGTTGCAGAAAAATATGCATGGATTTCGTTGCAGAGTTTGCCAAAATGCGTAATTACGCATCTGGTACGCATCGAAATGTTACCAACACGTAAAAATATGCAGCGGGAGTTTTTCGCAACGCGTAGAAATACACATTGTGAAGCGCATAAAGTACACATCAACAGGTAAAAATATGCGTCGAGAAACACGTAAAATACACATCAACTCGCAAAAACACACATCGAGAAACGCATAAAACTATGCATCGAAGAATTTTACCCACACATAAAAATACGCATCAAAACAGCATTTCGCCTTTCAAAAACGGAAGTCAATGCGATAAAGATTTCTTCCGTAATCGTAATTTCGTTTTCTTGTGATGTTGCCTCTGTCCAGTATTGTTGTTATACATAATTTTATTCCATAAATCTTTGTATTTCACTTTGAAAATGGAGGGGAAATTTCCGAAAACGGAAATTCGACAGCGAAAATATTCCCGTGTAATCTTTGGCTTCGAGGAATTTCTGCATTTTTGTCGTAATTTGGGTTATCCTCGAGATTGATGCATAATTGAGCAGAAATTTTGGGGCAATTGGTAGTTTTGAAGGATGCTTTCCGCCTGAAATTTCGTCTTTCAAAACTTTCGGAAACAGTGAAGATTTCTTCCGTAATCGTAATTTTATTTTTCATGCGATATTTCCTCTGCCTACTATTGTTGGTAAATTTCATTTTATTTTGTAAATATTTTTATTTCACCTTGAATATGGAAGGGAAATGTCCGAAAACGGAAATCGGACGTAGCAAAGGTTTCTCCTGTAACTGTAATTTTTTTCCCCCAACGATGTTCTGAACGTGTGTCCTGTGTTCTTACATATTCCCCCAGAAAAGGTTTGCATTCAGCTTGATAAAGGGGGAGAGTCAGAAAACGAAAGTGACGAAGCTGAAACATTTGTAAGAATTGATGCATGATATTCAAAAGCATTCATATTCTCCAAGTTACACTACCTTTTATCTAAAATAGTGAAAGCTATCATGCATTCATGATCCTCAAACTGAAAGTTCTTTCAGCATGATGGATAAAATTGTCATGGCATCCAAGGGGTTTGTGAAGCCTACTGTTGTAGCTGATGGTGATGTTGAGCTTAATTTTTCAAATAACAGTTTTTCAAAAAAGAAAAATCGGAAAGGACACAACTGGTAATTGGAGTAAAAACAAGGATGTATTAAAGCGAAATCATTTTAAACGAAAATGAACTTTCTAAGTTCTGTACATTTGTCGGAAAATTTCACATTGAAGAATGTTCTTATATTCAAGAAAAGATACTGATCTATGATAAATTCTTAAAACATGCAGAAGTATTAGATCCTTCATTTAGAGCCATAACATCATTTACTTCTGTATTACACATAGTCAAACGCCTTCCATTTATAATAACTGAAAATGAACTTGATATACTGAAAGCAGAATTCCTTGTTATCACGCTGACAAATTAGAGACCATAGCAGTAACAGATAGAATAGATGTCACTTGGTCAGAAATCTAAAAATTAAGAGGCTGTAATGGAGCGGTTAAGTATACTATTCTCTCGAAAGTAATGTTTGTAATACTTGTAGTTCCACACTCGAATGCTGTAAGTAAGAGAGATTTTAGTTTAGTGCGAAAAAATCAAGCCCGTTTCCAACCTAATTTAGGTTTAAAAACTGTAGAAGCACTTATTGCAAAAATGAATATGTTCTCCTCTGGGCAAGTGTGTTATGAAAAAAGATTTTCTGCTGAGGAACTCAGATCTTGCAAAACACTGTACAGCAAAATCACTAAAGAAAGCTGTTTAATCAATTGTTTGTTGTGTAAAAAAATGTATGTCATGGTGGATGTGAAAAATTTGGAATATTTTGATACAGATTTTCATGTATATAAATGAATAAGTAAGTTAAAAAATGCTAATTAAATTAATAAATGAGTTGTTTTCCTCGGTTAAAATTATTCTTTTTGGTATGACTACTGAAAAATGGCCAAAACTACTGAAAATTTGTACGAGCACTACTGAAAATATCTGAAACAGGTTGTCATCTCTGTGCTTATGTTATCACTTTGTCTGTCCGACTGGAAAGACCATATCTCTGCAATTATTAGTTTGAATTGTAAAATTCTTTTTATATTGGGAAGCTTAAAATGTGAGAATGATGATTCATTTGTTCCGTTTTTTTTCCGATGCACAACTTCGCCGCCAGTGGGCACAAATAAAGATCGTATCGAATTTAAAATGCATTTTATTTCATACATTTGCTTCTAAATATCCAATTAAAAAATTCATTTACCTTTCGATGACATTTATATCGAAGATTATTTTATTTACAGTCCCTTTTTTTTAATAATGCATAGTCCCTTTTTTTTTAATAATGCTAGGGGGCGTAACGGTAAATCACGATTTTCCCAATATCTCTACTTCTAACAGTCCGATTTGACAAATTCTTCCTGCGTTGGATACAGCTCTTGAGAAATGTTCTGCATATAATTTCTCATTTTTGGTAAAAAATGGTTTGACTGCCAGGGGCGTAAGTGTTTATTTTTGCTTCTGATGTATTTGCAATAAAATCTGAGCTCGAAACTCGATTGGAAAAATTCCTCTGTGGTCCGATAACGCTCACCTCCAAAACATTTTTGAGAATACCTCCTGCTTTAAATAGTGCATAATTTTTCCACCAGGGGTTGTACACGTATAGCTTATTTTTGTCCATATCTCTGTTTCTAGGAGTAAAAATTATTTCTTTGTTGGAGAACATTTTCGGATCGAACTGTTTCTCATATAATTTAAAATGTTTCTTAACGCCCAAGTGCGCCACTGAAGGGCATAAGTTCTTGTTTCCGTTTACAGCAATATCTACGGGACTAATAATTTTTCACTAGGGGGCGTAACGGTAAATAGCAATTTTCTCAATATCTCCGCTTCTAAAAGTCTGATTTGAAAAATTCTTCCTAGGTTGGATACAGCTCTTGAAGGGAAATGTTTTGCATATAAATACTCATTTTTGGTAAAGAATGTTTTGGCCACCAGGTGGTGTAAGGGTTTATTTTTGCTTCTGATGTATTTGCAATAAAATTTTAGCTCTAAACTCGATTGAAAAAATTTCTTCATGGACCGATACCGCTCACCTCCAGAAACTTTTTGAGAATACCTCTTGCTTAAATAGTGCATAATTTTTCCACCAGGGGTGTATACGTATATCTTATTTTTGTCCATATCTCTGTTTCTAGGAGTACGATTTGAAAAATTATTTCTTTGTTGGAGAACATTTTTGGTGCGAAAATGTTTCACATATAATTTCAAATATTCTTAACTCACAAGTGTGCCACTAAAGGGCAGAAGTTCGTTTCCGTTTACAGCAATAGCTAGAGGACTAATAACCCGATTGACAAATATTCTCTTGACAAATATGAAAACTCCTTGTGTATATTTTCTTCCCAAAATAATGCAAAATTTTGCCGCTAGGGGGTGCAAATATTTAATCTATTTTTCTCAATATCTGTACTTCTAATTGTCCGATTTAAAAAATTCTTTTAACAACAGATATCATTTACCTTATGGAACACTTTAGGTTTGTATTTGAGAAGGTTTGTGGTTCACAATTCTGCACTGTATGTCATTTGCTATAATAAAGATGGAGAGTGAACAAGATTTTTGCTACAATAAGAAGATCCTCTTCAAATAATGTGTACAACTTTTCCCCTAAAAATTGTAAAAGTCTAAACGTTTTTTTTTTTTTTTTTTTTTTGCTATCTCTGCTTCTGGGAGACGTATTTGAAAAGTTTTTTTTTCCTTAGAATAGCTTTTTTGCTATGAGGAATAACCATTAGCTAGCCTGTTTCAACTTTTCCATTGTGCAAAATTCTTCCACTAAAAGGTATACAGTTATATCATGTTTCCTTCTCTATCTCTTCTTTTAACTGTTTGATTTGAAAATCTTTTTATCTCTAATACCTTCCTTCTGCTAGGCGAAACGTTTTTTGCGCCATTTGTTAATTTTTGTAACATACTTTTTAGCCACTGGTGAAAGTAAGTAACTGATGTTTTATAACTAGCTGAATTTTTTTCTTGGTGGGTTATTTTGACCTTTACTGAAATTTTCTATGAATGCTTTATATAAAAATTTGCCATAAAATTAGATTGCTGTCTAATATCAAAAATTTAAATCTAGTTATTTCTTAGTATTTTCTGAGCAAACTAATCACTTTGCATCTTCAATAATTAGTTTTCTAATCATGCCCAGTTAAATTGCCTTGATCACTTATGAATGCAGTTGTACTCAGCCCTTGGATTTAAGGCTTTCCCGTTATTCTCTTTCATTTCATGTTGGACATTTTTGTGCATACTTTGTTTGCTGGCAAGTACAAATTTAAAACTTAGCTACAGCATCAATATTATGTTTGAAATTCCTTCCATAAATAAAATGTAACACAAATACTTGCTCCCATGATTATGTGTTTAAGAAATAACAATCCCTTTGGTCCTTTGAAAAAGTTCCAAATATTTCATCTTTCCTTACCCTTAAATTTCCAATGTAAGCATTATTTCAAAATAATTAAATATAAATAGTATTTTATGTATTGATTGTGTGGTATATGAAAGCATTTTAAGAGTAATGCCACATACCTATGTATTTTTGGGTTTTATGTTTTTTTTAATTTTGTAATTAGCTTCAATAATTGAACTAATGCCAAAGTAGAAAAATAAAAGTTTCTCAAAATCAGTGTGGTATAGTATACGAAAGTTTAGTAGATATTAAACTTGGTCACATTTTCAGTGACAGTTTTGGTATTTCAGTGTTTATTCGTGATTCTAAGTTTTTGATTGGCTGCAGTGGACAACATTTTTAACATTCTACATTATGTATTAAGTTTGCCCAAGCATGTAAGAAGTTGTTTATTGTAGGTTACAGGTTGAACAGATCTATGGTTTCGTTATATTTTAAGTAAGAGTGTTTGGATCGTATGTCCTGAAAAAGTCCTGGAATTTTGTGATTGAAAAAGCGTATGAACCATGTTTTAAGCTGGGTAGGAGATTTCCAACTATTATGAAAAGTCATCTTCTTTGTTTACCCAGTCCTTGTTCATTGTTTCAAAAAATGAATAAGTCCCAGAAAGAATTTCTTCCACTGGTGCTAAGCCTGGTGACTGAATGCATAGCAGTATTTTAAGACAGAGGCTTGATATTGTGTTATATGATATGCATTTGTATACATCTGATTGAACTGTGCTACCAGCAGGGATATGGCATGTGTGTTTTGTAAGATCAGTGATGGAGGATTTATATGTATGAACACTTAGGACTAGGTGTGAATATTGCAGGACCTAAGGGTGCATAACATTCCTTCATCTGAGGTGATGCAAAATTTAAATCTGAAACTGCATAATATAAGTTATTTGCACTGGTGATATCACATGCACGTGCCCATCACAATCATTTGGGGAAACAAAGTATGTATACATTGAGGGATAGATATATTAATATATAACCCTTCTCATTTCTGTTCAGTGCATTATAAAAAACATCAACATATATTTCATAGATACCAGCTTATGTACTAGAAGTTAATAAAGAAATAGTTTGTAAATATTGCATTTGTTAGTTGTTTTGGTGTAGTTATCCAGAAGCTTCATGTGACAAGGAATAATCAAAAAGTACTTGTGTGAAGTTCAACTTCATACAAGAACTTCCTGGTTGCTCCTTATCACGCAAAGCTTCTGGGTAATCACACCAAAACAACTGGAATGTTTATAAACTCTATTTTCATATTTCTCATTAACTTCTAATGCATAAGTTGGTATGTATGAAATTATATTGATATTTTTATAAGACATTGAACAGAAATTAGAAGTGTTATATATTAGTATATCTTTCCCTCAGTGCATATGTAAAATTGAGTGAATTGCTTGCAGTAAATTTTGCAAGAGGTGCTTTACCTTCTTCAGGTTTATAACCACTTCATTTAAATGAGAGTATAATTCAGTATTTAAAGCTAAATTTTTTTAACACTGATAAATTAAAAATTGTTTACATTTATATATTTCTGATGTAAATGCATCTCATTGGCCTGCAGTGTACAGTCAGCAGGGTATTTGGCAGATTAGGAGTGCCTTTTTAATAGCTGCTCCTGTTTGAATTTTTTATATAATGCATAATAGCAGTTATCTAAATTTAGACGTAATTGAAGATATTAAAAATTTGTTTCTCAACTGTGCTCAACAGAAATTTTATGGTACTCTTTCCTTTATGTGTGAGATGGAAGGTAGCTGAGTGCTTCAATGCCCGTGTAAAAGGTGGCTAGGTTTGGGATTTCTTTAGGCTGGCAATAGTTATGCAAAATTCACCATTATAAAAGCAGCAAAATGTAATAAAATGCTATGGCAGGATGGACTTGCAGCTTTGTGCCATGTGTTAAAATGAAACGTAAATTTGCAAATCTTGCCATGGGTTGTTTTGGACTACTAGCAAAGCTGATAGAATGTAAAACGAGTAAAGTTGTTAACCACAAAATTAAATGTCAACTTTTTCCATTCCATTTATTTTTATTGTCAAATGCTGATCTCTCTATTCTGTCAGATACCAAGGCAACCCATGATCACCTCAGAAAATAACTGCATGTTGCAGTCATCTGTTACACAATAAGTATTTGAGTTTTGGTTCACACCTAACATCAGTGTGCAGTTGAATTAAGTTCTGCAATAATCTTTTAAAATGCTGTAAAAAGATGGAAAAAAGTCAAGCTACTGTGTACAACAGTTTGTGTGCTAATTTTTAACAGATTACTTTATTTAATGTGCTGATTTTACCTGAGGGTCACTGTGTAAATTGATTGTTGGTAGCTGCATAATCCGTGCCATTCATATCTGTGTACAAGTAATAATATTGTTTACAGTGTATTGTGACACATGCAAGTTACTCTGATGGATCATCGTGGATTTGTTCTGGATCTCAAAAAAAAAAAAAAAAAATCCAAAACCTGTTCCTGTTTCTTTTTTGTTGATTAATTCTTCACAGTGAATGACTGCACTAATGACAAATAATGGAACTTACGTCAGTAAACCATCACCTGCTGCAGTTTGTAATGTTGAAAAGTTTTTGGGTTGAGCTCTTGCAAGAAGCTCAACTCAGCATCTCTGCTTCCCATAAAACTTCATTTGTTATAGGAAACTTTTCTAAAACAAAGTTGAACTGCAATTCCTGAAAAAAATATTGTCATGTCAAGATTTTCTACTAAAAGGACAAGGTCTCAGTGGTTAACTTCTTTCTCTTAATACTGTATATGTGCAGTTCATAGTTAGTGCTGCATTAAATGACTTTAAACAGAACTGTGTACCTTGGTTAAATGGACAGGTTCAACTGTCTTTTTAGACTGATGTTGGTGTTGGATAACTGCTGTTTCAGACTTGGATAGTGGAATAAAAAAGTATGAGTCCATTGTCCTTGAAGATCAGTTAGTATCGTGGATATTAATTACAACTGATGTACTTTGGCACATGGTCTCAATGGGCATTCCATAAGAAAGATTTGTCAGTGCTTGTACTGCTTATTTCATCCTCATTTCTAGGTGTATTAAATGGAAATTAAATAGTATCTTAGTAATTAATGTTGGCTACTGCAATTCAGTAATTATTGTAATTTTTACTTAATAAGTTATTGTGAACAAAGTATGCTTTTTTAATTAATGACAGCAATGTCAAAACATAAAAAGTACCTGAGTATAAAATGCACTTTTCTTGTGAAAATGTGGTTATCATTGAAGACTTACATTGTGAATATTATTCTAGAACATTTTCTAAATGTAACATGAAATGTTTCACTTGCATCAATGAAATAGTGCCTGCTTAACTAACATGTTTGTATATATATATATCTCTTTGATTCAACAGTTCCAATGTGGCTTTTAGTACTAGTGGGTTTCATATAAAATTTAACATATGCTACTGCCTAAGCTGGCTTACATGGAAAAATTTTTGAACTAGCAGATTCCCTTCCTGTGAGCTAGACTTTTGATATCCTGTATAAAAAAATGTTAAGTGTATCCGGTGAACTCGGATAGTGGTAATGCTGCTGCTGGCTTCTAAAACAGTTGACCATGTGATGACTTGTGTGCATGCAAATAAGTATATGCATCTGGATTCTAGATTGTTCTGTGTCTTTAAAATAAATCATCTTTTTCTAAGTTTAACAAGATTAAAATGGGGAGAGGGCTCAAGGAAAAAAATATTCTGATTTGCACATTTGAAACACATAAAACCTGTTTAAAAATTATAATGAATATTAATGGATGTCAGGTTTTTTTGTTTTGTTAATTTTGTCATTTTTAAATATTTTGACCAGCCTTTTTTTATCAGTTGTACCATATGAATAATTTTTAATTGTTCATTGTTAGGTTGAGTTGCCTTGACAAATGTCTATTAGAAAAGTTCAAATGAAAACTAGCAACGAAAAATAAAATGGTGTGGAAGATTGAAAAGAAAGTTGTGTGAAAGACAAGCATTTCCATGGTGTCATGTTTTAAGTTTTTTTGCTGTGCTGCATACTATAATAGCATTTGAGTGGTTTTGGTGGCCAGTACTTTACGCAAGAGGGAAGTTGGGGTTTTAATTCAGTTGAGACATGGTTGTTGCCTGGTCTGTCTTAAGTGGCAATAATGCAAAATATATGATGGCAAGTCAGTCAGCATTTATTTTTGTGGGATGTATTATTGTGAAGATTGCAAAATGTACAAAAAAAAAAAAAAAAAAGAAAAAAAAAAAGAATCTTTAATGGAAAGTGAAATACAAATCTAACATACTTTGCAATTTCCACTGCAGTTCTTGCCATGATGTTGCAGTACCTTGCCATCTGTTTAGCCTACTGATGACTGAATTGTTAGGTAACAGTTGAAGACAAAGAAATTATGAAGCCACCAAAGGGGATGTTTTGGTTCCTGTTGAAAATATTCTTGGACTCATCCATTCACTCTGAATTTAATTTTCTTTCACATGGCACTTGGTACTGTTTGTCTAGGGCAACCAAGAACTGTTAGAACATTTATAGGGAACATATAACTCATGAAACACTTATCTCTGACTGCCGTAGCTGTTGTGAAATATTTACTTCAAACTCACTGTGAGTATGAAACAGAAAAATTTTAAAAGTCTTTCTGATAATTAGGGTGAGGTAAAGTAGTTTGGGTGCAGTTATAATTTTTTAAGCATTTCCATTATGCCAGATGCCACACAAGTCATTGTTCAACTATTGCCTGTTTTCTTCTTGTCAAAGCCCATTGCAAGTCATTCATTTTGTGTTGTAATTATTCATCATATGAACACTTATTGTTTTGATTTTTCTTTATTTGCACAACATGAAGTGACCAATGTTTTTAAAATTATATATTTGTTTGAAAGAGTACTTAGCCAGACTGTTTGTATTATTGATAAAATCAAAGTGTCATAAATGTGCCATGTATTTGGTCCATATTTACATTCTCCAGTTTGTGGCAGATGCCCTTAAAAAGCCATCTATTTTTTCCCCCCACAGTATAGAGGTTCTACTTAAATATTTTGTTTACAGTTATGTATAAACCCATATCACAGTCATTCTTGTCGATTTGTATATATATTTTACTGCTTATCTATAGTGTATTATATGCAATTAATGTTGTTCAAGTTTTTTTTTTTTTTTTTTTTGATGCAGCAGAAAGTTAATAAACTTATGTACAGTTACTTAATCTGTCCCTGTGTAGCTATGCATTTTGGTTTGCCAAATCATAGTCATATTTTAACAGAACTTCCAGATTGCAATTAATTCACAAGTAGAAAAGTAAAAAAAAATTAATTGATAGGCATTTGCTGTTTGTGAATGGTAATTTGCTTTCTAAGCTTATGTGCTGCGATTGTGAAGAACTGTACACATCCTACCATCAGCTTTGCTCTTTTTAACACCAGACAAAAGCCAATAAATGAATGAATTCTTTATTTCATAGCAAATGTGTTACGGTAACACCTGTGTGTCTATCAGGATTTCCCAAAATTACGGGTTCTGTTGTAAGATGAATTAATATGTTAATTCATCAATGTTTGAAAATTCGTGCATCAGTATTCATGGATTCAAAAGTGTGCATCTTAACTGATGCATTGTTTTTGCTACTGTTGTAGTGTTTGGACTAAATTATGACTAGATGTAGGAACTTTGTAGTTATGAGGTTTCCGACTGACCTCTTTTATATATAATGTTACGATCTTAATCTGAGCTGCCTGGAATGGCCCACTTGAATGGAGCCTAGTGAAAAGCCATTTAAAAAAAACAAAGAGGGTAGGGAGAGATAAATAAATGTAGCTGTAAACTGACACTGTATCTATTAATAAGACGTTCCAGAGGAATTATTGGATTAAGGAATAGATAATATATCAGTTTACTTGTTATTTAAAAAAAATACAGAATTGCATTTTTTTCCACAGTTGTCTCAATTTAATTAGGTTTTGCCCCTTTCTAAGTACTTCCTGTTTCCTTTTCCTTTCTTTGGAAATAATTGTGATGCCACTTCTCAAATTTTAAGCTGCTTTTGAAATTATGCATTATGTAACAGGACTTATATTTGATCACAGTTTGGATGTTGGAATGCAGTCTGTCCTGTATTGTGCATAGGATTTTCTGTGTTTTATGCATTGTGTTCTTAGTGGAATTTGCTTTTTCATGTTAAAACCTCCCCACCTCCTGAAAGTGATTAATTTTTACTTATTTTTTATTATTATTATTATTATTATTTTCATAATGTGTGTGGTACTTTCTACCTTTTATAGAAAGGCACCATTCCAAATTTGAAATGTTTATTATAAACTTTTGGTATTGGGATAAAGTCACATTAACCTCCTTATTATGCATTGATTGAAATTTTCACTTCTTGATAATTAGTTTAATTTTGTGGTACCAGGATCACATGTGGTATGAGAACAGTGCATTCAGTTTTCAATTAATGAACAAGGATGCAGATAGATATTTACACTTCTCCGTCATGTACAGACAAAATCATTGAGGTCTCTTTCTTTAAAATCAAAAGCATTTATGTGTTTTACATACAGGAGATTCTTCTGCAGAGTCACGGAAATCGGCCTGTTTTCGGCATCATTTGGGTCGTTCTTGAGGTTGATGCAAAAGTGAAGGTAAATTTTGGAGGTGCAGGGCATTTTCTATGTGATGACCATATTTCCTCTTTCAAAACTTTCAAAAACTAAAGTTAAAGGAAGTGCAGATTTTCTTCATCATCATAATTAATTTTTCTCATGATGTTGCTTCTGTCCAGTGTTGTTGTTAAGCATAATTTTGTTTTATAATGTTGGTATATCAGGTTGAAACTGTGGGTAACAATTTACGAAAACAGAAATTTGAGGGTGCAAAAAATTTCCCTGCATTCTTCAGGCATGAGATTCTTCTGCAGATTGCAAAAATTTCATCTGAGTCATTCTTGAGGATTGATGCTTAACTAAACAGAAATTTTTCTGGGGGTTGGTAGGTGTGGAGGTTTTCTGTCTTGAGGTTGGAATTCTGTATATCAAAACTTTGGAAGTTAGAAGGAGCGAAGCTTCCTCCCATAATTGTATAGTGTTTTCCCTTGTAATGTTTCTTTTTCCTAGTATTGTTGTTAAATATTTTATTTCACAAATATTTGTATTTCAGCTTGAAAATGGAGGAAAATCTTTCCGAAAATGGAAGTCTGGCAGAGCAAAAGATTTCTTCCAGAATTGTACTTTTTTTAGCCCCAGTGCTGTTCCTTTTATTCTTTGTTGTTGTTAAATGTTGTTTTCCCCCATGAATAGTTGCATTTCAGCTTCATAAGGAAGGGAAAATTTTTATGAAAACAAAAGTTGAGGAAGTTGGAAAAATTTTGAGAAATGAGATATGACATCAAAGGTTTTAATGTTTTAGATAAATAACGAAAGCTTTGACAAATATTGTGTATTCATGGTCTTCAGGCTGAAAGTTCTTTCAGTGTGATGGATGAAATTACTGTCATTTAAGGTCATAAGGGGGGGGGGAGAAAGATAAGTGACAAAGAAATGGGAAGGAAAAGACATTAAAGCAGAAAGAAAAACTAAGCAATGGGTGCTATGTGGCTACAGAATCAACAAAGGACAAATCTGGTTATGGAATTTGTTCAGAAGAAAGCAAGGCTTGCTCTCAAGAGGAAACTTGACTAATGTGTAAGCAAGTACAACAACAAAACAAAATAATAATAATAATAATAATAATGAAAAAAAAACTGTTTGAAACAGTGTCTTTAAGAACCATTTTATTTTGTTTTAATTCAGTAATTTTATATTGTGAAAGCAGTAGTGTATGTACTTAATATTTACGCAAATTACAGTAAACAGTTCTGTCTTGCTCATGCTGTGTTATATTCACACTTTTTTGTCACATGTTGTGATTTTTAACCTGGTCACAAAATTCAGCTTATTTTTCTCTCTCTCTTGTCAGTGTCATGTATGATTACGGTAGCAAAAATTTTGTTTGAAACTGAATATATAATGAATGCTTCCAGTTGTAAAATATCCCTCCAATACAAATTTATACTAATTTTAAATTGCTGTATAGATATTACTGTGGATCACATACGTGCAATTAAAAAAAATGATTTCAGTGAAGGATAAAAAGTAATTATTCCCCCTTCCTGTGTCATGTATAGTATAAAAAGATTAATGAGCTGAGAATTTTCACATTTTTTACCATAATAAGAAGTGCAATATTGTCACAAGGACAATAAGGTTTTTCCATACTTATTATTGTAGTGTAGGTATATTTCATTTTCATGTAAAATTTAAATCTAAAATACAGGGTGTCCCATAAAGGTGTAACCAATTTCAAATAATCATAACAGTTTTAATATAAGTGACCTCAATACACAACTTGTGTTAATTAACAGAACAGATAATGAAATTTTATGGACATTTGACATGGGCACCATTTGTCACCCAAACAAAACAATGTCTAAACGGTATTCCAGTTCCAACCATGTTCATTCGAGAATGTCCACGTTAACTTTCTGCAGTACATGTGTAATCCTCCTCTTTAGGTCAGCAATGTCTGTAACAGGGGTGCTGTAAACCCCACCCTTCATGAATTCCCATAAAAAAAAAAACAAAAAAAACAGGCTGTTAAGTCCGGCAAATGTGGGGGCCATGCAATGAGACCACCATGCTAATCCATTGATTGGGAAATTTGGTATCCAGAGATCTCCTCACAATCAAAGCCCAACGAGGTGGTACACCATCTTGTTGAAAAATGACCAGAGTTGCAAGTTCATCCAACTGGGGATACACAAACTGCTCAATCATGTCCAGGTAATTATCAGCTCTCATGGTTGCTTCTTGAAAGAAAAGGGTCCAATAACACGGTTAACCATAATGCCACACCAAACATTCACTTTTGGGCTAGCATGTTCATGTTCTATTGTGCAATGCAGGTGGTTTATTCCTTAAATTCTCACATTCTGTTTATTAACCTTTCCAGAAACATGGAAAGTGCACTCATCCAAGAAACAGATTTGTCTCAGGAAAGATTTAGCACTTGCAATGTTCTCCAACGTCTCTTCAGCAAACTGTTTACGCTTCACATGATCATCTGGGGTTATGTGATGGGGTTATCTGCAGTTTATATGGGTGCATTTCCAATCTCTGGCACAACACTCTGTGCACTGACAACTTAAGGATGGCCAGCTGTGTTGTGTTGCTTGTCTGATTGACTTTCGAGGGCTACGAGTGAATGTTTGTCTCACAACCTCTTCCCTTTCTGGAATCAGTGATGGCCCTCCAGGGCTTTTTTTGTTTTGTTTGTAAGGATGCTACCAGTTTCCTTGAATGACTTGTACCACTTTCTGATGCTGTTACGTGTGGGCGGTTTGCTCTCATATTTTGTTCTGAAATTCTGCTGAACCTGCGTTTAGGATCGGGTTTCAATAAACCAATCCACAATCTGTGCTGTCTTCGCAGGATCCGTTGGGTACACTTTTAGAAAACTTTAGGGTATTCCTTACCACCTGCAACAAACAGAATGCTGATGTTAGTTTTGAATCCAAAGTTATCATCATTTGAAATTGATTACACCTTTTTGGAACACCTTGTATTTATAAATGCAAGTTTGTTTCCTTAATATTAACTTAAATTTGCCTTTTGTGCATTAAAGAGGAAATATAACAGTAGGCGTGCACACACACACACACTGAATAGACCACTTTCTGTTGTCAACCACCTATCTATGATAGCACTCATTTTGTTGCATTGTTGAAGTATCAGATTGGCTTCAACATTGTTGAATATTTAATTAAGGAGTTTACTGGTGGTTGAGTGGTTTGAGTTGCTGGCTTCAGACCAGTTGTCCAAGATGGGCCTGGGTTCAAGTCCCAGTAAGGCATGAATGGTGTTTGCCCGCTGACGCTGTCCCTTCCCTGGAATTGGTGACTGGTCTTAAATTAGGACCAGGTGACTGCATATAGCTCTCAGAGTTGCTCATAGTGGTAATTAAATGAAAGAAGAAGTTTGCTTGGAGTTATAATGATCCTACTCTTTTGTTGCTTTTAGGTAGGAACACAGTGTATAAAGTGTTCATTGGTTCAGGATATAAACAAACAGAAATCAGTGTGTGTTATGCTGTTGATATGTATGTAAATGACTAATTCACTCACTGTTTAACTGAGAAAACTTGGGTGAGCCTCAAGGCAAATTGTAAGTAGCTGTTCTTCATGTATGTGGAGTTGCACAACTTTAGACAAGAATGTCTCTTGATTTTACACACATCAAAACATTGTATGACAGTGTAATGTATCTGCATTGATTACGGGCCTTCTCAGTACATTCAAATTCATATTGTGAGTTTGGTGGAGTTTTATTGTTTAGTATCACCGCTTTTAATGACAATATAGATTGTCTGTCTCTTAAGCTAGCTAGTTGAGTGCTTGATGGCCAGTATCTGTCAGTGTGTGAAATGGTTTTAAGGGTATGATGAGAGCAAATTGTTAATTTGTTCCCCAAGAGGCTAGTGAATAATGAGTTATGCATTTTTATACAGCTGTAAAGATTCAGGTCATAGATTTCATTTTTTATCCTAGCAGTTGCAGCTGATACTTTTCCTGATGTTCTTTTGCATTTTGTTTTGACTGTACAAGTATGTTCCTCTCTGTGTCAACATTCCAACTTGACTAACAACAATCTTTCCTTGTGTATTTTGGTGCTTATCGAACATGCTGTCTTATTTGATAGTCTTTCTTGGTTTCCTTTTATTACTGTATGATGTTCACATTTCTAGTTTTTAGAAATGTTCTTTAGCCCTTGAGAACATTTTTTTGGAAAACCAGTTTCCAGAGTTATTTCATCAAACTTTTGAAGCTGCTGCATTAAAAATGTTGTGTCAGGCCTTACATGCAGATTTACGTGCAAATATCATTTGGAGTTATTGTTTTTTTTTTTTTTTTTTTTTTGTTTGATGGCAATTTGCTTTTGGATTTTGTGACATTTATCTTTCCATTTTTAATTATTATTCCTGAAAAAAAAAGCATATGTATGTGAGCATTGAGTGCATACTAAGAATTTAGTAACACATTAAACCTGTTTTCGTCAAAAGCCTGAAAAATTTTATGCCAATATAAACTTGGGTCCTAATTTTCAACTAGCAATTTTATTATAGGCTTGTCTATTTACTGGTTAAATAAGGTTTGTGTTTCATTCAGGAATCCTGAAAACCCTCCCAGCATATGCTATTCTTATATAGGTGGGATATTCAACATTTTTAGCAGGTTGCCAGAGTTTAATTCTTAGGACTGACATTGGTTTTTAACACTTACCATGACTCAATGGTCATGTTAGGCCATTTATCTCAGTTTAGAAATTCCTCATTAGAAAGAAGATTAGAGACTTCTCCTAAAAAAAGTGTAACCCCCACCCTGCCCGCTCACTTTTCAGCCCTTTAAATAATGACAGAACTGTCCAGCTAGTGGGGTTGAAAACCATCCATCATTTTTACATGGCAAACCATTTGTTTTAATTATTATCACATGATGTAATATAATTTCTAATCAAGTAAGTTATTAGCATTCCTTTTTTGTGTTCTTTAACAAGAACCTAAGTTATGGATGGCCAGGGTGCACGTGTGTACAGGCTCGTTGATAAAATAAATTGCAAGCTAAAACTTTATTTGAACAGTCAAACATTACTAACAGATGAAAATCCTCTAATTAAATTTAAAATATAATGAGAAAGTTTTGATGTAAATTATTGTGATACTTGTCACTCTGCATGACTGCTACAATTTCCCCTAAAATTGGAGTGTTGTTGAAAGTACCGATGCACATGCTTATGAGAAACTAATTTTAGATACTATCATTTTTCTGTCCAGAAATGTTTATTAATTGTCAGATTCAGGTATTTTGCAAGCTATATTGTCCTGGTTTTGGCTGATTGATTTCAAAAAAGTTAACATGTTTCTTTTGAGACTTGGAAAAATAGTTATGTTCTAGCAAGTAAAAAGGAAGGACAAAAAGGAAACTACATTCTCACTTTTTAAAAACAAAAACACTTTAAATTTCATGTCCAATTGTTCAGTTTTGTTTTCTTTCAACTTCTATTATAGACTTGCAGTGTTTTCAAGACACATGGGGAAATGTTTCAGTTCTCCAGGTTGTAAAGTAATTTTTATCTTCCCCAAATGTTTCCTGAAAAGTTTGTTTTTTACCACATTTACATCAACGTTTTTGGTTTTTGTCTTTTTTAGTTCAGCTGTTATGGTTTGGCAGTGAAACTTACTAGCAAATCTTTATCTTGTTGGTTACTGATAAAAATCTTTCTCATATTTTTAAATTTAGCTATTATAGTTCGGCAGTGAAACTAACTAATAAATCTATGTTCTCTGTTACAGATAAAAAATCTGTTTTCCGCTTCACGAGCTTCTTAATTTTCTGTAATTTAAGAAATCTTGTCAGAAATGTGCCGAACCAACTAGCGTCTGCATGCAGCAAAAGTTCAAGTGCATCAGTACTTAAAGTAAACAGTCTCTGCAAAACATCTCTACAAGCTCAGTCAACTAATTTAGATGCATTATTCATAATGCCTTTCATGTTGAATAGTTTGTTACATAACACTGGAGTGATGCCATCATATATTTAAAAAAATCAGAATCTGTTACCATTTTTTCATATTAAAACAGATCTGCTGATAAAACTGGTCATTACTGGATTATCATTGCTTGGAAAAGGCACATCTGACAGTGGCAAGGACCTCTGTCTGAGGAACTGATGCAAAATTAAGCTTCAGTACAAAGATTGCTGAGGTACCAGCTATTTCTCTGTCATATTGGCCAAAAGACTCCATTGCACTGGGTTTTGTTGCACAACCGTTAGGTGAAATGGCCAGCTGGAACTGTTTGTTGTGGGCTGATTCCCACATTGATTTTTGAGAGTTTATGCTCAAGTTGTGTATTAAGATTGCTGTAAATGGAGATGTTTGATCCATCAACAATAAATAAAGTATAGCACCATCAGTTTTAAATTTTAATCTGGCAGATGAGCTTTTTTCAAGAGGCTAACATCTGAATCTCAGAGAACAGCTTAGTGATATATATATATATATATATGTATCATTAGTTGATAATGAGAAAAATTTAAAAACAAGTAATTCATTTCATAATTGAATATACCAAGTGCCTCAAATATATTTCAACATGAATTCTTCAATGTAATAACATTCAGAATTTCTTTACTAAACAACAATTGAACATCCTTGCATATATGTTTAAGTTACCAGTCTATAAGTTAGTGGATTTATCGGATTGTAATAAAACAAGCTTAATACATACATTTAATGTCACCCAGAAAAAAAAATAAAAATAATGAAAGACATATATGTTGTTGTTTTTCGTTTACCGTAGGTTTATTTCAGCAACTAAATTTTCTGCTTTTTAATTGTATTATCAAAAGTTGTAAATCTATAATTGAGAAGAAATTATTTCCATTTTATTTTTAAAGTGAGTGGCAACAGTTACTATTCCCAATTTATTGATTGCTTTTACAAGTATTTCGTTGGAAAGGAGAAAAATAAAGAGATTAGTTTAAAAAAATTATTTTTGACATCAGTATTTTTGTTGTTGAGGTTTATAAAAAAAATTATTAAATAACAGCACTGTAGTATTCACAAACGAAGATGAAACCAAAATTTTAAATGTGAGTAGTGTAGAACAGAATAGCACAATTGACAGTTTGTGTCGATTGAACTTTGGGGAGAGTGGGCAAAATGCATATGAAATGATCCAAATTTTTAATTCCTTTCTTCTTACTGGTCAATAACACACACTCATTGTAGTGATAATGCTATCTGTACTGTAGGACGTAACTGCATACCATACCAGTGCATACATGATCGTAGTCGTTACTCAGTTAAGGGTTACAGGTGGCAAAACAGAGTTCAACTAGAGTTCTGCATTGAAGGCATGATTAACTAACTGGTTATATATTTACAATCAATGTGTTGAACATTCTATGTGAAATGAAATTATTAGCACAAATATTATCTCACTTATACCTAACAGTAATAAACAATGGTTAAAATTTGTTTTATCTGTGAACAAGTTCAGGACTGTGAGTTGCAGACAGCTGCGGCAACCAACTTAATTCTGTTGTGGAAGAACTTCATATTTTTGTGGATTTTTTTTTCAGTAAATTTATTAATGATTAATTGCTATGCATTGCATTAACAAAAGCATCTTAAACAGCTTTTGATTTTTAAGGAACTTTACAGGCGTTGTTACTTAAGTTTTGTGTAAGCAGTTGTAGCATAGTTGGGTCACAGTCAGTCAGTGCTTACAGGGGGAAAAAATGCATTGAAAAATTTCTTAAAAGTATGCACCTGAAGTGCAGTAATTGATTTTTTGTAAAAGGATAGCATTAATGATTTTAAACACAGTAGTTAGTTTTAATACCAGTTATTCATGAATCATTATATGTGCTTTGAACTGAATAGAAACTTTTATTCAGATTCACAGAAGGTAATTGTGTTTTGATAGTCAGTACTGTGCATGTTTGGACATTGCTTCATAATCTTCATAAGTTACTAGTGTGGGGGGGGGGTTCCTGCTCATTTCTCAATGAGTCTGCAGTAGAAACACAGGTTAGTCTTAATTGGCTCATTAAAGGAATCACAAGATTTAGAAAAATGCTAATGTTGGCTCAACCCATAGATAATAAATTCCTACCTAACAGTTTTATGCATATATTAGTAAAGACTTATCCGCCCTGGGGATGCAGTGGTCTAAGCGCTGGCTTCTCTGACACCTGACCATTCATCGTCCGAGATGGGCCCAGGTTCAAGTTCTGGATGAAGCGTAGGTGGTGTTCTTGTCTTTATGGTCCTGGCTCTGTCCCTTTTTGGGAACCAGTGGCCCTGAGTTAGAGACAAGCAAGAGCTTGTCACCCATAGAGATACTCTTGATGGTCGTTAAACCCCAAAACAATTTTTTTCTATATTTAAATTTAAAAATAATGTATATACATTAAAGTTGTAATGAATATACATTTTTTTTAAATAATGGAACAATTACATTTTAAATGCTGCATGAAATGCATGTATAACAAGAATTTAGTGCTCAAGACTTTTAAAATGATTTTTAAATCAGAAAATTATCATTCCTGATAAAGTAAATAAAATTAATAAAAAAAGTTGAATGTTTTCATAGATCTCTGTACCTTCCCAATATGATAACGTGTAGGATGCCTCAAATCAGTGAATGTTATTCTGAAAGGAAATACCAATATTTTATATTTACTTTAAAAAATAATTATTAGACATTAAAACCTAAAAAAAGTATAGGATCCATTTATTATCTGCTGTAGTTTTAAGTGGAAGGAAAATAATTATTTATTAGTTTCACATTTTGGATATTTTAAGCACATAAAAAATACCATTCCAATTTTCTGTAAAATTTGAGAAGTGTGCTTTACTGTTCTCATTCATGTGCACTGTCTGGAAAAATATGTATTTTATTAGTACAGTAAAGGCTTCAGCTGGATCTCATACATGTTATGCCTTGAAGCAACCAAAATTGGAGGTGAATAAAGACATGAAAGGTTCTGTAGAATTTAAAAACATATTCTTGTTTATCATTGAGTTACAGTGGTGGTGTGAAACTGTACAATAACTTAAAATATTATTTTCTCATGTGATAAGAGATTTAAATGTTTTGTTCATATTATATATCTTATCTTTTACTCATTCGAAATTTCTTGTGTTCCAGGGTTTACATATTTATTTAAAAGTATTAAATGCAATAGATATTAAAAAGGAGTAGTTAATTTTTTTTTAGTCCTTCCTGTTTTATCTGTGCTTTCCTTTTCTTTCAAGGTATGGTTAGCGACATCATAAAGTTATTAAAGTTAGTGACACCTGTGCATGAAGACAGTCTTATTTGTGCAAGGCTGAAAGAGAGTTCTGTCATTACACTTTGGGTCATTTCACATCAACATAACCTGTGCTTGGGACTGTTCCATTACCCACTTATCCTCGTGAGGAGTACTGCTAAATCCTTCTCTACATGTTGCAAAGTCACTGGCACATGGAATGCTACTGTTTTCTTTATGTCTAACTAATGCTTAACCTCCTCCCTCTGTTCAAGCTTGTTGTTAGTTCAGCCTCAGTGGCCCTATCTGCCATTATCCTCCCACTCCTTTTTTATTTTTATTATTTTTTTTTATTTTGGCATATGACATGCTAGTTGTGACACACACACACCACAGGTCTCTGAATAATTCTATGATTGTTATTTTTTTTTAAGTTTTACATGTAACAATAAAATTAATGATATCAATTTTTCAAAAGAACCACACATATTTATACTTATGAGCTTGGTGAAACAGGAACACAAACTAAGTGAAAATCAATCATTTGGTGGAAGTGTCATTCTAAACCAGATAAATTACATGAAACATATAGCATAAATTATCAATCAGAAATGCTAAAATTAATAATCATTTCACTAAAAAATATTTGCAAGGAAATTATAAACATAGTGATTATGCTATGTAGTTCACTGGTTTGCACTTTAACAAGATTATTTTTTAAATGAACAGAATAGAAGTTTATCAGTAAAGAGCAACATGTTGGGATCACAAACAGTATAATTTCCTTTGTTTGGGCATTTGTCCCCACTTTGGTGGCACAGTGGAAACAGCACTTACCTGTTCTAATTGTCAAATGCCTGCCTCAACCAATATACTTTTTTTTATTGTTGGAATGTTCATGAAACATACTTTCACTTTTGGAATTGCAGAATTATTATTTTTCCTCATCGTTGCTGATGGGCTTTCACCTAGTGTAACTATAATTACACCTGAAAAACTATCGAAGTAAATTATGTTGTACTCACAACAACAGTATGAAATGTATGGAAAATTACTTAAAACAAATGCTGATAGACCTTGTGCAAACAATCTTTTCTGAGCCTACATTACTGAACAAAACACCACATCTAAATTATAATTTTGAAATTAGATATGTATTATTTTTGAAATCATCTTTTTTTTTTTTTTTTTTTTTTTTTTTAAATTGTAAGGGATACAAAGGAAATCACTTGTAATGTAAGAGCTTTTGTGGTAGAATACAGCCAGTAGAAACAAGCCAAGGGCATGAGTGAGGCTAAGAACTAGGACTAGAGAGAATGGAAACACTTCCTGTGCCACAAAATACATTTCAGCATGTGGTGTCGTGGAGTTGAATCATTGCTCTCAAGGTAAACAAGTAAGCAGAGGAGCTGGAAGTACAGATCACGTTGAGGTGAAATGACTCAAAGTGGAAGAAAATAACCTTTCTTCCTTGGACCTTGCAGAAATTGGTATTATGAAGATGGCACCAGTACCTTAACTTGAAGGGAAAAGTACTGTTGAATTAGGCCTAAAAAAATAACTAATTTTAATTGTCATTGCATTTTTATATTTTAAAATCAATATTATAACACAAAAAATTGAGAAATTTCAAACGATTGGCTAATAGCAAATGTATTGTTGAACAATTACACTTGAAACAAAAATGAAAAGACTTTGAAATCCTCAGATTTTTCTATCTAGTAATGGAATAGGCACTTAAAAATGTGAGGAAAATGTAATCTTTACAGTCATAAGAGAAAATAAAGTAATAACTCATGGCTATTACCAGTGTTTTTTCAAGGCAGAATAGCTTTTGCTATTATGATTTTTATTCTGAGTATTATAATTTCTGAGATAATTTTCATAGACAATATCATTATCAGACTGTCATGTTAACAACACACTATCAGTGCTGTCTTCCTTCTCTTTCCATGTTAAGGTAGGGGTTTATTATTGTGCTGCTTTGTTTGCCTTGTGTGTTACTGTGGTGAGAGCTTGAAAGAGATGGTTCTTCTTTCAAACTTGGCCCACAAATGATAATATTCTGGGTTAAAAATCCTTAAAAATATAAGAAATGCTTGTGTGTGTCTGTTAGCATTGTTGAAGGTGGATTGCTGTTTTGCATCAGGGTAACATTCATGTACAATGAGAATATTTTTGGAAATGACAAACAGGATGTGTGTGTGTGCACATGCATTAACACCTGCCTTATCACATTTTTTGCTGTTAGTGCAATGTTATAACATTTTAATTCTGGAGTTTCCAAACATGGTTGATCTGAACTTGGGAAATCAGGGCCTTTGGATGGATCATAAAAAGCTGAGGTAAACGAGCTATGTTAGTGTTTAAATTCATTGTAAATTTATAAACAGTGTATGCAGTCCTAACTTGAAGTGTGCCCTTAGCAGAGCATTAGTTACTTGTGTCTGTGAATATAAATTACTCATTCAGAATGGTGAATCTTATACTTATATTAAGATTCTGCACATGAATAGTATGTAGTTATGGCAACCTGTTTTGTTTTTTTCCCCTGTATATTGTCTGATATTGTGTCATTAGCCTACAATGATTATTTGGTACTACTAGTACCTTCTGGTACCATTTGAATGACAGAGTGAACAGGATTTTGTAACAGGGACAAAAATGGTTCAAAAGCTACTGTGCAGGATGTTGGGCAAGAGTTCGGAGCATGCGGACATATTTTTAAAGTAGTAACCTGGGGAAAGAGGTGGGTTTTTAGAAATTCCCAGTGTTATTCTTTTTTGGAGTAATGCAGTTCATAAAACATGCTGCTTGTATCAGAGCTTTTTCGTAGGTTTTCTAAAAGTTGATGCATCTGATTTGAAGCTTTCACCCCAGATTATCAAAATGAAGTGAAAAAATATTTTTTAGCTTCTGAAGTATATTAATTACTGACAAGATGTGTGCATATCTGGATAAATGAAAAGATTTCTTATTTTTTTCCCTTAACTTGAAAATATACAAACATGCAGAAAAAATTTACCCTGTGTTCTTGTGTTACTCCAAATTATAGTAACATAGGATTTTATTATATCTTAAACCGAGCCAGTGTAATTACATAGTGCTTTTTAGAGCTTGTATTTCAAATGTAGATTGATCACAGCAAAATTCAGTATGGAAGTTATTTTTTTCTTTCTTTTTGTGTAATATGCTCCATAGTTTGTGTTTCAGACTCACATTTTCCATTTGTCTGTGCTCATTAAATTGAAATTGACTATGTGGGCTCACAGTTTTTCTCTGCCCACTTCAGTGACTGATTTATGTGCTTGTGTATGCCCAAAGGTGCATAGTAAAAGGTTGGTTTTGGTGTGGTTTTTATGTAGTGCTACAGTTTAAAAGTTTTTAGACATGGACTAACTGATGAGTCTAACTGATCAAAAGATTTGTGGCTAATACAGAATTGGTAACTAAAAGAGGTGGGGGGGGGGAGACCAAAATAATGGATCATTTTCTGTATTACCTTTTTGTGCATTTGAACAGAATATACAATGGCTTGTTCATCATGCTTATCACACCACTTCCATGCTAATAAAAAATCAACCGGTTATTAATTTTAATGTTTAGGAAAGATTGAAAACACATTCAAAGTAGGCAGATTTTAAGTTGTCTTATGAAAGAAGGAAGTTTAATAAACTTTTTGAGATTGAATAGTGTGACATTTCTTCTAGTGGAAAGTATTCTAAGCTCTTTACTACTAGTAAATGCACATTTACTTTATAGGAAACTGTATCAGAGTTTAAGTGTTGTAAGTTGTGGGGTTAAACCTTTTGCACATTTTATATTAAACATTTTTAGTTTTATTGTGTTGTATGGCAGCTTAAGCAATTATTAGCATGAAAGTAAAGTGCAAGTAACAAAAAAAAAAAAAACTATATGCCATTTATTTTCAAAATGTCAGTTAAAAGAATGGTAACAAAAAGTGTGGTTACAAATGTAATACTTATTAATGTTAGAAAAGGTGGGAATAATTTGTGATTACTAGGTCAGCAACTTTTAAGTTAGTTAGGGGCTGACATATGTATGTAAATGTATCAGCATAGTCAGCAAATTAAAAACGGATTTGTGCTGCCCAGAAATTCTTAAGAAAATCGCCAGTTGCTGAGGGATAGAGCTCGCGTTCAAATCACTAGCAAGAGTAAAATGTTGTGTTTGCTCTTTTCTATCAGTTCTGTTAATTCCTTGAAGCTAGTAACTCTTAGTTTAAGAGTAAGTGCCATTCACAGTCATAAAACTTTAGAACAATTTTATTCAAGTAAACATCCTTCACGAAACTTTTGTCAGATAAATAGTTTATTGGCTGGAAATAATTAATGGATGCCATGTTGAAGTGTTGATATCACTTTGAGAGAGTAGAATTTGAAACAAAAATATATTTTGCTGCCTCTATTAATTAGCCCTCATTAAAAGCCAAAAGTAGGTTTAATTATTATTTTTTTTTTTTCTAGGTGTCCTAGTTTTCAGTTCTGTGGTTTTCCCCTGCAGTCATGTAGCCATGGATTAATTTTACTATGCAATGATAATAGTCTATGCCCCCACCTTCAAGATGTATTTTCTCATTACTTTAAAAACAGCTTAACTGTATGGCCCAAATTGAATTCGCGATAACTTTATATCTAAATTTTTCTTTACAAATAATTTTCTTGTTTTGATTGAGTTAAACGTTAAAGCATGTTTTACATCCATCCATGGTTGCTTCCATTGTAGATTATGTAAGAAATTTACACCTCAAATTACAGCTATCCATCTGTTAAATTTGATTGATCTCAGTCATGTCAAATCACTGATTTCTGACCAATAAGATGCACTGCATTTCTGGTCAACCTTTAAAGTGGGTGTTGAGCTCTCAATATCAAGACATAAGCAAAGAAATTGTCACATAATATGGCAACAGTACATTTTTAAAGTATTTTAATTTTTAGGTAAGTTTTTTTCATCCATGACCAATTTACTTTGAATATAAAATTTGATTGTGTTTTAAATACTAAGCACACAACAGTACTTTTTTTTTTTTTTTTTTTTTTGTGAATCCAACGGACAACAAATTGTTTATTCAGTAAAATGTGCCATGAACAAGGGTCCGACTTAAATTTTCAATGTTCAAGAGCATTATTTCTGTTAAAAGTGTACTGGCTTTAATGATAGGAGGATATATAGAGAAGCTTTTTATCAACTGTCAAGGGTTTCATTCCAGAAAGACCTTGTGTTCGTAAGTCATAGCTCAACCTATTCCAATTTTATTTTTTTTCGCTAATAATTAAGCACCACCATCATAAAGAAAAATTCAATAAATGTTAAAAATAATTCTGTAATTAATTAAAATGGATTTTTGTAAATTGTGCAGTGTGTTTGATACTAACTGTATTGCACATAAACTGAATATGTACAAGTAGTTAGAATTGTTTTTCAAGTTAAATCATGTTAAATAGGCTTAGAAAATACAAATAGATTTCATTTGCTAAATTATAGGTTGATGTCAGATTTGCATATTTTATTGGTTTCTTTTGCTGTGTGTAACATGCTCCTGTTTTTGATTTAAATGTATAATCATAAATAGTTCAGGAAACACAAGATCCTTTACTGTCAGAAATGATGATAAATTTAAAATCACAGAATTTTAATCCAGCAGCCAGTCACTGTGGTTGAATTGAAATCTGTATTTTAAAGGCTAAGATTTATATTATAACATGGCCACCAATCCATGTATGCTTGAAGCATTATTGGGATCATGTTAGTTAATGGGGTGTACAGAAAATATATTGCATGTACTGAAATTCTTATTAGTAAATTTGCAGGTGGCAAGAATTTTTTTTAAATTGCTCTTGGAAAGTTGGAAAGCTCTAAAATTGTACTATGTACGAATGTATTCTAACTGCAACTTTTGTCAGTTTAGATTAATAAACAAAGAACTAATGCATTTCTGAATTAAAAATCTTAACTCCCCCCCCTCTCAGTCTGTTAATGTCCTTTCTGTAACTATTTGTTTTCCCAGTCAGCACCCTGACCTTTTACAATACTAGAATAACACTTCTTTCTGTGTGTACATATATGTACATACATACACATGCATGTGTAATGCCGTTAGATATATTTGTGTTCTCCCTTTAGTTTAATGGTATTTTTTTTCTTCCTTTCCATAAAGTCGCATACTCAAGGACTCGTATATTTTTCAGAGTGTATTCATCATTAGTTTGTATTTTGATGTCCAAAAATTTTGTTATGTGTTTAAACATATGGTATGAAGTACAAATATAGTTTATATTCCTGTTGGAAGAAATGGTGCAAATCATATTTGTCATACTTTTGTTATGTTGTAAGGACATTGTGGGAGGATTTTTCCTACCAGAAAACTTTGATACATGCAGTGATAGTCACAGTACCATGGTAAGGTTCTGTTGACAGCTACTGACTACTTTAAAAAATAGATTTCCTAGTACCATCCTTTTCTGTAGATATCAAAATATTTTTTTTATGAGCTTAAAATGTATGGCAGTCTTAAGTTGAACTATATTGTGCACCACTTTATTCATTCATTTCTTTGCCGTGTTGTTTGTCCTATTCTATTTAAGTTTTCCCTCTTTTATTGCCATTTCCCAAAATAATTAAATTCACCAGGTATTTTTAAACATTTCTTCAATAAACTAAATTATTACCTTTTCAGATCATAACAACCAGCAAGTTTTTGTCATTATTTTCACATCATTTGTGTTTACCCGGTGAATGTTTTAAAGGCTTTTGCAATGATGAATTCATTAATGCAAAAGCTCCCCCCCCCACACACACACACACATTACATTTTTTGCTGTGTAGGCTCTTTTATGTGTATATGGATTTTTCCATCTTTATTTCCCTTCCATGTTTTTAGTTTTCTTTTCTCAATCTAGTTTTTAGCCCAGGGTGTTCTTCATGTGCCATTTTACCTAAGGTTTAACTTGGAAAAATGTTTTTAATTACCGTATTTTTCGGTTTTAAGTCAATAAAGGGTATAAGTTGCGTGGGTTAAATTTTTTCTGTTTCCTTATCTTCATTCATAGATAAGTCGATCCTGAGTATAATAAAACAAGACTAGAACAATTGGAATTAGTGCTCCAAGAGAATGTGAGGTAACTTCTGCATTTTTCTTTACATGCAAAAAGTTGCTAGCACTACCATGTTCCTTCCCTCCAACCAACCAGTCAGAGGAACAGCTGCACAAAGGTGAAAAATAAAATCAAGTTTATGTATGTGTGTGCCAAATCAGAGTGATTCTTGCAGCATGAGTTTTGGTTCACTACTTTCTCACAGGGTATGATTGAAATCAGAAACCAAAATAGCTTTTGATTTCAATCAAAAAGATGAAAGATGAAATAAATTAAGATGATCATAATAAGTGGAAGCAATAGTTGATTTTAATTTTAATTCAGTTGAGAGATTGGCAGAGCAAAAAAAAAAAAAAAGGATGCCTTCACTAGCAGCTGGGCATTGCTATTCTTAAAGCACATGCACCACCTGCTGTCGACACAATTGTTAGAGCAGCGAATCAGCTGTGTGGCAGCGACATGTTTCAGAGGTTTAATCATTGCGAGATGCATCTGTTGTAGTTCTGGTGGCTTTGCAAAACCAGGGATGAATGCCACCCATGAGGGGTGCAATTTACATACAATAGCAGCTGCCGGCCTGGTGGCACAGTGGTCTAATCGATGGACTCTGATCATTCATCTGTAAGGGGTCCAGTTTGATCCTGGTGAGGCATGGATGTCGTGTTTGTCTTATGGCACTGGCTCGCCCTTCCCTGGAGCCAGTGACCCTAAATTAGGGACAGGCGACTGCTTATAGCCCATTAAGTTGCTCACGGTGGTCGTTAAACCTCCAATAAAAAAATTATAAAAACATACAAAAGCTGTCCCTCTAAATCGGTCGCTGCAATTTTAATGTTTTTGTCAAACGAAAATATTTTTTTCAGCAACTTTTAAACAAGTTCTTAATAAATGAAATTTTACATTTCCGTACACTTTATGAATGCAATATTGAGTTTCAGGTGCTTGGATAACTACCAGCGTTAAGGGACAAGCAAACTAAAATAGCAGAAACCCACGATTCTGTGGTCTTAGTAGATTAGTGAGTGTTTTCTTGTTGTTTGCCCTTGACGAAGCCGACAAGAGGTCAGTCATTAATATGCTTCCCTGCATTCTATTTTCGGCACTTTGCATTGTTTGAAGCTAGCCTGGTTCGGATGGTGTATTTGGTGACCGTTGGTCTTTCTATTTTTTATTTCTCCTGTTCAAAATTGTGCTTTGTTTTTCTCTATTGTTATTTGATCTTTCTCTTATGCAGCCTCTGGTGCTAACGAATTTCAAATTTGTTGATGGTTTTTGTTGTTTAACATTATTTGCTTTTGCTATATATATAAAAATTTTCATTGAACAGTTTCAATAGTAGATAAGTAGATGTCTGGACTTCTGAAGAAAAAAATCTCTTCTTATATGCAGAAAAATACGGTAATTTGCCATTTGCTTCTTTTTTTTTTTTTTTTTTTTTCATTTCCAGGATGTTAGTCATTTTGTTTTACAACACAAATCTATTTTTCTGTGACTCGTATTATAATAATATGCTGCAATAATTCAATAACTGAATATTTCATATTGAAAAAAAAATTCCTTACTGTGCTGCTTTTTTCCATACAATTGTATTAGTTCTTGGGTGGGCTGTAATTTTTAATATTTTTTTTTAATTCAATCTGTGTGTAATTTTACAGGATGTAGAAAGTATAGTGAACTGTAGCAAACAAAAATAACACACATTGTAATTGATTATATTTCAAGGAAGACTTCATATGTATGTTACTTTGCTGAGAAAACAGATGGTGTTTTATGAGCATTCCCTGATAATGTGAATCATGTATTGTCTGTTAAGGAATGCCTTGCTACAATTTTGTGATGTTAATTGCTAATAATTGTAGTATCCAAGAAATATGTATTGTTGCTTACATACACCAGCTGACAACAAAAAACAAGATCTGCATGCATTTTATTTATCTGTTTATACATACTGCCCAGCAGTTGTAACATTAATTTTATGAAAATTGTATATCCTACGTCTCAATTAAATGTTCAGTCGTATGTTACATATGGAGTAATGAAATCGGTGTTAAAAACTGCTTGCCTGTTCGGATATATTTTTTGAAAGAAACAAAATTAGGAAAAGTGTTAGCAGTGTTATTTAATAGATTATGATTTATTTCAATTCCTTTGTACATCGTCAGTCTTCACTATTGTGCATTTGCTGTCAGTATTTTATGGTTGTATTGTTCACACAGAGATGGATACCATGTAGTGAGTTTTTGTACAAAATAAAAAAAGTACACATTCAAATTTTTTTGCAAGATGTAGCTTTGTATTGCTAAATATTGTCATAAATGAAATTTTGTTGCATTATGAACTCTTCAGTATGTAGTGAGTGTTGAAACAAAGTACCAGCATTACAACTTTAAATTTCAGAATAATTTAGTAGTGGAGTCGTATGTTTCTGAAAGAAAATTTCTTTAATGTAAGATGTGTGTAAACTTACATAGCACTGTTGGGTAAAATAAGTAATTTTGAAATTTCAGCTTTATGAATAAAGGAAAATATATGCACATATGCACATACAGTCAACCATTATGAATTCGTTAAAAAATGTAGCCCTGCATATATCAAGTTGGAAATGTAAGTTGTGGTAAATTGTGTGTAACATACTGCTCGAAACCATCAGTGCGTTTGTTTGAAAGCATTGGCACTGAATTCAACCATGTGTGAGTGATATATTATGCTTTTTTAAGTCTTTCATTGACTATGGTAGTACATTGCTTGTGAAGTTTGATTGAAAGCTTTGATTTTTGTGTGAGAGATTTTTTTCTTTCATTTGTGCTAAAATTTTGATGCTAAGATGAGGTTATGCGAATGTAAATTTATTTATATGCGTATGTAATTCTCTTCTTCAGATGGCCTATTGTTCCTTTTAAAAATTGTATCAAATTTCAAAAGGGTTTTTGGTTATGCTTTTTTGTGTGTGTGCTGTATATGAAAACATGCATTTGCTGTCAGTAAAAATAAAAATAGTGAACTTGCAAAAAGCTTTTCTGAAGCTTTTGTTATTTTGTGAGATTGCAGAATAATTCAAGAAATCACACATAAATGCATAGCATATTTAGTGCTTGACACAGGTTTCTATTACTTGTGGGTGCTGATGATATGAAAAATATAACATCTTAATGTGTTCATTGGGGGGGGTGTAAAAAATGAATACTAATGAAGCAAATTGTAGGAATCAAGTACCTTGGCATTTCTGTTTTCCATAGTACCAAGATTATCACTACATTCTTATGCAACAAAAGCACCAACAGGAAACTGCTAAAAAGCTCACCATTGCCATGTGAAATAAGTGTGAACTGTTCAAAAATTAGAAAATTTTACTTTGTGTGTTGTTATTCTGTTATTGGTTTAGTTGCCTACAGCAGATATGCTATAAACATTCTTATTAGAAAGGGGAGGGGGCAGAAGGAGCATAAAGTCTGTCTGTATATGTAGCAAATCCAAGGCTATGCTATTAGCCAATATGTTGAATTTTCTGCTTGTGTGAGTGTGGGTTTTGGAGTAGTGGCAATTTCTTTGGGATCCTACCTTTCTTGCACTGAGAGCTTGCTTGGATTTTAAGTTGCAATATATGAGGCACATAAGTTTTGTGTTAATTCTAGTTCTTTCCGTTCTTTTTTTTTTTTTTTTTAGCCAGCTTCTGTAGATTTAGGATTGGTTATTTATTTTGGTATAATTATCATTGAAATTGCAAAACTTGAAAAAGTGTTTAGAAACAGATTAATCAATGATAGACAAAATCATGAGGTGTATTTCATCTGGCCTATCATTACCTAGGGGATTAATGGTGTTCTGCAGCAATTTTGACTTTTGAGGCCATTGCATTTACCTCAATAAATAGATGTGTTGTTGCCTTGAGTATCCAGCACTGCATTTAGTAACTGCTACACAAACAGTAGGCAAATATTTTAAGCTGTAGAATGAATTGCTGCTTCAGTAATCATTCTAACAGCTGCAAACTTGATAGCATGAAGATAGCAGACAACTTGCAAATATTAAATAGTTTCAGTAACGTTGGTATAGCTTAAAATACACCCATGTTGCATCTTGGAGGAACTCTCTAAAAATTCCTGGAGTTTATGATAAACACACTTTAGTTGTAACCAGATTTTACTGTGCTTTTGATTCGGTATTCATTGATTGTGGTACATCATTCATTGGCTATCAGTTCCTGAAGTCATACCTTTATTTTGAAGTTTTTGTTTAGTTAGGCCAGGCCAATTACAGTTTTAAAATTTGACTGTGTGTGTGAGTGAGAGAGGGAGAGGGAGAGAGTGAGAGAGATATCTTAAGGAGTAGATTTAATTTTGGGTCATATGTCTAGTGAGTGTGGTTCACTTTTTGCCTGTAAAGACCACAAAATGCTGTTATTTCAGTGTTTATGCCATTTCTTGCCATTTATGGAATAAGGGACTAGTACTATAGATTCTCATTTAATTGATAGATTTTAAGTTTTTAGTGCCCTGATTTTTTTTATTATATATCCCAAAAGTTGACCTAGTTTAGAACTGATCTCAGATTTGTACAAATGGCAAGCAGATGTGTGTACTTATGTACCTAAAATTAGCACCATCAGGAAACTGCTATGTAGCAGTATTTGCTTTTGCATGCAAGTCATTTTATTGTAACTGGGACAGGTTTGTTCAGAACATGGAGGGAAGTGTAAAATTTGTTTCAAAGCACTTTCTCAAAATTCTTGTATATAGCTTTTAATGCATCTAGTGTTTTGAATGATCTGTAGCATATATTCCAAAACATACTAATAACAAGAGATGAGACTTCAATATTCAGATATGTTTGACTTGGGGGGGGTGATTTAAATTTTTCTTTTTACAAGAAAACAGGGTTAAAAATTGTTTTATACATAACTGATGTTATGTATAAAACAATTTTATACATAACATCAGTCATTCATCTTTTAACCTAGGTAGGAACTCTTCAATAATTTTCCCTTTTTTATATATATGTATATATATATTCATGTTATCAGGTTGTGTGTCAGAAAAGAGTAGTTTAGTATTTGTTCTAATGTGTCAGTTAAACATGGTTCTAGGCATCAGCTGACTGTTGAAAATAGTTATTCACCATAAATAATTTCACTGGACTGCAGGTATCCACAGCAACCCCCAAAATGAATTTGATCTTGAAATTCAGTGAAAGTGAAATAAATTGTGATGTATAAAACATAATTAAACATCATACTGGTGGATGTCTCGGCCCTATTCCAAATACCGTACATTTTCGGTGGGAGGGTGTCGTAACTTTGATAATTGCTACAATATCTAAATTTCATAGTAAAAGCATAAATACTTTGTTTAAAATTCTGCCTGTAAGGGTTATTAAGTATAATTTCAAGACTTGGTGTGGACAAAACTTAATTGGTTTTTAAATAAGTTGGTTGTGAGCTATATTTTTATCTCCTTTTTGATCAAGAGTCATAGTATTACTTGCATCTTTCAAATTTAATTCTAAATGTGTTTTGGTTTAAAAACATTGACATGATTTTGATATGCTTCTGTGTTTTGGCAGTTTTGCTCCTTTGCAATTATCTGTTCATACTGTGATTCTGTTATGAATGTGTGGGTCCATAGCTTCAGCTATGTCATCATATTATTTCCAGACAATTGCATTGAGATTGAGATTTAATAGTTTGTGAAGGGAAAAGAACTACTACTGAGTATATCCTCATTATCAAGCACTTTGTTTTATCAAAATGCTTAGTATTAAAATTAAATGTTTTGTGCTTTTCTTTATATCATTTTGATTGCACAATGGTGAAGCAAAATTTTCTGCTGTGTGTTTTGGGAAATGGGGGTGGTCATAGTCAAATATTGGGAAATTAACATAAGTATTCCAGGACTGAAATTGCAATGGTCATTGATAGACCTACGTAATGGAAGAGTAAGACTTTTAGATTCTCTCATTTGTTAAGCTGTTGGAATAACATATGGAAGTTGCAGCATCTTGGGATTATTGGTAATTTTGGAAACAAATAGTGGGCTACCAGGTGGCGCAGTGGTCTAAGCACTGGCTTTTGACCATTTGTTCGACAAGGGTCTGGGTTCAAATCCCGGTGAGGCATGGATGTTGTGTTTTTCTTACTGCTCTTGTGTTTTTCTCCCTTCCCTGGAACTAGTGACCCTGAATTAGGGACGGGCAACTGCTTATAGCCCATTGAGTTGCTCACAGTGGTCGTTAAACCTTCAATTAAAAAAAATAGCGGTATGAGGTTTAAATGTGTACATGCAAGGGTGTTTGTACATACTTACATAGGTAGTTTTCTTTTCATAACAGGCACTGTCATGTTTTACAGTGTCGTGTACAGTGGCAACATTTAAATGGCTAGTCTGCTCTTCTACTAGATGATATGAAATACACTAATCATTAATGTAGCCATGCAAATAAGTGTGAAATTTTTAGCGGCCCATTAAAAAAACTGGTGGCCTAAATTAAAGTAGGCTTTTATTTCTTACCGTAGGTCTTAATTGATTGTTAATAATTGTGGTACTGATGAGACGTCTTAAAAGCGTGGCCTTACTGCAGGAATGGGATCGAATTCTTGAAAACTCACTTTTATGCTGTTATCTCTACGAACAGTTAAGAACGTTGTACTGTTTTAACTTTATTCATAGGCCTATGAGCAGGAATACCGAATGAGATCGAATATCGATTTATGGTAGCTGTAAATCAGTATTCGATCTCTCCAGTTAAAGCTTTTTCCCTTCTACCAGACATTAAAGTATAGATAAGTGACAAAAATAATTCAGAAAAAAAAAAGGTAAACATAACGGAACTTTTTCATGAAACAAAAAAACAAAAAAACTGTTCACCAGGTGGGAAAACTTGTCGCCATTGGCTACCGGGCAACTGCTTATTTGCATCCATGCATTAATGTCAGTTAATTTTATCTCTCAGGTGTCTAACAATAATTAACCGTATTACTGATAATTCAGATATTGAAGCACTTCACATCACTGTTGTGGTACAAGCAACATTTTCTATGCCTACTGTTTTGTGAACTTGGAAAATGGCTAGAATAATAAATTTCTAATTTATGGTACACATTGCATGACATTCTAAAGTGATGACTCAAGTGCATCTTTGTAGGAGTGAGAGAGAGGGGGGCAGGATTTAAGAGAGTTATATAAAGCCAGTCTGTAATGTAAGGTGGTTGAAGGTACTTACAATTAGTGGCAGTGACTTTTGCTGGCAAACAGCAGCCAAACAAACAGACGTGTATAGTTGAGGATATGTTGTTTTTCTCATTGCTTTGCATATATGCTTGCTACAGAAGTACAACTTATTTAAAATGCTCTTTTATGTGTGTTCTGTTTTTCGTGTAGTATCTTATGTGCAAAGAACTTGCATTACTGTGACTATTGATACTGTGTTTCTCAGATTAACATGCATATGCAACATATTGCAGACCTGTTGCCCGCTGTTAGTTTCTCATACCCTCAGGGTCCTAGTTCCTTGTGAGATGTTCTGGTTTTCTCTTCTCTGAAACCAGTAACCCTAAATTAGAATTAGTGATAAACAATTGTTCTTTAGCCTATGGTATCCATCAAGTTCATTCATAAATCTGCCAAGGAATGTGTGTGAGAGGGGGATTGGGAAGGCCCAGTCACAATTAAAATGTGACTACCTGCCTTGCTTTTACTTCCACAAATAAGTTAAGCATCTGTACTTGGTATTGTATGGAATCCAAGTGATGGTGAAGTTTGTTTTCACTACTCTTTTTACCTCATTGCACAAACTGTAAATACAAACAGTAGCAACCTGCTGGCAGTGCTGCTGGTATGCATTTTTTATGTGTGGCTATACTTTTTACCATGATGTATATATGGAGTGCTATGAGCAAAATATTAAAGGAACCTGTATATGAGAGGAAAATGAGCTCAAGTAAATAATTTAGATTTTTTAAAGTAGCAACTAACTTTTTTTTTTTAATGTAAGTTAAAAACTTAACCTAAAAATATCTGAACTTGTGAATTTTATCACAGCTCATAAATCGCTGGCACTTACTTGAATTGAAACAGTTAGCAGTCATCTATAAAAGTGTAAAAGCAGTTTTCTAAATTTATGGGGGAAAAAAACAACAAAAAAACTTTGGTGTGATGAGAGCTTTTCTGAACATTTCATGATATTTTGGAGCCCAGAAAATTGAATTTCCATTGGATGGTTGCAGGATGATGTCCAGATATTCTCTGAATTACATAAGTTACTTTGTTGTTAAAGGACTCGTATTTCAAAAGTTCCGGAGAATTACCCCATAAAACTCTCACGAGACATCTTTTTCCACTGTGTCTACAGAGCACATTGTTAAAAGTTGCTTTCTTTGTAATTACAATCTGCTGTCACTATGATTTTGAACAAGTTCTGCCTAATTCCAGTTGTGAGAGGTTAGCTTGATTGCTGGGGTAGTTAGAATTGCATTTTGATTGTTATAATATGGACCATAATTTATAAAATCCAGATAAATGTTGCTTCTTTCAATGCTGCAGCCCTGGAATACACATGTCGCACCTTGGGGTGCGACATGTGTATTCCAGGGCTGCAGCATTGTGCAAAATATTCAGATTTTTTTTCTTCTTTCTTTTGAATTTGTTCAGTGGTAACAGTTCTGTGTTCTGTAAGTGTGGAAAGAAATTTTGGGTGATGCCAGGTCACATCAATAAGACGGATGATCGAAGTGGGTGTTTCAAAGTTCTGTAGGTTATTCATGGCAACCTAATAGTGCTGTGCCTCACAGCATGCAACTGACTTTTTACAGCCTCGAAAGTGCAGATGTGAGGTTTTGACAAAATCTGACCTCATGCTGTTTTTAGAAGCCACATACATTAAAATTTACTACTCATTTCGATACTCTGTTTTCATATATCTCGTGTGCTAAACATATGAAACGTAATCAAAGATTCACCACCTCTCTGCAACTGTTCTTCCTGTGCATTAAATTTTTATTGTAAATATGTATGCTTCCCGGTAATCTGAATCCAACCTGCATTAAAGAACAGTGTTTGTAATTAGAACAAGTGAGGATTTTTAATCAGAAAATAAATTTTTTTAAATAAGTGGTGCTTGGCTAGTGGTGTCAAAATTATAATTTCTTTCATTTCAGATGATTTAAAATGCACTTTGGATATAGTTTAGCATGTTTTCTGGTATAAGTATACAGGACAGTGTAATGTGCCAAGACATGTGCAGTTGATTTCAAAGTATGTGGAACTTTTAAGTTATTAAATATGAAAGATTATTCATTGAGAAGAATTAATTTAATTCTAAGGAAACACATACTCACTAAATGACAGGTTCCATAGGTAGAGTCCATTATTAATATGTAAGCTTTATCGCTAAACTTATAAAGCTGGTGTAATCTTTTATAGTTTATTTGAAGTGCTGCTGGTTAAGCCTAGGGTTCAAGCTTAGTTGGGTAATTCCTGGCTTGTGAGAGGTTTTTGCTGTTGAAAGGATATTTCAGTTACATTGCTTGTGCTTAAAATGGTCTGTTTTAGTTACTTTTGAATGAAATTAAGCTGACAGAAATAGTTATTAGAAATATTTTTAGTATTCTGCATGTGATGGAACTTCCAGCATTTTGACAAAGTTTTTGTTTATTTGATCGATTGATTAAAATTAAAATGCATGCCAACTACAGTTAAGTTTTTTCACTAATTGGTTATTTGATACTTTGTGCATACCGTACAAAAGTAATTAATTAAACAATTTAGTTTGCTTTGAACAAAGCCAATACATTTTTTCTGTTCAGGTAAATTATTATTTCTTTATCTAGGTGTATTTTTAACTTACCTCAGCCCTGAGTAAAGTTTAAAAAATTGTATGTATGATCACAGTTGGTGTTAGTAACGCTTTAAGTTGAGAAATTATATTAGGCTTTCACTTTTTTCAAGATGTACCTCATGTAATACTATAAAAATCAAATTGGAACTTTCACTGAAAATTTTTAATATTAAAGAATTGCTTTTGACACTCCAGAACTGAGCTGTCAGAACATGGGGCAGAATCTGCTTCAGCCGGTTTAAGAACTTGAAATTTTTGGATTTTCATTTTATCATCGTCTGTATAGGCATGGTATAGTGGTTGTGTTATTGCTTAAACTGGATAAAGCAAATGCATAACAAGTGTGTTTTTCTGTAGTTATTTGTATCCAGTGATTTCATATGTTACTCCAAAAAGACATATTTTGACAAGCATGTAAATGCACAAAGTGTCAGTCCTCCCTCCCTCCAGATCACTGCGTGTAAGTAGCTTTAAAGTTCAGTGGCATTGTTTCTTACGTAAGATTTGTGATGTGTTTTAATTGTGATTTCTTGCATTTTAAGTTCACGAAAGATGCTAATGTTCCTATTGCACTGGCAGGTTGAAATATAAAGACAATAACTCCTTATGAGTTAAGGATTCCTAATGTGCTGATAATTTTAATGCAAGCACTTTCATCAGGGACCAGTTATGCATTATTAAAAGTTCCCCCTCCTCTTTCCTTCTGTACCATACTGATTCAAGGCCTACGAAACATAAATTTTGTGCCATAATATTACCACAACGCAAATGTATGATAAAAATGCTATATTTTGATTAGGGACTTTAGTAGTGCACTATGGATAAGGCTACAGGCATGTGGGTGTGTGAGATTGCATGGTTAATTAGATTTTAATAGCACAGTCTTGAAATTATCATGTAGAAGTTTACAGAGAAAAAATCCAAAATATTTGTGCAAATAACATTTATGTAGTTTTAGGTATCAAAACACAGTGTTCTGTTGTGTAACAGCAGAGTACCTGCTACTATAAATCACCCAGGTATATACATGCAAAAAAAATAAAAATAATTTTTATACCATGGTACTCCTTAAGAATGGGGAAAATAAAATTCCTTACTTCAAACTGGAAAAAAATTCCTCGAAATTAATACTTTTGGAGATTTTTAACAGTTCATTGTAATTGGTATCTGTGTGAGTCTATCTTGAAGTTAAGTTGTCTGGAGCAGTGGTGTATTAATACCAACCAATACCAAATGGTGTAACAATAGTGTGAATTTTGTCAGCTGTATATGTTATGCTCATCGTTTCTTTTGTATTGAAAGATAATTTTCCTGAAAAATTGGGTAATATATTTTGCTTCTGGACTGATGTAAATACTGTACACCAGTAAAACGAAAAAAAAAAAAAATTTTTTTTTTTTTGGTACAGGGTACCTGTAGTTTGATGTCAAATTTGTTTTCCTCAAAAACTGTGTTGTGAAATTGCTAGCTTATTAAAATGGATCATTTGTATCCTTAATAGTTTTGTGTGTGTCATCATTTGGAATCTGTACTTCTGTATTTAAACATGACACATTTACTGTTGGTGAGCACACTTATCAGAGCTTTCATTTATAGCATACAAAGCTAACTTTTAGGTAGTTTATGTGTGACTGAAGTAAAAAAAAAGGGGGGGGGGGAGTAAAAGTAATTCTGTCATATCTTCTTAGAATTTTATTGGTTGACATAGTATCTTCTGTACTTTAATATAGCTTGTGTAGATGATAGGTGCAAGGTGTCATATTTGATTTTAAAAGTGGCATAAATGGGCTTTATTAATGCTGCATCTTAACCCATGGCAACTAAATCTTACCTCCCCCATGCTACGTAACCAATTATGGGATACTAAAGCTTTGCTAATCTTTTGTTGATTTCTTAAGAGAATTGTTTCTACTCATAAGATCAAAGAAAATATTTCTTTGATTGGAGACATTATGGAAAGTAACAGATATTTAATTTGTCAAATACATTGAGCATTCAGCCTATTGGTTCAGCTTTATATGTATACTTCCTAAGTTGCTTGTTAACATGTTGTCCTTTGTGATGTAATTATGGTCATTATACTCAGAAAGAAATAGGGAGTTGCATGTTCTGTACCCACCCAAGGTGTAATAAGTTTAGTCTTGGTAGAAGTTTGTCATATGGATGACAGTTAATAATTGTTCTTGTGTACACATACATTGAAAAGAAACATGGTGAATGTGATTTTGGTATTATTAATTTGATATTTTGTAAAACAAATTTCACAAGGGCAACTGTATTTTAAAAAAATGTACACTGGAAAGTATTTAGTACAGTTACAAAATATTGTGCATTACACAAAGATGTTTAAACATTGTGGGTTTTAAATAGGACTGATATGAGCAGCAATGGTAAACGCGTGCAGTATTAATATTTTCCTACATATCAATACCTTTCGTGACTGTCCCAGTTGCAAAAGCTATTTATACTTTTGTTTTATATTTTGTTATATAAGAGAAGAAACAATCAGAAAATTTCATTAGCATGGGCTCAGCTGTTATGAATTGTTACTAAAAAGTTCCTTACCAATAAATATTTAGTGTAAATTCACATGCACAACTACATTAACGATTATAGTGCCTGATTTAACTTTCCTTTCTGGATATCATAGATATTTTGTTGTCTTCTGGCATATGAAACAACCCTCCTCACTTGACTTGAAAATAAAACTTCATCTTGAGGTATAGAGTGCGACAGCATCACTTTACCGTTTTTGTCATCTACTGCCTCCCTTGTCCCATTTTTTAAACATTGAATGGTGCATCTTACCAGAAAATATGTAGATTATAAACCAGTGCAATTTTTTCCCCATTTTTATTCCAGTCTGAATTATTGAAACTGAAATATCAAAATTAAATTAAATTTACCACACCTTGTGGGAAAATTTTGAGGCAGAAATGTGGGAAAATCCAAAGGAAGGCATAAAAGTATTTGGTATTTTTGGAGACTCAGTCAAAGTATAACACATACGCATAAAAAAGCAATTTAAGCATCAAAATAATTACCATGGGCATCAACAACGTGTTAACAACATATATACCCCTGCGATAAAATGCTGGGTCATGGGAAGAGAAAAAGTTTTGTAGGGCAGTGTGCAACTTATCAAAGTTGGAGAAGTCATGTTCACACAAATGACTTTTGAGAGAAAGAAACAAGTGATAGCCTGACAGGTATGTCTGGTGAGTAAGCTGGATGACAAAAGCTCCCACCCAAGTTCTTTGATAGTGTTTCTGGTCAATGAAGCGAAGTGGACACGAGCGTTATCTTGAAGGAGCAGAACTCCCTTTCTGTTAACCAGTGCTGCTTCCTTTTTCAGGTCCTTGCACACACGTTTCAATTGTTCATAGTGCACTGCAGTGGTGATCATTTGGCCACATTGCAAGAGTTTACAGTGAACAAACAACACTGCATGCTGTCCACCATACACACAGTGTAACTTTACTTGGCTGCAGTGCTAGCTTCAATGTGTGAAGAATTGCGTCACTGGTAAACAACCAATGTCTGGGATGTTTTTTAAGTGCTGCACTTCTCATCACATGCGAGTACCCTATCCAAAAACAATTCCCTTGTCATTGCAAGATGAGCTGAGACACGTTTGTGTTTACTGCAGACAATTCGTGGGGGAGGGGGTGGCAATTTGTATACCTTACGTATTGCATGCAGATGTCCTTAGCTGGTTTCATCTGAATATGTCTGCATGGAATAACACCAAATGACTGGACTAGTTATGCTCAACAGATATTTTCAGGGCTTCTGTGTCAAAGCTGACAGGACGACCACTCCAGGACTTGTGTTGAGGGGATTCATCTCCGTTTCTCAACTTTCGAAACCAATTCCGAGTCATGTGGTCCTTCACAGCATCTTCTCCGAATGCTAAGCAAATGTGATGAGTTGTTTCTGCAGCAGATGAACCGAGTTTAAATTTGTATAACAAACGCCCATAAATAATCTCAACTGAAACCGCTGTGGTAATCGCACATCATTCCATTACCAAACTGCTTACTCATCTGATTTATACACTGAAGAGCAATTGAATTAGAGATACCTGTCTAGTAACGTGTAGCACCACCTTTCGCCCTGATGACGGTGGCGATTCGTCTTGGCATCGACTCGACAAAGACACCGGAAGCGTTGGGAAGCCATACGGATCCATGACTCCTGAACAAGCTCCCACAGTTCATGTAGATTTGATGGAGGGGGTCAGAGCCTCAAACATCTCTCTCGATGGGATTGAAGTCAGGTGACCTAGCTGGCCAAGGAAGCGAAGTCACGGTGGTGGAGTGTTCATCCAACCATTTGGATACAATTCGGGAGCGATGGCACGGTGCATTGTCTTGTTGCAGGATGATGTCCCCAGTGGGATGTTGAAGACGCGCAAATGGTCGTCCAGGATATCGCAGTAACATTGATCTGTGAGGAACGATGTCACACGTACCAGGGGTCCCATTTCAGTCCACGTCCACCAGACGGGAATGCCATCCCCACCAGCTTGAAGAGTACCCTGCTGGCAAGAAGGATCCATCGCTTCATGTGGTTTGTGTTGTACTCGTATCCTGCCATCCGCATGTACCAACATGAATCTTGACTCATCAGTCCAGGCAACATTTTCCCACATGTCTAGGTTGAGTGGCGATGTTCCTGCACCCATGCTAATCTTTGCACCCTGTGATATGCGGTCAGCAGCAGTACCCCTGTGGGACGATGGCTTCTGTACCCCATAGCGAGGAGATAGTTCTGTATGGTGTGGCTGCTTACACGTTTTTGTGCACCAGTGTTAAATTGCCGAGTGATTTCTTGCACTGTGGCCTGTCTATCCGCTGTTACAATGCGAGCTAGCCGACAATTACCCCGCTCATCCATAAGCTGTTGTCCACGGCAGTTGGCCCTTGCAAGGATTGTTTTACCGGATTTGATGTACTCACGGTGCACCCGTGACACAGTGGCTTATAAAAATCCCAGTGCCTGCACGACTTTCGAGATGGGTGACCCATTCGTCGGACCCTGACAATTTGCTCACGATCAAATGCGCTTAGATCCTTCGTCTTACCCATACTGCGTTCGACTCTTACTGATTCCCGTTGCATCACTCCTTATATTGTCGGATCGCTGCATACATCATGTCGTTTCCGTTTACAGGGCCGTCCACAGCGCCACATTTACATAACTCCAGCTGTCTAATTCAATTGCTCTTCAGTGTATGCGCAGGGCATCTTGGGATTTCAGTAGATAATATACCATGGGAGGAATGCGATATCTCCACAAATTCAATTATTACAAGGTGTTTCTTTTGCTCCCTCAAAAAGTGGCAAATACTTTTGTGGTTACCTGATGATAATTAAGCAAATCAGATGCAAAAAAAAAAAAAATATTTTCAAGTGGGAAGCAGAGGAATAGTACCAAATGCAAATGTGTGGCAATGTCTTATAGTGATGAAATAGTGTAATTTAAAAATATGCAGTTTGTGGGTAATGTTGTTAGAGCAAACTGGTTTTCTTAAAAAAAAAATACAAATTATTCTGGTCTGACAGCTGTAGAACCTGAAGATCTAAATTTCCGCTTCCATCACTAAGCACAAAAACTTTTTGCTTTTGGTTGAGGATTTAATTACCACTGTGAGCAACTCAATGGCCTATCGCTATAAGCAGTTGCCCGTCCCTAATTTAGAGTTACTGGCTCCAGGAAAGGAAGAGAACCAGTGCCGTAAGAGAAACTGAACATCCATGCTTCACCGGGATTTGAATCCAGACCCACCTGGACGAATGGTCATAAGCCAACGCTTAGACCACTGTGCCACTGGGGCGGCCACGAAAACTTTAAATCAGAAAAGGTAGAAAACACTTAAAAATTTTCTTTTGTGTTAGCATCTATTTTGAATTGAACTTTTAAATGCAACGTTCTGCAGAATGCAAATAAATATTTGCAGGACTTCACATAGAGGGGATCCAGAAGCTTATTGGGGGTGGGGGTGGGGGTGGCAGTTGCTTTCCACAATAAAAAAAAAGGGGGCAACTGTAAGTCAAAAATTAATCGCAATGTAGTTCTAATTTGTTTCGGTTGGCTGTACTGCCTGTTGTGCAAATATGGTGCCACTGCTGGAGATTTGACCTTGTGCCCTTAACAGGGCCGCTCTGCTTTCCGTATGTACCAGAGAACAACAATTAGTGATCTGTTTTTTTTGTGGGCTAAAGGCAAATAAAATGCAACTGAGAAGAATTTAAGGCTTGGCGAGATGCAACTAGTGCCGATATATCGTGGATTACAAGATGCAGTGCACAGAAACTAACACTTGCTGATGCCAGAACAAACTGCATGCGTGTTTGTGTTGGTTTTTTTTGCCTTCAATTCTTCTAGTTTGGTGTTACTGGCTATGTGCTATAGGAAGCCAGCTGAGCTACTCGCAGCACGGAATTGTTGCCGTCTCGGTAGCATAATCACTTTGTAAATCGGATGTGTTAGTTTGTTGCGCTAATTGCGTTAGTTTAGGCTTTTGCTTGCTCTACAATTTTTCAGAAATGCCAAATACTACGGATTGTCTGCATTTTGTACAGATTCTTAGGCTTAACTATAATATTCGCTAAAATTTAATTTAAATAGTAATATTAATTGCTATTGCATATTTGTCTCACCAAAACAAGGGACGAGCAGGATATCAGGAAACAACAACAACAAAAAAAAAAACTGCTCTAAGCAAATAGTCATCAGATCAAAGGAAACAATTGTGATCAAAGAAAAGCTCCACTGCTGTAGTCCCCTAACGCCCTTTGTTCCTGAATGTTTGCTTTCCGGCAGAGTATGTAAGATACCTGGATGTTGGGGCGCTGTTATCGCCTGCTTTACGTTATCTCAATGGGAGTTGACGTTCTTCATGCACAGCTTTATATTTGTGAAGGTGTGCCAGTAGCTGAAATCCATCTAAAGCATTCAGCAAAGTACGGGAATAGTGTTTTACCACAGTGTCGTTGAATAGATTTCCAAGTCCAAAAATGGTTGCACAAGTGTAATGCATGAAGTAGGAGCGAGATGCCCATCCATGTCCATTGCGCTGCCCCGGTGGCGCAGTGGTCTAATCGATGGCCTATGATCATTCATCCGAACGGGGTCCGGGTTCGAATCCCGGTGAGGCATGGATGTTGTGTTTGTCTTACGGCACTGGCTCTCTCCCTTCCTTGGAACCAGTGACCCTAAATTAGGGACGGGCGACTGCTTATAGCCCATTGAGTTGCTCACGGCGGTCGTTAAACCTCCAATCAAAAAAAAAAAAAAAAAAAATGTCCATTGCCGATTGCAGTGTCGTACAATTGCATGCTGTGGTTTTGGCAAACAGATAGGTGACTGTCGAGAAAGTGGCAAATCATTTGAAAATTAGTTATGTTTCTGTCTATGAAATCATCCACAACAGACTACTTTCATAAATCCTGTGCAAGATGGGTCATAAAAATAAAACTTCTCACAGAAGTGCACAGGTGTAATAATTTGAATGAATGCCTTTTGGACTGCTATGGTAAGAAAGCTCATACCTTTTTGAAAACAATCATCACTGGCGACAAAACACTGGTCCAGTATTACAAGCTGGATAGTAGATGTCAAGAGGTTGGAATGGAAACATCCAGAACCACCAGTCAAAAAAATAAAAAAAGTTCAAAACATAATCGGACGCTAGAAAAATGTTTCGCTGGTTTTTGTTGATCGCAGGGCAGGTGCTGGGACATTTACTTAGACTGACACAAAATTGAATAGTGCTCATTAGCATTTCTAAGCAAATGCCAAAGACTTAGTGGATTATGCTTTGTAGTTACACAATGCACATCCTCCTACTGCTAAAGACATCTAGAAAGTGGTACTGGGGCATCCTCCTTATAGTCCTGATCTTGCCCCTTCAGGCTGTCCCTGTTTAGTCCACTCAAATGCTTCTTAGGAGGTCACTGATTTGCCATACATCAGGAAGTGATGTACATGTGGCTCATCTCACAGCAAAAGATTTTTTTTTTTTTTTTTATGACATCAGGAAGCTCTTGCATCGGTGAACTAAGCACACTGAAAAGCAGAGGAGCTGTGTTAAAAAACAATGTCCTTGTGAGTCCTCAGTTGTAATATATTTTATAAATATACGCTGTGGATTACTAACTAATGGTTCACCCTCATGTATATGCAGAAAGTTATTCAGGATCTATGGTAAGGATTTGCACGAGTCGTGGCCAGCGGGGACGGCTCAAGCCAGTATGCAAGGTAAGCAAATCATTGGGGAACCATTAACAAGCAACTCTTATATGAAAGTTTTAAATGTGAATGATGTTATGTTAAGTGTGTGTGTGTGTGTATGGGGGGGGGGAGGGGGTTGGTTCTCTTATTGTCTTATTTCTTTTTGCAGCAGAGGAAAATAAGGAGTGATGTATAAACCCTAAAACAGAACTGACCAATGTATCCTGTCCTGTCCCTCCCTTAACTCTCAGGCTATCTTGCTTGTCACCTCTGTCAATGGATCTTCCATCCCTGTCACTGTATTCTTTCTCAGAGGAAACAAAGAACAGTGTTTATAAGTTTTTTGTTTAAAGCAAACCTAAGAAGTGCTAACATTTTGTACACGAATAAAGAGCGAAAGTGCTGTCTTTTGAGATTTTAATTCTGTTGATTTGTTCCTTTTTTATAAACGGCATTTTTTTTCCAGATCTGTTAACGTGAAAAGTGATTTGCGATGTAACAACTTACGTCACTATATTTGAGAGGAGACTAAAACTCCCGTCACGAGGAGACTAAAACAACTTCACTTATTTGGGCATTGTTATTCCATCGGCGGTAGAAATTTTCCTGACTACAAATATATGTCACTCTTCTGGTGCATGCAATACTTCGCTAGCAGTCTTGAATTGGGTAAATTATTTCACCAATGATTTATAAAGTATTATACCAGGTGCCCTTTTCAAATTCACTTTCATTACATTTCTTCTGAAAGTTCATGGTTGCAGCTAGAGCAATGGAAATAGATGAAGTATAATTATCATAGCTTATAAAGAGGTACTGTATTATTAACTTCCTTTTTTTTTTTTTTTTTTGTACGCAACTGTATTTAACTTTTTGGGGGTTAGGTGGAAGGCAAATGCATGTGTGCATATGAAATTCTAAAACATTACATAAATTTTCCCCCACAAAAAGTTCACAAAGGGGTGCCAAAGAAGGACTTTGCATCAGAGTGCAAATGTGTCTTGAACTGGCACTGATGACCAATATGTAAATCAAACCGTTTGCCAGCACTCTTGTCAAGCTCACTTGTTAAGTGCAAAATGCATTAACCATTGTGGTCTGACACTCCAAAACTACCTGACTTCTGGGAGAGATAAATCACAGCCCTGTCCAGAACAAAGTATAGTTATTTGCTAATAATAAAAGCGTGCAAGGCTCATGTGTTCAACATTCCAAAGGAAGGCATTCATGCTGTATTATGTAGCAAACGAATTTTGCTCAGTAGCTCTCAGCTGGCAAAAAAAAAAAAAAAACAACTGGTGAATAAAAAAGTCTTTCTGCAGCTGTCATCTGAAAAGTGAAGACACTAGTGGCGGGACCTAATCCAGTGACGCAGGCGCAGCGAAGACGGGAGTGTCCGCAGGTACTATTCACTAATCCACCAAGATTTAAATCCACAGAAATGCCACGTTTCAGGGAGAAGGTTCACCTTCAGAAAGCTCTGTGAAAAACACCTGTCTGGCAGAAATATACGTGGTTCCTGTGGAAAAAGCCTTCTACCTTTACATATTGGACTGCAACAAACCCGTGGCAGTTTGCTATCAACAGGATGGGACCATGGCCTTTCCAAAGTGGTAGTGAAACTTTCCTGAAAGGCTTTATGACTGTCATTGGATTCTCTTAATGGGAAAACCAGCAGATTCGTTGGGCTGCTAAGAATGCCAAAATTCGTTTGACATATTATCAGACAAAGATGCTGACACCAATTTAGTAGCAGAAAGAGCTCTGGTGCTGTGTGATAGTGACAAAACTGTGGCACACAGATACCAAGATGAAGTGTCAAGCCACACTGGGAAATGCTGGAGATTCATCAGGTTGCTAAAACCTATAGTTCTAAAACCTAATAATAAAACTGTGGTACACAGATACCAACATAAAGTGTCAAGCCACACTGGGAAATGTTGGAGGTTCATCAGGTTGCTAAATAAAACCTATAGTTCATACTGGAGATTCATCAGGCTGCTAAAACCTATAGTTCTAAAACTTAATAATAAAACTGTGGTACACGGATGCCAAGATAAAGTGTCGAAGCCACACTGGGAAATGCTGGAGATTCATCAGGTTGCTAAAAATGCCAAAATTAACTTGGCAAATTATCAGATGGAGATTCTGACACTAACTTATAAAGTGCTTGCTGGCATTGTATGGTAGTAACAAAACTGGTATGCAGGTACCAAGAGAAAGTGCCAAGCCACACATTGATATTTACCCAAAATTTCAATTCCAGGAGAAGACTGGAATTTAAATAATACAATACAGTGACATCCCCATCAAATCTCTTGATGCCTCTGATTGATTTGAGCTCCTTTGGGATGTTGAAATGTGCTTTTTAGGGTAGACAACCTTTGGAAAGCATGCTAGGAAGAGTGGGGCAGTATCAGCATGACTACACTTCAAAGACTTCCACAATGAAAGTGAAATCAGCATGACTTCTACTGGGAATGTTGTATTGTATAACTGTAACAATGCTAAAGGGCCATCAGATTGATTGCCACCAGTGGTATAGAAAGGAATCTTTCAACTCCTCATGTCTTGTTTGAAACTATTTATGTACTGGTAGCATTATGTGCTGTTAAAATACACTCCACTAAAATAATTGTACTAAACTGTTAAATCTCAAAATACAGTGAAACCTATCTAAGACAGTATCCAAGGGACTGGAACTACTTTCCATTTTATAGAAGTGCATCCATGGAAGCTATTGAAATGTAAACAGTTGAATTTTTGTCACGCTGGTAACAGATTCTACATAATTAGTGATTACGTAAGAGAATATATTGTTTGCATGTACCTTAATCAACTAAAAATCACAAACTTCAATTTTTTAAATAATCCAATATTGATTTCTTTACAGGACTTACACTATGACAGTGAGAGCTCATTAACAGAAAAAATTCAGTCGCCTCAGAGGGGTGCAAAATCTCAAATATACTGAATATTTTTCAATGCTTGATGAAATTTTTGTATCATAGATGTGGTTTTTGTATTCACCTCCTCTATCTCATCATCGTCATTGCTATTTATTTATTTTTTCAATTTGATGTTGCTCAATAATTTTGTCAAGATCTTCATTACAAGGCTCAATTGTAACATTGCTGTCAATGTTTACATAATCCTTTGCATTGATAATTACAAAACTGGCTCTGTTTAAGTACCGCCTGCAGATCATCAGTACTTGCACCACACACGTAAGGCCTTCAAAAGAAATTTTGCTTTCTTGAAACATGACAATCGTTTCAGGTGGCACCTTGCACGATGTTTTTGTAAGCCATCCAATAGCCCCATATTTGCAAGAAGCAACTGCGTAATAAGTTTTTGATAATGAATTTTGATGCATTGAATGATCTCTTGATTCTTTGGCTGATAAATGCTGGTTTTGTTTGGTGGAAACCATGCAAGTTTTATGTTTGATAGGTGAAAATAAGAATTGCATGTTGCATTATCCAAAAAAAAAAATGAATGTGTGTGCCTGTTCATGTTTGAATTAAAACTTGTTAGCTTCTCTGCCATAATTTGAGCTGTCATCCAGGCTTTCATGTTCAATTTCTACTTGACGGGTAGCTTTTTCGAATCTAAATCATTGAAGCATTGTGGCTTGGCAGCATTGTCAATTGCAAATCATTCCTCCATCTCACCAGACATAAAAGCACAAAGAAATATTATAACATGTTCCTTAGAACTTTTTTCTCCAGTACTCCGTGAATAGTCTTCATATGAGGTATGGCCATTAAGTAACAAAACAGATACTATAACTTTAGTTGAATAAGAAACTTGCATCATTTTCCATGTACTCCTTTTCCGGATTAACACACCTCCACATTCTAATCTTCATTGGGGCAAAGCAGTATCATAACGCATCTGATGTGATCCTATTAAGAAGCTTAGTCATTATCTTCTTTACCTCAGTAATATCTCAAAATGAGTCCTCTCGAATACTGATTTGACTTTAGGGAAAAGAAAAAAAGTTGCATGGGCCCAAATCTGGTGAGTAGGCAGGATGTTCAAGCACCATTGATGCATTTCTCAGCTAAAAACTGCTTCACCGAGAGAGCTGAATGAGCTGGTACATTGCTTGGAAAAGGACAAAGCCATTTTTCTACAATTGTGACTTGCTTTCTTGAAGTCACCAGAACCTGTTTGTAGTGATGCTGATTCACTGTCGCTCCATCAGGAACCCACTCTGCCAAAGTTGCACCCTTAATGTCAAAGAAAATGGTTAACAAAGTCCAGAACTTGGATTGCTGTGCAGTGCTTTCTACATCCTTGGTGACATTCCTGTTTTCCAATGTGCCAACTATTTTTTGTTGCTGTTGTTTGTTTGTTTTTAGGATCATATTGAAAGATTCAGGTTTCATCACAAGTGATAACACCTTTTAAAAGGGTGAGGTTCATGGGTTCCCCTGAATTTGCCCCCATAGTGTCAGCACAAATTTGTTTGTGCTTTTCTGTTTATTCAGGCAGAATAAGCTTTAGAACCATCTCGGCACAGACCTTTGTCATTCAGATTTTGATATAGAGCTTGCCTAATAGTTTCTTTATCAATGTTTACCATTTCTGCTGTCATTCTGATACTTAGTTGTTAATCATTTCAAACCATTGTGCAGATTCTGTCCGCATTGTCTCGTTTTTGAAGTGCTTGGGTGTCTCGGACATTCCTCGCCTTCTCTGAACATCTTGTGCCATGGGAAAACATATGCACATGAAATGTATTCTTCCCTGAATGTCTTACTTAACATGTGAAAAGATTTGGTAGATGTATTCTTTAATTTCACTAGAAACTTCACTTTATCCTTTGCTCAATTCTCTAGCTCAGCATTTCCCCCAACGTGCAACAAATATAACACTCTGCTTTCATTGACACATGTCACCGAACAAATGCAGAGACTGACCAGGATAGCTGTCTCTGCTTAGAGTAAATTTGTGAAATTAGCCATCAAGAGCTATCTAGTAGTTTGGTGAACAGGATAGATAGAATGAATATCATCTAAGTGATTCCATTGCATTGTCATGGCTCCTATGTTGGGCCATCAGTGTATGGACTGAGCAGTGAAAGAAAGAAATATTACCACATTGGCAAATGGAAACAAGAATAATGTCATCATGATTTATAACTTGGTTTGTTGTTATCCTGGAATTCCATTTTGCTCTGAGAATGTCCATAAATTCCATTACATGTCATGGAATTTAATCCATTCCTGTTTATTGTCCATATGTGATATTTAGTAGTTTAGAGTTTTTCTAGTGTTGTACATATGCATAATTGCCAAGTTTCTCAGTTTTAATCAGATTATGTCCTATTTCAAACCCAGTGTCTGAAAATCCAGCTTTTTGTGGAATTCTTAATTTTTGCTCATTTATTCCTGTAATATGTTTCCTGCTCACTATTATTACAGATATTCCAAGTGCTACTGATTCTCCATAGTCAGTAGGAAAACATTGAGTGCACTACAGAAATCAAAAATTTCGGCAAAGTAATGGTATTCAACATGTGTGTAAAGTTTTTCACATTTTCAAGATTCTTAGTCATTAAACATTTTTAGGTTTGTTTATTGGAGGATTTTAATGTCATGACATTTTGTGCATGCCTAGAATATTCTGAACTGCTCTGGAAATTAGAGTTCTAACAAGGATAAGAATGTTCCACGATTTTCGGAATTTCAAATTTTACTGACCTATTTCTAGCAGTCTCTTCTTCAAAACCAGTTAGTAGAGAAAGCATGTTTGTCCCCTTCCCTGTTTTTTAAGCAAAACTTAAATTACAAAATCTATAATCTCTTCATTGAAAATCTGAGCCATTTCCGTGATCCTTAAAATCATTTTCACGGCAGAGTGAACTATGCAGTACCAATTTTTAATTTTGCTTACAACGTATGGCAAGCATGTTTTCTTTTACTTAAATTGAAATTTTCAAAAATGCAACTGCATGTGTGTGTGTGTGTGTGTGTGTGTGTGTGTGTGTGTGTGTTTGTTTGTTGATAAGTGAGTAACGAAGAAGTGGGAAACTGCATTTTCATAGAAACAACTTCAAAAAGCAATAATGCCATATTTCACTCTTAAACAAAAATAACTGCACAGGTCATGGAAATAGTGCAATTTCTAATGAGGACAAATGAAGTAATGATTTTCTATTTGAATTTTGCTTTAATAAAAAATTCTTGCTGCATATTTTACCTTTTTTTAAAACCTTTAAATTTCCAAATATGTGTTATTTCAAAATAATTAAATATAAGCAGTATTTAGTTTATATGTATATTGATTATGGTATATGAAAACACTTCAATGGCACATTTATGGCATACAACTATTGATTTTAAGCATATGTGTTTTTGAGTTATATATTTTTATAATTCCTTCAATATTTGAATTAAAGCCAAAATAGAACTAAATTTGTTTCAAAGTAATTATATTATAGTATATGCGGAAGTTTTGTAGAAATTAAATGGTTTTTCTTGTTACAGTTTTGATATTTCAGTTTTTATCTGTGTTTCTAAGTTTTTACCAGGTCGTTCAGAAAATAATGGCCGATTTGGAGGGTAAAAATGAGAGAGACATACCTCATAGCACACGACCTTGTTTTATTCGAAACAGGAGCCTTCAGCAGCTACACACCTCTGCCAGTAAGTGACAAGTGCTTCAATGCTAGTCCAAAAGAAATGTGTTTTCCTAGATGCAAGAAAGTCCCAGAATGCAATTTTTGCCTCCTCGGTTTCTGAAGGTCCTGTTCTTGACGTATATGCATGAACAGGTGGAAAGTGGTAGGTGCCAAGTCAGGTGAGTAAGCTAGATGTGGGAGGATTTTGAACCTCAGTTCATGTAGTTTCTGTTTTGTCATTTGTGACGTGCGTGGTCTCGCATTATCATGGAGGAGGATAGGACCCTTCCTGTTCACCAAAGATTACTTTTTTCACAGTATGTGACTGAGGTAATGCTTTCACCAGCATTCAAGAATTACTAGTGTATGACACCATGAACAGTCCACCACATTCACTGTCAGCAAAACCTTTGGCGTCAACCTTGGACCTTGGTTTAGGATGTTGCTTCGGTGGTTCACCATGATTCAGCCACTGTAACACCCACTTTTCATCACAGGTTACAGTGTGATCAAGTAGGGGCTCCTTTTCATTGCAAAGCAGAAGGTCAGTGCACATATCAAACTGTTGCTGTTTCTGATGCTGTATCAGTTTGTATGGGTCCCACGTATCTAGCTTCTTGACCTTACCAATTTGGTGGAGATGTTCGGAAATGGTTGACGCTGACACATTGTACTGTTTGGTGAGTTTTCCTACTGTGACATGAGGATTTGTCCCACATTTGCCTTCAGAGCGTCATTATCAATGGCCAAATGTCGTCCTCAGCCCTCCTCATCTTGTAGGCTTGTGTCACCGGAATGAAACTTTTCAAACCACTGGCGAACAGTGCTTTCAGATATTTCCTCCTCGCCCTATGCCTCGACCACATTATGGTAGATTTGTGCCACATTACGACCCAAGTGAACTAATGAAGCAGAATCACCTGCAACTCACTCTTTCCTAATATATTGTACTGACCACTCTCACATGAGTAGCAACGACTGCAGCTCAACCGATTGTGGTGTGTATGGGGCATCTGAGTTGCCCTTCAACTCTTTATGAATGGCGCTGCAAGCCTGTTGGTGTGCAAGCATTGCGGGCGAGTTGGGTGTGGCACCTCAGAAAAACAGCCATTATTTTCCAAACGACTTGATGTTAATTGAAGCAAACATGATTATCAAAATTCTGCATCCTATATTAAGTTTGCTGAAGCCTGTACGGGTTGTTTGCTTTTGATTACAGGTTGAGTAGACCTGTGGTTTTATTACGTTTTAAGTAATTATGAGTATTTGGATCATGTGATAGCTGAGAGGTGCAGTGCAGTATTATGAACCTTATATTAACATAGGACTTGTCAGAGAAAGCTTTTATGAATAAAAAGTTAGGAACCTTTAGTGAACCTACAAAAACTCAATTTTAAGTTCTGTTTATTAGACTGAGTGATAGCTGGTAACTGTCTAGAGTTCATTTCTTTATGAAACCTATCAACAAAAATAAAAAATATTTTAGAATTTGCAATTAATGAGATCATGGCTTCCTCTCAATTTTTTGGGGGGTGTGGAGGTTATGATACCAATGAAGCAATATCAACGAACAGTATAATTTGCATGCAGTGTTGATATATTATTGATATCTTTGGGAAAAAGAAATTTTTGAGCGACAGTATCACCAGATTAAAATTGGTATCATCAAAATAAGTATTATTATTGAGTAAAATTGAAGTTCAAAAATTAAAAAAAACAAAAACATTTATTGTAAAAAAGATGTAAAAATGCATTCTATTCTGAATAATGAGATACCAATAATGCAAGAAGTTTATCGTAAACACTACTAATGTAAAGACAGTGCATTCAACGATAATACATTTCAGGAATGGATGCATTGCAAAAAAGTAGAAAAAATTTAGAGGAAGCAAAATCCTTGGCTGTAGGTTAGGTTGTTGGTCTTAGCAAACTGTCGTTGGCATATTAACAGAAGAAATGTGTATCTCAGTGGCACACTCAGTCGGGGTGGTCCAAGGACCTTGGCCTTCCCCATGAGATATCACTTGGTTCTTTGTTATTGGCTGCTTATTTTTAAATATACAGTAAAACTTCTAAAACTCGAACTTCTATTAGTCGAATTTTTCCATAACTCAAAGAATTTCGGCATTTTGCATAAAAAATCTCTTTTTTCATACATTTTTTCTTCTACAAGTCGAATTTCTTTAACTCAAAACATTATTTCGTATTTTGTGAAAAAAATCGTGAAAATCATACTCTAAAACTGGAATTTAAAAAAAATTGACCTGTTGCTAGTCTTGTAGGTGCTGGGGGTCAAACAAGGTCAGCTGAACAAAGGGGATCCCTCTCCCATCCACCCTGTTAAGGGAGTGTTTTAATTCCTTCCAGGTGGATTATTTTTGGGGATTTAGCCCTCAGCTACAAGGCCTGTGCAGTAGCACGTGAGTTGAATTCTTTTACAAATTCTTTCTTAAGTCTGCATTCTTTTGGGCCCATTTCAGGCAGTGAGTGCTGTGCACCCAGTTTTAGAAAAATCTAAGTCTATTATCGTAGTGGACATTTTTTTGATGTCTAAAAGGAAGCTTAAAGTGTTATCCTCACAGGAAAAAATAAAGCTAATACAAGAAGTGGATACTAGGGAAATAAAGAAAAAGATATTGCTGAAAAATATGGAATACCAGCTAGTAGTACTCTTTATACCTACCATCTTAAAAATCGTGGAAATCAGTTGATGATGCTGTGGATACACACAGCAGTATTTTTTAAACAATTGGTGAAGTACTGTAGTAGTTAAAACATTTGTAATTGCATTTAAATAAATTAAAAAATACAGTAATTACAATAATCCTACATCCAAGAACTATGTACTGCTTTCTTAGGCAAATTTAGAAAATTGAACAACAGATACCACTGGTGGATTAGTTCTGTAATTCGAATTTTCTACAACTCGAAGTTAATCGTATATCCCTTGAAGATTCGAGTTATGGAAGTTTTACTGTATTTGTATATGTTTTTAAATATATGTTTTACAAACCATCGAAACACACGTTAATAGGATGGGAATATTTTTATCGCTTCTCAATATTTTGGGAGATGTTTTTTCTGGGGTATTTTTATTTGCGTCTTCAATATTTTGAGCCACCTCCATAAAGAAATCCTGAATACACCACTGGGATATCTCCTATTAGAAAAAACTAATGGCGACTGCATTTTATTTTTATTTTTCAAGTGATATGTTTCATTGGATGCTCAATTGCTCCCAGAGAAGGAGTAATGCTAGTCACAGACTTGGAAGTTTGACCTCAGACATCCGTGTTGTTGGACAAATTTTAGTGCAGAGTGGCCAGCAGTAACAGCAAATCCTAAAATCTCCTCCTGCCCCACCTTATTGGGTTAGAACAGCTATGATTATGGGGTCATACCTTAGGTTAGATCAGCCCCGATCCTGGTCAGACAACTTCACCAGAACAAGTTTAATCCCTTTTTAACTCGACGGAATCTATGTGAATAGTCGAGTCTTTGTGTCTTCTAAGCTCTAAAGTCAGGTTACTGATACAAAGCCGGACAGTGTGGGAACGCAAATCGTTTGCAATTTTTTCTTCAGAGCACTGAGTGGAGAAGAAAATTGAGTCATACTGAGACAGATACATAAGTAATTGTAAAGTAGCACTGGTAATACAAACCCTTAAAAAAATTTTGGGGCTCTGGAAGGGGTTTTAAGCCTTAGAACCCTATCCTGGTTACACCTCTGCTTCCTGTGATGAAATTATTAAAAACAAATTAGCCATTCTGTTTTACTCTTTTTTGAGCATGATCAATAACTCTAGCTGCAAATCTAATGCATTTTGAAATGTCTTTATGTTTAAAAATAACAGCAGGAAGCAGCTTTAAACTGTCCATCAACCATTACTTATTGAAAAGCCAATTTGTTCATCACCTGTTTAAATTGGTAAGCTTTCTCCAATTTTGATAACTGTCTTTCATTGGAAAGAACAAAAGTTATTATTGTTTCACCCACATTTCCATTCCTTGATAGTTCAATTTTTTTTTATTTTATTTTCTTAGTGCAGCAATATGTTTTTGAAGAAAGATTCAATTTTCCCATTCCAACTCTTTTAGCAGTTTCTGTGTACTTTGCCATTAATGTTGGAGGCAAAGTTCAAATGTGTTCATAAATCTTGTGTATCGGTGAGGTTACACCTCAAATGTTGTTTTTGTGGACTGTTATTTTTTGACTGATTCGATGTAGAATCTGAAGATACTTATGTCATTATGAAACCATTTTATTGGCATTCCAACAACCAATCGTTTAGTTGCTGAAGTTAGCAAACTTTCCTTTCTACTTTTCTAGTTGCTGAAAGATAGCAAAATTTCCTTGTGTTAATTTGTTTCCAGCATATGTTCCAGTGTATTTTGTTTTTTCTCCATTTTCAAAACTGCTTCTTATTACTGAAGAAATTGTAAGCATCAACACAATTATTGTGACATGATGTGTTACTTAGGTTGTAACAGATTCAAGAATGAAAAGATATATGACACCCATGATTAGTGAATGAGGGAGGGGTAAGAAGACATACCAATGTAAATTTCAGACATTTGTGTACACTCATATTACTACAAGGAGTGTTCAAATGAAAAGGTACGAAACGACACTGTGGGTATAAATGAAGACTTTATTCAAAGTATACACCATAGGCTGTAGCACAACGATCCCATTGATTAACGAGCCGAAGGATTCCTTGTTCCCAGTATTCCTGTGGCCGTGACGAGACCCAGTCCTGCACAGCGTCCTTGAGTTTGTCGTCCGAGTGGAAGCGCTTCCCTTTCAGATGTTTTTTCAGGGGACCAAACACATGGAAATCGCAGGGCGACATGTCCGGGCTGTAGGGCGGATGGTCAAGCTGCTCCCACTGGAACTTGGCCAGTTCCGCATGTGTGTGACCCTGGAGACGTGAGAATGCGCGTTATCATGGAGCAGAACCACACCCTTCGCGATGAATACCGGCCGGTTTAACACCTTCCGCTGTCAGAAATCGGATAACGCCTCGCTGCTCCTCAATCGTCGAATTTTGCAATGTGAACGCCATCCTGTCCTCACACGCACTGCCGCGTCAGTTGGACGGCGCTCTTTATAAGAGCCTTTGCTCTCTCCTGCGCATGTGGGCGCCCGCGCATGCTCCGATCCACGCCAGCGACTCCAATCGCATCCCTAGATGTGTCGCTACGTTCTCCCATAGCGGCATAGGCAAATCTGTTAACGGTTACGTTCTTATGACGTTTCGTACCTTTTCATTTGAACACCCCTAGTATTTCTCATTGCTAACACAACTGGCTGATACTCAAGACTATTAATTGCTCCTTTTGGACTCTTATGACCAGACAGGTACCATTTTTGTCTGGATTCAGTATTTGTATGCATTTTGTCAGTTGCTACATGTGTCATATATTTCAAACTAATGCCACTGAAAAATAATTTACACATTGAAATCAGTATTGAAGAAAATATTTGAATACAAGCTAATTTGGTTTTTGTAATACATTAATTAAAAATTTATCCATTGCCTTAAATCTGATTTCATTGCCAGAAAGAGAGATTTATTGATAAAAAAGAAACAGTTGAGAATTGCACACAAAAAAATAAGAAGCTGTATTCTGTAATACAGTTTTACTTTGCTGGTCCTTACATGAGTATGTGAAACCCTTCAGAATTTTGTCTTTTCATTTGTAGTCCAGAAACCACAGTTCATTTCTGTAAACAGGGTGGCGACAGACCTGGAAAATATGGAAAATCGGGAAAAGTCAGGGAATTTCCTTTGATCGGAAAAAGTCGGAAATTTGTGGCAAATCGAACGAAGCCTGGAATTTTTATTTCCGTCGTACTAGCTCATCTTGCCAGCGATAAAATATTGGGTGTTGTTTTAGCCAAATATATTTGCGAGCTTTATGTCTGCATACTATTTCTTTAAAAGGATGTAGTTTTATCGTCTAAATGGCCATGTTTCCTTTGACTCTGGCTCCAACACACCCTTGTTCAATCAATCCACAATTCCGCCTGTGCCTCTAATGCCATCACGATGTTTCTGGAATAACTTCATGTTGTTGTAAATATACATCATTCAGTGAATTATGTGTGCACACACGATAAAAAAATCGAAAGGAGATATAATAATGTGTTAAAAGGAAAGGAAGAAAACAATTTCGGAATCAAATTGTTTTTAATTCATGTTTATAGGTCTTATTTTCTCTTTTATTTGCGAAGTGTAATAGTATAAATTATTTACTTTGTGTGCTTTGAAGTACCTTTTGCATCGGATGGATGCCCACTGTGTGCATTATTTCTTTTTCCTTCTGATTGTTTGGGTACAAAAGTTTGTTATCGGATATCGCGATGTTACGTACGCTTCGCATTTTCTCGGGTTCGGCTTTAGGAGTGACCTTGAGCAGACATCCTTTGCGCAAGACCAGCTGGGTTTTCAGCAAATTTCGCAAGCTTTGTCTTTTTAGCACGTCTTTTGTAAAACAAGTTAGTAAAATCATGCAATGCATTGATTATGATACGCTTTCCAACATACCAGAAATTATTACTCAAGTTATGAGGATAATGGCTGTGGAATAAATCTCGCTCCTGTGTCCTGACCTTTGACCCCATTTTGATGATATTCAACAGAACCGGTTCAGTACTCCTCAAGAATAACATACTAAAGTTTTGTCGCAATAGAAGCAGTTTTACACAAGTTATGAGAATAATGGCTGTGGAATAAATCTTGTTTTTGTGCAATGACCTTTGATCCCATTTCGTTTATATTCAACAGAACCGGTTCACTATACCTCCGGAACAACATGATAACTTTTTGTCGCAATCGAAACATGGGCAATGGAATGGATCCCACTCGTGTCCTGCACAAGGGCAATGGAATGGATCCCACTCGTGTCCTGACCTTTGACCCCATTGCGCCCATTTTCAATAGGTTTCGTCCCCAGTGGCTCCCTATCACATACTAAAATTTCATCGAAATCGAACCATTTTTACGCAAGTTATGACGCATAAGGGCAATGGAACAAATTCCGCTCTTATGACCTGCCTGACCTTTGACCCCATTACGCCCATTTTCAATAGGGTTCGTGCCCAGGTGGTTCCCTACTACATACTAACATTTCATCGAAATCGAACCATATTTACGCATGTTATGACGCATAAAGGCAATGGAATGGATTCCACTTTTATGCCCTGTCCTTTGACCCCATTTCGCCCATTTTCAATAGGGTTCGTCCCCAGTGGTTCCTTACCAAGTACTAAAATTTCATCGAAATCGAACTATTTTTACGCAAGTTATGACGCATAAGTGCAATAGAATAAATACCGCTCTTATGCCCTGCCTGACCTTTGACCCCATTCGCACATTTTCAATAGGGTTCGTGCCCAGTGGTTCCCTACCACATACTAAAATTTCATCGAAATCGAACCATATTTACGCATGTTATGACGCATAAAGGATATGAAATGGATCCCGCTTTTATGTCCTGACCTTTGACCGCATTCCACCCATTTTCAATAGGTTTTGTTCCCAGGTGATTCCTTACCACATACCAAAATTTCATCGAAATCGAACCATTTTTACGCAAGTTATGACGCATAAGTGCAATGGAATAAATCCCGCTCTTATGCCCTGCCTGACCTTTGACCCCAATTTGCCAATTTTCAATAAGGTTCGTCCTCGGGTGGTCCCCTACCACATACTAAAATTTCATCGAAATCGAACCGTATTTACGCATGTTATGACGCATAAAGGCAATGAAATAGATCCCGCTCTTATGGCGTGACCTTTGACCCCACTTCACCCATTTTCAATAAGGTTCGTCCCCTGGTGGTCCCCTACCACATACTAAAATTTCATCGAAATAGAACCTTTTACGTTAGTTATGGCGCATAACTGCAGTGGAATGGATCCCTCTCCTATGAACTGACCTCTGACCCCATTTCGTTCACTTTAAATAGGGTTCCTTCCCAGGTGATCCCCTACCAGATACTAAAATTTCATCGAAATCCAACGGTTGTTACGCGAGTTATCGGGCTGACGGACATATGCGCACGACGCATGACGTAACGAGGCAGATGGGAATTACGACCATCTGCTAGCAAGGTGTGACGTCATAAATCTTTAATAGGATCCACAAACAACGCGTGACGTTATAAATCTTTAATACGATCCACAAACAACGCGTGACGTAATGAGATAGATGGCATGACCGCGCGCCAACATTCTCAAACGCGAGTTGTGACGTCATAAGATTTCTAAGCATTGGTAACAATAATGGAACAACGCCATCACTAAAAACATTATAATTCGGGGTGGTTATTTAACCCACTAAACGAATTCTTCTAAAGTCGAGATCAAGCTAAATCGATTTCTAGTACCAGAAAACAGTAGGTTAACGACTTTCATCAAAATTCTTAGAGCCGTTTACAAAATAAAATGTACATACATACAAGAATAGCTACTTTAAGGTGGACGTCAAGTAACTTTGGTGTGGTGCAGTGGTCTAAGCGATGGCCTCTGATCATTCGTTCGAAAGGGGTCCGGGTTCCAATCCCGGTGAGGCATGGATGTTGTGTTTGTCTTACGGCACTGGCTATCTCCCTTCCCTGGAACCAGTGACCCTAAATTAGGGACGGGCGACTGCTTATAGCCCATTGAGTTGTGCCCAGTGGTCGTTAAACCTCAAAAAAAAAAAGAAAAAAAAAGTAACTTTGCTTCCTATACTTCCAATAGAAAAACTTTTGTACACATTTTCTTCACAATTAATGCGTTCCCAAGGATGAAAATTTGAACATCGATTAAAATATCTTCTTTTTATAACTTGCAATACTTAATATTTTCTAAAACATAACCATAATTATGCAATTCAACATTTGTTTGTCTACTGACGTCATGAAAATACAGGTCGCGCCATCTTTTTTCTGGACAATTAATGCGTTCACAAGGATGAAAATGAGATCATCGATTAAAATAGCTTCATTTCATAACTTGGAATACTTATTATTTTCTAAACCATAACCGTAATTATGCAATCCAACATTTTTTTTGTCAACTGACCTCATCAAAGTACAGGTCGCGCCATCTTTTCTCTGGTTTCAACACCACCAAAGGAAAAAGTTATTGATTTTTAATTTTACAGGGATCGCATTCCTCCTAAAATTCCTAAAATTCCTAATATTTTGTGACCCTCCTTAAATTCCTAAAATTATACCTAAAATTTGCTATTCTTCCTAAAATTTTCGTAAGCTTATTTATTAAAAATACAACCGTTATTAACGCCAATAAATTTACCATTACGGTAAGGTAAAAAGATCTGTTATTGTAGAAACACAGCCTATATGCTGTGCTGCTGAAGGGAGGGAAAATGACGCCATCGAGATGCACTTGCTTCGGGGCGGGCGCTCCACTTTTGTGCCTTCGGACAGTTTTCGAGAGTAACAAGAGATCTAAGGGAAAAGGGGAGGGGTCAGTTTCACCCCTGGTTTGCGCTTTGCAGACGAACTCCGTGGCACGCAGAAGATCGTACTTTATTTTTGTACATGCCTTGTGGAACCTCTTCTTTCTGCTGATGTTTTGTTATTGTAAACCGCAGGTGGGTGGAAGCAAAGAGGAAACATGTGGTCTCCTTCCGTAACCTCCGGTAATGACGATGGGATGGTAGCTGAGTGTTATCGTGGCAGGCAGTAGAGCACGTGATCATTGACCTTCGATCGTGCGTCGGCGACAGCGACCTTCGATGCGCAATATATCTCGGCTCCGACTCGCTTTGACTGAACTTGCGTGAGATGCGTATGATAGTTTCTGGTTTTGCGTCTTTTATGGTGTTCTCTGTGCTGTGTGCAGGTTCAGTTCTCTAGTGGTGACCTGCTTTTTTTTTTTTTTTCTATCTTCTGACATCCTCGCAGCCAAACTTCGGGAAGTTGTCTGGTTTTGCAATATTGGAACGTGTTTTTGTACTTCCCTTTCATTTTCTGGTTAGTAATACAAGTGTTTAAGATGCCTAAATCCAAAACGAAATTTCAAGATGCGTGGCTCGCCAAAGAATTGGACGGAGTGAAGTTGAAAGAATGGTATTCTGCAACTGAAACAATATTTTCTGCTAAGTGTATTTTGTGTTCAGAAATTTTCAATATTTCTAATAGTGGCTTTTCACAAGTAAAAGCGCATCATAAAGGGAAAAAAAACATTTGCAGAAATTTCAAAGTAAATTTCAAAATAAGTCCATCCTGTGAAAGCCTTTGGAGGACGGGATCTTCAGCCCAAAACAAATATTAGTGAAGTACTGAGTCATGATTTACAGTTGGCTAAAGCAGAAGCATTATGGGCCATGAAAGTTGCTAAGGACAATATGTCTTTTGTTTCATGCACTGAAACAGTTGAACTTTTCAAAGAAATGTTTCCTGATTCTGCTATTGCAGCCAAAATGCAACTTAAAGAAAAAAGTTGCTTATGTGATATCACATGGATTGTCAAAATATTTTGAAGAGGATTTGAAAAAAGACATTGCATCTAGTAGCCCAGGAAAGGTTACTATAGCATTTGATGAAACTACAAATACACAAGTGAAACGGCAGTTGGATGTGTATCTCAGGTACTGGTCTTCAGAAATAAATTCAGTTTCTTGCCGATACCTAACAAGCGTTTTTCTGGGTCATGCAACAGCAGATATTTTGATAAAAGAAATTCTTGATGTGTTATCATCCTTCAAGATTTCGTTGAACAGAATTATTTGTGTATCCATGGACAGCCCAAATGTAAATAAGTGCTTTTTACACAAATTCAATGAAGTTGTAAAACAAGAAACAGGCCAGAAATCTTTGGAACTAGGTTTTTGCAACCTGCATGTTGTTAGTAATGCATTTAAAATTTTTTTGACAAACTTAAATATAGATTTTGACGAATTTGCTACTGATATGCATTACTTTTTATAGAGTAGTGCTGCAAGACGAGAGGATTATAAATCTGTCGAGGATATAACATTGGTCACAGCCAAATTTCTTTTGCGTCATGTCAGCAACAGATGGTTAACCGTTGGTTCTGTAGCCCAGAGGCTCTTGGATCAATGGCTAAATATTACAGAATATTTTTTAAACTTCTTGCCATCTCAAAAAATATTTGAAAAACAACTACGCAATTCGGCAAGGTATAAAAGAATTCACTGTTTCCTGAAAAATGAGCTAACTCCTTTCTATTTAGCATTAATTTCATTTTCACACCAAAATTTTGAAAAGTTTTCATTATGTTATCAGAGTGAAGAACCAAAAATACACCAGTTATATTCTGATTTAAATACTTTAATGAGGAATGTTATGGCTCAGTTTATCCAAGATCATGTTATTGCAGGGAAATTTGGAGAAGACCTAAAGAATGTAGATTTTGAAAACAAAAATTCATGGAAAAAACTAGGGAGTTAGAAGTTGGTATGAAGACAAAAAATCTCCTCAGGAATGTTCAGGAGACCAGGCAGAAATTATTTCTCTTAGATGTAAGATCATCACTAATTGCAACCACAAAATATTTAAAGTCAAATTTGCCATTCTGCAATCAAAAGCTAAGAGACATAGAAGTTTTAAAGGTTAAAAGAACCAAAGAAAGAGTCAACTCAACTTTCAGTCACTGAAGGACTTTCGGAAATAACCAGAATTTTAAGTGTTTTGCATCTTTCTGAGGAACAAATTGATAGAGTAAGAGAAGAGTGGAAACTTTTAAATTGCGATAAGCCAACTCTAGATGAACTAGTGAAATTTTCAGAGGAAGGGCATATTCCAGTGCGGATTGATCATTACTGGCGTAATATATTTAGTATTAAAGACTCTAGCGGAAAAGAAAAATACTCAAATCTTGCTAAACTCCAAGTCAATTTTAGTTTTACCTCATGGTAATGCTGATGCAGAAAGGGGATTTTCGGTTAACACTGCTCTGTTAAGGAAGGACAAGGCTAACTTAAAAGACTCAACTAAAACATCATTAAGAATAGTTAAAGGGGCCATTAAACACTATGGATGTGTAAGTAAAGTTCCCATAACAAGAAATTTGTTAAATAGTGTTCGTGATTCACATAAATTTTGTAAAGAGTATGTTGATAAGCTGAAGGAAGAAGAATAAAAGAAAGGTAAAAGAAAGGAAGCAGAAAGAGAGGGAAAATAAGGAAAAGAAGCTAGAGAAAAAAAAATAGCTGAGTTTGATGACAAAATAAAAGAAAATGATGCAGAAATAAATAGGCTTAAAAAAAGATAAAGAAGCCTCCCTAGCAGTAATTCAAGAGGGAACAGAAAGAATGAGAAAAGCTGTAGAAAAACAAAATACTGTTGAAATAGCAGTTGCCTCTAACTTGATCATACAAGGTTCAGCTGAAATAAAGAAAACTGAAAGTAAATTAGTTGTGGTAGAAGCAGAAAAAGATAGGCTTATCAGGAAAAGGTTAAAACAATAATATGAAAAAAGTAATTCAGTGAACAATTGTACATAGTTCTTGGTTTTCAATTACCTTTTTAGGATATTATAATTTAATGTGAAACCTGAAAACTTTACTGTGAAAATCGTGAATTGCTTCTGGTTCAACAGCATATTAATGTTCAAAGTGAAACTTGAATGTGGTAAATATACTTGAATATGATAATAACACGTGAAAAGATAAGAACTGAACATTAGAAGTAAATCATACTTAAACTTTAGACATTAGACGTTATGCAAAAAATTTGTGTGCGAACTTCGACCATATATCCTAATGGACTGCGCATTGGCAATAGCTGCATCAAAGCCGCCATGGCTTAAACATTGGGCACATCATCATCAGACTCCAAATTTCGTGTAAAAATGCTGTTATGATTACTAATTTACGCTGCAGAACTTTAGTGTTTTCGGTGTATTATGTGAATGCGCCTCATATATAATGAAAACTCTTCAGGTAAGTTTACTTATGAGCTATATACATGCATGATCGGGTTGTTTACATTTTATGATTTATAATGTGATGAACATTTGCGAAGAATTTGGAACATGCATTCCATTTTTTTTTCTTAAGTTACTATATTTTTATATCAATAGCTGCAAGTTTCTGGTTAAGTAATTGAACTTTATTGACTTAGGTATTTAATTCGTTTCTTACCCATGAAAAATCATAGAAATTTCTTTACTATATCGCTCAGAGCAACCATAAGCACAGCAGGTGTAACCCATCTTTTTGATTGTTGTCATGTGATTTTATGTTGGAGCCAGAAATTTTGATGTCATGCGCAGTCTATCAGTATATATGGTTGAATGGTGTGAACTTACAATGTATACAAAGTTGTTTTACTAGATGTATACAAATATACATCTAGTTTTTATTGAAATACACTCCTAAAATTTTCCTAAAATTTTTCTAAAAAGTCCTAAAATTCCTACCTAAAATTTTTCAGAAGTATGCTATGATCCCTGTTAATATAATTATGGTTATGTTTTAGAAAATATCAAGTTTTCCAAGTTATAATATGAAGTTATTTTAATCGATGTTCAAATTCTCATCCTTGGGAACACATTAATTGTAAAGGAAATGTGTACAAAAGTTTTTCCATTGGAAGTATAGGAAGCAAAATTACTTGACGTCCACCTTAATAATATGGGGTAAGGGCAATGGAATGGATCGCAATCCTATGTCCTGACCTTTGACCACATTTCGTCCATTTTCAATAGGGTTCGTCCCCAGTGGTCCCCTACTACATACTGAAATTTCATCGAAATCGAACCATTTTTACGCACGTTATGACGCATAAGGGCAATGGAATGCATCCCGATCTTATGCCCTGACCTTTGACCCCACTTCACCCATTTTGAATAGGGTTCGTCCCCAGGCGGTCTCCTACCACATAGTAAACTTTCATTGAAATCGAACCATATTTACGCAAGTTATGACGCAAAAGGGTAATGGAATGATCCCGGTCCTATGTCGTGACCTTTGACCCCATTTGTCCCATTTTCAATAGGGTTCGTCCCTAGGTGGTCTCCTACCACATAGTAAACTTTCATTGAAATCGAACCATATTTACGCAAGTTATGACTCATAAGGGTAATGGAATGATCCCGCTCCTACGTCGTGACCTTTGACCCCATTTGTCCCATTTTCAATAGGGTTCGTCTCCGGGTAGTCCCCTACCACATACTATAATTTCATCGAAATCGACCCATTTTTACGCCAGTTATCGTGCGGACGGACGGACTGACGGACAAAGCTGGAGCATATACGCTTCTTCAGTTCAACACAATTTTATTAACAAGGTTGGGTTCAGGAGGCGAACATGGGCGTCCTGGTACATATATTGTATGGTAAAATATACAAACTCTAAAATGCTATTTACATTATTTACAGCACGATGTATTGATTCACAAAGGAGCCTCGTGGTAAGAGGTACAGGCATTTTGCACAAGAACAATAAGAGAGATTGTCGAAACATTTCGTCTCGAAGCATAAATATATTATAGTGCTGACAAATAACAGAACGAGAATATTATAATGAAGCACTGTACAAAAGGAGAACTGTATATGACAAAGTAGACAATGTGAAACCTAAGGCAAACGGAATTACGATGTCTTAGTACTGGTAGAAAAATTATAATCAAAGAGAAAACAAGTAAGACTATATACATTTGTACAGTATGGTGCATATATATTCACATGTGTTAGAAGATATAAGCTGAATGTTGAAGTTTGATTCCGAAAACCAATGGTGAGCATGCACGTTGAACTGAAGTTCAACAGAGCTAGGAGCAACGAGGTTATAAACTACCGACAGTCAGTTGTAACGTCGCTGGCATGCCGGCGAACCAGGAAGCGGCCGGAGACCAGGTGGAACGGAAATGTTGTTCTCTCTGTTGGGCGACGGCCACAAGGTTCTCTAGACGAAGTCTTGAGAGGAGACGCTCCCGAAAGTGGCACAGTAGTTCCACAGAAGCTTGGTGGATGGTATAAGGAGATTAGATATCTCGGCAGCGCTGATGAAATACGTAAATGACATGTTTCACCAGGATGAAAATATATGAGCAGATGGGTGGAGGCTTGACTGGCAGAGAGACCTGCAGGAGGAGTGTCTTATAGGCATCGAAAGGAAGATCAGTTGTGGCTGAACGTTGAGCAATGGAAAATGCAAGATGGAGTAGTGGAAGGAGGATGACACAATGTAGATAAACGTGAGAGACATCAGCTTCGTGAGCACAGAAGGGGCAAAGAGGTGAGTCAAGAATGGTCATGCGGTGGAGGATGGAAGGAACGGGAAGACGGCGGTGGAGAAAAAGCGAGTGAGTGTTTATTTCAAGAGGAGCTGAAAGAGGAGAAAATGTAGCAGACCAGACAGCGGTGAGAGAGGATTGGGAGACATCAGGGATGTGAAGGGGAGAAGAGTGGGATTTTAAAAGTAACCGATAGAGAACTGAGGTTGAAAGAGAGGATAGTGGAAGTGTAGATCTGCCGACTGAAAGAAAGAAAGGAAGGGGGAGGGAGGCGGAAGGAACAAAGGTCAGGCCGGTCTTCAACCTACGGTTGGAAAGCGTAAAAAGATTGTGCTTCTGTTATCGGTATGTCCAGGGCTCGACAAATCCTGGGCGCCAGGTCGCCCAGGTGCCTAAAATTTGGGCCGTGGCGCCTAATTTTCTTTCTAGTTGAGATTTCGTAATATATTGAAGTAAATACCGTAATTTCTTTTGTGTAATCCATAGATTATCTATTAAAAGTTTATAAATTTAGGTGCTGCGGACACCGGTAAAAAAAAAAAAACGGTGCGTCGTTTTTTTGTTATTGGGAAAGTACCGAAAATGCGGTAACAGAAAAAAATATAACGTAACAGCGAGATAAAAGACTGCAAAGAGATTGTAAGAATATATATTAATATATATTTTATCGTTTATTTAGAAGTATTTTGATAGAAAATACGACGCAAGGAAGGCGTTACTATTTGCGCGTGCAGAAGATTACGCGGTGTGAGAATCCGTGACTCTCGGGAATCGCGCTGAGCTATTCCGTAGCGTGTACCCAATCTGCGAATCGCATCGCCTAGTTTTGGCGCGTTGATTGTATTAGTTAAGGTTTTTTCGGTATTCAGTTGAAACGTATTCAGAAATAAGACAATGCTATGGACTGTCCGCAATTTCAACGAATTTTTTAGTCTAACTAATGAACTGCGATAATGCGGCAACAGCTAACGATTTTAGTTCTTTTTTTTACTTAAAAGTAACATAACAGTTACTTTTTCAATAAGACGATAATTTTTTTTTTCTTGCATCTTTAGATTTCTGAGTAGGTCCTGTGAATCGCAGTTTTCTGTCGGAAATTACGATTCACGATTAACATGATAAGTGCGGATCACGTGGTGTCGATTATACGACTGTTATGATGCCAATTACCACGGAATGTTCGTATTTTCTACCGATTTAGTTGTCTAACTACGGATTTTCATTTTGTTTAAAAAAACATATTTTGGTGTTATTTTATGATATACATAAGATTCTTAAGCGGATTCGCGGAATTCTTCGGGGTTTTTTTTTTTTTTTGGTTTTTTTATAGTCATCATTTAGATCGCTATCATGATTGATGCAAAACTGAAGAGAATTTGGGGGTTGGGTCATTTTCCGTCTGGGGACGGTATTTCGTGTTTCAAAGCTTTCGAAAACAGTAGTTAAATGAAGTAAAAAGAATTTGCCCTAATCGTAATTTTTTTCTCCGGATGTTATGTTTGTTTCTGGTATTCTTGTTAAATATCATTTTAAGGCATATATGTTCGTATTTCAGCTTGAAACTGTAGGCAAGAATTTGTGCAAAAACGGAAGTTAAGACGCCGCGAAAATTGCCTCCTAATCTTCAGGCTTGAGGTTCTTCCGCGAATTCGAGAAATTCCGCCTTTTTCGTTATGTTGGCCACTCAGAAGATCGATGCACAAGTAAACAGAATTGTGTGTGTGTGTGTGAGGAGGGGGGCGTAATCGTAATTTCTTTTTTCTCGCGATGTTGCCTGTGTCCAGAATTTTTAAGTAATATTTTACTGCATAAATTTTTGCATTTCACCTTGAAAATAGGAGAAAAAATTTTTGAAACCGGAAGTCGGACGGAATTCCCGTAATCGCTATTGCCCCCCCACCCTTCTCTCCAGTGATGTTCCTACTCTCCAGCGTTGTTAAATATCCCCCACCCTATAAGTTTTTGCATTTAATCTTGATAAGGGAAGAAGGAAATTTTCGAAAACGGAAGTGACGAAGTTGGAAAATTTTAAAAAATTGATGCATGGTGTTCAAAAGTATTAATATTCCCAAAGTTACACCATTTATCTGAAATAGTTGAAGCTTTGATATCATGCGCTCATGGTCCACAGGCTGATTGATGGTTGTTATCAGAGGGCACAAAAATCAAGAAAAGAAAGAAAAGCGACAATGAAGAAGTAGGAAGAGAGTGATAGCTGCAGAAAGAAAAATTAAACAATCGATGCTGTACAGTTGCAGAATCAACAAAAGACAGACTTACAGTAGTCTGCATTCTTGCTGTCTGTTTTAATTTTTCAACAGTTAAAATATTCAGCTCAACCCCCCCCTTCTTTGGTCTCATCTTGTCATAAACTGCAATTTTAGAGGCAGTATGATCTCATATGGTAAGTGGAGGTTCGTGCACTGCGTGTTCGCTTTCTTTGATTTCCTGTCTGTCAAGCATTGTGGAATTCTGATTTCTATTTCTACGTGTCGAATTCACCTTTTTATCTCTACACTGAATACATATTTCATTTCCATTAAGCATCCCTCAAATATTCTAATACTCTGCACAACTCTTTTTTTTTCCTTTTTGTAAAAAAAAAGAGAAATATAAATCACTTTTTTATTCTTTAGAATCGTAGACATTGTGATTTCCAGTATTACAAAATGCTGTACAATTTTTTTTTTTTTTGTTTGGCTGCTTTCAACATCTTTAATAACTGATTTTATCACCAAAGGACAATGTGTTCAACTTGTGATTTTGAAGCCACAAGTTTAGAAAATTAAGTTTTATAAAACAAAGCTTGAATTTGTTCATAACAAGAATATGCAACATAAACTTAACACAAAGTGCTACTGAACACCATCTGTCTATTAGGTCGAATGGTAAGATGCCAGTCTGAAATTATTTTTTAATGTTAGTTAAAGATGCCTGTTTGATTGCTTATTGGTGGAAATTGAAGATGTGCTGCAAGGAGTGTAGTTGCAGTCTGTCCCTGACTGAGTGGTGGCAGAATTATTTCAGAGGGAGGTCACTTTCCAAGGTTAAAGTGGTCAGCATGGAATGTTTGCTTTTGTTGTCTTTTGTTATGAATGAGATATGCATCAAATCCTTATGTTGTTTGCATTTTATGGGCTATTTTTTATTGTTAAACAAGAATATTTTGAGTTATCACGTTGGCCACTAAAAAAATTTTGACTTATCAAGACCATAACTTCATATGTGCCTAGGGCACTTGCAAGGAATTTTAATATTTTTTTTTTTTTTTTTGTTATCAGAAATTCAGTGTTATCAAAGTTAGTTATCAAGAGTTGACTTCATTTGTAAAAATAAAAGTGAAAAAGTTTATTTATTATTTGCCTTTGTATTCATTAACTTTTCTGGTTTGTATGCAGTGGTTAGGGGAAAAAGTGCATTTTCACCTGGAAAACCTGGAAAAGTCAGGGAATTTTTTGTTCATGGTTTTATAGCCACCCCTGTGTTAAGAAAAAACTTAACACTTTTCCCTAGACCAGCTGTCATCTGTGTGGGTCTTCACAAATAAGCTAACTCTTGACTGAGCAAAAGATAGTCAAGTTTTATTCTTTTCCATTTGAAAAGCATGAAAAGCACTGCCAACTAAGACGTGATTGGTTAATCCTTTACCATCACCTATGGTTCTTTCTCTGTTACAACCAGAGACCGGATCATGTACACTAAAAAAACCCAGCAAAATATATATGCATGTACTTAAAATGGGAAATATGCCTTTTTTACGCTTTCCAACCGTAGGTTGAAGAAGCGTATATGCTCCAGTGGCGCGTCAGATGAGGCAAGTGAGGCGCCGCTTCACCTGAAATTCCGCAGAATGAGAAGTGAAAAAAAAAAAAAACTTCGGTCAGTAACGAAGATATAAGAACTTTGCAGGATAAATGAAACACTGAAATTTACATTGTGATTCATGAATTAGGTTAAAAAAAGGCTTTCAAGAAGAGGAATGAATCATTATTTTTGCAAAGCAGCTGCATGTTTTAAGCGCTTAGAGGCGACTGGCTGAATCGTCTCGATGAGAAGCCGGTTTTGGGAACTGGGGATCAGAGAAGAGCCCTACAGAGTGAACCCCCCACCCCCACGGTCCGAGGTCTACCTAAGGAGGTGCCGGACTTCCAGTAAGAGAAAGGAAATTTCTGAGGCGACCCTCCATTTCGCTTAAACTGGAATCGCATCTCTGCTGTTATTGGAGAACCCAAGGATTGTGTATCCAATGGGCGCGGGAAAATGAGCAGATGACCTTGGTAAAAAGTGGTTTTACAGGCGATGACGCCGTTCGCCTCTATATGCTTTGAAGTAGGATGATTTTTACGTAGCTTTAACTATTCGTCAGAGTATATTTGAGTCTAACTTTTTGTAGTGTGTTTTCAATCCTCTCTTTTGCGGGTGTTGGCTAGTTCATAGTAATGTTGAGTTTTTCTTCTTTTTTATTTTGTTATTGTTACTAAACAGCATATTTTGATTTGGGTTGGAAAATATGAATGGCCCAATAAACGACGTGATTTGTGTTCTGGAAGAAATTCCTTTTAAACATTGGAAAGATTATAATAAAAGGGATGTTCTCATATCTGGAAGACCGACACCTGTAATAAGTTCAATATCTAAAGATAAGTGCGGCAAATCGTTTCTTAGTTCTTTTCAATAAATCATGGTACGAGATTTTCCCTGGCTTTCTGGTAGCTATTACAAGCAAACTCTCTTTGCTGGCCATGTTTACTTTTGAGCAATAAGAAAAATGTGTGGAATACAACGGGTTATTTTGATCTGAAAAACTTTTCTCGTAGTGCAAAATTGCACGAAAGCTCTAAAGAGCATATAACTAATCACGTAGGTCTGAAACGGATGGAAAAAAATATAAACACTATTTCTGATATGCTTCATAAAGCTAAGTTTAATGAAAAGGTCAGACTAAATAGGCTTTTTATGGAACATATAATCGATTTAGTTGTCGTTCTAAGCAAGCAAGAACTGCCTTTTCGAGGACATGATGAATCTATTTCCTCATTAAATAAAGGTAATTTCAAGGAGATGTTCCATTTGTTACTTCGTAGGAGCACCCCAGAATTAAAAGCACATTTTGAAGAAATACAGAAGCTTATTTTCTGGACAATCTAAAACGATACAGAATGATTTACTGGAGTGTATTCATGAATATATAAACGAATGTGTTAAAAGCGAAATTAATGAGTCAAAATTTTTTTCAGTGCAAGTTGATGATACAACTGATATTACTCAAAAATCACAGTGTTCAATAATTGTCAGATACATATTGGACTCAAATTGTGAAGTAGTTGAGCGCTTCCTTGGTTTTTATGATATCAGCACTGACAGGACTGCTGTGGCACTGTATGATCTGCTAGCATCGGTTTTGGAGGAGTTTGATTTTAAATCAAAAGTTAGTAGGCCAGTGTTATGATGGTGCAAGCGTTATGGCTGGAGAGTTGAGCGGTCTGCAGAAAAGAGTCAAGGTAGAAGCCCCGCAAGCTTTGTTTACCCACTGTTTCGCCCACCGCCTTAACCTTGTCCTACAACAGGGGTGCAAAAGTATTGTAAATTGTCGCATATATTTCGCAACTGTATCCAGCATGCCCTCATTTTTTCATAAATCTGCCAAGAGAACCCACGTAGCAGATTCAGTTGTTGGGAAACTGATTCCTCAAATAGCGGAAACACGTTGGGCATCACTTTCACACATTTTGCGTTTAATTGTAAGCGAATGGGGCAAACTAAAGAATGTGTTTGAAAACATAATGAATGACCCGGAATCAACGGCAGAATCAATCAACGGAGCCATAGGATATTTGAAAATTTCACTAATTTTGAATTTGCTTTTTTATCACTGATTTTTGATGACATTTTTGGAATTACGGATGTATTATTTGATGTTTTACAAAAAAAGACTTTAGATATCAGTTATTGCCAAAGACAAATTAAACAATGTTGCGAACGAATAAATAAGAAAAGGAATGTAACCACTTACTTGAAACATTTCAGTGAAGCAATTAGTTTGAGTGGAGGTCCTAAATGTCGCCAAAAGAAACATTTGACTGAAGAAGTGGAAAACTATTACAAAATTTTGTTTTACGAAATCGTTGACAGCATAATAATCCAAATAAATACCAGATTTGAAGATATGGGAAAGCTCGAGTTTCTGCAGCTAGTTGACAGCTCAAAATACCATAGTTATTCAGAGTCATTTCCATCCAGTGCCCTTAACACTCTCAAAAAAATTTATCCAAACATTTTTACAGACACACAACGACTAAAAAACGAATTAGATTTTTTATATAATGATCACAACTTCAGGGAACTCGGTGTTCAGAAAACCTTGAAAACAATGAAAGAAAACGAGCTGAAAGATGTGTTACCAGAAGCCTACAAATTATTTTCTCTTGTATTGACACTGGCATCAACAAGTTCTTCTGCTGAAAGGAGTTTTTCTTGTTTGAAGAGAATTAAGACTTACCTCCGTAATACAACGGCACAAGATCGTTTGTCTTCACTCGCTAAAATTTCAATCGAGAAAGAATTGCTGAACCATCTAATGTCCACTCAACCATTTTATGATCTGATCATAGACAAATTTGCAGCCAAAAAGGATCGCAGAATTGAACTTATTTATAAAACATAAACTGAAAGCATTCTGTTCGAGACCAAAGCAAATTAATATCGCATTCCTGTTTTTAATTCCAGGTTTAAATTACCTAATACTTTTTTTTATATAGAAATGTGCTTCCTTGACTTCTCCTGGACATTAATACAAAACGAAGCTAATAATTATCACGAGCCTGGACTTCAGTTTATGACCCGTGCTAAATGCACCTTCACTAATATGCCAATCGAACTGTGACTTTTATTCAAGCTCAAGAAACATTTCGTAAGAAAACAATTTCTATTCAAATGATTTACTTTGAATTTTTTAAGAAGTGGATCTCCGACTGGCGTTGGGATGTGAGTGACGCATTGACTAGCTAAAGAAACCGCACAAATTGCGTATTTTCGCTCAAGTGTATTACATAAAAGAATACAGGTGAAATATTTCTTTCTTTGTTGTAAAATTATTGAATAATTGTTTTCATAAAAATATTGTTGCAAAAGTAGCGTATATTACACACACACACACACATATATATAGTGGTATATGCACATTTTTCCTCTAAAATTTTTGGATTTTTTCGTGAAGAAAGACTCCCCACGCCGTGTTTCATATATTTCTATAATTTTATTCCATTACTGTTGAATAATATTTGTATATAAAGGGCTAAATGGCATGGGATGGAGCCCTAAGTGATGGGGTTTACAGCTGTTTATAACAAGGCGCCTAACCGAGACCAATGGCTTAACGAGACTTCCGAATCTCAGTGGATTTTAATGATTCAGCAGACTCGAACCCAGGACTTCAAAGATATCCGATGGGTGATACTGCCTTTGACATGAAACTTTTTGAGGGTGGGGGGAGGGGTTTCTGCATTTATGCTGTATAACTGTGTATAAGTACATGTAACAATTTCGGGGGGGGGCGCTTCGACAAATATTTTTCTATTGGTACGTACGCACATCTTGGACATTAATACAAAACGAAGCTAATTTAATAAAATGAAGAAAATGCAATAAATTATAGTTGTTTTAATAAAAAGTTAATAAAGCAACTTCTTTGGCTGCTTTGCTTTACTTTCTGTTCTATTATCAAGAAATTGCATTGATATTATGTATCAATGTAATTTATTTGTATTACATTGTAAGTTATGTAAAAATCAATGAATTTAAATAGGGAAATTATCTATAAAACGTGCTTAGAAAAAGCTAACTGTCTCGCCTACTTAGGGGGTGTAAACCACGACCCCCCGGCTACGCCACTGATATATATATATGTTCCTATAACGTTATACGAATTTATATATTTTTCAATAACATATGTGTTACTGTTTTACATTTACATCAAGACCGTTCGCCTCACCAGCATTTTACACCACGAGCCGCCACTGATATGCTCCAGCTTTGTCCGTCCATCCGTCTGTCCGCACGATAACTGGCGTAAAAATGGTTCGATTTCGATGAAATTTTAGTATGTGGTAGGGGACCACCTGGTGACGAACCCTATTGAAAATGGATTCAAAGGTCACGACGTAGGAGCGGAATCATTCTATTGCCCTTATGCGTCATAACTTGCGTAAATATGGTTCGATTTCAATGAAAGTTTACGATGTGGTAGGGGACCACCTAGGGACGAACCCTATTGAAAATGGGGTCAAAGGTCACGACGTAGGAGCGGGATCATTTCATTGCCTTTATGCGACATAACTTGCGTAAATATGGTTCGATTTCAATGAAAGTTTACTATGTGGTAGGAGACCGCCTAGGGACGAACCCTATTCAAAATGGGTGAAGTGGGGTCAAAGGTTAGGACATAAGATCGGGGTGCATTCCATTGCCCTTATGCGTCATAACGTGCGTAATAATGGTTCGATTTCGATGAAATTTCAGTATGTAGTAGGGGACCACCTGGGGACGAACCCTATTGAAAATGAACGAAATGTGGTCAAAGGTCAGGACATAGGCATTGCCCTTGTCCCATATTATTAAGGTGGACGTCAAGTAGTTTTGCTTCCTATACTTCCAATGGAAAAACTTTTGTAAACATTTCCTTCACAATTAATGTGTTCCCAAGGTTGAAAATTTGAACATCGATTAAAATAACTTTATATTATAACTTGGAAAACTTAATATTTTCTAAAACATAACCATAATTTTATTAAAAATCAATAACTTTTCCTTTGGTTGTTTTGAAACCAGAGAAAAGATGGCGCAACCTGTACTTTGATGACGTCAGTGGGCAAAAAAATGTACAAGCGGCTAGATCCAGCAGCTTGGCACACATCCAAGATTCTCCCGTGCAGGAAGCCACACCTCTCATCCGTGAGCCTTTGCGTCAGCCGTCAATCATTTAGGACTGTCAACATGGTCTGGTAGTTTCTACCGTACAGGTAACGCAGATTTTTGAAGCCGATCTGTTGTGATATCCCTCGGCGTGTTTTGCTACGTACATAACGTTGGTTACCCTCTTGGTCGTTTCTGCCTTACGAAAGCATTGAAAATTTAAGTAATTTTTAGAAGCTCATATTTTCTGTTAAACTAGTTTGTCAGTGTAGAATTTTTTTCTGTGTTTGACAGCATACTTCAGCTTGTTGATATTTTTCAGTTCTTTGGGATTTAATCGTTCATTGCAATTTACTGTGAATGGCTACGTCATATTTTGCTGTGATTTGCGTGCTTTTTAGCTTATGTTGTGTTCTGAAATTGTAGCAAAATTAATGAAAATACCTCTGACTTTGGCAAAAAAACTTTATCTTTTGTTTCAATACTCTTTTTCCATGTTTCAAATTCCGCCAGCAATTCGAATGTTAGTACACGATCTTCTAAATTATATCCATGATTAGAGCATAAATGTTAATTTAAATCTTCAGAATACAATGCAATATTACAGTTTTCTACTGCACATGGAAATTTCAAAGTGAATCAAAGGATTTCTGTGATTTGTGAATCACTTTAACGTGCTTATTTCGATCTCTAACACTACTGAATTTCTTTTCGCAATAAATACATCGCACAGAAGTGTTTTCCATTTTTAAGATAGAATTGCATTGTATTCTGAAGATTTAAAGCAACATTTATGCTCCACTCATGGATATAATTTAGAAGATCGTGTGCTAACATTCGAATCGCTGGAGGAATTTGAAACATGGAAAGAGAGTATTCAAGCAAAAAGAGTATGTCAAACACAGAAAAAAAATTTACACTGACAAACCAGTTTAACAAAAAATATGAGCTTCTAAAAATTACTTAAATTTTCAATGCTTTCGTATGGCAGACACGACCAAGAGGGTAACCAACGTTATGTACGTAGCAAAACACGCAGAGGGATGTCACAACAGATCGGCTTCAAAAATCTACGTTACCTGTACGGCACAAAATACCAGACCATGTTGAGTCCTAAATGATTGACGGCTGAGAGGCGTGGCTTCCTGCACGAGAGAATCTTGGATGTGTGCCAAGCTGCTGGATCTAGCCGCTTGTAAAAAATGTTGGATTGCATAATTACGGTTATGGTTTAGAAAATATTAAGTATTCCAAGTTATGAAATGAAGCTATTTTAATCAATGTTCAAATTTTCATCCTTGTGAACGCATTAATTGTCCAGAAAAAAAGATGGCGCGACCTGTGTTTTCATGACGTCAGTAGACAAACAAATGTTGAATTGCATAATTATGGTTATGTTTTAGAAAATATTAAGTATTGCAAGTTATAAAATGAAGATATTTTAATCGATGTTCAAATTTTCATCCTTGGGAACGCATTAATTGTGAAGAAAATGTGTACAGAAGTTTTTCCATTGGAAGTATAGGAAGCAAAATTACTTGACGTCTACCTTAAAGTAGCAATTCTTGTATGTATGTATGTATGTATGTATGTACATTTTATTTTGAAAACAGCTCTAAGAATTCTGATGAAAGTCGTTAACCTACCGTTTTCTGGTACTAGAAATCGATTTAGCTTGATCTCGACTTTAGGATAATTCGTTTAGTAGGTTAAATAACCACCCCGAATTATAACGTTTTTAGTGATGGCGTTGTTCCATTAATGTTACAAATGCTTAGAAATCTTATGACGTCACAACTCCCGTTTGAGGATGTTGGCGCGCGGTCACGCCATCTGTCTCATTACGTCACGCGTTGTGTGGATCCTATTAAAGTTTTATGACGTCACACTTTTGCGGCAAGCAGATGGGTGCGATTCCCATCTGCCTCATTACGTCACGCGTTGTGTGCGTATGTCCGTCCGCACGATAACTCGCGTAACAATCGTTCGATTTCGATGAAATTTTAGTATCTGGTAGGGGATCACCTGGGAACCTATTTAAAGTGAACGAAATGGGGCCAAAGGTCAGTACATAGGAGCGGGATCCATTCCACTGTTGTTATGCGTCATAACTAACGTAAAAAGGTTCGATTTCGATGAAATTTTAGTATGTGGTAGGGGACCACCTGGCGACAAACCTTATTGAAAATGGGCGAAATGGGGTCAATGGTCAGGACATAGAAGCGGAATCACTTCCATCGCCATTATGCGTCATAACTTACGTAAAAATGCTTCGATTTGGATGAAATTTTAGTATGTTGTAGGGTCTTCCCTGGGGACGAATTCTATTGAAAATAGGCGAAATGGGGTAAAAGGTTAGGACACAGGAGTGGGATCTATTCCATAGCCCTTATGCATCATAACTTACGTAAAAAATGCTTCGATTGCGACAAAATTTTATCATGTTATTTCGGAGGTATAAAAAACCGGTTCTGTTGAATATCATCGACATGGGATCAAAGGTCAGGGCACAGGACCGAGATTTATTCCACAGCCATTATTCTCATAACTTGAGTGATAACTTGAGTAATGATTTCTGGTATGTTGGAAAGCGTATTATAATCAATGCATTGCATGATTTTAATAACTTGTTTGTTATTATTATGCCTGTATTGTTGTATGGCCCTTAATTATTATTATTATTTTTTTTTTTTTTTGCAGTGTGAGGGTGACTTTAACATGGTGATCGATTTTATACTTTTCTTCACAAGAGATTTTTTTTTTCACAAATTGCACAGTATTCTATTTTTTCATCAGTAGTTAATTCCTTACTATAGCCAAAAGTCCAAGCTTTGATTAAAATTTCATTACTTGATTTAATTTTGGGCGTTTTTGGTGCTAACTTGTACTATCAAAACTGCATTTTTTAAAGCTTTCAGCTATTTGCAGATTAAACGTAAACCACTTACCCAGAGATCTGCTGTGTTGATTTGACCAAGCCAACATTTGGTATAATGAGATCATATGGTGTGAAAAAAATTTGTTCACAAAACTAAATGTTACATGCAGTGTTTGTGTGCAGCTCTGTATGAATTTTGCCTTAGTGTTGAAGGAATCAAGAGAAAACTTCAGTCAAGAGGGACAAACATCAAAGCAAGCCTATTGGCAGATGATATTTCTGATGCCACTTTTTCTCACTGCCACACATAGATGAAGATAGTTTATTATTGTTTCATCTGCTTGGTTACAGTGGATTGCCAATCCCTTGTCCTATCACTGAGCTTAGCTCTTTGAGTTTGGGCTATTGCTTGCTTTTTTTGCAGGTTTTAGGGGATTAAAGCCTTTTTTTTTTTTATGTAAACTTGTTAAAAAAGTGTCAGTTAAAACATCAAATAAACTGTAAAATTGTTCTCCTTTAAATATGCATTTGTAGCAGTAATTTGCACATTTTTTGCATTTGTATGCACTAACGTCAAAAATGGCTAAAATATGCAGTAGCATATACACTATATCATCAAAAGTATTCAAACTCTACCAAATATTTGCAAAATTGTAAAGAACAGTTACGCAGGAAGGTGCGCTGTCAGTAGAGAAGTACATACATAAAACTGAGATGTTCTATCATATCATCAGTAACTTTGAAGCAGATACACCACGTGGAAGTGAACTTTCCGAGTTCTAGCGTGGGCTAGTCATAGGATGCCATTCGAGTATCATTTCCATGTGGAGCATGCAGCTAAACTAAACATACCAAAATCGACTGTAAATGATGTGAAGAGATGGTTACAGAACGATGCAACTACAGCAAAAAACAAGAAAGAGGACCTCGAATTTTCGGGTGTAATAAGCACATCTTTTTAATCCGTTCTGACGCAAATTAAATTTATCAAAGCTATTCAAAGTCAATGAAACCGGTATGGAAAAGAATGGTATCTGACGGAAGAAAGAAGTTTTTCAGTCGGGTTTTAATCCCTCAGATATTGCTGTAAACGGAATCGTGAGCTTACGCCCTCTGGTTGCAGACTTCTGCGTTAAGAAAAACATGAATTTATATGAGAAACATTTTTTTTTGATTGGAGGTTTAACGACCACCGTGAGCAACTCAATGGGCTATAAGCAGTCGCCCGTCCCTAATTTAGGGCCACTGGTTCCAGGGAAGAGAAAGAGCCAGTGCTGTAAGACAAACACAACAACCATGCCTCACGGGATTCGAACCCGGACCCGTAACGGACGAATGATCAGAGGCCATCGCTTAGACCACTGCGCCACCGGGGCGGAGCACCGGAAAGACTCTCCAACACAAAGAATTTTTCAAATCGGACTCTTAGAAACAGAGATATTGACAAAAATTAGATGTGACTTTACATCCGGTGGTGGGAAAACCATGCATCATTTAGGAAGAAAGTATTCTCAAAAGGTTTTTCCATATGAGCGGTATCGGTCCAAGAAAAAAAAAAAATTAGTCGAGTTTTCATCTGCCCAGATTTTGCCATCAGAAGCAGAAATTAACACTTGTGCCCCCTGGAGGCCAAACCATTCTTTACCAAACATTAGAAATTATGTGAAAAATATTTTCCATCGGCTCCTGTATGCGATACAGGAAGAATTTTTCAAATCGGGGTTTTAGAAGCAGAAGTAACGCAGAAAACACAATTTACCTTTGTGCTCCCTAGCAGAAAGTCTATGATATACTTAAAAATTTTGAATTTATAGGGAAAACATTTCGTATCGGAAACGCTATATAACAAAGAATGAATTTTCCAAATTGGACTTCGAGAAGTAGAAATATTGGCAAAAATAAGATATACATCTACCCCCTGGCGTAGAAACCATGCATTATTTCAAGAAGAAATGTTCCGAAATCGTACATTGTAAAAAAACCAACGAAATGAAGGATCATCATTTCCATATTTCAAGCTTCCCAATGCAAAAATAATTTTTCAAATCGGACTAATAGTTACAGAGATATTGTGGGTACAGACGGACGGACGGACAAACCGGTAACATAAGCATGATCTTTTTTTACAAAAGACGTGCTAAAAAAACTGGCAGAACATGACAAAAGAGGCATGGCAAGAAATGTCAAGAAATCCCATTCTTCTCCTGCCATTTCCATTGCTTCTGGAGTAGAAAATGCTTGTAATGATTTGGTTAGTACCATAACTCTCTGCAGAGAGTTGCACAGTGTGGGTTATTATGGTAGATCATCAACGCTCAGGCCACATATTGCTAACGTTAATGTGAAGTGCCGTTTGAAGTGGTGTATCTGCCGTGATTCTTGAACAGGGCGATTGGAAAGCTGTTCTTTGGAGTGATGAGTGATACTTTTCACTCGTCCAATCTGATGTACATGCTTGAATTTGGTGACAGCCCGACGGACAATTTTCGTCGGACTGTGTTCTTCCAACTGTTAAGTTAGGCAGAGGCTCCATCATGGTACGGAATTGTTTTTCATGGATGGGACTCAGCCCGTTGGTTATTATTCCACAAATCATGAACTCTGAAGTGTACCTCGATGTTCTGGATAATTCTGCTCTCCTCCAAAATGTTGCAGTATTATGGAAATGATTGTTGTCTCTTCCAACATAATTGAGCTCCCTGCCACACTGCACGACTTGTGCAGGACTGGTTTCTTGAAAATGAGGTGGAATTGTTAGACTGGCCTGCTCAGAGTTCTGATTTTAATCCCATAGAACACCTCTGGGAGGAACTGGAGCGACGAATATAAAATCGACCACAACGACTGTCTTCACTCTCCACTCTGGCAGCAGTTTTGCAGGGAAAATGGCAAGCCATTCCTGTTGAGACCTACCGGGAATTGGTTGATAGTATGCCTCAACGTGTTGCCGCTGTCATTCAAGCAAAAGGTGGACCGACTAACTACTAATTGCAATAATAAAGCCATTTGTCCCAAAACATTATGGTGTCAATATAGTGCAGTGGTCTCAAACTAGCAGCCCTGCGCCAACTGTTTTGTGGCCCGCATGAATGATTACAAAATTAAAATAAATCACCTTTTTCCAAGTTTATTATAACATTAAATATAATATAAACATAGTAATGCTTAGGAAAGCCGTCTTCTTTATAAGTAGCAAGTTTATTTATGAAGAACATAACTGTATTAAGCAAAATACATATTTTCAATATGTTCAAGTCTTGATTTTCCTATAATGCTGACAACGCACCTGAAGAACTTCAGCTTGAATTAATAGACTTTCAGTGTGATTCTTTCCAGAAAGAAAAATTCAACAGCTGCAATCTAACAGAGTTTTATCAGTCAGTTTCAAAAGAAAAGTACATAAACATTCCTAACCTAGCTGCATGGGTTCTTTCTACATGCTCAGAACAACATACTCATGTGAACAGTTTTTTTCAAGAATGAACCAAGTAAAATGTTTTGAAAGGAATAGGTTAAGTGACAGTCACTTATGCTCACTCTTAAAAGTAGCGTAAACATTATTCCAAATATCAATAAGTTAGTGACAGAAAAGCGAGCCCAAGTTTCTGGTGAGAACATGTAATATTATCATCTGTACTGTGGGCCGTGTTCAGTTGGTGTGATTGTTTTTAGATTTAAGTGAAAATAATTGTCACATAAAGGTGATTGTTCACAGTGATTGATGAATTTGTTTTTACTATTTATCGTTAATTAGAAAAAAATCTTCCACTCTAGTGCCAAGCCATTGTTGTAAATTTGTAAAGTTCATATTAATTTATAGCAAATTTATTAATATTCATGCGGCTCCCTAAGTTCCTTCAAAACTGGAAAGTGGCCCTTCCAAGGGTCTCAGTTTGAGACCACTGATATAGTGTATGCAATTGCATATAATCCTGACTCTAGTTATGACATACTCGTTTTTTGAGAGACAGATAATGGCAAGACACCAAAAACTTGGATTCTGCAAATATGTATTTTGAAAGCTGTCTTCAAAGGGGTGTTTGCTTTCAGGAAATAGAGCATTATGAATGTTTATTTATATGCAGTAGGTTATTAAAACATGATGCACTTGTTGCTTATGGGGTTAACCAAATAAAAGCTTTGAAAGTTGTTGCTGATCTGGGTTTATCCAGGCTTTGTTCAAGTTGGAAGGACCAGGAAAATGATGGATTATGGCTTCACTACATTACCACACGTTAGTTGCATAGCAATTGCCATGCACTTCAAAGAAAAAAACTCTAACTGGCTTGGAGGTTACTATAATTTAATCCTGCTTTTAAGAATGTAGCTTTACATCCTGTAAAATCTGACCATAGAAAGCAAAAAGCATTGATAGCAAACCTCATCTACAGATTTGAACCACAGTCTGTTATTCCATAGGCAGATATTTTATTAACATGCTAGTGCCACACAGCCATACCTTTTCTCGTCATTTTGAATACTGACAACTGCATAATACACTGGCGTGCAAAAATTAAGAACGAGACGGTTTTTTGAATGTAACGTCGTGCAGAAGTACTCCACATCGACTCATATCATACGATAAGATCCCCAAGATGTAAGAATATGGGACAAGTGAGCAAAACCGTCGAAACAAGGAATACAAAGACACTTGATTGAAAAGGTAGCTTCGTACACAACTGGGCAGAAGACAGAAACGTCCATGTGACGGGCGGCTGCCAAGAAAAATCCAGTTTTTAGTAGGGGATATGATCACCCCTGACTGCGCTGTAGGATTTACAAGGTCTGTCCATGCTGAGGACGAGGTTGTCAAGCAGCTGTTAAGGCATGACGGCCCATTCCTCTTGTAGCGCCAATCGCAGCTGCGGAATCGTTGCTGGCGGCTGGTGACGTGCTGCCAAGCATCTCCCGTGAAGGTACCACACGTGTTCGATTGGATTTAGGTCCGGGGACCTTGCAGGCCAATCCATACGTTGAATATCTTCACTCTCCAACAGCTCTGCAACAGCCACTATATGATGAGGTGTAGCGTTGTCATCCATGAAGAGGAACTCAGGACCCACAGCACCTCTAAACAGACGCACGTGAGGCAGGAGAACCTCGGTACAATAGCGGAGACCAGTGACAACCTCGGAAGATGTGGAGGTCAGTACGGCTACCTAGCATGATGCCGCCCCAAACGAGAACTCCGCCACCTCCAAACCGGTCCCTTTCGATGATGTTGGAGGTGTGATTCCGTGTTCCCTGCTCTCTCCAGATGTGTATACGTCCGGAATCGCTCGTCAGACTATATCGGCTCTCATCCGTAAAGAGAACTCGACCCCATTGCTGATGTGTCCAGTTCTTGTGTTCCTGGCACCACAGAAACCGCCGTCTCCGATGAGCAGGCGTTAATGGCACATACCGTACTGGTCGTCGTGCAAATACACAACCTTTGTGCAGCCTCCTGGCCACGGTAAAATGCAATAACGGACGTCCAGTTGTCTGTTGCATGTGCCTTGCGATTTCTCCCGCTGCCTGCCGTCTGTCTCTTCTCGTCTGTAGGACAATATACCGGTCGTCCGCCGCCGTGGTTGCTCGTGGACGATCACTGCTAAACTCTCGGACAGCTGTTCCTGTCGTATGAAATGTTCTCCAAGCTCGTGAAACGATGCTGTGAGCGATCCCGAACTCCTCAGCCACACTAGTCACACTTCGACCTTCTTCCAACTTCCCAATGACGTGACCTCGGGTAGTCATCCAGATGTCGTCTACTGGATTGCCTGTTGGCCATATCACACGGTGGCAACAACTCGACGTCGTTCAAACCGATGTACACAGTGCAATAGCTTTCACCAAATTGCTGAGCGTACACCGCCCGTGTGCTTTATACCCTTCCGACACTCCCCCTACGTCATGCTGCATATATACGCATGCTCTACCGTACCTGACCCTAGTCTATCTCCTCAGTGGTCTTTCGGTCCGTTCTGCCTACTCGTTCGGCTGTTATGCTAATTTCTCCTCTTCGTCCCTAATTTTTGCACACCAGTGTATTTTCCTAAGTAAGATAAGGAAGCAAGCCTCAGGCTTGTACCAAATATATAAGGTGCACTTGTTGAAAATCATACACAGTGTTAAAGTAAACTTGAAATGGAAATGATGGTTGTGTGTTAACTTCCTTGGAAGCAAGGACTGCATGCTAAAATACAGTAAAACTCATTATACATAAAATATTGCCAATCCAAAAATTCCGAATTGCCCTTAATGTTAAATTTTATCAATCATATGTTAATCAAATGAGCTTTCTTCTCATTTATGCATTAGATTGTAATGTTGTGTTATGAATTAGAAACGCAAACCATGTGAATTCTGTTAACCAAATTTTGTTCCGAACTGCCTCCCCCCCATTGCAAATTCCATTTTCCAGTCTCCATACTCCCTGCTGTATTCCCCATTTCTTATCATTCGCCTGCTGTATGGTTCAGTATGTAGTTTAGGAATATGCACGTTCCTCCTGAGCTACCATTGGTACTTGCAGTACACACTTGCTCTTGTTTGACATTGTCATATCGGACTCTTTCTGTGAGGCCTTCATTTGCATTCGATTTCTGTCAGTGGAGCCATGTCTTCATGACATCATAAAGCCTTGGCTTGAAAAGACAAAATTGAGGTTTTGAATGAAGTTGATAAAAATCACATGCTGACAAAACTCCTTCAGCTGCAAAACTAAAAATTCCAGTTTTGACTCTTACAACAATAACTTACAAGTGTAAAGTAAATTGATCGAGGACAAGCAACGCCATCAGTTTCAACTGCATCGAAAAAATTCCACATTCAAACTGGAAAATTTTGCAGAAGAGGAGGATGTTCTTCAAGTAGTGCTGTGTCGATAACTTCTAAAATACATTATTAAATTGTTTAAAGATGTTAATGCAAATGATATTTATTTCAGTGGCAAATCCTTGTGGCTTGAGGAAGGTATATTAACTACTTCACAATTTGGCCAGATTGATGTACAAACAACAGTAGAGAAATTATTTGTAGTTTTGAATCCGTCAGCTCTGCTTGGACTTGAAAAAGGTATCTGTTACTCAAAGATTCTCTCTGCAAAAGAAAAAGGAAATATGAGGAAAACATTGGCTTTGTATCACTACACTGCAAATAACTACTGCATAATGTTTTTGTTATGTTAATTAACACAGCAATCGGACATCGCCGAATTGGCTGTAATTACTGTTGCACACGTGAATTAAACCACATCAGAAAACTTGAAAATGGCTGTAATTACTGTTGCACACGTGAATTAAAACATCAGAAAACTTGAAAATTTCATCGCCGTGGAGCGGGAATCGAACCCGCATCTCCCGATTTCCGTTCAAGCGCGCTATCCGTTACACCACCCACGACGACGACTTCTCAAGTTTCTGTGTGTTAAGAGGATCGGGAAATTCACAGACCGCGTTCAGATGCAGATTCTGCTGCCATCTAGTGTTGAACAACACTACTAGATGCTGCCATCTAGTCCATGGCTCCGAGCTCCTACAATCATCCCACGTTGAAAGTCCGTCAAATCATATTTTTTACCCATCTCGTCACCCAAAAATCACTGCTACTACTGTCGCAAGCACTAAGCTTTCCCATTTTATACTAGCCTCGCTCTCTGGCGGCAAGAGCGTGCAGCCATAGCTCATTTGCTTAAAACTGTCAGGTGGTCATAATAAAGTGGCCACCCAGTGTATAAGGTCCCGTTGCGCGTGCTTGCCATTCTGACTCGTGCTGTTGTGTTGGTTTCCTCCTTTGCAAGTGAAGTATGCCTCGAAGAAAAGTTCGGAAGCAATTCGAGACGGGCCGCATCGCTGGGAACCAGGATGGTCTTATCGCCGTATTGCGCGCTGTACTGGTCGTGCGGATATTACCGTAGCACGCTGTTGGCGGGTGTGGATAGAACAAGGCACGCAGCAGCGACAGGCAGGGTCTGGAGGACCGACGGGTTTTCCTATTTGCGCGGATTGACCCAGCACCACGATTGCCTATATTCAGCAAGCAGTGGTGTCCTCCATGCATCGTCCGATTAGTGTCAGCACCATCGGCAGACGGCTACACGATGTAGGACTACACTTACGTAGACCGTTACGACGACTGCCCTTAAGACCATTGCATCGTCGCCAAAGGCTACAATGGTGTCGTGCCAGACTGTCGTGGAGTTACTCAGAATGGCAGCGAGTGATCTTCAGTGACGAGTCCCGTTTTTTTCTTGGAGGAGACGACCAACAAATCCGTGTGTGGAGGCACCGTGGTCAGCGCCAAGATGAACGGTTTGTTGTCGAGCGTCTCACGTCCAGAAGGCATGGTGTGGGGTGCACTACGATGCCAGATCACCTTTGGTGTTCATTATAGGCACTTCGACAGCCCAACGTTACGTTAATGAGGTCCTGCAACTAGTGGCCCTACCTTTTCTGAACGCTCACTCCTGTGCGATTTTCTAACAGGACAACGCTCGCCCACATACTGCTCCTGTCTCGAGAGATTGCCTTCAAAGCACTGACACTGCCATAGCCAGCCGATTGAAAATGTGTGGGATGCTATTGGACGCGCTATCCACATTCCACCCCTACCGCACAATCTGCAGGAACTGCATGAGAAGATTCAAGCTGCATGGGATGGCTTATCACAGGACACCATTAGGAACCTGTACGACTCCATGCCAAGACGTCTGGCGTGCTGTGTGAGCAAACAAGGCGGCCTGACGCCATACTGACAGACACTGCTTATTGGCATGCATCTCAGTAAATATTGCCCGTATCAGTCTCAATGTTTAATAATTTATTTTCCCCGGCAACCTTTAACTTCCTCCCGAATAGCATTGCAATCCGACACGTTCTCCCGGGTGCAACTATTTTATTTTATTTCTTGACGATGAGTGTATATAATTAAAAAAAAAATGTTTCTGTGCCAGTACTTCCACAGAGTTCCAATTCATTTTATGTATGCCCTGTATTTTGTACATGACTGAAAATATGCTTTGTTTGTAGTGTTCATAACTGCAGCTTTACGTGCCTGTGCATTTCTCCACGCAGCTGCAATCACATTCACATTTTACCAGGAATTAAAAACACTTACAGACTGTACTCACATTAAAATAATTAAATTTCATTTTAGCTTGAAGAGCTTTCAGTCATTCTTTATATCATTTGAGTTATTTGGTATTTTCAGTTGTTTCTGGCCTTTAAATCTTTTATCAAGGCCTAGGCTTTGTTATCAAGGGCTATATAAGCTTTACACATCAGATGGAATTTAAATTTTGTTGCCAGGTTCCTGATATTATGGCCAGCTTTTAAGTTAAAATCTTTTTATTTTGTAAGTCTGTTAGTTTTTAATTAAGTTGTTGAAAATCCTATTTAACTTTTGTAGGTTCACTGATGGAACAATTTTTCTAGAACTGTTCTATTAATGAACCAAAAAGAACCAGTAACTTTCTTTAATTACTCTTTTGTTTTTATTAGGTTCATACTCGTAGAGAGAGTTCAATATTTTAATTTTATACCACAAAGGTTCGCATTTGCATAATTGTATGTAATTTTCTAATACACTTTTGATCTGTATTTTTATTAGCTTATTACGTGTTCCTTAATTCTGAATTTCAATTTTCGAGACGTATGTCCTATATACAGTACTTACTGTTGAAGTCCAGTGGAATTTGATAACATTTCTTCTTGCCATCAGAAAATACAGAAGATATGAAGAACAAGGGTTTATCTAGGAATTTCAAATAGGGTGTGGGGTTGAGAAAATTTAGGAGGGTGTTGAATGAAAGTATATTTTTCGAAGACTGAAGATCGTAATAGTGAAAGACAGATTTAGGCTTAAAACCTAGGATTAAAAACACGAAAAGAAAAAAAAAAAAAAAAGAGAACTGTTGATTGTTTTACAGTGAAGAGTGTTTTAAAACCGGAAACCTCTTTTTTCGAAATCTACACATGGTTATTTTGCTTTTGTGTTTTTTTTAATCTTTCATTGTCTAAATGCTTCCCTAAATAATGCAAAAACAACTATGTATTAATATGGATTTCTGAGACGGTAGGTATTGATATTTTCATAAATCTTGTGCATGCTGAAAATGACTTAGAAGGAAGTATATCTGCGAAATCTGTGACAGACTAAAACGAAGAGATACATAGAAACCTTTTGTGGTTGAGGTAATGACCTTGATCGTAAGCACACCGGGCAAAAAATTAGTTACCCCTGGCAGAACTTACCGAATAACGGGTGACAGTGTTTCTTGCCTTGATAACAACAGCATGAATCCGGTGTGGTAGAGACTCCACGAGGTTGTAGAGGTATTGAACATCGATTTGCAGTCACTCGTACGTCAGTTGGTCCCGAAGTTCCGACGGAGTATGTGGGTGTCTGTTCCGGCGTTTGATCTTCTGTTCCAAACGATCCCACAGATTTTCAATAGGATTTAAATCTGGGGATTTGGCGGGCCAGTCGAGGTGAGACAGTGTTGCTGATTGCTCGTCGTGTCACGCAGTCACAGTTTTACCTCTGCGCACACGGAAATTATCATCTTGGAAGCCAGGACTGGCAATGTGATGCTGCTCTTGGAAATATAGGACAAAGGGCAACACTTCGTCATTCCAAATGCGGAGGTACGCATGCTGGTTCAAATTCATCGTCACTGCAACGAGAGGGCCCATTTCGTGGTACGAAAAACATCACAGAACCCCTCCAGCTTGAACACCTTCGACACAATCACGATTAAAGGCTTCATTGGGCCTGCGATGCACTCGTCGCCTCCCATGATTGGAGTACAAACAAAAACGAGACACATCAGACCAATTACTCGTTTCCAATCCTCCTCAGTAAAGTTTCGGTGACACTGAGCCCATTGATAACATGCAACTTTGTGTCATGCTGTTAAAAGAGGCCTGTTCCGCGGTACTCTGCTACAGATGTCCATCGCATGCAGTTCTTGTCGCAATGTCCTTTCGGAAATTGGTTGGAGTGAACTTTTATTGACTGTTTGGAGCAATTGTTGCCTGATTTGAAACCGATTTGCAGTTACTAGGCGTGAAACATGGCGGCGGCGGTCCCTGTTGGTGAGAATCGTGTTCCAGCAACAGTTACGTCACCGATTTTCAGTTGACTGCGATCTTCACCACAGTTTGTAGACCCGCTGGACAGTACGCTTCGACGCACCAACAAATTGGGCGACTTTATTCACTTTGTGTCCGTGGGCACGGCCAAACACGATGGTTCCTTTTTACCACTCAGTAACGTCTGTTACGACCCATATTACAGACTAAATTCAACACACACGTTGCCCTTCACCACTGCTCGAGACAGAAATGATCATGCAGATGCATATCATATGTAGAGGATTTTAGGCAGGGAGTATCTGACCCCAGGTCTTAAACAACCCTTAGAAGTAGGAAGCTAGGTGATTTGTGCTAGAGTGCCAGACAGGAAAGTCACACGGAAGCGAGGTAGAAAGGGGGAGGAAGACGCCCTTATTTATAACCGGGGTCCGACGGCTTAACGTGCACATCCGACACACAGCAGATATTTAGTGGCTCGAGCGTTCGTACCTGCCTGGAATCGAAACTGAAATCTCTCCGTAGCAGTCACAAACGTTGACTACTAGGCCATCTGCTGCCCGAAATGATCTTGTAGACCACGTCAGGGCTATTTATCTCCCAACAATGCTTTCACGGCGCCCTCTGTGCAGCTGATAACTTCCTGCTGTCATTTCTGTTAGGGGTGGCTAATTTTTTGTCCGGTGTGCTTATATTTTACATAAGGTAAACTAAAAAGAGACAGAATGCTATATGCATAGACTTCAAATTAAAAAAAGAGGGGGTATTATCATTGCATTATGATAGAGCCACCCCAGTGGCAGTGGTCTGAGCGATCTTCACTTCAATGAAAAATCAGTTTAACAATGGTTTTGACTACTTCCGTTACCGATTTTTTTACTTGGGATTTACTTTACTGCTGTCGGGAAAGATGCGTAGCATCCACATTTCTAATGCCCAATCCGCCGTAAAAGCACGTTTGTTTTGATTGAAGGTGTAACGACCGCTGTGAGCAACTCAATGGGCTATAAGCAGTCGCCCGTACCTAATTTAGGGCCACTGACTCCAGGGAAGGGAGAGAGCCAGTACCGTAAGACAAACACAGCATCCATGCCTCACCGTGATTAACCCGGACCCTTCACGGACGAATGGTCACAAGCCAGCGCTTAGACCACTGTGCCACCGGGGCGGCTAGAAACACATATAACATACTGGTGAGGTATTCTTCCTTCCGGTACAAAAAAAAGGCATTCCATTTCATAAAGAATGCTTTAAGAATAGGAATTTCTTGATTCGCACTCCTATAAAATGTGTATAATAAGTTTAGGTCTTCATTCGATTTCCAATGAAAATTATTAGCATTCAGTTGTCAAAGTACATTTCTTCTAATTTAATACATCTCTTTGTATGCTCGTATAGTTTCTGATGGCACTCTAGAACTGAGCTTGTGAAACCGTGTTCAACCCCTTCGTATATCTGTTTTGAGTCTCTAAATCGCTATCAAAATGGTTCCCCTTTAGGTGTAATTTCACTTCAGAAACAGAAAATAATCAACTGATGCCAAATCCGACGAGTATGGAGGTGGTGAAGTATTGTAACGCTCTTCCGCGCGAGAAACTGATGGAAGATTATCGCTATGTGCAAGCACATTGTGGTGAAGCAAGAAGCAGTTACTTCACTCGGGTCGCGTCTGGCCTAGCGCGTCAATTTTTAATGCTATTCATTTTTCTCGACAGTAATAAAGTAAATCCAAAGTAAAAATTTCGATGTAACTAAAATGGGTAACGGAAATAAGTCTGAACTGTTGTTGAAATCTGAGCGTGCTTCGTGCTGACCCATGAAGTGAGGCAACAATTGTTAATTGCATTATTTCTTAACGATACATTTTACTAAACTATCGCCGAAAATTATTTCATCACGTTTTACGTAAACCTGACAATATCTCATTGCAATCTGTGTAAAGCCGCCCCGGTGGCGCAGTGGTCTAAGCGATGGCCTCTGATCATTCGTCCAAACGGGGTCCGGGTTCGAATCCCGGTCAGGCATGGATGTTGTGTTTGTCTTACGGCACTGGCTCTCTCCCTTCCCTGGAATCAGTGACCCTAAATTAGGGACGGGCGACTGCTTATAGCCCATTGAGTTGCTCACGGTAGTCGTTAAACCTCCAATAAAAAAAAAAAAAAAAAAATCTGTGTAAATTATAAGAACCTGATGTTAAATGTGATAAGCCGCAGTGGTCTAAGCGATGGCCTCTGATTATTCGTCCGAAAGGGGTCCAGGTTCGAATCCCGGTGAGGCATGGATGTTCTGCTTGTCTTACGACACTGGCTCTCTCCCTTCCCTGGAACCAGTGACCCTAAATTAGGGACGGGCGACTGCTTATAGCCCATTGAGTTGCTCACGTTGGTCGTTGAAACTCCAATCAAAGAAAAAAATGTGATAAAAGCCATTACAAAAATGTATTGTAGGCGCTATGAAAACAATGCATCGTAGCGAAATTTGGATCCCCCTTGAGAGTGGATTGAGTACGAATTTTAAGCGATATACAGGATGATCAGAATCGACCGCACAATAAATCTGCCGGACGATTTCTCGTGGAGAAAGAAGCCGAAAACCGTTGTCCGATCGGACGTCGCATTCCGGAGATGTACGCGAAGAAAGTTTCGTGGCGTCACATTGGGTAACGCACATGCTCGTTAAAGAGCGACGTGGATAGTCATACAGACGCACGTATCCCAAGGTAATCAAGCCGCCCCGGTGGCGCAGTGGTCTAAGGCGATGGCTTCTGATCATTTGTCCGAAAGATCGGAAGCCATCCATCGCCTTAGACCACTGTTCGAATCCCTTCCGTGAAGCATGGATGTTGTGTTTGTCCTACGGCACTAAGTCTCTCCCTTCGCTGAAACCAGTGGTCCTGAATTCAGAACGGGCGACTACTTATAGCCCACTGAGTTGCTCACGGTGGTCGTTAAACCTCCAATAAAAAAATTGTTTATCAACATTTAAAAATGTGGCACGGGGTGGGTATACAAATTCGAAGGACGTGGTGGCGTAAAAATACCAGTTGTGCGTCTGCGCGATAAGGCAGGTGGGGATAAAAACGGTTGGTGACGGTAACAGGTAAGCTCATACTGCGTTTGTACGTTTGACAGTAGTGTGGGTAGCGATATGTCGTACAGTTTGAGAGTATTGTGATATTTATCTCCTATTGGGGGAATGCCATGGTTTAGTATTGCGCCCAGCAAGGGCCTACAGCGAGCGACACCCGGCACAACGGCATTCATTCGCCGGGTTGACGCCCATGTCATGTCATTCGGGGGGTTGACGCCCATGCCCATGTCATTCGGCGGGTTGACGCTCGAATGCGCGACACAGGCAATGTCGCACCACGTCCAAGTGTAGACCGTGGCGCTGGACACTGTGAGAACACCATCCCTCGAGGACGCCATACTAGAGTTCAAAGAGGAGGAGCCAACGACCAGCAGCCGTGCGATCGCGCGACAGTTCGGTGTGCACCAAAGTACCGTACTTGCCGTTCTACACGACGAGGACCTGCATCCATATCACATCACACGGGTGCAAAGGCCTATTACAACAGGATTATCCTCGAAGACAGGCATACTGTGAGTGGCTGCTACGGCAATATGCTGCTGATAATAGTTTCATCCGCCGGATCGTATGGACTGATGAAGCAAGTTTTACACGGCAGGGTATCTGCAACACGCATAATAGTCATGTTTGGACAATCCGCACGCAACACGTGAACACGCTCACCAGGTCCAGTTGGGTGTTAATATTTAGTGAGGTATTGTGAGCGATATCTTAGTGGGACCATATCTTCTTCCCGAACGTGTCACAGCTGCCAACTACATGGTGTTCCTATGTGATGTTGTGCCGGACTTACTGAAAAATGTACCATTGGCTGTTCTCAGCAATCTACGGTTCCAGCATGATGAAGCACCGACGCGACGCATTACGCTGCAAATGTTCGCCAGTGGCTGGATACGGAATATCCTGATCGATGGCTTGGCTGTGGTGGTCCATTGGGCTCCTTCCTCTGGGGGTCAACAACCTGCACGATCTAGTGGCCACCCTACACGCAGTCCTCACAACTGTAACCCCTGATATGCTGCAACACGTGCAGATGTCTATTCCTCTGCGGGCTGCCGCCTGATCCGCACTACAAGGTGGCCCTTTTGAACACATGTAATCTGACACGAATCCACGCGTTTTATCATTTGCGTTGTAGTGGTACACATCAATAAATTACATGTTTTCTGTCGAAGTGATTGGGTAAGTTATTTCTAATGTCTGTATTCATACCGGATGTGACGTCACGAACTCTCGGCGCGTATATCTCCGGAATGGAACGTCCGATCGGACAACAGTTTTCGGCTTCTTTCTCCACGAGGAATCGTCCGGTCGGTGTGTTGTGCGGTCGATTCTGATCAGCCTGTATATGTATATATGAGGCTTTCACCAATGAACCAAATCCATGACCCTCCCCCACCCCCACACACACCTTATGAAATTTTTGACTACGCCAATGTGGGGTGTAACCTGTAGATACCCTAAACCAAAAGTTACCAATCTCCCTCACTAACACTTGCAATTCAGCTTTTCACTTTTACGCTTTCCAACCATAAGTTGAAGAAGCGTATATGCTCCAGCTTTGTCCGTCTGTCAGTCTGCACGATAACTCGCGTAAACATAGTTCGATTTCGATGAAATTTTTTTGTATCTGGTAGGGGACAACCTGGGGACGAACCCTATTGAAAATGAGCGAAATGGGGTCAAAGGTCAGGACATAGGAGCGGGATCCGTTCCATCGCCCTTATGCGTCATAACTTACGTAAAAATGCTCCGATTGCGACAAAACTTAATCATGTTGTTCCGGAGGTATACTGAACCGGTTCTGTTGTATATCGTCGAAACGGGGTCAAAGGTCAGGGCACAGGAGCGAGATTTATTCCACAAACATTATCCTCATAACGACTAAAAATGCTTCTATTGCGGCAAAACTTTAGTATGTTGTTCCGGAGGTATACTGAACCAATTCTGTTTAAATGAAGTCAAAGGTCAGGGCACAGGAACGAGATTTATTCCACAGCCATTTTCCTCATAACTTGAGTAATGATTTCTGGTATGTTGGAAAGCGTATCATAATCAATGCATTGCATGATTTTACTAACTTGTTGTCTTAAATGCATATTTCAGCTTGCGCATGCGCAGATGGACCTTCGCAGTAACGCCACGTTTCACCGGTGTCAGGGTCGTTTCTCAAGTTCGTCTGAATCTGAATAATATATCATAATAATATTGTTTCTGAAAAACTAAACAGTCGAAATACTTATTAGTGCTGCTGCCATAGTTTAGTAAATATTTACTTTTATGACTCTCGTATCTTCTTTCATCGGTTTTACGACAATCACATTCATTAATCCACCTACCTGAGTACCGCTGAATGTCAGGAATTAGTAAACCTTATTGTTTGCTGTTATGATTTAATTCCATTTAGAGTATACCGGACTGTGGCTCGGTGAGTGACGCGAATAAATGCAATGTGTTTGTACGGAAGTAAATGTATACTCTTGAATCACTCGGTTATTATTATTATTATTTTTTTTTTTTTTTTGATTGGAGGTTTAACGACCGCCGTGAGCAACTCAATGGGCTATAAGCAGTCGCCCGTCCCTAATTTAGGGTCACTGGTTCCAGGGAAGGGAGAGAGCCAGTGCCGTAAGACAAACACAACATCCATGCCTGACCGGGATTCGAACCCGGATCCCTTACGGACGAATGATCAGAGGCCAACGGCTTAGACCACTGCGCCACCGGGGCGGCTCGGTTATTTCAGGCTCACGAAGATTTTGGCATGCGAAAGATGCATATCATAAATTATTTACAAAGAGTATCAGGGTACTCCTCTTTTTTCTTTTTTTTTTTTCAGTAGTCTGTCCATCGTTTCCCTGTAAAATTCAAAATCAACTCTGTCCTTCCTGTTGAAATTCCTTGTGCATAATTCCTTGCCAGTAAAAAACAAATAAACAACAAAAAAACTGCGGCAACGTTCTGATTCGAGATTTTTGGAACTGGAGTTTCTTTGGTTTCAGCAAATTTTCTCCAGCCCATGCAGATGATTACCTTTTTGCTTCAAGGTCGTAATCAAAGCACCAGAATTCATCATCAATTATGATATTTAAAAAAAGTCGGGATCACTGCCTGTTATCTCAACCAAATCTCGACAAGCAGGAACTTGCTCCTGTTCCTCTGTCAATGCATGCGACACGATGCGTGAGCTCACTTTTCCTTTTTTCCAAATCTCCGAAGGCACGGTCTGCTTGCCGAAGTGAAGCTCGTTTGCTGTCATTCGGAGGGACAAGCGGCGATTTTTCAGTAACACTGTCGATGATGGAATACGGTACATACGATCAGAGACGTTTTATCGCATGGGCGTACCCGGCGTTCTCCGGTGGCCTCAGGCTCAGGGGGGGACTTTTTGACTGAGTCGTCCAAGATATCTGTGTTACTCCGTTTCCCCACCCTGACTCACAAAACACACTTCAGAGAACGTGTTTTCTGTTTCCCTTTTAAGATTTGCCAAATCAAAAGGAGAGGGAGAGAAAGGAAATAAATAGCCTGGTATTTGTAGGCCTACTGGGGATCTCATTCCCGTAAAAAAAAAAAAAAAAAAAAAGAAGCGTATTGCCCCATGGATGGTTGTGGAAAATGAGCAAACCCATATGGGGCCAGCTGATTGAGGGATGGCGTCCCTACGGCCCTAGATGATCCCGTAACTGTTTCTTGTCTGTCCTTCGCGCTCGAACAAACAAAATGAGCACAAATATAGTAAGTTTTAAGCCATTCTTAAACCTTAACATTATTCTCCTCCCTCGAAAACTCGTGGGTTTAGTCTGGGTCACTAAATTAATCATTCCACCGATGTGTCACATACTTGAAGACATTCAGATGCTTTTGTTGAGGACAGTTTGTTTCAATATAATTTGAGAAATTAATTTCTTTATTTATTTATTTCATTTATTTTAAATAAATACTTATATTAATTATTTTATTGTGGATCTACTGAAAATCAGAAAAATGCACCAATACCTTGATTTTCACTTGGCTTTGATATAAACTACGGCTTCTACTTAACCTCCACTGTTTCAAGGTCCCGGATTAATGTTGCATAATTATTTATCTGACGAAATTTTTGATAGTATATATCAATTACATATAGAAATGTATTGATAAAATACACTGCAGGAAATTTTTATTATATTTTCTTGAGATGAAAAGGAAAAGATATGCCTAGCAATATTTTAAAGATAATAATTGATATTACATGCGTGCGTGCGTGCGCGGGACGGAAGGGCAGGCAAAAGGGCTCGTGCCACGACGCGCCCGGGGCCCCTGATGTTCTTAAAGCGTCTCTGCGTGCGATACTGGAAGGGGGCCGCGGATGACCTAGTGGTCAACGTTCGTGACTGCGACGGGAAGATCTCAGGTTCTACCCCAGGCAGGTACGAACGCTCGTACCACTAAACATCCGCCATGCGTCGGATGGGCATGTTAAGCCGTCGGAACGGGAATGGGTCTTCTGCACTGACCCCAATCTGTGATCCTTATCTCATAGGTCAGCTGCACTTAAGAAGGGAAATGGAAACAAGACCCACATTTTTGTCCTCCCCCTCTATGGGAAGATTGAGCTTACGGCGTAAGATGCTCTCTGCTGGACAATGCGCCACCGACTCTTTCCAAAATAGTGGTGTAGTTTCATTGCATCATTCTTCCGACAGCGATTACAGAGTTAACATGCAGTTTATGTACAGCCAAAGAGCAAAAAAAAAAAAAACTATTGATACATTCAGGGCATAAATTCTGTAAAGATGTAGAAACAGACATAGGGTGAAAGTGGCGTTGTACAGAACGCAAATGCTTGACAAAAGTGTACTTGGATACAAGTACCTCGGTTATTTTACAATCCAATTTGTGTCACAACCATGGCCCACCAAAACTGTGGTCCCGTCAAATCGTATCAAATAGTGTTAAGCGAAAAGCAAAAGAGGTTATTTCGAAACGGCCATTAAACTGATTAGAAATGAGATAATCAATACTTCATCTGATCATTCTGACAGCACGCATAAGGAAGAATTTGTACAGAGCACGCAGGAAGATCCTACCACCACTTCCGAGGTCTGCTTCTGATGTTCATACAGCACTCAGTGGTCTGACTATAACATCAAACAGAGGTGAGGAAATGCTGCAAATAAATGACAATACCCGAAATATAGTATGTTTCTCGACAAATTCTAATTTGGGGTATCTTTGCAAAAGGGACAAATTATTTGTGGATGGCACATTTTTATGTTGTCCGAAATTTTTCTACCAGTTATTCACGATTCACTGCGTTGAAAATGGACATTATATTCCATTAGTGTCCTTCCTTCTTCCGAATAAAACCGCCGAGACTTATGAAAACCTGTTTCGAATACTGAATGCACGACGTGCTTCATTGCAGCTAAATTTGCAACCACGTACGATTGTCGCCGACTTCGAGCAAATTATCCACACGGCTGTTCTAAGAATTTGGCCTACTTGTACTATTGTGGGTTGTAGATTTCGTCTTACCCAGTCGTGGTGGGAAAAGGTGCAGGAGATGGGTCTAGCCGCCGAATACGAGGATGTAAATTCGGACATTGGCTTCATTGGATTTTTGGGTTGCCTTTCCTAGATGCAACAGAAGTTGAAGATTCCTTCGTGGAGGATTTAATGTCCCAACAACCTGAAGATGATCGAATAATTAAATTCAGTGATTACTTAACGGGCTGTTATATTGCGGAATAAGCACAGTTTCCTCCTTCTTTATCGGCGTCCTCAAGCATTACATCCGAAAGGACTACAAATGCATGCGAATCTTTTTACTCACGATTTAATGCTAGCTTTCATGTACCACACCCAAATATATTAGTTTTTGTCGATTTAATCAAGGAAACACAAGTTGATGTATATATGTTACTCAACAGCTTGCAGGAAGAGAAGCGGGTCACAAATCTATAAGAAAAGGAGAGAAATAGTGGAGAGCTTTTTACGAGACTACGAAATGGGGTCAATTTCAAGATTGCAGTTCTTGAAATGCGTGTCATACTACTGCGAGAAATGACTGTTTACTAATTGAAAAAATAAATAGCAACAATGGAATATTAGTGCAAAAGAAAAGGAAGCGCATTAGAAAAAAAAGCTAAAATAAGAATAAAAAAAAAATTAAAATGAGAGAAAAAAAAAGAAAATTAAAAAAAATTGGGGGAGGGATGAAGAGTCAACCTCTACGTGGTATCCCCTGGGTAACGCTAATAGACTCTGTCGAGGTTCACTGTTCCAGCAAATCTTTCCTCAGATTCCACAACTAGTAAAAATACCAATGTACTTTATTGCAACAGACTTATCAATAGTTCAAGACATGTCCGATCTTTAAAAATAGAAAACATGCAGTAATAAATAATGAAAGTACCGGAAGTTCTCTAAGCGGGAAAAAGGCAAAGGAATCCACGTATTTTTCTGTGAACTGTATGCTAAATTTTGATAAACAGTGAACCTCTTATATCAAGTTTACTTTTCGGGAATTGCTTAATGTTGAATTGATATAAAATGAGAGAAAAAAAAAGTTAAAAAAAGTTGAAAAAAAGTTAATGTTGAATTGATATATAAATGAGAAAAAAATTAAAATGAGGGAAAAAAAAGTTAAAAAAGAAAAAAAAATCTAAAAAAAATGGGGGAGGGATGAAGAGTCAACCTCCACGTGGTATCATCCCCTGGGTAACGCTAATAGACTCTGTCGAGGTTCAATGTTCCAGCAAATCTTTCCTCAGATTCTACAACTAGTAAAAATATCAATGTACTTTATTGCAACAGACTTATCAATAGTTCAAGACATGCCCGATCTTTAAAAATAGAAAACATGCAGTAATAAATAATGAAAGTACCGGAAGTTCTCTAAGCGGGAAAAAGGCAAAGGAATCCACGTATTTTTCTGTGAACTGTATGCTAAATTTTGATAAACAGTGAACCTCTTATATCAAGTTTACTTTCCGGGAATTGCTCTCAAATCACAATGTTCGTCAGTAGAGGAAAAGGGAGACTTCTGGCACAGGGACAGCCCTCCATAGACTTAACATTGGCTGTCCACGAGGCTGTCCCCGGCTGTCCACGAGGCTGTCCCCGGCTGTCCACGAGGCTGTCCCCGGCTGTCCACGAGGCTGTCCCCGGCTGTCCCAAGGCTGCCCCAGCTGCCCCGAGTCAGAATTTTTATCACGTGATCGTCCCCATGACGTGCTGCCCCCTTGCGGCGCTTCTTGGAACTTTCAATGGATCTTTTGAGGGATGGCAACGACCGAGAGGGAAAGGGGGTGGATATAGGGGGATGTCAACTCGATGTGCTGCCCCCGAGTCAGAATTTTGTCACGCGATCGTCCCCATGATGTGCTGCCCCCTAGCGGTGCTTCTTGGAACTTCCAATGGAACTTTGTTTTTGAGGATGGCAACGACCGAGAGGGAAAGGGGGTGGATATAGGGGGATGTCAACTCGATGTGCTATCCCGAGTCAGAATTTTTATCACGCGATCGTCCCCATGATGTGCTGCCCCTAGCGGTGCTTCTTGGAACTTTCAATGGAACTTTGTTTTTGAGGGATGGCAACGACCGAGAGGGATAGGGGTGGATATATGGGGGAATGTCAACTCGATGTGCTGCCCCCTAACGGTGCTTTTTGGAACTTTCGATGGATCTTTGATTTTGAGGGATGGCAACAACCGAGTGGGTCCGTTGGGATTTTTTGCATTTATTCCAGTGGTTTTCAAGCGGGATTTTTCCTCCTCTTCGATGTTATTTTTCACCGGAGGAAATTTTTACGTAACGATGCTGGGGAATTTTCTTTCCAATGGAGTAAAAATGCTCTAATGGTCTTAGCAAGGTCCTAACTCACGATGATTTGGTTTCGAAAAATTGGTCAGGTGGTCTCGTGTACTACGTATTCACTCTATTTTTTTTAATTACTTTTACATTATTTCTTCATGGTTTTTTTTATATATTTTTTGTATGTTTTGAGGAGTTTTTCGTGTAGATGTAATGCATTTTCTTGGGAACTTTTCTTTTTCATACATTTCATTTTATTTCAGACCATGAGACGGGGAAATGCTTATTTAGAAACGATTTCGTTCCTGTTCGCAGTAACTATTGGACTTTGACAAAAAATTTGGGAAATCAAGCGGAAATGTAGACATGTTAATTCTGAGTCTTTCGCCCTTCAATATTTTTTTCTAGTCGTAATGTTTTCATGTACTATGTATTCCAGCTCTTTTCTTTTTTATAACTTTTACGTTATTTCATCATGAATTTTTTATATTTTTGTATGTTTTGAGGGAGTTTTTCGTGTAGATGTAATGAATTTTCTGGGTAACTTTTCTTTTTCCTTTATTCAATTTTATTACAGATCATGAGACGAGGAAATGCTTCTTTAGAAACGATTTCGTTCCTGTTCGCAGTAATTATTGGACTTTGTCATTTTTTTTTTATTTTTTTTTAAATGACTTCATGCTAATTCTGAGTCTTTCGCCTTAGCAATATTATTTTCTCGTAATTTTTTCGTGTGTTCAAGAACTCTACAGGTCTTTCACAGTTAACATTCTGATGAAACAATATTTTCTTACTTTATTTCGCATATCTTTATAGCTTCCCAATTTCGCTATTTTACTTCATCTTTTTTTTGAAATTTCGTAAAACTTTTCAGTATGTCAGTAATTGTTTTCTTACTTGGTCAAACTTGTGACTCCATTTATTTGGACTCTTTTTTTTTTTTTTCATTTCATTTCAACAAAACGATTATTTTAGATGTAGCAAGTCATCAGATTTTTGTTTCCTTATATAGCATATTTTCAAACTTGCTTAAAAATATTCCTCAAAGCTTTGCATGTAATCAAATATGCATTTTTTTATTCTTTCCTAGTTTGCTATACTTTTCGTGGACTGTCCCAATAAGAAAGCATTCATTGTCAAGACATACAATCTAAAACCTTTTTTCTTACGATAAAATTTGTATTCTTTGGGCTGTATATTTTTCTGTCTCGTCCGAAAAACATTCATTCTAGAGGCAAAGCTAGTGATTCCGTTCATCCCATAAACATTATTTTTTTAACGTTTTACTAACTCATCAGAAAAGCAGTTATTCCCCACCCCCATAGCGAAAATAAAGAAATTCTTACTTCTTTTCCATACATATCAACTCAATCTATTTCTTTTCGAAATGCTGGTCATGACATTTCAACTAAAATTTCCTACTTTCACCAAAAATCATATTCTTAAACGAGCTATTTTTTTTACTTTATTTCATGTATAACTAAATTTTTATTGTTTCCCAGCTCATCAAAGTTAATAAGAACTTCCCCAATCTCATTCCTTTCCCTCATTTAGTTCGCTTTAAATTGAGATGTTTCAAAACTTCGCGTATATTTCTTTCACTAAATGTCCAGTTCTCCCGTATCGGTCCCATCATTTTTAACTTCTGTGCCAGCCGCATTTTTTCTTTAGACGTTTAGTTTCATTGACCTTTTCTTTCGTTTCAATTAGGTTTTCATTATCGTATTTTTTATTCATTGTCTCAGCAGAAAAAGCTTTCATTCTGGAGACATTGCGACTAAGTCCGTACTTCCTCTAAACATTTTTATTTCACGTTTTACTAATTCGTAAGAAAAGCAAATGTTTCCAAACTCTCATAGTGAAAATATCGTATTCCCCTTATTTTACTTATTATGTTTTTCCTTCTATTCAGTGTTGTATGATTCTTAAAACTTTGGTTTATTTTTATGAAACTTCTTTTTTTTTTCTTAGTTTTTTTTTTTTTTCTGATTCAACCTATCAATCTTTTCCTATCGATTTAATTGCTCTTATTTTCCATTCGACTTTACTTTTGAACAGAAATGTGTCTAAAATCTTCAGATGTATTTTAGTCTCTAAGGCCGATTCTTCACTATTTCAAATAAAGTCATTGTAGGATTTTAGTGTAAATGCCCCTAAATCTTTAGAACTTCCTTTTCATAGTTAGATACTAATTCCTCGAGGTTTAAATTAAAACATGAAAGAAGAGTGTTTTTACGCTCTCTCCAGTGAACGAAGAGTGTTTTTACGCTTTCTCCCAAGAAATTAACTTTGGAATCTCCCTTCTTCTACCGGAAAATGACTATCTTGTGCGACTGTTTTCACGCGTCTACTGCTTTGCTGGAAAACCTCATATGACATGAAATCCCTTTGCTTGGTAGATTAAACTAAATTCTGGTTTTGAACTTTGAACGCAAACTCAAGCTTGCAAAAGCATAGTTTTCTGAGCGAACTTAAACTGTCTAAGATGACAAAAATCTAAAACTGGTGACTCAATGGGACAGAGCGTTTGAACTTTGCCGTTCATTCAAGATTTAAGAGATCAGTCGTGAACCACTACAAGGGAAATAAGCAGACCCTGATTTAGTCCACTGTTTCCAAGGAAGGTGAAAGCTAGTGTCGTAATTCAAAAGCTCATAACTCAAGCCTCCTCAGGATTTAATTTTGGACGGGCGATTAGTCAGATGTCAATGCTTAGACATTGAAAAATTACTTCAGACAAATATTTTCTTACTTAAAAGTGCTTCAAGTCAGAATTTGTATTACTTAAGATTCCCTTAGTCAATATTTTTTCTATCTTAAAAACTTCTAAAGGGTTGATTTTGAAAAACAAAATGAGTTCTCCCAAAAACGTAAAATTTACACAGAATTGTATGAGGAACCAAATAAATTGACGAAGCTTGAATGTTAAGTCTTTCAACCCATTTCTTTCTCTTCATGTTTCATTCCATAAACTTTCTTCAAATTTCTATATACCCAAGAATTTTGTTAAATGTCCAAGTTCGACTCCACCAGAAATTTTCTGAAAATGATAGTTTCTCTTTTTAAAAAAAAATTCCAAAATAAGAATCCCTTCAATGAAACAAGAAATTCCTATTCAAAGCATTCCATCATTCTTTCTACTTCAAATACTCTCTTTGTAAATCTAAGGAGCTGTTTTTGTTTTAGTTTTTTTTTTAATATTCATATATTTTTCCCTCTAACTTTAGAAGATATTCTCCCGAAATGTATGTACATATACGATAGTAAAACATCATACAACTGCTTGATGTTCAATTCACTTCACGCTGTCTTAAGGATATTCTTTCAGTTTCTCATAACACATAGACATGTTATTTTTCTTCCCATTTACTTCAAAGGCTTGAGATCAACTTAATCGAGTCCTTTGAGAAAAACTTTCATAGAAAAGCATAAATGTACTGAAAATGTCAGTTTTCTTAAAGAAATCATAAGAATAAGAATTTTTTTTACTGAAACAAGTTTCCCATGTTCAAAGCATTAAGTGGTTCTTTTCGCATCAAATTCAGTATTTCTTCATGTAAACTTTATTCTTTTTCTACTTCATATCGTCGTTCGTTTCTTGTTTTCCCTATGTAACTTAAAACTTCTTTTCTTAATCTATTTTTCATAAAGTATCATTCTTTTGAGTTGATTTTCTCTCTCTCTCTCTCTCTCTCTCTCTCTCTCTCTCTCTCTCTCTCTCTCTCTCTCTCTTAAATGCATTCATAAGTTCATATTGAGAAGGGTTTAAATTTTGATTGAAAGATCGTTTTAGGAAAAGTTGAAAACTGATAATGTTCGTTTCGGAAAAGTACATTCTCTTATAGGGTTAAAAAATGGAACACTTCATATTTTCTTAGGGGCGGTTTTGATGAAACACGTTTCAGTAAAAACAGTGAAATTCCCATTGAATAACATGGGGAACTATGAAATTTAAGAAGCACGTTTTCGTTCAAGGAAAATATTTTAAAAGGTCTATTTTCGATTCAGTTGAAAACGATTCAGGTAGAAAACAGAATGCAGAAAAAACAGTCACAGCAAGTTCCTGAAAGTTGAAAATAGATGAGGTTGAAATTTGGAAAAATGTCTAAGGAAAGAAATTGTTATAAAACACAGACTGTTTTAGTTTTCCCAGGCTAGCGGGGTCTTCAGTGAGAGCACTTCTTCTTTTTCAACCCAAAGAATGAAGCGAGTCAGTTTGAAACATTTCAAACTCCCCGAAAATAAGCCGTGTACTCTGGTTTTGGCTCAATACAGTAAAGCATTGCTCTCAGACCAGTCGGAATTCCGCCCCGATTGGTTGCCTAATGGAAAACCTTAGACCCATCTCCAATAAAAATACCCAAATATTCTTAAGAAAAGTCTAGCAAAAAGCACTAGTTCCCCATTAAATCAATTGCATTCATCCTGTTACTGTTTTACACATTTCAAAAAAGAACTTTACATTCTCACTTTTACTTTAAAATTCTTGAAAAGTTTAATATTTTCACTCATTTCCATAAAAAAAAAAATAATAATTTCCCTTAAAATTTAATTTAAAAAAAAATAACTCTTAAAATTTATGCCTTAAAACTAAAAAAATATTTATGCTTAATATTTCAATAAATAATAAATATTCACAAACTCACCTTCTACCTTGCCAATAAAAAAAAAACCTACATTCATTTCTGAATTTATATAATCGAAATCATTATTTCTCCAAGTAGTTCTTTTCCTATGATTGTAGAGAGGAACTCTTCTAAAATCTTCCCTTTTCCACATGTGTTCGACACAGACTGTTTAGTTTTTCCAGGCTAGGGGGTCTTCAGTGAGAGCGCTTCATCTTTTCAACTCAAAGAAGAAAGCGAGTCAGTTTGAAACATTTCAAACTCCCCGAAAATAAGCCGTGTACTCTGGTTTCGACTCAATACAGTAAAACATTGCTCTCAGACCAGTCAGAAATCCACCCGATTGGTCACCTAATTGAAAACATCAGGACCATTTCCAATAGCAATACCCAAATTTCCTTAAGAAAAGTCTAGCAAAAAAGCACTAGTTACCCATTAAAACAATTGCATTCATCCTGCTACTGTTTAAACATTTCGAAAAAGAAATTTCTTTTACTTTTTAAAATTCTTGAAAGCTTAAATTTTTGTCTCATTTCAATAAAAAAATTATTTCATCTAAAACTTAATTTAAAAAAAATTACTCTTTAAATGTATGCCTCAAAACTAAAAAATATTTACGCTTAATATTTCAATAAATATTCCCAAACTCACCTTCTCACTTGCCAATTAAAAAAAAAAAAAAAAAACTATAACAATTCTTCAGTCCACTTGAATTCCCTAACACGAACTTTGATTACAGAAGAAAATACGGAAACAGTCATAAAAGATTTCCTCCTAAATGAAAATAATGTTTAGGAATTGATTCCAGACTGAATCAATAGAACAGCTTTTCTCAGGTTGAACCTCCAGAACACAAGTGGAGACGAATGAAAACTCATCACAATTTTCAGATGGAATCAAAGCATTTGAACAGCTGGGGGAACCGACACGCTGCTTCTTAGCGAAAGAAACAGAAACGTCTGGAAGATTCATACAGCTTCTTTCCCAATGAATAAATGTGGAAAAAATAACGTTACCCAGCTGATGGAAACAGAATTTGAAAGACTTGATGACGTCTTACTTTATTCAAACTTAGAACAGAACTAAAATTCACTAAGCGTTTCCTTTGCATACTGTGACTAATGCATGACCCTTATCACAACACGTGTTGGTGTGTCACCATGCGTCAGCGCTTCACGGTGACTGTTTCCTTATCTGTTCATCTCTCAACGAACATGCTATCGACTCTAATCAGACAAAGCTTATTTTTCAGGTAAATTCTTAGAGAAAAACGAAAAGGACTTCATTATAATTAATTTTCATATCCAGAGAGAATAAAACTAAAATGTATTCGGTAAGAAATTCTTCATGGTTGAATTTTCCACAAAAGGAATACGGAAAGCGAAAGAATTTAATCAGACACCCTGAAAGAATTCATCTCAGAATTAAAACCGCTTTTGAAAAAAAAAAAAAAAAAAAACCAGTAAACTATAGAATACTTTGTTTGTCACATAAAGAAAACACAGTGTACGATTTCAATATTCCCCTTTTTCTTAAAATTTCTCCCACGTGATGACTTAGGTCAACTGAGTCCAGAAATGCTTCGTCTACTTTAGTATTTCGATTCCGAGGAAGTTCTTCCCGATACTGTTAAGATATTTTCTCAAAATCCAGTTGTAAAATAATTTTGGTCATGTTTATTTGATTGTCGTTGTCGGAGATTTCCAACCCGTTCATATCCACCATGTCATACACTGTGTCCCCGAGAGTTTCTTCAAGCAGAAAAGAGCCTTCATTCCACAGAAATTCTTCTTTTGGTGTTTGTAATGTTTCCAAAGTCAAATTATTTTTTTTTTCCAATGCTTTCCTAATTAAAGCTGAAAACGAAATGGAACGAAGAAACGTCTGTTGTATGACTCTCAACATAGTAGATTTCTTATCAGCCACTTTAGTCCAATGTTCGCCACACAGAGAAATTTGAGATTTCAAAATTTCACCATCCTGACCCACTTTTTTCTGAGTGAAATCCAATACATGGTGAAAATCTCGACTTATGCATTCCTTTGAGTGGGGAATCGCTCTCATGAAAGGGGGCAACGGTTAAAATCGACATTGATTAAAATTGGAGAAAAGAAAATATGAGAATAGAATAAATAATGCATAGACGGGATTCCCGAAAACATAAAAAATATAAGTTTTATATAAAAAAAAAGTTCCATGAAAAATATTAGAGGGTGAATGATATCTCACATCGGTCTTCCACTCCTCCCAAAATTTAACGAAGTCCATTAAATCTCTGTTGTCAGTACACGTATTTGTTTAATTTTGGGTGGAATGGATGACGATGTGAGATATCATTCGCCCTCCAATATTTTTCATGGATTTTTTATATAAAACTTATATTTTTTATGTTTTCGGAATCCATCTATGCATTATTTATTCAATTCTCATATTTTCTTTTCTCCAATTTTAATCAATGTCGATTTTAACCGTTGCCCCCTTTCATGAGAGCGATTCCCCACTCAAAGGAATGCATAAGTCGAGATTTTCACCATGTATTGGATTTCACTCAGAAAAAAGTGGGTCAGGATGGTGAAATTTTGAAATCTGAAATTTCTCTGTGTGGCGAACATTGGACTAAAGTGGCTGATAAGAAATCTACTATGTTGAGAGTCATACAACAGACGTTTCTTCGTTCCATTTCGTTTTCAGCTTTAATTAGGAAAGCATTGGAAAAAAATAATTTGACTTTGGAAACATTACAAACACCAAAAGAAGAATTTCTGTGGAATGAAGGCTCTTTTCTGCTTGAAGAAACTCTCGGGGACACAGTGTATGACATGGTGGATATGAACGGGTTGAAATCTCGACAGCGACAATCAAATAAACATGACCAAAATTATTTTACAACTGGATTTTGAGAAAATATCTTAACAGTATCGGGAAGAACTTTCCTCGGAATCGAAATACTAAAGTAGACGAAGCATTTCTGGACTCAGTTGACTAAGTCATCACGTGGGAAAATTTTAAGAAAAAGAATATTGAAATCGTACACTGTGTTTTCTTTATGTGACAAACAAAGTATTCTATAGTTTACTGGTTTTTTTTTTTTTTTTTTTCAAAAGCGGTTTTAATTCTGAGATGAATTCTTTCAGGGTGTCTGATTAAATTCTTTCGCTTTCCGTATTCCTTTTGTGGAAAATTCAACCATGAAGAATTTCTTACCGAATACATTTTAGTTTTATTCTCTCTGGATATGAAAATTAATTATAATGAAGTCCTTTCGTTTTTCTCTAAGAATTTACCTGAAAATAAGCTGTCTGATTAGAGTCGATAGCATGTTCGTTGAGAGATGAACAGATAAGAAACAGTCACCGTGAAGCGCTGACGCATGGTGACACACCAACACGTGTTGTGATAAGTCATGCATTAGTCACAGTATGCAAAGGAAACGCTTAGTGAATTTTAGTTCTGTTCTAAGTTTGAATAAAGTAAGACGTCATCAAGTCTTTCAAATTCTGTTTCCATCAGCTGGGTAACGTTATTTTTTCCACATTTATTCATTGGGAAAGAAGCTGTATGAATCTTCCAGACGTTTCTGTTTCTTTCGCTAAGAAGCAGTGTGTCGGTTCCCCCAGCTGTTCAAATGCTTTGATTCCATCTGAAAATTGTGATGAGTTTTCATTCGTCTCCACTTGTGTTCTGGAGGTTCAACCTGAGAAAAGCTGTTCTATTGGATTCAGTCTGGAATCAATTCCTAAACATTATTTTCATTTAGGAGGAAATCTTATGACTGTTTCCGTATTTTCTTCTGTAATCAAAGTTCATGTTAGGAATTCAAGTGGACTGAAGAATTGTTATAGTTTTTTTTTTTTTAATTGGCAAGTGAGAAGGTGAGTTTGGGAATATTTATTGAAATATTAAGCGTAAATATTTTTAGTTTTGAGGCATACATTTAAAGAGTAATTTTTTAAATTAAGTTTTAGATGAAATAATTTTTTATTGAAATGAGACAAAAATTTAAGCTTTCAAGAATTTTAAAAAGTAAAAAGAAATTTCTTTTTCGAAATGTTTAAACAGTAGCAGGATGAATGCAATTGTTTTAATGGGTAACTAGTGCTTTTTTGCTAGACTTTTCAAGGAAATTTGGGCATTGCTATTGGAAATGGTCCTGATGTTTTCAATTAGGTGACCAATCGGGTGGATTTCTGACTGTCTGAGAGCAATGTTTTACTGTATTGAGTCGAAACCAGAGTACACGGCTTATTTTCGGGGAGTTTGAAATGTTTCAAACTGACTCGCTTTCTTCTTTGAGTTGAAAAGATGAAGCGCTCTCACTGAAGACCCCCTAGCCTGGAAAAACTAAACAGTCTGTGTCGAACACATGTGGAAAAGGAAGATTTTAGAAGAGTTCCTCTCTACAATCATAGGAAAAGAACTACTTGGAGAAATAATGATTTCGATTATATAAATTCAGAAATGAATGTAGGTTTTTTTTTATTGGCAAGGTAGAAGGTGAGTTTGTGAATATTTATTATTTATTGAAATATTAAGCATAAATATTTTTTTAGTTTTAAGGCATAAATTTTAAGAGTTATTTTTTTTTTAAATTAAATTTTAAGGGAAATTATTATTATTTTTTTTTTTATGGAAATGAGTGAAAATATTAAACTTTTCAAGAATTTTAAAGTAAAAGTGAGAATGTAAAGTTCTTTTTTGAAATGTGTAAAACAGTAACAGGATGAATGCAATTGATTTAATGGGGAACTAGTGCTTTTTTGCTAGACTTTTCTTAAGAATATTTGGGTATTTTTATTGGAGATGGGTCTAAGGTTTTCCATTAGGCAACCAATCGGGGCGGAATTCCGACTGGTCTGAGAGCAATGCTTTACTGTATTGAGCCAAAACCAGAGTACACGGCTTATTTTCGGGGAGTTTGAAATGTTTCAAACTGACTCGCTTCATTCTTTGGGTTGAAAAAGAAGAAGTGCTCTCACTGAAGACCCCGCTAGCCTGGGAAAACTAAAACAGTCTGTGTTTTATAACAATTTCTTTCCTTAGACATTTTTCCAAATTTCAACCTCATCTATTTTCAACTTTCAGGAACTTGCTGTGACTGTTTTTTCTGCATTCTGTTTTCTACCTGAATCGTTTTCAACTGAATCGAAAATAGACCTTTTAAAATATTTTCCTTGAACGAAAACGTGCTTCTTAAATTTCATAGTTCCCCATGTTATTCAATGGGAATTTCACTGTTTTTACTGAAACGTGTTTCATCAAAACCGCCCCTAAGAAAATATGAAGTGTTCCATTTTTTAACCCTATAAGAGAATGTACTTTTCCGAAACGAACATTATCAGTTTTCAACTTTTCCTAAAACGATCTTTCAATCAAAATTTAAACCCTTCTCAATATGAACTTATGAATGCATTTAAGAGAGAGAGAGAGAGAGAGAGAGAGAGAGAGAGAGAGAGAGAGAGAGAGAGAGAGAAAATCAACTCAAAAGAATGATACTTTATGAAAAATAGATTAAGAAAAGAAGTTTTAAGTTACATAGGGAAAAACAAGAAACGAACGACGATATGAAGTAGAAAAAGAATAAAGTTTACATGAAGAAATACTGAATTTGATGCGAAAAGAACCACTTAATGCTTTGAACATGGGAAACTTGTTTCAGTAAAAAAAAATTCTTATTCTTATGATTTCTTTAAGAAAACTGACATTTTCAGTACATTTATGCTTTTCTATGAAAGTTTTTCTCAAAGGACTCGATTAAGTTGATCTCAAGCCTTTGAAGTAAATGGGAAGAAAAATAACATGTCTATGTGTTATGAGAAACTGAAAGAATATCCTTAAGACAGCGTGAAGTGAATTGAACATCAAGCAGTTGTATGATGTTTTACTATCGTATATGTACATACATTTCGGGAGAATATCTTCTAAAGTTAGAGGAAAATATATGAATATTAAAAAAAAAAAAAAACTAAAACAAAAACAGCTCCTTAGATTTACAAAGAGAGTATTTGAAGTAGAAAGAATGATGGAATGCTTTGAATAGGAATTTCTTGTTTCATTGAAGGGATTCTTATTTTGGAATTTTTTTTTAAAAAGAGAAACTATCATTTTCAGAAAATTTCTGGTGGAGTCGAACTTGGACATTTAACAAAATTCTTGGGTATATAGAAATTTGAAGAAAGTTTATGGAATGAAACATGAAGAGAAGAAATGGGTTGAAAGACTTAACATTCAAGCTTCGTCAATTTATTTGGTTCCTCATACAATTCTGTGTAAATTTTACGTTTTTGGGAGAACTCATTTTGTTTTTCAAAATCAACCCTTTAGAAGTTTTTAAGATAGAAAAAATATTGACTAAGGGGAATCTTAAGTAATACAAATTCTGACTTGAAGCACTTTTAAGTAAGAAAATATTTGTCTGAAGTAATTTTTCAATGTCTAAGCATTGACATCTGACTAATCGCCCGTCCAAAATTAAATCCTGAGGAGGCTTGAGTTATGAGCTTTTGAATTACGACACTAGCTTTCTACCTTCCTTGGAGACAGTGGACTAAATCAGGGTCTGCTTATTTCCCTTGTAGTGGTTCACGACTGATCTCTTAAATCTTGAATGAACGGCAAAGTTCAAACGCTCTGTCCCATTGAGTCACCAGTTTTAGATTTTTGTCATCTTAGACAGTTTAAGTTCGCTCAGAAAACTATGCTTTTGCAAGCTTGAGTTTGCGTTCAAAGTTCAAAACCAGAATTTAGTTTAATCTACCAAGCAAAGGGATTTCATGTCATATGAGGTTTTCCAACAAAGCAGTAGACGCGTGAAAACAGTCGCACAAGATAGTCATTTTCCGGTAGAAGAAGGGAGATTCCAAAGTTAATTTCTTGGGAGAAAGCGTAAAAACACTCTTCGTTCACTGGAGAGAGCGTAAAAACACTCTTCTTTCATGTTTTAATTTAAACCTCGAGGAATTAGTATCTAACTATGAAAAGGAAGTTCTAAAGATTTAGGGGCATTTACACTAAAATCCTACAATGACTTTATTTGAAATAGTGAAGAATCGGCCTTAGAGACTAAAATACATCTGAAGATTTTAGACACATTTCTGTTCAAAAGTAAAGTCGAATGGAAAAATAAGAGCAATTAAATCGATAGGAAAAGATTGATAGGTTGAATCAGAAAAAAAAAAAAAAAACTAAGAAAAAAAAAAGAAGTTTCATAAAAATAAACCAAAGTTTTAAGAATCATACAACACTGAATAGAAGGAAAAACATAATAAGTAAAATAAGGGGAATACGATATTTTCACTATGAGAGTTTGGAAACATTTGCTTTTCTTACGAATTAGTAAAACGTGAAATAAAAATGTTTAGAGGAAGTACGGACTTAGTCGCAATGTCTCCAGAATGAAAGCTTTTTCTGCTGAGACAATGAATGAAAAATACGATAATGAAAACCTAATTGAAACGAAAGAAAAGGTCAATGAAACTAAACGTCTAAAGAAAAAATGCGTGGCACAGAAGTTAAAAATGATGGGACCGATACGGGAGAACTGGACATTTAGTGAAAGAAATATACGCGAAGTTTTGAAACATCTCAATTTAAAGCGAACTAAATGAGGGAAAGGAATGAGATTGGGGAAGTTCTTATTAACTTTGATGAGCTGGGAAACAATAAAAATTTAGTTATACATGAAATAAAGTAAAAAAAAAAAATAGCTCGTTTAAGAATATGATTTTTGGTGAAAGTAGGAAATTTTAGTTGAAATGTCATGACCAGCATTTCGAAAAGAAATAGATTGAGTTGATATGTATGGAAAAGAAGTAAGAATTTCTTTATTTTCGCTATGGGGGTGGGGAATAACTGCTTTTCTGATGAGTTAGTAAAACGTTAAAAAAATAATGTTTATGGGATGAACGGAATCACTAGCTTTGCCTCTAGAATGAATGTTTTCGGACGAGACAGAAAAATATACAGCCCAAAGAATACAAATTTTATCGTAAGAAAAAAGGTTTTAGATTGTATGTCTTGACAATGAATGCTTTCTTATTGGGACAGTCCACGAAAAGTATAGCAAACTAGGAAAGAATAAAAAAAATGCATATTTGATTACATGCAAAGCTTTGAGGAATATTTTAAGCAAGTTTGAAAATATGCTATATAAGGAAACAAAAAATCTGATGACTTGCTACATCTAAAATAATCGTTTTGTTGAAATGAAATGAAAAAAAAAAAAAGAGTCCAAATAAATGGAGTCACAAGTTTGACCAAGTAAGAAAACAATTACTGACATACTGAAAAGTTTTACGAAATTTCAAAAAAAAGATGAAGTAAAATAGCGAAATTGGGAAGCTATAAAGATATGCGAAATAAAGTAAGAAAATATTGTTTCATCAGAATGTTAACTGTGAAAGACCTGTAGAGTTCTTGAACACACGAAAAAATTACGAGAAAATAATATTGCTAAGGCGAAAGACTCAGAATTAGCATGAAGTCATTTAAAAAAAAAAAAAAAAAAATGACAAAGTCCAATAATTACTGCGAACAGGAACGAAATCGTTTCTAAAGAAGCATTTCCTCGTCTCATGATCTGTAATAAAATTGAATAAAGGAAAAAGAAAAGTTACCCAGAAAATTCATTACATCTACACGAAAAAACTCCCTCAAAACATACAAAAAATATAAAAAATTCATGATGAAATAACGTAAAAGTTGTAAAAAAGAAAAGAGCTGGAATACATAGTACATGAAAACATTACGACTAGAAAAAATATTGGAAGGGCGAAAGACTCAGAATTAACATGTCTACATTTCCGCTTGATTTCCCAAATTTTTTGTCAAAGTCCAATAGTTACTGCGAACAGGAACGAAATCGTTTCTAAATAAGCATTTCCCCGTCTCATGGTCTGAAATAAAATGAAATGTATGAAAAAGAAAAGTTCCCAAGAAAATGCATTACATCTACACGAAAAACTCCCTCAAAACATACAAAAAATATATAAAAAAAAAACCATGAAGAAATAATGTAAAAGTAATTAAAAAAAATAGAGTGAATACGTAGTACACGAGACCACCTGACCAATTTTTCGAAACCAAATCATCGTGAGTTAGGACCTTGCTAAGACCATTAGAGCATTTTTACTCCATTGGAAAGAAAATTCCCCAGCATCGTTACGTAAAAATTTCCTCCGGTGAAAAATAACATCGAAGAGGAGGAAAAATCCCGCTTGAAAACCACTGGAATAAATGCAAAAAATCCCAACGGACCCACTCGGTTGTTGCCATCCCTCAAAATCAAAGATCCATCGAAAGTTCCAAAAAGCACCGTTAGGGGGCAGCACATCGAGTTGACATTCCCCCATATATCCACCCCTATCCCTCTCGGTCGTTGCCATCCCTCAAAAACAAAGTTCCATTGAAAGTTCCAAGAAGCACCGCTAGGGGCAGCACATCATGGGGACGATCGCGTGATAAAAATTCTGACTCGGGATAGCACATCGAGTTGACATCCCCTATATCCACCCCCTTTCCCTCTCGGTCGTTGCCATCCCTCAAAAACAAAGTTCCATTGGAAGTTCCAAGAAGCACCGCTAGGGGGCAGCACATCATGGGGACGATCGCGTGACAAAAATTCTGACTCGGGGGCAGCACATCGAGTTGACATCCCCCTATATCCACCCCCTTTCCCTCTCGGTCGTTGCCATCCCTCAAAAGATCCATTGAAAGTTCCAAGAAGCGCCGCAAGGGGGCAGCACGTCATGGGGACGATCACGTGATAAAAATTCTGACTCGGGGGCAGCTGGGGCAGCCTTGGGACAGCCGGGGACAGCCTCGTGGACAGCCGGGGACAGCCTCGTGGACAGCCGGGGACAGCCTCGTGGACAGCCGGGGACAGCCTCGTGGACAGCCAATGTTAAGTCTATGGAGGGCTGTCCCTGTGCCAGAAGTCTCCTTTTCCTCTACTTTCGTCCTAATTCGGAAGAAGAACGCAAACTCCCAAGAAAAGGTAATTGAAACACATCTCAAATTCGGTGGTCTCAGAGTGCAGTAATCTCTGGGGGACGGGGGTAGGGTGGAGGGCAGTGGTGTGTCTGTGTCCAGGGCAGTTAGCCCACCAACCGGGAGAAGCAGGGAGGGCAGCTGACTCTTTTCGTAATGAGGTCAGTGCAGTTGACCAACACCCGTGGGAACCCGGGTACTGCCCTCCCCCGGTTATAAATAAGGGCGTCTTATTTTTCTACCTCGCTTCCGTGTGACTTTCCTGTCGGGCACTGTAGCTCAAATCTTCTAGCTTCCTATTTCTAAGGGTTGTTTAAGACCTGGGGTCAGGCACTCTCTTCCTAAAATCCTCTACATGTGATCTGGTCTGATACTGGAAGGGCGGACAGCTCTGCACATCTCCAGTGTACCAACTCAAACCCGACTTTCCAGAAGAACCGCTTTGTGCACACTGCTGAAACTTAGCACAAAGGCAGTTAAGATTTGATAGTGAATATTTCCAATAGTGGCCAATGGATGACAATAGAATCTTTTAAACAGAATCAGTTCTAAAAACTTTTTGGAAACACTTTATGTGTACAACAGGGTGTTTGATAAGGAATTCCACTTTTTTTTGTGTGTGTGTGTAATTATCTAGCCCCGACTGAATGATGAACGTTTTTTCATGCGGAGTCAGATACTTCAGTGTTCAAGAAGTTAGCGAGATGGAATTTTGTGTAATATGCGGATATATGGGAATGCGAGCAATGCAGTTGATGACATTATGTACGTGTCTCTGCATGACCTGCTTTGCCATCTATTTCAGTGGTATTGATCTGGGAAACAAGATCAATATCACTGAAATAGCTTTCACGGCCAGGAATTTATACAATACGCTGTTACTTTGTTTTGAGACAGTGATTTTATATCTTTACACAGTTTATGTTAAAAAATTTACCACCAAACTATGTTAAAAGAATTATCACTAACCTGGGATGCATCCTAATTAGCAGCAACCCTAGAAAAAGAGAAAGTTATTTTTTAACAAATTATGTCGCAAAAATATCATATTAAGAACACACACACACAGGCTGTGCAAGTTGAAAACGCTTAAAACATAGTATAAATCCGTTTATTTAGTGGCAGTGATGTCATCCAATGCCTGAAAGTGTATAATTCATTGCGTAAATACAGGGTGTTTTACTAGGTTGTATCCCCTAAGAACCAAATACTGTTTCCTTCCAACACTGCATTGAAGCACGACGTCTTTTGGTTTACAAGCAAGGAGATTAGAATAACACTTCTGGAGATGTCCTGTTCTCTTAACCGTGAAGTCGCAAGGTATGGTAATTTGCCATTGTTTACATGATACTTACGTAATTTCATCTGTTTGTATTTTGGAATTGCGTGGTTTTTGGTTGCAGAAACCATGTTAATATCAAACCGGAATAAATTTTACTTCTTACACGAGTGAAGTTAACAATTTTAACGTTATGTTTTGTTTAGAATTCGCACCAATGTCCATGCATTCCAGTTTAAAATAAAATGGGAAGAAGTCTTAAAATAATTAAGAATTTTATAAATTCAATATTTCCTCAGACATTGGCAACAAGTTACGATATGAAACTGGAAACGTTTACGACGAAAGAAGGCGATTTGACCAACACAAAATGTATTGCAGTAGCCTTGAAAACCAAGAGCTTTCCCACACTTTGACGGCCGTCGCTCGCGGTTATGGGCTTCATGCAAAGTGGTACTGCTTCATTAATAAGGGCATCTCCAGATAACTTATTTCCATTCGTCCGAGATGGGTCCGGGTTCGAATCCCGTGAGGTATGGATGTGGTGTTTGTCTTACGGCACTGGCTCTCTCCCTTCCCTGGAACCAGTGGCTCTAAATTAGGAACGGGCGACTGCATATAGCCATTGAGTTAAGCTTAAGCTTAAAGCAAATACTTCTTTGAGATAATCGTTTTGTCTTTACGGTAGTGTTCGTGTGTCTTCTTCACGAACAGTAATTTTAGAAACGACTTTATTAAAATGAGATTTATTTTTTAGTGCCCACAATGAAATTTTGCCCAGGGCCCCGCAGGAGCTCCATCAGGCCCTGCTTGTTACCGGTTTGTCCGTCCGTCCGTCTGTACATATGATATCTGTGCAGCTATTAGTCCGATTTGAAAAAATCTTTTTGCGTTGGGAAGCTTGAAATATGCGAATGATGATCCTTTATTTCGTTTTTTTTTTTTGCGATGTACAATTTCGCCGCTAGGGGGCGTAAATGCAGATGATGTCGAATTCAAAAATACGTTTTATTCCACATATTTGCTTCTAAACATCCGATTGAAAAAATTATTTTATCTTTCGATTCCATTTATGTCGAAGGGTATTTTAGATAGAGTTACTTTTTCAAATTACGCATAGATTTTCCGCTAGGGGGCGTAAAAGGAAATTACATTTTTCTCGATAATTCTTCTTCTAAAACTCCGATTTGAAAAAAATTCTTCAGCGGATACACCTCCTGGTGGAAAATATTTTGCATATATTTTCAAAATTTTGGTAAATAATACTTTAGCCACCAGGGGGCGTAAGTGTTAATTTTTGCTTCTGATGTATTTGCCATAAAATCTGGGCTTCTAAAATATCGATAGAAAAATTCTTTCGTGGACTGATGCCACTCACATCGATTAACATTTTTGGAATATTTTCTTAAAATATACCACAGTTTCTCCGCCATGGGGCGTAGACGTATATCTTATTTTTGTCAATATCTCTACTTCTAGGAGTCCGATTTGAAAAATTCCTCCTTTGTTGGATAGTGTTTCCGATGCGAAATGATTTTCCTATAAATTCAAAATTTTCAAGTAAATCATAGACTTTTCGCTAGGGGGCACAAAGGTAAATTGCGTTTTCTGCGTTATTTCTGCTCCTAAAACTCCGATTTGAAAAATTCTTCCTGTATCGCATACAAGACCTGGTGGAAAATATTTTTCACATAAGTTCTAATGTTTGGCAAAGAATGGTTTGGCCACCAAGGGGTATAAGGGTTAATTTCTACTTCTGATCTATTTGTAGGAAAATCTGGGCTCCTGAAAACTCGACTAAATTTGTTTTTTTCTTGGACCGATACCGCTCATATGGAAAAAACAAAATTGAGAATACTTTCTTCCTAAAATAATGCATGGTTTTCCCACCAGGGGACGTAAAGTCACATCTTATTTTTATCGATATCTCCGTTTCTAAGAGTCCTATTTGAAAAATTATTTCTGTGTTGGAGAGCGTTTCCGGTGCGAAATGTTTCTCATATAAATTCATGTTTTTCTTAACGCAGAAGTCTGCAACCAGAGGGCGTAAGCACACGATTCCGTTTACAGCAATATCTGAGGGATTAAAAACCCGATTGAAAACTTCTTTCTTCCGTCAGATACTATTGTTTTCCATACCGGTTCCATTGCCTTTGAATAGCTTTGATAAATTTAATTTGCGTCAGAACGGATTCAAAAGATGTGCTTATTACACCCGAAAATTTGGTGTCATCTTTCTTGTTTTAGTTCACTACACTCTGAACGGTGGCGTAGGAACGGGGGGAGGGGGTTACAGGGGTACAATGTACCCGCCAAATTTTGGAGAGGGGTACATTAATATCTACTGTACCCCCGCAGATATGAGCAAACACAAACCAATCATTCATAAAGAGTGAACTGTAAAATTTATATGCTACTTATTTTTTTTTATTTTTTTTTTTTCAAGGAAATATCACGGGTCATCTGGTTTTTATATCCGAAGCTTTTAGTGGGAGGCTTTTCATCCACCAAAAACTGGCCAACAATCTGGGAAACTCCAGCAAATTAGTTCAGCAGGGAAACGACGAGTGCGAGGTTTTTGTTAATAACTTCAAACAGCATATGGTAGGGCTAGGGCTTGATAACATACTTGTGATCAGTGTTTCTTTTCTCTTAAAAGCCCATGCATCTTGATCAGGTCGTCCCTTCTGCACTTTAAAAAAAAAATTTAATGCACAAGTGGACATTTCAGCGCCCGCAGTCCCGGCACTAAAATTGTTTTCTGTCTTAAGATCTGTAGCAATACAACAAATGCATTACGGATTTCACGTACCACTCATAGAACTCCAATTCTCCACCATCATTTAGCTTTGCACCAGACCAATGTGCTTTTTACATCAATTGTCAGCCTATGTATCGTTCAAAGTTTTTAATATAGACTTCATAATGCTTCAATGATACTATCTTCGCGGGTAGAGCAGTTTTCATCTTACTGCGGTTTTACTTTATTAACGTAAACAAAAATGATAAGAAATTTAATTCGTTCTTGTAAAGAGTTATATAACATTTCCTGAGAAATCCCACTTTTCGAAACCCTGCTGACAGAAATTCATCCTAATGTTGACTTGTCTCTGCTCAATATTTTAATGGGAAAAAAAGTACAAAAATGAACAAGGGAACAAAAAAAAAAAAAACTTCTCCATTAGTTTTCTGATAAGAAATTAATAATGTGAATTTTTTGTCAGCAATAAAAATAATAATGGTAATAATTAATATAAAATATGATGATAACAATGTTCATTCGGATGAATTCCTGATCAGTATACGTATTTTATAAAAACTCAAATATACTACCCCCCCCCCAAAAAAAAATTCGGAGGGGGTCATCCATAGATGGCTTAATCCTTGAGATGTAAGGTTCATGAGCTTGTACCCCCCTAAATCAAAAGCGTTCCTACGCCACTGACTCTGAAGGATGTGTAGTTACGCGCAAACAACTGTAATACAAAACACCTTATCCTCCTTGGTATAAAAATTTCATTCACTGAACTGATGCTCCTTTCACATTCTCTGGTTAATATACATACATAGGAACTGCTGCTATGGCTGTGAAAAGGGGCCTCAAGTCCTCCGGTATAGCTGCTTTCCCGTCATCCAGTTTTCATAAACTAAAACCGCAAAAATTATACCTAAATACTTTACTTATATTGAAAAAGAAAACTACTTTTCTATTTAATATTTCATTCGAAGCTACCGTCAAGAATTCCTGGTTATTCCTTTCACCAACTTCATGTGAAGCTTCCGTAAAAAATCAATATTTGTAAAACCTTTCTTGCTGAGGCCCTCCCTCTTACCTCCCCCCCCCCCATGCGAGAGGTATATGCCCCTGTGTATTTCTTCCACAATAACTCAGCATAGTCTGAAATGGCGAGTTTTTTTCCCCCCTTTTTTTTTTGTTTCGTTTGAAGTCATACAAAATTTTTACAACAGCATTTAACAGTTTGAAATGTCATTTATATGTTGTTGTGTTTTTACATTTATAGGTTTTTTAGGGCCATCCTCTAGAAAACCGGATAACGGAGGTTGCATGGTGTATATCTATCTTACATTATTAATTTGCGTAATATAAAATTTCGAATGCCCCCCTTTTTTTGGAGGCATTCAAAGTTTGTAATAGTATTTAGCAATCTGAAATTTCATTTATACTTCTATTACGTTTGCATATTTTTAAGACCATTTCCTATAAGAACGTAAAACAGAGATCCTTTAAAAAAAAAAAAAAAACGGAGGAGAAAGAAAAATCTTATCTCTATCGGGGTATCAAATCCAGGGCCCGATTTACACAGATTCGGACCCTATGCACAGCACAAAGCGAGGGCCCTCCCACACACATCCGTCCACATTCTTGAAAAAACAAGTACATTTGTCGCCACTAAATACTATCAATTAATGTAAAAGTTGATTTATAATAAATGGGACACTGGGCGGGGAAAAATAAGAAATAATATCTACTTTCATTAAATCTTAATATCGGCAAGTATATTCGCAATTAAAAAAATAGACGCGACGCGTAAGTAAAACACTATTTAAAAGTTTAGTATTGCTATTTTTGCATTTAATTATGTAATAATTCAAATGTCCACAGATTTTAAGTTATTCATCCCTTTTTGATTTTATTTTTAACCGATGAGCATTATTTAGACTTGGTACAGACTGAAGTTTTGGGGGCAAGGTCAACTTCCACGTAACTGATTAATCACCTGTGATATGTTCAATATTATAGTAGAATAATTCTATTAACAGAGGAATGATACTTAGATTTGAGCAAACATGCAAAACTGGATAATTCTCACTCATAAAAACACATTATTCAGATCATTAATTCACTTAATTTGGACTCAAGAAATTTAAAAATCTGATACTTCACAATATGAAATACTCAAAGCTTCTACACAGTATATTAGCAACGCAAAACCCCTCTCAAGAGGTGTATAGTATTAAAAAAAAAAAAGGACTTTTTCCCCCAAATGTTTTGTTTCATTCATAATAATTAATTAATAAAAAAAAGCATTTTTTTTTTTTGCATTGCGATTCTGGAGCTCCCTAAAATGCGGGGCTCTAGGCCTTGCGGGCATAGGCGTAAATCAGGCCCTAATTAAATCCCGGCCTTTCTCGTAACAGGCGGGAAAATTGACCACTATACAAACGAGGACAGTGAACAACGCTCTTCAACACAGTAAACCCATCAATTCCAAATCGGAAATTGTGATGATAAACTGCGCCTCAGGAAGAAGGCATCCCGTTTTAAACATGGACATGTAAGGGGGAAAAAGATCTCCTAATGCAGAAACTTAAAACTTCCGAAAAACCAAATAAGAAAAAAAAAAATTGTTACCTCCCCGTCGGGGAATCGAACCCCGGTCTCCCGCGTGACAGGCGGGGATACTGACCACTATACTAACGAGGACACAAGCAGGAATGATTTAATACGGTAAAACTAGTAGTCTCGAGTCGTAATTTCTTGTTTTCTTATCAGACACGACCGCTTCGCTTCAGCGAGCGGTCGTGTCTGATAACGTTCATATCTTAACGATTAGTCAATTACGGCAGTTTGTGTTCTACGTTCGTTTTAAGTTTGATGGTTTTCCGTTCTATAAATCGCGAAATTGATGGTTTGTGCCATAACATACGTAGTAGTGGTCAGAACCAAGGTACTTAGAAAGGAGAGGTAGGTCCAATCGCCTTTCTTTCCGTGCCACCGGCAGGCTGTCTCCATACGAGCTGGAGTGTGACGTCATAGTGGCCATAAACAAGGCTAACTAGAAAGCCATAAGCGATCTCTTGAGCATTCGGAGCACAGAACCGTACCTAGGATTTTGGGCGTCCATAGCTATACCTTAAAAACTCACCTTAATGAAAAAATTATTAATGTTAAATACAATTACCATTAAGTAATATCAAAAGTACAAGTATGAAACAGAATTCATCAAAAAAAAGATAATCACAGTTTTTCCTTTTAAACGATAAAGGTAACAAAATATAGTCATACTTTGTTACTATTTCCTTACAAACAAGAAAATAGTAACAAAGTATAGTGATACTTTGTTACTACTGTATTTTCAATGTACACTGGGCTGGCTGGACCATATGAAAAACCGAACCAGGGCTACCGGACCCAGCGTCTTTATAGGGCGCAAGGCCCTTAAAAAGATATTTTTATAAAGTTTTTTTTTTTTTTGTAGTTTACAATCCCATCCACTTTCAAATAGATTACCGCCCTTCGTCGTAAGGGCACCGAGATTTGCAGATTCAGATTATTATAATTTTAACCAGCTTAAACTTTTCCACATTCATGAAATAGCAAATTAAATTTCATCATTTTGTGGCTCCCTACTATATATCCAACAATTCGTGTGTAAACCAGATATTTAAATTTAAAAAAAACAAAAAGAACAATATCAGAGTTGTTTTGGGGCTATATATGAAGGCCAATTGTTCAGTGACTTTAAGAAGAGTACTGGAAATAAAGAAAAAAAGCAATTTTCATACATGAGCGAGGTATAAAAGGTAAAAAAAGCCACTAATTCTTCTGTTAGCATAAAAATTCAACCACTAAAACATATACCAGGAAAAAAATATATAAACGAATTTATTTAAGAGGGGGGGGGGGTGTAAGGTCAGGTGATGCGTAACATCACAGCCTCTCCTTGACAAATGTCAACCCCGCCTTCTCGTGGTGCATCCTGTTCCCACTAAAGGGGCTCTGACGACCACCAATAGCGGTATAACTATACCATCGGGATAAGAGGAAATGCTATCCCACACTCACCAACCCGCTTGGTCAACGTGGTGAGTTATGGCCAAACCCCTCCAAAATGACTCCACAACTTAAATCTTGGCCCTCAGTCTCAGGCAGCTGGAATGTACCTGGCCAAGGCAGCGGCCAGTGCGACATGAAGGCAGAGGGTGCTAAGAATCCCCGGAGGACAAGACTTGGCTGCCATCTGATGCTGACCTTGGCTACGTATAACGGACGCTCCCTATCTTCTGATTCAAGGCTTCTTGAATTGGAAGAGGAACTACAAAGGATCAAGTGGGACATCGTCGGGCTAAGTGAGGTAAGGAGAAAAGGAGAAGATCTCATTGAACTGAAAAGTGGACATCTCTTCTACTATCGTGAGACAGATACTGGCAGAACTAGTGGTGTTGGATTTATAATAAACAAGAAACTGAAGGATAAAGTTGTAGAAGTTGAAAGTTCCTCTGACAGAGCTGCACGACTCGTTATCCAACTCTCGAGAAGATACCAGGCTCAGATTATTCAAACTTATGCACCCACCACAAGTCGTCCTGAAGAAGAAATTGAAGAATTTTATGAGGAAATTCGTCATCTAAATAATAATGGTAAGCAGCACTTGAAGATAATTATGGGAGATTTCAATGCAAAAATAGGGCGACGGCAACAGAATGAAACTTCAGTAGGTAAATTCGGTCACGGCAACAAAAACCATCGTGGAAATAGTCTCGTTGAGTTTGCAGAGGCAGAAGGGTTTTTCATCTTGAACTCCTTTTTCAAGAAAAAGCCGCACAGGAAAGGGACATGGAGACATCCAAATGGAACGACAAGTGAAATTGATTTTATTATGTGTACCAAAAAATTCGTCATAGAAGACTGCAGTTTGCTAAACAAGTTCAACACAGGTAGTGACCATAGATTGGTGAGATGTAAGATGCACCTCAACACTAAACTCGAACGTAGCAAGCTCATAAGACAAACAAAATGTATTGACATAACAACCTTAAAAAACACCATAATACCTTCAAGTTGGAACTGAAGAACAGATTCTATGCTTTAGAAGGCCTAACATCGGAAGAAATGAATATTTCTAAAGTTAACAGAAAAGTTACCAAAGCTCTTATGGAAACAGCAACAAAATTTGCTGGGTCTAAGAACAAGTTGCATGTGAACAAATTATCAGGAAAAACCAAAATGTTGATGCAAAAAAGAAGAGAGATGAGGACAACTAAAGAAGATGTGACTTCCAAAGTGGAATATATAGAGCTATGCAAGACAGTACGAAAAAGTATCACTGAAGACGTAAGGAAATTCAACTGTGAACTAGCAAGGAAAGCGATTGAAAACAACCAAAGCCTAAAGATAGCAAAGGGACATCTCAGTAAGGGAAGAAAACAGATTATGGCACTGAGAAAAGAAGATGGTTCTGTAACAAGAAATAGAGGCAAAATTTTGACAAGAGTGAAAGATTTCTACTCCAAGTTATATGAAAGGGATGATGCATGTACTCCAGACATCATGGAAGGTACCAGTACCAGAGTTCTTCCAGTCCTCCCAGCAGAAGTTGCACATGCAATCAAGAACATGAAGCGGGGAAAAGCTCCAGGAGAAGATGGAATTACTGTAGACATCATACAAGAAGCAAGTGGAGAAATCGAAACAGTTGTCGCCCAAATTTTCACTCGATGCCTTAATGAAGGGAAGATTCCTGAGGATTGGAACAATGCTACAATGATCCTGCTACATAATAAAGGTGACATTGAGGATCTCAGGAACTACAGACCTATCAGCCTCCTATCAGTGGTTTATAAAATCTTCACTAAAGTTCTTTCACATCGTTTGAAGGTAACACTGCATGGACATGGCTCAACCGAGAGAACAAGCTGGATTCAGGAGTGGCTACAGCACAATAGATCATATCCACGTACTGAGAGAACTAATTGAAAGAGCGAGGGAATATGAACTTCCATTGTGCATGGCTTTTATCGATTATGAAAAAGCCTTTGATTCGGTGAAACCATCAGCAGTTACAATGGCTCTGAAATCCTGCAGTATTGAAGATGCATACATTAATATTATTAATAACATCTATGAAAATGCAAGTGCAAAGATTCGGCTGTTTGAAAATACAACACACATAAAAATTGGAAATTGAGTGAGACAAGGTGACACCATATCTCCGAAGCTCTTTAACGCCACATTGGAAAATGTCTTTCAATCACTGAACTGGGAAAACAAAGGGATAAAGATTAATGGATATTATTTAACTCACCTTCGTTTTGCTGATGACATAGTAATTTTTGCAACTACCCCATCATAGCTGTAGAGTATGATCCAGGAACTTGCTGACAAGAGTAAAGAAGTGGGATTAAAAATGAACTTTCAGAAAACAAAAGTGATGTTCAATGCTTTTACAAGATTTATCGATTGATGGAGAAAAGCTGGAGAAAACAGACACGTACGTTTATCTTGGACAGTAGATATCAAGTGAGGGTCACATTGATGAAGAAATGAATCGGCGTACAAAACTTGCCTGGAGAGCTTTTGGAAGAAACAGCATAATTTTCAAGAGCAATATGCCATTATGTCTTAAAAGAAAAGTGTTTGATCAATGCATCCTTCCAGTGCTTACATATGGTGCAGTGACGTGGACTTTAACTAAAAGAGACATACAAAGGCTGCAGACAACTCAAAGCAGCCTGGAGATGTGCATGCTTGGTGTAACCAGGAGAGATAAGAAGAGGAACTCGTGGATCCGAAAAATGACGAGAGTGGAAGACATCATGATCAGAGTTAAATCCCTGAAATGGCAATGGGCTGGACATACTGCCAGAAGGACAGACCATCGATGGACAGCCGAAATTTTAGATTGGATTCCAAGGGACAGGAAAAGACCCAGAAGAAGACCACATGGGAGATAGGTGGATGAAATTCGAAAATATGCGGGAGTGACATGGTGGAGACTGGCACAAGACAGACCGTTGTGGAGGAAACTTTGGGAGAACTTCGTCCAGCAGTGGATTGATAATGATTGACAATGATGATGATGATGATGATTTAAGAGGGGGTCCTTATTATTTTCTACGCAAAAATGTTTGTTAAGCTAAAATATTCGCTACGCAAATTAATTAGTTTTCTTTTTAAAATTTTGTGAAAAAGTTTATATAAAAATCACAATGCAAACTAAACCCCCTTCTACCGGAAAAAAAATCGTAGATTTTAGCACTTTTTACTCTCTTTCTCTGTCTTTCTCTGTCTTTCTCTCTCTTTCTCTGTGTCTGTCTGCCTGTCTCTCTCTCTCTCTCTCTCTCTCTCTCTTTGTCTATCTGCCTCTCTCTCTCTTTCTCTTTCTATCTCTCTCTCTCTCTCTCTCTCTCTCTCTGGCTCTCTTAATCTCACATCAATTCGAGATAATCATTTTTCTTTATGGTAGTATTCGCGCGTTTTCATATTTCCATTTTTCACATAATGACTTTATTAAACTATGAGATATATTTTCTTGAGTCCGCAATTAAGTTTTGCTTCGGACCCCGCTATGAAATTTCGCCCCGGGCCCTGCAAACGCTCCATCCGGCCCTGGGGGGGGGTCTTAGTTTTGTGAATTAATTTCGTGAGGTGTTTCCCTTATCAGATGGTGATTTCAAAGCTTCTGTTAGCATCTTAGATATCCAGCACCTGATTTCTAATTTACATAAGTTTTCGGGTAGAAAAGCAAATAAACTGTAATGTAAGTGATTTAAATAATTACTGACGTCCTAAACAAAAGTCTGTAGTGCTCAGTTTTTATTGTCTATATGAGAATTTTTAATATTCAAGATCAAAGGTAAGTGCCACGTTTAAAATACTTGAAGTACTTACAACGCCACCTATTAACGATATGCAACACATACGGAAATTTTATTTTAAAATATTCCCTATAATTTTTTCTCAAATTTACAAGCATACTATATATAGTTCTGTGTTTTCTTCATTCGTGCGCCAATTTTCACGAGTCAGGATGCATATCTCGTATGTGAACTTATGTAACTCAATTTTCACCTTTGCAAGTACAGAGGCGCATTTTCACTTGACGTCCACCTTAAGTCCGCTGGTGTAGCTTTAGACTCCACTTTCTGTGTTGGTGTCCTCTGCTTAGTAGCCCAAACAAACCAACAGAACAGTTAGTAATGACTTCGCTCAGTCAATCCCTATCCACCCTTCTCATTCGCCTCTGGCCATAAGAACATGAAAAAAAAAATGCTTAAACTAAGGATTTGGAAAAGTGGAAACCGATTGAATTTCTCCATGGCTCTGCGGATACTATTTTGATAATCTGCACGTAAACAACGCACTTCCCAGCAGAAAAATCAAAAGACGTAGGGCTACGCGACGAAAAACACGAGGCTCATTATTACTTGGCAAAGTCCAGATTATATTTCAAAGTTAATGAAAAATGACGCATCTTGAACTGGGTGGGTGGCAGTGGGGGCAAGAAAATTTTCAGGATGGGCTGGCGCTCCCTTGGCCAGTGATGTATTCAGGCATCTTCTCGAGGATAATTACCCCCCCCGAAAACCCATGAACGCCCCTCCGTAGGTTTTTTGGCGATCTCTCCTTATATTTAATCTAATTGTGTTTGTTTATAGTTGAATATTTGGAGATATTAATTTTAAAAAATTAAGAAAATGAGGGAAAATATTATAATAATAAAAAAAAAAAACATCCGCATGGACTTCAATCTGAAAAGCCTATCATCCTTCAACAAAACATTAAACAGTCCTCGCTGAAGGGGCAATTTTTCAAGCACTGACAACTCGGACTACTTCCGCAACAAAAAACTAATTCCACACAGCAGAGATGTTTGCACTGCAATACATCATAATATTTTGGAAGCTGGCATTCAGCTTTTTCTAGTCTTCCGGATGCCGACTTTCCATATACACGGTTAAGCCTCAGTGTGGCTAACGTGACGTTAGTGCTTCCAATACAACAAAATATTTGCTACTTAATTTTTAACAATAGTAAATTATTAGAAATTGTTCACACAAAAAGGGGTTTTTTTTCTTCTGATGGTGGTGGTTTACACTGTGACAAAAAAAAAAAAAAAAAAAAAAAAAATCGAGGCTCCTCAAACTGCCATTCAAACGGTTAGTTATTTTTACACCATTCGTTTTCAATGGTGTAAGTCATTTCCCTGCCACTGTAATAATTCCTTAGTAATCAGAGACACGCTTGTAGTAAGGATAGGGCATTTTTATCACTCCTAATGTCTTGGGGGGATTTTCTCCACCACAGGCTTACTTTACTATAGCATCCTCAATATTTTACACCACCCCATAGTGAAATCCGTAGTCCATTACTGAATTAAAGCAAAGGTATAACATTTTTATATTTTTAATCACTTGAATGTGTAGATTTCTTGGAATTTGCATTTGCGATATAAGAGCATAAGAAAATGTTTGTACTTTATTTAAAATTTATATATATATAATATATACAGTATATAACAAAATTATAATTATGTATATAATCAGTCAACAAGTTTTAGCCCCTTCGAAATTTGTTATTGCCCCCTGGAAAAACCTCTCTGAATGCAACCCTGCCCTTGGCGACGTCTTTGACTGAAAAACAAGCTACGTTGAAGCCCGCTATTAGAAACTACTTTTACAATAGCAATAAGCAGTAAATATGACGTTTGTTTTTCTTTAAGAAGTATAGATTTGAAATTCTGGATCTAAATTTAAACATTATTGAAAAAACCCCTGCGTTCAAACACGCTGTTGTAACTACTTTTACAGTAGCAACAGGCGGTACGGTATGGCGATCTTTTTTAAGGGGTCATAGATCTAAAATTTAAGTCCTCTCGTGATTTCAGTGAATCGCTGTTCTTGTTGGACATGACAACGGTCTTTCAGTCGTCACTTTCAAATCTTTCGGATTCTCCAGTGAAAAGCTGTCATAAATCCCTCACTATGTCATTGGTGTCATAGAGTGAGGGAGAGAAAAAGGGGGGGGAAGAAAAAAAGGGGGAAAAAGAAAAAAAGAGAGGAAAAGAAATATTTCTTACCCGTATCATGTACGCCGCACGGCGAGCATCCATTCTTGCCGTGTCTAGAATGCATGTGGCAATCACCCATCCTTCCTTGGTTACTGCCTGGAAAGAAATGCATTTCAACAATTTTGTACATTCCTTTAATAATGTTTGCACAGTTAATTATCAGATTTTCCATTTTATTCATGTTACCTTCATTTAAGATAGCTTATGAGGATTTTGCAGGGATTTGTTTTCATTCTCTGCGGGGTCGGTATCGAAAATTACAATGTAACTCTTTTTTTTTTTAATATATTTTTATTGTTTTTTTTAAGAAAATACGTGCATTTCTTTTTACTAATATACAGTAGCTAAATCTTGAGAAATTCTTAGGGATTGAAAAAAAAAATTCCCAAAAAATTTAGGTTACTTCTAAATTAGATTATAAAGTACATAAAAGTGATCGTCCCTGGCCCCCAGCCAGGATGTAGCAAAGGAAAGAGTCCTAGAGGTCCGGACTTATTCCGAAATTTTTCACCAGCAGCATTTTTTAAGATTGTTTTCATATAGTCAAAATATGTACTTTTTAAAACATAATTATATATATGTATATGCATTATTTCCCCCTCAAGTTTGTAAGGCTAATGAGATTAGCTGTAGGTATTGCAATTGAATTTGAATAGACATTATGATACGCGTTCAACGTTTTTTCTCTGATCATTACACTTTTTATGTGCGTTGTCTTCTCCTGTTTCTCTCTGCGTGTCTCTCTCTCTCTCTATCTACTCATGCAAGACCACAGCGGGACTCAGTGTGTAGTAAGACTGTAAATTATCTCCAAACAAAGTTAATGTAGTGCATCCCTGAGAGCCTTATTTTGAAAATATGTGGTTTGTATTACAGTACTGTGATAATATCTTATGTGGTGTGAAAAATGGAAACGGAAAGAGGTACCAGAAAAATTAATACCCGCCGACGTTATTACAACCACTTGTCTGTAACCAGTGCCATGCATGGTTGAGAAAGCTGTGAATGAAACTTTTTCTTGTCATATAACACGAATCGTAATAAAATGCATAACTATAATAATCGTAATAAATACATAACTTATTAATGTTCGGTGTATAAGATAGGTCACCAACAACAAAATTTTCATAATATTCCCATTAATTTTTAATTTTTCCAACTACTCATATAAGAAATTTAACGATAACGTTCCTCATTATTAAATAAACATGAGCTCACCCGTCGGTGACGGGCTTATATTATAGTACTGAGGTATTCTTTCAGTGACCTGAAATGATATCGTGTCTAAAAACTACACAATGGGGTTAAAACTGTGTTTTATTTTGCGAGTTTGGTCTCAACCTTTTTTTTTTTTTTTTTTCGGTATTATTATACGTATAATCTATATAATATGTAAAGAGAGAAACTTTGTGTGTTTGAGGTAATCTCGAAAACTGCTGAACCGATTTGGATAATTCTTTCACCGTTGGGAAGCTTATTTCCTTCCGGTGCACATAGGATATTTCGTTTATTTTTTATTATTATTTTATTATTATTTTTGGCTATACTACCGAATCAGATCGCTTTCAAGTAGTTTCCGATTTCCCGTGCATCGTTCCGCTTTGTTTACATACAACCTGATCACACCCAACGTGAAAGAAAGTAGTTCACGATAATATACGGGGTTTTAGTTTACTAATCTCGAAAACTGCTGAACCGATTCGGATAATTACAACTACGTAGTTGGTAGCGGAGGGCTTAGTTCCAAGTCCGACCACCGCAGAAATGCAGATAGCGTTACAAGTACTGAAGTGAGAACAAACGCCAGAATAAAGAACGGCGGATTGTACAAAGAAAATGCCATGGCAACGTAAAAATTACGTATGACCAAAAAAAAAAAAAAAATAATAATAAATAAAAAAAATCAAAAAAATAAAATCGTGAAGACAACTCTGTGGGTCGGTAGCTTTCATTAAAAAAAATCGTGAAAATCGCTCCAGTGGGTGGCGCTGGCGGATTGTAGAAAGAAACAGCCTTGTGTTTTAAATATATAGATTGGTGCCTGTCAATGGGAATTATATCCAAGTATTCAGTTCGGCGGCTGTTAAAATTCTGCGTTAGCTCTTAGTCTCGACAGGAAATAATAAATCCTTTTCAATAATTAAATCCGTTTTAAGGAACAAAAGGGGATAGCAATGACTGAATGGTTTCACAATGCTTTCAGATGTTTTTTTTTACAGCAGCGAAGTCGTCAATATAATGTATCTCTGCCCATGGTGTCTTTCTTTTGCTCTCCAAAAAATACTTTCATGTAATGAAAAGTTTCGAAATACTACTTACGCAGAGCTCCAGTTTCATGTTTCTGGCACCAAGCGAGAAGTAATTTCCGATGACGAGCAGTCAACAGTGGTACACGAGAAGGACATCGGCTCCCGTAGCCTAGGCTATGCTGCAGTCAACATTGGTACACGAGAAGGGCATCGGCTCCCGTAGCCTAGGCTATGCTGCAGTCAACAGTGGTACACGAGAAGGACATCGGCTCCCGTAGCCTAGGTTATGCTGCAGTCAACAGTTGTACACGAGAAGGGCATCGGCTCCAGTAGCCTAGGCTATGCTGCAGTCAACATTGGTACACGAGAAGGGCATCGGCTCCCGTAGCCTAGGCTATGCTGCAGTCAACAGTGGTACACGAGAAGGGCATCGGCTCCCGTAGCCTAGGTTATGCTGCAGTCAACAGTTGTACACGAGAAGGGCATCGGCTCCCGTAGCCTAGGTTATGCTGCAGTCAACAGTGGTACACGAGAAGGGCATCGGCTCCCGTAGCCTAGGTTATGCTGCAGTCAACAGTTGTACACGAGAAGGGCATCGGCTCCAGTAGCCTAGGCTATGCTGCAGTCAACATTGGTACACGAGAAGGGCATCGGCTCCCGTAGCCTAGGCTATGCTGCAGTCAACAGTGGTACACGAGAAGGGCATCGGCTCCCGTAGCCTAGGTTATGCTGCAGTCAACAGTTGTACACGAGAAGGGCATCGGCTCCCGTAGCCTAGGCTATGCTGCAGTCAACATTGGTACACGAGAAGGGCATCGGCTCCCGTAGCCTAGGCTATGCTGCAGTCAACAGTGGTACACGAGAAGGGCATCGGCTCCCGTAGCCTAGGTTATGCTGCAGTCAACAGTTGTACACGAGAAGGGCATCGGCTCCCGTAGCCTAGGCTATGCTGCAGTCAACATTGGTACACGAGAAGGGCATCGGCTCCCGTAGCCTAGGCTATGCTGCAGTCAACAGTGGTACACGAGAAGGGCATCGGCTCCCGTAGCCTAGGTTATGCTGCAGTCAACAGTTGTACACGAGAAGGGCATCGGCTCCCGTAGCCTAGGCTATGCTGCAGTCAACATTGGTACACGAGAAGGGCATCGGCTCCCGTAGCCTAGGCTATGCTGCAGTCAACAGTGGTACACGAGAAGGACATCGGCTCCCGTAGCCTAGGCTATGCTGCAGTCAACAGTGGTACACGAGAAGGGCATCGGCTCCCGTAGCCTAGGTTATGCTGCAGTCAACAGTTGTACACGAGAAGGGCATCGGCTCCCGTAGCCTAGGCTATGCTGCAGTCAACATTGGTACACGAGAAAGGCATCGGCTCCCGTAGCCTAGGCTATGCTGCAGTCAACAGTGGTACACGAGAAGGGCATCGGCTCCCGTAGCCTAGGTTATGTGCAGTCAACAGTGGTACACGAGAAGGGCATCGGCTCCCGTAGCCTAGGCTATGCTGCAGTCAACAGTGGTACACGAGAAGGGCATCGGTTCCCGTAGCCTAGGCTATGCTGCAGTCAACATTGGTACACGAGAAGGGCATCAGCTCCCGTAGCCTAGGCTATGCTGCAGTCAACAGTGGTACACGAGAAGGGCATCGGCTCCCTCAACAGTGGTACACGAGAAGGGCATCGGCTCCCGTAGCCTAGGCTATGCTGCAGTCAACAGTGGTACACGAGAAGGGCATCGGCTCCCGTAGCCTAGGCTATGCTGCAGTCAACATTGGTACACGAGAAGGGCATCGGCTCCCGTAGCCTAGGTTATGCTGCAGTCAACATTGGTACACGAGAAGGGCATCGGCTCCCGTAGCCTAGGTTATGTGCAGTCAACATTGGTACACGAGAAGGGCATCGGCTCCCGTAGCCTAGGTTATGTGCAGTCAACAGTGGTACACGAGAAGGGCATCGGCTCCCGTAGCCTAGGCTATGCTGCAGTCAACAGTGGTACACGAGAAGGGCATCGGCTCCCGTAGCCTAGGCTATGCTGCAGTCAACAGTGGTACACGAGAAGGGCATCGGCTCCCGTAGCCTAGGTTATGCTGCAGTCAACAGTGGTACACGAGAAGGGCATCGGCTCCCGTAGCCTAGGCAATGCTGCAGTCAACATTGGTACACGAGAAGGGCATCGGCTCCCGTAGCCTAGGTTATGCTGCAGTCAACAGTGGTACACGAGAAGGGCATCGGCTCCCGTAGCCTAGGCAATGCTGCAGTCAACAGTGGTACACGAGAAGGGCATCGGCTCCCGTAGCCTAGGTTATGCTGCAGTCAACAGTGGTACACGAGAAGGGCATCGGCTCCCGTAGCCTAGGTTATGCTGCAGTCAACAGTGGTACACGAGAAGGGCATCGGCTCCCGTAGCCTAGGCTATGCTGCAGTCAACATTGGTACACGAGAAGGGCATCGGCTCCCGTAGCCTAGGCTATGCTGCAGTCAACATTGGTACACGAGAAGGGCATCGGCTCCCGTAGCCTAGGCTATGCTGCCGTCAACATTGGTACACGAGAAGGGCATCGGCTCCCGTAGCCTAGGTTATGTGCAGTCAACAGTGGTACACGAGAAGGGCATCGGCTCCCGAAGCCTAGGCTATGCTGCAGTCAACAGTGGTACACGAGAAGGGCTTCGGCTCCCGTAGCCTAGGCTATGCTGCAGTCAACAGTGGTACACGAGAAGGGCATCGGCTCCCGCAGCCTAGGCTATGCTGCAGTCAACAGTGGTACACGAGAAGGGCATCTGCTTCCGTATCCTAGGTTATGCTGCAGTCAACAGTGGTACACGAGAAGGGCATCGGCTCCCGTAGCCTAGGTTATGCTGCAGTCAACAGTGGTACACGAGAAGGGCATCTGCTCCCGTATCCTAGGTTATGCTGCAGTCAACATTGGTACACGAGAAGGGCATCGGCTCCCGTAGCCTAGGTTATGCTGCAGTCAACAGTGGTACACGAGAAGGGCATCGGCTCCCGTAGCCTAGGCTATGCTACAGTCAACATTGGTACACGAGAAGGGCATCGGCGCCCGTAGCCTAGGCTATGTGCAGTCAACTTTGGTACAGGAGAAGAGCATCGGCTCCCGTAGCCTAGGCTATGCTGCAGTCAACAGTGGTGCACGAGAAGGGCATCGGCTCCCGTAGCCTAGGTTGTACTGCAATCAACAGTGGCACACGAGAAGGGCATCGGCTCCCGTAGCCTAGGTTATGCTGCAGTCAACAGTGGTACACGAGAAGGGCATCGGCTACCGTAGCCTAGGCTATGCTGCAGTCAACAGTGGTACACGAGAAGGGCTTCGGCTCCCGTAGCCTAGGCTATGCTGCAGTCAACAGTGGTACACGAGAAGAGCATCGGCTCCCGTAGCCTAGGCTATGCTGCAGTCAACATTGGTACACGAGAAGGGCATCGGCTCCCGTAGCCTAGGTTATGCTGCAGTCAACAGTGGTACACGAGAAGGGCATCGGCTCCCGTAGCCTAGGTTATGCTGCAGTCAACAGTGGTACACGAGAAGGGCATCGGCTCTCGTAGCCTAGGCTGTGCTGCAGTCAACAGTGGTACACGAGAAGGGCATCGGCTCCCGTAGCCTAGGCTATGCTGCAGTCAACAGTGGTGCATGAGAAGGGCATCGGCTCCCGTAGCCTAGGTTGTACTGCAATCAACAGTGGTACACGAGAAGGGCATCGGCTCCCGTAGCTTAATATATGCTGCAGTCATCAGTGGTACACGAGAAGGGCATCGGCTCCCGTAGCCTAGGTTATGCTGCAGTCAACAGTGGTACACGAGAAGGGCATCGGCTCCCGTAGCCTAGGCTGTGCTGCAGTCAACAGTGATATACGAGGAGGGCATCGGCTCCCGTAGCCTAGGCATGCTGCAGTCAACAGTGGTGCAGGAGAAGGGCATCGGCTCCCGTAGCCTAGGCTATGCTGCAGTCAACAGTGGTACACGAGAAGGGCATCGGCTCCCGAAGCCTAGGCTGTGCTGCAGTCAACAGTGGTACACGAGAAGGGCATCGGCTCCCGTAGCCTAGGCTATGCTGCAGTCAACAGTGGTACACGAGAAGGGCATCGGCTCCCGTAGCCTAGGTTATGCTGCAGTCAACAGTGGTACACGAGAAGGGCATCGGCTCCCGTAGCCTAGGCTATGCTGCAGTCAACAGTGGTACACGAAAAGGGCATCGGCTCCCGTAGCCTAGGTTATGCTGCAGTCAACAGTGGTACACGAGAAGGGCATCGGCTCCCGTAGCCTAGGTTATGCTGCAGTCAACAGTTGTACACGAGAAGGGCATCGGCTCCCGTAGCCTAGGCTATGCTGCAGTCAATATTGGTACACGAGAAGGGCATCGGCTCCCGTAGCCTAGGCTATGCTGCAGTCAACATTGGTACACGAGAAGGGCATCGGCTCTCGTAGCCTAGGCTATGCTGCAGTCAACATTGGTACACGAGAAGGGCATCGGCTCCCGTAGCCTAGGTTATGTGCAGTCAACATTGGTACACGAGAAGGGCATCGGCTCCCGTAGCCTAGGTTATGTGCAGTCAACAGTGGTACACGAGATGGGCATCGGCTCCCGTAGCCTAGGCTATGCTGCAGTCAACAGTGGTACACGAGAAGGGCATCGGCTCCCGTAGCCTAGGCTATGCTGCAGTCAACAGTGGTACACGAGAAGGGCATCGGCTCCCGTAGCCTAGGCAATGCTGCAGTCAACAGTGGTACACGAGAAGGGCATCGGCTCCCGTAGCCTAGGTTATGCTGCAGTCAACAGTTGTACACGAGAAGGGCATCGGCTCCCGTAGCCTAGGCTATGCTGCAGTCAATATTGGTACACGAGAAGGGCATCGGCTCCCGTAGCCTAGGCTATGCTGCAGTCAACATTGGTACACGAGAAGGGCATCGGCTCTCGTAGCCTAGGCTATGCTGCAGTCAACATTGGTACACGAGAAGGGCATCGGCTCCCGTAGCCTAGGTTATGTGCAGTCAACATTGGTACACGAGAAGGGCATCGGCTCCCGTAGCCTAGGTTATGTGCAGTCAACAGTGGTACACGAGATGGGCATCGGCTCCCGTAGCCTAGGCTATGCTGCAGTCAACAGTGGTACACGAGAAGGGCATCGGCTCCCGTAGCCTAGGCTATGCTGCAGTCAACAGTGGTACACGAGAAGGGCATCGGCTCCCGTAGCCTAGGCAATGCTGCAGTCAACATTGGTACACGAGAAGGGCATCGGCTCCCGTAGCCTAGGTTATGTGCAGTCAACATTGGTACACGAGAAGGGCATCGGCTCCCGTAGCCTAGGTTATGTGCAGTCAACAGTGGTGCACGAGAAGGGCATCTTCTCCCGTAGCCTAGGCTATGCTGCAGTCAACAGTGGTACACGAGAAGGGCATCGGCTCCCGTAGCCTAGGCTATGCTGCAGTCAACAGTGGTACACGAGAAGGGCATCGGCTCCCGTAGCCTAGGTTATGCTGCAGTCAACAGTGGTACACGAGAAGGGCATCGGCTCCCGTAGCCTAGGCTATGCTGCAGTCAACATTGGTACACGAGAAGGGCATCGGCTCCCGTAGCCTAGGCTATGCTGCAGTCAACATTGGTACACGAGAAGGGCATCGGCTCCCGTAGCCTAGGCTATGCTGCAGTCAACATTGGTACACGAGAAGGGCATCGGCTCCCGTAGCCTAGGCTATGCTGCAGTCAACATTGGTACACGAGAAGGGCATCGGCTCCCGTAGCCTAGGTTATGTGCAGTCAACAGTGGTACACGAGAAGGGCATCGGCTCCCGAAGCCTAGGCTATGCTGCAGTCAACAGTGGTACACGAGAAGGGCATCGGCTCCCGTAGCCTAGGCTATGCTGCAGTCGACAGTGGTACACCAGAAGGGCATCGGCTCCCGTAGCCTAGGCTATGCTGCAGTCAACAGTGGTACACGAGAAGGGCATCGGCTCCCGAAGCCTAGGCTATGCTGTAGTCAACAGTGGTACACGAGAAGGGCATTTGCTCCCGTATCCTAGGTTATGATGCAGTCAACATTGGTACACGAGAAGGGCATCGGCTCCCGTAGCCTAGGTTATGCTGCAGTCAACAGTGGTACACGAGAAGGGCATCTGCTCCCGTATCCTAGGTTATGCTGCAGTCAACATTGGTACACGAGAAGGGCATCGGCTCCCGTAGCCTAGGTTATGCTGCAGTCAACAGTGGTACACGAGAAGGGCATCGGCTCCCGTAGCCTAGGCTATGCTACAGTCAACATTGGTACACGAGAAGGGCATCGGCGCCCGTAGCCTAGGCTATGCTGCAGTCAACATTGATACAGGAGAAGAGCATCGGCTCCCGTAGCCTAGGCTATGCTGCAGTCAACAGTGGTGCACGAGAAGGGCATCGGCTCCCGTAGCCTAGGTTGTACTGCAATCAACAGTGGCACACGAGAAGGGCATCGGCTCCCGTAGCCTAGGTTATGCTGCAGTCAACAGTGGTACACGAGAAGGGCATCGGCTACCGTAGCCTAGGCTATGCTGCAGTCAACAGTGGTACACGAGAAGGGCATCGGCTCCCGTAGCCTAGGCTATGCTGCAGTCAACAGTGGTACACGAGAAGAGCATCGGCTCCCGTAGCCTAGGCTATGCTGCAGTCAACATTGGTACACGAGAAGGGCATCGGCTCCCGTAGCCTAGGCTATGCTGCAGTCAACAGTGGTACACGAGAAGGGCATCGGCTCCCGTAGCCTAGGCTATGCTGCAGTCAACAGTGGTACACGAGAAGGGCATCGGCTCCCGTAGCCTAGGTTATGCTGCAGTCAACGGTGGTACACGAGAAGGGCATCGGCTCCCGTAGCCTAGGCTGTGCTGCAGTCAACAGTGGTACACGAGAAGGGCATCGGCTCCCGTAGCCTAGGCTATGCTGCAGTCAACAGTGGTGCATGAGAAGGGCATCGGCTCCCGTAGGCTAGGTTGTACTGCAATCAATAGTGGTACACGAGAAGGGCATCTGCTCCCGTACCCTAGGTTATGCTGCAGTCAACATTGGTACACGAGAAGGGCATCGGCTCCCGTAGCCTAGGTTATGCTGTCAACAGTGGTACACGAGAAGGGCATCGGCTCCCGTAGCTTAAGTTATGCTGCAGTCATCAGTGGTACACGAGAAGGGCATCGGCTCCCGTAGCCTAGGTTATGCTGCAGTCAACAGTGGTACACGAGAAGGGCATCGGCTCCCGTAGCCTAGGCTGTGCTGCAGTCAACAGTGATACACGAGAAGGGCATCGGCTCCCGTAGCCTAGGCTCTGCTGCAGTCAACAGTGGTACACGTGAAGGGCATCGGCTCCCGTAGCCTATGCTGTGCTGCAGTCAACAGTGGTACACGAGAAGGGCATCGGCTCCCGTAGCCTAGGCTATGCTGCAGTCAACAGTGGTACACGAGAAGGGCATCGGCTCCCGTAGCCTAGGTTATGCTGCAGTCAACAGTGGTACACGAGAAGGGCATCGGCTCCCGTAGCCTAGGCTATGCTGCAGTCAACAGTGGTGCAGGAGAAGGGCATCGGCTCCCGTAGCCTAGGTTGTACTGCAATCAACAGTGGTACACGAGAAGGGCATCGGCTCCCGTAGCCTAGGTTATGCTGCAGTCAACAGTAGTACACGAGAAGGGCATCGGCTCCCGTAGCCTAGGCTATGCTGCAGTCAACAGTGGTACACGAAAAGGGCATCGGCTCCCGTAGCCTAGGTTATGCTGCAGTCAACAGTGGTACACGAGAAGGGCATCGGCTCCCGTAGCTTAAGTTATGCTGCAGTCATCAGTGGTACACGAGAAGGGCATCGGCTCCCGTAGCCTCGGTTATGCTGCAGCGTGCGCTGTACCGTTCGCTTGCTACGCTGCTTTGGCCTCCGACATGCTAACCTGGATGTGATTCCCGCTGCCATTGCCAAGCGGTCCGTTTGTACGACCGTGGATAGTCTATGTCGAAACTGGTCATCAATGGCGTGTAGTCGCCCTTCGTTTGCTCTCTGGGCGCTTGTACGTCTGTCGATAATATACTCGCGATATACCCTTGATGCAGTTGTCCTCGGAGACCCTTGGGTTCTTACCACTTGGGTGATACGATGATCCATCTGTCTCGCGCCGACAATGCGTTCACGATCGAAGTCGTTCAGAACGCCACGTTAACCCGTGTTCATCGATTGCCACACACTGTTGGAAAGCCCCGGTATCCCCCTATTTATCACCTGCTTTCGGTTTGGGTCTGTTCCACTGTGTGCTGGTGTCAAACTACCCATCACCCCTATCTCAAACTGTAAACTGCCCATCACCCCTATCTTCGGTTTGGGTCTGTTCCACTGTGCCCATGTCAAACTGCCCATCACCCCTATCTCTAATGTTTTGTCTACTGAGTGTACATTGTATCAGTAATTGTAACAATCGTCACAAAAAGTACACGGTTTTACGAGCGGTATTACGATGCATACAAGGAGTGAAAGAAAAAGATATTTCACTGCTGTTTTCTCTTTTTATATTAACAAGTTTCAAACGGTTTTAACTTGGTTCTTTCGTACTTTTAGTTGTGGTTTGGTTTTACAAAATCGTCATTTTAGTAATTTTTCGAATTTTAATTCATCATGATACATCCTGTTTTCGATTACCTGTCGAGCAGTTTCTTTGCCTTTTCTGGTCTTAGAATTTCCAATTGAGAACACTCACGCAAATTTCAGATTCTGATGTAAGTCACTGCAACGTTTCGGGATAATAGGGGGAACTGTGAACTTCATGGTTCGCATTGAGAATGGGTATGTTAAACGAATTTTTCAGTTGTATTTTTTCATTGTTTTTAGTGGATATTTATATCGCGCCTTCTTGTGGCTGTGCTCCATAATTTAAATGCGAGTAACTGAGATAACAGCGATGAAATACCTTTCTCACTACTTCTGTACGTCCTTGGATATTTTGTGGAGTCGATTCGTCAGTCGTATTTTTTAGCTTTGCATAATCTATATCTCACCGTCTCTACACTCTTTCCTCATTCTCACATTTAAGCAAAATAACATTCTTTGGATATGTCTTTGCTTAATTTGTTCGCTAATGAACCCTATGACAAGCACTTTTTTGCTTCTACAGAGGGTGTTCAGAAAATAATGCCTCCATATTTATACATAAGCCCAGTGGCAAGGTATCAAATTGAAACAGAAAAGAAACAAAGCTCAGAATTTCTGCTTTAATTCAAATATTTTATATTTTTCTACATTGTCCCCCTAACGCTCAATACAGAAACGCTAACGTTTAATGCAACGTTTTTATAAACTCGTCTCTGTAAAAATTTTCAGGTTGTTCTCGAAACCACGGTTCACAGAACATGAAGCATTTCATTACATAACCATTTCAATGGTTCCGAGAACGCCATGAACAATTTTCCTCGTAGCAACTTAAACAGCTTCGTCACAGATGAGCTGAATTCCATGCAGGTGAGTCGAAACCAACCAGAAGTCGGAAGGAGCCAAATCTGTGCTGTAGGTAGGGTGTTCAAGAACATCAAACTGGATTTTCTGTATTGCCTCTGAAGTGAAAGCACTGGCGTGGAGTTTGGTGTTGTCGTGTTGCAGAATCATTGGCTTCTCCCCCCCCCCCCCAAGCACGCGGTTTATTTTTTGCTTTAACTTTTTTTTTAAGGTATGCACGTAGCTCTCAGAGTTGAGAGTCCTACCTTTGACCAGATACTCCGGATGTATAATGCCTCTGTGTTTCCAGAACACAGTGAGCCTACACTCACTGGGAGAAATTTGTGTTTTGCATTTTTTTCGCTCGAGGAGAAGATGGGTGTACCCTTCCCATCGATTGATTTTTCATTTCTGGGTTGTAATGGTAAACCCACCTCTCATTACCAATCACAGTGCTTTAGAGAAAATCACTTTCACATTTTTTATAGCGAGCAAGCAACCTTTGGTATGTTTGAAGTCTCGATTTCTTTATTTCAGTCGTTAGGTGACGCAGCACCCAACGAGCACACACCTTGTCTTATCCTAAAACTTTAACAATGTTATTGAAATAATGTTCAGCTATGGTTTTCTGAGTTATTCTTCGATTTTCCGTGATGAGCCCAAAGACGTTTTGCCTGTTCAAACTACTAATTGTGATTGCAGGGCTCCCGCTCTGCGGATGATCCTTTACGGCCAACATTTCTCCACTGTCCTTTGATTTTCTTACCCAACGACGAACTGTGCTATGTCCAAAGTTCCGAGACCATAAACTGCTACTAATCTAGCTCTTCACTTCAATTTCTTTGGGAGGTATATTTTCAAGAGTTAAAAACTCTATAGCTTATCGTTATCTGACACCAGTCGACACAGTTGAAAAAGAATAATCTATTTTAAACACAATTAAATGCGAACAAATAGATGTGCGGAATTCTATTGAGCAGTAAAATGAAGCTAATGGCATAAAGAATCGTTTGCTGTCTGTTTGATTTCTATAGACAACAAGTTATGCGCGAGACACTTGCGCGGAGTCATTACTTATTGAACACGCCTCATAATTTCTAGTTTTTCACAATAAATGACATTTTGAATCTATAACCTAATTACAGTAGCAAAAATACTGTTCTTCACGTGTTCATACCAGCCATTTTAAACAGAAGTCAACAGGTTCCCGGTAATAATAGCAAAAAGCAAACTACAAGCAGCAAAACCAAAAGGACTTACCCCAACTTCGAAAAGTAGGCCTACATCCATTGTCGTCCGGCTTCTTCTGCACGAGGACAAGTATAAGCGGTTGACAAGATATATACCACAGCGAAAGGTAGAAATGACCAATTGAGTAAAAAGTGAATTGAACGGTATGAAACCAAGTATAAAAGGGTGAAATACGAATGAAATGAGAACATTAAAATCTATTGAGAAGTAGAACCAACACAGTTAAAAATGATAAAAATACGGAACCTATCCACATTCTGCTCATGCTACTAGCATCCATACATGTTTGAGCAAATATTATGCCTTCATCAGTGGAAGAGTTCACAAGTGCTAATTCCCCCGCAAATTAACCCAGATGTAATATGACATGCTTGAATGAAAGACAGTATGTGAACTTCAGCGTATAAGCTATGAACACTTATACCCTATCGCGCAGCGGCGGAGGAAAGTGAAGTTCGTTGACCGGGCCCGAAATTTCGGATCGTTGTGCACCCCCTCCTTTCCTGTTTCCCGGAACAAAATGAAGAAATATAACGAAGTGAATTTCTCCGTCATTTTTATCCGCGCCAGGATTCGAACCCGGGTCCACTCACTCCGGAATAAGTTGCTCTACCAATTAAGCTACGCGGACATTTTATTCTGATTCCTATCTGCCTTTATGTCGTGTGCGTCCTTCGGGCAGGTACGTCACATCTCCTGGTACGTTACATCATCTCCCTCTTATTTATTTTTTTTTTTTTCGAAGTGCTGGAGAAAGGATTCTCTTATTTTTCCTATCTCGCGGTGTGGAAATAACATCACACCATTGCGAGATTTTGAACGGTCGGGTCATCCGGATAGTTCGGGCGCCATTATAACGAAGTGAATTTCTCCGTCATTTTTATCCGCGCCAGGATTCGAACCCGGGTCCACTCACTCCGGAATAAGTTGCTCTACCAACTAAGCTACGCGGACATTTTATTCTGATTCCTATCTGCCTTTATGTCGTGTGCGTCCTTCGGGCAGGTACGTCACATCTCCTGGTACGTTACAGAAAAACAATGCCTAAGGATCTTTGTTGGGGATTAAGACCACCTGACCACTTACCTAGAGGGACTTCCTAAGGTACATCAGAACAATCGCACATTTGTCAAATCAAAAAAACAAAAAAAGCAAAGATCTTGGCTGAAATAATTGACTGGGCCCAGGCCCTGGTGGCACGGGCGGTTCCGCCGTCACTGCTATCGCGCAGTTCTTGTATAGCGCCATCTGTGGGAATCTCGACGACCTATTCGTCCCGCTGGTCGACCAAGCCAAGCAAGCAAGCAGAGTTTATCAGACTTCTGTTTAATCATATCTGAAAATCAACGTATGATTAAACAGAAGTCTGATAAATTCTGCTTGCTTGGCTTGGTCGAACAGCGGGACGAATAGGTCGTCGAGATTCCCACAGATGGCGCTATACAAGAGCTGCGCGTTAGGGTATAAGTGTTCATAGCTTATACGCTGAAGTTCACATACTCTCTTTCATTCAAGCATGTCATATTACATCTGGGTTAATTTGCGGGGGACTTAGCACTTGTGAACTCTTCCACTGATGAAGGCATAATATTTGCTCAAACATGTATGGATGCTAGTAGCATGAGCAGAATGTGGACAGGTTCCGTGTTTTTATCATTTTTAACTGTGTTGGTTCTACTTCTCAATAGATTTTAATGTTCTCATTTCATTCGTATTTCACCCTTTTATACTTGGTTTCATACCGTTCAATTCACTTTTTACTCAATTGGTCATTTTTACCTTTCGCTGTGGTATATGTCTTGTCAACCGCTTATACTTGTCCTCGTGCAGAAGAAGCCGGACGACAATGGATGTAGGCCTACTTTTCGAAGTTGGGGTAAGTCCTTTCGGTTTTGATGCTTGTAGTTTGCTTTTTTCAATTATTACCGGGAACCTGTTGACTTCTGCTTAAAATTGCTGGTATAACACCTGAAGAAAAGTATTTTTGCTATTGTAATTAGTAGTTATAGATTCATTTTCTTAGCCACGCATTATTCACTGTGTGCATTTATGAACTTAGGATTTTCTAGTTAAATGACATTTTCTCTGTGTTCTTGTCGCCTTTCACATATTATATATGAAGTTCAAACAACTTATCGTTCTTCTCCAATTTCAGATATTCTGCAGTCAACATAGCTTGAAGAAACAAAACAATGTTGAAAAAGAAATAATAAACAGTGCCATGACTAGGTGTTAGAACCGCGGGAAGGTGGTTGAAGAGTCGCCCGTTAGGGGCTCTGTGTTGAACTACAAGCTATATTTTCCCACGAATACAGATGGAAGTTTTTTATTTTTTGTTTTTCCGCTCCTTTTGTTGATCTACTTCACTAACGAATAACTTTCCCATGCCCAAATGTAAAAACAATAAAATACAATATACGAAAGAGAAGGAGGGGGGGGGGGATCGAACTCTCTCGAAATACAAAAATTAATCAAATTCACTGAATTTACTTGATGACGGTTGAGTTGCAGGTACCTTATCACCGGAGGCAAAACAATTCCCAACTAACATGGAAAAGCTATTTTTTTTTTTTAGCTTACTGTTCTAATGCTTTTCCGTGGAACCCGCCCAATAGCATTAGGGAATTATTGATGCCGTTTTTCTACTCTTTCCACTCTCTTCTGGTTCCACCTTTTCCTGTCTATTTGCGTATTCGCCTACGCTGGTGCACGAAAGTAGCCTCTTTTTAACGTAGTCAACAGTCAACCCCATCCCCTCCCTTCCCGGCTCAAAACCCGAGAACCCTCAGATTCCTGCTAAAAAAAAAAAAAAAAAAAACCTTTCCTTCCAACCACGCATTGTAAAACCCCTCCTACTGACCGCAAAACAATGAACAAGAAGAAGTTGGGCGCTCTTTCTCTCGCACAAAGATTTCCCTTTAGCACTATTTACCAACTCCTGTAACATACCTTTAGCTAAACTATTCCCACGACAACTCTTCTTTGGAGGCAATTAACTACTTGGAAGTTCGTTAACAGCAGCTTAGCATCTAATAGTCACTTAGCAAGTGCGAACAGTGTTTGGCCTTCTGCGCAACTCCACCACCGCCTCACTTTTTCTTTCTTTCTTTACTCGGTAACTTTTTTTTTTTTAATTTTACGTCTCTCTGAGAAAAAAAGGGGGAGGGGAGGGGGAGGGATATTTCTCTCTGCTCCGAAGCCGAATGCTTTCCCAATTAAGCTACACCAACGAAGTTTGTCGCTGCAGCTTTGCCGTCTTGACATATGTGACACCTCTGAGGTAGGTACATTACATATATCCTTCCCCTTGAGAAAGAGCTGGGACGGAATCATAAATTTTCGGATCAGCCAGCAAAACACGCTTGAAGGAGGTCAATGCAGAAGAAATTCTCATTAATTCCAGATGATGTGTGGAACGAACATAACACATATTCCAAAAAAAAAAAAAAAAAAAAACGGCCAGAAGATTAGATTCATTTTACACTCGGGCGATAATACAGCACGAACGCCTTTTGCCAGTGGAGCTAATCGAACCCTCATGCTTCTGCTCCGGAGCCGTATGCTTTCCCAATTAACTATGCCGACGAAATTTGTCGCTGCAACTTTGCCGTCTTGACTCTGAAGTATAGGCACGTTACGTCATCCCTGACAGTCTCCCAGCACACACTTTATGTGGCAGAGAATCAGTTGCGCAGCTGCTCCTACCGATTCAGAAGGCATTTCTTTTGTGTTATCCATAGTTCGTGCTGTATCATTTCAATTTTACTTTTTTTTAAAGTGCAACATACGATTAAATAAAATAAATTATTTATTCTTAAAATTCAATGCAAAAGTAATTTTACAAAACACCGAAAATAAAAGTTCAGAGAATTTAAAACAGCCTTGGCCAAGGCGCTCTTTGGCCAAGCCTGGCCCTTGCGCCACTAAAATCAATTAACTAACTAACCAAGGAAGGACTCACGTGCCTTCGCAGAGGGTGCTGAGCTCTCTCTAGTCCCCTGCTAGGTACAGTCCTGACAAGAAAGCGTTAAAAGGGGAATGGGATGAAGCGTAGAGCCACATGTCTATTTTGTAGAATTAGATTTTCAAAATTACGCCACATCGCATTTACGCGTTACAGAGTGTGAGATATTGCTCAAAAGTGACGTCAGTTTTGTTTGTTTGTTTTTTCTTTTAGTTTCGGGGTTTAGCGACCACCATCGAATCATCCTCCGTTTTCTATTTTGACAAAATAGGTATGGGCAATATTATTCGTGAGACTAAAGCGTGTGATGCGAATGCAGTTTTCGCAGGCAAGCCATGTATATGGAAAAACAAAACAAACTAGAAAACCTAGACTATTTCTCCTGTGTTTTAATTTGCTTGAAATCTCATCACTAGGTTGTAAAACATTCTTACCTTTCTGAGTGGCATTGCAAGCGGCATGTGAGGTTTGATATTGGTCACACCGCACAACCTCCCAGTATGAAAGTCATTAGTTCGTTCCCAGGGATTATAATTCATGATCCGGACCCTCTGACGAATAGTTTCTCCAAAATTAGTCTCCGTCGCCATGTACGAACAGTACTGAATGGACTCTGCCATCTAGAAATAAGTAATATGAGTGATAATAAAGGTGTGCGCTTCATGCTTAAAATCAATCAGCCTGCACGAATACAACACTCTGCTGGAGCACATTAAAGTCAATCAGCCAGCACCAATGACTTTAATGTACTCTGCTGGATCACATTAAAGTTAATCAGCCAGCACCAACACAACACTGCTGGAGCACGTTAAAGTCAATCAGCCAGCACCAGTGACTTTAATGTACTTTGCTGGAGCACATTAAAGTCAATCAGCCAGCACTAATGACTTTAATGAACTCTGCTGGAGCACATTAAAGTTAATCTGCCATCACCAATACAACACTGCTGGAACACATTAAAGTCAATCAGCCAGCACCAATACAACACTCTGCTAGAGTACATTATACTCTTTCTATTGGACACGGCAATGTAATGATTACAGTGTCGTACCCGGTGTCTCAAAAAGATTGATACTAGTGAAAGTAGCTTTTATCTCTTCAACGGTTGATCAGAGATACATACTTTCAATTAGAAAAATACTTAGAATGTAGTAAAGACTTGCTACATGGCAGTTGCATGTCTGTGGGCGGCATTTGCACAAAAATTAAAATTAATTTTTATACAGCCTTTGCAGAAAAAACAGTTCAGTTAAAAAAAGTTTTGAGCAATGTCCTAATCAGTCTAAAAAACAAAACAAAAACAAATTAGGTTGTCGTACTTGCAAACCTCAAGGTGATATTCCCGATGAAAATTGTAAAAAATGTATCGTGCGTAGCCCGTTCACGGTAGCTTGTTTCGCTGAATAGGTTTGTAGCACTCAAAGCGAGCAAGGGAAGAGCCCTCGCGCGTGCCCAAAATTATCGCTCCAGACGATACAATTTTTACAATTTTTATCGCGAATATCTTCGCTAACAGAATGACGGGGGTTTGTTTTTTTTCAACTAAAAATCAGGACATTGCGCAAAAAACCCTCCAAAAAAAAACAACCCTTTTTTATTGAACACTTTTTCTGCGCTGTATAATTTTTTTAATGCAAATACCACCCATAGGGTGCAGCTGCCATATCGTAAGTCTTTACGTCATTTTCAGTATGTTTTTAACTGAAACTATACTATATTGACAAAAGTCACCGGACACCCCTTCAAAAGCAAACGAACAGATCCTCAGCGTTGTTAAGATGCGCTGTACAGCTGCAAATGGTATGAAAACAAGCCAGCAGCTGAACGCGATCATATCGCACTGTGAGGTTGAGTGAAAATGTCGTGGATGAAGAGAACTGACTTTGAGAAAGGAAAGATTGTTGGATGTTATATTAGTGGGTTGTACATAAGAGAAACCGAGAGGCGCTTAAACATACCCAAGTCAACTGTTTTTGATGTACTGAATAAGTGGAAGACACATGGCGTGCCTGAAGCAGCAAAGCGTACAGACAGACCAAAGAAAATCAGTGATAGAGGACATCGAAGCATCAGGAGAGTCGTTACAGCTAATCGACGGAGTACTGCACAAGATCTTAGTGTACAGGTGAGTAAAAAAGCTGGAACCTTGGTATGTACACATACCATTCGCAGAGAACTTCATTCCCTGGGTTACCGTGGTCGTGCGGCTGCTCATAAGCCTTTTATCGCCACTCGGAATGCTACACCTAATTTACCATGGTGTAAAGAACATCCATTGGGGACCGTAGATCAATGGAAACGGTTCCTATGGACTGATGAATCCAGATACATGATCCATCAGTCTGATGGTCGTGTGTGGGTATGGCGGCAGCCGGGGGAACACTATTTACCACAGTGTACTGCTCCTACGGTCAAGTTTGGAGCTGGCAGTGTATTCATGTGGGGGTGTTTTTCGTGATACGGTCTTTGCCCATGGGTTATCGTGGACAAACCTGTTAACTAGCACGTCTATCTTGATATTCTGTACAATTATGCCCTACCAATTCTGTGGCAATACTATGGAACCGAGCCTTGTTGGTACCAGTAGGTAATGCACCGAACCATAAAGCAAGGACTGTTACTGCGTGGTTTGACGATAATTCCGTATCGTGTGTGGACTGGCCAGCACAGAGCCTTGATCTTAATCCCATAGAGCACCTATGTGATGAATTAGAGCGCCGCATGAGAAGTTTCGGACTGAGGCCTACTACTAAGCAAAAGTTTACGGCAGCATTATGTACTGAAGGGAAGCGCATGCCTATCGCCGTTCTTTTCTAGGTGTCCGTTGACTTTTGTCAATATAGTGTATGTATCTGTGTTCAAACGTTGAAGAGATAAAAGTTTGTTTCAATCTTTTTTGAGACACACGCCGGGCGCTGAACTAGAAAACTTTAAGCAGTTGTACGTAAACATCACTTATACAGCGTATATGCAAAGTACGTCGTCACGTGCGTCCCCACGTAATCTAGGCAACTATTTAACACTGCTGCTCGTCAGTAGTATTGATCACAATGGGAAAAACAAAGGATCTTTCGGAGTTCGATAAAAGGCTTATTGTGGGTTCCCGTCTAGGGCTAGAGCGACGATTTCGAAAACACGGTAACTGACTGGTTTCTTAAAAGGTGAGATATAGCAGGTCTTTAATCAGTGGAAAAATAACCCACATTGCTTGTCTAAGAAGGGTAATTGTGACGCGACGACAATCTGTTAGGAACGATATCGCTGCCGTCTGAGAAGGCTTGTACGGAGAAACAGGACTTCCTGTTTGCAGTAATCGACCGAAGCATTCAATGAAGGTTGTTCCGAATCCATATCTCAGCTTAGTCAGGCCGGTCACCGAAGTTGTGAGGTTCGGCGTGGCTTGCAGTCGGCGTTCTCATTCATCCCAAAGGTGCTCCATGGGGTTGTCATCGGGGCTCTGTGCAGGCCAATCAAGTTCTTCCACACCGATCTCACCAAACCATTCCTACACGGACCTCGCTTTGTGGACGGGTGCATTGTGTTAATCGTAAAGGAAAGAGTCTCCACCCAATTGTTACCATATTCTTGGGAGCACAGAATTATCAAGAATGTTATTATAGGCCGCAGCTTTGAGATTCTCGGACACTAGCAAGCCCATCTTAAACCACCTGGCTCCTCCGCACCCAGACTTCTCTGTTTTTTTTTTTTTTATTGGAGGTTTAACGACCACTGTGAGCAACTCAATGGGCTATAAGCAGTCGCCCGTCCCTAATTTAGGGTCACTGGTTCCAGGGAAGTGAGAGAGCCAGTGCCGTAAGACAAACACAACATCCATGCCTGACCGGGATTCGAACCCGGACCCCTTACCAACGAATGATCAGAGGCCAGCGTCTTAGACCACTGCGCCACCGGGGCGGCACTTGTCTGTTGGACTGCCAGATGGTGAAGCATGATTCATCTATTCATAGAGTGTGTTCCATTGCTCCAGAGTCAACTGGCGTTGGTTCTCCACGAATGATTATAATCTGCTCCAGAGTCAAGAGTCAGCTTCAAATCAGTCAACTCCAGAGTCAAGAGTCAACTTGTGTCAGTCAACTAAATAGTCAAGAGTCAAGAGTCAACTGCTCCAGAGTCAAGAGTCAACTTCAAATCAGTCAACTCCAGAGTCAAAAGTCAACTTGTGTCAGTCAACTAAATAGTCAAGAGTCAACTTAGCCAGGAGTCAAGAGTCAACTTGTGTCAGTCAACTTAAAATCAGTCAACTACAGAGTCAAGAGTCAACTTGTGTGTCGATTCGAGCCTTGAGTCAACTCCAGAGTCAAGAGTCAACTCCAGAGTCAAGAGTCAACTCCAGAGTCAAGAGTCAACTTCAAATCTATTTTCCCTCCAGAGTCAAGAGTCAACTGCTCCAGAGTCAAGAGTCAACTGCTCCAGAGTCAACTGGCGTTGGTTCTTACACAACTTTTACCGAACCTTGGCGTTGATCTTGCTGATGTTAGGCTTCTGTGCGACTGCTTGGCCATGGAAACCCATTCCCTTCAGCTCTCGATGAACAGTTGGGGTGTTGGCGTTGATTCCAAAGGCATTTTAGAACTCGGTGGCAATTGTTGTAACCAAGGACTGGCAATTTTATCGCACCACCTGCTCCAGCACTCGGCGGTACCGCTCTGTCATTTTACGTGCATGGCCAACCGGGTCGCGATTGCGCTGTTGTTGCTCTTGGCGTTTCTACTTCACAATAACATAACTTACAGTTGATCAGGGCAGCTGCAGCAAGGCAGAAATTCCCGAACTGACTTATTGCTAAGATGGCATCCTATGACGGTGCCACGTTGAAAGTATCTGAACTCTGCCGTACGCCCCATTCTACCGTTCATGCTTGTATCTGATGTTTGCTAAGCTGCGTCTTTTTGTGCATGTATGGGCCATGGCTGTGTCGTATATGAGCAAATGCACTACTCAAGATAGGTGTCCTGATACTTTTTATCATGTATTTATTTGTAAACACATCCCTACAGACGGTAAATCTAATTACAGGAATTACTATAGTTATATTTACAGTGATAATTACCCAGTGATATTTACAATCTTGCAAAACATGTTTTATGAAAAAAATTACTATAAACATTAAAAATATTCGGACATTCTTCAAGTGAGTTGTGAAGCCTATACATTTTACACAACGGATAATTTTTTTCCAGCATCAGTTCTGAAAATTGGCACTGTAAATAGTTCACATTTTGTCCTCGCTAAATGTGGGACACGAAAAATTAATTGCTTTACAATTTGAGTACCATCAATCTCTCCATTGATGATACCGTACAGGAACTTGAGTTGGAGAGCCTTCCTTCTCGATTGCAGAGAGAAGGAAGGCTCTCCAACTGAAGAATGTCAGAAGGTCAGTCGTCGGGATGTCCGCTATATAAACACCGGTCGATTTGTAAAAAAAGTGTCTAATAAAATTGTTTTTTAACTTTCTCGATTTCATTTAATAGAGCTCCGGGGCTAGGACTCCAAATGATCGCCGCATATTCCATTAAAGATCTTACCGTACTCTCAAAAATGCGAATAAGTCCCTGAATATTCGAAAAATACTTGGAATGTCGCATGATAAATCTAAGTTTTCTGTAAGCTGTACGTACAATTCTTTTGATATGACTTTTAAAGTCCAAGATCAAATCAAACGTGACTCCCAAGTCCTGCACTTCGTTTGTCCGGCTAAGAGTATAGTCGCCAGCTTTGTAGTAAACAAGTTAGTAAAATCATGCAATGCGTTGATTATGATACGCTTTCCAACATACCAGAAATCATTACTCAAGTTATGAGGGTAATGGCTATAGAATAAATCTCGCTCCTATGACTCCATTCCGATGATGTTCAACAGAACCGGTAAAGTATACTTCCAGAATAACATGATAAAGTTTTGTCTCAATCGAACCATATTTACGCAAGTTATGTCGCATAAGGGCAATGGAATGCATCCCGCTCCTATGTCCTGACCTTTGACCCCACTTCACCCATTTTCAATAGGATTCGTCCCCAGGTGGTCCCCTACCACATACCAAAGTTTCATTGAAATCGAACCATTTTTACGCGAGTTATCGTGCGGACAGACGGACAAAGCTGGAGCGTATACGCTTCTTTAACCTACGGTTGGAAAGCGTAAAAAGGAATTGGTTTCTTTTTCGCGAAAAGGAAACGACATGACACTTCGAGATGTTGAGGTGGAGATGTACACCACTGAAGCAGGTTGTTGACGTCAGTTTCAAGAGCAAGACAGTCATCAGGACTCTGTACATTGCGATTATTAGTAGGGGAAATACATCATATGATGTACATGTATTTCCCCTACGGCTCCTTAAGTATACCCCTTCGCACTTCCCCGATTGTTAATTTATTGTCTTTGTGTCGCGAATGATGGGAGAACTCTTCTACTCTTTCCACCAAGTACCCCTCCCTCTCAAAGTTACAATATCCCAGCTGGACATTCAGCGGCCCAAAGTGCAAAGATCTTTATTGAGTGACTTCTTATGCCAAACCGGTTTCTAAAACTTTTTGCCATTTTGAAAAATTTGTTTTGAACAGCAGCTTTGCCTGACAAGCTGCTGAACAAACACAATTTAATTTTTTATTGCAGCAACACGAATTTCTTTTTTACATACATGTATTTATGCAAGGTCAGAGGATGCGCAACATCACAGCTTCTCCTTGAAAAATGTCAACCCCGCCTTCTCGTGGTGCATCCTGTTCATACTAAAGGGGCTCTGACGACCGCCAATAGCGGTATAACTATACCATCGGGATTAGAGGAAATGCTATCCCACACTCACCAACCCACTTGGCCAGCGTGGTGAGTTATAGCCAAACCCTCCAAAATGACTCCGCAACTTAAATCTTGGCCCTCAATCTCCGGCAGCTGGAATGTACCTGGCTAAGGCAGCGGCCAGTGCGACATGAAGGCAGAGGGTGCTAAGAATCACCGGAGGACCGGACTAGGCTGCCATCTGATGCTGACCTTGGCTACGTATAACGGGCGCTCCCTATCTTCTGATTCAAGGCTCCTTGAATTGGAAGGAGAACTACAAAGGATCAAATGGGACATCGTCGGGCTTAAGTGAGGTAAAGAGAAAAGGAGAAGATATCATTGAACTGAGAAGTGGGCATCTATTCTATTATCGTGGGAGAAATACTGGCAGAACTAGTGGTTTTGGATTTATAATAAACAAGAAACTGAAGGATAAAGTTGTAGAAGTTGAAAGTTCCTCTGACAGAGCTGCACGACTTGTTATCCAACTCTCAAGAAGATACCAGGCTCAGATTATTCAAACTTATGCACCCACCACAAGTCATCCTGAAGAAGAAATTGAAGAATTTTATGAGGAAATTCGTCATCTAAATAATAAAGGCAAGCAGCACTTGAAGATAATTATGGGAGATTTCAATGCAAAAATAGGGCAACAGCAATGGAATTAAACTTCAGTAGGTAAATTCGGTCACGGCAACAGAAACCAGCGTGGAAATACTCTCGTAGAGTTTGCAGAGGTAGAAGGGTTTTTCATCATGAACTCCTTTTTCAAGAAAAAGCCGCAAAGGAAATGGACATGGAGGCATCCCAATGGATGGACAAGTGAAATTGATTTTATTATGTGTCACAAGAAATTTGTCATGGAAGACTGCAGTGTGCTGAACAAGTTCAACACAGGTAGTGACCATAGAATGGTAAGATTTAAGATGCACCTGAATGCTAAACTCGAGCGTGGCAAGCTCATAAAACAAACAAAGTGTATTGACGTGACCAACCTTAAAAAGCAGCATAATACCTTCAAATTAGAACTGAGTAACAGATTCTCTATTCTAGGAGGTCTAACATCAGAAGAATTGGACGTCTCTGAAGTTAACAGAAAAGTAACCAAAGCTCTTATGGAAACACCAACAAAATTAGCTGGGTCTAAGAACAAGATGCATGTGAACAAATTATTAGGAAAAACCAAATGTTGATGCAAAAAAGAAGAGAGATGAGGACAACTAAAGAAGATGTGACCTACAAAGTGGAATATATAGAGCTATGCAAGACAGTACGAAAAAGTATTACCGAAGACGTAAGGAAATTCAACTGTGAACTAGTGAGGAAAGCAATTGAAAACAACCAAAGCCTAAAGATAGCAAAGGGACATCTCAGTAAGGGAAGAAAACAGATTATGGCAATGAGAAAAAAAGATGCTTCTGTAACAAGAAATAGAGGCGAAATTTTGACAAGAGTGAAAGATTTCTTCTCCAAATTATATGAAAGGGATTATACATGTACTCCAGACATCACGAAAGGTACCAGTACCAGAGTTCTTCCAGTCCTTCTAGCAGAAGTTACACATGCAGTCAAGAACATGAAGCGGGGAAAAGCTCCAGGAGAAGATGGAAATACTGTAGACATCGTACAAGAAGCAAGTGGAGAAATTGAAACAGTACTCGCCCAAGTTTTCACTCGATGCCTTAATGAAGGGAAGAGTCCTGAGGATTGGAACAACGCTACAATGATCCTGCTACATAAAAAAGATGACATTGAGGATCTCAGGAACTATAGACCTGTCAGCCTCCTATCAGTGGTTTATAAAATCTTCACTAAAGTTCTTTCACACCGCTTGAAGGTTACACTGTACATGGCTAACCAAGTCAACAAGCTAGATTCAGGAGTGGTTACAGCACAATAGATCATATCCACGTACTGAGAGAACTAACTGAGAGAGCGAGGGAATATGAACTTCTATTGTGCATGGCTTTTATCGATTATGAAAAAGCCTTTGATTCGGTAAAACCATCAGCAGTTACAATGGCTCTGAAATCCTGCGGTATTGAAAATGCATACATTAATATTATTAATAACATCTATGAAAATGCAAGTGCAAAGATTAGGCTGTTTGAGAATACAGCACACATAAAAGTTGGAAAGGGAGTGGGACAAGGTGACACCATATCTCCGAAGATCTTTAATGCCACATTGGAAAATGTCTTTCAATCACTGAACTGGGAAAACAAAGGGATAAAAATTAATGGAGATTATCTAACTCACCTTCGTTATGCTGATGACGTAGTCATTTTTGCAACTACCCCAGCAGAGAGCTGCAGGTATGATCCAGGAACTTGCTGACAAGAGTAAAGAAGTGGGATTAAAAATGAACTTTCAGAAGACAAAAGTGATGTACAATGCTTTTGCAAGAAATGAAGATTTATCGATTGATGGAGAAAAGCTGGAGATAACAGACACGTGCATTTATCTTGGACAGCAGATATCAAGTGAGGGTCACATTGATGAAGAAATTAATCGGCGTACAAAACTTGCCTGGAGAGCTTTTGGAAGAAACAGCATAATTTTCAAGAGCAATATGCCATTATGTCTTAAAAGAAAAGTGTTTGATCAATGCATCCTTCCAGTGCTAACGTATGGTGTAGAGATGTGGACCTTAACTAAAAGAGACATACAAAGGCTGCAGACAACTCAAAGAAGCATGGAGAGGTGTATGCTTGGTGTAACCAGGAGAGATAAGAAGAGGAACTCATGGATCAGAAAAATGACAAGAGTTGAAGACATCATGATCAGCGTAAAATCCCTGAAATGGCAATGGGCTGGACATACTGCCAGAAGAACAGACCATCGATGGACAGTCGGAATTTTAGATTGGATTCCAAGGGACAGGAAAAGACCCAGAAGAAGACCACATGGGAGATGGGTGGATGAAATTCGAAAGTATGCGGGTGTAACATGGAGGAGACTGGCACAGGACAGACCGTTGTGGAAGAGGCTTGGAGAGATCTTCGTCCAGCAGTGGATTGATAATGGTTGACAATGATGATGATGATATAAAAATATTGTATTATGAAGTAATTAAGCTGAATAGCTACACCCGAACATAAAAAACAGGGAATGATAGCTATCTCACTCGGTAGGGCAGGTTGCCTTAGGGAATGACCGCTTCCTCAAGGACGTGGAAACCGAATTGGCGAGTCGAGAGCAAAGACGCTCTCGAAGTAGCAAGAGAAGAGACGTGTACAGTGGATGCCGAAGCAACTTGACAGAAGGAATGAATTCCCTGTCGTCGAAAACTGCAATTGTATGGCGATCGGAAACAATGATTGCGCAATAAAGTATGTATTTGTGATGTTATACATGGTCATATTTATGCCACAGAATTTCTATTTCAAAACTTTTACTGCTGATTAGTACTGTGGGTAATAACCAGCATAAGAAAATTCGGCGTGGATAACGGTGGTGAGAACCTAGGTTGTCCTAGGTAATATATGTTGCCTACAATGATTTTAGGCAATAATTCTGTTGCCTTTTGTTCTAAACGCTATAACGAAGTGAATTTCTCCGTCATTTTTATCCGCGCCGGGGTTCGAACCCGGGTCCACTCATTCCGGAATAAGTTGCTCTACCAATTAAGCTACGCGGACATGTATTCTGATTCCTATCTGCCTTTATGTCATGTGCGTCCTGCTGGCAGGTACGTCACATCTCCTCTCCTGGTACGTTACATCATCTCCCCCTTATTTTTCTTTCGAAGTGCTGCTCATATTTTTCCTATCTCGCGGTGTGGAAATAACATCACACCAATGCGAGATTTTGAACGGTCGGGTCATCCGGATAGTTCGGGCGCCATTATAACGAAGTGAATTTCTCCGTCATTTTTATCCGCGCCGGGGTTCGAACCCGGGTCCCTCATTCCGGAATAAGTTGCTCTACCAATTAAGCTACGCGGACATTTGTTCTGATTGCTATCTGCCTTTATGTCGTGTGCGTCCTTCTGGCAGGTACGTCACATCTCCTGGTACGTTACATCATCTCCCCCTTATTTTTCTTTCTTTCGAAGTGCTGCTCATATTTTTCCTATCTCGCGGTGTGGAAATAACATCACACCAATGCAAGATTTTGAACAGTCGGGTCACCCGGATAGTTCGGGCGCCATTATAACGAAGTGAATTTCTCTGTCATTTTTATCCGCGCCGGGGTTCGAACCCGGGTCCACTCATTCCGGAATAAGTTGCTCTACCAATTAAGCTACGCGGACATTGATTCTAGTTGCTATCTGCCTCTTATTGTCATGTGCGTCCTGCTGGCAGGTACGTCACATCTCCTCTCCTGGTACGTTACAATGCTAGGAACTACTTTTCGTAGCGGAGGTAGCTGTTCAAACTTTTCACTCTTAGGCTGACATGGACTTTTTGCAGTGGTATAAGGCCGCCATTTTTAATACTAATGCTGAGGGAAGAGATTTTGAATAAGTTATCAGACTCAAGAGATAATCTTCTGAAAATAGCAATGCTAACTTCTGATTGAACAGTGAAGAACTCCTGCCTTGCAGCCTGCAGTTCTCTATATATTCGGCTTTATAGCTTTTGGGAAATACGGGTTAAATGTGTATGGTTAAGTCACAGCTAAACAAAATGGGAAACATATTTCATGAAACATTACATTTCAGATTATTATGGTAAGCATAAATTAAAAAACTATAAATAAAAAAAATAGCATTAAAAATGTATTACAAATACGGGCGGCCTTCCTGCCATCCCTCGTATGATTACAGATGTGGGCAACAGCCTGCAGAGGGTAAGTCGAAAGTTTTTCAATATTTGCATAAATGCATGTGCTGCGACGGGTATGTCACGTGTTTAAACTAGTTCAAGTCGCGCACTGCAGTCAGTCGAAAGGGATGTAAAGTGGTTGTCGTTGCTGTGAACAGCATTGCATATCGTCATTCTGTTTGTGGTTGAGACGCCTAAAAGATGAACAGCCACAACCGGCTAGTTAGGGAACTTTTGCTTTACGAGTTTGAACTCGGCCATAACGCTGCACAAGCAACACGAAACAGTTGTCGTGCGAAAGGTGAAGGTTCCGTGGACCACAGCACCGCAACCAGATGGTTCAAGAAATTTCGCTCAGGTGACAGAAACCTCGACTATCAGCCATGGTCAGGTAGGCCGCGAACCGTGGATTCGGAGGCCGTGCGACAAGCCGTTGAGACAAATCCGACAACCAGCAGATTATCAGGAGAGCAGGGCATATCACAGACTACCGTGGTTCGTCACCTCCAGGAACTCGGCAAGATCTACAGGAGCTGCCGCATTGTCCCTCGCGAACTGACGCCAGCTGAAGCAAACCGCAGAGTGGAAGTGTGCATGAAACTTCTAGAAAACCCGGGATATGTACGTTTCATCAAGAGAATTGTTACGTGCGATGAAAAGTGGGTCCATTTCCGGAATCCTAACACACAACGACAGTGGTTGAGCCTGGGCCAGCTTCCTGAACCTGTTACCAAACTTGGAATTTCGAGGGAATAATCTATTGCGACTTTGTTCCAGACTCTCGGACCATCAACGCCAATTTCTACTCTGAACAGCTGGAGTGGATGTATACCGTTTTGGAGGAGAAGCACCCAGCTCTGGTGAAGAGAAAGTGCGCTCTTTTACACCAGAACAACGCTCGGCCTCATACCGCGCAAACGACCCGGGCAATTTAACTGATGCCACACCCAGCATATGGTCCGGAACTTGCCCTGTCGGATTATCACTTGTTCCAGTCCATGGCCCACTTCCTTCGCAGGTGGCACTTCAACAACCAGGAGTAGGTGGCAGCTAAGGTGAAGGAGTTCTTCGCGCTCGAAGGACAAGAACTGGTACCGCAGCGGAATCGAAGAACTAGACAACACGATGTCCCATACTTTGAATTCTAGTCAGCTTTCGTCATAAAGGTATGTATGAAGACATAAAGTGATCCAAATATTGCAAAACTTTCGATTCACGCTCTGTACTTTCCCACGCCTAGGCCTTAACGTTCGTCTTGCCGGCATTTTATGAGTAACACGGCAAACTGTTCTTAGAAGACAACTGTCATACAAAGCTGCATGGTTTATCTAATGGCTCGATTTTCCTTATTTCTGCTTTTGCGATTAGCTAATTTGTCGAAATCAATCAGAAAAAATTGCACGGGACTCTTAACTTTTTACCACGAGGTTTCCGTGTAGAAAATGAAGTTCTCTACAAAAATGTTAGATCCCTCACCTTGTAGTAAACCCTTGGTGGTGAGTAGGCATTCATACATTGTATTTTCTGCAGCCGTTCATAGAGCGAAGAACCTGCAAAAGAAAACGAAAATTCTAAGCATACGTGGTACTGTAATGTTAGACAGGAAAGTTATCATATATGTACTCTTAGTGTTTGAATTCGGGGGACGGGAGGGTGGGCCTTATAATGATATGGGTTATTTGTGATGATTTGCAATTGCTTGATGCGGTTTTTAGGTTTAAGCTTAACTGTTTGTAGTAGTTGGTTTCACTGCAAGGTTTCATGCACTTGTAAATAGTACTAACTAAACGGTGTACAATAACACTCTAACGGCCAAGGTGTGACGTACTACAGAGGTAAAGCACATGTCAAGACAACAAATCTGCAGGGAAACATCCGTCCGTGTAGCTTAGTTGGGAGAGCAACTTATTCCGGAGTGAGGGGGCGCGAGTACGACCTTTTTCACGAACAAGTTTGTGTTTTCACATTGGCGCCCGAACGTATAAATAGATGTACTGGCCGTTGGGTTCTTCAAAAAATGTGTGATGTTTGTTCCGCACATTGCCATAGGCGCCGACTTCGTATGTTCTAGGCCCTTTTTGAACCCCCAATGATTTTGTTGTGGGTTCCTCGAACCCCCAATATTTTTGCTCGTATTTCGTGGGAAAAGTACACGTACGCATATGTTCATACATTTTGTTTTTCGTTATCAATTCTTCAAGTTTTTTATTATTCATTTCCCGTTTACTCTATACAGAAAGTGTGTATAGAAATTTATCCCTGATATTGTTTATTGTGTCTCAAAAAAGAATTAGTGTTTGTTCGTGATTATCCAATTTGACGCGACAGACAATAATACCTCAAGTACCGTTGTTTAAGAGTAAACTGCCTCCTTTATAAAAGTAAATTCTTCGGTTTTTCTGGGTTCTTACAAAATACAAACATCTAGCTCTACATTCGTAGACGAGAACCTATTCGATGTCATATAGCGATAAAGGCGGAAATATGTTGTATAGTCAGTTGACCCACCCTATCTTCGGGCAATCTTGGACCAAGGAGGTTAGAAGAGAGGGAAGATGGCAACAGCAGTCGCTGGTGAAGCCAAATCTGATCATCTGGTTTCTTGCGCCCTCCGGGTGGGGAGGGTTCAGTGCCGTGACGTCACTTACTGAAAACCTGTGCTGTAGCACAGGTTAATAAAATAGCGACCGTCTCTTACACTCTGCAGCAATCCCTGAAGGTCAACAAGGCTCTCACAGATTTAACAAGGCCGTGATTGGTTAGTACGCAATATGCACTTTCGGTCAACGAAGCATAATTTTGTTTAATTTTTTTAGAAAATACTAAACAGTATTTCTGTAACTTTCTGCAAATTTTTAATTATGTGCATGTATATTTCGGTCTCATTTTTCCTGACTGTACATGCTGCACAAGTGCCTTTAAAACCTCTTCAAAGTCAACGATTTCCCCGTAGAAAAGTACAGAAGCAGCCCAAGTCGGGCATACACAGCTGATACGAAGTAGATCCCACGGAAAACGCAGGGCGTGCGGCTGATGCCATGTCCTCTCCTTTCTAACCTCCTGTTTAAACTCAGAAATTATTTGAAGAAAAAATGTGTTGGCATTTTTAAAATTGGTAAAAAAAAAGCTTACAATAAATTTTACATGTTTTTGTTATTTTTATAAGACAATTGAGTTGAAAATTCACACAGTATCTGTGCATTGTATATAATAGTGTCGCGCCTACAAAAGCAAAATAAATAATTATCTAGAGAAAAAAAATTTCTGTAGTTGACTATAATTTGCTTCATTTTAGCATTTCAGACGTCTTATTGTGCCAGATAATCTGCCTGACTGAAATTTAAATTAGACTTAAATACTTTGAAAAATGCACGGGTAATTCGATTAAAAATTTCCGGAACCCCTAATAATTTTTCAAGTCGGCGCTTATGCACATCGCCTAAAATTAATAAAAATTCATTGTTCGATCAAAAAAAGAAAGAAAAAGAAATTAAGAGGGAGATGTCACGTACTACAGAGGTAAAGCACGTGTCAAGACAAATCTGCAACGATACATTCCGTCCGTGTAGTTTAGTTGGAAGGGCAACTTACTCCGGAGGGGGCGCGGTTTCAATCTTCACCACAAACAAATTTGTGTTTTCACAAAGGGTAATGAAAAAAGTAAACAATGACTTACTATAAATCCACTATATTTAATTTTTTTTTTTTTTTTTTTGATTGGAGGTTTAACGACCATGCACCGTGAGCAACTCAATGGGCTATAAGCAGTCGCCCGTCCCTAATTTAGGGCCACTGGTTCCAGGAAGGTAGAGATCCAAACACAACATCCATGCCTCACCGAAATTCGAACCCAGACTCCTTTCGGACGAATGATCAGAAGCCATCGCTCAGACCACTGCGCCACCGAGGCTTGTCTTTAATTGACGCTATGGCTTGTCATAATAAGTTAAGCACGCTGGACAATAAACACTTGTTAGCTTCAAAACAACACTTCGCTCAATCCAAAATCCACTCTTTTTTTTTTTTGACTGGACGTTTAACGACCACTGTGAGCAACTCAATGATCTATAAGCAGTCGCCCGTCGCTAATTTAGTCACTGGTTGCAGGGAAGAGAGGGAGCCAGCGCCGTAAGACAAACACAACATCCGTGCCTCACCGGGATTCGAACCCGGACCCCTTTCGGACGAATGATCAGAAGCCATCGCTCAGACCACTGCGCCACCGGGGCTTGTCATAATAAGTTAAGCACGCTGGACAATAAACACTTGTTAGCTTCAAAACAACACTTCGCTCAATCCAAAATCCACTCTTTTTTTGACTGGACGTTTAACGACCACTGTGAGCAACTCAATGATCTATAAGCAGTCACCCGTCGCTAATTTAGTCACTGGTTGCAGGGAAGGGAGACAGCCAGCGCCGTAAGACAAACACAACATCCATGCCTCACCGGGATTCGAACCCTGACCCCTTTCGGACGAATGATCAGAAGCCATCGCTCAGACCACTGCGCCACCGGGGCTTGTCATAATAAGTTAAGCACGCTGGACAATAAACACTTGTTAGCTTCAAAACAACACTTCGCTCAATCCAAAATCCACTCTTTTTTTTTTTGACTGGACGTTTAACGACCACTGTGAGCAACTCAATGATCTATAAGCAGTCGCCCGTCGCTAATTTAGTCACTGGTTGCAGGGAAGGGAGAGAGCCAGCGCCGTAAGACAAACACAACATCCGTGCCTCACCGGGATTCGAACCCGGACCCCTTTCGGACGAATGATCAGAAGCCATCGCTCAGACCACTGCGCCACCGGGGCTTGTCATAATAAGTTAAGCACGCTGGACAATAAACACTTGTTAGCTTCAAAACAACACTTCGCTCAATCCAAAATCCACTCTTTTTTTTTTAATGGACGTTTAACGACCACTGTGAGCAACTCAATGACCTATAAGCAGTCGCCCGTCGCTAATTTAGTCACTGGTTGCAGGGAAGGGAGAGAGCCAGCGCCGTAAGACAAACACAACATCCATGCCTCACCAGGATTCGAACCCGGACCCCTTTCGGACGAATGATCAGAAGCCATCGCTCAGACCACTGCGCCACCGAGGCTTGTCTTTAATTGACGCTATGGCTTGTCATAATAAGTTAAGCACGCTGGACAATAAACACTTGTTAGCTTCAAAACAACACTTCGCTCAATCCAAAATCCACTCTTTTTTTTTTAATGGACGTTTAACGACCACTGTGAGCAACTCAATGACCTATAAGCAGTCGCCCGTCGCTAATTTAGTCACTGGTTGCAGGGAAGGGAGAGAGCCAGCGCCGTGAGACAAACACAACATCCATGCCTCACCGGGATTCGAACCCTGACCCCTTTCGGACGAATGATAAGAAGCCATCGCTCAGACCACTGCGCCACCGGGGCTTGTCATAATAAGTTAAGCACGCTGGACAATAAACACTTGTTAGCTTCAAAACAACACTTCGCTCAATCCAAAATCCACTCTTTTTTTTTTGACTGGACGTTTAACGACCACTGTGAGCAACTCAATGACCTATAAGCAGTCACCCGTCGCTAATTTAGTCACTGGTTGCAGGGAAGGGAGACAGCCAGCGCCGTAAGACAAACACAACATCCATGCCTCACCGGGATTCGAACCCTGACCCCTTTCGGACGAATGATCAGAAGCCATCGCTCAGACCACTGCGCCACCGGGGCTTGTCATAATAAATTAAGCACGCTGGACAATAAACACTTGTTAGCTTCAAAACAACACTTCGCTCAATCCAAAATCCACTCTTTTTTTTTGACTGGACGTTTAACGACCACTGTGAGCAACTCAATGACCTATAAGCAGTCACCCGTCGCTAATTTAGTCACTGGTTGCAGGGAAGGGAGACAGCCAGCGCCGTAAGACAAACACAACATCCATGCCTCACCGGGATTCGAACCCTGACCCCTTTCGGACGAATGATCAGAAGCCATCGCTCAGACCACTGCGCCACCGGGGCTTGTCATAATAAATTAAGCACGCTGGACAATAAACACTTGTTAGCTTCAAAACAACACTTCGCTCAATCCAAAATCCACTCTTTTTTTTTTTGACTGGACGTTTAACGACCACTGTGAGCAACTCAATGACCTATAAGCAGTCGCCCGTCGCTAATTTAGTCACTGGTTGCAGGGAAGGGAGAGAGCCAGCGCCGTAAGACAAACACAACATCCATGCCTCACCGGGATTCGAACCCGGACCCCTTTCGGACGAATGATAAGAAGCCATCGCTCAGACCACTGCGCCACCGGGGCTTGTCATAATAAGTTAAGCACGCTGGACAATAAACACTTGTTAGCTTCAAAACAACACTTCGCTCAATCCAAAATCCACTCTTTTTTTTTTTACTGGAGGTTTAACGACCACTGTGAGCAACTCAATGACCTATAAGCAGTCGCCCGTCGCTAATTTAGTCACTGGTTGCAGGGAAGGGAGAGAGCCAGCGCCGTGAGACAAACACAACATCCATGCCTCACCGGGATTCGAACCCGGACCCCTTTCGGACGAATGATCAGAGGCCATCGCTTAGAACACTGCGCCACCGGGGCGGCACACTTACCTTTAATAAACTGTTAGTTGGAAAAAACTGCTTTCAGCGTTAACGATCAGTCTCTCAACTCTCGTCTGCTCATATCGTTGTTCTCTTTACTTAAGCTAAGACTATTAAACTTAATATTATAGAAAACACTCTAACGTCCTTGGGTACGAAACTAATCAGCATTAACTTGCATATAATCGATCTTTATATTTATTTGGTCACTGATCCCTACTGCGCAATGGCATTGATAACGTTTCCTTGAGTAGAGGCCTTTTTTTAAAACTTCCCATTACTTTTACCCATGAGCCAGTAAATGCTCGATTCATTTAAGATAAAATTAATGTGGGTATTACGCGGATTTGGGAATATCTCTGCTGGAGAATCGCTTTGTGCTCTGTGTGAGTCTGTGGATATGGGGATGGTGGACCATTAAAATGGGTATTGGTGTCCCCCTCAATATTACAAAAGGAGGGTAGGGCCTACCAATGACCCTGGGCTCCAATAACCTAAGTCTAACATGTAGTTATCTTTAGCTCAATTACGAGCGCAGTTCAAAAGTAACAGCAAATTAAATATTTTGTGATACACAATTCAATGAGAGACACAAATGATATTTCATTTTTCTACATAATCACCCACCTTTTCAATGCATTTATCACACCGTAGCACCAACTTCTTTAGTCCATCACTAAAAAATGTTTTTCGTTGTGCCTTCAGCCAGGAATGCACCGCTACTTTGACCTAATCACTTCCAAATCTTCGTTCTCTCAAAGAGTCCTTCAGGAGTCCAAACACATAATAATCAGAGGGAGCAAGTTCAGGGCTGTTGGGGGGATGCTGTAAGATCTGAAATCTCAATATCAGAATGGTGTCAAGAGTTGTGGCGGCCGCATCATGAAGAAGAAGAATGCCTGTAGACAAAATTCCTGTCAGTATGCTGGCTTCAGCTCCTCCTCCAACATTGCGCTATATCGGGCACTATTCAGTATTCACTGTTCCCCCTTTTCTGATAGTGCTCCAAAATTGATCCATTCATATCCCAGAAGAGTGTGAACAGGACCTTTCCGGCGGAGGGTGGAGACTTTAACTTCTTGACTGGAGATGTGTGTGCATCCATTCTGAAGACTGCCTCTTGCTTTCGGGCTCATAGTGATGCACCGAGGTTTCGTCCTCTGTGACGATACGTGCAAGGAAGTCGTCCTCTTCGTACTTATACAACGCCAAAAAGGTTGTGCAAGTCTGCACACGAATCATCTTGTGCTCATCAGTGAGCATCTTAGACACCCACCGTGCACACAACTTGCGATACTTGAGAACCTCCGTGACAATGGTATGATCGAATCCGATACTGACATCCAATTCCCTGGCCAGAACTTCTACAGAAATACTAATGTTTTCACGAATAATGGCGTCAGCGCGACCCACCTTTTCATCAGTGACTTTCCGTACCGAAGCGTTGCTCATCACGGATGGATGTTCGCCCATTTTTAAACACATCTACCCACTCATGCACTCTTCTTTCGCCAATGCAATCTTCTCCATACTGTTGCAGCATTCTTCTATGAATTTCACGATGTTTCAAACCCTTGGACCACAAAACCTGATGATGCAAATAAGGGTGCCTTCATATCGTTTATGCTGCCCTTCCGCTTCAGCACGCCACGCCATCTATTGGGCAGTGTCAACACCTTCTCTAAGACTTTATATTCCCTGCGCGGGAGTTTGAAATGCCTGGAATATTCGTTTCATGAAATACTGTCAATGTGCTGTTACTTTTTGAACGACTCACGTAATTTGTAACAGCTTGCTTGGACCAACAGGACTGTAGACAGAAGTGTTTGGCCTGTGAATAGAAGTGTTTGCCGGGACTAATCACGTGACATGGTATTAGCACTTAACGCAGTTATAAATAATAAGCAACTTTTTCTCCGCACGTGGAAACAATGTTTGGAGACTGGTGTGAGACGTACTTACGACCTATTTCTCCAACATGAGAACCGTAAAATATTGATTTCAGGTGCACAAAAAAAGTGTTCCTTTGTCGCTTATTGCATTCGATTCCGTTTTTGCTATAGCAGATTGTATCTTTATATACACTGGCGTGCAAAAATTAAGGACGAGACGGTTTTTCGAATGTGCTCCACATCGACTCAAATCATACCATAAGTTTCCCAAGATGTAAGAATATGGGACAAGTGAGCAAAACCGTCCAAACGAGGAATCCAAAGGATACAAAGGCACTTTATTGAAAAGGTAGTTTCGAGCACAACTGGACAGAAGACAGAAACGTCCATGTGACAGGCGGCTGCCAAGAAAAATCCAGTCTTTAGTAGGGGATATGATCACCCCTGACTGCGTTGCAGGATTTACAACGTCTGTCCATGCTGAGGACAGGTTGTCAAGGAGCTGTTGAGGCATCGCGGCCCATTCCTCTTGTAGCGCCAATCGCAGCTGCGGAATCGTTGCTGGCGGCTGGTGAAGTGCTGCCAAGCGTCTCCCGAGAAGGTCCCACACGTGTTCAATTGGATTTAGGTCCGGGGACCTTGCGGGCCAATCCATGCGTTGAATAACAGCTCTGCGACAGCCACTGTACGATGAGGTGTAGCGTTGTCGTCCATGAAAAGGAACTCAGGACCCACAGCACCTCTTAACAGACGCACGTGAGGCAGGAGAACCTCGGTACAATAGCGGACACCAGTGACTGAACCTCCTTGGAAGATGTGGAGGTCAGTACGGCTACCAAGCATGATACCGCCCCAAACGAGAACTCCGCCACCTCCAAACCGGTCCCTTTCTATGATGTTGGAGATGCGATTGCATGTTCCCTGCTCTCTCCAGATGTGTATACGTCCAGAATCGCTCGTCAGACGAAATCGGCTCTCATCCGTAAAGAGAACTCGACCCCATTGCTGATGTGTCCAGTTCTTGTGTTCCTGGCACCACAGAAACCGCCGTCTCCGATGAGCAGGCGTTAATGGCACACACCGTACTAGTCGTCGTGCAAATAGACCACCTTTGTGCAGCCTCATGGCCACGGTAAAACGCGATAACGGACGTCCAGTTGTCTTTTGCATGTGCCTTGCGATTTCTTCCGCTGTCTGCCGTCTGTCTCTTCTCGCCTGTAGAATAATAAACCGGTCGTCCGCCGCCGTGGTTGCTCGTGGACGACCACTGCTAAACTCTCGGACCGCTGTTCCTGTCGTTTGAAATGCTCTCCAAGCTTGTGAAACGATACTGTGAAGGATCCCGAACTACTCGGCCACACTAGTCACACTTCGGCCTTCTTCCAAATTCTCAATGACGCGACGTCGGGTAAACTCGTCCAGATGTCGTCTACTGGATTGCCTGTTGGCCATATCACACGGTGGCAGCAACTCGACGTCGTTCAAACCGATGTACACCGTGCAATAGCTTTCACCGAATTGCTGAGCGTACACCGCCCGTGTGCTTTATACTCTTCCGACCCTCCCCCTTTGCGCCATGCTGCATATATGCGCATGCCCTACCGTAGCGGACCCTAGTCTATCTCCTGAGTGGTCTTTCGGTCAGTTCTGCCTGCTCGTTCCGCTGTTATGCTAATTTCTCCTCTTCGTCCTTAATTTTTGCACAGCAGTGAACTACAGTGGAATAGCTGCAAGTCTATAAATGGGTGTCTTTATTGGTCTAACTCAGGTGAAGACATTGAGCGGAATGTGATAGTTTCCATTTAATAGTCGTTCGGAAATGTACACTTTCAAATTACCTTAACTCCTGTCATAGCGAAGCAATGATCACAATATTTGAGGGTAATTATTAGTAGTTCCCTCCATTATCAAATCCACGTTCCAAACTGTGGTTCTGTGTAACACGTTCCCAAACTGGGGGAACGTGTTATACCAAACCATTAAAAGTAACGGTGTCATTAAGTTTGTGAAAAATGTCTCTGATTCAGAGATCCAAATATTGTTTGTTGTAGTGGTGAGTACCAGACATCTGCCTTTAAAAATAGTTAAAATCGCACGGGTTTACATCCGGTGAATACAGTGGGTAGGAGAGCTCTACGTTACGTTAATTGAACAGTCTGGGTCTTGTGCGGCTTTGCGTTGTCCTGTATGGGAACGGGACTCTGTACAAGATGTCGCAGTGCCCATACCGGGATATGCTCCTCTAAAAAGTACTTATACCGCTCCGATGCCATTATGATGCTCTCATCACACGTCTTCCAAATACCACGCCTCGAACATCAATAAGAATTTGCGTTCGTGCAAATCTGCGCGGAGTAAAAGCGCCGCGGAAGGACCGAGTTCAACCTAGGACCGTGACTGATGTCATTGCCTGGGGCCGTAAAATTCCACCCAACTTTCATCTAAGTCGAGGAACGTTATGAGTACTCTATTATTGCGACGATACCACGCAAAGTTACTCCATGCAGTTTCGTAATGGAATTCCTTCTGCGTCGTGGTCAGGGTGTGCGGTACCCACGTTGTTAATTTTCCCACAGGCTTAAGTCGTCCGTCAGCATGGTATGTGAGGGATACTCAATTGTGTGAAAAGGTCATTGATACTCGCTCTATACAAAACTGCTGTAAGGTCTCTTGAACACGTCCTATGGCTTCTTGTGTGGAAGTCAGAATCAGCCAGCGGCTTCTTGGAGCATCTTTGGGTGATGTCCTGCCTTCCTTAGAAACTTTCATCTAACTATGCACCGCCGTTTTCTTAAGGGCATTTTGTCATAATGTTACCCATAGTTGGATTTGTGCTACGACCTTTGGAACTGCAATAAGACACAAAACTACCACGAGGATCACTACTCTTCTCCTCTCATTGAAGCTTTTAGGAAGCGCCCCCCCTTCCCCCTTCCCCTCCACGTTCCAGTGTTCGTATCTCTCCGGCTCCGCGTTCTCTACGGGGAAATTTCCTCACCTGACAAAATTTTTCTGACACTGTTCTGGGCGTTGTGACGTATATTCTAATTTAACTTTCATTTTCAGTTCCTTTTCCCATGAAAATTTTAGTTTGTTCTCTTTTGCCGTTTCCAAACTTAACGTGATATCTTCTCTCTCACATGAATGAGGTTGGCAACACTTTTGAGGTCAGAGAGAGTGACATATGAATGTGATAAGAACGTTAGATAAAAAGGACGATACAACAGTTGCTTAATGTGTGTGTGTGGAGATGTTCGATCGTTGTTAAGATAGATTATACGACAGATATAATTAAGGCATTATACACTGAACGGCCACTTTATTATGACCACCCCCTCAGTACTTCTTTGGGCCACCTTTTGCCTTCAATACTGCGTCGATTCTTCGTGGCATGGAATCCACGAGATGTTGATAGGTGGTTTGTGGAATCTGAGACCATGCTTGATGAATAGCACTTTCCAGGAGTGTGAGACTGCAGGGTTGTGGATCCGGCTGTCTGATGGCTCGTTCAACTTCATCCTACACAAATTCTCAATGGGGTTGAGATCTGGAGATTGTGGGGGCCACCTAAGCAAAGTAAACTCATGTTCCTGAAACCAGTCCTGTACAATACGAGCACTATGGCAGGACACATTATCTTGTTGAAAGTAGCCATCGCCATTGGGATAAACCATCCACATGACAGGATGCAGTTGTTCCACAACGATGTTTAGATATAATATGTCAGTCAGACGTTAATCAACACGAATTAAAGGGCCCAAAGCATGCCAGGAAAACATTCCCCAAACCATAACGTTGCCTCCACCAGCTTGAAGGGTTGTAGCAATGCATTTGGGGTCCATGATTTCGTGATGCTTCCACCAAATTCTCACTCGGCCATCGGCATGGTGCAACTGAAAACGTGATTCATCGGACCACATAATTTGTTTCCAATTATCGACTATCCAATCCTTGTGCCCCTGTGCGAACTAGATACGTTTTCTCTTGTTAACTGGAGACAGCAAAGGTGTTCGAACAGGCCTTCGGCAGCCATATCCCATCCGATGCAGTGTACGGCGAACAGGGCGTGCAGAGATCATTTGAGGGAATCCTTGATTAGGTTGGTCTGTAATTTGCTGCACTGTTTCCCTTCTGTTGTCTGTTACCAGTCTGGACACTCTCCGTTCCGCCCGAGCATTCGCTAGTCGATGAAGACCACACGTTGCACGTAGAGACCCAGTTTTTTGGCTGACAGCCCAGTCTTTAAACACTTTAACAGCTGCTCTGGAACATTTCACGAATGCGGCGGTTTCGGTGATACTCGCTCCATGGCTCCGAGCTCCTACAATCATCCCACGTTGAAAGTCCGTCAAATCGCATTTTTTACCCATCTCGTCACCCAAAAATCACTGCTACTACTGTCGCAAGCACGAAGTTTTCCCTTTTTATACTAGCCTCGCCATCTGGCGGCAACAGCGTGCAGGCATTGCTCATTTGTTTAAAACTGTCAGGTGGTCATAATAAAGTGGCCACTCAGTGTATGTGAAGTGTAAAACTCGCAGTGCTATATTTTGGATTTCGTCAAATATTGCTGGACCAATAAAAAGTTATCGTAAGTTTGACTTCTGTATATGTTTCGTCTGGCCGCAAAAGCTTAACTTGAACTATCCAGTGCAACTATTGCATCGTATTCTCATTTAGTTCAACATTTCCTTAGTCATTGTTTTAGACATAGCGTAAGACCAATCTCGAACACGAAAAAGGCTTACGTTATAACATTTCATGTTACATTTTTACATTGAGTCATGTAAATAAAGAGTGAGTCAGTGAGAGAGAGAGAGAGAGAGAGAATTTGTCTTGGAATAATAAATTCCTGACAGATGGATTTGCAAGTGCTACTGTCAGAACGCCACCTACAAGTTCTTCTATTTCGCGAAGGCTTTGTTGTTTTAGTGCCGTTTTCTTCTTGATAGGTTTCAGATTGATTTATGAGTTTGAAGTACTCAACAGAAAAGTTTATGTCTTTACTGGTTCCGAACAACATTAAATCCTCGAATATGTCGTTCAAACGTTAAATTTGAAATTCCGACTAATATTTGCAGTTGTTTAATGAATGTGTTAGTGTCTGAAAAACGAATGTATTCAACAAACTTAAATATCGTTTGGAGAAGTATATTAACGAATTTGTAATTTATTTGATATTTTTCAGATACCGGCAAAAACACATCTCCTTCAGTGAGTGTAGAATAATACATGAAGTAAGCTACGGAAAAACAATCTATATTGAACACAATGCCACAACAACAGGATCTGCGCGTAAATTTGCACAATTAGTGACCACAACATATATCACAAAAATGCAATACCGTTATATCCGAATGTCATTTATATACTGCCACACACAATTTGCTGGAGAGACATGCGTACTGATGATGTTCATGCCCCCTCCCCCTGTCCCCGCGGAAAAAATTCTTAGCTTGAATTCATGAATCAGCTTCAGAATATGCTGATATCTGGAACTGGATTCGAATTCTCTGGAAAATATATGATATGGATCTTGTGTACTCATCTTAACTGCGCTGGCTATAATTTTTTCTTTTTACCTGGAAATAGGCGCCTTCAATATAGGACGAACAACTAATCCTACAGTGGTTGCTCATGGGATCGTTACATTAAAAATGCAATTTGCTGAATTATTTGATTTCACTTTTTTAGGAAGAGGAAGAACTTACTGCATAGACAGTTGACCAGCTGCATTTCACTTCTGTATCTTGACAACAAAACACCGGGAAATGCGCACAGCAAAATAGATAAAAACAGCAAGAAGTTCCTCATGGCTGAAGTGTTTCGTCTGCAAAGATAAATACATCCATCCATCTGTATTTTACATTATAAAAGTAGTACTTTATGAAATTTGAGAGCATTCATCTCCTCTTAGATTTATTAGTAACATATAAAAGCCCCCACCCCCCACGAATTTTCGTCGGGGACAGTGGATAGCCTAGTGTTCAACGTTCATGACTGCCATGGACAAACCTCAGGTTCGATCCTATGAAGGTACGAACGCTCGAATCACTAAATATCAGTCGTGCGTCGGATGGGCACGTTAAGCCGTCGAACTCCGGGTACTCCCCCCTCCCCCGTAATAAATAAGGAAATAAGGGCGTCTTCCTTCCCCTTTCCACCTCGCTTCCGTGTCACTTTCCTTTCGCGCACTCTAGCCCAAATCTCCTAGCTTCCTATTTCTAAAGGTTGTTTAAGAACTGGGGTCAGACACTTTCTCGTCCCTTCCTAAAATACTCTACATCTGTTCTAAAATCTGAATTTTTGTCGGATGTAATAAGGCTTCACTTAAGAAAAATCAGCTTCGAATTCGTTATTTTTTAATTTTTTTTTTAGAGCAAGAGGGTTTACAGTTTGCTTATTTCATATTAAATGTTTTTCCAAATTCAGTGCTATAATATCAAGATATCGGATATTTTTGGCAGTCTATCTTGAACAGGTTGGTCGGCATTATAAGAATTTTTGACAGCATGCGGAAAATTTTTTCCCCAAGTCTCAGATCTCCCACTCCCATCACTCAAAGACTGAACAGGCAGTGTTTATTTTAAGACTTTTCGCTCGGAAGGGGGAGGGGGTAGGGGCTAATGGAACCTTACAGGGAAAAGTTTTCCATTTGCTATATACTTGTATATCTACTGTATAAATCTTCATCTCTTGTAAAAGCATTGAACATCACTTTTGTCTTCTGAAAGTTCATTTTTAATCCTACTTCTTTACTCTTGTCAGCAAGTTCCTGGATCATACTCTGCAGCTCTGATGGAGTAATTTAAAAAATGACTACGTCATCAGCAAAGCGAAGGTGAGTTAGATAATCTCCATTAATCTTTATCCTTTGAAGATTTATCGATTGATGGAGAAAAGCTGGAGATAAGAGACACGTACGTTTATCTTGGACAGCAGATATCAAGTGAGGGTCACATTGATGAAGAAATTAATCGGCGTACAAAACTTGCCTGGAGAGCTTTTGGAAGAAACAGCATAATTTTCAAGAGCAATATGCCATTATGTCTTAAAAGAAAAGTGTTTGATCAATGCATTCTTCCAGTGCTTACGTATGGTGCAGAGACATGGACCTTAACTAAAAGAGACATACAAAGGCTGCAGACAACTCAAAGCAGCCTGGAGAGGTGCATGCTTGGTGTAACCAGGAGAGATAAGAAGAGGAACTCGTGGATCCGCAAAATGACAAGAGTGGAAGACATCATGATCAGAGTTAAATCCCTAAAATGGCAATGGACTGGACATACTGCCAGAAGGACAGACCATCGATGGACAGCCGAAATTTTAGGTTGGATTCCAAGAGACAGGAAAAGACCCAGAAGAAGACCACATGGGAGATGGGTGGATGAAATTTGAAAGTATGCGGGAGTGACATGGAGGAGACTGGCACAAGACAGACCGTTGTGGAGGAAACTTGGGGAGACCTTCGTCCAGCAGTGGATTGATAATGGTTGACAATGATGATGATGATGATACTGTATATAATTTTTAACTACTATATCTACACCTATAGAAGTAATTACTATATATATAGCATAAAGGCGTATTTAAAGGGAATCAGGGGGCCTTGCCCTTCCGAAAGTATTTCAATTTTTTTAAATTTTTGGTTAAAATGCGACTTTTTTTTTTTGATTGGGGGTTTAACACCCACTGTAAGCAACTTAATGAGCTATAAGCAGTAGCCTGTCCCTAATTTAGGGTCACTGGTTCTAGGGAAGGGAGAGAGTCAGTGCCGTAAGACAAACACAACATCCATGCCACACCGGCAGCTCCGGTGGCGCAGTGGTCTAAGGCGTTGGCCTCTGATCATTCGTCCGTATGGGGTCCGGGTTCGAATCCCGGTCAGGCATGGATGTTGTGTTTGTCTTACGGCACTGGCTCTTTCCCTTCCCTGGAACCAGTGAACCTAAATTAGGGACGGGCGACTGCTTATAGCCCATTGAGTTGCTCACGGTGGTCGTTAAACCTCCAATCAAAAATAAAAAAAAAAAAAAAAAAAATTCCACACCGGGATTCGAACCCGGACCCATCTCGGACGAATGATCATAAGCCATCGCTTAGACCACTGCTCCGCTGCCCCGGTGGCGCAGTGGTCTAAGGCGTTGGCCTCTGATCATTCGTCCGTAAGGAGTCCGGGTTCGAATCCCGGTGAGGCATGGATGTTGTGTTTGTCTTACGGCACTGGCTCTCTCCCTTCCCTGGAACCAGTGACCCTAAATTAGGGACGGGCGACTGCTTATAGCCCATTGAGTTGCTCACGGTGGTCGTTAAACCTCCAATCAAAAAAAAAAAAAAAGACCACTGCTCCACCGGGGCGGCTAAAATGCGACTTACATTAGAAAAAAAATGCCTTAATTTAATAAAAATGCATCAACTTACATTAGAAGAAAATGCTTTCATAATTTTTATTTTATTTTTCATTAACTTAATTTTGTTCTTGTGGATTTCAAAAACTTCCGGTTTTCGTCGCCTTCCCCGAAAAAAAAAATCAACATACGCCCTGATATAATAATTACTTCTTCAAACATTTCAAGAACAAACTTTCTTCAGTTAAGCGAGGGGGAGGGAGGAGGAGGGGGCCAGGGTGTGGGTGTTAGTTTCGGCAAGCTTGAAATTTCTATCTGTTAAAATGCATTCAACACACTTCTGATCCTGAATCGCGATTCCCTGACTATGAGGTATGATTAGTCTACTTAGTATGTTTTGAAGAATGGTATGCGTGTCAATACACTTTTTAGCAGAAAAAACTGTACGTAATACTTTGAAGAAATATTAAAAAAAAAATTATAATTGGAGAAATATTTGTAGCATCAAAAGAAACGAAACTTTCATTATAGCCTGGATTTATTAGGCTCGGTAACATAAAATGTCTCGGGGTGGGGGTCATTTCCGGACGGGCTTCGCCCCCTCGGACATATGCTTGAAAGATACACTGTGAACAGCTTTTTTTCTTTTGTGTGTGCAGTTTACCGACACACACACACGCTCAAAGTCTTCCCCTCACGGTGGCTTTTTGTGCTTTCATATATTAATGATACCAGATAATACTCAAGAACAGAATGAAGCACACCCATTGCCTTTCACGATCAGTCAAAATCTCTTTTCACTTCCACTCTCAGCTTCCTCTGTTTCTAAATCCAATTTTTAGCTGTTGTTTTTTTCCTGCTGAAGTTAGATCAGCATATTTTATCTTCAAATTTACAGCAAATTTAAGTTATGAAAACTTTTACTAAAACCTATTAATTTATTACTATGATTCTACAAAAATTAATGCGTTAATTATTTAGATGTCGGCCATTTAAAAAGGAAACACTTGCTTGGGGAGCAGGGCGATCGCCTTCGCTGGATCGGCTACTGTATACAGCAAACAATTCAACAAACGATAGAGAGCACGTATGCTCATTGAATCGGCAAATTTCTCAAGTGCACATGTGACACCAATAGTGAAGCATTAATTTCTCTCATTCTCCAGTTTATATTATTTTCATAGAATTCATTATGATTCACTGAATTTGAAAGCCCAGCGAAATAACTTTGTTCCGTTGATACTTCCTCCGGAGCCGCCCCGGTGGCGCAGTGGTCTAAGCAATGGCCTCTGATCATTCGTCCGAACGGGGTCCGGGTTCGAATCCCGGCGAGGCATGGATGTTGTGTTTGTCTTACGGCACTGGCTCTCTCCCTTCCCTGGAACCAGTGACCCTAAATTAGGGACGGGCGACTGCTTATAGCCCATTGAGTTGCTCACGGTGGTTGTTAAACCTCCAATCAAAAAAAAAAAAAAAAAACTTCCTACGGAACCTTTCGTTTTGGGGTTTAACGACCGCCAGGTGCAACTCTAAGAGCTATAAGTAGTCACCCGTCCTTAGTTAAGGCAAGGCCGTCTAGAAAACACAAGGCTATGACATTAGAGAGATGAGTTCCCTCTTTTAGTGACGTCACGCGGAAACAAAAGATTCCGATTGGTCTCAAACGTTGTCGTGTGTGATGTCAAACATGACACCGACGAATCAGTCCGTGTAACGTCATTTGACGTCACAAACGGAGGGAACTCATATCTCTAAATGCCATGGCGTTGTGTTTTCTAGACAGTTTTCGTTAAGGTCACTAGTTTCAGGGAAGGGAAAGTCAGCGCCTCGGTGTCCGTGGCGGCAGATAGGATATTGGTACAACCTCGAACAAAAATGCTAAACGCTTCGTATTGTTTGAAAAAAAATCAGTACGCATTTCGAAAAATCTTCCTGGCTCAGCTAAAGTGAGGGGAATGATAGTCCAACAATGAACAAAACGTATGACGCAAGAAAAAGGGTAACGTAATGTCCAGTAAAGCGCTCTCGCACTCTGCCTATACTGTGACAGGTAGAGGAATGAGTGCAATACCCCCTTTACAATCGATTATAAGATCAATGAGGCGACATTAGGTTTATTCTGGAAACTCTAGGACAACAGAGATAATTAACCTTTATGTATCATGATTATATAGAACTAATATATAGGCACGCATTGCACCTCTTAGCTAATGCTGTTCCGATCGTTCTTCAATTTGTACCAAAAAATAATCGAAACGAAATGTTCGAAAATGGCGAAAAATATAATCTGTAATTTTTATGATCTACGAGCAAGCTGGTTTAGCATCTATCATTTTAAAACTACAAACACTTACTATGAAGAACTAGAGCTTTCGATTCAATGAGAATGTCACGGAATATTACAAAGTGCACTGAAATAGTGGCTCTGAAATGGTGGCTTATAAAACTTTATTGAATTACACGCATATCATCGCGTGGTGCTAAGCCAATCATGACGTCATGGAAAAACTGCACGCATTGTTGCAGATATTTTTTCGAAGAATTTCACAATGCATTGATGAGCTTTGCCTTTGTATCTAGATTAGCTAAACAATAGGAGTGCGAGTGGGTCTTCATTTCGTGGGAGTTGGGAAGTAGCGTCGGTACGTGAATTTCCGATCCGAAAGCCGAAATCTGTAGGCAAATGTCTGATGCTTTTCGGTGGGCTTGAGCTACAATTTTCAAGCAAGAGTTCATTTTTGTTCATCTTCAGGATTACATCTGTCAGTCCCATTGCACTTTGGTCTTTGACGTTTCGAAAAGCTAAAAATCTTTCATTAATTTTAATTTCCACTGTTCACTTTGATTGTACGAGGGAAACCAACTGTTGGATTACAATCCTTGGCTATGCGATGAAGTTGAAATACTGCATTGTTGCATGCCTTCATCATACCATTCGGTAATTCCAATAACATGCTCCAGTGCTACAGCAGAATAAAATCCCCAAAATAAGCGTCTTCTTTCCCACCCCATAGATTAATAAATTTAATTTAGCGGGCCAAGACTGCACTAGCAAAAAAGCTCTCGGTACAAGAAGTAGAAAACTTAGAGATGAGCCCGGGATATCTCAAATGATTCAAGTAGGATAGCCTAAAAAGAAGACAAAAAAGTAAAAAAAAAACAGATTAACAATTTCGAACGGATGTTAATTATGCCAGGATAGAGTGAAAAAAAAAATAGAAGTTTAAATTTTGAATAACAATAAAATGACATCTCATTTCCTCAACAGGAAGGCACATAATCACAGGCACAAGAGGTGACTAATTTTCCCTTGAAGTTGAATTAAAAATCCTCTCGAATTGTTTTTTTTTTTTTTTTTTTTTTGATTGGGTGTTTAACGACGACCGTGAGCAACTCAATGGGCTATAAGCAGTCGGCCGTCCCTAATTTAGGGCCACTGGTTCCAGGGAAGGAAGAGAGCTAGTGCCGTAAGACAAACACAATATCCATGCCTCACCGGGACTCGAACCCGGGCCCTTTTCGGACGAATGACCAGAAGCCATCGCTTTGTCCACTGCGCTAACGGGGCAGCTTGAGTTTTCTATAATAGTCCCTGGGTCCAAATCATCGTCTGATGATTAAGAAGGGGGATTTCTTGCGATATCCGCTTTGAATTTCCCTTGAACGGGGATTTAATGAAGCTTTAGAAGGGGCAGTGGTGTAGAAGAAAGAGCCTTATTGAGGCTTAGCGGCGGTAAGGCACTTTTTCTCTAAGTAAATTTTGTGATTAGAAAGGAAGAAAAGAACTTTTAACCACCCATCTTCCACGTGGTCGTCTTTTGGGTCTATGTATACTATATTGACAATAGTCACCGGATATCTAGAAGAGAAACACAACATAGCCTTTATTGACATACATTAGTACCAGTGATGTATTCAGGCATCTCATCAGGGGCGCTTACTCGCCCCCAATCTATGAATGCCCCCCCTTCCCCGTAGATTTTTGGGCGATCTTCCCTTATATTTTGTCTAATTGTGTTCGTTTATAACTGAATATTTAGAAAAATTAATTAAAAAAATCAAGAAAATGAGGGAAAATATAATAATAAAAAAGAAACATCCACATAAACTTCAATCTGAAATTTCTATCATCCTTCAACAAAACATTAAACAGTCCTCGCTGAAGGGGCAATTTTTCAAGCACTGACAACTCGGACTACTTCCGCAATAAAAACCTAATTCCACACAGCAGAGATGTTTGCACTGCAATACATCATCATATTTTGGAAGCTTGCATTCAGCTTTATTTCAGTCTTCTGGATGCCGACTTTCCATGTATAAGGTTAAGCTCAGTGTAGCTAACGTGAAGTTAATGCTTCCAATACAACAATCTATTTGCTACCTAATTTTTAACAATAGCAAATCACACTGGCGGAAAGTAAAAAAAGAAAACCAAGAAGGAATTGGCGGACGATCATGAAATTTACGTATGTTAATGGGGTCGAGTTTACGTAGGTGTGATGTTAATTTCGGGACCTACCGGTGAGCGCTTACGCCACAGCACGGCATAATATGTAAATTGTCGTCGGAGGTATTTAAGGAGTACGGCGAAGTGAATGTAATCAGTCGTCGGCGTACGGAAACGTGCGAAGACCCTGAAGAAGCTGCAATGCCTGGACATGGAAGACGTGTACGATTTCAGCAGTTATTGGACTTTGAGCGAGGTCGTCTAGTCGGACTCCGCGAGGCCGGGTGGTCGTATCGTCGTATTACGGAGCTAATTGGACGGGAAGTATCGGTGGTGGTACGATGGTGGCGTAGATGATCCGAGGAACATTCCCACACGAGAAGACGTGGAACCGGGAGTCACAGACGGACTGATGAGCGGACTGATCGACGCATAAGAAGAGCGGCGTTGTCAAGCAGAACATCCACTGCGACGCAAATCCGAGCTGCCGTTGCACCTGAGGCGACTGTGGGAACAATCCGCAACCGTCTACTGGATGCAGGACTACGTGCACGTGTGCCTCTAGCATGTGTACCTCTGACTACAGCCCACCGTCAGGAACGGCTGCAGTGGTGTCGCCAACGTCTGCACTGGAGAACGCAATGGCAATCTGTCGTGTTCAGCGATGAAAGCAGATTCTACTTGGGAGCCTCCAATGGCCGTATGCGTGTTCGCAGACGCACGGGGAGCGTCTCCACCCTTCTTTCATCCGCCAGCGGCACACATGGCCTACACCTGGTCTCTTGGTGTAGGGAGCGATCAGCTATCACTCCCGTACACAACTAGTGTTTGTACCGGGTACGTTAAACAGCACCTCCTACATCAGCAACATCATTCAGTCCGTTGTTGTGCCATTTGTAAGGTCGGTCCATCGTGGTGTTTTCCAGCAAGATAACGCACGCCCACACACGGCACGTGCAACGCAACATGCACTTCAGGGTGTGAGACAACTTCAATGGCCTGTACGTTCACCGGATTTGTCCCCCATTGAGCACGAGTAGGATTTTATGTGACAACGACTTATCCGGTCTCCACGGCCAGCCACGACCATTCCCGATTTACGCGTCCAGGTTGAGGATGCTTGGAACTCAATACCCCAAACTTACATCCAACATCTATACGACAGACTCCTTGCCAGAACTGCACAGTGTGACGCAGTTCATGGCGGTTCAACCTCGTACTAACCATGTTACATGGAAATGTTGTTTTTCAGTTTACCAGAAAATACAGCTGTATTTTGCCATAATGTTTTGATCACGTTATCCTCTGTATTCTGTTATTATGCTGTATAAATTTCGGTGGTATCAGACGTCTCCTTCTTGGTGTTCTTTTTTCACTTTCCGCCAGTGTATTAGAAGTTGTCAAACTGGCATCCAAACGGTTAGTTAGTTGTTTTGTTTTTTAACTACTATTGTGTAATCTAAATAATCTAAAGGGGCTGAAACCAAACGGCAGGGGAATGGCTTACACCATACGTTTTCAGGTAACACTGTAATGATTCCTTAATAATCAGAAACACGCTCGAGGACATTTTTACCACTCCTAATGTCTTGGGGGTATTTTCTCCAGCACAGCCTTACCTTTACTAGCGTCCTCAATAGTTTACAACAACCACCCCATGGTGAAATCCGTAGCCCATTACTGAATTAAAGCAAAGCTATAACATTTTCACATTTTTAAGCATTTGTATGTGTTGGTTTCTTGGAATCTGCATTTGCGATATAAGAGCATAAGAAAAATTTTGTACTCTATATAAAATTTATATATGTATATCATCATCATCATCATCATTGTCAACCATTATCAATCCACTGCTGGACGAAGGTCTCTCCAAGTTTCCTCCACAACGGTCTGTCTTGTGCCAGTCTCCTCCATGTCACCCCTGCATACTTTCAAATTTCATCCACCCATCTCCCATGTGGTCTTCTTCTGGGTCTTTTCCTGTCCCTTGGAATCCAATCTAAAATTCTGACTGTCCATCGCTGGTCTGTTCTTCTGGCAGTATGTCCAGCCCATTGCCATTTCAGGGATTTAACACTGATCATGATGTCTTCCACTCTCGTCATTTTTCGGATCCACGAGTTCCTCTTCTTATCTCTCCTGGTTACACCAAGTATGCACCTCTCCATGCTACTTTGAGTTGTCTGCAGCCTTTGTATGTCTCTTTTAGTTAAGGTCAACGTCTCTGCACCATGCGTAAACACTGGAAGAATGCATTGATCAAACACTTTTCTTTTAAGACATAATGGCATATTGCTCTTGAAAATTATGCTGTTTCTTCCAAAAGCTCTCCAGGCAAGTTTTGTACGCCGATTAATTTCTTCATCAATGTGACCCTCACTTGATATCTGCTGTCCAAGATAAACGTACGTGTCTGTTATCTCCAGCTTTTCTCCATCAATCGATAAATCTTCATTTCTTGTAAAAGCATTGAACATCACTTTTGTCTTCTGAAAGTTCATTTTTAATCCCACTTCTTTACTCTTGTCAGCAAGTTCCTGGATCATACTCTGCAGCTCTGATGGGCTAGTTGCAAAAATGACTACGTCATCAGCAAAACGAAGGTGGGTTAGATAATCTCCATTAATCTTTATCCCCTTGTTTTCCCAGCTCAGTGACTGAAAAACACCCTCCAATGTGGCATTAAAGAGCTTCGGAGATATGGTGTCACCTTGTCTCACTCCCTTTCCAATTTTTATGTGCGTTGTATTTTCAAACAGCCTAATCTTTGCACTTGCGTTTTCATAGATGTTATTAATAATATTAATGTATGCATCTTTAAAACCGCAGGTTTTCAGAGCCATTGTAACTGCTGATGGTTTCACCGAACCAAAGGCTTTTTCATAATCGATAAAAGCCATGCACAATGGAAGTTCATATTCCCTCGCTCTTTCAATTAGTTCTCTCAGTACGTGGATATGATCTATTGTGCTGTAGCCACTCCTGAATCCAGCTTGTTCTCTCGGTTGAGCCATGTCCAGTGTTACCTTCAAGCGGTGTGAAAGAACTTTAGTGAAGATTTTATAAACTACTGATAGGAGGCTGATAGGTCTGTAGTTTCCGAGATCCTCAATGTCACCTTTCTTATGTAGCAGGATCATTGTAGCGGTGTTCCAATCCTCAGGAATCTTTCCTTCATTAAGGCATCGAGTGAAAATTTGGGCGAGTACTGTTTCGATTTCTCCACTTGCTTCTTCTTGTATGATGTCTACAGTAATTCCATCTTCTCCAGGAGCTTTTCCCCGCTTCATGTTCTTGATTGCATGTGCAACTTCTGCTGGAAGGACTGGAGGAACTCTGGTACTGGTATCTTTCATGATGTCTGGAGTGCATGTATCATCCCTTTCATATAATTTGGAGTAGAAATCTTTCACTCTTGTCAAAATTTCGCCTCTATTTCTTGTTACAGAACCATCTTCTTTTCTCAGTGCCATAATCTGTTTTCTTCCCTTACTGAGATGTCCCTTTGCTATCTTTAGGCTTTGGTTGTTTTCAATTGCTTTCCTCACTAGTTCACAGTTGAATTTTCTTACGTCTTCAGTGATACTTTTTCGTACTGTCTTGCATAGCTCTATATATTCCACTTTGGAAGTCACATCTTCTTTAGTTGTCCTCATCTCTCTTCTTTTTTGCATCAACATTTTTGTTTTTCCTGATAATTTATTTACATGCAACTTGTTCTTAGACCCAGCTAATTTTGTTGCTGTTTCCATAAGAGCTTTGGTTACTTTTCTGTTAACTTCAGAGATGTCCACTTCTTCCGATGTTAGGGCTTCTAAAGCAGAGAACCTGTTCTTCAGTTCCAACTTGAAGGTATTATGGTGTTTTTTAAGGTTGGTTATGTCAATAGATTTTGTTTGTCTTATGAGCTTGCCACGTTCAAGTTTAGTGTTGAGGTGCATCTTACATCTCACCAATCTATGGTCACTACCTGTGTTGAACTTGTTTAGCACACTGCAGTCTTCTATGACGAATTTTTTGTTACACATAATAAAATCAATTTCACTTGTCGTCCCATTTGGATGTCTCCATGTCCATTTCCTGTGTGGCTTTTTCTTGAAGAAGGAGTTCAAGATGAAAAACCCTTCTGCCTCTGCAAACTCAACGAGAGTATTTCCACGCTGGTTTCTGTTGCCGTGACCGAATTTACCTACTGAAGTTTCATTCTGTTGCCGTTGCCCTATTTTTGCATTGAAATCTCCCATAATTATTTTCAAGTGCTGCTTACCTTTATTATTTAGATGACAAATTTCCTCATAAAATTCTTCAATTTCTTCTTCAGGATGACTTGTGGTGGGTGCATAAGTTTGAATAATCTGAGCCTGGTATCTTTTCGAGAGTTGGATAACAAGCCGTGCAGCTCTGTCAGAGGAACTTTCAACTTCTACAACTTTATCCTTCAGTTTCTTGTTTATTATAAATCCAACACCACTAGTTCTGCCAGTATCTGTCCCACGATAGTAGAAGAGATGTCCACTTTTCAGTTCGATGAGATCTTCTCCTTTTCTCCTTACCTCACTTAGCCCCACGATGTCCCACTTGATCCTTTGTAGTTCCTCTTCCAATTCAAGAAGCCTTGAATCAGAAGATAGGGAGCGTCCATTGTACGTTGCCAAGGTCAGCATCAGATGGCAGCCTAGTCCAGTCCTCCGGGGATTCTTAGCACCCTTTGCCTTCATGTCGCACTGGCCGCTGCCTTGGCCAGGTACATTCCAGCTGCCGGAGACTGAGGGCCAAGATTTAAGTTGTGGAGTCATTTTGGAGGGGTTTGGCCATAACTCACCACGCTGGCCAAGCGGGTTGGTGAGTGTGGGATAGAATTTCCTCTAATCCCGATGGTATAGTTATACCGCTATTGGCGGTCGTCAGAGCCCCTTTAGTAGGAACAGGATGCACCACGAGAAGGCGGGGTTGACATTTGTCAAGGAGAGGCTGTAATGTTACGCATCACCTGACCTTACATCCCATATGTATGTATATCATCATCATCATCATTGTCAACCATTATCAATCCACTGCTGGACGAAGGTCTCCCCAAGTTTCCTCCACAACGGTCTGTCTTGTGCCAGTCTCCTCCATGTCACTCCCGCATATTTACGAATTTCATCCACCCATCTCCCATGTGGTCTTTTTCTGGGTCTTTTCCTGTCCCTTGGAATCCAATCTAAAATTTCGGCTGTCCATCTATGGTCTGTCCTTCTGGCAGTATGTCCAGCCCATTGCCATTTCAGGGATTTAACTCTGATCATGATGTCTTCCACTCTCGTCATTTTTCGGATCCACGAGTTCCTCTTCTTATCTCTCCTGGTTATACCAAGCATGCACCTCTCCATGCTGCTTTGAGTTGTCTGCAGCCTTTGTATGTCTCTTTTAGTTAAGGTCCACGTCTCTGCACCATACGTAAGCACTGGAAGGATGCATTGATCAAACACTTTTCTTTTAAGACATAATGGCATATTGCTCTTGAAAATTATGCTGTTTCTTCCAAAAGCTCTCCAGGCAAGTTTTGTACGCCGATTAATTTCTTCATCAATGTGACCCTCACTTGATATCTGCTGTCCAAGATAAACATACGTATCTGTTATCTCCAGTTTTTCTCCATCAATCGATAAATCTTCATTTCTTGTAAAAGCATTGAACATCACTTTTGTCTTCTGAAAGTTCATTTTTAATCCCACTTCTTTACCCTTGTCAGCAAGTTCCTGGATCATACTCTGCAGCTCTGATGGAGTAGTTGCAAAAATGACTACGTCATCAGCAAAACGAAGGTGGGTTAGATAATCTCCATTAATCTTTATCCCTTTGTTTTCCCAGTTCAGTGATTGAAAGACATTTTCCAATGTGGCATTAAAGAGCTTCGGAGATAGGGTGTCACCTTGTCTCACTCCCTTTCCAATTTTTATGTGTATTGTATTTTCAAACAGCCGAATCTTTGCATTTGCATTTTCATAGATGTTATTAATAATATTAATGTATGCATCTTCAATACCGCAGGATTTCAGAGCCGTGGTAACTGCTGATGGTTTCACCGAATCAAAGTCTTTTTCATAATCGATAAAAGCCATGCACAATGGAAGTTCATATTCCCTCGCTCTTTCAATTAGTTCTCTCAGTACATGGATATGATCTATTGTGCTGTAGCCACTCCTGAATCCAGCTTGTTCTCTCGGTTGAGCCATGTCCAGTGTTACCTTCAAGCGGTGTGAAAGAACTTTAGTGAAGATTTTATAAACCACTGATAGGAGGCTGATAGGTCTGTAGTTCCTGAGATCCTCAATGTCACCTTTTTTATGTAGCAGGATCATTGTAGCATTGTTCCAATCCTCAGGAATCTTCCCTTCATTAAGGCATCGAGTGAAAATTTGGGCGAGTACTGTTTCAATTTCTCCACTTGCTTCTTGTATGATGTCTATAGTAATTCCATCTTCTCCTGGAGCTTTCCCCCGCTTCATGTTCTTGATTGCATGAGCAACTTCTGCTGGGAGGACTGGAAGAACTCTGGTACCTTTCATGATGTCTGGAGTACATGTATCATCCCTTTCATATAGTTTGGAGTAGAAATCTTTCACTCTTGTCAAAATTTCGCCTCTATTTCTTGTTATAGAACCATCTTCTTTTCTCAGAGCTATAATCTGTTTTCTTCCCTTACTGAGATGTCCCTTTGCTATCTTTAGGCTTTGGTTGTTTTCAATTGCTTTCCTCACTAGCTCACAGTTGAATTTCCTTACGTCTTCGGTAATACTTTTTCGTGCTGTCTTGCATAGCTCTATATATTCCACTTTGGAAGTCACATCTTCTTTAGTTGTCCTCATCTCTCTTCTTTTTTGCATCAACATTTTCGTTTTTCCTGATAATTTATTTACATGCAACTTGTTCTTAGACCCAGCTAATTTTGTTGCTGTTTCCATAAGAGCTTTGGTTACTTTTCTGTTAACTTCAGAAATATCCACTTCTTCCGATGTTAGGCCTTCTAAAGCAGAGAATCTGTTCTTCAGTTCCAACTTGAAAGTATTATGGTGTTTTTTAAGGTTGGTTATGTCAATACATTTTGTTTGTCTTATGAGCTTGCCACGTTCCAGTTTAGTGTTGAGGTGCATCTTACATCTCACCAATCTATGGTCACTACCTGTGTTGAACTTGTTTAGCACACTGCAGTCTTCGATGACGAATTTTTTGTTACACATAATAAAATCAATTTCACTTGTCGTCCCAATTGGATGTCTCCATGTCCATTTCCTGTGTGGCTTTTTCTTGAAAAAGGAATTCAAGATGAAAAATCCTTCTGCCTCTGCAAACTCAACGAGAGTATTTCCACTATTTCCACGCTGGTTTCTGTTGCCGTGACCGAATTTACCTACTGAAGTTTCATTCTGTTGCCGGTGCCCTATTTTTGCATTGAAATCTCCCATAATTATCTTCAAGTGCTGCTTACCTTTATTATTTAGATGACGAATTTCCTCATAAAATTCTTCAATTTCTTCTTCAGGATGACTTGTGGTGGGTGCATAAGTTTGAATAATCTGAGCCTGGTATCTTCTCGATAGTTGGATAACGAGTCGTGCAGCTCTGTCAGAGGAACTTTCAACTTCTACCACTTTACCCTTCAGTTTCTTGTTTATTATAAATCCAACACCACTAGTTCTGCCAGTATCTGTCCCACGATAATAGAAGACATGTCCACTTTTCAGTTCAATGAGATCTTCTCCTTTTCTCCTTACCTCACTCAGCCCGACGATGTCCCACTTGATCCTTTGTAGTTCCTCTTCCAATTCAAGAAGCCTTGAATCAGAAGATAGGGAGCGTCCGTTGTAGGTAGCCAAGGTCAGCATCAAATGGCAGCCTAGTCCGGTCCTCTGGGGATTCTTAGCACCCTCTGCCTTCATGTCGCACTGGCCGCTGCCTTGGCCAGGTACATTCCAGCTGCCGGAGACTGAGGGCCAAGATTTAAGTTGTAGAGTCATTTTGGAGGTGTTTGGCCATAACTCACCACGCTGGCCAAGCGGGTTGGTGAGTGTGGGATAGCATTTCCTCTGATCCCGATGGTATAGTTATACCGCTATTTGCGGTCGTCAGAGCCCCTTTAGTGGGAACAGGATGCACCACGAGAAGGCGGGGTTGACATTTGTCAAGGAGAGGCTGTGATGTTACGCATCACCTGACCTTACATCCCTGTATGTATATACATATATATATATATATATACAATATATATATATATATATATATATATATACAATATATATATATATATATATATATATATATATATATATACTTAAGAGCAAAACTGAAGACTAAGGAAAAACTCTAGAATTTAAAACGAAAGTTGCAAAATAACCTGAAGATCAAAACGCGCAACGCTGCAGTTTTGAAAATTCAGAATTCACATTCTATTAAGAAGATCCCTAAGCAAAAAAATATATATATATAATTTTGACTCACACCAAGTACAACATAGAAAAGGTTATGTATCTACCTGTGTGAGTAAAAGGAGAAAAGATAAAAAAATAAAATAAAACATCTGAATGTAGAAGGTGTCGAGAATACAGAGCCTTGGCTTTATCAAGGACCAGCAAAAACTCTGCATTTTCTCACTTCCACAAAGACCTAGTTGGAAATGGGTTTCTGCAAGGCCATAGATGCAAGTAACATTCCCACCTAAAATTGTTTTAAAAAATATATATATGTCATGTCCTCCGCAGAGTTGTATGACCTAGCACTAGTTAACAATTTCGCTTGCATCCATTAACCTTCCTGGCCCGACCCATGCTCTTCATCTGTTACTATTAAACAGAGAGAAGAAGATTAAAGAGAACTCAAGCTGTGAGAGTGACATAATAATTAGAAATAATTTTCAGCTATAACGAAATGCCAAGTTCGTTTGAGAGAGAATTTAAACCTGAAAATCAATGCAAAAGAAATCCAAATTTTTACATTGCAATTAAAAAGGAAATATTAATTTTTAAAAAACAGATTTTTGAAAGAAAACTTGAGTCTAAAACCCCCTACTCTACAACTTATGACAGCATCTTAATAACTAATTAATTATGCACTTAAAGCACTGCTGAAATACTTTGTACATAATGCAACTAACTGTTTAAGTCATATAACTTTCACAAAGTTTTCTTTAGTTAATTATTGTATTTAACTTATTCTCGTTTTCGTGCTGTCATAAGTTGTAGAGTAGGGGGTTTTAGACTCAAGTTTTCTTTCAAAAATCTGTTTTTTAAAAATTAATATTTCCTTTTTTAATTGCAATGTAAAAATTTGGATTTCTTTTGCATTGATTTTCAGGTTTAAATTCTCTCTCAAACGAACTTGGCATTTCGTTATAGCTGAAAATTATTTCTAATTATTATGTCACTCTCACAGCTTGAGTTCTCTTTAATCTTCTTCTCTCTGTTTAATAGTAACAGATGAGGAGCATGGGTCGGGCCAGGAAGGTTAATGGATGCAAGCGAAATTGTTAACTAGTGCTAGGTCATACAACTCTGCGGAGGACATGACATATATATATTTTTTAAAACAATTTTAGGTGGGAATGTTACTTGCATCTATGGCCTTGCAGAAACCCATTTCCAACTAGGTCTTTGTGGAAGTGAGAAAATGCAGAGTTTTTGCTGGTCCTTGATAAAGCCAAGGCTCAGTATTCTCGACACCTTCTACATTCAGATGTTTTATTTTATTTTTTTATCTTTTCTCCTTTTACTCACACAGGTAGATACATAACCTTTTCTATGTTGTACTTGGTGTGAGTCAAAATTATATATATATATTTTTTTGCTTAGGGATCTTCTTAATAGAATATATATATATATATATATATATATATATACAATATATATATATATATATATATACAATATATATATAATTGTTGACTTATTACAATATATATATATATATATATATATATATTGTTGCTAAACCTTGTTGACTGATTACATACATAAATTGTGATTATATGTATGTAATCATCAGTCAACAAGTTTAAACCCCTCGAAATTAGTAATTGCCACCCCTACCCCCCGGAAAAAAACTTTCTGAATGCAACACTGATTAGTACGGTGTCGGTCCACCTTTGGCCTTAACGCAATGCATGCACTGACCCTTGGAGACATGTTTTCGACAAGGTTTTGGAACACATCGATAGGTATGCGCTTCCATTCAGTACATAATGCTGCCGCTAACTGTCGCTTAGTAGAAGGTTTTTCTTCCAAACTTCTCATGCGGCGCTTTAATTCATCCCATAGGTGCACTATGGAATTGGGATCAGGGCTCTGTGCTGACCAGTCCACATGATACGGAATTATCATCAAACCACACCGTAACAGTCTTTGCTTTATGGCTCGTTGTATTATCCTGCTGGTACCAACAAAGCTCTGTTTCATAGTATTACCACAGAGTTGATAGGGCATAATCGTCCAGAATATCGAGGTAGACGTGCTGGTTAACAGGTTTTTCCACGATAATCAATGGGCCGGGGCCATGCCACGAAAAACAGCCCCCACACGAGTACACTGCCAGGTCCAAACTTGACCGTAGGGACAGTACACTGTGGTAAATATCGTTCCCCGGCTGCCGCCATATACACACACGGCCATCAGACTGATGGATCGTGTATCTGAATTCATCAGTGCATAGGACCCATATCCATTGATCTACGGTCCACGATAAATGCTCTTTACACCATGCTAAACGATGAGTAGCATTCCGAGTGGCGATAAAAGGCTTATGAGCAGCCGCAGGACCACGGTAATCCATGGAACGAAGTTCTTTGCGAATGGTACGTGTACATAACGAGGTTTCAGCATTCTTACTCACCTCTACACCGAGGTCTTGTGCAGTACTCCGTCGATTAGCTGTAACGACTCCCTGAGGCTTCGACGTCCTCTATCACTGATTTTCTTCGGTCTGTCGGTACGTTTTGCTGCTTCAGGCACGCCATGTCTCTTCCACTTATTCAGTACATCCAAAACAGTTGATTTGGGTATGTTTAAATGCCTCTCAGTTTCTCTTATGGACAACCCACTAATATAACAACCAACAATCTTTCCTTTCTCAAAGTCATTTCTCTCCCGCCGCGACATTTTCACTCAACTTCACAGTGCGATATGATCGCGGTCAGCTGCAGGCTCGTTTTTACACCGTTTGCAGCTGTACCGCTCATCTTAACAACGCAGTGGATCCATTCATTTGCTTTTGAAGGGGTGTCTGGTGACTTTTGTCAATAAAGTGTATATATGATCAACATCAAAGAAAAACCTACAAAATCAAGCAGATACTGTGTAGCACATAATACTTTTATTTGTCGTTATCTGGAGTTTTTTTTATGACGAGTCGTTGCATTACGAAACCAAAAGATAAAATGAACCTTTGCTTTATTTTCCAGAAGTCACACACACACACACAACAATAGTAACAAAAATGCAAATTGCTTTCATAAAATTTGATTATCAAAATATGTACTGAAAAAACCTTTTGTTCCTGGGTTGGCAACACAGTAAGGTGAGTAATTTTTTTTCGTGAGGTGGTGGTAGAGATCCTTGTTGATGTCATTGTCACACGCATAGCTGTATTTAGGCATGCTTCCGAGGGGACCTCTCACTCCTGAAAGTTTGCCATGGCTTTTACCGGAGACAAATGATATTATACAAATAACAAGGGTAAGCAGAATGAAAGTTACATTCTTTGTCCATTAGTATTTTTGTTAATCCCCGAAGAATTTTTTCTGGTAGCAATAGTAACGGCTCGTGCCACTGGAAAAAAAAAAGAAAAAAAGAAAAAAAAGAAAGAAAGAATAAAGGAAAATTAAAAGCAACTCCAGATGTTTTCCATAATTATATGCAAATTTATATGAACTGCTGATAATTTTCTTCACTTTTTAGCGTTAGTAATTACATTAATCGCCTTTTTAGTTCTGGTGGTTAAATTTATGACAAATATTCCATAAAACATTAAGCCAATTATTTTGAAGAATATAGGGATTTATTAATCTGCGACGTCCTCAGTTGCCGGGATAACAAATTCAGCTGTGGATCACATAAAAAAATTATTTATTTACTCAAGTTTTTTGAAAAATATGGTTTTATTTATTTCCCTATATTTAATGGGAAATGTTTTTGCGGTGTAGTCTTATTTGTGATTTTCAATGCACTTCTTTTTTTTTTTTTTTTTGATTGGAGGTTTAACGACCACCGTGAGCAACTCAATGGGCTATAAGCAGTCGCCCGTCCCTAATTTAGGGTCACTGGTTCCAGGGAAGGGAGAGAGCCAGTGCCGTAAGACAAAAACAACATCCATGCCTGACCGGGATTCGAACCCGGACCCCTTACGGATGAATGATCAGAGGCCAGCGCCTTAGACCACTGCGCCACCGGGGCAGCAATGCACTTCTGAAGAGCTTCAAAATGAATTAATTATATACGAATTAACTAAATTACTCTACGTATTGTACCATAAAGAGTTTATGAAATCAAAGAAGTATAAATAAGTGCACATTTTTTTTTTTTTTTTTTTTTTTTTGATTGGAGGTTTAACGACCGCCGTGAGCAACTCAATGGGCTATAAGCAGTCGCCCGTCCCTAATTTAGGGTCACTGGTTCCAGGGAAGGGAGAGAGCCAGTGCCGTAAGACAAACACAACATCCATGCCTGACCGGGATTCGAACCCGGACCCCTTACGGACGAATGATCAGAGGCCAACGCCTTAGACCACTGCGCCACCGGAGCGGCTAAGTGCACATGGATCAAGCCTTTTCAGGGCTTTCCCATGAATCATAAATCCTAAGGATTTTAGATTTCTTTTACTTTTACTTAGGATCCTAAGGATTTCACTTCAGCCGCCCCGGTGGCGCAGTGGTCTAAGGCGTTGGCCTCTGACCGTTCGTCCGTAAGGGGTCCGGGTTCGAATCCCGGTCAGGCATGGATGTTGTGTTTGTCTTGCGGCACTGGTTCTCTCCCTTCCCTGGAACCAGTGACCCTAAATTAGGGGCGGGCGACTGCTTATAGCCCATTGAGTTGCTCACGGTGGTCGTTAAACCTCCAATCTAAAAAAAAAAAGAAAATTTCACTTCAATTTTTCCTTCCAAAGTTCTTGAAGAAAATGATCGTTTCAGCGAAGAATCCAACCGCCCAGGGGTGCAGTGGTGTAAGCGATAGCCTCTGATCATTTGTCCAAAAGGGTTCCATGTTCGAATCCCGGTGAGGCATGGATGTTGTGTTTGTCTTACGGCGCTGGCTCTCTCCCTTCCCTGGAACCAGTGACCTTAAATTAGGGACGGGCGATTGCTTATAGCCCATTGAGTTGCTCATGGTGGTCGTTAAATCTCCAATAAAAAAATTCCAGTCGCCATTTAAGAAATTAAAAGATTGCGAAAACTACAGAATAAAGAGCAAAAACTAGAAGCACAGATAGATGATAAACAGATAAACAATCAGATAAGTTCCCCCTTTTTTGACCAATTACCGCGTTGTACGAATCGTGGGTAAAATATTTTACATTTTTACTACTCCCAGTTCACACGGCAGAAAGTAGGTAGAGGGGAGAGTCTCAACGCCGTTTGCTGCTGCTTATCCTCTATCGCGCTCAGAGAAATTCAGCACGCTGAAAGACCCTTGCGGCCAGCTTGAAATGACACAAAAGGTGTGTGACGTAATGGTAAGAATGACACGCTGTTGGGTTGGTGGTATTTGGTACGCAGCACGAAAGACCGAACGCTTAGGCGGCAGCAAAACCACAGTTATGCCCGTCCTGACCGACACAGACCGAATGGCGAAATTGATTACGTCCCGTATGAAAATCAGATTGCCGCCCCGGTGGCGCAGTGGTCTAAGGCGCTGGCATCTGATCATTCGTCCGTAAGGGGTCCGGGTTCGAATCCCGGTCAGGCATGGATGTTGTGTTTGTCTTACGGCACTGGCTCTCTCCCTTCCCTGGAACCAGTGACCCTAAATTAGGGACGGGCGACTGCTTATAACCCACTGAGTTGCTCACGGTGGTCGTTAAACCTCCAATAAAAAAATCAGATTTTATGCTGGCAATAAATCATATGCATACACTTTCAGCTACGATAAAGATACGAATCTCAATTCAAATTTTTTTAGCGTACTACAGCAAGGTTGCACGTAGTCACCAGCTGCCACTAGGTAGTAACACTGAACCTGCCGTACTGACTCTCTCGCTTTTTTTGATACTACTGGCTCTTAATTTTTTCCCTTTTGTTTCGGGGCTTAATGACTACCACGAGCAGCTCTGAGGGACATAAGCAATCGTAAGTTCTAATTTAAGGCCACTGATTCCAGGGAGGGACAGAACCAGCACTATCGGAAAAGCACACCACTCATGTTTTATTCGGGACTTAAATATGGGTACAACTCGGACAAATGATCAGAAACAGCGCTTCAGATCACTCGGCAACAGGGACAATTGCCCTAAATTTGGATGGGTGGCTCTTTATAAACTTTAATGCTTACAGGTTTGCTAAATCTAGAAAAATAAAATAAATGTATTTCACATTGTCATAAATGTTGGATTTCTTTTTATGCTTTGTTTTGGGGATCAGCCACCACTGCGAGCAACTCAATGGCTATAAGCAGTCACCCGTCTCTAATTTATGGTAACTGGTTCCAGAGAAGGGAGAGAGCCAGCGCCGTAAGACAAACACAACATCCATGCCTCACCGGGATTCAAACCCGGACCCCTTTCGGACGAATGATCAGAGGCCAGCGCTTAGACCGCTGCGCCACCAGGGCGGCCATACCTAATTTAGGGCAATTGGTTCCAGGGAAGTTAGACAACCAGTACGGTAAGACAACACCCCTCTCGGATGAATGATTAAAAGCCAACGCTTCGTGCCACTCGGTGGAGGCTTTCGATGTTTTCTCAGTTGCATTCTTGAATGTCAATGAAATACCCAAATATTCTGCTTTGGGGTGTTGTTGTTGGATTTCCATTTATTTAAATTTGTTTGTTACGTGTCTTAAAACTTCATGGGCCGCTGCGGTGGCGCAGTGGTCTAAGCGATAACTTCTGATCATTCGTCCGAGATGGGTCTGGATTTGAATCCCGGTGAGGCATGGATGTTGTGTTTGTCTGAACGCCCTGGCTCTCTCCCTTTCCTGGTTTCAGTGGCCCTAAATTAGGGATGGGCGACTGCTTATAGCCCATTGAGCTGCTCACGGTGGTCGTTAAACCCCCAACCAAAAATAACCAAACTTGATGGAATGGACCTTATTCATGTGACCTCAGAAGTGGATTTCTGCGGACCAGCATAGCTGCTGCTTCAGTGTTGTCGCTATTAGATTACCCATTACTTTTGGTCAATTTTAAATGTTCTAACGTCTTGGAGTATGCCAACGAATTAATAGAGCTACACGGCGAAAAAGGGGAAATTAATTTCTTGAAACAACAAATCAAGGTTGCAAAAATATGCCAAGACAATTTTGTGTTCGATGTTTATTTCAAAGAGATGCAGAACAACATCGCCGTTGCCACCCCGGTGGCGCAGTTCTCTAAGCGATGGCTTCTGATCATTCGTCCGAAAGGGGTCTAGGTTCGAATCTCGGTAAGGCATGAATGTTGTGTTTGTCTTACGGCACTGGCTCTCTTCCTTCCCTAGAACAAGTGACCCCAAATTAGGGACAGGCGACTGCTTATAGCCCACTAAGTTGCTCACGGCGGGTTTTTAACCCCAATAAAAAAACAAAAATAAAACAAAACATCGCCGTTAGTCATGCTTAAATTTTTAATGAAGCATTTCTCATACGTGGTATATTAAATTCAAAATCGTCCTCGTTAAAGTGGGCAGAATATATTTGGCATTGCACACTGGGATAGAAACCATCACGTTTCATATTACCTAGCCATTCTTTTAACAGTTTCGGGCTTTCGAGAGAAAACTTATGAAAAGTTGTCGTTTGCTGTATACACTTTAGGTTGTAGAACTTGCTAACATAACTATGCGATGGACAAAAGTTAGGCATGTCGTTAATACATTTATGAAACATCGCAATTTTCCTGAACCCCTGCAACGTATTTCTTGTTAAGCAACGGAAAAACGGTTATAAACAGACAAGGAGGTTAGAATAAAATATCTGGAGATGCCCTAGTTAATGGAGCAGCACCACTTTGCGGGAAGCCTATAACCGCAGGCAACGGCCATCAAAGTACGGGAAAGCTTATGGTTTCCAAGGTTATTGCAGTGCATTTTGTGTTGGCCGAATCTTCTTATTTAGTCACAAATGTTTCCAATTTTGCATCGTAACTTGTTGCCAATGTGTGAGAAAATGCTAAATTTATAAAATTCTTAATTATTTTGGGGCTCCTTCCCATTTTTATTTTAAATTTAAATATACAAACAATAGTGCGAATTCTAAACAAAAAAATTGTAAACTTTCCTCGTGCAAGAAGAATAATTCATTCCAGTGGCGTCGGAACCGCCCGGGCAACCAGGGCCAGGGCCCGGTCAATAATTTTAGCCATCAAATTTTGTTGGGCATATGTGCGATTTTTTCTTGTGATGTGCCTTAGAAAGTTGCTCTAGCTAAATGGTCAGGTGGTCCTAATCCCTAACAAAGTTCGTTTTTCTTCTGCTTGTTTCGGCAAGCGGGAAGGTGTACCATGATTCGAAATTTTGGGCCCGGGCAACGAACTTCACTTTCCGCCGCCCCTGGTTCATTCCGGTAATTGATATTAACACGGTTTCTGCAACCAAAAAGCACGCGATTCCAAAATACAAACAGTTGAAATTTCATAGGTATCATGTAAAAAACGGCAAATTCCCAGACCCTGCGGCTTTACGGTTAAGAGACCTGGACATCTCCAGAAGTATTCTAACCTCCTTGGCTATAAGCGGTCGCCCGTCCCTAATTTAGGGCCACTGACTCCATAGAAGGAAGAGAGACAAACACAACATCCATGCCTCGTTTAGACAAACACAACATCCATGCCTCACGGGGATTCAAAGTCGGACCCATCTCGGACGAATGATCAGAAGCCATCGCTTAGACGTTAGACCACATTCTTCGGAATGTCTCCCATTAATATTGCATGATTTTTAACATAATTCAAGGAAAAATTCATCGGCTTACAAAAATAGTGATCTGTACCTTTTTGAGTCCCTTTTCTTGTAACTAAATTAGTAATTGATGCTAAATTTGGTCGCATTTAGTTGGTTCAATTGAGTTCTACGACTTTCGTTTAGCACAATTTTTTCCTATTTCAATGTTTTTTGGAAATTTCAAAAATTGAGGACAAAAAATAAGAAATTGAGGACTGTCCCCAGAAAATGAAGACGTCTGATCACCTTATCCAAGTAGGTAATTGCATGACCAGCAGCAGTAACAGGAGGCGAATGATTTTATGAACTAAAAAAGTACACGCAAAATTTCAGATGTCTGGTTTTGACTGAAGCTTACGTGCTGAATTTGTGCTTTAGGTTTTGTGTAAATAATTGCCCAATCACACAAGTGCTGTTAGTTTCCTTTACCAATCATGATGGTCGATTGCAAACTAGCGGAAAAGTGCTATATTACTGAACGTTCCTGAGAAAGGGGTATTGACTTTGGCTGTTATCGCCTGACTTCCGTGCTAAATCCAAATACGCGCTACATAGCAGGCAATGCTGCTATCCGTGCTCAACGTGACGAACTTCTAAACATTTAAATAGGTTATATTTGTACTGAATATATCCCATGCGAAAACGTCAGGTCGGAGTGTTGCAGCTTTGGACCCCCTATGGTGAGGATTAAAGAGGTTGGCTGTACATGTTATGATGGTTTGAGTGTAAACTAAAAAAAGTTGAATGTTATATCAACAGAGTTTGGGAAGATGACGGTATTCGTTCATGTTTATTTCTGTTTCGCAGTGTTTCGAACATTAGATTTTTTATAACAACGTTGATCGACGATTTACAATGAAAACATCATTGAAAACCATTTTACGAAACTTCTTAAATCACGTCGAGGATTTAGATGCACGAAAGAGAACTAATGATGATCAGTATGAAGTAGAATTTCAGGTAAGACGTGTATCCACTTCTCCATGTGCTTGGGCTATATTGTTTAAAATTAAATTAAAAAAAGAAAAGTTGTCTCTCAAATGAAACAAATTTGTGGCTGAAAGTTGTTCAGAGTAGGTTGTACCATTATTAATGTAAAACTCTCAAAGTAACCTCACAAAATAATGATGAAAAAGTTTGCTAGGGAATGTTGGATTGTATACTGGTTATAGTTGTGAAAAAGAGAATTCAAGATTAAAGGTGTAGGTAGCAGAGAGGGAGGCCACCACCAGAATAATGCACACACACATTTTTTTTATTTTTGTTTTCAGAAATCAGCAGGAGAAATCCAGGGGAAAGCCAGTTCTCCAACAAAACAATGTAGGTATACACACAGTTCTTTTTTTTTTTTTTTCATTTAAGAGAATTTTACAGAAAATTATAATTGTTAAATCTGTAGTTTTAACAAATGTCTGACGAAAAAATATGATAAAACAATTGGTACAAAAATATAGAGATGCCATTCCTATTTCTAGAAGTGAAGATGGAAATGAAGCTTTTTTACTATGTTTCTGATTTAAACCCCAGAAAGATCTGTAATGATATTTGTTTCTAAATAACATTGCTTCTGATTTAGTGAAAACAGAATTCTTACTGTTTTTGACTCTTCTGACAGTTTCTTAGGCTAAAGAAAAATAATAATGGCAGTTTTTTTACTTTGTTCCTTCATACTTGAAAACTTCCCTATGAATTGAGGTTCTTTACTTTGATTGTGATGTCATCAGCTCTTGTTGTTTTCCACATCCACGAGCCTTTTCCTATCTTTCATGGTTACACCAAACATGCAGAGCTCTCTCTATTATTCTTTGAGGTATCTGCAGCAGCTGTCTTTTTTTTTTTTTTTGGTTAAGGTCCATGTCTCTGATCTCATTAGTAAGAAGTAGAAGGATGCATTGATTAAATACCTTTCTTTTAAAATGTAATCTTAAATTGCTCTTGAAAATCACTGTTTCTTCAAAATGCTCTGCGACCAAGTTTTATACATCTATTCAGACATGCATTAAATGCAAAATCAACTGGAAACTCATTTCTAATATCTAAAACATATTTAAAAATACATAGATGTATATCTATGAATCCACTCCACTTTGAACTTTCATGAAGTTCTGGGGGTTTTGTTAACATTTTTGGCAAAATTGCTCTAAACACAAAAACAGGCAGAATTTCAAAAATAAAAAAAAATAGTATCTTTAAAAACCTGGATTGACCCTGTAGTTCCAAAAAAAAAAAAAAAAAAAAAAAGATAGCAAGATAGCTACAAAACTCATAATTCAAGCCACCACCTGTGGTATTATAACATGGTAGCATCATCACTGCTTGGAAACTGGTAACTATGGAAACACTGACACAGCAAAATATAACTAGAAACCCATTTCTAATATTTAAATACATGTATGTATTTTTAATATTATTTGAAATACATGTATGCATTTTAAATATTTTAAATACATGTATGTATTTAAATTAACTAAAAGAGACATACAAAGGCTGCAGACAACTCAAAGAAGCATGGAGAGGTGCATGCTTGGTATTACCAGGAGAGATAAGAAGAGGAACTCGTGGATCCGAAAAATGACGAGAGTGGAAGACATCATGATCAGAGTTAAATCCCTGAAATGGCAATGGGCTGGACATACTGCCAGAAGGACAGACCATAGATGGACAGCCGAAATTTTAGATTGGATTCCAAGGGACAGGAAAAGACCCAGAAAAAGACCACATGGGAGATGGGTGGATGAAATTCGTAAATATGCGGGAGTGACATGGAGGAGACTGGCACAAGACAGACCGTTGTGGAGGAAACTTGGGGAGACCTTCGTCCAGCAGTGGATTGATAATGGTTGACAATGATGATGATGATGATGATGTATTTAAATATATTAGAAATGGGTTGTATGTATTTTTAATATTATTCTAAATACATGTATGCATTTAAAATATTATTTAAAATACATGCATGTGTTTAAATATTACAAATAGGTTTCTACTTATACAGGGTGATTCACAAAAAAACTAACACATTTCATGTTCGTTTTATATCGTCAGGAATAAACCGTAATGGCCCATGTTAGTGTCAAGCAACGCAGGGCATCTGTGAGATTCTTCTATTCTCACAAGAGGGCGCTGCTGTGCAAGATGTGGTAGGCGTTGCCACCAGATTGCCTCGGTCACTGTGAAGATGCAGTACACGCTACAGCAATGGGTATTCCTTGTGAAAATGTACTGGATTACAAACTCTATCACAGCTATGCAGAGGACATACACGAGAGAATTTGGTGTTAACAAACCTCCCCAAAGGAACTCTATACAATGCGCTTGTATCTCTTGTGAGTGAAACCACCAAACATCGTTCATCTGCACTGCTGACGGTTGCTGTGGATGTTGAGGCACAACTGCAGCAGTTACCCTGGAAGTCATTGTGGTATCTGTCGCAGGAGACCGGGTACTCGTACTCCATGTGTCAGAGAGCTGCTAAGAAAGTGAGGCTAAAGTCGTATAGGGTGACGGCTATTCACAAGTTACTGGAGCCGGATAAGGGAAAAATGAGTGCACTATTGTCACTGGTTTTCAGTACTTCATTGCTCAAAATCCTTCCATATTATCAATCATGTTGTTCACGGACGAGGCACGGGTACACTTATGTGACTATGTCCATTCACAGAACAAACTCATTTGGGCTGCAGAACATCCGCATGCCCTTCAGAAAGGGCCTATGCAGCCACAAAAAGTCGGAGTTTGGTACGCAATATCTGCTGAACTCTACAGTGTTGACAGTCCTATTGAATTTTTTTCAATAGGAGTGTCAATGCTGCACATTACCAATGAATTTTCATGGACTTGGTTGAGCAATTGGATGACATAGAGCTGCATCAAGACTATTATCAACAGGATGGTACCACATGCCATACATCAAATGAGTCCATAGCACTGATCCACAGTTTCCTTGAGGACCGGATAATTTCCTGTAACTTGTGGCCACCGAGATCACCAGATTTCTTTCTTTGGGGGATTTCTTAAGGAAAGAGTACGTACTCTACACGGCCTCGGACATTTCAATAGGAGTGTCAATGCTGCAGATTACCAATGAATTTTCATGGACTTGGTTGAGCAATTGGATGACATAGAGCTGCATCAAGACTATTATCAACAGGATGGTACCACATGCCATACATCAAATGAGTCCATAGCACTGATCCACAGTTTCCTTGAGGACCGGATAATTTCCTGTAACTTGTGGCCACCGAGATCACCAGATTTCTTTCTTTGGGGGATTTCTTAAGGAAAGAGTACATACTCTACACGGCCTCGGACATTAGACAAATTCAAGGAGAACATTACAAAAAAAATTAACGGTATCGACAGGACGATGCTCCAATGAGCAGCCAGGAACATGGAATGTGTCCAGATGTGCCTTCAGGAGGGGGTGCCTACATTTTCAGCATTTGATGTAAAGGTAAATGTTACGCAATGTAAACTGCCATACATATGCTACATTTCAGATAGCATAACTTACTATTAGCTTTACTCTTGTTCATGTAAATTGATAATAAAATGTGTTAGTTTTATATGAATCATCCTTTATTTTGCTTTGTCAGCGTCGCCATAGTTACCAGTTTCTAAGCAGTGATGATGCTACCATGTTATACCATGGATGGTGGTTTGAATTGTGAGTTTTGTGGTTTTCTTTCTTTCTTTTGAAATTACAGGGGTCGATCCAGGTTTTTAAAGATGATACCTATTTTTGTGTTGAGAGCAATTTTGCCAAGATTGTTGTTAAGAAAACCCTCAGAACTTCGTGGAAGTTCAAAGTCGTGTGGATTCATAGATAGGATCATCATTATTATATCAGGACCTGCAAAATGGCCTTGCCCAGATGCAGGAGTCAACAAATGATTGGTCTTGGCATGTCAATAAAAAATCCAGTTGCTTGCTATACATAAAAAAACAAAAAACTTTGAATTCCAACTGCCTTGTTTAGTTTTTTGGCAAAATAAACAGTCTAAATGCCTCCCTTCCCCCCAAAAAGAGCATTACAGTATTCAAAATGCATTTTATGCTAAAATACTTTTAAAACAAAATTTGCCGCCCCGATAGCGCAAAGTCTAAGCCCTGGCATCTGAGATGCGTTCAGATCGAATCCTGGTGAGACGGATGTTGCGTTTGTGTTACAGCACTGGCTTTCTCTCTTCCCTGGAACCACTAGCCCTAAATTGGGGATGGGCAACTACTTATATCCCATCGAGTTGCTCATGATGGTCGTTGAACTCCCAAATAAAAACGAAATTAAAATTTTTACTGAAAATATTTTTTGTGAAGGAGCTATACATTCATATCACAACTGTGTGAGATAACAACCTATTTTTTACAAAGGGTGTAGTTCCATTTCATGCATCTGTGATGCAAGTATATTTTTTATCCTTGGTTCTAAATGTGTTCTCTCTCTGAAACCAATTTATAGTGTTTTTGTTGTATGTGTATGAGTTATTACACTTCTCATATAGTGTGGCTTTTATCGGTAAGAAAAAAAGATGACTAGTTCTTAAAAGTATAATTTAGCAATACAGGGGTTACTAAGATGACTTAATTTTTACTTGTTTGTCAAATTTTCAGGTTGCACACCAACGCGTTGCCGGTACGGACTCAAGAGATTAGGGGCAGCCACTCAATTGGTGATACCCAGCCTTTCTGTTCATTAATCGTGGCACCTCTTCTTTTGATTTGTAGATTTTCGTCCAACTTCCATTTTACAAAGTGCTGTTGATGTGAAATAATTTTTAAAGAGTCCCAGTTAACTGAATGTCCAATACTTTGTATGAATCTGTCGAGACCTGTCTTCAGAGGCGTAACTACGGTGGGGCAGGGGTGCAGAATATGTCCGAACGCGCGAACAAGTTTCGGGGGAAATTAAGGCAACTCTGGGGAAAATTTTGCCCGGGGGTAAAATAATGGTAGTAATAATAAAACGAAAAATGGACTTATTAACAAAGAATATAGCGTGAAAAATAGGAGTAATTTACTTCACGGTAATCATTTTGAAAAATGTGTCGTTATGAATACAAAATAAATTAACTGAAGTTTACGTGCTGATAAAACTAAAAACTATGTACAAGAAACCTTCACACACGTAACTCACTCAAAGAAAACTCCGTAGTGTTTTTTAAGAACTTTTAATAAAAGTCATACGACTTCACAATTCGTGAGATCTTTCGGGACACCTTGTACCCATCTTCAGACAGATTGTCTCAGTTCGGTGCGTCCCCTATATATACACACTGAAGTTACAGCAATGACGCATGTTCTTAAAAATCACTACGGAGTTTTCTTCGAGTGAGTTACGTGTGTTAAGGTTTCTTGTACATAGTTTTTAGATGAATACAAGAGGTTATGAGGGCTGTGACGTACTGCGAACTGCCGCTCACAAATGATTCGCCGAGCCTAAACGACATTACTAATGCCAAGGCGGAGACAACATGGCAAGAGTAACAAGTACGATGGAACCACTAGTCACGCTAATAAACGTTTCCGAAACTAATGGGCCACCCCAGCGGCACAGTGGTCTAAGCGATGGCTTCTGATCATTCGTCCGAGATGAGTCCGGGTTCGAATCCTGGTGAGGCATTGATGTTGTGTTTGTCTCATGGCACTGGCTCTCGCCCTTCCCTGGAACCAGTGGCCCTAAATTAGAGACGGGCGACTGCTTATAGCCCACTCAGTAGCTCTAGGTGATCGTTAAACGTACAATAGAAAAAAAAAATGTAATAATGGCAGCCAATGTGTCATAGGCGCCGATTTGAAAAATTGTTGGGGGTTCCGGATATTTAAAAAGCGAATGACCCATGCATTTTGCAAAGGATTTAAGTCAAATTTAAATTTCATTTGGTAAAATTTTCTGGTACAATTAGATGCCTGGAATGCTAGAATGAAATAAATTATAGTTAATTACAGAATTTTTAGCTGTTTATTTTTCAGCCTCTCTGCCCCGGGTTACTTCTTGATTCGCCTATTCTTCGTGCATCGAAAGTTAATGGGTTCCAGCATTTTAGGCGAGGAAAGAATTCTTGATTCACCTATTCCTGTCTCGCCTAAAACCTTCACCTGCTAGAGGGGAGGGATTCACCTGGAACCTAGTTATTCACTGGAATAAATATTAGTTGCTTTTTTTTTTTTTTCAAATTTTTAAGTAATAGGCTTTAAGGATAGTTCTTGATCATCGACATGTACTCTAATAATCGTCTAAACTTGTATGAAAATCCGCTACGGTTCAGGGGGAAACTTGAGACAAAAAAAAAAAATTGTTCTGGGGAAATATTGGGCCCTGAACATTTTCTGCACCCCTGCGGTGGGGCAGGTGGGGGATCTGCCCTAGCACGGCTTAAGAGAGGGTGCAATACCTGCTGCTGCCAGTCTGGTTAAAATTGGAATCGAAGCTTTTGCACAAGCTTCTGGTACACATTTTTCTGGCCATATTTTGTCATTTGTCCATTTACAAAATTTCAATATAAATTTCGCCAGTTTTGGTAACCTGACAGCTTAAAATTTGATTTTCTTCCTCAAAATGTTCAAGTCATGTTAGTCGCTCACATTCAGAATTGAAGAAGCGGTTGTATGTACGTTGCAAGATAAACATGTGATTCACACAGTTGCAGATTCTCTGGGGGCTATTCTATTATTACTGTTATTGCAAGCCATGCCTCAGTGGAGGAGTAGGTTCCCCATAAACTGGGGACGCTATAATTTTCTCCATCGTTACATCGACTCCGAAAATATCGCATCTCAAAACTTATTTTCGAACTTTCCCTCATAAATGGCTTGTGTGTTGTCTGCTTTTGTCATGCTCAGACTGTGTCATATTCATTTTTTGATACCATTTCCCGCCCATGCATTATCACTGCTGCAGTCTCATAATTTTTTTGAGGAGTGTATATAAAAATTTTGATCCATTCAGACTAGATGCTATGGCACATGTTAGATTGTCGAAAATTCGAACTTGGACCGCTGGTAGTTCAGATTTTTGATGTGTTCGGATTATCAAATATGTAAAAAATAAAAATATGCTAACATTTCTACACTATATTATCCAAATACATGTACCAAAAATAAGCAACTGTATACCAAAAAAATTACATAAGACAAAGATTTTTTTGTTATTATGCAATATGAAACAAGTCTTCCATTTTGACTGCTGCTGTGAAATTTTTAAACATAAAGTACAAATTCCAAAACTTACCAATCATTACAAGCTGGTACCAAGAGATACTTTATTCTGAGTGCAGGGGGAATAACTCTCCTCCTGGAGTAGCTGAAGTATGAAACAAGAGGTGGTACTGCCGTGGTAATGGGTTGTAAAATCTTATACCCACTGGGAACAAGTGACTGGGGAAGTTTTCGCCTTTTGTCTCTGAGTATCAGAAGTCACCTCCACTTTTGACACGTCGCCCCCAAAATTAAGCGATTCCATTATCATCAAGTGCCAAGTTAAAATAAACGGACTATACTTAAACAAAAAAGTTTGTTTGGATTTTTGGCTCTCTACCATATAAGAGAAAACTTTTCTGCTATCCCTGACTAAATCTTGTTACTGTTATCTCTGAAACTTGAATGTGTAAATATGTAATTTCATTTATAAGATTCCTGAATTTCAACTTGAAAATTTATGTCTAATGTTTGGTGTGGGTTATTACATGATTTGATGCTGTCATGCAACATGAATATGCAGATAACATATGGGGTGTCCATAAATCATTACCCTGATTTAAAAATGTTTCTTTTAAATGAGCACTGGTAATTAAACATAGTTTTAAACAGAAGTAGATAAGCACACAAAGTTATGATATATAGTTAATGTATCCCTAGTGGCATATAAAATGTCTAAATGATATTGACACTCACATCCCACAATTTCCATTTGTGGGGTAACTGTTGCTCCTGTAAGTTGTCCTTGCTAAGTACTGATATCTGCAACAACTATTGTACAAAAACATAATTTTAACATAATCTAGTGGTATCTGTAGTTGGTGTCAATCTTGTCTCACCAAATTCCACGGTGATCATGTGAAAGCAATTACCATATTTACTTGAATCTAACGCGCCCTCGAATCTAATGTGCACCTTACTTCTGAGCTACGAAAATGCATATTTTTTGTTAATACTCTTATATCAAGACACAAGAATACTTAAAAGAAATACAAACTTATGAAACTTACGAAATATGGCAATTCTTGAGTTTATTTAAATTCCACATTGCCGCCCCGGTGGCGCAGTGGTCTAAGGCAATGGCCTCTGATCATTCGTCCGAAAGGGGTCCGGGTTCGAATCCCGGTCAGGCATGGATGTTGTGTTTGTCTTACGGCACTGGTTCTCTCCCTTCCCTGGAACCAGTGACCCTAAATTAGGGACGGGCGACTGCTTATAGCCCATTGAGTTGCTCACGGTGGTCGTTAAACCTCCAATCTAAAAAAAAAAAAAATTTCACTTCAATTTTTCCTTCCAAAGTTCTTGAAGAAAATGATCGTTTCAGCAAAGAATCTACCGAATTAATTCCAACCGCCCAGGGGCGCAGTGGTGTAAGCGATAGCCTCTGATCATTTGTCCAAAAGGGTTCCATGTTCGAATCCCGGTGAGGCATGGATGTTGTGTTTGTCTTACGGCGCTGGCTCTCTCCCTTCCCTGGAACCAGTGACGTTAAATTAGGGACTGGCGATTGCTTATAGCCCATTGAGTTGCTCACGGTGGTCGTTAAACCTCCAATCTAAAAAAAAAAAAAAATTTCACTTCAATTTTTCCTTCCAAAGTTCTTGAAGAAAATGATCGTTTCAGCGAAGAATCTACCGAATTAATTCCAACCGCCCAGGGGCGCAGTGGTGTAAGCGATAGCCTCTGATCATTTGTCCAAAAGGGTTCCATGTTCGAATCCCGGTGAGGCATGGATGTTGTGTTTGTCTTACGGCGCTGGCTCTCTCCCTTCCCTGGAACCAGTGACCTTAAATTAGGGACGGGCGATTGCTTATAGCCCATTGAGTTGCTCACGGTGGTCGTTAAACCTCCAATAAAAAAAAATCCACATTATTCCAAATTATTCATTGCTCACTGACATCTCTCCATATACATCCTCAGATATTTCACTGCATGAATCTTCATTGCTGCTGTCAGCTGTGGTTTCATTGCTGGATTGTTTGAAGATAGCGTTGTCTTCAGTGCTATCCATTGCATTGGAAATGCTGCACTTTAGAAAAGGCCGCTTAACTAAGTCATTAGGAATGAACTCACAGGCATATACAATCCACTGTGCTACTACAGAGAGTGAAGGGTTTTTTTAACACATCCAGTTTTTGTCAGTTCTATGTCTCCCAATGTAAGCCATGCATTATAGCGTGATGCCTATTTATGCAGACATCAAGGGGCTGAAGTTGGAAGTCATTCCTCCAGGCACAACAACTAGATCAGTTTTGTTTTCAACAATCCTGGTTTTCACCTAGTTGGTTTCAAGCTCCTTGAATGAATCCAGTGCAAGCATGGACTGCAGTCGCCCCGCACCTGGTCGTTGAAACCACACTTTTTGAAGCCAGTCCTTTACCAGTTCTTCGGTCATCCAGCCATTTTCTTGAACTCTGACATGAATTTTCTGAGGAAAAGTCTCTTTGTACGGAAATGCTTTTTCCTTAAAAATAACATACGGTGGTAGCTTGTTCCCATTGGCGGTAATGGAAAGCCTGACCGTCATTTGGTGCTTCTCGTTTCCTGTTGTTAGCACTTTAACTTGCTTTGCACCAATACTTTCTACAGTGTAATTTGATGGCATATCAAAATACAATGGTGTTCGGTCAGCATTCCCAATCTAGCTTAAAACATGGTGCTCTTGCTTTCTTACTGATATGACGTACTTGAGAAAACTGTATAGCTTTTCTTCAAAGTCAGATGCCATTCTCTGACCTATTGAAGTGTGCTGCCTCAGAGAAAATCCTTTTCTTTTCATAAAACGGCAAATCCATCCTCTTGAAGCAGTTAACCTTACACTGGATCCAAGTTCACGATAAATTTCTTGCGCTTTTGCCTGAAGAATTTTTACAGTAAGAGGAAAACCTGATGCATGCTGTTGCTTCATGAAATGATCTAGAGGATCATCAATCTTGGGAAATCTACCCGTCTTAGGTCCAGAGAATGGCTTTCTTGTTTTGGAGCACTGATTCAGCTTTTTCTTTTGCTTCCCCCGAAGCCTTACATTCACTTCTGAAACTCCATACTCTCTAAAACAAGCGCGATTGCCATTTTTCTCTGCATAGGCACCCACCTGCAGTTTAAACTTTGCTGGATAATTCTGCCATTTAGAACACATCTCTGGACAGTATACTCTACTTTCAAATGCAGTGTTTCTTTCAGAGAACAATACTATGAGGCAAGCGACTGTCCATATTTTATATCTTTCGTCGAAGCTTCTTAATGAATGTAGAAGAAGCAGAAAAGTTGGAGATTGTCGGTGGCCATAGCAACAGTCAGTAGCTCAGAGAAAATTCCATCCACTGGCGTGTCACAACGATGACATCCTAGATAGTCAGGCATTTGCGAAACTCTCGATGTAGGTATTTGTCACTGATTCTAACTTACACCCGGATAAACAGGTTCAATTTTGGAGGAAAAAAAGTGTGCGGTAGATTTGAGTAAATATGGTAATGTTTTTCCCACTGTCTCATTGGCAACTTTTGGTGTACCTGTGCTCCTTTTTCTTTTCCACTGTTCCTGTTTCTAAGAATTTTGTCATCCATGACTCAATTAACGCGTTACGTGGCCAACGTACCTGAACGAAATGGTGCTGAAGATTTTGTGTGCTCCTCAAATAGAAATGTTCACATTGCAGCTGGGTTTAACGACGAAAGCTATGGTAATACAATTCCTTTACCCTGTCATCTCAAAAGTACTGACCATAAACCTGTTACTGGCAATAATAGCTCACTTCTTTTCCTCTATTCTGTTATGCATGTTAACATTTTGAAGTATTTTAGTATTAATTCTTTTCCAAGCAAGGAATTTTCTAGGGGTGTTCGAAGATGCTGTCTAAGGCAACATCAGTAATTAGACTTGTAAACATGTGTCTCCCAGGGAATAGTTTCTTTGTGTGAAAGGTCATTTTAAAAACTCTAAGTGCGTAAATTGTTTTACTTGCCTACGCTGCAATCATGAGCATTGTCATCAGCAAGCGATTTCAGACTGCTTAATTAGTTTATTGTGTCAGAAATAGAAACACTCCCTTTTAGTGGGGTGTAAGACGAAGGGAGACATGGATCATGCTGAAGAAAAGACGGACACAAGGGTCAGAGGGAGAGTAGAGGAGAGATGATTTTCAGACAGGGAGCTTAGTTGAGTGGAATGGAAAATGGTTTTGGAACCTGGAAGCAAAAACAATAAGTAAATGAATTAGAAGGGAAGTTAGGTAGAACGTGGAGATGACAAGTAAAAAGTAAAGCAATCATAATTAATTCAGCAATCAATATAACTTCAAGACATGCCCAATGTGGAAATTAAATAGTAATAAAGAACCTAGTTGATATCGCAAATGATCTTGATATTTTTGTACAGTACAATTCTTTTGTTCAAGCAAATCCCATTAACAACTATACCATGACCCCATTCATATGGAGGAGGACTTGAACTGACTTTGAGGGTCAGGAGGACTTGCTCTTCCCCAGGCATGATGGGGAATGGCAAGTCTCCTGACCCAAACGCCATGCCTCAGAGCAAAAACAAGTGACTCAAAGATCTTCTCTTTCCTTTCTTAAGTTTGTCAACTCTGCTAGAGTCCTTTTAACAGTTAATCAGTAAAAAAATATTGGTATCACTCATCTTAAATGACCACTTTGTATAACAAAGCTAAGGGAGGAAGTAACACTTTCTCATGCGCAAGGCAATCACTCCAGCCATGTTCGGCTCACTTCTTATACAGCAAATATATTTGTCTGAATTGATTTCAGCCCATTTTGCTATCCTTGCAGTGGCGATGGAACCACCTGGGCCCGGGCTCGGTCAATAATTTTAGCCAAGATTTTTATTTGGTACATGTGTGATTTTTTGTTGTGATGTGCCTTAGAAAGTTGCTCTAGGTAAGTGGTCAGGTGGTCCTAATCCCTAACAAATCTCCTTAGGCATTGTTTTTCTTGTGTTTGTTTCGGGAAATGGAAAGAAAGGAGGGCAGTGGTGTAACTACCACCCTCGCAGCTGCGGGGAGGCGCAGGTAAACAAGAGGTGTACTGCAGCTTCCATAGTTTTTTGAAAAACTTCGAAAACGCACAAAGACAAACAAACAAATAATAAACCAAAAGGTTCATATTTTCTTTTAAGGTACAATTAGCTTTGCCTAAATAAATGTCAAGTTCACTTTTAAAGCACTGGATGCCCTACAGATTGAAGCTATTCCGCCCTTTGGCTCTGGGTTGTCATACGATCGTTCTCCAATCACCCTCTCTCTGAGCTGCTGAGGAAAAGCACAAGGCCAGATGGGGATTCCCCATGGAGGATGTGGAGAAACAGTCAGTCAGTCACCTAGGATTACGTGCACGACAGGCGCCAACGTTTATTCACAGCAGTCACGGATCTGTCATGTACAAGAGGGTAATTTCTCCAAGTGATTTATTTTAGTTTTGTACAAAACAATTACATGTGATGTATTGTTAAATCTATTACTTAAAAAGTTGAAACTAAAGAGCTGTAGGTACCAGCATTACTTTTCCAGACACTCTCCCTGACTTCCTAACCCCCCCCCTCATCCACCAAACACACCCGTGAATAACGCATCCTCCCTCATGCTTGAAATCCTGGGGAAATTATTGTGCTTAGGGGCGCTGAAGTAAATCTTACGGGAGGAGGGAGGGGGCACACGTTGTGCTAGTTACGCCACTGTAGGAGGGTGCACCACAATTCGAAATTTCGGTCCCGGTCAGCGAACTTCACTTTCTGCCACCCCTGTATTCCTAAGTCAATTTGTTCTCAGCCAGTTAAAGGGTTAACTCATTGGGTAGCTTCTTTCCATACTTTGAACTTTCAGTGAACAACGACTGGAAGTTTTGTTCCAGCCAGCCATACAACACGTTGCGCCTTCTCTGTTATAGATACCATCTTAATTCCACAGCTACTACAGTGCTGTTAGTGGTGGAAAGCAGTAGATAAAACACAGCAGCACAAAAATGGTCTCTATGAGAGCACTTGTAAGATTTTGATGTTGAACTCACCATTAAAAAATTATAACATGCTGTAATCGTTAACGGATGCCCTGTGTATCTCTAAAGTGTAATGTGCATTTTGGCTTATAGAAAGTTTTTATATCTGTAAATAACATCACAATTTTTTTCACTCCTTTGTATGTATAAGAATTCAAAGACTTTGTGTTCACCATTTGTTATGGCAACAGCAATGCCACAGTTTTTCTTTTTTAGTGAAGTAATCATAATTGATCTGTAGAATTGCATCTCTCTGAAAAAAATATGTAGTTTTTCTTTGTTAATCACAGCATATACAGTGCCAGATTTTGTCCTTTTCTGGTCTGTATGTAATTGCTTAGTTGTCCTTGGGTAGAGGGTGAATTACTCTCCCTCCCACTTTTACTACTGGAATGTTTGGTTTTCTTACACAGTGTAGGGTTAGGCACTTATATACAGAGTTGTAGAATGTAGACATACGTACATGTGTACGCAGATAGTTTCCAAGTTATTAGCAGATTTTGCTGATAGTTTTTGCTTGTAGAATTAAAAAAAAAAAAAAATAGAAATTTTTATCTACAGCAATTAAAACACTTACTCAAGGCTTTAATCAGATTAATATACTTAATTCTATTTTAACTTGAAGAACTTTCACTTATTTTCCACATCTTCAGAGTTCCTTTGTTTTTACTGAATTTTTGGCCTCTAGATTTTATGAAGATGTGTTGTTCTCAGTGTATAGGAACTGTATCAAAAGTTTTGTTTACACAAAAAGAATTTAAATTTTTTTATTATTGCCAGGTTCCTCTTGCAGTTGCCAGTTATTAAATTAAAATCTTTTCCTTATGTGCTCTGTAAGTTTACTATTTTTGAATTAAGTTGTTGAAAATGCAATTTAAAAATTTTTAAGGTTCATTAGTGGAACTGTTTTTCTGGATATAAAAGCTTTCTTTAATTAGCCTCTTGTTTTTATGAGGTTCATAGTCCAATACTTTAATATTTTGCCATAAAGGTCCATTTCACACACATTGTTGCACATTCAATTGTAATGTGCTTATTTTGTCCTCAACACAAAACATTTCATGCCATATGAGTCATATAGAAATATTCAGCCGTCTATGCACGATAAACACAAATATTTTTAATTCGTGATACAACCTTAATTTGCGTTTGTCATGCATAGATGCTGGATATTACTATATATTTTGTCCTCATTGGAATCTGTAATGTTCTAATAATTATTTATTGTTTTATTAGGAGAATTCAAATTCGTGCAGAAATAGTCCAAAGTAATCGAGGTAGTTGCCTTCAATGCACGATCTTAAAAAACAAGAGTCACTCACAATACAAATTTAAATTCGTTGGCTGAATTTAAAGATTTTATTGTATATAAGAACTTTCGGGTTTCCCTAGAACCCATCATCAGATACAGGAGAAGGAATAAATTTAAATAAAGTGTTACGTGAACATAATATAGATATCAGATATGAATATGACATAATGTCACGTGGCATCAAATTGTCAAACGACATGGCATGTATCATGAAATAAAGAAAATAAAGGAAATAGAATGCAGGTATACATAGAATACTGCATTGTAAAAATAAAGGAAGGTTAGTAGGTATAAATTGTGTTGTTCTCATCAGGAGCCACAACAAAGAGCACTACAGCAGAAATCGAGATTAAGTGATTTCGTCCTCAGTTTGCCTCGTATTCGGTACTCGTATTCGGTACTGTTTCCAGATTGTAGATACAGATACTGGTACATTGTCATTACAGCATAAATGTCTCTGAGTTATATTAATTGTTTTATTTATTAATTGATCTCTAAATTATCTTATTCTATTATAATCATGGTTCGCCTTCGTGGGTTTGCAGCAAGTTTTCTGGTTCTATGGCTGCGTACGCAGATACATTTTATTGTTATACAACTCTGCTTATATATACTATCATAAAATTGGGATACTAATTTCATCTATGTCTGGATGAATTTGAATTTTGTCATTTTGACTCGATATTCTGCTGCCTAACCTCATGTGACTGAATGTATTTGTTGATGGAAAGCTGAAATATTTACTTGAGTATGTGGTGTCATGAAACATTTATAACATATATTCAAGATCACATTAATACGTATGTCTTTATATTGGTTTTATGGAAAGAAACTCCTGCAAATGATGCAGTTATTGAAGTAACAGTCAAATGCAACACGGTGCATAGGGAATTTTGAATTAGATAAATTCTGTAAAGAAAACTTAAATTATCATGACTTATTTACTGTGCCAAAAGAATGGTCATCATCAACCATTTTCAATTTACTGCTGGTTGGAGGTCTGAAGTTTCTTCCACTACTCTCTCTCTCTGTTGACCCATTCTCTTCCATATCACTCTGGCATACTTTCAGATTTCATCCACCTGTCTCTTATGTGGTCTTCTTCTGAGTCTTTTCCTGGCCCTTGGTGTCTGTTTTAGCATTTTAGTTGTCCAATGGTGGTCAGTTGTAACTATAAGTTGTCCACCCGATTGCCACTTGAGGGTGTTTTCTTTAGTCGTGATGTCATCCACTCTTTTCACTTTCCTGATCCATGAGTTCCCTTTCATATCTCTCTTGGTTATAGGAACTTCAGTGTACTATATCAGTTTTGTGTTAAGTGATGCAGGTTCAATTCCAGCTCCAGGGCGATGAAATTTTCAAACATTCTGGCTACATGTGAATTGAATGGGCACTTTACCACAAATCGATGCATTTCTGTTTAAAATTGCATACTGATTAAAAGAATTCATTTCAATTGATGCAATTCACGGTGTGCCCAATAATATGGCCGTTCAGTGTATATGTCAGTATAAGATGTAATCATATTGGCTTATTTACCATCGAGCAAATTATAAAATGCACTATGATTTTATTCAGAAAAATTATGCTTCAGCAGCTACATCAATGTAAGTTTTGTCTGCACTTACAGTCCTTATTTGCAGCTTCTGTAATTTCCTTTTTGATCTGTATGTTTTTTTTTTTTTTTGTAACTTGCTGCTAGAGTTTTCTTTAGCTTTTTTTTTTTTTTTTTGTCAGGCTTTTACTTTATTACTTTTTACCTATGTATCTTTATTTCTAGCAAAATAGGAAGTATTCTATATGGAAAATCGTCATATCATAGGATATTAACATTTGTGCTGTTAGTAAGCATAAGCTTAGCTTCGGGGTCACGTGCATACCAACTTAAAAACTAGAAAAAATACTAACTAGTCGTTTGCCTTTTAAATGTTATAAAGTGTGACATACAGCCAAGGGAACAACGTTACCCAATAGCGAGCATTGTTGCGACTGCTTTCCAGCAGTCATTTCATGCGCAATAGCATGCAGTCATCTGATGATGTGGTTTTCATCATCAGATGACTGCATGAGGTGCTTTGAAAGGCATGCTGTTTTTCCTCATTAGGGTGAATCAACGCAAGCCTGGCACACCTCGTAGTTTTGGATATATTAGGCATGTAAAAAACTTAGGTTATGGAAGCAACGGCAATTGAACAGGGGCATTTTCGGAGAAACTATTTCCAAGAATGCCCTCCCTCACCCAAGAAAAACATCAGTTTACACTTATTTGTGCCTCCCCCCAAAAAATGTTGGTCAAGTTAGGGCACAAAAATTTGTGTCGGAGAGCGCAATATGCATCTTAGTGTACAAAAAATGGCATTAGACACTGAATAACGAATGAAATAAAATTACTAGGAATGTCGCCCTGGTGGCTGCGGATTCAGATTCGTCCAAGGCGCGGGTTTGCGTATACTTACGTATTAAACCGAGGACCTCAGCAGAGACTCGCGACGATCATTGTTCCGAACTTCGTTACGGACTCGTGACCTCATGTGAGAACTTCATTTGATATATCATTCGATTCTTTGTTTCGCATTCTGTGTGCTTCTATCGTTAATTGCTAATGCTGTTTAATTAAGTAAGCTTTCGCCATTTTGTGGGAATATGATGAAAATTTGGGATCTACCTAACACTGAGAAAGAGGCAGTTAGTTTTTTTTTTCAGAGTATAGGAAGATTGCCAAGACAGCGTATATGTAAGAATGGCCATAATATGAAATTATACTTTTCATTTAAATCTTGGCAGTGTAATGTAAAAAGCTGTAAGAGCAAAGTAGGCATGTGTGTTGGAAATTGGTTCGAAGGATCTCGTATACCTTTCGTAACCGCTTTTATTTACTGTTGGTGTGAAGAGCTCACATCTATTGAGTGGTGTAAAGGGCAGCTTGATATGTCAGACAAAATTAATTGACAGGAACAAATATATGACAAGGTTGTTAAGTCAGATAATGTCCGAAAACTTGAAAATTTTCATCGTCCTGGAACGGGACTCGAAGCCGCGTCTCCCAGAAAACGCCCGGGTATGCTAACCACTACACCACCCAGAACGACCAAGTTTCAAGTTCCCGATCAATTTGAATATAACTATCACAGGATTCGCTAGTCGAAGCAACCGGCATTCATGTTTAGCGAATCTGGAGGTTAAGAATCTTCTCCCGTGTTTGCCCGGAGAAGCAGATAAATCATGAAATAAATATGGGATTACGCCATATAACATTTTTGGCGATTTTTGGCGTGAATTTGCCAAGGATGGTAAGTCAGATAATATCCGAAAACTTGAAAATCATCTTCAAAATTTATATTATATGGCGTAATCCCATATTTATTTCATGGTTTATCCCTCCGGGCAAACACGGGATACGATTCTTAACCTCCAGTTTGGCTAAACATGAATGCCGGTTGCTTCGACTAGCGAATCCTGTGATGCTTATATTCAAATTGATCGGGAACTTGAAATTTGGTCGTTCTGGGTGGTGTAGTGGTTAGCATACCCGGGCGTTTTCTGTGAGACGCGGGTTCGAGTCCCGCTCCAGGACGATGAAAATTTTCATGTTTTCGGATATTATCTGACTTACCATCCTTGTCACATTTACGCCAAAAATCGGATTGTCATCTTCAAAATTTGTATTATATGGCGTAATCCCGTATTTCTTTCATGATATGAGAGTTTTGTGTTGAAATTTTGGATAAAAGAAATAAGAAAAAAATCGGATGGTCGAATAGTGGAGATTGATGAAAGTTTGTTAACCAAACGAGAAAGAGCATCTCAGGACGAATATTCCCACAGCAGTGGGTTTTTGGGGGACTTCGTAGAGAGACAAAATGAATGTTTTATAATTCAAGTTGCTGATCGAAACGCTTCGACATTAATGCTATTGTTCAAAATATAAACGAAGGCAGTATGATTTATTCGGATTCGTGGCGGGCGTATATGTAAATCTAATAAACTTAAAGAGGCTGGTTTTCATCACTTCACTGTAAATCACAAATATAATTTTGTTGACCCCAACGGCGGGGCACACACACACATAGTGAAAGGTTATGGGGTTCTACAAAATATAGCGCAACAAGAAACATCGTGGTACTGCACGTCATCATATCGAATATTATTTGACGGAGTTCATGTGGCGAAGAATGACACAAAGAGATGAAAACATGTTTGAAGCCATACTTACCGCTATTGCTAATATTTGGCCACCATCAGAAAAGTTGGGCTGATGCGTCAGTATACGTTTCTTTTCTTTATGTTGAACTGTTTGACTTTTTTTGTGTACTTAGCGTTGTTAGGCATGTGCAATTTAGGCAGTATATGTTTCTTTTTTTATATTAAACTGTTTCACTCTTGTACATGTACTTGCCGTGGTTAGATTTGCGCCAAAATCGGTCTCTGCTGAGGTCCTCCGTTTATTACGTAAGTACCCGGGTTTGCATCCTGGATGAGGCATAGGTAGTGTACTTGTTGTGCAGCGTTTGTTCTTTCTCGTCCTTGAAAGCAATGGCCCTAAATGAAGGCTGGGTGACTGCTTGTAGCCCTTAGAGTTGCCCACAGTGGGCATTAAACTCTAAAACATAAGCAAAACAGAACAAGAAAAAAAAAAAAAACTACTAGTGTATCTGAGTAATTTAAGAATCTCACAACAAACATTTTAATTGGAGCTAAGTAGATTGTTTGTCATTGACAGTGCTCTTTGAGGGATACCTAGAGAGGGTAAAAATGTCTGAAAAATAAATTATTTGAGAGTATATAGGGAATACGTTGATATCCTGCAATATTTGAGTGTTTTTTTTTCTCTTTTATTTTACCCACTTAATTTCTTTGTTACTCTACTATATATTTTATTAAACTATCGCCGAACATTTTTTCATCACGTTTTACATAAACGTAAGAATATCTCATTGCAGTCTGCGTAAATTACAAGAACCTGATGTTAAACGGGAAAAAAGCCATTACAAAAATGTATTTTGATGCTGTAATCGGTAAGCCACCAAAGTTTATTTTCTCAAATATCTCGAAAACAGTGCGACGCGACGTAGCAAAATTTGGTTTCTTCTCGATTTTCCCAAATGGAGGTTACCAGCTACTGACGAGATCTGTAAAAGTGTATAACACGTTGGATCCTAGACCAAAAGTTACCTCTCCCCTCACTAACACACTTGCGATTCAGCTTTTTTTCTATCTTGAACAAGTCAGCTTTTAGCTTGCGCATGTGCAGTTGGACCTTCGTAGCTACATCACATTTCATCGGCGTCGTGGTCGTTTCTTACGTTCGTCTAAACCTAAAAAGTATTTAATAATAAAAATAAATATTGTTTTTGAAAAACTAAACAGTCGAAATACTTACTAATGCCGCCGCCATAGTTTATTTAGTACATATTTACTTTTATGACTCACATATCTTCTTTCATTGGCTTTACGATAATAACATTCATGATTTTGATGATTCTTCCCAGTTTGCGAAAAAAAAAAAAAAAATTCTTTGACGATGAATAAAAAGTTTTGTTGAAAATATTGGCGATTATTTTTTAGCACGTCTTTTGTAAAAAAAAAAAAAGATCACACTTATGTTATCGGTTTGTCCGTCCGTCTGTAGACACCATATCTCTGCAACTATTAGTCCGATTTGAAAAATTATTTTTGCATTGGAAAGCTTGAAATATACAAATGATCCTTCATTTCGCTTTTTTCTAGGATGTACAATTTCGCCGCTAGAGGACGTAAATGCAGACGATGCCTAATTCAAAATACATTTTATTGCATATATTTGCTTCTGAACATCCAATTGAAAAAATTATTTTATCTTTCGATTCCATTTATGTGGAAGAGCATTTTAGGTACAGTTACTTTTTCCAAGTTTCGCATAGATTTTATTTACGCTAGGGGGCGTAAAAATAAATTACGTTTTCCCCAATATCTCCTCTTCTAAAATTCCGATTTGAAAAATAAAAAATCTTCAGCGTGTACAGCTCCTGATGGAAAATCTTTTGCATATAATTTCTAATTTTTGGTAAAGAACACTTTGGCCACTAGGTTGCGTAAGTGTTAATTTTTTGCTTCCGATGTATTTGCCATAAAATCTGAGCTTCTAAAATCTCGATTGAAAAAATTCTTTCATGGACCGATGCCACTCACGTCAATTAACCGTTCCGGAATATTTTCTTCTTAAAATATTGCATGGCTTCTCCGCCAGTGGGCGTAGATCTCTGCTTCTAATGGTCCGATTTGAAAAATTCTTTCTCTGTTGGATAGAGTTTCCGGTGTGACATGTTTTTCATATAATTTCAAAATTTTCAATTAATTCATAGACTTTCCGCTAGGGGGCGTAAAGGGAAATTGCGTTTTCCCCGATATCTTTGCTTCTAAAACTCCGATTTGAAAAATGCTTTTTGCACCGAATACAGCTCCTGATGGAAAATGCTTTGCATGTAATTTCTAATTTTGGTAAAAAAATCGTTTTGCCACCAGGGGGCGTAAATCTTAATTTCCGCAGCAAAATCTGAGCTTCTAAAATCTCGATTGAAAAAAAATTAGTTTGTGGACCGATACTACTCACGTCGACAAACTTTTTAGAAATATTTTCTTCTTAAAATAATGTATGGTTTCTACGCCAGGGAGCGTAGATGTATATCTTATTTATGTCAATATCTCTACTTCTAGGAGTCCCATTTGAAAAATTCCTTCTTTGTTGGATAGTGTTTCCGATGCGAAAAGTCTTTCATATAAATTCAAAATTTTCAAGTAAATCATAGACTTTCCGCTTTGGGGCGCAAAGGTAATTTTCGTTTTCTGTGTTATTTCTGCTTCTAAAACTCCGATTTAAAAAATTCTTCCTGTATCGCATACAGCTCCTGATGGAAAATGTTTTTCATATAATTTCTAATATTTGGTAAAGAATGGTTTGGCCACCAGAGGGCATAAGTGTTAATTTCTGCTTCTGAAGTATTTGCAGCAAAATCTGAGCTCCTGAAAACTCGACTAAATTTTTTATTTCTTGGACCGATACCGCTCACATCAAAAAACCTTTTGAGAATACTTTCTTCCTAAAATAATGCATGGTTTCCCTGGCAGGCGGCATAGATGCATATCTTATATTTGTCCATATCTCTGCTTCGAAGAGTCAGACTTGAAAAAATCTTTCTTTGTTGGAGAGCGTTTCCGCTGCTGCGAAATGTTTCTCATATAATTTCAAATTTTTCTTAACGCATAAATATGCAACCAGAGGGCGTAAGTTCACGATTCTGTTTACAGCAATATCTGCGGGATTAAAAACCCGATTGAAAAAATTCTTTCTTCTGTCAGATAAAATACGTCGAAACTGGAGTGCTGAATGGGAGCATATTGTGTTTTCGGACGAGTCCAGATTCAATTTAATGCATCACGACAGGCGAATCCTTGTTCGCAGATACCGTGGCGAACGGCATCTGGAAGGCTGAATTGTGCAGCGTCATACCGGTCCCACGCAGAGCTTGATGGTCTGGGACGCTATTGCGTTTCATTCAGTCACGCACTCGCCTACTACGCCTCACAGGCACATTGAACAGCCAACGATGATACATCACGGAAGTGTTGGAAGCTGAATTTCTATCCTTGCTTCAGACGATCCCGGGAGCCGTTTTCCAACAAGACAATGCCCGACCCCATGTTGCTCGTGCTGTGCGAGACGTATCTGTGCGCATCAAGTCGCTCGCCAGATTTTTGGCCCAGATCAGATCAGATCATATGTAGAGGATTTTAGGAAGGGAGTGTCTGACCTCAGGTCTTAAACAACCCTTAGAAATAGGAAGCTAAGAGATTTGGGCTAGGGTGCCAGATAGGAAAGTGACACGGAAGCGAAGTAGAAAGGGGAGGAAGACTCCCTTATTTATTACCGGGGGGGATACCCGGGGTCCGACGGCTTAACGTACCCATCCGACGCATGGCGGATATTTAGTAGATCGAGGGTTCGTACCTTCCTGGGATCGAACCTGAGGTCTTTTCTGTGGCAGTCACGAACGTTGCCCACTAGGCCACCCGCGGCCCAGATTTTTGGCCTATAGAGAACGTCTGGGGTGTCTTCGCGCAGCTACTGGCGCGCATGGCCTCGCCGCCTGTCACAACCAACCAATTGTGGATGCGTGTAGAAGAAGAATGGAATGCAATACCGCAGACGACCATCCAAACTATCTTTCATTCGATCCCACGGCGTGTAGGGTCGGTTATCATCGTCCATGGTGGATTGACTTATTACTAATTTTTGGCCTTCCTCATCACGAACCAGTATGTAATTTTGATCGTTTGCAGCTTGTACCATAAATAATCAATCCCATAAATTTCATTGTGATGGCTTGTTTCTTTCTTGGTGCTGCAATTTATATTAACAGCAGTTTATTTTACTGCATAATTGTTAAGAATATACTGTATAACCTGTTCTTTTTGTACTATTATAACACTCTGTGTTTTGTATGTTTCCAACGGAAAGTTAAAAAAAAAAAAAAAAGGGGCGACTTCAAATCTTCAGATTACATTTGGCGAAAAAAAATAATTTGGAGAATAGATTGGCGAAAACTTTAAAAAAGCCAGAGCGACCGCTGGTTATATATATTGTTCAATAATTTTAATCCATTTTGTTGCGATATCTTCTATTGTTGGCTCATCACAGTTTGATCTATACATTTTCTTTGACCAGCTTCTGTATTTTTTTTGCGGTTTCGCCACTTAAATATGTGCACTTTAAGTTTTAGTTCTTGTATTTCATTACAAATTTGAAGATGGTAGAATGTAATTTATATGTATATTGTTACATTAAAATCTTGATGATCATCATTAGGCTTACAGTAAAAGAACGTTTAGCACCATGTTTAAACGATTAGACGAAATTTATTTAAATAGAAAATAAATAATTCAAATTTTATTGTAAAACCGTGTTAGAAGTGTATCTGTTTGTTCTGTGATTCGTTGGTTCCAGAAAAAAGGTTTACGGTCATTTCTCTGAACTTCGAGCGTAATATTTTCTTTCCTTTCTTTTTTTTTTTTTTTTTTGGATTCTCTCGCTCTCTCTCTCTTTTTTAATGTCCGATCGCCTAAGGTGTGTTTGAAAAATGGGAGAAGGAAGAATTGTTCTTCTTTACAATGCCGAGATTCCTCGAAATAGTCTGACACACTTTTCGCGGCCTTCACTTGCTAAGGAAAGAAAGTGTTTGGGATTAAATTTAGGGTGCAGTGACTTTGATGTTATGGCACGTACACGGTCATCAGTATTTCGACGTGTATTTTTACTTGGGAAGAGGTGTGCATGTTCATTTTACGTTTTTGTTCGCAGAATAAGCATCTATCGGACTTTATTACGATGGCGTGGTGCGTATGCAGTCTTGTGTTTTCATCATCGCCTATTTCGCAGAGCTTTGTGACCCTTCGTTTCGGGCACTCAGTTGTTCAGAAACCAAGCCACAATAGTTCATTTTTTATTTTGTTTGGGATATTTCGGTAACTAATTTTAGGAACGCTAAGAAACGTACTTCACCGAGGTTTAAATTCTGTTTTTATCCATTGTCATCTTCGATAACTGGAATTTCTCCTTCAGACGAAGGAATAGAAGGGTGACTTTGGAGTTGGCCTAGATAGATGTCATGAGCTGACAGACGGAAATTAAGTTGAAACTGACGTTGACAGATTGATAGGTTCGCCCCGTGATCGAGTTGTCTGTGGAGTCTTGTTTTCTTTTACTGCCAGGTCTGGGTTCGAATCCCTATCAAGACACGGAATTTGTTTTTTTCGCCTGACACCGCCCCACCGCATTCCTGTAACTAATGGCTGTAATTAAGGACGTTATCTTGGTGACTCAGTGGTGGATTCTGACTCTTTGTCCGAGTGGGCCCGGGTTCGAGTTCCGGATGAGGCATGGGTGTGTACTTGTCTTACGGCACTGGCTCTCTTCCTTCCGTGGAGCCAGTGTCCTCAAATTAATGGCGGGCGACTCTACCTATGTCTTAGATGCTCATGAGGAGTTATTAAAAAGCAAACCTGATAGGCCATGAAATACGGGATTGCACCAGTATACAATACAAATTTGGAGTTGTGATTCCGTCACAGTTGGTGTAAATTATGACAAGAGTGGTAAGTCAAATAATGTTCGAAAACTTGAAAATTTCATCGTCCTGGAACGGGAACTCGACCCCCTCTCCACGACGATGAAATTTTCAAGTTTTCGGACATTATTTGACTTACCACTCTTGTCATAATTTACACCAACTGTGACGGAATCAAAACTTCAAACCTGATACGATTATTTAAAATAATGCATTATAGCTGCCATGCACCTATTTAAGTAGTACGGAAAAACTGATATGCTAACGCAAGATTTGTGAAGTGTTCCTCATGTTCACTGTGATCTGAGTTATCCCGATGACTGTCTGTCAGCTGCCCCCTGCATGAACATTTCACAATACTTTTTGTTGATCTGAGTTATCCCGATGACTGTCTGTCAGCTGCCCTCTGCATGAACATTTCACAATACTTTTTGTTGATCTGAGTTATCCCGATGACTGTCTGTCAGCTGCCCCCTGCATGAACATTTCACAATACTTTTTGTTGATCTGAGTTATCCCGATGACTGTCTGTCAGCTGCCCCCTGCATGAACATTTCACAATACTTTTTGTTGATCTGAGTTATCCCGATGACTGTCTGTCAGCTGCCCTCTGCATGAACATTTCACAATACTTTTTGTTTCTTTATCAACCACCATGACCAGCTCATAGGGTTATGAGCAGTCGCGGCTGTCTCAAATTGAAGGCCAATGGTTCCAGGGAAGGAACATAACCAGCGCCATCAAATAGACACACCACCCATGCCTCCTTCGGGACTGGACACCGGGTTTGACTCTGAATGATCAGAAGCCAGAGCCGAAGACCACTCGAACACTGGGGTGGCTTTAACAATACTTGAGCCAGCACATCAACTACTTAAATAGGTGGTTGCGTGGTCAAAGGCGTAGGTTTCTGGCTGTTCGTCCGAGCTGGACCCGGGTGAGGCAGGGCTGTAGTGGAGTGGAGTGTATCTTACTTGGGCTTTCCTGGAACCAGTGGCCCTAAATCGGGACGGGCGACTGCTTATAGCCCTTAGAGTTTGTCATGGTAGTGGTCAAACGCCGAAGCTTAAAAATAAAAAAAAGCAAAAATACCCGGGCTCCTGGTTAATTTTTCGAGTTGGGTCCGGGTTGGAATCTTGATGACTTGGATGATGTGTTTGTCCTACGGCATCGATTCTATACTTTCCCTGGAACCAGAGACTGTAAATTAGGGACATAGGCGACTCTCTTAGTCTTTAGATACCCATGTCGGCCGTTAAATCCTTAAAAATAATAATAATAATAAAAAGAATGTCAGCACAGAGCCTTGTCCTGATGTGGGACATGTGAAAGCTTTTTTTCGTTAGGGAGTTTGCTGCACACTTGAAAAAGCACACTGGCCATCAGGTCAAGATTTCCATTTGGGTCCAGAGTTTTCTGTTCGTTTCGAATCTTCTGGTGTTCTTATTTTTCAAATTAATAAAATCTTTGAAGAGAAAAACGGCACATCGCTGTTTAATTTTTTTCATGAAGTTGTCCTAGTAAAGCTTCTCCATGTTTTCGTCGTTGTATGCAAACAGACATGGACCTCAACTTCTTCACGATTCCCAACATCTTCTTTAGTTAATAACATCCTGGGCCACATTAGCCCACCGGGATACCGGGACATTTCCCGGTGGACCTTTCGAGAAATGGCCCACTTTCTTGTATTATTTTTGTGTAGATTTTCGGAACGGGCAAATAATTATATTGGTGTTTATGAATAATAATAGTTAATTTGAGCTTTATTTCTATCGGAAAAGTAATTTCCTTAGGAGGAAACTTCCTTTTTTTACATCCTTCTTTCTCTCTCTCTCTCTCTCGAGCATTTACCCTGAAATGACGTAACAATGTTCTGTGAGAAAAGTTCCGCCGGACCAAGCACACCGTTATAAAATTCCACTAATGGCCAAAATTGTGGAAACCTTCTGAAAAAGTATTTCTGAGGTTTAATGTATTATAATGTCATTCTTTTTTCACCTACTTTTCTTATGATTTCTTCATAACTGTAGCCTTCTTCACACAAAGCTAGTATTTTACATCGCTTCCTACGTAACCAGTCAACTCTCCACTTTGCTTGCCATCTTATTAAATTTCACAGCTTACTAAGTTATCAAGGAATAGAAAAATCCGTGAAAAAACGAGTGGCCAACTTGATGACACTCACACAACTGAATAGGAGTTCCACGAGGGTTGTACCGAAAGTAATGCAAAAGTGGGCATAACTTTTTTATTAACTGACAGAGGTTGTTCAAATTGCACATGTTGGTAGAGTAACTCTTTCTCTATACAAAGGTACTATTCAACATAGTTTTCATCTCAAGCGATGCATATGCGCCATCGTTGAACCCAACTCCCGAATCTTCTTTGAAAAAATTCAGGTGTGGTCTGTCACCCACACTTTGACAGCCACTTTCACCTCGTCTGTGTCATCAAATCGTTGTCCCCGGAGACTGTCCTTCATTGGACCGAACATGTGGAAGTCGAAGGGCGCCAGATCCGGGCTATACGGTGGATGGGGGACCACCGACCAGCCTAATTTTCAGATCGCGTAATTTGTTGCCAAAGATGTGTGTGGTCTCGCATTATCATGGTGAATGTGGATCCTTTTCAGGTTCTTGTTCGGTCTCTTCCTCCTTGTGGCTTCTTAGTCTAAGCTTCGTGAGTGTCACAATGAATTTGCTCGCTGATCGCGGTACGGCCACGTTCCAGAAAATCAAGGAGAATGTCACCCATGTCATTCCAAAAAACAGTCTCCATGACTTTCTGTGCTGATCGCTGGCTCCTGAACTTCTTTCTTAGGCTTTGGTGAAAAGGTGTGACGCCATTCCATGGACTGATTCTTCGTTTCCGGATAGTAAAAATACGTCCATGTTTCATACCCTGTCACCAGATCGAAAAAAACCCAACGTATCTTCATTGGCTTGAAACGCTTCCAGCAGATCACAAATCGGGTGTCAACGCCGAGGTACCCGCTTTAACACACTTCCCGATACCCTAAGTCTTCCACCATCTTCTTTATGGCATCGTGACCACAGTGCAGTTGTGCAACAAGCTCACGTATTGTGACCTGTCTCTCCGCCGGAATCAATTCATCCACTGGCTGACGATTCGTGTCAGTGGTCGCAGGTGATGGTCTCCCATTGCGTGGTTTATTTTCAGCGGTGGTTCCCCCTTCTTTAAACATCTTCATCCATCTATGCACATTGCTCTTGTCAATGGTGTCATCTCCGTAAACATTCAGTAGCCTTCTGTGTATGTCGGGCAGTCTGCACCTTTCCTTCGTCAAGAACTCAATGACGGCACGTTGCTTCTGCTTGGAATCCATTATTTACGCGCAGTGAAGAAGAAAGCTTACTGTAGAGGAAGAGTTACTCTACCAAGTTGTGCGATTTGAGCGACCTCTGTCAGTTAATAAAAAAGTTATGCCCACTTTTGCATTGCTTTCGGTACAACCCTCGTATTATTAGCTCTGACACCTGGAAACAAGAACTGACTCATACTAACACCTTATTAATTCCATACTGTGTCATAATAACACATGACTGGCTCTCCCAACAATCTGTCTTATTGGTCAGTTTCGAGTTGAGGAAATCCGCTTCATGTTACATAAGGCAATTGTGTGTTTTTTTTTGTTTTGTTTGTTATTTGGCTATAACCTTTGATAGAATAAAGATAATTCAACACAATTTGTTGTATTATATTCTGTATTAAATTATATCTTTCTAATGATGTATGATTTTTATGGTATTATTCTAAAAAATAAATAAATGATGTTATGAGCCACCAAACCTTAGAAATACAAGTTTTCCTAAAAGTTTCCATAATTTTGGCCACTAGTACAATTAAACTAAAGCTAACTACTATTAGACATAGATTGTTGAACTTGGTATGCCCTACCGTCCGTTTGTAATCTTGAAGGATACAGTATTATCCATTGTGATAGCCCATCATCCCATCCATTTATCCACAGAATGGCACAGAGCACAAAGCGATTCTCCCTTAGATATATTCCGAAATTCGAATTTCGCCTAAATTTATGTTAAAAGAAACAACAGGCTATTGCTACTGGTGCTTGAGTTAAGGTGGTTGGTTTTTCGTAGGCCCAAAATAAATGTAGACAAAAAAAAAAAAAAAGTAATCTTCTCTGGGAGGAGACACTAATGGCATTGAGGCAGTAGGCAATCAGTTACCAAGTAAATAAAAAAATTAATTGCGAATTTCACCTTTCAGAATGATCTTTGTAGCGCTTTAATTGGAAATGGGGTCTTCAAGAGATTTCTTTTTTTTTTTTTTTTTTTTACAAACCGAACTTTTTAATGGAAAGGAATTGTCTGGTTCAACAGCCCGTTCTATGAGCGAGATCTGATGCTATACATTCAGTCACGTAAGGATATTTAAAAAATTAAATTGTTAAAATTTGTGCATGACTGAATTCGTTTTTACAATGCGTATTTCAACATTTTACTTTCATGCGAGATCTAACAGAATTTTTTTTTGATGAGGGAATTTATGAGGTAGGTGTGTAGGTGTACCCTTTTAGGAAGGTGTGTCTTTATAGTGGCCGCAAGACTAAAATTCACGGCCTGGTTTGGTCGCCCCAATCCGCCCCTGATAACATCGTAACTGTGTTCCATGAAGTACTTATAAATAAGTCTTTGTGAATTTTGATATTTTTCATGTTGTTGAGTAGGTGCACTTAAAATTTAGCCTTGAGATATTCCACAATTTTTAATTATGGAAATACCCATAATATTCTACAATTTATTTACTTATCTCAACTAGCGCAGAAGTTGATTTTATTTGTGCAGTATTTCTGTAGTTCCATATGCAAGGAAGTACTTCCTCTGGATGCGGAACTGCATGAACGACTCGTGCAGTGTTTCTGCAGATCCAATGAAAAATAAATAGATACAGATATTGATTCCAGGAACATATACCAGAATTCCCGGTGGATACCAGCAACAGCAGCGATGTGATTCATTATTGTCTCCTCCTTCTATTGAACTTTTCCTTATTATTTTTTTTAGTAGTCACCAGGTTGAAAAAGTTTGACTTTTCAAGAGAAAAAAAAATACGTAATGTAGAATTTTTTTTTTTTTTCATTTTAGTGCAAATTATAATTTTATTTGTAATTATAACCAATTCACAGCAGATAGTGAGTGACTTCCCACGCCATAAAGTAAAAAAAAAAAAAGAAAAAGAAAGAAAAAGTAAATCGGTATGCATTCATTTCCCCTACGAATTGGTGGTTGGGTATGTGTTTGGATGAAGGAAAAGTGAAAAAGGAGTTCAGACCTGAAACCTCATCTGCCGTTGTCCAGTCCCATATGAGTTTCAGTCGCATCTGTTCGTCCATTAATCTGACCGTCCGTTTTTATGAAGGCCGTTCAGGCTGGGTTCCACTATAGATCATCCATAAAGTTGTAGGTTATTGGTGTGTGATTTTGATCACGTGCTGTTTGTTATACAGTCGGGTGTCAAGTATCACAGCGGCTGTGGCGGGAAGGATTTTAAAGAAATTTATTATGTTAGTTTAATGGGTGTGTTTTCACGGGGGACACTGGACTCTTTAATACTTCTGGAACAGCATGGGGATGCCACGAGGTATTGTAACACCATTGATGACGAGGCACATCCATACATGTGCAGGGTACTTACTTCCTGATTGAGAGGGCTACTTCCAGCAGGATAGTGCGCCGTCCCAAAAGGCTCGGAGCGTCCCAAATTGGTTCCAGCATCGCGACAGTGACTTCAAAGTACCCTTCTAGGGTGTATCTTGACGTCATTTTCTTCAGCGACGTACACCTGTGGCTTTCTGTGTACCCACTGTTTTGCCTTGAAGCCTCCTTGGTTCCGTCTAGTATTTCTGACTCTTGTACTCGACTCAAGAACCTGTTCCAGGCCTAGCTAGTGGAAGTCTTATTGGTGAGTGGGGTCTGATCAAGTCTGATTGGATGACGAGTGACTTCAAAGTGCTAAAATTTTCCCCAGAACTTAACCGGATCGAACACCTGTCGAATGAGATTGAGATAGCCAATCTCAAAGATCCTCCTTAAGCGAACATTCGGCATTTGACGGACGCCATCACACCCGCTTGACTGAATACACAGTGCGGCAATTATATAACGAGACTGATTATTTTAAAAACATCCTGTAAAACACACGGGTCGAGAAAGTATGGATTTTTGATAAGTCATTTGTCAGCAATGCGGTACCAACAGCGTTTGCGTGAGAATTGCGCAGATGATTATTTACGCTGTGCATGACGTTATTCGGTGTAAGAACGTTGTCACGGCTCTGTCATGGAGTCATGGGAGCGCCGACAGGGGAGGGGGCAGGGGTCAATTGACCCCCTGTAGAATTATTTCCCCCTTTATTTTATTTTATTTTATTTTATTTTATTTATTACTTTTTTTACACTCACATAACTGGACCACAAGGAAAGATGGAATTTGGGGCGTTTAGTTTAATATCCCATTTTTATTGGAAATTTGGAATTGGAAAACGATAACGTGAAAGCGGGAAACCTAGCAAATTGTGAGGTAGTATGCCCAAGCAAGTTCCGCTCAGGGTGGTGTTTGCTGAATTTAAAAGGCTTGGTGTGGCTATAGCGGGGCCCTGCTCGACACTGTTCATTATTTTGAAAAAAATACCAATGTACATGATAATACATGACTAATACTAATGTTGCCGCGAAAATTCTTCTAATTTCGGGCACATTGCTTTCGGTATAAAAATACTCAAATTCGGGATTCAAATACCAAATTAATTGTTTTAATTATGTTAATTAATTAACATAATTAATTATGTAACTGCTGAATTGGAGTAATGGGTAATTAGGTGAAAGAAATATTATCCCAACCCAGGCCGCATAGGGATTCGCTGTGTTCTTTTCTTTTCTTTTCTTCACTTTCCCTTCCGCGAGGAAAAGGAGATCTAAATTGCAAGCGTCAGGCCAGGTGCAAAACTTCGCAAACGAATCGAAAAGTATTTTCTTCTATTCCCGGCATGTGAGAAGCAACAGCATTGCGAATTGCATATTGCTTCCTCAACTAACAATGGCGCAATGGTGGCTATACGGCGGAAATTTAAGAAAGAATCTTAAAGCTGGTAAGAAGATAAGGCTAGGCAATAAATGTCACCCAAGCCTGGTGTCGGAACACATATTTCAGTCGGGCATACGTGCCTTCGAGGTCTTCAAATTTTAAAAGGGTTTGCTGGGATGCTCCGATATATATATATATACACTGACGGAAAAAAATCCCAACACCACGAAAAAATAGTTGTAGAGTAATGAAATGGCGGCAATACATTTGTATAGGTAACATATTTAATCGATTAAGGTTTCAAGATCACAGCTTATTGTAAGAGCGAAAAGAGCCATTTTAAATGTGAAATGCTGGTACACTAATAACCGGTGTAACCGCTAGAATGTTGAATGCAAGCACGCAAACGTTCATGCATTGTGTCGTACAGGTGCTGGATGTCAGTTTGTGGGATGAATTCCATGCCTGTTGCACTTGGTCGATCAATACAGGGACGGTTAATGCTGGTTGGGGGTGACGCTGGAGTTGTCGTCCAATGATGTCCCATACGTGCTCGATTGGAGAAAAATCTGGTGATCTAGCAGGCCACGGCAACATGTCGACACTCTGTAGAGCATGTTGAGTTACAACAGCGGTATGCGGGCGAGCGTTATCCTGTTGGAAAACACCCCTGGAATGCTGTTCATGAATGGCAGCACAACAGGTTGAATCACCAGACCGACGTACAACTGTGCCGTCAGGGTGCGTGGGATAACCACGAGAGTGCTCCTGCTGTCATAGGAAATTGCTCCCCAGACCATAACTCCAGGTGTAGGTCCAGTGTGTCTCGGCCGCAGACAGGTTGGTTGCAGGCGCTCACCTGGCCTCCTTCTAACCAACACACGGCCATCACTGGCACCCAGGCAGAACCGGCTTTCATCAGAAAACACAACAGATCTCTACTCCGTCCTCCAATGAGCTCTAGCTTGACACCACTGACGTCGGAAACGGCAGTGGTTTGGAGTAAGTGGATTGCACGCTACAGGGCGTCTGGCTCGGAGCTGTCCTTCAAGTAACCGATTTGTAACAGTTCGTTGTGTCACTGTGGTGGCAACTGCAGCTCAAATTGCTGCCGCAGACGCGGTACCGTGCGCCACTGCCATACGCCGTACACGGCGGTCTTCCCTCTCAGTAGTGCCACGTGGCCGGCCGGAACCCGGTCTTCTTGAGGCAGTACCTTCCCTGACCACCGCTGCCAACAATCATGCACAGTGGCTACATTCCTGCCAAGTCGTTTTGCAATATTGCGGAAAGAAAGTCTACCTTCTCGTAGCCCTATTACACGACCTCGTTCAAACTCCGTGAGCTGTTGATAATGGCCTCTTCGTCTTCTTAAAGGCATTCTTGACTAACATCAACACTCTACGTCGAATCTCAACGATAACTAACGCTCACGAACGTTACAGGGCTTATTTACAGCAAACCTGCTTTGCATGTTCCGAGGGCGCTGCTAGCGCCACACGTATGCGCCGAGCGTGAAATTTGCATAGACGTCATCTTACAGATGTCCTCTCACCGCCAACCAACTGTCGTTTATCTAACACAACCCCTTCTTGGTGTTGGGATTTTTTTTTCCGTCAGTGTATATATATATATATATAATAATAATAATAGAACTCAACAACGGATTGACAGTTACGGCCAAATAAATTTTTAAAGGGCTTAGTTAAGCAGATGGTCAGCAGGCCCAGAGAACATCTGCTCAAAGTAGCCACTGGCCGGCAGCAACTGGATAAGCGGCCACTTGCGTACGAGGGGGGATCCAGAAACCAATGAAGGGGCAAAGGACGTCTTCTCGAGGTAAGGACACGCCGCGCAGAAGAGCGGTAAGGAAAGCGAAAACTAAAATAAAATGAGAAACTTGGAAGTTTTTTTTTTGGGGGGGGGGGTGAACGTCGGACGGTCGCAGTATTTTGGTCGGAGTGGTATGTGGGCATTTTCGTTGGAAGTCGCAGCTCGACGGCAGCGGTAGGCAAGAAATTTCTAGCTATGCGGGGTTCCAGAATTCGGTCGTCACGGAGGCCGGACGTTTAGACAACTCCAGAAATTACAGGAAGAATTTTAGAAATCTACCGGCTGTGTTTTATCCACGGAGGATACCAGCCAAAGCCTACGGCCATTAGACAACCAGCGCCTTCCTCAACCGCCGGATCGGGGCAGCACAGCAGAAGTTATGTTTAGGGTAAGACATCATCCAATTATTTCAATCCCTTGCATGCTGAGTATTCAGTGAATAGTTAGAAATGAAATATTATTGCTCACCTCGTACTAGTTGGATTGTTAGGGACGTTTGCAGTTCTATAATACGCAGGCTAAATCGTAACTTCTTTTTGTAGAGATGTCTTATTATAATTTAAACTGGTCCCACCATTAAATTGTACCTAAATTGAGAACTATATACACACAAATACATTTTATATTTCTTTCTTTAAACAACGTGTTTTTCTTCTTGCTGCACTGCAAATGAGTACGGGCGTCTGTGTATTAGTTTAATTTGAAGTAATAGTTTTATTTCTTCACAGAAACCCCCATTCAAGCATAAAACTGAAATGTTAGTTTTTTAAATTCAATTTCTTTGCGGCATATGAGTTCTTGCTACAACCTCGTACGAGCTCGTATGAAACACAACGCTTTTAACTCCCAACGATGAGACTGGGTCGCCTATACTAGGAAACCCAATGTCATCGTTGCCAATTTAGACGATCGAAAATCGTTAACAAAATTTATGCCCTCAAGTTCCCCAACGGGACTTGGCGTGGTGACACTAATATAAACTTTATTCAAGAGCAGCATCAATTAATCATAATAATAATAAATAGTGTTCTAGTGTAGTAAGTGAGTAATAGTAATAATCTTTCATTTTCACAAATTACTGTTTTTTACATATTAGCCAAACCTTAATTAATTACACTTGACTCCCCTTGAAAAAATTCCTGCAGGCACCCATGCATGGAGCAGTGAGCAAATGTCCAGTTCTGTTTGAAAGTCGGCGAAACTGCATGTGGGACAGTTGAGTTGTTGCGTGATGTGCTGTGTGTGTGTGTGTGCTATAGAGGACAACCAGAAACTCTTAGAAAGGTAAAATTTTCGTTCTTCTTCACCCCCGGATCAGCAGATTTATTTCAAATCCCATAGGCCTTGAACAAAACATTTTGAGCGGCCACTTCGTACTGTCTTAGTAAGTAGTCCCTGTCAAGTTTTGAGCTTAACGGATTTCAGTCGTGTTGTCGAATTTGGGTTGTTATACAAATAAAGACTAATTTGGTTACGCATAAATTGGGCTGTGCGTAATGATCTCATTCGTGGAACGCCTTCAGTGTGCACTGACTAACTTTAGTGCCGTTCAGAAGCATTCCAAATAGCCATGGCTGGCTTTTTAATGACTTCGCCCCGTTATTGTCACCTCGACCAGAACCGCAAGTTTCCGGTTGCACTTCTTGGTATCTATTTGTAGAAAGTCACGTGTTTCAACTTAGATTAGCGATCGCCACTCTGTCTTCCTGAAAATACTGTATTAATAAAAACAGTTCTGGCAAAAGCAGAATATAGTTTATTGTTTCGGTAAAACAAGAGATTGCTAAAAACCGCATAAAATGCATTCTGTTTTTTTTTTTTTAGCAGCGCGACTCATGATTGAGCTTGGTCATAAACAGACGTATTTTTTTTTTTTTTTTTTTACTTGTGATTCGCAGATGCTAGTCAAAAAAGCGCCCTGACGATGTAGATCACCATCTTGTGAGATTCCAGAAAATTTAGAAAAAATTAACAGAGAACTTTGGCGGTACAGTACGTACTTGGCTGGCTATTATGACTTATGGCCGTGACGGTACATGCGAAAAGCTGACTGTTACACCGGGCAGACAAATAAAATACAGTAGTCCCATAGCGAGCACGTATGTGAGCGCACGAAGAAAACAATAATTGTGTACCCCTTAACTTACACGACACCAACGGGTAAGTGCCGATAGATAGATGGCCATATCCATTCGCCGCCGTAACCTTTAAACGTTTCCAACCTAAGCGGCTTTGGTTAACAGATTGAAGTTTGAGATACTTAAATTTAACTTACTGCCCAGGATTAAACATTTTGTGTTTCCTGAACTATTTGTAATAAAACATTTGAAGCATGCAAATCAGGGGCTATTCAGTTCTTGGGATGCAGTTCATAGCAAAACAAAATAATTATAGTATGTATGTACAGGGGTTGTCCAAAATAATGGAAACACCTTGAAACAATAGGTGTTACGTACCTAATATGGTGTAGGAGCACCCTTGGAATTTAAAACTGCTTGAATCCTCGTTGGAATGGACACATACAAGTCCTGGATGGTGGTAAGTGGTATGTTGTACCATTCTTCCTGCAGAAACAGCTCCAATTCCTTGAGAGACGCCGGAGGAGGATAACGGGATCGCACTATGTTTTCCAACACCAACCACAGGGGCTCAATGATGTTTAAGTCCGATGATTGTGCAGGCCATCCTCATGTTCCTCAAACCATGATTGAACAGTTCGACTTCTGTGAATCGGGGCATTGTCATCTTGAAAGGTGCAATCCCCTGACGGAAACAATGCCTGCGCCATTTAATGCACATGGTTGGCCAAAAGAGTGACATAGTCACCGCTAGTGATCCGTCCGTGTAAGGTGATAGTTGGACCTGCTGCAAGCCACGAGATCATGGCCCAAACCATTACGGAACCGCCCCATGGTTCACTGTAGGAAGGAGGCAGTCTGGGATGTAGGCTTCTGCGGGGGTTTTCCGCACGTAAACCCATCCTGTGGTGAGGAATAGTGATAAACTTGATTCATGAAAAAACAAGACATGTTTCCAGTTATTAGCAGTCCACGTTTTATGTTCCTGGCACCACTGTAGTCTCCGTTTCATATTCACCTGTGACACCAGAGGTTTTGCAATCGTAGCTCTGCCATAAATATTTTCCTTATGCAATTCCCTTCGCACGGTATGGGTCGACACAGGGTTTTGGAGATGTGCATTAAGCTCAGCAGTCGTCGCCGTGGTCTTCTTCCTTGCGGTCACAATCCTCTTTAATGTCTTCCTGTCTCTCGCAGTGAGTTTCGTTTTCCTTCCACAGTTGTGTCTCGCACATGATGTTGTGCCGTGAACATTGTATGCTGTCATGGGCCTTCGACACGGTACCTCTCGATATCCCCAATACCTGTGTCACTGCGGTTACCGACGCACCAACCAGACGGGCTCCTACAATCTCCCTCTTTGGAACTCCGACAGGTCACTCATTGTGCCTTCACCTGAAACGAAATTATGAAAACACCGATTTACAATGCAGTCCCACAGACCCTTGAGACTGTAAGCAACACATTTTTACAAAAAAGTTGTAGCTACATGTTCGTTTTACTCAAAAAGAGCACATACCAAAGTAGCTGTTTTCACTGAGGTGTTTCCATTATTTTGGGCAATCCCTGTAGATCTGGTAAAAATCTGTAATTTAACGAAGGAAATTTAGTTCGCATACATATTAGTATTTTAACGCCTATTTCTTATTCTGTGCCATAAAAAAAATGGAATTCGCTAGCTATTTTTGGTGATTCATTTCGCAAATTAACGCAGCATATTTCTGCAACAATCTTTTCTGTGAAAGGACGCGAAAACCCCTGAATTTTTCGGATTTTTCGTACGCTAGAAAAATTCTGAATTTTTAGAAACCTTTCAGCAGTTTTTTTCGTATATTGACGGTAAATTGCCGTGTTTAAGATTGTGTTAACAGAAATTTCTGAATTTTCAGAAACCTTTTCAGCAATTCATTTCGTCTGTTAAGGGAAAAAATTGTTCTCACTTTTTCCGTACTCATATACGACGGAAAATTTGCGGCAATAGGAGCGATTAGGGAGAATATATCCTCTGGCTAGGATACAAGCTCTTACCCGGCGTGGCGTAGACGGATACTGTCCTGAGGTACAGCATGCCAGATGGTGTCCAAATTGCGGGACAGTTCACCAACATTCGGGAATGGGCGTAAGTGGCGTCCCATCATGTCCCAAACGTGTTCGATCGGTGAGAGGTCGGGCGATCAGGCTGGCCATGGAAGGGTGTCGACATTACAGTGGCAGGCCTGGGAGAGCCGTGCCGTGTGTGGCCGGGCATTATTCTGTTGAAAAAATTCTCGGTGATGCTGCGACAGGAATGGCAATACAACAGGTCGTAGAATGTCATTGACGTACCGTTGAACTGTGAAGGTGGTAGGGAGGACTACCAAAGGGTGTCCAGCTATCGTAGGAAATGGCTCCCCAGACAGTCACTTCTAGTGTGCGAGCCGTGTGCTGTTCCACGGCAAAGGCGAGATTCGTGCGCTGGCCGGCTCGTCTCCAGAGACATATGCGCTAGTCATCGGCGCCAAGTGCAAACCGTGATTCATCACTCACGACACCACTAGACATTATCCCATGCTGATCGGGCCCGACAGCACAGCAACCGGTACCGACAATGCTCGCTGGTAGTCCCCGTACCGGAAGTCGTCTGGCAACGGTCCGGATGGCCACTTCCGTACCTGTTGACAACGAAGCATGGCCACTTCCGTACCAGTTGACGACGCAACATGTCCACTTCCGTACCTGTAGATGACGCAACATGGCCACGGATGGTTGAGAGAGACGAATTCGATTCTGTTCGTGCGCCTCTCGCAATCGCTCGATCCTCGCGTTCTGTCGTTGGCCTCGGCCGTCCACTGCCTGCGTGCCACTGGGGTTATGCCCTCCTCGATCCAGTGACGCCAATATCGTCCGATTGCCGCTTCGCTGCGACCCAAATGCCTAGCGATACGGCGACTTGACCAACCTCCCTCTCTCAGCAGCCCATTTATACGCCCTCTCTCGAAGTCGCTCAACTGCTCGTAATGTGCACGGATCCGACGTCGAGGCATCCTCAGAGTCCGTTGAGGTTAATGCAACCGCAATCCTCTGTCACAATTGTCCCTGCGTGCGAGCTTTTGCTCTTGATATTCTCTCCTCGATGCGCGGTTCCCATGCGCTGTGGCGGACCACTATTTAGTCATTCGTCGTTATTTTTTAATCGTTTACATATTCGGCCCTGTGGTGCTTTCATGCGAATTTCATGAGGATCGAACGACTTTCTCGGAGTGCTTGTTCTTTTTTGCCGAATACTAAGAAATTAGAAGTATGTAACGGTGTTCTTTATTCTAATATCGTATGTTTTATTCCATTATGCGTTTTTTTTTCCCGAGGGACTATAAGAGGTTGCGTTGTAACTTTGCTTCTCCGTGTGAACGTGTTTCATAAAATGTGCGTTTTATAACGCGTGTGAATTCAGTGGGATTTTTCGAGAGTGTTGGCCCTGGGGGCTACCACACCGTTTCATAGCGAAATTACAGCTTTAAAATCGTAAAAATTAAGAGCTGTTTGCGTCACAGGTAGGCAAATTATTTCGTGTTCGTGCGAAAATAGAAACAGCATATGAAGTGCGCCACCTTATTTTAGCTAGTAGTCTATGCGAAAGCATTTCATTTTCAACTTAATTATAATATTTGTAGCATGTTTAGAAGAGCTTATTATGAACGAGAAAAAAAAATCAATTACTGGTGAATAATAATTGTTTTTCTTTCTTTAGATCACGCAGACGTCTGCTATAACCTACTTCTGTGCTTGCAACTCGAAAAGGAATTCTGCGGTTTATTTATTTATTTTAATTTTTTTATACTGCATATGCGGTAAATCTCACGAAATCGCCCCATTTATGCATATTTTAAATTATTTAAACGTGTTTTTTTTTTCAACATAAAGATATCAGTTGGTTTCGTTATCATTTGAGTTTGAGATATACATATAGTTCCATAGTTCTCATTAAATGGAAGGTGTTCTCCATAACTATGAAAGAAATTAAATTCTTTTATTTGCTGCGTTTACTGCGTTACTTCTGTTCTCTGCGTATGCGTTTTCCGGTGATTGGTTACGGTTACAAAAAAAAAAAAAACAGGACTTAATTACCGAGTGTTCAAAACTTCTTGCTTCTGGCCAATTATGCGCGTTGGCCTGAGTTCGAATCTCCGATGAGGTCTAAGCGGTGCGCATGTCCTTCCCTGGAACAAAATGGTCCTAAGATAGGGACGAGCTACATCTTATATAGCTTTAGATGCTCGTGAGAGTCGGTAAATCCCGAAGAAAAGAAAAATTATTTGTAATGTTAATATACTGTGATGTAAAAATAGCCAATGCCTGTCCCCGTCGCCGAGTGGTTGAAGGCTCTGGCTTTGGATCAGTCGTCCGAGATGGGTCCGGGTTCGAATCATGGTGAAGCGTAGATGGTGTTTGTTATTTGTCATACAGCACTGGCTCTCTCCCTACCCTGGAACCGGTGGCCCCAAATTAGGGATGGGTGACTTTATAGCCCCTTGAGTTGCTCACGGTGATCGTTACGCTTTCCTCCCCCCAGTAGCAAACTCAAGGGCTTTGGTATCATTTCCGGGCAGTAATTTAGTTCAATTTCCAAGCCACTCGATTAGAGTTAATACACAATTTTTCTCAGACAGAGTAACAGAGAAGTGGTTCCCAAAGTGTGCGCCGCGGCGCCCGGGGAGTCGCGGCTTCCTCACAGGGGCGCCGCGAAATATTACAAAATTTTCAAAATTTTATTTCCATTTTTAATTAAATGTGATAGGATGCCACATCGCGACATCTAGCGGACTTGGTGCAAACCAATAACTCAGTAATAACTGTTTGCAGCTAAGCTTCTACAAATGGTTACTAGATGGCGCTCTACAACAATGTTACAAGCTGAGCTTTCCCCCCGCACGATTGCCGCACGACGGGCGCACGTCTGCGTTCCGCCATCACCCCCTTATAGTGTGTTCCGCCATCACTCCCTCATGGACTACCGGAAGTAACCTGAGCTTTCGCACCACCTACCGAAGTTACCGGAAGTAACCTGAGCTTTCGCACCAGCCTCCATGCTTCTGATAAACATTTCTCCCTCTTTCTCCGGGCGTCTAGAAATGAGACTCTCCGTCCAGATTTTTCAAGAAGGTCTCCAGATCCATTAAATATACTCATCCGTTGTCATTTGTGACTCATTTGGCGGTTAGCAGTCTGTTATGTTGATGCTCTGTCGCTGAGTTTCGGCGTTTTTAAGCTATCGGCGTATCAACTGAATATTGTTGTGATTAACTGAATTGAAGTTTTTGAAGTTTTTCTTCTCGTATGTATTTTTTAAAATGGATCGGTTTTTACTAAGCTTTGTGAAAGGGAAAATAAAGAGGGCACACCGTCAAATAGTGGCAAGAGTGTGAATAAGCCTAAATATCGAAAATATGATGACAGTTATTTGGACTTGGGTTGTACGTAGACAAAAGTCAATGATGAAGAGAGGCCGCATACATAGTGTGTACTGTGTATGAAAGTTTTGGCGCCAGAGTGCATGCCACCAAGTAAGTTGAAACGCCATTTAGAAACCAATCATCCCAGCATGCTTAGTAAATCTCGTGATTGCTTTACGAGAATGTTACAAGAGTTAAATCAACAGAAAGGTAGATTTAATAAGCAGGCATCAATACCAAGCAATGCTTTGCTAGCATCTTACAAGGTGGCACATTGAATCGCAAAATGTAAGAAGCCTCATACCATCGCAGAAGAATTCTACCGGGTGTTGTAGATATGGTGAACATTATGATCGGTTAGTCTGCTGGGAAGCTGCTTTCAAATGTGCCTTTGTCCAATAACACCATCAGTCGCAGAATACAGCACAAAGCGGAGGACCTCAATGATTAATTAATTGAAAAAATGAAAGGCAAGAAATTTGGGTTGCAGCTGGATGAGGCCACAGATAATAATGTTGCTCACTTGATTTGCTATGTATGGTTAATAGATGGTAATAACATTGAAAAAGACCTTCTCTTTTGTAAAAGTATCACTGGTAGTGCTAAGGCTCAAGACTTCTTCGAGATGCTTGATACTTTTATATCCGAAAATAATTTGGTGTCTGTACTGATGGTGCTCGTTCTATGTTTGGCTGTTATGGAGGATTGCAGGCACTGGGTTTTCGGCGGTCGCTGTGATAAAAACTAAGTATCGCGCGAAAATCAAAGTAGAGAAGGAAATAAGGGTGGCTGTGTCCAGTTTGATTACAAGGTTTGTGAAAATGTGCGGCGATCAACAGTCTCATCCATCCCACTAATTATAATTATTTAAATTTTTCAATTACAATTTTTGTTTATCTTCAATACGTGTTTTATTTATTTTTACCTAAGTGTACTTGTTAGAATTTGACATAGGGCGCCTTGGGAAAACTTGGATTCAGCAAGGGCGCCGAGAATCGAAAAAGTTGGGAACCACTGAACTAGAGCATAAGGGCGAACATGGGATCGATTCAGAACTAGGGTATGTACCGTTAATGTTCGCTGAAAGAAGTGGAACAGAGTGAAAGCATTGCAATTCTGTAACGATAAGTCGTTTTAGTAAAGGAGTGTCTGAACCCAGATCTAAAACTGCCTTTGAAGGAATCAGAAGTTAAGAGATGTAAATAAGTGGACTGTACAAGAAAGAAAAAGTAGGAGGATCAGGGACAGAAAAGACAAATCTTTAAAAGCAACTGTGCCACCAGTACCCGGAGAAGGAAGGCAAAGCACCCGACAGGAGGAAACAACAGCACCCAGGGCACCACAACAACCACCCGCCATCTCGGCGAGAGTGAAACTCTTGGAAATCTCGTCCGTAGCTTCTTCGGTACTTACCGTCACTCACCAACCTGAAAAGAAAAGATGAACCAAGTACAGAGGGTGAGTCGAAAGTTTTGCAATATTTGGATCACTTTATGTCTTCATACGTACCTTCACGACTACCATTCAAAGTATAGGCCATCGTGTTGCGCCGTCTTTAGCCATCTGTCTGCCAGTTCTTTGATATCGCGGCAGTACCAGTTCTTGTCCTTCGAGACGAAGAACTCCTTCACACCAGCTGCCACCTCGTCCTGGTTGTTGAAAGGCCACCCGCGAAGGAAGTGGGCCATGGGCCGAAACAAGTTATAATCCGACGGGACAAAGTCCGGACTGTATGCTGGGTGTGGCACCAGTTCGATGCCCCAAGTTCCTAGAGTTTTGCCCGGGTCGTTCGTGCAGTATGAGGCCGAGCGTTGTCCTGCTGTAGCAGAGCGCGCTTCCTGTTCATCAGTGCCGGGCACTTCTTCTCCAACACAGCATGCATCCGCTCCAGCTGTTTAGAGTCGAGATTGGCGTTGATGGTCCGACCGTTTGATTGAAGTACTCCATTTTATTAGGAGGTCCCCGTTAGTAGGGAATTTGAATACTCCGACAATTTTCAGAGAAAAATAAGCAAATAATAACACACTGGTAAGGACGAAGAGGAGAACTTAGCATAACAGCGGAACGAGCAGGCAGAACGGACCGAAAGACCACTGAGGAGATAGACTAGGGTTCGGTACGGTAGGCCATGCGTATATATGCAGCATGACGTGCAGGGGGGGTAGGGGGTGTCGGGAGGGTATAAAGCACACGGGCGGTGTACGCTCAGCAATTTGGTGAAAGCTATTGCACTGTGTACATCGGTTTGAACGACGTCGAGTTGTTGCCACCGTGTGATATGGCCAACAGGCAATCCAGTAGACGACATCTGGATGATTTTACCCGAGGTCACGTCATTGGGAAGTTGGAAGAAGGTCGAAGTGTGACTAGTGTGGCTGAGGAGTTCGGGATCGCTCACAGCATCGTTTCACGAGCTTGGAGAGCATTTCAAACGACAGGAACAGCTGTCCGAGAGTTTAACACTGGTCGTCCACGAGCAACCACGGCGGCGGACGACCGGTATATTTCCCTACAGGCGAGAAAAGACAGACGGCAGACAGCGGGAGAAATCGCAAGGCACATGCAACAGACAACTGGACGTCCGTTATACCGTTTTACTGTGGCCAGGAGGCTTCACAAAGGTTGCCTATTTGCACGCCGACCACTATGGTTTGTGCCATTATTAACGCCTGCTCATCGGAGACTGTGGTGCCAGGAACACAAGAACTGGACACATCAGCAATGGGGTCGAGTTCTCTTTACGGATGAGAGCCGATTTAGTCTGATCTGGAGAGAGCAGGAAACACGCAATCACACCTCCAACATCATCGAAAGGGACCGGTTTGGAGGTGGCGGAGTTCTCGTTTTTGGCGGTATCATGCTTGGTAGCCGTACTGACCTCCACATCTTCCAAGGAGGTTCAGTCACTGGTGCCCGCTATTGTACCGAGGTTCTCCTGCCTCACGTGCGTCTGTTTAGAGGTGCTGTGGGTCCTGAGTTCCTCTTCATGGACGACAACGCTACACCTCATCGTACATTGGCTGTCACAGAGCTGTTGGAGAGTCAAGATATTCAACGCATGGATTGGCCTGCAAGGTCCCCGTGCCTAAATCCAATCGAACACTTGTGGGACCTTCTCGGGAGACCTTGCAGCACGTCACCAGCCGCCAGCAACGATTCCGCAGCTGCGATTGGCGCTACAAGAGGAATGGGCCGCGATGCCTCAACAGCTCCTTGACAATCTCGACCTCAGCATGGACAGACATTGTAAATCCTGCAACGCAGTTAGGGGTGATCATATCCCCTACTAAAGACTGGATTCTTCTTGGTAGCCGCCTGTTACATGGACGTTTCTGTCTTCTGTCCAGTTGTTCTCGAAGCTACTTTTTCAATAAAGTGCCGTTGTATGTTTTGGATTCCTTGTTTGGACGGTTTTGCTTACTTGTCCCATATTCTTACATCTTGGGAATGTTATGGTATGATTTGAGTCGATGTGGAGCACTTCTGCACGACGTTACATTCGAAAAATCGTCTCGTCCTTAATTTTTGCACGCCAGTGTATATATATATATATATGGACGTAAGGTCATATATATATGGGATGTAAGGTCAGGTGATGCGTAACACCACAGTCTCTCCTTGACAAATGTCAACCCCGCCTTCTCGTGGTACATCCTGTTCCCACTAAAGGGGCTCTGACGACCGCCAATAGCGTTATAACTATACCATCGGGATTAGAGGAAATGCTATCCCACACTCACCAACCCGCTTGGCCAGCATGGTGAGTTATGGCCAAACCCCTCCAAAATGACTCCGCAACTTAAATCTTGGCCCTCAGTCTCCGGCAGCTGGAATGTACCTGGCCAAGGCAGCGGCCAGTGCGACATGAAGACAGAGGGTGCTAAGAATCTCCGGAGGACCGGACTAGGCTGCCATCTGATGCTGACCTTGTCTACGTATAATGGACGCTCCCTATCTTCTCATTCAAGGCTTCTTGAATTGGAAGAGGAACTACAAAGGATCAAGTGGGACATTGTCGGGCTAAGTGAGGTAAGGAGAAAAGGAGAAGATCTCATTGAACTGAAAAGTGGACATCTCTTCTACTATCGTGGGACTGATACTGGCAGAACTAGTGGTGTTGGATTTATAATAAACAAGAAACTGAAGGATAAAGTTGTAGAAGTTGAAAGTTCCTCTGACAGAGCTGTACGACTCGTTATCCAACTCTCGAGAAGATACCAGGCTCAGATTATTCAAACTTATGCACCCACCACAAGTCATCCTTAAGAAGAAAGTGAAGAATTTTATGAGGAAATTCGTCATCTAAATAATAAAGGTAAGCAGCACTTAAAGATAATTATGGGAGATTTCAATGCAAAAATAGGACAACGGCAACAGAATGAAACGTCAGTAGGCAAATTCGGTCACGGCAACAGAAACCAGCGTGGAAATACTCTCGTAGAGTTTGCAGAGGCAAAAGGGTTTTTCATCTTGAACTCCTTTTTCAAGAAAAAGCCACACAGGAAATGGACATGGAGACATCCAAATGGGACGACAAGGGAAATTGATTTTATTATGTGTAACAAAAAATTCGTCATAGAAGACTGCAGTGTGCTAAACAAGTTCAACACAGGTAGTAACCATAGATTGGTGAGATGTAAGATGCACCTCAACACTAAACTCGAACGTAGCAAGCTCATAAGACAAACAAAATGTATTGACATAGCCAACCTTAAAAAAACACCATAATACGTTCAAGTTGGAACTCAAGAACAGATTCTCTGCTTTAAAAGGCCTAACATCGGAAGAAGTGAATATTTCTGAAGTTAACAGAAAAGTTACCAAAGCTCTTATGGAAACAGCAACCAAATTAGCTGGGTCTAAGAACGAGTTGCATGTGAACAAATTATCAGGAAAAACCAAAATGTTGATGCAAAAAAGAAGAGAGATGAGGACAACTAAAGAAGATGTGACTTCCAAAGTGGAATATATAGAGCTATGCAAGACAGTACGAAAAAGTATCACTGAAGACGTAAGGAAATTCAACTGTGAACTAGCAAGGAAAGCGATTGAAAACAACCAAAGCCTAAAGATAGCAAAGGGACATCTTAGTAAGGGAAGAAAACAGATTATGGCACTGAGAAAAGAAGATGGTTCTGTAACAAGAAATAGAGGCGAAATTTTGACAAGAGTGAAAGATTTCTACTCCAAATTATATGAATGGGATGATGCATGTACTCCAGACATCAAGAAAGGTACCAGTACCAGAGTTCTTCCAGTCCTCCCAGCAGAAGTTGCACATGCAATCAAGAACATGAAGCGGGGAAAAGCTCCAGGAGAAGATGGGATTACTGTAGACATCATACAAGAAGCAAGTGGAGAAATCGAAACAGTACTCGCCCAAATTTTCACTCGATGCCTTAATGAAGGGAAGAGTCCTGAGGATTGGAACAATGCTACAATGATCCTGCTACATAAAAAAAGGTGACATTGAGGATCTGAGGAACTACAGACCTGTCAGCCTCCTATCAGTGGTTTATAAAATCTTCACTAAAGTTCTTTCACACCGCTTAAAGGTGACACTGGACATGGCTCAACCGAGAGAACAAGCTGGATTCAGGAGTGGCTACAGCACAATAGATCATATCCACGTATTGAGAGAACTAATTGAAAGAGCGAGGGAATATGAACTTCCATTGTGCATGGCTTTTATCGATTATGAAAATGCCTTTGATTCGGTGAAACCATCAGCAGTTACAATGGCCCTGAAATCCTGCGGTATTGAAGATGCGTACATTAATATTATTAATAACATCTATGAAAATGCAAGTGCAAAGATTCGGCTGTTTGAAAATACAACACACATAAAAATTGGAAAGGGAGTGAGACAAGGTGACACCATATCTCCGAAGCTCTTTAATGCCACATTGGAAAATGTCTTTCAATCACTGAACTGGGAAAACAAAGGGATAAAGATTAATGGAGATTATCTAACCCACCTTCGTTTTGCTGATGACATAGTCATTTTTGCAACTACCCCATCAGAGCTGCAGAGTATGATCCAGGAACTTGCTGACAAGAGTAAAGAAGTGGGATAAAAATGAATTTTCAGAAGACAAAAGTGATGTTCAATGCTTTTACAAGAAATGAAGATTTATCGATTGATGGAGAAAAGCTGGAGATAACAGACATGTACGTTTATCTTGGACAGCAGATATGAAGTGAGGGTCACATTGATGAAGAAATTAATCGGCTTCCAAAAATGGCCTGGAGAGCTTTTGGAAGAAACAGCATAATTTTCAAGAGCAATATGCCATTATGTCTTAAAAGAAAAGTGATCAATGCATCCTTCCAGTGCTAACGTATGGTGCAGAGACGTGGACCTTAACTAAAAGAGACATACAAAGGCTGCAGACAACCCAAAGAAGCATGGAGAGATGCGTGCTTGGTGTAACCAGGAGAAATAAGATGAGGAACTCGTGGATCCGAAAAATGACAAGAGTGGAAGACATCATGATAAGAGTTAAATCCCTGAAATGGCAATGGGCTGGACATACTGCCAGAAGGACAGACCATCGATGGACAGCCGAAATTTTAGATTGGATTCCAAGGGACAGGAAAAGACCCAGAAGAAGACCACAGGGAAGATGGGTGGATGAAATTCGAAAGTATGCGGGAGTGACATGGAGGAGACTGGCACAAGACAGACCGTTGTGGAGGAAACTTGGGGAGACCTTCGTCCAGCTGTGGATTGATAATGGTTGACAATGATGATGATATATATATATATACGTTTTGATCTTCAGGTTATTTTGCAACTTTCGTTTTAAATTCAAAAGTTTTTCCTTTGTTTTCAGCTTTGCTCTTCAGTATATATATATATTATTATTTCTGATTCATTATGTCACTCTTACAACTTGAGTTTTCTATAATAATCTTCTTTCTGTTTAATAATAACAGATGAAGAGCATGGGTCGGGCCAGGAAAGTTATGGATGCAAGCTAAATTGTTAACTAAAGCTTGGTCATACAACTCTGCGGAGGTCATGACATATATTTAAAATTTTTTTTTTTTCAGGTGGGCTTATTACTTGCATCTATGACTATGCAGAAACCCATTTCCAAATAGGTCTTTGTGGAAGTGAGAAAATGCAGAGTTTTTGCTGGTCCTTGATAAAGCCAAGGCTCAGTATTCTCGACACTTTCTACATTCAGTTGTTCTATTTTTTTCTCTTTTTACTCACACCGGTCAATACATAACCTTTTCTATGTTGTACTTGGTATGAGTCAAAATTTTTTTTTGCTTCAATCTCTTCTTAATAGAATGTGAATTCTGAATTTTCATAACTGCTGCGTTGCGCGTTTTGATCTTCAGGTTATTTTGCAACTTTCGTTTCAAATTCTAAAGTTTTTCTTATGTTTTCGGCTTTGCTCTTTTAGTAGTATATTCAGTCTCTTCTTAATAGAATATATATATATATATATATTTTACTCATTGAGACATTTCAGTCGATGTGGCACATAAATCGAAGGCCCCGGACTTCTGGAGAAAAAAGTCAATTTATTCGCCGAAAAATACGTATATCATGCGTATGTATTAAAGTGCTTAGTGAAATAGTCCTTTTTAAAGTTAGATTTATATTGTAATGTATTTGATTTCATTACAAATTTTAAAGCTTTGTAACAACAATTTGTAATGCCGCTGCATTTATTTAAGCTACACGGCGGCGGCGTCCCAATTTCGAAAGTTCACACGCTTCAACCAAATAATCCACAAGCTTTAGCTGTCGTCCAACAAGTAGACATTATTTGAAGGGAACTTGGTTTGTTATGCGTAACCTGATCACGTAGGTGTTTCTTGCAACACTGTCTGTAACATGACATAGCTTCTTAAGACTTCTTTTTATTGTTTTTCTTTTTTATTCCCTCTCTGTGTCTTGCGTTTCATTACGTGGTGTGTTTAAAAGGAGGAAGCTTGTGTGACGTAACATGTGAGGTGGTATTAGTCACCCACTGGTGATCTCCGGCACAGTTGACCTTGCTGCTCCAACATTGCGTGTCATTCATTTCCAGGCGGGCGGTCCTGTCCGTACCTGGCTCGCTGAAAATTGTGTCCCAAAAAGTCGCGAAAATTTCTAAAAACAGAGTAAATGTTCTTCTGCATCCAGGCTTTTTCTTTTATCCTTATTTTGTTGTCAAACATTGTGTAAATAATATAGTTATTTAAGGTAAAGGTTATTCAGCTGTGACTGAATAATCTATACTTTGTGTTCATTTAAAGTAAACGAATCATTCCACTTAAATTTCACCCACATTTAAAATAATTGATTCATGCACTAAATTTTTAAACGAAGAATACATTTTATAGTGTTGCGGGAAAATTGCAACAGCAAGAGAGAGTTTACATTTTCTTTAATATTTCAACTCCTATTGAAGATTTTGACTTCAAACAGAAACAGATTTCTTCGAAATCATTTTTTCTTCATTTCTGTATGATTGTTAACCATTTTATGCAGAGCCGGATGGTACTTCCGCTGGGGCCCGGGGTAAAATTTCATTGCGGGCTTTTGAAAAGAAATCTCATATTATAATAAAGTCGTTACGTAAAAATGTGATCCGTAAAAAACACACGCCAAAAGCTATTATTAAGAAAATATGTTTATCTCAAAGAAGTATTTTGCTTTAAACTTAAGAAAAAATCCCCACAAACAAACATAATATGGAGAGAGAGAGAGAGAGAGTAAAAAGTCATAAAATGTACGATTTTTTTTTTCTTGGAAGAGGGGGTTGAGGTTGCATTGTGATTCTTACAAAAACTTCCTTGCAAAATTATAAAAAATGTAACATCAACAAATAGCAAATATTTTTGCGTTGCGAATAATAAGCATCCCTCCAAAATAAACTCGTATAAATACATTCTTCTTCCCCGATGTGTTTTAGTGATTAAGTTTTAATGCAAGGCGTAGTAACTTTTTTTAAAAAAACCTTTATGCACGTATGTGTATGTATGAAACTTACTTTTTTTTTTTCCAGAACTGCTTTTGTAAGTTACTCTTAACGATTGGCCTGCATATATATATACAGCACAAAAATGATTTTCATGTTCTTCTTTTTATTTTTTAAAGTAGTATCAGTTTTTCTTTCTATTTTTTTTTTTTTTTTTTTGCACACATCGTTGAATATTTAAAAGTAGGGTGCCACAAAACGATTAAATTTAATTTGCGATTTCATGAATTTGGATAACATTTAGGTAGTTATGGTAACAATTTAAAAAAAAAATTCAAATTTTCATACAGTGAAAATCCCTCACCCCTTCCAAAGTTAAATATTTGCTACGCAATTGAAAAAAATATATTCTTGCTCCAATTATTAGTGTCTTCAGCCAACGAATTAGCTGTACTACTATAGGATTATGCCAACAACATTAAGAACGATAAGTCAAACAGATCGAGAAAAACAGGGGAGTTCCTTTAGTTGGAAAAAGTTAACCTCTCAAATTAAAAATCAAATCCCTAGGACACTATTTTTCGAACAACCCTCTCCTATTGTAGCTTTCTTTTTCTCAGAACTGGATTAAACTATATATGGCATTGAATAATTTATTTTCTTCTATTTAAGAGGTGGTTTAATGCTACATTTGTCTGTTCTGAGGGTTGCCTATTATTATTTCTGTATAATCTATCTTAGTGAATGCCTCAGTCACAACTACATTGCTATCTAAGCATATAACTATGGATAGATAAAACTGATTTAAAATGCATAAAAAAGGACAATTAAATAAGTACATAAATAAGAATCCCACTACTTAAGACGTATCATATCGTTTTGTACTTGTAGACTGTCGGGTAATCGAGTTTTATTCCCCTCGATCTCGTGGCAGAAAAAAATTCATAAATAAATCAGTTTCTTGGCAAAGAGTATTTTAGTATTTTCAGTTGCTAATGTCGCCAGACCGTTTTATCTTTCTTGACTATCGTGTACCGTAAATACGAGTAGTTCTTTATAAGCTTTGGTTTCGAAAAAATCTTTCTGATGACGCCACTGTTACAGGAAGTATAAGAAAAATTCAAAGCAAAATAAAAATTTTAGGGTAAATGCCTTCTAGTTCATTTTTGCGAATGCACCTTAATCATTCTAGTGACGAACTTGAATTTTTAGAAGTAACATTCCAAAAGTATTGTATCTTTTCAAAAAGTTCACTGCCTTCCATACCATAGGAAGATCCATTGTTCAACCGGTTAGGAAGTGTCGTGCAGTTCTTTTTCGTAAGTTTTGTTTTCTACATTCTTCAAAGTTGGTATACAGCTTAAGAAACCAAATACCCTTGTGTATTTTTTTAAATTTCGAAACGTGTATGAAGTCTGGCAGTGTCTACATTTTTTTTTAAAATATTCAATTTCAAACGAATCGTTACTTAGAGTTATTTAACGGTTCATCGTTACTTTCGCACGAGAAAAGTTTTTCTTGAGAGATATTAATTTTATTTCAAATTCAGCTATAATATTCAAAGAATTTGCTAAATACATTGAAACCACTGAATAGCGGTCACTACTCGTACCGGGAGAAAGTGCCGTTGTTGGGAGGTTAGGCTTAAGTTAACATTGCTAGGCCGTTGCGTTTGTGCAAAAGCAGAATAAATATGTGAAGCTTATGCATAATGAAGAAAACGTTGCAGTGCTTTTTCCAAATGCTGACTGCTGAATAAAACTGAATATATCAATTAAATAAATAAATCATGGTGTAGAGGATTATAAGAAAGCAGTGTCTGACGTCTGGTGTTGAACAGCCCTTAGAAAAAGCAAGCTAGGAGATTAGGGTTTCATTTTAGGAAATTAAAAAAGAAAAATGTTAGATAGTAAAGAGTAACTGCACAGTTAGCTGGCCACTTGCCATGGAGCAGGAACAGAGCCCACAGGGACCAAACCAAGAAACATCGCCCGCAAATGGCAAAATTCCAGGCCCCATCAACCACCCCCGCAGCCCCCGGGGGCGATTGGAGCACATGGAAGGTGCAGCTCGCCTCACGTAGAACTACACCTTTAACTCATTTTTCATTTACGCATGCCACTGTACTAGCCGTTGTCCAACCCATTCTGCCTTTAGCAATAAATATTCTTTTGTCCCTCTTGCCAAAATACCAAAGCAACTGCATAAAATCCAAAGGACAGGGTGTCTGTTAGATCTCCTTCCAGGCGGATTGGGGTGTCCGCTGACCACTGTTAAGAGTTTTCGTTGTTTGGAGGTTATCGTTAATGTTAAATCTACGGCAGCTGTTCGATATCAACCAAACCTTTCCATTGGTCGGAGATTACCGTCGTTCGGAGGTTTCACTATATTAGTTTTTAGAATTGCTTTATCATAACCATTGTTGCGATATTCAGCGTAGAACTGCACTAGATGTTGTAACGGCTGTGTTGCAGCATCCATGACAACGTAATTTTTTGAGGTATTTTATTTGTTATATGAACACGTGCCAAAATATTATACCATATTACTAGACTATGTAGGAACTTATATTTGTTTAGAATTTTAAAGAGAGACTACGCTTCAACTTTCAGAATTACATCCATGTCCGTGGTGACTTCAACGAGTTCAGTTAGTGTATCACCAACATCTTGAAAGCGAACAGCTCTTAACACTGTACAGACGACACTCCCATCTAGTTTCCAACAACAGTTTCTGAGAAATAAGTAGGATGTGCTTTTTGAAAACATCCCAGTGTGTAGCCATGGAGAGGTCGTTGGTGGATATCGAACAAATCTCAGTACTTGTACTAGGGAGGGAGATAACTTATTTGGAAAAGGGGTAATTGAAGCTAAAAATATATACAGTGAGTGATCACTGAATTATGGCCACCTACCTAATACTTCGTAAACCCTTCTTCCACCCTCAGTACAGAAGCTATCCGACGTGGCATCGATTCAATAAGATGGTATGGCCAACCAAGCTGAATCCGCCCTGAATGCAGGTATGGAGGTGATTGGTGTTTTCAGACGTTTGATATGCCGTTCGTAGTGTCTCACAAGTGCTCTATGGAATTGACATCGGGGTACGTCAAAGGCCAATGAATATGTTGGAAGGCAAGGCTGAACTGTGTTCCTCAAACCATTCCTGTACAGCACTGGACATGTGGCTCTGCGCATTGTCGTCTTGGAAGACACCGTCGCCATTCGGGAAAAAGTGCAGCGTTACTGGGTGTACAAGGTCAGCAAATAATTCCTGATAGTGAGCACCAGTCATACGTTGTTCATACCCCAGGGGTCCAAGTTTTTGCCGGGTAATCATGCCTCACACTGTACAACTGCCTCCATTAGCTTGCACTGTGGAGAACATGCAGAATGGATCGAGTGCCTCGTATTGTTCGTGCCAACTACATTCCGAGACAGTCTGCGGAGAGGACTAAAATATGCAACTCGTAAAACCAGCACTTTTTTTTTTTCCAGTCATCCGAAGTTCAACTTGCATGATCCTTGCACCAGGCGAGTCTTTGCGCCGATGAACCATGGTTAGGAGAGAATGTCGTTGGGATTGTCTGCTGTTTATAGCCCATGGTTGCGCGCGTGCGGCGCATTGTTATGACAGTTACTCTTCTGGGTTGATCTCTGTTGTATTGTGTAGTCAACTGTTGAACCGTTATGCGTCTGTTCGACTGTACGAGTCGTCGGATCCGGCGATCACCTCTCACATCAACCTTTCGCTGTCCTGTGCAATTTTGCCTTCGGGTCGTTGTTCGACCATTTTTGCGCCAGTCGTGATACACTTTTAACTACGGCGGCTCGCGGACAACCCACCTGTTCAGCCGTTTGGGAAGCGAGGCATTCGCTCTCCGTGCACCCACAAACTGTCCTTTCTCAAAGTTCTCCCTGATTTTTTTTTATTTTATGTTTTTCGGATTTGGTCCTCATTTTCAGTGTCTTTGGCAATAGCGATAAAAAGAGCGACTAAATATTTCTTCAGAACGTTTTCTAGTGAAATGCACGTTTTCCTGATTACAACAGATTTCTTCCAAAACTAATCAGTAAAGCAAGCATTTTTGTCCCCTCCCTTTTTCGAAGCGAAATAAAATATCAAAATCGGTACTTGATCTGTCCGAGATGGAACCTGAGCCATTTCCGTGACCTGTAAAAAATTTTTTCACGGTAGAGTAAACGATGCAGTACCGATTTTTGGTGTTTAATCTCACTGTTTTCCCATTTCTTAGTCATTTCCTGCTATATCAAGGGGCAGAGTAAAGCATTTTTTTCTTTTGTTTAAAGCAAAATTTAAGTTAAATGTTACGGTGCTGGTTCTCTCCCTTCCCTGGAACCAGTGACCCTAAATCAGGGACGGGCGACTGCTTATAGCCCATTGAGTTGCTCACGGTGGTCGTTAAACCTCCAACCAAAAAAAAAAAAAAAAAAAAAGAAAACGACGGAGAGTTGAAGTTCCAATTTTGAACTTTTAATCTTTTTGTAAACAAAAGGAAACAAATGCCTGCTGTTTTTGTTTGTGGATATAAACCGATGAGTCATTACATTATGACAACTCCCAGCCTAGAGGAAATGAGCGTGCCTGGAGACCGAACGGTGGCGCAGGTGAAGTTCACAGAGCAGTATATATGCAAGCCAAGAGGACCGGCTTTCGGTTAGTAGAGTGTTCGGAGTCAGAATGGGAAAAGCTGCCGATTTGATGGAGTTTGATAAAGGACAAATTGTGATGCCACGGCGCCTCGGAACTACGATCTCGGAAATAGCGTGACTTGTGGGTTGTTCACGTGCCTCTGTAGTGAGTACGTATCAAAAGTGGTGCATAGATGGCCAAACTTCGAACCGTCGTCCAGCCGTGTGACGTCCGCAGTTCATTGATGCCAGAGGAGAGCAGAGACTGTCGTGCATTGTTCACAGCAACCGCAGAGCCACAGTGCGACAAATCACCCGCAGCTACAACAGTTGTGATCAGGGTAATGTGTCACAGCACACGGTTCATCGCCGCTTTCTGCGCATGCCCATGCTCACTGCACGTCATCGCCAACAACGCATGAAATGGGCCCAAGATCATCGAGATGGATGTTTGGAAGAAAGTGGTCTGGTTTGACGAATCAAGATTCCTGGTGCATCACGTAGATGGCCGATCGCGAATACGCCAATTACCAATGGAGGCTATGGCATCTGGGTGCACCACTGTTGGGCGGAAACAGGCCGGCGGCGGTGGTGTTATGCTGTGGACGACGTTTTCTTGGGACACTTTAAGCCCCATTATCCCAATAGTACAATCCCTGACAGCTGTCAGGTATCTGAACATCCTTACGGACCAAGTTCACCCATTCATGGCAACTGTGTTCCCTGCAGGTGATGGCCATTACTAACAGTATAATGCGCCATGCCACACTGCCAGAATCGTCAAGAAGTGGTTCGAGGAACATGCTGGTGACTTTCTGTTAATTTCCTGGCCTCCAAATTCATGTACCTGACACGAACCTAATGGAACCTTTATGGTTCAACTCGGAAAAGCGGGTTCGCGCTAAATCACCACCACCCCGAAATTTATCGGAACTAGAGGGCCTGCTTTTCAAAATCGCTTTATTGGTATAACGAAATAAAATAGACGTTCAGCATGGAGCGTCTTACAAACAAAATTCATACTGGTAAAATCAATGATATTTACACTGCAATGAGAAATGTTGATGATACTGACATGCTGCAATTGAGCTAAATACACAGCAGGTCTAGGGAAAAACACCATAAGTTGGTCAACGTGTCACATGATACTGAAGGAACATATTTCCAGGTACACTGTATTGAAAACTTAAAACGCATGATAAAGCAGGCACAGGTTGAGCAAAAACAAAAAATGAAATAGAATGATAATTATATACATATGTAACATTCCATAGCGCAGGCATACGTAGAAGCGAAACGATGACGAAAGAAAAACATAGTATGACTTGTGCAACGAAGAAATATATACTACAATGAGAAATATTAATGATAAGGAGATGCTGCAATTGAGCTAAAAAAACAACAGGTGTAGGCGAAACACCGTAAGGTGGTGGCCAGCATGTCACATGACACTAAAGGAACATATATGCAGACAAACAGTATTGAAAACTTAAAACGCATGATAACACAGGCATAGGTTGAGCAACACAATGATGAAATAGGATGACAATTATATGCAGAGGTAACATTACATAGTGTAGGCATACGTAAAAGTGAATTAACGACGACAGAAAAACATTGTACAACTCGTGCAACTGAGACATTTATACTGCAATGAAAAATGTTAATGATAAGGAGATGCTGCAATTGAGCTAAAAACATATAACAGGAGTTGAAGAAACACCGTAAAGGTGGCCAGCATGTTACATGACACTGAAGGAGCATATTTTCAGGTAAACAGGATTGGGAACTTAAAGCGCACGTAAAACATGCACAGGTTGATCAAAACAATGGTGACATAGAAAGACAATCCTGAACATAGGCAACATTATACAATGCATACATACTCAATAGCTAAACAAAATAATAGAAAAACATGGAATAACTCGTGCAATGGATAAAATAATCTGCAATGAAAAATGTTGATACTAGGAAGAAACTGCAATTGAGCTAAATACACAACAAGTGAAGGAAACACATCATTGGGTGGCTAGCGCGTTACATGACGCTGAAGGAACATATTTGCATTTAAGCAATAATACAAACTTAGAGCGCACGATAAACAGGCACAGTTGAGCAAAACGGTGATGTAATAGAATGACAATTATATACATAGACAACAGTAAGCAGTGCTGACATACTCAATTGCTAACCAAGGTAAGAGAAAAACATAGTACAACTCGTGCAACATAGATAGCGCGTAAATTACAGCAGAAGGTACAAGTGAACACACTGTGCACACAAATGTAGTAGAAGTACAAAAATATTTCACTAAATGTAATAAAACACGACCAACGCCGTGAAAATGCAACACTCAGCGCCACATTCTGGTGCTAAAAGGAGAAAAAGTTCTAACAGATGGTTAGATTGAGGAGACCTGTGTCCACCGCAAACCACGGGGTCAGAGGTATCCACGTGGAATGGAAAGCTGCTTCTCGATGGCTGATGGAAGCCAGGCAATGCTCAAAGCGGAGACGTGATGTTAGACAGTCTCTGAAGTGGCACACAAGTGCCGAACTCGCCTGTTGAGGAGAAACAGGTGAAATACTCCGGAGTTGCTGATGGGACACATAAACTACGTGTTTGGCCAGTATAAAGAGATATGCACAAAGAGAGGGAAGAGGAACTGGTGGATTATCACGTAATAGAAGGTGTCTATAGGCTGTAAACGATAACTCTTGGGAGCAAGAGGAACTGGCAATCTTGAAGGCTTGATTGAGTAGAAGCAGTAGAACAGGACAATATAGGTAGACGTGAGAAACGTCTGCCTCCTGAGCGCAGAAGGAGCAAAGAGGAGAAGAGAGTAGAGACATACGATAGAGGAAAAACGGAACAGGATGACGATTATGGAGGAAAAGCCAGTGGGTGTTTTGTTCATGAGGTGTGGAGAGGGGGAGCGGGCAACGGCCCAAACGGCAGAAAAAGAGGTAGTAGGAACATCAAGTATAGGAAGAGCAGAGGGAGTGGAAATGTGCACTAGGAGACGATACAAAGATTTAGATGAAATAGAAACAAGAGGTTGAACCGTGTGAGCGTGCCGAAGGAAAAACGGTAGCGGAAGAGGAGCAGAGAGCACGGAGATCAGACCAAAAGGGGACGCCAAATCAGGGAAAAGAGATAGGATAGCAGAGTGCAGAGAGTCAAAGACGAAACGAGCAGAACGGGATGATAGAATTGCAGCTGGGAGATCGGCGAAAGGGCGCCAGGAGAGGTCAGGATTAGTCAGATCTTGAATGGTTACGACACCGGCACGAAGCCAGGAAGAAAAAGCAAAGCAAGGGAGGTGGGGAGAGTGGAGAAGAGAGTTGAAGAAGAGGGGTTCAGCAAGAAAAGCACAAGCGTTGAAGAAGGAGGGGAGCGCAGAAGGGGAAGAGAGCGACGGAATTTAAGAGCTTCAGAATAAGCAGGGGGAAGTTTAGAGGGGGAACAGGACAACGGTCCATAAGAACTAGAGTGGAAAAAGTGAAGTGGGGGTTACGCCTGGAGGCGAGAACGTATCTTACCTGAATTGCACATGCAACTGGAGCTGTGAAAAGACGGACGAAGTGAATGATACGGTGTACCTTATAGCTCAGAGAAACATCAGGAAGACCGGCTCCACCAAACGAGGGAGGTGCACAGAGCTTCGTGACGAAAAGCCAATGATGTCGCACCCACATGACCGCTGTAAGAAGGCGGGTGATCTCTTGAAGACAAAAGAGCGGGGTTGGAGCAGCTATCCATGAATGCTGACACATGGACAAGAGATATGTACGAGTGAGTCTCGCACGCTGGTGATAGGATCTGCAGAACTGCACTCGTCTCCAGTACACCGCAGAGTTGGTCAGACGAGGATGTAAACCGGTGCTAGTAGTTTCTGTGGCTGCACGTGGCTGTCCTATGTGAACTCCTAGGAAGCGTTGGGTGGTTGAAGACGACGAGGCACCCCATGGAGTATCTGTGCGGTTCCGCCACGCCCCGCACCACAGACCGGTGCTCTTAGACGTGTTTAGCTCAGCAGCAGAACAGGAGGCGTAGTCGGAGAACAAACGACGAAGGTGGAATTTTGATTCTCTACGAATGCAGACTGTAATGTCATCCGCATACGCAGAGAAAATCACTGAGTAGTGTCGTGTACTAGCGACTGGCGCTGGGAGTGTAGCTAAGAGGAAATGTTGAAGGGAACGAAGAAAGGGTTCCATGGCGATCGCAAAGAGTTTCCCTGAAAGCGGGCAGCCCTGCCAGACTCCACGCTTAAAGGGGATTGGAGCTGTAAGGAAGGATGCCGTCTTGACATGGAAAACGGCGTCCCTGTAAAGAGTGAGAAGAGAGTGGAAACAAAGGCGGAAGGAAAACCAAAGTGCAAATGAGTTTGTGTTAGGTAATTGTGTGAAACGTTATCGAAGGCGGAGCGGAGATCCAAAGAGAGAAGGGCTAAGGGTTCGGAGTGGGTTTGAGCAAGATGAATTAAATCACGGAGGAGTTGGATATTAGTAGAAAGAGAGCGTCCAGGAACAGTGTAGGTTTGAGAATCAGCGAGAATGTGAGGAAGGACGGAATTGAGACGGTGGGAAAGAAGCTTAGTGAAGAGTTTGTAATCCTGGTTAAGAAGAGAAATGGGGCGCCAATTTCCCAAGTCAAGAGGGTCACCCTTCTTGGGAAATAAGACTACATGCGCGTCTGTGAAGCTCCTCGGGAGGGTGGGGGAGGAGAGGGAAGAAAGTACGATAGAAAGGAAAAGAAAGGCCGTCCGGACCCGGAGCGGTTTGAGGGTTGAGAGAAGAAAAGACATCAGAGAGCTCAGAAGATGTGGGTGGAAGAGTTGAAGAGATAGCTAGATGTGAGGGAACCTGAGGGAGATTGGAAAGACTGTGAGAGAGAGTAGAGGAGGACAGGAGAGGAGCCTCACAGAACTTGGTGGCAAAAAAACTACGAACGTGAGAATATAGAGTAGACGGATCAGAAGTCACAACACCAGTTGGTAGACGAAGCTGCCGGAGTGCGTTGGTAGACTTGCGTGAAGACTCCATTAACGCAAGGAAATCATAGTTGCAATCCTCTAGGTGTAGGTGTTTTAAGCGAAAGCGTAAAAGAGCCTGCTGCGCCAGAGGTTCAAGCAAAGCTTTAAGATCTGCCTGAACTGCAGAAAAAAGTGGATCTGACAACCCGATGAGAGCAATCTTCCGTCGGGCGTGATCAATTTGCATCAGGCGAGATGTTGAAGCTGTAAAAGCAAGCTGTTTGATGTGCAATATGAGCTGATGTTTAACTTGCAGCCAATAAGTCAATGCACAGGGAGCTGATTGTATCCCAGCACGATGAGCACTGAGGAAAGAACGAATGGAGGCACAAAAAGCAGGATCACTGAGCAAAGAAGTGTCAAGTGTTCACGGACGAACTGTCCTAGGAAGCGATGCCGAAGCAAATACTGTGAGAGAAACTGAACTATATGATCGGAGGAGGCAGTGGGTTGTATTTGCGACTCAGTAATGGACGCAAGGAGCAAAGGTGAAATATAAAGGCGATCAAGGCGAGCAGTCGCTAGATGTTGGTTCCTGGATGATCTCCAGGTATGAGTAGTATCATGGGGGTTGAGACGGCGATGTGCATCGGTCAAGGAGAAGTCAGCGACGAGCTCTTGGAGTAAGGCAACTAGAGCAGTGCGACGTTCTCGTGTGGCTGGAGAGCGGAGAGACGGATTCAATGTACAATTAAAATCTCCGCCCAGGATTATTCGGTCGGAAGGCGAGACCGCAGACAGAGCTCGACGCAGGCGGGTAAACAATATTCTATGATGAAGACAATGCGATGGAACGTAGATATTGAAGATGTGAAAGCGGGTATCGTTGACAGAAAATGATGCGCGTTGAAGTAAATCTTGACAAAGGTTCCGAACCAAGAAGCCAGTAAGAGAGGAACGGAACTGTTGATGTAGGCCGATTGCTAGCCCACTACTTGAAGTAAGACGAAATGCGTGATGAAAGGCGTAATCGCTCGCTCGCCAACGATTAAAATACGTGGAGGTGTGACAGTTCGTTTCCTGGAGCAGTAAGACGTCCGGACACAGGGGTGAAAGATCCTCCATGACGAGAGCATTTGCTAGGGGGCTCGCAAAGCCTCGACAATTCAAGGTGGTGACCCTGAAAGTGGCAGATCCACACTTATTTGTAACTCTGCACGAGCGGCTGAGAAAAGCAATCTAAAGCGTTTGATGAGGGCCGGGACCCACGACTTGTAGGCGGATTGCCTCTGATGGTGTCGAAGGAACGCATCAATGATGCCCGCTTGAGATAGAACTGCAGGGAGAACTTCATACTGTCGTAGGAAGATGGTAGTAGCAGAGAAACTATTCGTATGGCAACAAAACTGGTACCAATCATCAAGGGAGAGAGGCTCCCACGTTTCGAAACAGTGAGCAAGGCGGTGAGTAAAGGCCTCAAACGAAATAGGGCAATGAGTGGAGGACTGATCAGATTCAGCAGCTGAGGAAGAGAGAGAGAGAGAGAGAGACGGTGCATCAGTAGTACCATCAGGGGGAACAAAAAGTCCAGAAGCGGACGGGGATTTTTGCTTCTTTCGCCGAGCTCCTGTGCGAAGTTTCGAAGACCTTTTAGCAGTAATCGTCGACACACGAGATGTGGTAGTAGAGTCAGAGGAAGGGTCCTCTTGGTCACCATCACCAGAGACCCCAACTGCAAAGGATGGCGAGCAATTCACACGAAGGTCATGGGAAATAGGAACTGACAGTGCTTGTCGAGATGTAGGAAGTAAGGGAAAAGCATCAAGTGAGGACGTATCAATCGTCGAAGACATCTGTTGACCAACGTCTGTAGGCCGCCCCGGTGGTGCAGTGGTCTAAGGCCCTGGCCTCTGATCATTCGTCCGTAAGGGGTCCGGGTTCGAATCTCGGTCAGGCATGGATGTTGTGTTTGTCTTACGGCACTGGCTCTCTCCCTTCCCTGGAACCAGTGACCCTAAATTAGGGACGGGCGACTGCTTATAGCCCATTGAGTTGCTCACGGTGGTCGTTAAACCTCCAATCAAAAAAAAAAAAAACGTCTGTAGTGCGACTTTTCGGTACACTGGCCTGAGGCGTTGTCGACGCTGAAGAGGATGTAGCAGGCAGTGGTCTCTTGGAAGCTGGAGGTGGTCTGGAAGCGCCCTGCGATGAAGATGGTGTAAGCGGGCAACGAGCGCGCTGATGACCTAACTCTCTGCACAGAGCGCAATCTTCTGAAGTAAGTACATCAATCTTATAGTGGAGTTGGCCACAGCAAACTGTAAGAGATTTAGGAAACTTGCGGAGGTGTTCCTCAGTTGGGAAAATAAGCCTGACGCTTCTACGGAAGCTCCGAACATTTTTATTGGCTGGATCCTTTGGTGCTGCGGAATGTGTGGTCACTGAACCGGCAACCCGTCCCCACTTACTTAAGGCTGTGCAAATCATGTCATTAGAAATCTCAGGGCCGCCCCGGTGGCGCAGTGGTCTAAGCGATGGCCTCTGATCATTCGTCCGTAAGGGGTACGGGTTCGAATCCCGGTGAGGCATGGATGTTGTGTTTGTCTTAGGCACTGGCTCTCTCCCTTCCCTGGAACCAGTGACCTTAAATTAGGGACGGGCGACTGCTTATAGCCCATTGAGTTGCTCACGGTGGTCGTTAAACCTCCAATAAAAAAAAACAACCTCCAATAAAAAAAAAAAAAAAGCCTGAAAGCAACGCCAGAATAGGAACGGGAAGGTGAAGCACTAGGAGAAGGTAGAGGCTTGGCGCTGTGTGTGTTTTTTTATTTTTTTATTTATTTTTTTTTTTATTTGAGGTTTAACGACCACCGTGTGCAACTCAATGGACTATAAGCAGTCGCCCGTCCCTAATTTAGGGTCACTGGTTCCAGGGAAGGGAGAGAACCAATGCCGTAAGACAAACACAACATTCATGCCTCACCGGGATTCGAACCCGGACCCGCCGCCCCGGTGGCGCAGTGGTGTAAGCGATGGCCTCTGATCATTCGTCCGAAAGGGGTCTGGGTTCGAATCCCGGTGAGGCATGGATGTTGTGTTTGTCTTACGGCACTGGCTCTCTCCCTTCCCTGGAACCAGTGACCCTAAATTAGGGACGGGCGACTGCTTATAGCCCATTGAGTTGCTCACGGTGGTCGTTAAACCTCCAATCAAAAAAAAAAAACCCGGACCCCGTTCGGACGAATGATCAGAGGCCATCGCTTAGACCACTGTGCCAACGGGGCGGCTTGGCGCTGTTCAAAAGGTCTGGAGCAATCTTAGACGGCTTGCCTGAGGGCAGAGCCATCAGAGACATCCATGACGTCATCATCTACCTCAGGTACTCGTGACGTAGCTCCACCAGGAAGAGTGGAGTCAGATAGCTGAAGAGTTGAAGAAGAAGACGCACTGGCATCAGGAGGAGGTCGATACTCCAGATCTGCATCAACGGACGCTGATTGGTCGACTTCGAGAGAGGGCTGAAGCGACGAATCAGGAGGAAGCATGATGAGATCGGCACTCTCATCAGGGGTAGCCATTGCCGATGGCAAAAAAAAAAAAAAACAACTATCTGGTCGAAAATGAAATGCTTATAACGAACTCAAAAAAGTACTCACCAACTCGGGAGACGTCAAAAAAGAAAGGCACAACCTTCACCTTGAAGGCACGCTCGAAATAAGAAGCACAACACACTCTTAATAAATACAGTAGCCAGTCAAACACGGAGCAAACTCAACCACGTTGCGGACAAGGACCGGCTGTTGACATTATGGTACCGGATACCCCAGAATACCTATCGTCACCTCATCGAATCGATCCATGCTCGCCGAGTGGCCGCTGTTTCGTTGGCTAAAGGGGGTCCTACAGCTTATTAGGTAGGGGGTCATAATGTAATGACTCATCGGTGTATAGCTAGAAGTGACTAAGCATTGAAAAACTGTGCATTTGCATAGAAACTGAAGATAAAGAAGTTCTGATGTCGTCGTCAACTCCTGTAAAACTCCTTAAAAACTCCTTAGACTTTCAAAAGTTAGTACGAACTCTGGTAAAACATTATTAAAACACGTGGAATTTCATCTTTCATTTGTACGTTCCGAAATATTCTTACAGGGTTCGCACGGACAACTTATGGAATCCTGGAAAAATCTTGGAATTTGATTTCATATTTTTCCAGTTCTGGTCCTTGATTTTCATATTTCTGTGAAACGACCTAAATTAGTCTTGGAATTTTTTTTTTTTTTTTTGCAATGGTGGGGGAAAAAAATGGTCGAAATGTTTGGGTTGATTGCGTCACACTTTAAAAAATAAGTGGTGTGAATTCAGGGAAAATATCTTAAAATTACGTGTAGCAAAGTTACCGGTAGGTAACCGTCTTTTTCAGAAATTTCCGTTTTTAGAAGTGCTCGTTTATTTTAACTTCCGTATTTTCACAAATTTTCCGTAGTTAGAAATTCTGTTTATTTCAGAAAGATCCATTTCAGGTTTTTCCGTTTTTAAACTGAAATTCCGCAAAACCGATGACCCTGCATTTTTTCAGCCCTTTCCCCAGATAATCCTTCCTCTCCAGCCAGGATTGAACTCGCGCCGCTTAGACTGGTTGAACATGTAACCTATAACCACTGAGCCACAGACACTCCGAAATTCGAATCATGTACTTCGTAAAACAAATTGCGCGACAATGAATTTTTTTTTTTTTTTGTCATTAATAATTACGAGAGATTTAGGCATTTTATTTTCTGTTGGTGCTTATTTTTTTTCTGAGTAGGCTTTAAATATTTTTTTTTCTGTAGGACTTTTCACAAATTAAGCATTTTTCATCCTGATTTTTCGAAGCAACAAAATGCTTTGTAACTTGATTTTTTTAAACTGACAATGACTTTTAGTTATTTTTAAAATAAGTAAAATGTACTTTTCGTAGTATTATTTCACAAAAAAAAAAAAAAAAAAAAAAAAAAAAAACTAAATATAAAATTTACTCTTGATAACTATATTAGCTTTTGTCTTAAGCTGTCCAAAGACTGATACACAGACATCGTATAATTATCTGTACAATAAGTACACGGTTTCTTACAGTAACGCAATACACTGAAGAGCAATTGAATTAGAGACAGCTGGCGTTATGCAAATGTGGCGCTGTGGGCGGCCCCGTAAACGGAAACGACATGACGTATGTAGCGATCCGACAATATAAGGAGTGATGCGACGGGAATCAGTAAGAGTGGGACTCAGTATGGGTAAGACGAAGGATATAAGCGCATTTGATCGTGGGCAAATTGTCGGGGCCCGACGAATGGGTCACTCCATCTCGGCAGTCGGGCAGGCACTGAGATTTCCACCAGCCACTGTGTCACGGGTGCACCGTGAATACATCGAATCCGGTAAAACCATCGCTGCAAGGACCAACTGCCGTGGACAACAGCGTGTGGATGAGCGGAGTCATCGTCGGCTAGCTCGCATTGTAACAGCGGATAGACGGGCCACAGTGCAAGAAATCACTCGGCAATTTAACGCTGGTGCACAAAAACGTGTAAGCAGCCACACCATCCAAAACCATCTCCTCGCTATGGGGTACAGAAGCCATCGTCCCACGAGGGTACCGCTGCTGACCGCACGTCACAGGGTGCAAAGATTAGCATGGGCGCGGGAACATCGCCACTGGACCCTGGACTGATGAGTCGAGATTCACGGATGGTACATGCGGTTGGCAGGATACGAGTACTGCGCAAACCACATAAAGCGATGGATTCTTCTTGCCAGCAGGGTACCGTTCAAGCTGGTGGGGGGTGGCATTCTCGTCTGAGGACTGTTTACATGGACTGAAATGGGACCCCTAGTACGTGTGACTTCGTCCTTCACAGGTCAACGTTACCGGGATATCCTGGACGACCATTTGCTCCCGTTTGTGCGTGTTCAACATCCCACTGGGGACCTCATCCTGCAACAAGACAATGCATTGCGCCATCGCTCTCGAATTGTATCCGAATGGTTGAATGAACATTCCACCGACGTGACCTCGCTTCCTTGGCCAGCGAGGTCACCTGACCTCAACCCCACCGAGCACATCTGGGAAGCCATCGAGAGAGATGTTCAAGGCTCTGACCCCCCTCCATCAAATCTTCGTGAACTGTGGGAGTGTGTTCAGGAGTCGTGGATCCGTATGGCTTCCCAAAGCTTCCGGTGTCTTGTCGATTCCATGCCGAGCCGAATCGCCGCCGTCATTAGGGCGAAAGGTGTTGTTACACGTTACTAGACAGGTATCTCTAATTCAATTGCTCTTCAGTGTAAACGATAAGTAGCTGATGCATCTCAAATAGGGGAAAGGAGACGAAGTATCCTGTGCCACAATAAAGAAAATCCATGCGATATGCTATCCACAATATCCGATCTTGCTACGGAACTTCGAAATTCGACAGACGATTGAAATTTAATCAAACCTCGAGTATTTTCACCAATCGCTCCTTTCATCGGTAATTTCTCGTCATACGGATACAGAAACATTGTGAACGGAGTTTTTCCGTTTATATACAAAGGGCATTGCGGAAAGGTTTCTGACAATTCAGAATTTTCCCGTGGTACGAAAAATCCGCGAAATTGAGGTTTCTTTCTGTCATTTCAAGGAAAAGGTTGTATCAGAAATATGCTTCGTTAATTCACGAAAGAAAGGACGAAAAGTGGCTGGTGAATTTCAGAAAACTTTTTACATTGCATTTTATACTAGCTCCCTACTGGCGTCTGTTCGCGACGACATCACTTCGTTCGTTGGGATTGTGAAGACGTGATGTCATGTCTTTGATCGCTGGAGTCCAAGATGACTAAGTGCCATATTTCCATCCACCTTGGTTTGTGGTATAGCAGTTGTATGCAGTCAGAGACGCAAGAGCGTGTGGAAATCTTCCCAGGATTCCAAGATGGCCGATATTTCTAACACGCGCTTTGCATACTGAAGGAGATTGATATCTGGCCTCCCTGCCGCTAATGTGCTCTGAAATAGGGAATCTTCAGTGCTATTACAAAAAAGTGTTTCGTGTTATTATCATTGTTCTGAGTTTCAGATTGCATCATGTATAAGTTTTATACGGGGAAACTTTGCCACTTCATTAAATGTGTAACACACACTACAGAATACTCTGTAACAGCAAAACAAAGCCCATAGGACTTTAAAGGAATTCTAAATACTTATTAGTAAATTTCACTCCAATTTGCAGTAGATAAAACAAATCATTATAATTCTAGCTAAAATGTAAGCAGCTGGAATTTTTTGATGAACTCCTGGGAAACCCATGGAAAAGTCCTGGAATTTATTTTCTGTAAATTTGTACAAACCCTGTAATATTGGGTTTATATTTTCTGTAAATGTGTACAAACCCAGTGTATTTTGTCAGAAAACAAAACAAAACAAAACATAATACAAATTTGGAAGATGTGAACCCGTTGTTTGGTGTAAATATGACATGGATGTTAAGTCAGATAATATCCAAAAACTTGAAAATTTCGTCGTCCTGGAGCAGGAATCGAACCCGCTTCTCCCTGATAGCGCCTGACTATTCTAACCACTACACCACTCGAGTATGCTAACAACCACTACACTACCCAGAACGACCAAGTTTCAAATTTCCGATCGGAAACTTGAAATTTGGTCGGTTTTTTTTGGGTTTTTTTTTTTGTGGTGTAGTGGTTAGCATAGTCGGGCGCTATGAGGGAGACGCGGGTTCGATTCCCGCTCCAGGATGACGAGATTTTCAAGCTTTCGGATATAATCTGACTTAACATCCATGTCATATTTACACCAAAAAACGGATTCACATCTTACAAATTTGTATTGTGCAATGGTATAATCTCGTATTTCATTTATTGATTTATTCATTAAAACAAAACGTGTTGGTAAAAGCTCTCGATGCCCTCTCGTAGGTATGGAAACGTATGTTTTTTTTTACCACGTTAAGTCGCTTTATAGTTAACAAGACTGGTTCTGTTTTTTGGTGAGTGCTAGAGATATTTCTCCGTGGTCCTAAGCACTGCAAAAGGTTGGGGGAGGGATCATCGTGACATCTTTAAAAGAACTGAGTAAATAAAACGCGAGAGGTTCTTGTGGTTTTAAGGACTGGTGTTTATGCTTTTCTTTCGTTTTTTGTCGTTACGAACTTTACAGATATGTGGGAATGATCGTTGAAAGTAGTCATTTTGAGGATGCAGCAGCATTAAAACTGTCAAATGGAGAAATATATGCCGTCTCAGAACAATTGGTGCTTTGTTTACTCTGCTTTCTTGTGCTGTTCACTTTACCCAGAAAGGTACTGAACGTTTTTGGGACTGTGATCTTTTGACCTTCAGTCGCTGTTTTATTTAAAAGACAAACTCAAAGAAGTGTACGGCAATTTCAGTAAATCTACACGGAATTCAATTCATTCTGGTTAGTCACCCCCCCCCCCCTCACTTTTTTTTTTCTATTTGTTAAGGTAATTCTTTGGCTGATAAATTAGTAGTAATAAATGTTATGTAAGTATTGCACTTATAAAAGCTATCGTTAGTCATAATTTGTTCTGTTTAATTTAATCGTAATTAATGCCACTAAACTACCTCTCTTTATTAGTCAATGATGGTGAAGGAAATACTTACCCGGATCTATGCCACACAGGATGTGCACTGAATTCGCTTCTACAGGATCTCTGAAAAGTAACGCGTTAGTAGGGACTTGAAAAATGATACAAGTGTGAAACGTTTTGCGTTTCGTTCCGTTACCCGTTCCCTGCGACGTAATGATTTAATCGGACTTCCCCCTTGTCTAAACTTTCCAAAACTAACTTTCGGTGGCGCAGTGGTCTAAGCGATGGGTCTGACTTCGTATCCCGGTGAGGCATGGATGTTCTGTTTGTCTTATACGGCACTGGCTCTCACCCATTTCTGGAGTCAGTGACCCCAAATTAGGGACGGGCAACTACTTATAGCCCATTGAGTTTCTCTCGGTGGTCGTTAAGCCGCACAAAAAAAAAAAAGAAAAAAAGAAACAAACAAACAACAACAACGTACAGGGGCGGATTTCCCTCTAGGCGCATTAGGCGCGCCTAGGGCCTCAGAACTTGAGGGGCCCCGAAAACGTATAATTGGATTGCCAGTTTTGCTTTGCTTTTCACGGACCGAAATAAATCAATCCTTAAAGTGACCACTTTATTGTCAAATGATAATTTATTTTCTCATTTTTAATTTTCGAATTGTTATCGATGTACTTGTTTTGAAAGAAACTGTTAAAATAACCTAGCCTTCCTTTTAGTGGTAGGCGAAACAGGAATTGACGCTTCCCACACTTTTCATTGTTTAAGGCGAATACTTAGCTGGCTGTGATCTAAATTACTTTTATATGACTCCCAGCCAAGGAAAAACATCTGTGTTGGAACTTTTTACCTGTCTTTCCTGAGCTGCGATGAAGAGTGCTTGTAGAAACTGTCCTGATGATCCGGGGTGTTTTGCTGTTTACTACCTTTTCTCTCTGGAGTAGTATTATCAAGTTCTCCCTTTGCTCTAATCTTCCTCACCACCCTAAACCAAAGTAGCTAATACAATCTTCGCTAAAAAGAAAGAAAGAACAAAAAAAAAAAAAAAAAAAAAAAAAAGAAAACGAAGCACCCAGAAGGAAGATGAAAATTAGCATGTGTTATATACATGTATAGGAGAGGAGATGATTGCAATTCCACAGCAGTTGGGCTATAAATCCGGATAAAACAGTTACATGAGTAGGAGAAGTTGTAGCGCCGCCTCTCGCTCGGATACAAGCAGAAACCCAGCGTGGCAGAGGCACAAACAGTTTACGGATACTGTTCTCAGGTATGGAATGCCAGATCGTGTCCAAATTGTAGGCCAATTCGCCGACATTCCGGGATGGGTGTAGGTGGGGTCGCATCATGTTTGATCGGTGAGAAATCGGGTGATAGGCCTGGCCTAGAAGGGTGTCGACGTTACAGAGGCAGGCCCAGGAGAGCTGTGCCGTGTGTGTGGCCGGGTATTATCATGTTCCAAAATTCCTCTGTGATGTGCTACAGGAAGGGCAACACAACAGGTCGTAGAATGCGTCGACTTGCCGTTGAGCCGTAAGGGTAGTACGGAGGACTTCGAAGGGTGCCCTGCTGTCTTAGGAAATAGCTTCCTAGACAGTCAGATTGAGTGTCCGAGCAATGTGCCGTTGCACGGCAAAGGCAGGATCCGTGCGCTGGTCGGCTCGTCTCCAGACACGCATGCGCTGGTCATCTGCTCTAAGTGCAAACCGCGACTCATCACTGTAGACAACATGACACCACTGGACATTATCCCTCGTCGATCGGGTCCGACACCACTGCAAGTGGCGTCTCCGATGCTCTCTGATCAGTAGTAGGCGGCGGATCGGCCTCCTCGAATGTAATCCCTGTGCCGCAACTCATCTGGCAACAGTCCGAATTGCCACTTCCGTACCTGTGGACGACGCAACATGGCCACGGATTGTTGAGAGCGACGAATTCGGTTCTGTTCGTGCGGCTCTCACAATCGTTCAATGTTCGAGTTCCGTCGTTGCCCTCGGCCGTCCATTGCCCGTGTGCCGCTGGATTGTGGTGCCCTGTTCAACCCATTGGCGCCAACATCGTCCGATTACCGCGTCGCTCCGTTCTAAATGCCTGACGATACGGCGACTTGACCAACCGGCTTCTCTCAGCCCAATTATATATTCTCTCGCAAACCCTCTCGACTTCTCGTGGTGTGCATTGATCCGTCGTCGTGACATCCTCACAGTCTGGAGGTTAATGTACCAGCAACTCGCTGACAGTTGTCCGGTACGTCGACGCATTCTACGACCTGTTGTGTCGCCCTTTGCTCTTGATATACCCTTCTCGATGCGGTTCCCATGCGCTGTCGCAGGCAGCTATTTAGTCATTGGTCGTTATTTTTTAATTAATCATTTGCCTATTTGGCCCTGAGGTACTTGCATGCAGAGTTTCATTAGGATCAAAGGTCTTTCTCAGGTTGCTTCGTTCTTTTCTTTTTCTTTTTTTTTCTTAGGCTGCAAAATAAAGAAATTCGAAAATGTTGCACTGTTTATCTTTTTCTTATTGAATAGTGTTAAAAGAAATTTTTATTGTATTGCAATAGCATTTTCTTATAGCTTTCTCCTCCCCTAGTTTAATACTGATAATTATCAAGTATTCTCACCTTTTCTATTCCTTAAATTGACAACAAATTAATATTTGAAAAAGCAATAAAAGTTTTTTTTTTGTTTTTATTGAAGGTTTAACGACCACCGTGAGCAACTCAATGGGCTATAAGCAGTCGCCCATCCCTAATTTAGAGTCATGGTTCCAGAGTAGGCAGAGAGCCAGTGCCGTAAGACAAACAAAATACCCATTCCTCATCGGGATCCGAACCCGGACCCATCTCGGACGAATGGTCATAGCCAGCGTTAGACCACTGCGCCAACCGGGCGGCCAATAAAAGTTTCAATGATACTCTTACTCGAAAAACTGTGGTTCCTACTTTTCCATTGTCAAGCTGGATCTTTTGCACTTAATCCTTATGTTTCTGTTTCTGATAACTGCGGTGGAGGTATAAAGAAAATCTTACGCATCTTTTTGACATAATAAAAGTAAACGCAGACTCTCCCTTATTGCACTGACTGATGAAATTCTTACTGTCCAACTTTTTTGGTCCATGACATTTGTCTAATCTTTTCGATTTAGAGAATCGTTCGCCACAAGAAACCTCCACGAAAAGTCATCCACCCTTTTAAAGCGAAGTACTGTGCATAAATTTACCCGTATTTTGTAACGTGGAGGACTTCTCCGATTGCCAGTGTCCTCAAGTATTTTACTTTTGCTGGATACCATGTTCGTTGCCTACTAATTTGACTAATTTGTTCATAACGTAAAAACAAGGTAATTTTCTGAAGCAATGGAGAGGGCATGTTTTTTAATTGAAACTTATTCCAGTTTCATGACAATTTATACGAAATGTATTGATAAATTTAGCGAAACTCCATTTTCAGCGCTTTTAGCGTTAAATTTGCCAATTCCAGAACTAGAGAGAAATTTAAAATGGCCAAAATTTAATGAAATTTTATGTCCTATCATTCGCAAAAAATAATTTTTGAAGAATCTGTGAAAACCACATTTATTGTCCTTCAGTACCTCTAGCAGGAAATTAGTGAACTGATTCGAAAATTGAAGAATTTGAGAAAGAACTGTTAAGCCTAATCTGAGAGACACAAAAATATTTCTTCACAATAGAACTTCAATTTCTTGAATGTTCGACTTTGACAGCCCTTAGTCGTAAATTCATAAAGAATATGGGATATTTAAAGTGCCAAACTTAGTGACCTTTGATTTCCTACTAGCCGCAAAAATAAATTTTGAAATATCTGTAAAAACGAAAAGTTCAATGTGCGCGAACAGTCAAACTGATTACATTAGCGCTGTTTCTGACAAAACGTCCTAATAATTTATGATAGAATCGCATTTCAAAAAGTGCAAAAACATTTTTCTTGACTTTACTTTTTTTTTGTTGATTTGACAGATGAAAATTTCTGAGGAGATAAGAAGGGGAAGGAGGGGCCCCCAGAATCGTTTAGCGCCTTGGGCCCCAAAAGATTTAAAGTCGCCTCTGACAACGTAAATGACATTTTATGCAGCCATTTAGCGCAAGCAACACTATACTCCAATTCACCCTAAAAGTGTACTACTGGGAAATGCGGGAGAGCCTTATCACATCTCGTCGTGGAACGCAAGAACGGTATCCATCCGCGTCAATGTGCTCTTCTACTGTTTCCTTTCTGATCCCCCCCCACACCCACACATCTTACAAGCAGTGGGGGTCTGGTGGAGGCCGAACTGCTTCCCCTACTGCCTGTTTAAGTAACACACCCTTCGAGTTTCCCCGATTGTCAATGTATTGCCTCTGTGTTGTTAATGTTGGGAGAGGTCTTCCACCCCTTCCCCCTGTCCAAGTTGTATATCCCAAGTGGGCAGAAATAGCCGAAAGTGCGAAGTTCTTGATTCAGCAATTTCTCAGAACAAATTTATTTCTAAAAGTGCTCTAACTTTTAGAAAAAATTTTTAGATAGCAATTTTGTCTGATAAACTGTTGAGTAAACAAAAATGGATTCTAAGCGATAATTCTGATGCCTTTCGCTCTAAACGCTAGGGACTATTTTTCGTAGCGGAGGTAGCTGTTTCGTACCATTCATAGTGGTTCACTCTTAGGTTGACTTGGAGTATACGGGCGTGACATCAATTGTCAGTAGTAAGTTGATTTTTTTCCCTCTTAGTAGTAAGATGTCTGATCGGATGTGATAAAAATGGAGGTTGGTAGTTTTAAGATGTGCGAACTAATGATGCTCAAAGACCGCTTGTACCGAGGCTCCTGGGACTCACCTCTTCTCTCTTTACGGGCTTGGCCATCGTTTTTGTGACGTCACGCTACGCGACGGAGTAATGCACCGAGAAGGTTACAGCACTGTACGTTTCTTGGCATTCAGTCGTACTTAATGCTTGAAGGAACAACTTAATAAGGTCTATATTTTAGTTTTCTGCATATTATTTTATGGTATATTACTTTATAATAGTAGTTCTACCGAAATTTAAAAAAAAAAAAAGAGAAAGAAAGAACTCAGTATTAGTTGTCGTGCACCATTCGAATAATCCAATAATAATCGACACTGAAAGATCTAGTAGATTTTAACTTGTAAATAATATATTTTAATATAATAAACCTTTAATGTGATCTTGTTAAATCGGATTTTAAATCGTGCAGTGACAGTGACGATTATTATTGGATTATTCCAGAAAGAAAGAAATTTGCGTCTGTTTTACCTTTCTCAGGAATTACGCTTTCTCTGTTCTGTATGAGTATAAACATTTATACCAAAAAGCTCTGTTAGTGTAGTTTTAAACAGACGCAGAAAATAACTGAAACGTAATCTATTAGTATGTTGACATACTGTTACATTGCAATTTGCATGTGTAAAAGAAAAACCGGCGAAAAATTAATAAAACAGCCTCAAAAATTGCGTTTTTAGACCCTGCCTTTTTCTGGTTAAATAACATTGCTTTCATCCAAAAAATAATAAATTTGAAGAGGCAAAGTGTTCCAAAATTAATATACTGAGAATGTGTTTGAAAAAGTAATTCGCAAAAGAAAAGTTATAATAATGCTGCACCAGGTTAATGTTGCAGTACACCCAGAAATAAATAAATAAAAACAAATGGGAGAGGCAAACTGTATACTAAATTAATACTGAGAACATATTTGGAAAAGAAAGTGACAAAAAAAAAGTCTAATAATGCTTCTACAGTCTATATTTATGTGCGATTTTAACAATTTAGCATCTCCCCCTCGCGTAGTCTATTTTGAAATTGAAGGAATTAGAGATACACTATCTACCAAGTAATTGGACACCTGTGATAGCAAAGGAAAACGAAGTTTATTCACCTTCAATAGTTGGTGGAGCCTCCACAAGCAGCGATTACAGCTGCGACCCTCCGGGACATACTCTCAACCAGGCGTTGTACGACGGCTAGCGGTATTTTCTTCCACTCGGCTTGGAGAAGACAGGTCAGTTCCTTCACCGATTTCGGACGGTGGGGGCACCCCTTAAGTCGACGCTCCGACTCGTCCCAGAGGTGCTCGATAAGGTTAAGGTCCGGGCTCTACGCAGGCCAGTCCATTCGATTAACCCCATTGTCACCATACCAAGCCATGGTGGACCTTTCAACATGACAGGTGGCATTGCCATCCTGAAAGTAACATGGGTTCACCCCGTGAAACTGCTACAACGTAGGAAGCGCATGGTCATCCAAAATGGTGCAGTAGGTCTCGGCGTTGAGTCTACCAGGAATTGCGACCAAGGGTCCTGTGCCATACTAGGAGAAACACCCCCATAGCATAATTCCACCGCCGCCGAACTTCACAGTTGGCACAATACATTCCGGCAGGAGGCGTTCTCCAGGCAGACGCCAAACCCAGACCCTGCCATCTGAACGGTAGAGGGTGAACCTGTTTCCACTGTTCAACGGTCCACTGTCGACGTTCTTTTCACCACGTTAGCCGAGCAGCGCTATTGGACTTGGTGATCAAAGGCTTGTGGGCGGCAGCACGTCCATGATAACCGAGCAGAAGGGCTTCCTTACGAATTGTATTCATCGAAAGAACACTCCCGGATACCTGTTGAAACTCTTCGCTGATGTGGCCCATCGATTTGGTGCGGTTCTTCCGAATTTCTCTGGCCAGCACCCGTCGGTCTCTAACTCCCAGTTTTGTGGGTCTGCCGGGTCGGGGCACATTCTGACAGTCACCTCTCATCTTCCACTTGCCAATCACGTACGTAGGCCACTGTCGATTTTGGGTATTTCAACTCGCTGGATATGTCACGTATGGGTCGGTCATTTCTGTGATACACCTTTCTTGAAATCAGAGAGCTCCGAACTGCGTGGCATCTTGCATGCGACTGGTTGCGTTGTTGTTTCCTACACGATATTTAACGGCGGTGGCCGTGACGTGTATCAGGACCGCAGATATCGTCGATTGCAGGGGTGTCCAATTACTTGTTGATAGATAGTGTATAATCTTGCTATTTATCTGCATAATGTTGCAGGGCATACAGATATAAATAAAAAAGTTTTGAGGCTGCCAACTAGACTAAATTGATACTGAGAATGTGTAATTTTCAGCACAATGTACACACAGAAATAAATGAATGAAAAATAAACTCACCTTCTCTGATTTCGCCTCCATGGTTATGAGCATGTGTTAGAACATGCATGCTTGATAATTTTGTCCCACACATGAAATGAAGATTGAAAATATACAAAAATGGAGATTGAAAATATACAAAATGAAGATTGATATACATTTTTTTGTGTACAAAATATATTTATTTGTATATTAAACTGGAACTAGGATTTAATTTCCCTGTAATGATAATTATCAAATGTCTTTTCCAAAATTCGGAGATATTCCCATTGTTGTTGAGGCACACAGGAAGACCAGATTCATTAAGTAGCTGTTGCAAATATAGCATATTTTCTTTTCCCTGATCTGTTACTTAAGCGGTCATTTTTCAACTTTGAGTGGTTATTTAAAAATACAGAAGCGCACTTTAGTCCCAGTTCAAATTTAGTTTGATTACATTTTGAACATTTTCCGTTTACCACATTCAACCTTCTTTGCCGCTAATTTTTTAACACAAATTTTGCATTTTGTACATGGAGTAATTGCTCACAATCATCAGGCAAAAGGAATTTAAATAATTTGAAGCAAATAATGAAAAATTACAAATTGATGTCTTCAGCTACCCGTGGACATGCCCGTCGCTTAGCGTGACGTCACAAGCAAGTTCTTTATCCGCTGTCCAGGCCCGTTAAGATAGAGAGGAGGAGTCCCGGCGGCACCAGCTGTACGCATTGCAGTGTGAGACTTTGAAAGTCCCAAAGCAGTATAGAGAAGAGCATGGAAGAAACGACTTTGTCCGCCAAACCAGAAGTTTAAAACAACAAGGTCGCGTACAGAAGTGAAACGAAGCGGACGTCTGTCAACCGGGTTAGTCCGTGACTCCGTGGTTAGTCCCGACTGGTCAGGTGACTTTCTGATCAGTCGTCCGAGTTGGTACCCGAGTTCGAGCGGATAAGGCATGGGTGCTAGGTCGGCCAGATTACGGGCAGGCGGCTGGTTGTAATTGTTCATTGTGGTCGGTAAACTCTGGAAAAAAAAAATAAAAAAATGTTCCGGTTCCTCAGAACATCTTTTAGCAGTTTTTAAAAATTGTGTGATAAATAATATTCTTTTCCAAGTATTATTTCCCGAAATATCGGGGGAATTTTGTCTGGCTGTTGTTATTATAGGAGTGGTTTCCGTGCGCTACTAACGGACTCTTCGTTTTACTCGCTTTTGTAGAGCAGCCTCACTAGTGACTACACAAAGGCGAGTTTTGCCGGGCTGAAATTTTGCGAAATTTCTGTCTAAATACGGAACAACTCAAAATGGACTTTTCTGAAATAAACAGAATTACTGACTACGAAAAATCTGTGAAAATACGAATAAGTTAAAAAAAAAAAAAAAAAAAAAAACGGATACTTTTAAAGACGGAAATTCCGTTAAAAGACGGACACTTACAGGCAACTTTGCTGCACATTATTTTTTAGAAATTTTCTGTGAATTGACACCACTTATTTTTTACAGTGTATTCATAATTTTTACACTTGATATCAACTAACAGAAGACAACTAACTGCCAGTGAGCACGAATTTTTCCCGGCGTGAGCCTAATCGAAAGCTTTCTCCTGTTTTGTCGTACGCTGCATGCTGTTGATTTTCTAAAAAGAGTGCTGAACTGTGCACTCTCGGAGGAAGCCACGGAGATGCCCTCTCGAAATGGCGAACAAAAGTGATTTTTGCAAGTTGGACAAACTTTGAAATACACGAAACACAATGTTGTTAAAACGCAGCGGAATGAAATTTGTGTTTTTTTCTTATACAACTGATAACGTTAATTAATGTGTCTTAATCCTGGAAAGATTTTGTAAACATGTTAAAATTAGAGTTCTTTCGAATACAGCATGTAGATCACAGACGCTTGTGTTGGTTGCTCATACATCCCTGGTATTGGCTAATGGTAAAAAACAATAAAATGTCATTTCAGATTGTAAAACATTTCATTCCCGTGTACTGGTAATAATTTCACTCTATTAATTCGATAATTCCAGTTGATCAAATCGTTGTGAAGTGACAGGCGTAGGGAACAAACAACATGCCAATCATATAGCTACCATTGTTTCAATCATACACGTGCAAATGAGCATATGCTAAAGCGATAGAGAGAGAGAGAGAGAGAGAAAGAGAAAGGAAGCGTGAATTCTTTCTTTTTTTTTTCGTCTCGTGTGTGTGTGTGATATGTTTGAGAGGAAGTGTGAGATACGGTACACTGCGCTTGCAATGGCAGAGGTGGAATCACTCCAGATTTTGGTTAACCACGGGTCTGGATCAGAGCACCTTGAGATATTAATAATCGTCATCATCATCAACCATTTTCAATACACTACTAGATGAAGGTCTCCCCAAGTTTATTCCACAACTCTCTGTCTTAAGCATTTCTCTTCCATATTACTCCTGCATGCTTTTGAATTTCATCCACGTATCTCCCACGTGGTCTTATTTTTGAGCCTTCCTCTTCTCTCTTGGTATGCAGTTTAGTATTTCAGTTGTCCAACGGTGGTCAGGTCTTCTAGCAGTACTAATACTGTTAAGATACTATTACTACTACTGTTACTGATACTATTATGATACTAATACTATTAAGCTGAACCACAGTAACGGAAATGATAGATAACGTTAGTAAAAATAGTGAATTACGGGAGTATAGATAAATAAATTACAGAATGCTTTTTAAGGCTTCATATGAAATGAAAAAGTTTCACTTATATTATAGTTAGCCGTACGTTAAGGTGGATTTTAAGTAATTTTGCTTCCTATACTTCCAATGGAAAAACTTCTGTACACATTTTCTTCACGAGTAATGCGTTCCCAAGGATGAAAATGTGAACTTCGATTAAAATAGCTTCATTTTATAACTTGGGATACTTAATATTTTCTAAAATATAACCATAATTATATTAAAAACCAATAACTTTTCCTTTGGTGGTGTTGAAACCAGAAAAAAAAAATGGCGGACCTGTACTTTGATAACGTCAGTAGACAAACAAATGTTGGATTGCATAATTATGGTTATGTTTTAGAAAATATTACGTATTCCAAGTTATAAAATGAAGCTATTTTAATCGAAGTTCAAATTTTCATCCTTGGGAACGCATTAATTTGAAGAAAATGTGCACGTACAAGAAGTTTTTCCATTGGAAGTATAGGAAGCAAAAGTACTTGGCGTCCACATTAAGTATCAAAATTGCGTAAATGAAATATGATGCCAGTGAAACAGTGTTATGATTTTGTCAAGTAACGAACACTTTGGGTAGTTATGCCTCTACCGAAAGCGAAACTTCGAAATAAGGCGCCTGAAACATTGCGGTGCAAAAAGAAGTTCTTTATTTTAATCTGTATATAGAGATGAAAATGAAAGCATTTTTTTTTTCATTATCATCTGTGGAGATCGTTTTCATTGTGGGGCGAGGTGTGTGTGTGTGTGTGTGTGGATAATACAAGTTCGTGCGGAATTTTTTGTCTCGATTCTCATGACTTGAATGACAATGGTGACTTTTTTGTGTTTGCGGAGTTCGTATTTTTTTTTTTTTTTCATTTACGTAGTCTTTTTATACAGGGTGTTTTACTAGGTAGTCCACCCAAAGAAACAACTATTGGTTTCTTCCCACTGGACATAGAAACACGACATTTAGTGACCTTGGTCCTTGAGAAAAGCGAGAGAGTGATTTTTCCGATAAGGCGATGACTCATTGTGATGTCACCCCACCAATGGCAATGGCGACTTTTATAAGATATGGTTGGGCACGCTAATTCTGTCTGGAGGCAATCGTTCAGGATGGCTGCGTATACCGTTGCGGAGCCGGTATTTATTGTGAAAAGTTATTGTATAACAAAAAAGGTAACACAGCGTGAATTCCTGGAGAAGTTTGGGGGAAGAAAAGCACCAGACATACGTCACATCGCCAGGTTAGCGAAGAAATTCGAAACCACGGGCAGTGTTTTGAACCAATTCAATAATGGGCGTCCTCCTTTAGCGGAAGAAAAAATCGAAGAGGTGAAGCATAGACTGCTGGTATCACCGAAGAAGTCACTACGACGTATGTCACAAGAAACTGGGTATTCTCTTTCCACCTGCCAAAGAGCTGTGAAGAAAGCGTTGCTTCGACAGTTATCGCGTGACAGCTGTGCAAGAATTGCAAGAACCGGATTTTGAAAAGCATGGATCTTATTGTCTTTGGTTCCTGCCATTTTTTCTCTCAATTCCGAACATTTTGGAGTTCAAATAGTTCACTGACGAAGCATGGTTTCATTTAGATGGGTATGTCAATTCCCAAAACTCCCGCATCTGGGCTACTACAGATTGTCCTCATGAATTATACGAAACCCCATTAAATCCCTACAAAAGTCGGTGTTTGATGTGGTGTGTCCCCGAATCAGAATAATTGGATCCATTTTCTTCAGGAGCGTACGTACACTGTAAAAAATAAGTGGTGTGAATTCACGAAACATTTCTGAAAATAACTTGCAGCAAAGTTGCCGGTAGGTATACGTGTTTTTCAGAAATTTCCGTTTTTAAAAGTGCCCGTTTATTTTAACTTCCGTATTTTCACAGATTTTCCGTAGACAGAAATTCCGTTTATTTCAGAAAAGTCCATTTCAAGTTTTTCTGTATTTAAAGTGAAATTCCGCAAAAGCAACGACAATGTAGAGAACTAACCCCAGATAATCCTTCCTCTGAAATCAGGTTCGAATCCTTGTCGTTAGAGCTGGCTCAATAGGTAACTCGCGCCTTTAACAACTGAGCCACCAACACGCGGCAATCTGAGTCACGTACATCGTAAAACGAATTCCGCGACAATGAAATTTTGTTTTTTGTAATAAATGTGAGTGATTTATTCATTTTATTTTCTGTTGGAGCTTATTATTTTTCTGAATAGGTCTAATTTTTTTTTTTTTTTCTGTAGGAAGGCTTTTCACAAATTAAGCATTTTTCATCGTGATTTTTCGAAGCAGCAAAATGCTTTGCAACTTGATTTTTTTAAACTGACAATGACTTTCAGTTATCTTTAAAAAAGGTGAAAAGTACTTTTTATAGTATTATTTCACAAAAAAAAAAAAAAAAAAAAAAAACCAAAAAAAAAAAAAAAGACTAAATATAAAATGTGCTTTTGATAGCTATAATAGCTTTTGTCTTAAGCTGTCCAAAGACTGATACAAAGACATCGTATAATTATCTGTACAATAAAGTACCCGGTTTTTTTATAGTAACACAATATATAATAAGTAGCTGGTGCATCAAATAGGGGAAAGGAGATGAAATATCCTGTGTCACTATAAAGAAAATCCATGCGATAAGCTATCCACAATATCCGATCTCGTTACGGAACTTCAAAATTCGACAGAAGATTGAAATTTAAAAGTTTATCAAACCTCAAGTATTCTGACCAGTCCTATTACCGGTAATTTCTCGTCATACGGATACGGAAAAAGTGAGAACGGAGATTTTCCGTTAATATACAAAAGGAATTGCGGAAAGGTTTCTGAAAATTCAGAATTTTCCGTTAACACATCTCTAAAACGGTAATTTACCATCAATTTATAAGAAAGAAACTGCAGAAAATTTTCTCAAAATTCAGAATTTTTCCGTATTACGAAAAATTCGTTAAATTCAGGTTTCTTTCTGTCACTTTACGGAAAAGTTTGTATCAGAAATATGCTTCGTTAATTTACGAAAGAAATGACGGAAAGTTGTCCGTGCATTTCAGAAATTTTTTTTACAGTGTAGTAAACTCTGGCGTCATATTTGAACATTTTCAGACAATTTGTGAACCAATTAACCGACATCGATTTTATAACGGAATACTTTCAACATTATGGAGCGACCCGTGTGAGCAAGCATACTGAGTGATATTTCCTCTTTCTTTGGTGACCAAGTGATCTCCAAAGGACTGTGGCCACATTTCTCACCCGATATGACTCCTCACGATTTTTTTCTTATGGGGATATTTGAAAAGTGACGTGTTTACAGCGATAAGTCTCGCACATTAGAAGACTTAGAAAGCAACATCAATGCAACATTCCGGACTGTTGATGAGGAAATGCTACGGCGGACCTTCGATAACATGCATTGCCGCGTTTGAGTGTGTTTGGATGTTGGTGGAGGACATTTCCAGCATTTATTGTGGATGGTGCTGCATTTCCATGCTCTGAGGTATACGTTGTAAACCACATGTCATGTTTCTAAATAGAATGTGTTGCAAAATGTGACTGATTTTTTTTTTTTTGCCGGGTGTATGTGTGGGTGGTGGTGGGATAGGGGGTGCCTAGTGAGACGACGACTTGTATCACATCAAAGTGATGTGTGTGATATCAATTTTTATAAAGTGATCTGTGTGTAATATTTTTTTTTTTCGGGGTGGGTTGTAACGACCGCTGCTGAACCGAAGTCGAGCTCGGGCTTGAACTGAGATAAGGTTTCACAACTTTTACTACGGTTCGGGCTTGGGCAGAGAAAGAAAGAGAGAGAGAGAGAGGGTGGGGGGGGGGGGTGCTTTAATGTAATTTTTTATGATGTAGCATACGATACTTTTCTTACTCTTTCTAGTTGATAAGAATTCTTCGGCAGTTGGTTTGAACGGGAAGTGGGGAGGACTATATATTCCTGGCTTTAGTAGAACATGTGCATAGGCCACACATTATTGGATTTCTGCTGGCAAGGAAAAGCTGTTTTCAAGAACAACAGATGCCTGTTACAGGAAAAGCTTTTTCAAGAACAACAGATGCCTGTTACTAGATAGCACGCCGACAAAACTTTGCTCCCTACCTCAGGGATCGCATTCCTCCTAAAATTCCTAAAATTCCTAATATTTTGTGACCCTCCTTAAATTCCTAAAATTATACCTAAAATTTGCTATTCATCCTAAAATTTTCGTAAGCTTATTTATTAAAAACACAACCGTTATTAACGCCAATAAATTTACCATTACGCAGGGTGCGCACGCGTGCTTGAAAACCTGGAAAGTCCTGGAAAATCATGATTACGTTTTCAAGTCCTGGAATATCCTGGAAAAACTGTTTTTTTAATGCCGTCTTGAAAAGCCTTGAAATTTGAAATTAGTGCTTAAAAAATGCCCTTTTAGGAAATCGTGTTACTGTTACCCCTTCATTTTTTAAAGTTCCTTTTCTCTGTTCTCAAAGAAACCACCGGCAGCGGTTTCCGATGTGCACCAAATCCTAATTTGGCTGGGGGGAAAAAGAAAAAAAAAAGGCACTACTTCCAGTGCAATAAAATTGGATGATTACTAGTAGGTCGAAGGGGAGCTTGATGTCCGTCCGACAATTGAGAACAGAAGGGGAAAGAAGAGGGCATACTCCTCACTGGTTCAGGCATACTCCTCACTGGTGAAAGCCAAGTCAGCTGGCATCCACCAGTGAGGAGTATGCCTGAACAACACATTCATCTTCTTCTTGTTTATGTGCATGCCACCCTCCCTCCCCTCAAGAGACTTCCACTACTTATGATAAAAAATAAGAAAACTATCTTTGCGAATTTTTCACGAAAGTGGCTGAAATTTTTACATTCACTGTAATTGGATTACAGAAGCTCACTTCCAAAATTCCAGTTGAATCGGTTTAAAACTTTAAAAGTTAGCATTGGTAATTTTTATTATGGACAAGTATGTGTGCCTCTTTGGACAGAGTGAGCCTCCAGCAGAAAGGGTGTTACCATAGCAACGGTTGATTGACAGCTGGGAGCGCTGATCTGAAGCCCTTGGTTGGGAAGAAAGCAAACACCTGTTTATCACTTCCACAGCACAAAAGGACTAGGAGAATATTTTCAGAAATCCATTTTTCTGAATTTTGAAAATAACACAGTAAAATTTTTACAGTAGTTAAGATACATCACAATAAAGTTCTAGTGCAAATTTCGCCAAATTCCGTTAGGAACTTTAGCAGATGCAAAAAAAAAAAAAAAAAAAAAAAACGTTGCATAATCGGATTGAAAAAAAGAAACAGTAATTATAAATTACGGGAAAAGCAAGTGAATTATTTTTTTAGATGCCATGGTTTATTTAAACAGAGTGATCCTTAAATTTTTTTTCTGTGATGATATGGACTCTATTTGAATTACAAACACGTTTTTATTCAGACGTCTGAGTTACTGTTTTAATAAAAAAATCATCTATAATTAAAAAGTTTTCAATGGATTTAAGCAATATTCAGCAGATAAACAAACATATTTTAGTAAATTGCAGCATCATGACGTAAATTTGGTAATTTAATTTTGTCGAAAATTGGGGAGCATTTTTTTTTTACAGTTTCTATTATAGTTAAAGTGAAGGAGGAAGGGTGCAACTTGACAGTTCAGTGAGCTGCAGGTGGTGATTTATGGCGATGTGCCAAATGAAAAGAAGCCATTCCATCAGGTAATTCCAAAGGTTGTGTTGTGTGGACGCGTCCTCCTGCTGTTTGATCTTAATTGGAATGTTTTTGTGCATGGGGGAGGGGGGTCGAGAGAAATATCCGTTTCAGCTTTACAGCTTTCACGGCTCTTTTTTTTTTTTCTTGGTAATAAATAAAAATCATAGTTGCTGCATTCACCATTGATCCATGTTTGCATTTCTTGAATATAAACAGCAGACAATCAGAAACATAGTGTTGGGCGGGTCTTGATGATCTTCATTTTGCATATGCTGAATTCAGTTCTGTGGGAATAAGGAATGACTTATACTGTGAATATATACAAAACTACATATTTTTGAGCTGAAAAAATAGGTCTACTTGTACACAGTAGCTAAAGTGTGAACTCAGATGAAGACAATCAGACATACGGACGTCTGATTCCATAAAAAAAAATCAACATAGTTTTTTTATTTACACTACAGGTAAAAAAGCAAAAACATGTTTTTAAACGTTATAAAGGAAAACGGATTTTTGAAACGCATGACTTGATGATCTTAATTTCTGAAAGTTTCTTTTTTCCACATCCTTTTTTTTTCAATTACAATACACTGTAACAGGATACTGTGTGTTATATCACTTAGAGATATGGCAGATTTTCGGTTGCTGATATCCGCGATCGTAAGCGGTAGTTGCATTGCGATTGTTGATGATGACAAGATAAATACTGGAGTGATGTAAAATGTTGCATAAACTAAAAAATAAAAAAATAAAGCCCCCCCCCCCCCAAACTTTTATGCGGTCATCATAGCTGATCAACCATTTCATTCCATGAACATCAGCACATTTCAATCATTTGAACATTGGGGGTATCTGAAGGAATTCAGCCGTGCTTAAGCGCCCTAGCGCAACGAAAACATGCTAATTTTGGACAGTTCTATTCCCTTCCCCTCTACCATCCCTAATAATTGAGAGTGTTTCAAATATTCTATTTATGAGCTAGTTTTCGCGCTGTTTGTTATGCTTTTATTTTCAAAGAAAGAGAGGGAAAATAAGGAAAAGCAGCTAGAGAAAAAAAGAAAAGCTGAGTTTGATGACAAAATAAAAGAAAATGATGCAGAAATAAATAGGCTTAAAAAAGATAAAGAAGCCTTCCTAGCAGTAATTCAAGAGGGAACAGAAGAATGAGAAAAGCTGTAGAAAAACAAAATACTGTTGAAATAGCAGTTGCCTCTAACTTGATCATACAAGGTTCAGCTGAAATAAAGAAAACTGAAAGTAAATTAGTTGTGGTGGAAGCAGAAAAAGATAGGCTAATCAGGAAAAGGTTAAAACAATAATATGAAAAAAGTAATTCAGTGAACAATTGTACATAGTTCTTGGTTTTCAATTACCTTTTTAGGATATTATAGTTTAATGTGAAACCTGAAAACTTTACTGTGAAAATCGTGAATTGCTTCTGGTTCAACAGCATATTAATGTTCAAAGTGAAACTTGAATGTGGTAAATATACTTGAATATGATAATAACACGTGAAAAGATAAGAACTGAACATTAGAAGTAAATCATACTTAAACTTTAGACATTAGACGTTATGCAAAAAATTTGGGTGTGAACTTCGACCATATATACTAATGGACTGCGCATTGGCAATAGCTGCATCAAAGCCGCCATGGCTCAAACATTGGGCACGTCATCATCAGACTCCAAATTTCGTGTACAAATGCTGTTATGATTACTAATTTACGCTGCAGAACTTCAGTGTTTTCGGTGTATTATGTGAATGCACCTCATATATAATGAAAACTCTTCAGGTAAGTTTACTTATGAGCTATATACATGCATGATCGTGTTGTTTACATTTTGTGATTTATAATGTGATGAACATTTGCGAAGAATTTGGAACATGCATTCCATTTTTTTTTCTTAAGTTACTATATTTTTATATCAATAGCTGCAAGTTTCTGGTTAAGTAATTGAACTTTATTGACTTAGGTATTTAATTCGTTTCTTACCCATGAAAAATCATAGAACTTTCTTTACTATATCGGTCAGAGCAACCATAAGCACAGCAGGTGTAACCCATCTTTTTGACTGTTGTCATGTGATTTTATGTTGGAGCCAGAAATTTTGATGTCATGCGCAGTCTATCAGTATATATGGTTGAAGGGTGTGAAGCAAACTCTTTACAATGTATACAAAGTTGTTTTACTAGATGTATACAAATATACATCTAGTTTTTATTGAAATACACTCCTAAAATTTTCCTAAAATTTTTCTAAAAATTCCTATAATTCCTACCTAAAATTTTCCAGAAGTATGCTATGATCCCTGCTACCTCCACGCATCAACTCCCTGCTATTGTGCGAAGTACGTAGGTTGCAGCGCCTCCCGATCTTTCTGGATCCTGTCGCTTGAAACATTTGAGGAAGAAACGAATGGTAAAATAAAATCGCGCAACTATAATATAGAAACTAATAGATGTCCCTTCTTCCCTCACCAGTTGAGAAAGACAACGGTTAATTGCAGACGGAGGAAAGAGTGGAAGTCTGGAAGAAGATATTCTTTTTATTAATGCCTAAACAGGTTAATCATAGTTTTCGGGGTCGTTCGGGCTCTATCTTGTAATATAGAATTCGGGCTGGAGCGGACATACTTCGTGCTCTTATGGGCTCGGGCGGACATACTTCGTGCTCTTATGGGCTCGGGCGGACATACTTCGTGCTCTTATGGGCTCGGGCGAACATACTTCGTACTCTTATGGGCTCGGGCGGACATACTTCGGACTTTGACGGGCTCGGGCGGACATACTTCGGACTTTGACGGGCTCGGGCGGACATACTTCGGACTTTGACGGGCTTGGGCGGACATACTTCGGACTTTGACGGGCTCGGGCGGACATACTTCGGACTTTGACGGGCTCGGGCTCTTTAAATTGAGCCCAAACTCAGCACTGGCAAACGACCACTGTGAACAACTGGTTGGGCGAATTTAGGGCCACTGCTTCCAAGGAGCGGAAAGATCCCCTGCGGTTAGACAACCGCACCACTACCCATGCCTCTTCCAGTACTCGAATTCGGGCATACTCGGACGAAGTGTCAAAAGCCAGAGCTTCGACCACTGCGCCACCGAGGCGACTGTGATTTTTTCAACTTGGTAGCTCAGATCTTCAACGCATGGGGTCACTTGAATATTAATTGGTTCCTTGGAGGGGGCAGGGGGGGGATTTTCATGCGCTGAAAACTGCTCAAAGTTTATGCTCAGAATTCTCCCGGTAAAAAGACAACAAAGATGGCTGAATACGTGAAAAAATAAGTGTGTGTGTGGAGGGGAATGTCTTTGAAGTAAAAAAGACAGGCATAGCTTTAATTAAGCCTCTTTGTAATCGTTGATGTCTGCCTGTCATATTATAAATGAAGTTTATGCCGTAACGCATCGCTCATTCTTAAGCTGGTGCATGCATTTGTTCTTGACGTTAAGAAGCCACATGAGAAAGACCTTGAACACTTATTGTTGGATCATAAGTGAGCAAATTCGTCAGTGTATTTTTTTTTCTGTCTGTTAACCTAATTGACCTTGATGTACGTTGCTTTGAAAACGGATAATGCGAATCACTTATATGGAGTGAATTCTGATGAGCAATGACAAATGTAGTAAATTTGAAGAGTGATGGCCACCGTCAGAACTTGATAAAAAAGAAAAAGGCTGGATATGTCCTGACCTTCAGAATGAGACGTGCAGAACCGAATGAAATGAATTTAATAACGACACAGTGCGACCTGATAATTGGACGGTAAGAACATTGCTGTGAAGTGTTCCGGTTTAATTGGATTACGTCCCGTTTTAGAACCCCATGTCCGGAAATCCGGGTTCTGGGAAATTTCAATAATTTCTAATTTTTTGCCTTATTATTTGCTGTAACATGTATCCTACTCCAAGTGCTACGGATTACGAGAAACCAGGGTTGGCAAGTTTCTTCCAAAGCGGAAAAACCGCAGAAAAAAAACACGGAAAAAAATTGAAGAAACTGGGTTTCTATAATAATTTATTACCTAAATTATAATTATGATTGTAAGCTATAGTAAATGCTTTTCTCTTATAGATAACTCTTAATTATAACAATTCAATTATGTATGCTAAATTAATAATTACAGTATTCTTTTAACCAAGGTAATACACCTGACTGAAGCTTTTCGTTAGGTACCTTGGTTGGCAGATTTTCTCTGAAGTGCAAAATCCTTTGAAAAACATTTTATGAGATTTAACTGAAGGAAACTTTTTTTTTACTTTATGAAAAAATTTATGTGTAGCATGGTCTTTTAACTTCTGAGCGATGAAACCTTTATTTTATTTTATCGAAACAGATATTTATAGACTATTTAAATAACACAGTATTATGATTTTGTACCCTTTTTATTTTATTTTTTAAGGAATTGACCTGCAATAATTACAATATTAAAAAATATCGTCACCATCATAATAAATTGAATCACTAAAGTGCAACATAGTATAACTGAACACAAGTTTTTTAGCAGTAGGATACTGTAATCGATTCTCAACTGAAAGCGGATGATTGCGAAAGAAGAAAAAACTCAGTAAGGAAAGGAATATAAATATCCGTTTATTGACGTACAAATATTTTTGAAGCGTAAGCTTTCAACACCAACGGGCGCCTTCTTCAGACCACGCATAAGTCTGAAGAAGGCACCCGTTGGTGTTGAAAGCTTACACTTTAATAATATATGTACGTCAATAAACGGATATTTTATTCCTTTCCTTACTGATTTTTTGGCGTAATCTACCCAAACCTTAGTTTTATGAAGAAAAAAGTCCTGCTGAACTCGAAGGAGAACTTAGGAGCATCTCAACATATCCGTACAGTTTGTTAGGTATGTCACTACACTTGGAATTTCACCCAAATAGGATCTTTTTTTATTTCCCTTATTCATTTTTATATAATTGAATGTTAAAAGATATCAAAATTCTTTGGGCTTTAGACAGTAATGTCGAGATGAAAACAAAATTACTTTGTCACTTTCTTGAGGAGCAATGTGCTCCATTGCAAATAGAAAAATGAGACCAGTTGAATACAAACAAAGAAATGGAGTTGAGAGATGTTATTGGCTGGCTTGACTGGAGGAGACTAGCAAAGTTTTCATGTGGAATTGCTGGTTGGATTAGAGATTAGAAAAGATTTAATGTGATTGGCTTGTATCCTGGAGTGTACAGTGCCATCCTGATACAAACAATTGTGAAAAAAAAAAAAAAAGTACAGTGGTTATGATGTAAAATTATAAATTCAAACATGATTTTATAGTTTATATCCAAATTATTTTTCATAATTTTTATACATATTCAGACATTATCTGACTATATGTAGCATAAAGTTAACTTTTAAAACTGGATTTAAATTTACATCATGACCTAGTTTAGGTCATAATTTAAATCCAGCTTTAAAATTGACAGCTTTAGGACACCTAAAGTTTGAATTATCCTGAAAGATATTATTCTTTTCTTTTATATACCTATAGTCCAAAATTAATATTTCATACGTAACAATGCTACATCATTTAACTGTTAACTAAACTATTTTACACGATATCTTTTAATTTCTGCCATCCCTTTCATTTTCTGGTGGTTTCTTCCGTTATTTTTCCAGTTTCTTCCAGCGTCGTGGGAGTAACCCAATCCTGCGAGGAACATGAAATCTACTACGGAAATCGAAAATCTCAGTGAAGTAATGCTATCTAACATCTGTGTAAAGTTAGTTTTCAAGATTTGAACATTTACTAAACATTTTTGGGATAGTAATTAATATTTAGTATTTAAGTAAGTAAAAGAGAAATATTAACAACTTGACATGTTATGTAAATATTTAGTTCCTAAGTAAAAGTGCAGGGTTATTAAAAAGCCTACCTTGTCGTCCTTTTCCGAACATAGTATGAGTTCTGCTGTAATTGCTTTGTTTCATTGAAATCCGTAGGTTTAAGAAATGTGCTATTGTAATTTTTTTTTATATTCACGAATGTACTTTTGTTTCTCCAAATTCAATTTTAATTGTCGTTCGTTTGACTGGGAACGTTTTCTCGATCAAATTCTCATTATGGGGCCAAGAAATGGCAATTTTAATACACCCCCTCACCCCCTTAAACATCTGTGCCCAAATGTTCGCCCGTCTTTCAAACAGAAAATCGTAAATATTGCTTAATGATAATGAGATATGGAGGAAAGCATTTCTCAGTTGTTGTTTTTACGGGGGGGGGGCGTCTTTAAGCCGTTCGGTTGTCGAAAATGTTCGGAACGGTTGGAAACGATTGCGCTCTAGCTGCGGTGAAAGTGTTCCGTGATTTTCGGAATTTCGAATTTCAGTTTATATATTTTTATTTTTTATATTTTTCTGATCTTATGTTCCTCGTTTTTAATATCTTCGGTAGTAGCAAAATAGAGCGATTTCTTATACTTTTTAGTATTTTTTTTTTTAATGAATTGTATATGCTTTCCTATTTCTAACAATATTTTCTTCAAAGCCAGTCAGTAGGGCAAGCATTTTTGCCCCTTCCCCTTTCTTGAATCGAAGTTCAATTTCAGAATCGGAACTTAATCTGTCTGTGATGGTATTTGTGCCATTTCCGTGACCTATAAAAAAAATTTCGCGGCGAAGAATGCATACCGATTTTTCATATTTAGTTTCGCTTAAAATGTGTGTTTTTCTATTTCTTAGCTACTTCTTGCTGTATCAAGGGCAGAGCAAGCATTTTTCTTTTGTTTACAGCGAAATTAATGTTTGAAAACGTTAATTCTATTTTTCTCTGCACAATGGGCAAGAGGTGGTAGCTCTTGTCCATTGTGCAGAGAAAACGACTGTACGGGAAACGAAAGACGGTGACGGAAAGTCTGACTTGGAACTTCTATTTTGTTTCTAAACAAAAGAAAAAAAAATGCTTGCTCGTTGCATCTGTTGACGTAGCAAAGAAGTGACTAAGAAATGGGGGAAAACCGCCCAGGTGGCGCAATGGTCTAAGCGATGGCTTCTGATCGCTCGTCCGAAATGGGTCCGGGTTCGAATTCCGGTGAGGCATGGATGTTGTGTTTGTCTTACGGCACTGGCTCTCTCCCTTCCCTGAAACCAATGACCCTAAATTAAGGACGGGCGTATGCTTATAACCCATTGAGTTGCTCATGGTGGTCGTGAAACCTCAAATTAAAAAAGAAAAAGAAAGCAATGGGAAAGCATGCATTTTCAGAGAAATTATTTTTAATAGAGAAGAAAAACATCTTTTTAGCATCTTTATTCTTTTACATAATTGCCATTAATATCAATTACCTCTCACCATCTTTCTGGTAGTAATTCAATTCCCCTTCTGTAGAACTCCCCGTTATAGAGTCAAAAAACTTTTGTAATGCAGTTTCGACATCATCAACTTAATCGAAGTTTTTTCCAGCGAAGTTCTCCTGAAGAGATTAAAAAAAAAAAAAAAAAAAAGGATAAAGAAGCCAGTCCGTAGGTGCAAGATCTGGGGAATACGGGGTGAGGTAACACTTTTCATCCGATGTCCACTAATTTTCTTTCAGTGGCTAAAACTGTGTGGGGTCATGTGTTACCATGTTGCCTTCGCGATTAACCAGTGCTGGATGCTTAAATTTCAAAATGTTCCCCCAGCCTTTCCAACTCTTGACAGCAGAGGTCAGCATTTGTCTTGTGGTTAGGTGCAAGCAGCTCCCAGTAGATTACCCCCTTAACATCCCACCATACACTTAACAAGACTCTCTGATGCAGTCCTCCTTGAAGTCGATGGAGCAGCAGGCTCTCCAACTCGGCATACAGTCCTTTGACGCTTCACATTTTTGAAAAGGACCCACTTTTCATCACTTGTTACTAATCGTTCCAAGAAAGTTGCATTTCTGTGACGCGCAAGTGAGACTGGTGGTCATTCTTTCTGATCCGATTTCTTGCGGATTGGCCATGTATTGGGTTGGAAAGAAAGTAACCTCTGCAAATGCAAGGCAACAGAAAACCGCAAATTACCGTATGTACAAGTACAAATCAGTCCAAAATATAGTCGCCATCTTTTTCCACAACCTGCTCCCGTCGTCTGGGCAGCTGTTGGATACCGTCCCTGTAGAGTTGTTGTGCTGCAATAACAGGACAAGGTGGTCGTTGCTTGGGACAGTGTCCCGGGGATAGGCTGGGTGTGGCAGTAGGTCCCAGCCTAGGTCCCTGACCTCGTCTCGTGACGGGTAACTCGTGCTGTGGGAGGACGCCCTTGCGGTTTAGCAGTGCTGGGAGTTTCGATGTTGAGTGATGCATGGAGATCGTCGAGCTGACGGCAGTGCACATCGGCTGTGATAGTGGTGTTATTCGGCAGCAGCTCAAAAAAAAAAGACGACTTCCCGCATATATCCCACCAAACCTTCGATGTGTGTAAGTCGGTTTTGGAAGTTGGCTTGGGCTTCTCTTTCGGGCCCAACCACTGTTTCCGGGAGCTGACATTGGCATACAGGACCCATTTCTCGTCGCTTGTCACAATGCGGTCTAAGAACGATTCAGCTTGGTCATGTGCAAGTAGGAAAACACATGCACTCATGCGATTTGCTTTCTACTCAGCTGGGAGCTGATGCGGGGGGGGGGGGTACCCAAACTCCCCTCTAGGGCACCTTCCCAAGTTGACGCAAGTGCGTGATAATGCACGTGTGGGTAGTCCCCAGCTGTACGGCCAACCCCCGTGTAGTCACGTGAGTTGGTCTGCACCAGTGGCGTATATTCCAGGCTAGCTGCGAAGCCCAGAGAATGCACAAATAAAACTAAATTAAATATACACAAATAAGTCAATTATATCAACGGTATTAAAATATATGTCGATGCTTTCGGTGCCAAAAAAAAACAAAAAAAAAACGCGTGCAGATTTTCGTCTTTGGCTCAATCTAGCGAGCGAAAACCAACCGCGTAACGCAAGTAGTTCTTTCAGAGTCTTCGCAGTTCTGATGCGAAAACCTTCCGTACCATCGCCTGCTGGCGTTTCCATGACAACATGAATCAGCTGGTAGAGGGAAATGGACCATTGCTTTGGAAAACGGCTCGCTCAGAAAAAGGAAGACAGACTATCTGTCACTCGCATACTCCTCCCGCACATAGAAGTGTTTCGCGAGAGTTCTTTCAGTTTTTGTGAAGTTTCAATGAATTAAAATCAGAGATATTATATCTTAAATTCGTGGCTTTGTTGGAATCGAACTGTTTTGATAAGTTTTGTGAAAGCTTCCTTGGAACATCTACTGTCAGAACTTAAAAGAACTCTATGCTTCAAATTTTGATACAGCTCGACAAAAAAATGAACTGAAGGTGATTTATTCCTTTGATGAATACAAAAACAAATCATTAAGAGACATTACGTGTCACATAAAGTTGAATAACCCTTGTGTGACTTGTTTACGAATGAGAGGCACCTAGAGACAGCTAGGCACTTTCATGTAGGACTTCCGTCCACAGAAAAGTTTAGGCCCAAACCACCTACAGCGGGTCCGCTTTTTGGGCAGATGTGAGGCACCTGCGTACTTGGTGCCATTTTATAGCCTACTCCTCGAGGCATTTTGGCCATCACACGCTGTTATTGTACTTATTGTTTATTTTTTTTACTTGAAATTTGTATCACGAAAAACTGGTAGAACTTTTGCACACACCTAATATATGCTGAATCATTCGTTTCTGTAGTCCCATGGCTGGCTAGCTAATCGTCCAACTGCCCCCCCCCCCGGTGGCGCAGTGGTCTAAGCGATGGCCTCTGATCATTCGTCCGAAAGGGGTCCGGATTCGAATCCCGTGAGGCATGAACGTTGTGTTTGTCTTACTGCACTGGCTGTCTCCCTTCCTTGGAACCAGCGACCCTAAATTAGGGACAGGAGACTGCTTATAGCCCATTGAGTTGCTCACGGTGGTTGTTAAACCTCCAACCAAAAAAAAAAAAAAAAAATCCACATTATTCCAAATTATTCATTGCTCACCGACATCTCTCCATATACATCCTCAGATATTTCACTGCACGAATCTTCATTGCTGCTGTCAGCTGTGGTCATTAAAAAAAAAAAAAAAAGATTTTTTTTCTCGCATTGACGTGGGAGGATGTACCGAATTTTCATATGTTAGAGAGAGACACACACACCAGAAAGACTGAAACCGTCTCTCAGATTTGTAAATTTTCATCTCACTGTGCACCTAACATGACCTACAAGAAAACGGTTTGATTCACAGCATTTTCCGATGGCGAATCAAGAAAAAGTGTTAATCAATAATTTTCGGCTTGACGGTAGAGTTGATTGATTTGTTCTAATTGTTAAATGCCTGTGGGAACATCAAATGAAATAGAATAATGTCGTTTTAAACAAAGACATCGCTCTTTCCACGTTTATCAACACATAACTACCGAAAAATTGTTATCCAGCCACTTCTGGGATTGTACCCCAGATCTCCCGATATCTAGCAGAGTGCGTTCGACTTACGCTACAATGGCCAACAATCAACGGCGCTATGTGCGTTTATCTGTCAGCTTCTGACATCACATATCCGTAGGATGGGCTCAGCAACTGAGACTTCTCCATCTGGTGGGCATTAACGGCACAAGCTATATATTAATTATAGCAAATAAAACCAAAGGGCGAGAACAATAGTGGAAATCCTCTAAATACATGGCGTCAGTGAATAAACAAAGACATCGCTCTTTCCACGTTTGTCAACACATAGCAACCGAAAAATTGTTATCCGGCCACTGCTGGGATCGTACCCCAGATCTCTCGATATCTAGCCTAGTGCGTTCGCAAAAAAAAAAAATAAATAAATAAATAAATAAATGTGTGCAGATAAACGCACATAGGGCCATTGTAGGGGTGATCATTTTATCGCGCAACCCGGCATTCAGTGGCGCAGAACAGGGCATGCCGGTTAGATGGCAGTACAATGCTCGCGAGATAGGAAGCGCAGGTGCGTGGTTAGTTGCGTTTCAGACCAGCGAGAAAATAACTCTGTGTTTGCGGAAGTTGCTGACGGACATTACAAGATGCCATTTTCAACGGCACAACGGATATTTATTGTGGGAGTGTATTTTCAATAGCAATCATATGCACACGTACACAAGCAATTTCATCGAAAGTATCCTGACGTGCTTGTGCCCAACAAATCAGCAATTATTCGAGTCATCAGCCGATTTCGAGAGACTGGGCGTGGTGGTGACAAGAAGAAGGCGAGGAGGTCCCATGTGTTAACGGACGCCAGACTGGAGGAGGTACGGGCAGCATTACAACATTCGCCAACGAAGAGTTTGCGTAAAGTGACGGAACAACAACAGATGTCGTATGGGAGTGGACACAAGGCCACAAAGAAATTATGTCTCTGTGCGTACCGTGTCCACTGTGTACAAGAACTCAAAGAACCAGACACGCACCAATGAATTGCGTACAGTAGGTGGGCTAACGACATTGGTGAGATGTCACGGAATAGGGCTGTTGGATAAAGTGTTTTTCAATGATGAGGCGTATTTTCACTTTAGTGGATACGTCAACAGTCCGAAAGACAGATATTGGTCGATAGAAAACCCACATGTGTTGCACGAAACGCCGTTACATGCATTGAAAGTCGGGGTGTGGTGTGCAATTTCACGACGACGAATAGTGGGGCCCATATTTTTTGACATGACCCTCAACAACCAGTCGTACCAGGACATCATTATGCAATTTGTTGCACTTCTGAAAGCAGACGAACGTTATTGTTACCTGCAACAGGACGGGACAACGTGTCATACGTCTTGTGACACCCTGCAGTTTCTTGGCGACTTTGATGACCGCCTGATTTCAAAGGCTTGTGGCCCCTCCAGATCACCCGATTTATCTCCACCGGATTTTTTTCCTCTGGGGGTATCTTAAAGGTTGTGTATACAGACAGAATCCACGTATTGTAGACGAACTGAAGCGGCACATTACCAGCGAGATTATATATATCAACTGTACGCTCCTACGCAAGGTGGCATCCAACATGGTTAAGAGGGCTCGCACCTGCCTTGCAGCTGCGGGTGGACATTTCGAACACCTCCTGTAAACAAATACGTAGGTCATTTGTTGTCGGTATCTCGCTTCCTTATTAAACCGATGATATGTCCGTATTTCACTGGTTTTCTACATATTGAACACATTCTGAATGCCGGGTTGCGTGATAAAATTATCACCCTGTAGCGTAAGGCGAACGCACTCGGCTACATATCGAGAGATCCGTGGTCCGATCCCAGCGGTGACCGGACAACAATTTTTCGGTTGCTATGTGTTGATAAACGTGGTAAGAGCGATGTCTTTGTTTATTCACTGACGCGTATTTATTGGATTTTCACTAATGTCGTTTTAATAATTTGTTTCGACAGTTGACAACATTGTTCTCAGTGTCGATAGTATTCCAGAAATAGATCTTTCCTATCAATGTCTACGCTATAGAGGGACTTCAGCGCGTTCGTTGTACACCATTACGGTCCTTATGGTTGGGCGATTAAAAACCAAAATATTAGATACTACCCACATACGCAAACACAAATAAGTAAAAATAAGTTTCATTGATACTGCGTCGTGGAACGGATAGGGAGACATCATGCTCAAAATGCTGTAAAATGTATTACGAATTTATGTCTCGCTTGTGTATTTTTTGAAATGTTACTAGCAACGCAATATGCCAGATTAATAATAATAATAATATTAAATAGGCAGTGAGTTTTGATTTGCACTGAAATCTAAGTATGGACGGCAATATCAGAAAGGCGGGAAACGGCAAATTCGTACCCGCGAGAGTGGTACCCTTCTGTTGCTGCGACTTTACGGGGGCATATACAAATTGCATAAATGACAACTCGGGTGTAGGAGAACTGGCCACAAAATTTTTAAGGAACCGTATAAAAATTGTGGTTTTGACCGCTTCGTGGCCACGTCCCCAGAGGTTGGTTATCTGATCACAAATTTTTCGTAATTTCGTATTTTCTGAATTGCGATATTTAATGTGATTATAAAAAAATGTTTATAATCTACAACTCCACAAAATAATTTCAGGTAAATTACAGCTCAGCAAATTCTCTGTGGGCATGTGCGAACGCAGGAAACCTGTCAGGGGAGGGGGGGGTAATACCAAAAGCATAAAATATAAAGAATTTCTGGTCCTACTGGGAGCAGGTTTTTAGCTTTTGCGAACTACAACTCAACAAATTCTACACACAAAATACGTATTAAAATCATTACTTAAAATTTAATTAGTTGGAAAACTCCTATATATCCCCTTATGTCACTAGGACCTTATATACCCTTTTATGTCGGCAGGAAATCTATTATCGTTTTATGCCACTAGGAAAACGCCGACACTTTGATAAAATCTCGTACGAAATGCAATTTGTGTACATTCTCTTATACGAGAAGGTGTAGGTGTTTTCCACGGTGTGTTTTCGTAGCGATGGGGGAAAGTATAGCAATTTCCTCCAAAAGAACAGCTATCCGCAACGACAATAATCAAAGAGGAATAATCTTCCATTGTATGTGACCCCGTAACGTCGCAACAACAGAAGGGTACTGATCTCCCGGGTACGAGTTTGCTGGGTACCAATCTCCCGGGTGCAAATTTGTCGAGTGCCATATCTCCCGGGTACGAATTTGCCGGGTACCCATCTCCCAGGTACGAGGTTTCTAAATTTCAATTTATGAAATTTATTTCCTAATTTGAAGAAAAAAATTGTATCGGTATACTTAGAAGGGATAAAGATTATGCTAAAGCCTGAAATTCAGACATTAAAATTGAACAAGAAAAGATGAAACTGCTTGGCTACCAATTTGCCTGGTGCCAATCTCCCGGGATTCCAGAAAGGCTGTTTCCAAGGCACTGTTTTCGTGGTCGACGGTTTGCTTACGCTTCCAAATCTGATGTTGGAGTATGAATATGTATTTATACTGTAGAGTGCCGATTATATGGAATAACATGAATCTGTAATCCGGGCATTCTCACGATGGCCGAGTGGTCAGAGACACGGGCTTCTAGCTGATCGTTAGTGTTGGGCGCGGGGGCCTGTCCCGGATGAAGCGCTGGTGGTATTTGCCATTGGGCATTGACTCTGCCCCGTCCCTGAGATTAACAGCCCTAATTTACGCTTTATTGCCTAAGATAAAATGCCGGTGATCGTTAAACCCGGAAACAACAGCAAAATATTTCATAATGTTAAAAATATTGTATTTCAGAGGCGTAGCCAAGGGGTAGGTCCTCGGGTCCGGACCGCTCCCCTTCCCTTGAGGGTGGATTGAGTACGAATTTAAAGGGATAAATATGTATATATGAGGCTTTCACCAATGAACCAAATCCATGGACCCCCTCCTCCCTTAAGGAATTTTTGGGTACGCCACTGTGGTATTTATTACTACTTCCGGACCGGTCGGGTAGAGGTCTGCACGGGCCTTAATTGTTTCAAATTTTTTAATTAAAGCCCGGCCCGGCCCGTAAAATTTCAACAATTACTAAAACACAAATTTGACACCTGGTGCACTCGGTCATTCGACTCCTGAAGAGTTTTCGTTTTCTTAATTGCTACACGTATTCGATTACAGTAAACGTTTATTCAGAATATTTGTGAGACACTGTATAAGTCACGTGACGTCCAAGGAGGGGGGGGGGGCTTGTATGCTCAAAAATATTGTATGAAAACTACAATTTCCCTGCCTTTCAAGTTTTCTGGGTTTTCAAATTATCATTCCCTACCGCCGGACCGGGAATATAATATCCTTGGAGATAAGGAGGGGGGGGGGGGTAATTCGAAAAGTACGAAATATTCAGAATTATGAGTCTGATCGTTTCACTGGGAGAAGATTTTATGGCTTTATAAACTCCACCTATCTCTACTGGCATATCATATCGCTGGAACTCAATATGTCTCGTGTGTGTGCGTGGGGAGCACATTTGTGCCGCTTAAGATGCGATGTTCCAGACTTTGTATTATCGTAACTCAAAAAGTTTTTGCATTCAGTGCACTGCACAGCGTTTACCGGCCGACTAGTTTCAGAACGAGACAGTAATTTAAAATATTTCCAAATATCGCTATTCCCCTTTACATTGTCTACAAGCACATATTCTCCGGAGGCGATTTTTTCGCGAAAATCTTTCGCTTTCTTAAACTCCATAATAAGTATGGAAGAGTATTTATCAGCAACACTGAACTGAGTGTATACTAAGGGAAAACAACGACAGATATACGGCACACATTTATACACAGAAGTAAGTTTCTCCCAACCCATTTCTCTCGTGCCATTTAAGACAACTTAAAAGCTTTTCACACATCTAGAGAACAAAGTGCCGCCGACTAGAACAATAAAAAAGATCGTCTGCGACTTCACTGGTCTGCGAGCAGGTGGCTCGGTTTAGAAATGCTGCCGTTAATAGCCTGCCCTGGAGCATGGGAGGAGGGCGGAAGTTAGGGAGAGAGAGAGAGAGAGAGAGAGAAGGGACCACATTCGCATTGAAAAACTGAGGGAACTGACCTACTCCAATTGTTTTGTAGGAGGGGAGGATGTCGTAAAAATTCTATTTTTTCCATCAGCGGAAATTATTCAGTCTTATCCTGCTGCTGTATGTTGCGAGTTTTCCAAACGAGAAAGGCATCGTACAGCGATTGTTTTGCTCATTAAAAAAAAAAAAAGAACCCTGCTCGGCCAGTGTCTTTTTTACATTAAATATTGAAGGCCCCCGGCCCGTTTTCCCAACTTAGAAATGAGCAAATACCCGTGCAGACCTCTACGGGTCGGGCTCATAGACTAAGCACAACAGGTGCAACGTGCAGTTTTCTTACTATTTACACCTGAAAACAGTTTAACGAACATCAAGGAAGATTTATCAAAGTTCGTGTTTTATTGATTATGTAATAGTGATAATGCAAGACAAGAAGGTTATCTGGGTAATTAATATTTAAATTTATGCACATATCAAAATTATGGTAAAAGTTGAATTTAGGTGAGAATTAAAAATTTGGGAGATGGGTGGATGCATTTCAAAACAAAAAGTAAATTCAATTATCTTAAGGCCATAAATGAAAATATAAATAAAATGCAACTCTGATGCTTGAAACTACCAAAATTTATTATTGAAGGTTTGCGTTGTTTGAACATACGATGAGTTGAGACACCTGCAAGTGTAGTAAGTATTTTACATGTGTACCAAATTTATAAACACAAAAAATAGATTGGATACAATGTACACATGTAATAAATAACTTTTGGAGGCTGTGATGATCACTTTAGTGGTTAGGACAAAATGCATCAATTAAATAAACAAACTTCCAGAGACGTTTCCGGCCTTAGGCAAGCTAAGGTGGATTAGCATGTGACCCTGCGATGAACTTCAACTGTGTCAACTAATTCTTCACTGCACAAAGTTTGGGTTTTTGAAAGGCCACTTGGCCTGCATTTATTAAAAAAAAACTTAAACCATTTAAACAACAACAACAAAGTATTTCAAGAAGTCTAGGAATACCCACGTCACAAATGTTTTCTGTTCGACACAATCAGCTTTTCAAATTTCTTTTAACTTTGACCACTGGCCTAATAAATATCAGATGGCACACAGTTTAGATGCTTCGAAAGAAACAAACAATTCTGCACACAAAAGGTGAAATTTCTTAATTTATGCATAACATGTAGTTGCATTAGGATTTTTAAATTAGTATGGCAGTCTGAAAACTCAACGAAGCTTAATTACAGCTTTAACAGTAATAGGCTAACAATTTGGCCTTCAGAACATAACAAATTTTAAACACACTACTTTGTATTAGCATATCTTGCATATTTAAAGTTCACAAATTATGTAACAAACCTTAGCTTGTAGCACCAGGCACATTATTTATAAAAAAATATAATAATGATTTGTGAATCACAAACACTTGATGGATGGCACAGTAAGACTTAACATTGTGAATTGGTTCTGATAGCTGAAGTGTTATTTCTTTCTCTCTCTTCATGAATTTATAGCTTATTGTATATACAATACAGATTTCATTTCTTTTCGAACACACCCCTCAATTCCCGTTTCCTTAACCAACATTAATTTTAAAATTACAATAACTGAGCGCAAATTGTCAAATAAGCAAAAGTTACTTTACTAAACGGTTCTACACTCCCAGGAAAATTTGCCTTACAATAAATAACATAGCCCAAAACTCTAGCATTACTTGATACTAAATCAACTCTAGACACTATACTTTACTCAATTACCTCAAAATTTATCATTACGCAATAATGCTGACAAATATACTTTAAATTCACTCTATCATCTGGAAAATTCAAAATACTTCACTATACAAACTTGCTCTGAGTACTCAATATCTCACCATGTAAATAAAAGGCAAACACTAACTCTCAACACTCCTGAACTTGAACTTATATTTATATGTACTCTTGCTGCTTACCAAAATTTTAAAATACACTACTATTTCTGACATGCAACTCCTAAATCAGATTAACCTACATTTGCAAAAGTACACTAAGTTTTTCACCAATTTAACAGATTCATATAGTAAATCCAGGCACTAGCTAGACAAACATCTCATTCAAATCACTCAATTTCATTGAAAGCAAAATTCTCACTGTGAGGAAATATTATTTAGGCTGAAGGTGAGATTGGGTCGTGAATCCAATCAGGCCTATGCACCGAAGTGGGAGGATAAGTGTGACATATCACCCTGTACTGTTTTCTTCACTTACTGTTTTGGGACAACTCTCATGAACTCGCCTTGCTCGAGATAGCTTTCTACGGGTCTTCAGCTTACCGGGGGTGGAAGAACAATCCCCCAATTGTTTCCATCTATACCCTTTCAGACACCAAGCATTTTCCCCATATGGACAGCACCCTGCAAGAACTTTCTTGCCCCAAATTATTTTTCCCTGGTACACACAGCTACCAGAAAAACACCATACGAAGACTCACATTATTTCCAGAAATACCCTTATCTTTTAATTCCCTAGACACACAGCTTCCAGGAGAATTAACACTATTTTCCAGAAAAATACACTATACTACTTATTTCCCAGAAAAAATACTCTTATCACTCATTTCCCAGAAAAACCATTTAATCACCTTTTTCCCAGGAAAACACACTACATCGCAGAACCATTTATTTCCAGAAAATTGCACCTATCGAAGAACTATCTATTTCCAGAAATCATCACCTCCTGAAGAATTCCAACATTATACAATGGTAATATACAGGCCAACACTTTATTAACGTAGTCTGTGTGCATGCCTTTTTTAACCGTCTCCCACTCATGAAAATTCATTTTCCAGATCCACCGACTGATATTGGAAACTGGTCCACCTTACTACAAAATGTTAAAGAATGATTTTACACTAAATTTACCAAAACACTCAGATCATACTAAAGCTGCCTCTAAGAAAAATTTAAACTACATGGCACTTACCCAGTACTCATAAATACTAATGCAATTTATAAAATATAAAAATCACTAAGCCCAAAGAGAGAAATTCCACACACACACACACACACACACACACACACACACACACACACACACACACACACACACACACACACACACACACACACACACACACACAAACTGGTCTGAGAGATTGCTCTTGTTTATGATAGCTCATACCAAACTTATGAAATCCTATAACTCCTGCTGCTACTACATTTAACATCTCCTTTTTCTCAATCTGTCCCCTCTGAGTATAAAATTTAGTAGGAAGCTTTTTTTCACAAAATAATACTTAATCACTGAACTTCATAACATTCCACTCAAAAAATGCAAAAAATAAAATACCAGTGTCTTAACCTATGTAAAATTACACTACCTAATTTAGTTCAAAAGAAAATAATGACAGGAAGTTTCCCATGCCAGCTATTACTTGACCACACATACAATACCTGACAAAATGATATTGACAACTTTTTCACACCCAGCTAGCCTAAAAAAACAACAACATAGAAATATAATATGTGTATAAACTAGCACACTACCTCACTAGGCCTTCACATCCTTGTTTTGATCTTTATACTGCATACCCGACAAACTAGTGACTTCAACAAACAGTTCGCGAGGGTACTTTCTCACCGAGTTCCATGGTTGCAGAGGTTCTCTGTAATTTCATAGCCTAGACGTGGCATCCTGGAGAGGAACAAACATTTTCACAGGCTGAACAAGTTCAGATTTTAGCGCTAGGGATGGCGCAGGTTTACTCTCCTTATTGGCCGCTGGGGATGTTCTCCTCTTGTACGGGTCATCACAGCGACTGGCTGGTCATCACTGGACTTCTGGTCCCAGGGGTAATGGTGAATTCCCTCTCTAGATGATGATTTCCTCTTGGATTAGAATGAAGCATAGGAAGAAACCTTGCAGCTCAGGCATTCAGAGCACTGAATGAATTAACTTATCGGCATAATTGGAGGTACGAATAACGGCACGTACCCACGCCAGGATTACGCATTTTCAAGTGACTGCACCGCCATTCTTACTGCCAGCCAGACCAAATCCCGGCGGGCGGGATGGTCCGTCACCGAAGTTTTTTTCTTTTGGATCTTACATCGTGGCCAGCACAACTAGAAGAGAGACGCTTTCTCCAAAAAAAAACAAAAAAAAACTGGGTGCTTGAAAAACTGCTGACCCCTCATTGGCTAAAAACTTTCCCTAGTAACCAACGACCCAGCTGGCCATTTGCTAACAGTTTCCCGCCAAAACTATGACACTGACCATATGGCTTCAACTCACAGGCAAGCAGCAACCTTGACCTTCCAGAGTAGGGAACGCTGTCCCCTCCTGCCTGCATGCTGATCTAAAAATAGCCTGACGCTTGCTTAACAGAGATCAGATCAGATGTAAAGGATTTTAGGAAGGGAGTGTCTGACCCCAGGTCTTAAACAACCCTTAGAAATAGGAAGCTAGGAGATTTGGGCTAGAGTGCCCGATAGGAAGTGACACGGAAGCGAGGTAGAAAGGAGGAGGAAGACGCCCTTATTTATTACCAGGGAGCCAGTACCCGGGGTCCGACGGCTTAACGTGCCCATCCAACGCACGGCGGGTATTTAGTAGTTCGAACGTTAGTACCTGCCCAGGATCAAACCTGAGGTTATCTCCATGGCAGTCACGAACGCTGACCATTAGGCCACCCGCGGCCCTTGCTTAAGAGAACTTTTCTGTGACACTTTTAAACTGCCTAAAATGGCGGACCTTGAAAAGAAAGATTTTGGGTTTTGCACAATTTCATTCCGTGATAAATAGCAAATAATTTTGCTTTCGAAAAAGGTTGATGGTACAAGTACGCAGGGATATCCTTTTACGATGAATGAGCTGTGTGGTAAATACGTGATTACGCATGAAAGTTCCATAATAAAAAGTCAACTCTAAAACACTAAGATTTTTCGAAAATGTGAGCTGTCAAAATATTGACGGGTGTCGAGTTTTGAACTCCGGCTACATTGCGGATAATCTTTTCGGTTTCGCAGATTTATTTTATATTTGCGTTTGTCAGAAAATCTGTTTCTGAAAAATGCATTGGTAAATTTCGTCCTGGGTTATGTAAAGATAACAGAGTGCACTGTTTTCCGAATATTTTCCTGCCGTCCGTGGTGCGAAGGAAATTTCTGGAAAATGCATGGATGAAATTCGTCCTAGGTCATGTAAAGGTAACTAAGTGCACTATTTTTCGAAGATTTTCATGCCATTCGTGGCGCAAAGGTTATACGCTGTAGGTGGGTGCCGTAAATGTGTATTTGTGCAGTGAAACCTCCATTAACGGACACTTTCGAACAACGGTAACCACCAAGCAACGGCAAGTTTTGGTTGGCACCGAGCAACTTCCATAGGATTAACATTAACGATAACCTCTGAACAACGAAGCATCTTAACAGCGGTCAACGGACACGCTAGTCAGCCCAGAAGGAGATCAAACGGACACGTTAGTCAGCCCCGAAGGAGATCCAACGGACACGCTAGTCAGCCCCGAAGGAGATCCAACGGACATGCTAGTCAGCCCCGAAGGAGATCCAACGGACACGCTAGTCAGCCCCGAAGGAGATCCAACGGACACGCTAGTCAGCCCCGAAGGAGATCCAACGGACACGCTAGTCAGCCCCGAAGAAGATCCAACGGACACCCTGCCTCTTGGATTTTACGTTGTTCCTTTGGTACTTGGGCAAGACGGATAATATAGGGACAAGGAATACTTATTGCTAAAGGCATAATGGGTTGGATTACAGCTGGTACAGTGTATGCTTAAGTGGAAAGAAAGGAGGTAAAAGTTTAGTTCTACGTAAGGCGAGCTGCGGCTTCTATGTATGTTTCAATCGCCCCTGGGGGCTGCTTGGGTGGTTGATTGGGCATGGATTTCTGCCCGTTGGGGGCGATGTTTCTTAGTTTGGTCCCTGTGGGCTCTGTTCCTGCTTTATGGCGCACGGCCAGTTAACTGTGCATTTACGCTTTACTACCTAACATTTTTCTTCTTTCCTTTCTTATAGCGTACCCTACGCCTAATCTCCTAGCTTTGCTATTTCTAAGGGCTGTTTAACACCAGACGTCAGGCAACGCTTCCTTAAAATCCTCTACACCATGAATTATTTATTTTATTATTATATTCAGTTTTATTCAGCAGTCAGCACTTGGAAAAAGCACTGCGACATTTTCTTTATTGTGCATAAGCATATACACTATCTGCGAACAAGTAATTGGACACCCCTGCAATCGATGATATCTGCGGTCCAGATACACGTCACGGCCGCCGCCGTTAAATATCGTGTGGGAAACAACAACGCAACCAGTCGCATACAAGATGCCACGCAGTTCGGAGCTCTCTGATTTAGAGAAAGGTGTAATCGTCGGGTATCACAGAAATAGCCGATCCATACGTGACATATCCAGCGAGTTGAAGTACCCAAAATCGACAGTGGCCTACGTGATTGGCAAGTGAAAGATGAGAGGTGACTGTCGGAATGTGTCCCGACTGGCAGACCCACAAAACTGGGAGTTAGAGACCGACGGGTGCTGGCCAGAGAAATTCGGGAGAACCGCACCAAATCAATGGGCCACATCTGCGAGGAGTTTCAACAGGTACCCGGGAGTGTTCTTTCGATGAATACCATCCGTAAGGAAGCCCATCTGCTCGGTTATCATGGACGTGCTGCTGCCCACAAGCCTTTGATCACCAAGTCCAATAGTGCTGCTCGGCTAACGTGGTGCAAAGAACGTCGACAGTGGACCGTTGAACAGTGGAAACAGGTTCTCTGGAGCGACGAATCAAGTTTCACCCTCTATCGTTCGGATGGCAGGGTCTGGGTTTGGCGTCTGCCTGGAGAACGCCTCCTGCCGGAATGTATTGTGCCAACTGTGAAGTTCGGCGGCGGTGGAATTATGCTATGGGGGTGTTTCTCCTGGTATGGCACGGGACCCTTGGTCGCAATCCCTGGTAGACTCAACGCCGAGACCTGCACCATTTTGGATGACCACGCGCTTCCTACGTTGTGGCAGTTTTACGGGGTGGACCCATGTTACTTTCAGGATGACAATGCCACCTGTCATGTTGCGAGGTCCACCATGGCTTGGTATGGTGACAATGGGGTTAATCAAATGGGCTGAGCCCGGACCTGAACCCTATCAGCACCTCTGGGACGAGTTGGAGCATCGACTTAAGGAGTGCCCCCACCGTCCGAAATCGGTGAAGGAACTGACCTGTTTTCTCCAAGCCGAGTGGAAGAAAATACCGCTAGCCGTCGTACAACGCCTGGTTGAGAGTATGCCCCGGAGGGTCGCAGCTGTAATCGCCGCTCGTGGAGGCTCCACCAACTATTGAAGGTGAATAAACTTCGTTTTCCTTTGCTATCACAGGTGTCCAATTACTTGTTGGTAGATAGTGTATTTATTCCGCTTTTGCACAAAGGCCCTAGCAATGGTAACTTACGCCTATAACCTCCGAACAATAGGTCACTTTTTCCGGGTCCGAGCAGTGACTGTTATTCGGATGTTTCACTGTATAAGCTACGTGGTCGACTGAAGAGCTACATCACGTCACGATGATCTGAGTGTCAAACGGGAACGATGCGTTAATCGTAATAACGTTACGATCTGAGTGTCATGTAAGAACGATGTATTAATCATAATTAATGTTACGGTCTGAGTGTCAAAAGAATCGTTACTATCTGAGTTTCATGTATAAGGTCGATGTATTAATAATAATGACGTCACGATCTGAGAGTCTAGACCAAAGGTGCGGAACCTGCGGCCTTTTGAGTGAATTCAAACTTTGCAGAACAAATCCTTTTATTTTTATTTATATGTTTTTGTTCGTCTTTTATTATTTTAATTTTAGATTGACCGCATTTAAAATACCAAAGTGAGTAAAAGAAGATTCAACGAAATAATGCTTCCCGACTGACGGCCACAGTTAAAACAATTAGCAAGTCGTAAGGGCTATTTTGACATCTGCTATGCTCATGATTTCGCTCTATGGCTCCTAAAGAACTACAGATGGAATTGATTGAGCTCTCAGAAGATGACCTTTTAAAATCCCTATTCGACGCTAAGAAAGATCCAGTTGAGACATAGAAAAATGCAATAGAATACCCACGCCTTCGGTAACGTGCCAGAAAATTGCTTTCTTGCGTTCCAACCACTTATTGCTGCGAATCTACATTCTCCTACCTAACCCAAATCAAGACGCCCTTAAGGCCACAAACGATGGATCCCATCTAGAGGATCAACTAAAAGTGCGGACCTCCATGTTGCAACTAAATATTCAAATGCTTTCCAACAAAAAAGAAGTCATAACAAAGTCATTAAAGGTTAGTTAACTTTAGAATTAACAATTTCTTATACACTGCTGGCCACCCAAAATGCAACACCAAGAAGGACACGAGATAGCAAAGCCAGATTTACTGGACACATAACAACAGATACAAAGATGAAAAGGTTGAGCTTACAGGCCCGTACGACTTGCGAAACACGCAGACATCAATAGTTCGTGTGGCCCCCATGGCTGGCAATAACGGCCGCTACACGCTGCGGCATCGAACGAAAGATGCTTTGGATGTGGGCTTGAGGTATGTCGGTCCAGGCTGCTTCTACACGTTGCCACAGTTCATCAGGCGTAGCCGCCGGTGGTGCTTGCCGGGCCACTCGGTTGCCGATCAGCGATCAGACGTGTTCGATGGGCGACATATCGGGAGAACAGGCAGGCCACGGCACCAGTGACACCTGGTGGGCCGCGAAGAATTGTTGAACGATGCGTGCCACGTGCGGGCGCGCATTGTCCTGTTGAAACGTGGCCGCTGGTAGGTCCTGCGGATAAGGGAGGACTACAGGCTCCAAAACGTCGGGGATGTAGCGGTGGCTGTTGAGTGTATCGGCGATGCGTACCAGAGGGGTGCGGGTGTCACATCCAATTGCGCCCCAAACCATAACGTCAGGCGACGGACCGGTATGGCGATGCATAATGCAGGCGGCATACAGTCTCTCGCCGCGGTGCAGCCACACGCGGATCCGACCATCGTTGTGTTGCAGGCAGAAGCGGGATTCGTCGGAGAAGAAAATGTCGTGCCATTCCGTAGTCCAGGAGCGGCGTTCAACGGCCCACTGCCGCCGCACTCGCCGGTGGTGTAACGTCAATGGTAATCGAAGCAATGGGCGCCGTGCGACAAGTCCCCGCTCCTGCAGACGACGTCGAACGGTACGTGCTGACACAGGTTGTTGCGCAACACACCCTAATTCCTGCGCTAACGTTCGTGATGTGGCGGTGCGAGCCGTCAATGCCCGCCGCACAACATGCCGCTCCTCTCGTTCGGTGGTGTGCTGCGGCTGCGGCAATCGCTCACGTCGGTCCGTCCGTCCCTCCTGCACCCACCGAATCCATACTCTCCTCACTGTGGCTGGATGTCGTCCCACACGGGCGCCGATGTCTCGGTACGATAAACCGCTGTCGCGATAAGCCACTATTCGTCCTCTGTCGAACTCCGAAACGTGCTGGAATGACTGCCGTATTCTGCAACGAGGCATCAGGAAGCTTCCCACGCACAGGTCCGGCAGCACAACACACTTCCACTACTTACACCCCGCCTTCTGTGCACCCTTCTTATAGTGCTTCTCGGTGGCGTGCCGGGCGCACATGATTTGCATATGCCCTGCAATGCTAATCGTTTGCATGTCCTCTCGCGGGCGACGCATGCTGCGAATTTCAGGCCAATCGGATGCTTCCTTCTTGGTGTTGCATTTTGGGTGGCTAGCAGTGTATAATACAAATTTGGAAGATGTGAATCCATTTATTGGTGTAAATATAGCATGGATGTTAAGTCAAATAATAATATCCGAAAACTTGAAAATTTCATAGTCCTGGAGCGGAAATTGAACCCGCGTCCTCCAGATAGCGCCCGAGTATGCTAACCACTACACCACATAGAACGACCAAGTTTCATTAACAATTTCTTTTTCATTTTTTGAAGTTAGTACATAGTAAGATTTTTGCAAAATAATGTACATTTCGAAGTACATCTAATTGAAGTTTCTTGAATGCGGCCTTGTTAGAGAACAGGTAATGCTGCCTTCGAACATGAAAAGGTTCTCCACCTCTGGTGTAGACCGATGTGTTAATAACGCTGTAATATTTGTAAATATAAATGGATCCCATATAGCGATGTGTTAATCGTAATAATGTCACGATCTCATCTCAGTATCTATGAAAACCGATGTGTTAATGACATTACAATATTTGTAATTATAAACGGATCCCAGAAACTACAGTGAATTTTTGTTCCTCCTTGAACGCGCTAATAATCTTTTTATATATACATCTGTTTTTAGGAACTTGAAATGCCATACTCATAATTTTAATATACCGAATCACAGCGTATTTTTTAAATATCTCTGCATTTCTACAATTCTACCGTCGTACAAAATGAAAAAAAAAAAAAGTTATTCTAAGCCGCCTTTTTTTTTTTTCATCAACCATATTTTTTTAAAACGAGGCAGTTGAATAGTATAATGCTCTTCCTACATCTGTTGCCGTGTCATTGTCGTGTGCAGGCATTTGAAAACATCTGCATGCGATTTCCCGTCGTAATCTTTATCATCAGTTTCTACCATCTACTTTGCTGGCTTCAGCTCTGATATCGTGTACTTAATGTTTGAGCAACCGGATATTTCACATAATTTTAATGCCTTATCGTTGAGAACTTTCGCCGCTTCGTTGACCGTTCATCCTTCAACTCTTGCAGCATTTTTACGTAGTGAATTTTCTCTATTCTCTTCCCCAAGCCGTATGCAAAACATTAAATTTCTTTTTTCTTTACGTTGACGAATGTCTTTTAATCATTGAACTGGGAAGACAAGAACACAAGTTTACCCCCCCTCCTTCCGTGGGGCTTTGGCCCTCACCATTTACTCCTACTGTGTGTAGCTATGTCAAAGAGTATCGTAATCAACCAGATACCGAGGAGGATTCGGTAGCATTCTTCGTGTTTAACTTTTACTATCCATAATTTTTATTATTGATTAAAAAAGTGTAAAACCATTATTATTCTACAAATTGTGAGTTATAGGCGAATTTCTCAGAATTTGAAAATTTCATCGCTCTAAAATTGAAATGGAACCAGCATCTCCCGAGTTCTGTCCGACCATGCTACCGTTGCACCATCCAAGACAATGCAGTTCTGAGCAACTGACGCTTATTATACTGTATAGGAATCCGAGGAAACTTCGGGATTGCTAGTCAGTTTCTTCGTAACAGATTCCTATATTTTGATTCTTCCGTAATGCGTTGTCATGATTGGTGTAACAGTGGTATACGTGGGCAGGATTCGTGTGATGCGGCTTCTTCGATTCCAGACATGGCGATTTTCAAGTTCACTGAAGGGGTGGCCACTTTAGGGCAAGGTAAGGTAAGTGAAGCAGTCGTAAATGCGACCGGGGTTGAAATGGTAGTAAATGCGACCGACTTAACGCAGAGGGATGGGGAAAGAAAGAAGGGAAGCAGATGGGGGTGGGAGAGGAGGAAGTGAGCTGCTGACGATGTGGTGTGACGAAACGGGTAGTATTTGCGACCACCACACGAACTACGGAAATACGTTTTCTCTATACAGTGAAAGAAGTTGCTTTGTACCAAAATACGTACTCCAGTTTGAACGCGACAGAACTTCAGGGTTTTGAACGCGTGTCTGGGGACTCACAGGGCGGTTTCTCCCACATGAATTTTAGATCTCCAGAAAATATTAACGTTATTTTGCGGTTATTTGATACCCTGGAGCTCGTCTGCTACCTTGTACAATCATCCATAGCTGCTGTTGCCCTCGAATATCCACCAGTCGTTTTCCTCACACAGGAAGAACGCTGGCTGCTTGTTTTCCTCACACAGGAAGAACGCTGGCTGCTTGTTTACCGTTTCTGAGATGCTTAGTTATCTGTGATCCGTAAAGTAAGAACTGGGAGGATGTATTGACTAAACACTTTTTCTTTTTTTTTTCTTTTTTAAGATATAATGAATCGTTCATGGAAACTATGGTGCCACAGTAGCCGAGTAGTGCTGGCTTCCGACTATTCGTCCAGGATAGGCCCGGGCTCGAGTCCCAGGTAAGGCATGGGTGTCATGCTTGTCTGATGGCGCTGTCGCTTCCCTTCCCTGGAAGCAGTTACCCTAAATTTGGAGCGAGTGATTGCTTTTAGCCCTAAGAGCTTCTCATAGTAGTCGTAAACCTTGAAATAAAAAAATAATAAAAATAATGCGCTGTTTTTTTCCAAATACGGTCCAGATAAGAGTGATACGCCTATTAATTTCTTCTCCGATCTGGCACGTGCTTTGTATAATACATACAGTACCAGAAAATTCTGTTAAGAATTGTGCCTGCACAGCTCGCTGATTAAAATTGTACTATACCGTGCAAATTAATTGGGACAAACTATTTTATTCTTAGAATTGTAATGTGATCACCAGTTGATGTCGAAAACCCACGTAAACCGGTTTTATCAGCTGTGAGGTGGTGTGACTGTTAGAACTTGATAGTTAGAATGTGGTTTGACCGGTTTTAAACAGGAAATAGGCACTTCAGCTTCAGTTGTGAGCTTTCGTGTGTGACAGGTGGATGTTAGTTTTCACTCTCTGTGAGTACGTGTTGCTTTCGTATATTGAAAAATGGATATTTCCTCAAGGAAGCGTGCAAAAGTAATTGCTCTGAAGGATCACACTTCTATGACAGTGAGAGATATCGCTTCTGCAGTTGGTGTAGGCAAATCAAGTGTATCAAGACTGCTTACGCGATGCAATGCATCTGGATCATCGTCTCCAAAAAGGAGAGGTAAATGTGGAAGAAAACGAAAAACAACTCCAGGAACCGATAAATATCTAATCAGAAATAGTAAAATGAATCTAAAAAAAACAAGCACCGACCTTCAAAGAGATTTATTGGCTGGTGGTTGTGATGTTAGTGATTCAACTGTACGCCGTAGGCTTCTGGAAGTTGGCCGGAAAGCAAGAAGACCAACGAAAAAACAATATTTGAATGCAAAAATGGAGACAAAACGTTTAGCATGGGCCAAAAAATATAAATCATGGACTGCTGACGACTGGAAAAAGGTAATTTTCAGTGATGAAACTCATTTATTCGTGCAGGGTTATCAAGCAAATGTCGTTAGACGAAGCAACTGTGAACCCTTAAGACCTGAGCATGTCAAACAAACTGTAAAACACCCTCTAAAACTGATGTTTTGGAGTTTTTTCACATCAAATGGCACTGAAAGCTTAGTTCCTGTTCAAGGTATGATGAATTCAGCCAAGTATGTAGAAATATTACAACGTAGGATTGTTCCATTCTTGCAAACTTTTGACGGGACATTTCAACATGACTTGGCCCCATGTCACAATTCGAAATTGTCAAGAATTTCATGCTGGAAAATCAAATTCATTTGCTTGATTGGCCTGGAAATTCACCAGACTTAAATCCCATAGAAAACTTGTGGAATATTTTGAAGAGACGTTTAGGTAAAATGAACTGTACAACCAAAGAACGCATGATAACGAATGCTATAAAAGTGTGGTTCCACGATTATGAAGTCAAAAACATGTGCACTCAATTAGGGAGTCAATGCCAAAACGAATTCAAGAGGTCATTTCTGCTAAAGGAGGACATACTTCATACTAATACAGGTATTTATCAGTGTTATATGAAGGCATAGAATGATATAAAGGCATAGTTTTGGAAAAAAAAGTGATCTTTTACTTTGTCCCAATTAATTTGCACAGTATAGTATAATACATACAGTACTAGAAAATTCTGTTGTGAATTGTGCCTGCACAGCTCGCTGATTAAAATTTCCGTATTGTAAGGTTGCAACTTAATGTTTCCGCGATGAGTTGTGCAGTCGATTCATTGTTCCGTGGGTGTTTCTTCCATTGATGTTCCGGAAAAACTGCTGTTGACCCGTGGTTTGTTTGCGATTTTTCGCAACAGTTGTTGGTCATCACCTCAGCCGTGACGGTCACTGACGTTTACAAAGGAGTTCTGTCGATTCCATTTGGTTCACTGCTGTAGTCTGTGTAATTGAGTAAAGTCTTCCTTGTTATCAGGATAATCGGGATGCTTCCTGAACTTCGTAAAGAATCAGATGTCACTGTTGTTTAATCTTTTGCTTCTGCAGCCATTCATCTTGTAATGCTTAGGGACGTGAGCGAATTTGAAGATTCCAGCATCAGCTATATTCCAGTGACTTAAATACATGCCTGAAATGTACTGGATAGTCGTTGACCTGTGATTTTTTTTTTTTAATTTTTTGTCACGTGATATAGTCCTTAACATTTTACACGGTCATTTACATATAGCGTAAACTAACAAGTTATTTCTCGAGACAGAATAAATCGCAAGCACTTATTTTTTTCTTTTCTATCGTTCTCTTTTTATTTTTTAAAATAACATTGACTTCCTCTTATGCATCCTTGTTGCGTTAATTTGACCTAAAGAAAATCGTGTAAATAAGATCACAAAAGCTTTTGAGCAGCGGAGTCATTACGGATAACTTCTGGCGATTTTTTTTTCAATTGTTTGAGTTATTGTAGGTCACCTGTTATGATAAATAAGTTTACAACGAAAATCTCACAAAGACGGAAATAAATATTTTTAAATTTCGGCCAATGGCTCTCAGTACAGTGAAACCTCGTTTATACGTTTTCCAACGGACCAATTAAAATTAACGTATATTTAAAAAAAAAAATCGTAAAACGAAACAGGGAGAGTTTAACATTAAAGGAAATTCAGAATTTTTAGATGGGCGACTTTTTATGTATATATGAGAAAAACATAAACTAGGTTCTACTGTATTATACTGGATGTAACGAAATCCTTCCTTTTGCCTTTGTGTTGTTTCGGAGTTTAGGGACCTCCATGGGAAACTCCCAGAGCGATAAGCAAACGCCTGTCCCTAATTTGAGGTCACTGGTTCCAGGGAAGGGATAAGTCTAGCGCCGTAGGGCAAACGCAACAAACAAGCCTCACCTGGGACTCGAACCTGGACCCAACTCGGACGACTAACCAGAAACCAGCACCTATTGCCACCACTGGGGCAGTGAAATCTTCGTAAAGTTCACTGTATGGAAATTTCATCGACAGATGAAATTTCCATACAGTGAACTTTCCTTTCACGTCTCATATGCGAGGTGATATACACTGGCGGAAAGTGAAAAAAGAACACCAAGAAGGAGACGTCTGATACCAACGAAATTTATACAGCATAATAACGGAATACAGAGGATAACGTGATCAAAACATTATGGCAAAATACAGCTGTATTTGCTGGTAAACTGAAAAATAACATTTCCATGGAACATGGTTAGTACGAGGTTGAACCGCCATGAACTGCGTCACACTGTGCAATTCTGGCATGGAGTCTGTCGTACAGATGTTGGATGTAAGTTTGGGGTATTGAGTTCCAAGCATCCTTAACCTGGACGCGTAAATCGGGGATGGTCGTGGCTGGCCGTGGAGACCGGATAAGTCGTAGTCCCATAAAATCCCACACGTGCTCAATGGGGGACAAATCCTGTGAACGTGCAGGCCATGGAAGTTGTCTCACACCATGAATTGCATGTTGCTTTGCACGTGCCGTGTGTGGGCGTGCGTTATCTTGCTGGAAAACACCACGATGGACCGACCTTACGAATGGCACAACAACGGGCTGAATGATGTTGTTGATGTAGGATGTGCTGTTTAACGTACCCGGTACAAACACTAGTTGTGTACGGGAGTGATAGCTCATCGCTCCCCACACCAGGAGACCAGGTGTTGGCCCTGTGTGTCGCTGGCGGATGCAAGAAGGATGGAGACGCTCCCCTGTGCGTCTGCGAACACGCATACGGCCATCGGAGGCTCCCAAGCAGAATCTGCTTTCATCGCTGAACACGACAGATCGCCATTGCGTTCTCCAGTGCAGACGTTGGCGACACCACTGCAGCCGTTCCTGACGGTGGGCTAGAGTCAGAGGTACACATGCCAGAGGCACACGTGCACGTAGTCCTGCATCCAGTAGACGGTTGCGGATTGTTCGCACAGTCACCTCAGGTGCAACGGCAGCTCGGATTTGCGTCGCAGTGGATGTTCTGCTTGACAACGCCGCTCTTATGCGTCGATCGGTCCGCTCATCAGTCCATCTGTGACTCCCGGTTCCACGTCTTCTCGTGTGGGAATGTTCCTCGGACCATCTACGCCACCATCGTACCACCACCGATACTTCCCGTCCAATTCGCTCCGCAATACGACGATACGACCACCCGGCCTCGCGGAGTCCGACTAGACGACCTCGCTCAAAGTTCGATAACTGCTGAAATCGTACGCGTCTTCCATGTCCAGGCATTGTAGCTTCTTCAGGGTCTTCACACGTGTCCTTACGCCGACGACTGATTACATTCACCTCGCCGTACTCCTTAAATACCACCGACGATAATTTGCATATTATGCCGTGCTGTGGCGTAAGCGCTCACCGGTTGGTCCCGAAATTAACATCACACCTACGTAAACTTGACCACATTAACATATGTAAATTTCATGATCGTCCGCCAATTCCTTCTTGGTGTTCTTTTTTCACTTTCCGCCAGTGTATTTAATTCTTTAGAATAGAAATATCTTGGGAAGCTATATGATGCTACATGTGTGGGTGTAGATGCGACAGGAAGAGATGTCGGGTCAAAATCCCATGGCCTTCTTTGCCACAGTGTGATTTGAGTGCTATAAGTTAAACTTATGCAACCGGCATTTCCTGCTCAAAATGATGCTCGATTTTCTTGGAAGGGGACGTAAATGTGTATACTGTATATTATTTTTCGATGCTCCTGCTTCTAAAAATCTATTTGCGGAAATTCGTTTTTTTTTTATAACGGATGCCATTCACCGCGGCGAATATTTTGTACATATGCAGGCCATTTCAAAAGATTTGCGCAGGCGCTGTCCGTAGGCTGATGTAATCGCTCCAATCGTTGCGCCAGTTGTGTGTCAGACTTCAGTATACAAATGTGTGTCTACGTTTGCTGGTAAATTTTTACCTGTTCCCAAAAATTCTGTCTAGAAATGGAGGAAGAAAGTGAGTCAGGTCTGATCTCGCGTAGCGACCAGCGATCCTACATTAAAATTGAAAGGGCATTCTGGAAAAGTATGGATGGAAATTGCTCCCCTACGCGCCATGCAGTCCTGACATGAGCCCACCAGACTATGACTTGTTCCCAGAAATAAAGAAACCACACGGCAGGAAACAATTCAGTACGATTCAAGATGTTTCTAATGAGGTTGGTTGGTTGGTTGGTTATTAGATTTTATTGGCGCAAGGGCCATGGTTGGCCAAAGAGCGCCAGACACAAGACAAACAGACAAAATTAAAAAACGGGGCATAAATCGCAAAATCTGGCTGACCAAGTAAAACCGAACCATGAGTACAAAGGAAGGGCCAAAAAAGACAATGAAACAAACAGTATGAAAAACATGGTACAATGGTGAGAAACAAGCCGATTAAGTAAAACTGAGGAATGAGTGATAAAACACATTACGAAATCGAACACAACTACACATAGGATGAGTCACTCTCCTCCTCCACACACTCCAATGTAATGCTGGCCGAGGGCGAGGACGAACTGTCACTATCCTCCCCCTCATGTTCCTCTGCAATGTTAGTTGAGGCTGGGGACGAACTGTCACTCTCCTCCCCCGATGTTCCTCTATAATGTTGGTTGAGGGTGGGGACCTCGCTGAGTCCGAGACAGTTGCAATGTTGGTCAGGTGGACCGCGACAGTTGGATGGACACTGCACACCTTTGCGGATTGAGGGCCGGGTCTCCAGCACGTGCAGGCTGTCTGCTGGGAACCGGAAGAGTCGGTCGTCTTCAAAAGAGAAGGCGCAGACTCAGCTGGTTGAATAAGCTGGAGCTTGGTGAAATCCACCTGTGTCGCTTGTTCAACTGTAGATCGCTTGGCAAGTGCGGCGAGAGCTACAGGGCTCGGAACAAAGGGCTGCACGGGTTGCGGCAGAGACTGAACCACTGCGGCAAAAGTACGCTGTCGGTTGGTGGGTATACCCAACTTGGCCTTGGCAGCAGGGTACGAGAGGCCTTCCAGGGTCTTGAGGCGCTGGATCGCCATCTCGTCCTTCCATTTCATACAGTTGCGGGAGTAAGCTGCATGGGCCTCACCGCAGTTAACACAGCAGGCCGCAGAAGTGCAACCATCCCCGTCATGTTCACTGGAGCCACAATTTGCGCAACGAGCGGAACTCTTACAGAAACGTTGGGAATGCCCGTACCTCTGGCACCTGAAACAGCGCAGAGGACTGGGAATGTACGGGCGAACTCCACAGACCAAGTAGCCAGCCTTGATTTCGGTCGGAACTTTCGGGGAGTTAAAAGTCAAGATTACATTTTTAGACTTAATCAAGGAACCATCGCGCCGGAACATCATACGACGAGCAGCAATAACACCTTGATCTGCAAGTTCAGTCACCAATTCGTCTTCACTGCATGGCAAGAGATCAAACTCCGAAATAACACCCCGAGAGGTGTTAAGAAACGGGTGAGGTGTCACTTTTACAGGAATGCCTTGAAGACTAGTGAGGTGCAGAAAAGTGTTACTCTGAGAAACACTGCAAGTTTGGACAAGCAGGTCCCCAGAGCGAAGCTTCCTCGCAGACTTCAAGGGGCCAACCGCAGCTTCCAAAGCTTTAGAAATGAAAAAGGGAGATCTGGTGGACAGTCTCTCATTCGGATCGATGGATTCTACAAGTAAGTGTGTAGCATGCGTAGTCACAGCAATCGAGGGAGACGACGCTTCGGAGCGACTGGTACAGCTGCCGAAGAAGAGGTTCCACATTCTTGGTCCAGGTCAAGGTCTAAAGACCGTTTAAGGGTATGAGACTTGGTAGGTTGAGAAGACGAAGGAGAGTCGTTTGCAACTATCATTTTCTCAGGTGACTTAAATTTGGAGTTTTGTTTACCCATGGAAAAAAGGAGGAAGATTCGTCTGCAAACTACTCCACCCACCACCGAGCCCTACAAGGGAGAACTGGAGGTCTGCAAGCCAAGAAAATGACGCTGGACACAGTTCTGGAGCTTATACGTTGCAGATATAGTCCGTTGGCTGTGATCACACGCACTCGGCGGACACTTCGGCCTCCGGGTACCGTCATGCCAACGCCTTCGGCATGATCCCACAGCCCCCGGGCTTACCCTGCCGTGCTATACGACAAAAGCCGCTAAAGCCCTGTACACAACTTGGTACAAGACTTCTGACTAGAGGTGGGTTAGTCTCTAGCCTCCCGTTTACAGCGAAGCCGGGGTCGAAGAGGAGTGTTGGTGCACAGGAGGCACTGCTCCGGTCTCCTGCGACCTCAGCCGCCAGACATCCCATTTCCGCCTCACGGGTCTCCGCACGCGGCAAACATGCAGGTAGGTCTAGCACCCAAACCAGCTAAAAGGAAAAAAAAAATCCAAAGAAGACAAATCCTGGAAGGGAACCTAAACGGAATCTCAGCAACCTACGAACTGAGCGGTTAATATAATACAGTTAGTGGTGGAGGGTAGCAAAACCACAAGACCGGGGTGTTAGTACATAACGTGGTAGCGATTAGGTAGAGTATACAACACGGGCAACTAGCCAGTGGAGAAAATAAATAAAAGCAAAAAAGCGAGACACAAGACCAGCTCGGGATCGTGGGGCCGCAACTCCCCAACAGCTAGATGAACAGCAGTCCCTGCAAACACCAACAGCACCGAAACAAAAAAAACAGGCGGTGGCATGACATCAGATGTTGACCAGTCACAAGGTCAGCTCGGGCCGTGGGGGCGCCGCTCCCCAAATAACTGGAAAACCAGTTATCCCCGTGCGGGAGTTTCTAATGAGGCGACCCGAGTAATCCGACGCCTAACAATGGAGGTGTCCTGACTCAGGACTTTCCCAAACATTGGGCCGCTGTCATAAAGAAACATGGAGATTACTTCGAAGGCCTGTAAAGGTGTGTTGTGAAATAAATTCGTTTTTTAAGAGATAACGTACAGTGTGCAAAACTTTTGAAATGACCCTCGTATTTTCGAATTTTTCACAAAGCCAAATTTTGCCACTAGGTGGCGTGAATGTATATTTCTCTTTGCAACTGTATCACTGTTATTAAATATCCGATTGAAACAGTTGGTTTTATACCGTATGCCATCCACTGCGATGAAGATTGCGAAAATTACTCACTTTATAATGCAGGTTTCCCCGCTAGGGGACGTATGTGTATAAATTTTTCTCATGCTATCGCCGCTTCTGAAAGTCTCATTTGAAAAAATCATGTTGCCGCCCCGATGGCGCAGCAGTCTAAGCGATGGTTTCTGATCATTTGTCCGAGATGGGTCCGGGTTCGAATCCCGATGAGGCACGGATGTTGTGTTTATCTTGGGGCACTGGCTCTTTCCCTTCCCTGAAACCAGTGGCCCCAATTTAAGGACGGGCGACTGCTTATAGCTCACTGAGTTGCTCACGGTTTAAATCTCCAATAAAAAAAATATAAATAAAGGCAACAAATACAAATGTTATTTTTGGTTTCAGCAACATCACCACACATTACGTTTTTGTGTTATTCTTTCAAATTTGAATTCGTTTCTCCTCACTCCTTGGTCTGTAACTTGTTTTTCCAGCCCTGACTTGGGGCAAATATATACGTAAATTTTGTTACGCGTTTCAAAATAATGCGGTGGATAAACATTTGTGAATTATCTTGTCTGTACTTTTTTTTTTTTTTTGAAAAATGTCAGATTGTGTGGTTCCCAACCCAACAAGAAACATTAAGTTGTGCTATGGATCTTATGCTACGTGTCACTTCTATCATTTCGTAAGTGCATCTTGCATCATCAGCTTCCAAGGTTTTTGGACGTTAGTTGCGTTCTTAGGGAATACCGCAGAACGAGGTCATCCGCAACAGAATTCGTCTCTGAATAAATTACATACTCTCTGGAATTCTTTTAAACACCATAGGAGGACTATAATCACCAAAAGGCGTTCGTAAACGTTTTTAATATGTTCATTTGCATTGAAACCAACTTTAAAATAGTAGAAAACGAATGCGCAATCCTGTTCTTTTTCCTGCTCCTATCGGAGTGATCATCGTATTAAGCTACGTTTCAAACACAGCTCGGAATTTTTTGTTTTTACACATTTTGATTTTTTAATTTTTTTCTGAGCGTTTATTTCTTACTGGTTTTTTTATGAACTCTTGCATGTAAATGATCATTTTATACTTTTAGATCGACGTTTATTCACAGTTGTATTTTACTTTAAAGTTTGCTGTAGTTTCGCTGAGCGTTTGGCGTGGCTTCATACTGTATTTGATTTAAAAACAGTATTTGATTTAAAAACAATGATTTAAAAACAGTATTTACGCTCAGGCGAAAACTGAGCGTAAATACTGTTTTTAAATCATTGTGACATCATCAGCGGTCTGACGGTCACGAATTTTAATGAATTGTTTCCACGCTCATGAAAGAAATTGAGTCGATACCATGCCGTCGACAAGTCGCGAAGAGTTGCGATATACACTGGTATGATGGTATCCAAAAATTAAGCATAGTTAAAAAAACCAAAAAGAAACCGAAGAGAGACGGGAGAGGTAATAAAGTAAAGTACAGAAGACGTGAGAATATATAAATGTGGGAATCATGACGCAATACCACGTGACGAACGATAATTGGCATCAAAGGCAAAGAACCGTATACTTGTGGAGTTAAGAGCTGCAAAAATGCGAAAAGTGAGATTTTTTGTCGTCATCGCGCCCTGCTTTTAGTAGAATTTATTTTTTATTAAAGCAGTACGTCAGAAAGACGGCAAGTGGATATGTTTACACGTGTTTGGTTTATCGTAATGTTGGAATCCGGCCAGAGTAATGTTGGTAGAGCCACTGGCGTGAATCAGTCCATTGTATCCAGACTTTGCAGAAGGTATCAGGACATCGGGGATGTTAATTCTCAACCTGTGGCAGGTCCTCCACAGATTACAACGGCTCAGGATGCTAGGTATGTGCACTAACAGCGAGACGTAACGGGTCCATGTTAGCGAGAGCAATTGCTTTGGATCTGTCTGCGGTGGGTGGACCAGCTGTCTCAAGCCAAACAGTGAACAGACGGTTAGCGCTCTTTGGCCCTTTGAGGCCCTTGCGCCAGTAAACATTAGTCAACCAACCAACAGACAGCTCAGCGAACAAGGACTATACGCGAGAAGACGTGCTGTTAGCATCCCACTCACTCCGTCAGCAAGAAATGCCAAGATACTTTGGTGCAGACAACATCGAGATTGGGATTAAAATCAATGGGCCAATGTCCTCTTTATGGCTCAACGGACAAGATCTATACGCTCAAGACCTGCACTTTGCACCCCACTCACTCCGTCAGCAAGAAATGCCAGGGTTGGGGTGCAGACAGCATCGAGATTGGGACTAAAATCAATCGGCCAATGTCCTCTTTATGGCTCAACGAACGAGGACTATACGCTAGAAGACCTGCAGTTTGCCTCTCACTCCGTCAGCAAGAAATGCTAGGGTACTGTGGTGCAGACAGCATCGAGACTGGGACGAAAATCAATGGGCCAATGCCCTCTTTATGGCACAATGGACAAGGACTATACGCGAGAAGACCTGCAGTTTGAATCCCACTCACTCCGTCAGCAAGAAATGCCAGGGTACTGTGGTGCAGACAACATCGAGATTGGGACTAAAATCAATGGGCTAATGTCCTCTTTATGGCTCAACGGACAAGGTTTATACGCTCAGGACCTGCACTTTGCACCCCACTTACTCCCTCAGCAAAAAATACCAGTGTTGTGGTGCAGACAACATTGAGATTGGGACTAAAATCAATCGGCCAATGTCCTCTTTATGGCTCAACGAACGAGGACTATACGCAAGAAGACCTGCAGTTTGCCTCTCACTCACTCCGTCAGCAAGAAATTCCAGGGTACTGTGGTGCAGACAACATCGAGGCTGGGACGAAAATCAATGGGCCAATGTCCTCTTTACGGCACAATGGACAAGGACTATATGCGAGAAGACCTGCAGTTTGCACTCCACTCACTCCGTCAGCAAGAAATGCCAGGATACTGTAGTGCAGACAACATCGAGACTGGGACGAAAATCAATGGGCCGATGTCCTCTTCGGTGAATCTAGGTTCAGTCTAGAACAGTGGTTCTCAAAGTGGGGTACGCGTACAACTTGGGGATGAGCGAAACTAAATACAATACCGGGGGTACGCGATTAGTTAGCATACTGAGTCGCATAGTGAACTGATTTTCATGTCAACAAAATTGACAATCCGAATCTACGGCTAGTGTAGTGTTGGTAGGGTGAGTGGTGAAGTTACTGCGTAGAGGGGTGGTGCCCTCCCCACCACCAAAACACTACCGAAAACCGATTTGGCCACCCAGTGTTAATACGTACTGCAGTAAAGTTTTTATTTATTAATGGGATGTATCCCGAATATCTAATGTACACAAGGGGAACGCAGTTTAGCTTAATATTCCCAAGGGGTACTTGAAGAACAAAAGTTTGAGAACCACTGGTCTGGAAAGTGACAGCCGTAGTGTTCTCATCGGCATAGAACTTAGAACCCGTTATTCTCCTACAAATGTACGAGAAATGTGCCATTACAGAGGTAATGGTTTGCTTGTCTGGGGTAGCATTATGTCCCACGATCGCACTTTAACTGGTTGGAGATACAGAAACGAAATCCTTGATCCCTACGAGAGGCTTTTTCAGGGTGCTGTTGGTCTAGATTTCGTGTTCATGGACGATAACGCGAAACCTCATAAAGCGGTATTGTCGATGATTATCTGGAAAGTGAAGATATCCACCGTATGCAGCGCATTCTCCAGACCTTAAACCAATAGATCTTGTGTGGGGACGCATGGAGGAGATGCGTTGTAGGTCTTCAACATAGCTCTCGAGGAACTCCGATCTGCTGTTGTTCAGGAGTGGAATTTGTTGCCGCAGAGTCTTCTTGCTTCCTTTGTAACAGCATGAGCCATCGGTGTGACAATTGTATCTCTGTAAGAGTTCACCATACGCTTTACTAGACCGTTGTACAAAATCAGAAACGCCTTCGTTAAATTCCTACTGTTTTCACAATTTTGGGCTATTTTAGGTACGTTTTCCTGGTTCACTATTTTTTTTTTTAAATATGATTTGTACTGCGCATTTAGTTCCTCACTAAAATATCTGTGTATAGTGAACAGCCTATTTCACTGTGCCCTCTCATTTTTGTAATTTAACATGTTTTGTTAGTTATACTTAACTTTTGGACACCGGTGTATGTGGACAGCTTCCAAAATATCAAGCTTGATAGTTGAATTATCAAGGTCTTGCCGCAGTGGTGGCTCAGTGGTCTAAGCGCTGGCCTTTGATCATTCGATTCGAATCCCGGTGAGGTATGGGTGTTGTGTTTGTCTTAGATACCGGCTCTCTCTCTTTCCTGGAACGACTGGCCCTAAATTAGGAACGGACGACTGCTTAGAGCCGACGATCGAGTTGCTTACAGTGGTCGTTAAACCCCAAAACGAACCCCCCCCCCCCCAAAAAAAAAATCAGGTTTATCAACAAAATCATCGTTTTCAAACCTAAATTCATTATTATTTTCATGACAATATTGATGTATAGATGAGTCATCTAAATCTGCGTTTCCCAAACTTTTTAGAACCGTGACCCATTTTTTAGAACGACAAACTGTCGCGACTCACCTAGCATTAATGGACATAAGGGGAGAAGGAGAGGGGGTATTTCTTAATTTAATTATTTTACTACTGTTTTTTTTAATTTATTGTTGCATATAATTTTACAAAAAACATATTTTTTTTAATTTAATTATTTTTTTTCTTCTGTTTTTGAAATTTATTTCTGAATGTAATTATAACGAAGTGTGCGCTTCACTGTAAAAAAAAATCTGAAATTCAGGAGTCACTTTCCGTGATTCCTTTCTTGAATTAACGAAGCATATTTTTGATACAACCTTTTCCGTGAAATGATGGAAAGAAACCTGAATTTCACGGATTTTTCGTACGACGGGGAAATTCTGAATTTTCAGAAACCAGAAACCGTTTTGCAATTCCTTTCTTATAATGACGGTAAATTTCCGATTTTTAGATGTGTTAACGGAAAATTCTGAATTTTCAGAAACATTTCCGCAATTCCTCTCGAATATTAACGAAAATCTCTCCTATTACCACGTGACGAAAACATTCTGGTAATAGGAGAGATTTGCGGGGGAATACTTAAGGTTTGATTAACTGTTAAATTTCAATCGTCTGTCAAAGGAACTGATTTTGAAATTCTGTAGCGCGATCGGATATTGTGGATAGCATAGCTCATAAATGTTGGTTACTGCGGAACAGGATATTTTTTCTCCTCTTCCGCATTTTGTGCACCAGCTATTATATATTGTGTTACCGTAAGAAACCGGATACTTACATTATTGTGCAGGTGATTGTACGTTGTCTATGTATCAGTCTGTGGAGTCCTTAAGACAAAATCTATTATAGCTGTCAAGAGTTAATTCTATATTTAGAAGTTTTATGATATAATACTGTAACACAGTACATTTCACCATTTCTTAAAGATAATTGAACGTTATTGTTAGTTAAAAAGCAATCTCAAGTTTCAAAGCATTCCGTTGCTTCGAAATATCACGCTGAAAACAAGGTACTTAATTTGTGATAAATCCTTATATAGGAAAAAAATTAAATTATTATAAACGTATTCAAAAAAATAATAAGCTCCAACAGAAAATAAAATGACTAAATCATTCTCATTAGTGAAAAAAAAAAACATTTTCGCGAGATTAGTTTTACCTTGAACGTGAGTGCAATTCCTAAGACTTTCTGGCTCAGTGGTTAAGTAACGCGCGACCTGATTTCGATCGCCGGGTTCGATCACCAGCGCGAAAGGATTTTCTTTCGTAAGGGCTGAAAAATTCAGGGCCTTCGATTTTGCGAAATTTCTGCATAAATACGGAAAAACTTGAATCGGACTTTTCTGGAATAAACGGAATTACTGACTATGGGAAATCTGTGAAAATACGGATGTAAAAAAAAAATAAAAAATGGGCTCATTTAAGAACGGAACTTTCGTTAAAAGACGGGCACTTACCGGCAACTTTCTTTGCTTCACATTATTTTCAGAAAATTTCCGTGAATATTTTTTACACTTTTGTTTCCGGTTTCAGTTGATGACAGCATTGACGTCTAAGTCGATGTAAGTCATTTTCGGAAGCATGGAGTTATTTACAAATAAGTACGAAGGAGGTATTTTCAAATAATGAACTTTATTCACCTCGCATTGCATCATGGGAAAAAATTACCGTGGCCGCGAACCAACAATAGTTTGTTTACATGCATTTTCCCCATTGCTTAACATGCAGTTACGTTGCAGGGGTTCAGGAAAAATCGCGATTTTTATAAATTTATTAACGACACGTCTAACTTTTGCTGATCGTATGGTTGAGCTAATAAATCCTGCCACCTAAATTGTATAGAGGAAGGAATAACTTTCCATAATTTTCCTCTGAAAAGGACGAAATTGTTAAAGCAATGGCTGTACAAAATGAAACGCGATGATTTCCATCCCAATGTTCGTTCTCAGATATGTTCTGCCCACTTTGACCAAAAAGATTTTGGATATTATGACACTACGAATCAAAGGCAGTTAAAACTTCGTAGCGTTCCTTTCAATTTCAAAAAAAAAAAAAAAAAAGTAAGAGAAAACTGATGGCATATTTGGATCAGTAAATTACGAGGAAGTTCTACGTTCTTTCCCCAAAGAACGAGACAAACATATCTATAATTTTTCTATTTTTAAGCAAATTGCCTAGTTTTTGCGAACCATAGTTTGTTTCCATATTAAGTATCTGTCTGAGCTTCTAAATGTTTTGCTTTGCAAAAAAAGGTTCCCAAGTTTATATTTCAGATATTTCGCCAATGTCTGACAATAAGGACATGAAAAATTAATATACCGTGTACGAGAAATGCTCCATTAAAAACATGATGACTAATGGCGATGTTCTTCTGCGTCATGCGAAATAAATATCGAACACAAAATTGTCTTGGTATATTTTTGCAACCCTGATTTGTTCTTCTAAGAAATTCATTTCTTCTTCTTTGCCCTGTAGCTCTATTAATAAATTCGTTGCCAGACTCCATGACGTTAAGATTGCAAAAATTAGCCAAAAGTATGCGATAATCAAATAGCGACAACATTGAATCAGCAGCCGCCGGCGGTGGCGCAGTGGTCTAAGCGATGGCCTCTGATCATTCGTCTGAACGGGGTCCGGGTTCGAATCCCGGTGAGGCATGGATGTTGTGTTTGTCTTACGGCACTGGCTCTCTCCCTTCCCCGGAACCAGTGACCCTAAATTAGGGACGGGCGACTGCTTATAGCCCATTGAGTTGCTCACGGTGGTCGTTAAACCTCCAATCAAAAAAAAAAAAAAAAAAAAAAAAAGAATCAGCAGCCATGTTGGTCCGCAGAAATCCACTTCTGACGTCACATGAATAAATGTCATAGAATAACGTCCATTACAAAATTTTCACATTTTATTCACCTATCCAGCTTGATATTTTGGAAGCTTCCCACATATATCGCAACCCCTCGCGACTTGTTAGCGACGTGGTATCGACTCCATTTCTTTTAAGGGTGTGCAAACAACTCACCGAAATCCGTAATCGTCAGAACGCTGATGTCACAATGATTTAATCATTATATATTATATAAAATATAATATATAATGATTATATTATATATGCCGCCCCGGTGGCGCAGTGGTCTAAGCGATGGCCTCTGATCATTCGTCCGAACTGGGTCCGGGTTCGAATCCCGGTGAGGCATGGATGTTGTGTTTGTCTTACGGCACTGGCTCTCTCCCTTCCCTGGAACCAGTGATCCTAAATTAGGGACGGGCGACTGCTTATAGCCCATTGAGTTGCTCACGGTGGTCGTTAAACCTACAATCAAAAAAAAAAAAATCATTATATTATATAAAATATATAATGATTATATATTTTTATTTTCACGTTTGCCATAGTTTCTCTGTTCGTCAGACTCGGCTTCGTAAGGACAAATGGAGATTCTTTCGTGCACCACTTCTAAAGAATCTCCATTTGTCCTTATGAAACCGAGTCAGACGATCAGAGAAACTATGGCAGACGTGAAAATAAAATATGATAATCATTGTTGATTTCATTTATCTCAATATCACAAGGGTTGTAGACAAGGAATGTTTACTGTTTTATGCGTTTATTATTATTTTTTTCTTCAAGTACATAAATGTGGTATCTATAACTCTGATGTATTAGATTTTATTTATTTCGTCATTTATACGCAAATTGCTTCAGCGCTATTTTTGGAAATCACTTTCCTTTTTTTATTTATCTCGTCATTTATACGCAAATTGCTTCAGCGCTATTTTTGGAAATCACTTTCCTTTTTTTATTTATCTCGTCATTTATACGCAAATTGCTTCAGCGCTATTTTTGGAAATCACTTTCCTGAGAAGAATTGTAATTCGTATTGAAAGTGTTACAGAACACTTAAGAAATTTTTATATTGCCATGGAAGGCTTCTCAACGCAGAACCCCAACTGCAACTATTTGTGTAGTTCACCAAGGGCACTGGACTTCAAACAACTTCCGTTTGTGTTATGATATTTATTACTCTGCTGAGGTCATCACTCGTCAAGCAGTTGGAAGAATTTATTTTTCTTAACCCGTCTATTACGACAGCATTGATATAGCGAAGCTGTGGCGGTAATAAACAAACTTGAATTGTAAAGTCCGGAACACCGTCATTTATACGCAAAATTCAAGTGTGTAAGAAGCATTTTATAGAGAGATGTGGAGTAAAAGCAAACTCTGCCGCGCAAAACAAAAACAACAACAAAAAACTTTATTACCCACTTGGGTAGACCTTTTAAATGCATGACTCGTATTTTGGTATTTCTTCTTGTTACTGACTTTGAAACAACAGGGAATGTAGAAATATTACCGTTTCCAACTTTGAATGATTTTTTCAAAAAATGGGCATTTTCAAAAAGAGCCTTCGCCTTCAAATTCGAAATTGTAAAAATTTCTCTGCCAAAACACCACAATTTCCCAATTCCCTATGCTTTCTTACGAATTCCCCCGTTTTCGTGCACCACTTCTAAAGAATTACCACGGAATAAATCGCACCCCCAAATTCAGCTACTAACTTCAAAACATTTTAATAAAAATATAAATATAAAAATTTCTTGCTTCTGCTACCCTCCCCCTCCTCCTCTGTTTGCTCTTGTTCCTGTCAGACATGTTGTTGCTCAGAATTGTCAAATTGTTTTGGATTGTGCTTTTTAGTTAGCTATAAAGAAGGACAAGAATGTAATAGAATTGTAATACCCCCCCCCCTATAATATATTTCTAAAAAACACTAATTTTCACTTTTTCATAAAATTTACTTTCCTATTATTAGGAGACCCCCTCCTCGCTTCTAATTTGTTTAATTTTTCAAGTTGTATTACTGAATGTGAAATAACTTCTGAAACTCCAGAATTCTTGTCTGTTGTCTTTTTACAGGAGTGTTGAGATGTTTCAGTCCCTCTTTTGGGCCTTTTTTATCCATTGCTTAGTCATTTGCTTCAAGGAAGTACAGCCATCTATCAGACAGTAATGAAAAATAATACTTGTACAGCTATCTACCAGACAGTAAATTAAATAAATATCATTAAAATCAAGGTTACTCAATGAGAATGTATTATTTATCAAATTTACCTTCCTAGAATGACGATTATGCATAATGTCCTGTAAATTTGATTAATGAAGTACGATTTATACAAATTTTGAAGATGACAATCTGGTTTTTGGTGCAAATGTGACAAGATGGCAAGTCAGATAATATGCGAAAACTTGAAAATTTCATCGTCCTGGAGCGGGACACGAACCCGCCTCTCCCAGATAGCGCCTGGGTATGCTAACCACTACACCACCCAAAACGACCAAGTCTCAAGTTTCTGATTAATTTGAATATAACCATCACAGGATTTGCTAGTCGAAGGAACCGGCATTCATGTTTAGCGAATCTGGAGGTTAAGAATCCTATCCCATGATTACCTAGAGGAGCAGATAAATCATGAAAGAAATATGAGATTACACCATATAATATCGATTTTGTAGGTGACAATCCGATTTTTGGTGTAAATGTGACAAGGATGGGAAGTCAGATAATATCCAAAAACTTGTCCCATTCCAGGACGATGAAATTTTCAAGTTTTCGGATATTATCTGACTTACCATCTTGTCACATTTATGCCAAAAATTGGATTGTCATCTTCAAAATTTGTATTATATGGTGTAATCCCGTATTTCTTTCACGATTTATCATATTTACCACTACGAACTGGCGAGTTAGCATAATCCCCGGTAAATGTGATTAATTCGCAATATATGAAATAAATTTATCAAACTCACCAAGATGATCGGGGATTATGCATAATCACCGGATTAATCACTTTTATCGTAACATACATATATATTTCATAGCCATATTGCATTTGCAATTGGTTTCAAGCTGTGGAAATGGCAAAAGTTATGCACATTGTAACTAGAATGCATACTACAATTTTGATGTCAACCTGTATTGAGATTGTGTAAGACATTAAGTTATATTTGATTTGATTTTACAAAAAACAAGTACCAGTAGGCTCTTGAAACAATTAATAAAATGCATTGTACTTAAGATGTCAGGGTGTGGTGCGATTTTGATTATGAAGTTGCTATAATTGTGCAAAATAGAAAATATAGTCAGAGCTCTGGCTGATTTGCCATTTAGTTATTTCTCACTTGTTTTGTGATCATTCTCTGTGATGACATCAAGCTTTCTCACCATTTAATCATGTGATTCACTTGTGAAAAATTTAAAATGGAAAGAAACGTCTAGTATGTATGAAGGATATAATGTAATTTCTCATCGTCATTAGTACAATTTGTTATTTATTCTTGTTGTATAATATTTTTTTTTTTTTTTGTGGTAGGTGCAGAATTATTTTTCAATAGAGCTAAGATCAGTGTACAAAAATTACTGCTAGAGTAATGATGGTTAGGCGAGAAATACTACTAAACTATATTTGTTTTGTATTAATAAACAGTGATTAAAAGCACCTTCCTATAGAACACATTAGGGATCTTGATTTTTGATGAGTGTAAGGGGATTATTCATACCATATTTTCAACATAGGAGTTGGAACTCATCAGTGGGAAAAAACTTTTTGTTTATTTAATTTATGGATAAATACACCAAGAACAGAAAATATGGAGAGAAAACTTTACTGAATGTATAAAACAAAGGGCCTGGATAATCAAAAATACTGGAGGGAAGAAGAGGTGAATTGAGACAAATTAATATTTGTACCTAACTCTTGTACTGTAAAAAAAGTGTTTTCTGTATACTTGTTGATAATAGAATGTTTTAGTTTGTACCTGTTCTTGTTTTCTTAATGTACTATACTGGTCCAAGAGGCATAGATAAATGAACATATTTATGCTGAGTAAATAAATAAATAAATAAATGTGAAGTAAATAAATAAATATGAAATAAAGAAATGTGAAATAAATAAATAATAAATAAATAATAAATAAATAATAAATAAATAAAAAATAATAATAAATAAAGAAATAAATAAATAAAAATAAATAAACAAATGAATATACTCTGTACAAAAATGTTTGCTCTCCATTGAAGAAAAGAAAAATAGTACTGTAGCCAATTCCAGTGAGATTTTCTTATTTTTATAAACTTCATAATTATTTTGTTTATTTGTGTTTCTGTTTATATTTCTTTGAGTGAAGTTTTTTATTTGTAAAATTGTTGGATTTACTTTTTATGCATGGAAAAGTCACATGTCACAATCTTATTGTAAATATTTTACAGAGGCTAAAACAGCTTACTGATCGATTAAGAGAAGATGCTCAATATTCTTGCTCACACGGACATAAAGAAGTCAACCGACCAAAAAATCGATACAAAGACATTGTTCCATGTAGGTGCATTTTTATTTATTTTTTTGTTTATGCCTTTTTGATTGCTGTAATCTCAGAAATGTTTCAGTAAAGCTTGTAAGATCACTGAATATTTCTATTACCTTCTTTCATAGTCAGATGTATACATAATAGACTGTTGAAGAACAGTGCAATATTTGAATAACAGCTTTAGTAACTACTTAGGTACAGTTCTTTCAAAAGAGAATGAGTAGTCAGACTTTCAAGGTTTGTATCCCTTTTTGCATAGGTGTAACGTGACCAAAAATTGGAGGGTGGGCATAAATAGGTGTAAACTGATACATTTGGGGGAGGGGCAGCATTCTCGGAAACAGTTTCTCAGAAAATGCCCCTGTTCAATTGCCATTAGTGTCTAACTTAGTTTTTTTACATGTCTAATACATCCAAAATTATGAGGTGTGCCAGGTTTGTGTTGATTCACCTTAATGTGGATGAAAACAAACTATATGCCTTTCAAAGCACCTCATACAGTCATCTGATAATGAAAACCATCGTCAGATGACTGCATGCGATTGCACATGGAATGACTGCTAGAAAGCTGTCATAACAATGCTTGCTATTTCGTAGTGTTGTTCCCTTGGCTGTATGCCAAATTTGATGACATTTAAAAGGCGAAAAACTAGGAGTCTTCTGCCTTAGACCGCACAGTGGTGCAAGGTTAACATAACCCAGACTGGAGTCATACCACACTGATTGCTTCTGCACCTGATAAACATTCTTTGTTGTTTGCTGAAAGTTTGTGTATTACATGGTTTGCCTCCAGGTGTTGCAATGACGATTTGCCTGTAATTATACCTCGCCCTTGGACTCTGCTGTTGAACCAGCTAAATGCTTTACCTGTTGGATCTCCAGATATGCGAGTTTAATTTACATATAATTGTTTGTAATATGCCATTTCCAGTTTGGCAACACCATTTGTTATTCCATGATTGTATATAAATGCCTGTAATCATCCTTTCACGCAATTGGGCCCGATGATGAGGCTAAAGTAGCCTCGAAAGTGCTTGCCAGTGTAGCTGACTTTAACTTTTGTAAATAAATATCATTTTTTAAATGCAAGTTTTTAACTGTTCAATCGTGCATACGGCAGCCTCGGATTCTTCATCATACCATTTGACACGAAGTCTTTTTAAGTTGGGGGGGGGGCATGCCTCTAACACTTTGAAACTTCAGGGTTTGTTTACTACTTCAGGAAAACTTCTGAAATGGGCTTCTGCCTCTTCATTTCCTATAAAACTCCTGAAAATTATTGTACTTCAGACTTTTTTTTAATGTCCTTTATTGCTTTACAAGCAAGCAGGAGGTTAACTGCTCAATGATCCTTTTTCCCTTTTTTTTTTCTTTTGAAATTTGCAATTTCCCTTCACCTACTGGAAGCTATTTGAATTTGCACTTCCTGCAGGCATGCATTCAGTCCTCTCCTGATGTAATAAGCTGCAGGTGTGATTGGACAAATGTAATCACATGCGTTGACGTTGCTTCAAAGATGACTTGGGCATGCCAAGTGCTCAAATAATATACTGGATGTTTGTAATATTGTTATAGCAGGGATGAGAATGTTCTGCTATTTCTGAAATTTCACATTTTTGGACTCAGCAGCTTTTTTTTTCCATCTCTCTCTCTGATTATATTCATATTTTATATATATATTTTTTATATTTTTCTGATCACGTTTCTCATTTTTAATATCTTGGGTAATACTGAAAAAGAGCAACTTCATATTTTGAAGAATTTTTTCTAATGAAATGCATGTTTTCCTACTTCTGACAGCCTCTTCTTTGAAAGCAATCAGTAGATCAAGCAAAATTTAGCTCCCTTCTTTTTAAAGTGAAATTAAATTTCAAAATCGGTACTTAATCCATCAGTGATGGAATTTGAACTGTTTCTATGACCTATAAAATTGTTTTCACAGCAGAGTGAACAATGTAGTACTGATTTTTGGTACCTAATTTCGCCTAGTACTTTAAAAGAAGTTTCTTGTGTTTATTATCACACTTGAGATGAAAGTGTTGATGTGAATGGCATTGCTTACCATGCAATAGTTTCATGGTAGTGTGAAAATGATCATGTTTAGAAGAATTGTGCTGCCTAAAAAGGCTTGAAAAACAACCGAGGAAGGGGACCCTGTGTCTGCATTTGTAAATTATTGTGAAGAACAAGACACATGAATAAAGTATTCTGTGTTACTACAGATGTGGCCCCCTTTTATGGCTGGAAAACATAAAGGATTTCTAAAGCTTCCCAGGAACATATTAGTTATTTTGCATTGAACTTCCACTGCATAATTCACCATGAGTTTTTGAGCAAAACTTTCGTTTTCATGCCAGAACTTTGTAATGGAAATGGTCATCAGAACTGTTATTTTTTATAGTCAGTTGCTCATCGTTAATCTACAGAGGGCCGCGGGTAGCCTAGTGGGCAACGTTTGTGACTGCCACAGAGAAAGAACCTCAGGTTCGATCCCAGGCAGGTACGAACGCTCGATCCACTAAATATCCGCCGTGTGTCGGATAGGCATGCTAAGCCGTTGGAACCCGGGTAATGGCCCCTCGGTAATAAATAAGGGCGTCTTCCTCCCCCTTTCTACTTCACTTCCGTGTCACTTTCCTATTGGGCACTCTAGCCCAAATCTCCTAGCTTCCTATTTCTAAGGGTTGTTTAAGAACGTGGGGTCAGACACTCCCTTCCTAAAATCCTCTACATATGATCATTTGTTAATCTACAGACAATTAAAGTCTCTGGTAGGGGAGATGGAGAGTTCATATTGAGACCTCCCACTTTATTTTAATGTTCATCTGCTCAGTTTTGGTATGGTAGTGATCAGATTTTTATCATGCTTGGAGGAGATCATGGTATTGTTTCGTGAAAAAGACCAAAACTTTCCAGAACTGAATGATAATGACTGGCATTGCAAGCTGATGCTCCTCGCCATTATTACAGCACATCTGAATAACCTGAATTTGCAATTGCTGGGAGCTGGACAAACAGTTCTTCATCTTAGTGAATTAGTATAGGAAAGGATTTACAAGAAAACTGAATTTGTTGTGTCATTATATTACCTCAGAGACCCAGAAGTATTTTCCCAATGTGAAAGCACATTCAATTCACTTTTCTGTTTACACAATAACAGGAAACTCTTCTGTAAGTCTAGATGTCAAGACTTTGAAAACCACGGGCCAATGGTTTTTTTTCCTTATCAAGTCTGACTTAATTGGGTTTTGCAACACCCCATTAGACCTGATTTTTGAATGAATGAATGTGGATGATTTCATTCGTATTTGAATTTTCATTACTTACTTTATAAACATTTACATCAAGTGTGAATTTGATTGAAATACCCACATTGTAAAGACAAACTTGTACAGCTACTTTATTTTACTTTCATATCACACAAATTGTCTTTAAAACTGATTTTCCTTCAAGTACATAATTTGCTTATATTTTTTATTATTAATAATACAATAAATTTAATTTTTGCAAGTATTCATTCCTAATGAATTATTAAACCTGATTCAGAAAAGTGTGAATTTATAGAACAAGTAAAATTGTGGGAACAAACAGATGTGCAGTGTGTTCATGCAATGTGTGTGTGGTTGGTATATATGTCGTAGATTATTCGATTTATACTGTATCTAAATATCTATTCACTTTTTTTTTTTTTACTTGGATCTTAGAAAATTAGATATAGGCAGTGGCGGCCGGTGACTACTGCTGCCGTGCTGCAGCACGCTAAAAAAATTTGAATTCAGATTCGTATTGTTTATTGTAACTGAAAGCCTAAAAGTGCATGCATATGATTTGCTGCCAACACAAAATCTGATTTTTAGACGGGCCGTAATCAAAGCTCCTGTTCGCCATTCGGCCTGTGGTGTTGGTTAGCACACGGGAATAACAGCATGGTTCTGAGCCACCTATGTGCTCAGTCTTTCGTGCTGCAAACCAAATAGCACGGCCCCAACAGCGTGTCATTCTTGCCTCATGCACCACACCTCTCTTGGGGGTCATCTTCTCAAGCCGGCCACAAGGGTTTCCAGCGTGCTGTATTTCTCTCAGCACGATATAAGATCACCGGCAGCAAACGGCGTTAAGACAAACTCCCCATGCCTCCCTTTTTCCCATCGGAACTGGGGGAAGGGCAGTTGACCAATAGAATAGCGGGAAAACTTATCTGATTGTTTGTTTGTTTCTGTGCTCTGGTGACATTTTGCTCCATCAGTCAGTTAAAATCTATCTGTGCTTCTAATTTTTTGCTCTTTTTTCTGTGGTTTTCGTAATCTTTTAATTTCCTGAATGGAGACTGTGATTAATTCAGTAGATTCTTTGTTGAAACTACCATTTTCTTCAAGAACTTTAGAGGGAAAAACTGAAGTAAAATCTTTAGGTCGACCAACACCAGATTTGGTTATAGCTCAGACGGCAAAATGCGGGAAATATTGTTCATATAAGAGGCAATTCAGTAGGAAGATATATGGTAGCAATTCATGGATATGTGGCTGCAAAGTGAGAAATGAGTTTTTTGCTTTCCTTGTTTACTGTTTGGAAGCAATGATTCTTGGTCCAAAGGAGGATTAAAAGATCTCGGACACTTAAACGAATACATAAAAAAACATTCAGAAAGCAAAAAGCATATTAACAGTGTACTAGACCTCAGTGCATTTGTAAGAGTGAATATAGCAACACAGTTAAATTGGGCATATCATGACTCAATACAAAGCACAATGAATTAGTGGAAAGAAATCGCTATATTCTGTCTAAAATAATAGACTGCATTAAGTTTTGTGGTGCATTCGAGTTGGCGCTACGAGGTCACAAAACTGAGACATCCAATAATCGGGGAATATTCCGAGGTCTTGTGAATCTTGTGGGCACTTTGGATAGGGATGTAGGCCAACACATTCAAAGCAGCTCAGTGTTTAAAGGCACTTCGAAAACAATTCAAAATGAATTGTTGGACTGCATGCTGGAAGTCTGCCACAAAATCATTAAACAGGAAATGGATGAAGCTAAATTTGTAGCATTAATGGCTGACGAGACAACGAACATTTCAGAGCATTTACAAATGTCACTTGTTTTATAGGTATGAAAAATATGGATCTGTGCATGAGAGGTTTTGGGGATTTTTCAATCTCAATGGGCAGAATGCAAACTCAATGTCGCAGTGCATTTTGGCAGAATTCAGAAAGATTTTCTGCAAGGGATCTGAAAATAAAATTATTGCACAAACTTATGATAGAGTTTCCATGATGAATGGCACCCAAAATGGGGTTCAAGTAAAAATTAAGAAACATTTTCCGCTTGCATCACCACATCTGCTGTTATGCTCACCAGCTAAATTTAATTGTACAATGAACTGCCTCACAAAATCAATCTGCTAGGGTGTCTTTTTGCAGTCTGTCAGCATTCCCAGCTTTCTTCACATGACCATCTCAGCTTCTGTCAGCACTGGAAACCGTGGTTGCATGACAAATTCCTGAACTGTAAATGCTGTTTATGAAAATCAAGAAGCACTTTTAGAATGCTTTGCTGAGTTAGAAAAATCTGTTTCTTCTAAAACTGTTCAGGAAGCTAGAGGACTCTGTCACAATTTAGAGGACAAAGAACTTGTTTTTTGGCTAACTTTTTTCCACAGAATAATGCCACACATCAATTTGCTGTACAGCCAACTTCAAGCTAGACAGACAGACACAGTGAAGGTGAAAAATTGCGTTGGTGCTTTTGTGAGGACCATAAATAAAATTCGTAGTGACGTAGAGACTGTTCCAACAGAAATGGAAATGGCCTTTCTTGTTCAACAGGAGAATCAGAGACAACACAACGAGTCACACAGAATTTCGGATGCTAAAGAAGTCTGATCGTATTATCATAGAAGCTCTCCATTGATTTGAGTCTTCCGATCACCTTGATGCTGCCAAACTCCTGGATTCAGCAAATTTTCCTGCATATGCAAAAATATTTCCAGAAAAAGAGCTTGAACTGGCTATTGAAAACTACCCAATGCTGAACAGAAACAGACTTCGAACGGAATTGCCTGTTTTGTACGAAAGGCAAGACTTCCGCCAAATTGATGGAGCAATTTCTCTTCTCCAGTTGAATTTTGAAGAACAACTTAGAGAACACATTTTGCGAAACTGCAATTCTACTCAGGATAATTATAACAATACCAATGACAACTGCAGAGCCTGTGAGGTGCTTTTCATCACTCAAATGAAGAAAGATGTTTCCCAGGAACATGACGACCCAGAATCGGTTAAACGCTTTGGCTATGCTTTCCATCGAAAAGAGACTGGTGACAACCATTAAGGACTTCAATACAAGGGTAATAGAGAAATTTGCACATAAGGAAAACAGGAGAATGGAATTCCTTTTTTGGCATTAGGTAAGCTGATTCCATATTACTCCAGTGTAATTTTTGCATGTCAACACATCGCCCTGCCACGTAGGAATAAGGTAAAAAAAAAAAAAATGCTGTGTGGGGAGATGGAGCACAGTCATGGCGATTCGTGATTTTTTGGGAGGGGCTAAAACTGAAGCTCGATCCATGTGCAATTATTATCTACGTTTTTTTTTTTTTTTTTTTTTTTTGCATTTCATTAACTCTTTACTTGTGCAATACGTTGAGTAATTTCGTTAATTCATATATAATTAATTCATATTTAAGATCTTCAAAAGTGCATTAAAAATTGCAAATAATAAAGTTGCAAGAGTGATCGACTGATTGTATATTAAAGCACACCGTAAAAAAATCTCGTATTAAAAATATGAAACTGAATTGAAACCTATTTTCAAAAAATAAATAAATAAATGAGTAAATAAATAAACTTTCGTACTTTTTAGAACTTTGATTTTGTTCTCGGTTATTTCCCACGATGATCAAGATCTGATAATGTTTTCTAGGCAACTGAAGTCGGGGCAGAAAATTCAAACCATATATCCAGGCATGAAAGACTTCCGCGAAAACGTGGAAATCCGCTTTTTTCTGTTCCGTTTTTGGTGTTACCGATATTATTCCAAAAAAATGCAATAAAATTATTTATGGGGGGGGAGCGTGCCTCCCTCCCTCTCTCTTGCTGAAAGCAAAATCGTAATGACTTCGAACGACGGGATGGTTACGGCTGGGAATGACGTCACCTCTTCCAGGGATTGAAATTCTGCGCTAAAGTGTGCCAAAACAAAAGCCTTGCGCCATCTTGCTACAAAAGGCAGGTTTTGCGCCACTGGGCGCCAGAACCCCGTCGTCATCGTCGGGACTTCGGTACAGTAAATTCTCCGTGCGCACTCTTCCGCTTGACGCTGATTAAGTCCATGCGGTGAGAAGAATGATTCAGCGACTCCCAAGTACTAGGAATTTTACATAGTTACTATAGAAATCATCGACGGTAAACATCGAGTATGCTATGAAAATCGTCGGTCCGCTACGGACGACGGAAGGCATCTGGTATGCTGTGGAAATCCGTCGGTCAGCTACGAACGACGGAAAACGTCGAGCATGCAACGGAAATCGAAAATGTCAGTGAAATAATGTTATTAAACATCTGTGTAAAGTTTATTTTTGTGTTTTCAAGATTCTAACATTTGTTAAATATTTTCGGGAATGTTTCTTGGGTGTTGAGAATGTCACGTCGTTTTCCGTTTCATTCATATAAAATTTTTTCGACCAAGTCCCCCCCTCTTCCCCCTTTCTCTCTCTCTCTCTCTCTCTCTCTCTCTCTGCCTGATTATATTTTTATTTTTGATGTTTTCTTGTCATATTCCTCCTTTTTAATATCTTCGGTAATAGTGAAAAGGAGCGACTTCGTTTTTGTTTTTTTTAAATAATTTTTTATAATCAAAATGCATGTTACCCTATTTCTAATACAAACTTCTTCAAAGCTAATCAATAGAGCAATCGTTTTCGCCCCTTTCCCTTTTATTAAACGAAATTAAATTTCTAGATCGGTATTTAATCCGTCCGTGGTGGAATCCGCGCCGTTTGCGTGTCCCGTAAAATTGTTTCACGGCAGAGTGAGCAACGCAGTATCAATTTTTCACTTTCATTTTCCATAAAATTAGTGTTTTTCCATTTCTTAGTTACTTTTTACTCTTCTTACTCATACATGATATTATTTCGTGGATTCGCGGAATTCCGCTTTTTCTGTCATCATTTGGGTCATTCTCAAGATCGATGTAAAACTGAAAAGAAGCTGTTTTCTGGGGGGAAGGAAGGGGTCTTTTCCGTCTGGAGACGGTATTTCATCTTTTAAAACTTTCGAAAACGGAAGTTAAACGGATTGAAGATTTCCCCCCATAATCCTAATTTATTTTTCTCGCGGTGTTTCTTCTGCCCAGTATTGTTATTAAATTTCATTTTAATGCATAAATATTTGTATTTTAGCTTGAAAAACGGAGGGAAAATGTCCGAAAACGAAAGTCGGATGGAGCGAAGATTTCGCCGGCAATCGTAATCCCCCGCTCGCGCGACGTTTCCTCTACCCTGTGTTGTTGTTAAATGTCAGTAATTTTATACTTTGAATGCAGTGTTGTGCTCCAGTTTAATATTTACATAAATAAATTTCAGTGAATCCCAAAACATGTACTTTTTAAGTTAAACAAATTCAGTGCCCTCTCGAAAATAATAAAGGCTTGAGTTGTTTTCCTGGATCTCAAGTGGAAAATTCCTTTAGTATGATGGGGGATGGGATGTACATGATAAAGAATCCAGCAACATGAAAATGGAAACATTTTAATCTGTTCAAACCATGAAATATAAGCTACTGAATCAGGATCAGTCAGCCTTGGAATTTTTTAAGAAAAACGATTATTTGCATGACCCTGTAAATAGAGATTTAGCCGCCCTGGTGGCGCAGTGGTCTAAGCGATGGCCTCTGATCATTCGTCCGAACGGGGTCCGGGTTCGAATCCCGGTGAGGCATGGAATGTTGTGTTTGTCTTACGGCACTGGCTCTCTCCCTTCCCTGGAACCAGTTACCCTAAATTAAGGACGGGCGGCTGCTTATAGCCCATTGAGTTGCTCACAATGGTTGTTAAACCTCCAATAAAAAAAAAAAAAAAAAAATAGAGATTTATGCCAAATTATATGAAATCATCATATTCAGAATATAAGAAAGAATTACAAGATAAGGAAGAAAAAATGAAAAGAAGATGAAAGGAACCAAATATCTCTAATAACTTACGCAGCAAATTAAAATCAAATGAATTGGTTCAAGAGAAAGAAAACTCTAGCCGGCTAATTCATAAAAGTAGGTTAGAACAAATTGTTAGACAGAAACAACTTAAGAAAATGAAATTTCATTAGTTGTGAATGACTTTATTATTTGCCGCCCCGGTGGCGCAGTGGTCTAAGGCGTTGGCCTCTGATCATTCGTCCGAAAGGGGTCCGGGTTCGAATCCCGGTGAGGCATGGATGTTGTGTTTGTCTTACGGCACTGGCTCTCTCCCTTCCCTGGAACCAGTGACCCTAAATTAGGGACGGGCGACTGCTTATAGCCCATTGAGTTGCTCACGGTGGTCGTTAAACCTCCAATAAAAAAAAAAAAAAAAAAAAAAAAAACTTTATTATTTATCTACAAAATGTCTTAATGCTTTCACAAGCATTTTATCATATTTCTTCATTAATAATTTTGTGTCAAATCAAGAATGAACATTTATTCATCATCAAACTTTTATTACTTATCAACAAACATGTCTGAAGTTTTTAAAACCTTCAATATTTCATTTCCATACAACATTGTTATCTTTTAAAGACATTTGATTAATTTCCTCATTTGATTAAAGACATTGTTCTGTACTAAGGTGAGCGATTTTCTATGCAAATGACCTCATCAGCAATTTTTCCCCTTATATTATATTGTACTATATATTTTTCTTGAAACAAAATACATACATTAAATCTATTTAGTTGGCAGGCATGTGACCAATACCTAAATGTCATGGTTGTATACATTAGAGAGTGAAATGCAAGATTCAATACTTTGTTACCCTCCCCCCTGCATGTGGAAGTTCAGCTTTTCCTATCACTGCCCACTTTCATGCCTGTATATTCCACAAAATATTAGGCTTAATACTCTGTCAAATATACGATAACAAATTTAACCATTAACGCCAAAGAGGTGAACAAAATGTATAATCATATTAATTGATATGTAATTACGAAAATCTGTTCTCGGGTGTTTTCCTCGGTGATCAAAATGATCCCATTGCCCATTTCCTAAGGCCTTTGGTGGAAGTGGTAGTGGGGGCGGGGTTCTCAGACCGCGTGTAAATCGGTAAGTCGTAGCACGTACACTCTCAGGAGCACAAGCTGCCACTGGATATAGGCCCAATTTGGAAAAAGGAGACTGGCACGCTAAATCACTTTATAGCATTATTTTGGCACAAACTCATAAAAGGTTGCTAACCCTGGGTTTCTAACTTAAAAACTTACCTGATGTTGTTCAAGTCTGCTCGCACATGTGTTGGTTTTTGCATGATTATTGAGAGAGACCTCTCAAAAAATAAACCTCTGAATCCCGCTGTAGTGGGAGAGTACAGTAGTCCAAATTGCTTCTCATTGGAAATTTTGATTGTGTTATCAAGGGCCTTTCTTGCGATTACAGAGGGTGAGTCAAAAGTTTTGCAATATTTGGATCACTTTATGTCTTCATACGTACCTTTTTATGATGAAAGCTGACTAGCATTCAAAGTATAGGCCATCCTGTTGCAGCGTCTTTAGCTGTCTGCCAGTTCTTCCATTCCGTGGTAGTACCAGTTCTTGTCCTTCGAGGTGAAGAACTCCTTCACCCCAGCTGCCACCTCCTCCTGGTTGTTGAAGTGCTGCCCACAAAGGACGGCCATGGACCGGAACAAGTAATAATCCGCTGAGGCAAGGTCTGGACTATATGCTCAGGGTGAGGAGCCAGTCACCTTTCTCACCTTTTGTCACCTTTTTTAAAATTAATCACCTTTTTCAGCTTTTGTCACCTTTTTTAAAATTAGTCACCTTTTTCAGCTTTTGTCACCTTTTCAAACCTTTTCTTGACCATATTGAGGGAAATGTACAATTTAACAATATAGTTTCAAAAGAAGATGTTGGAAGTTGAAAGAATAATATTTTAAGTATGCCTCAACTATGTGAATGTAGTTATTTCTGTACTCCTATACCTCCCCTTATAATTGTAGGAAGGCCTCATAATTAACATGCTCGCGGGCAAGGCAGCATATGCCCACTGCACATCCAGTGACATGACGTTATGTGCCTTCCAAATTTACTTCACGCAGTAAGTAAAAGCGGCAAATGCCCACAAAATTTTATGGGGGTTCCAGTTACTTTAAGTTTACTGTCCTGCTGAAAACATGAATTTTCCATAAATATCTCAGCATTTTTATTACTTTCCGCAAATGTGTTAAGCCCCAATGATGAATGAAGATGAGCTGAGGGGCATTTAAGCCAATAAAATTTTTATATAGAGTCAACAACACTTTATCCTTTCATCCTCTGAGAAACTCCATTTAAAAGTGAAATCTTACGGGCTATCATCAAAATATTTTCCTTTGTGTGACAGAATTTTCAAAAGCAATCACTGTTTTTGATTGTATTTGTTGGGTGCATGCTTCTTGGCAAAATTTACAGAATTCGACAATAGTTACATGTTTTCAGAAAGCTGGATTTCCATAAAACATAGAGATGTATGATAAAACTGAAGTTGACAATACCACCAACTACCTACTAGGAACATTACCTGAAGACATAAAAAATGGCCTGCTAAGTGAAGATCAGTTTCCAACAATATATTGCAATATCACAGTGCACCAAGACATGGCAGACACAGAAGAGGATATTTTTTCTGATGTGCTATCAAACATTAAAAACCCTATTCTATAGCTACAGGATGAAGAAGAAATTGGTGATAATGTGAATGAACACCAAACTATCTGAAGAAAAACCCTTACTTTCCAAGAAGCACTGGATTAAGTGTCAAATTTACAACACTATGCATCTGCAAAACATCCTGCTTTACTAGAAAAACTCATGAGAGTTTATTTGGAAATTGAAAAACACTGCACCTATCCACACGAGTTCGGAAACGAATTCCCAGTGAGGAAAGTAATGTTGATAATTATGCAAGTGAGCAATTAGTTCAGTCAGCTAAGAAATAATGGTTAAACTCAAGAAACACAATAGTGTGGAACCATGAGTGCCCAACTTAACACAGGTTTTACTGTATTTAAAAATTTACCTTACGAAAGGGTTTTTTTTATTTTCTCACAAGTTCAGCAGATTTTTTTTTACTGTTTTTAATATACATTTGTGTTTGTTATACTGCAATAATTGCACAGTGTCAATCCCCCACCTTTCATATCTTTTTATTTTCTTTCAGGCCCTGATATTGTTGTGTTGTTATAAACAACTGCCATTGAAGTTTCATCTAACCCAATAGTTCTGAAAATTTCGAACTGGGAAAATGTAAATTCCATAGTGATTGGGTGGAAAATACAGATAATTCAAAGGTTAAAGTTTCTGCATGGTGAAAGTGAACTATGGGTAAACCTTCCACGTTCGGCACGGAAAGAGTTTTATGAAGCGACGATAGATGGCGACACGTTATCGCTACATCGTTAAACGTTGCGTTAGTTGTGAAAGTGGCAAAGGAAGTGAATAATATGGATGAAAGGTGGTCTTTAAAAGGACCTTTATGAATGTACATGGTGCCATATGTGTAAAATATTTATAATGACGAAAGAATAAGTTTTCCTCATGAATATGAAACTGCCTGTTACGTAAGTAGCTATAACGCATTTCACGTAAAAGTGCGAGAAGAGCCGAGGAGAACTGAAATGCTACCGTTGCGCCATCTGTTATCGCGTACGGAACTAGCTGTGGGCCGAACGTGGAAGTTTAGCCCTATTTTGTACTGTGTGTTGCTGCACTATTAACTTTAAAACAAAAGGTTTTCAGACTATTTTTAATCACTCTCTTACACAAAAACATAAATCAAACTTTCAATCTAAATTTGGACTAAACCAACTATGCTTAGAACTTGTACCTCCTCCTGCATGCTTAGACCACTTACAACCTTTAAGTTCAACATGTGCCCCAACACTTCGCATTTACAGTACCAAGGAAAGTTCTACTACTGATGGGTTCCATTTCAACTCAGGCAGGGTCATACCATCATGGTCTCAGATTTCTCTAAAAAAATTAAGGGGTGTTCCTTGACTAAAATAAGGAGACCCATATTTTTTCTTTCGGCAAGAAAAAATTTTCCCTTCGAGATAGAGGGTTTCAAATCTTGCACCGTCAAACAAGCTCTCTAGAAAACGGTTATTTTCCCTAACTTCAGCGAGTCATTGCAGCAGAATTAAAAAAGATATCGTGTTCTTGTATTTTTTTTTACATTGTGTATATAACATATAATAATATATGGTGCTAATATTTGCTACACATCGTATGATTAAAATTTAAAAAAATCGCAAACTTGTGATTTTTAAAAAAATTGAATTTTTTAAGTTTTTTTTAAACAGGTTTGGATGGAGTTTTTTCTATATTCGTTTTTTTTTCGTTAAAGACATACAAATGTGCACTTTCTTTGTAATTTTTTGTGTGTCTGTGAAACTGCTAGTTTCCGCGTTTCGGCAGCGTTAAAAACAGCCGATTTTGAAAAATCTCTAACTTTGCCAACGATTTTCTTAAAAAGGCCATTTTTTAAAATTCTGAAAATTAAGTCCATGTTTGATTATCAACAGGAGAATATCTGTGTAAATTTTCACGGACCTAAAAACTCCCGTTTCCGAGTTAGACGCGTTTGAATTCGGTTTGAAAGCCTACGATTTCCCGTGTTCTAAAGGCGCCATTTTGGAAAAATCTCAGGCGCTAAGTACGTACGTTATCTCTTACCCGAATCAAAGCGTTAGATATTCTTTGCCCGAATGATGGAATGAGAGCATTGGGTCAGCTGGCCCTGGTTGGATACATCCACCTCACCCTTCCACGAGTGATGACATGCCTATAAAACTGTCGGGGGGGGGGGTAACCAATACATAAAGAAAATTCTTGCTGCTCCACTAACAAAGTTGAGTAGCGAAAGACAGCAGCAGTTGTTTGTTTGTTTACGTTATATACTTAAACATCGCATAAGAAAAGACTATGAAAGAGTAGAAAACTGTTGTGAAATAATTTTAAGAAAAAGAGTGCAGGCACGTGTACCATAAGTTAATTTTCGATGGCTAAACAACCTCGAGTTTTTCTGGGAGTTGCTAATTGTAGGCTACTGTCAGAAGAGAGCAGTTGCTGTTTTGTTATAGTTGCTAAAGTTAACCTCAGTTTTTCGTAATAGTAAAATATTCGCTCAGGAGAATTTTGTCCTCTGCGAACGGGGGAGAAGGTGCAATGCTCTTGACCTCGCTGCTGGTTTGATAGCGCTGGTCGCTACCGAAACTCTGCTTACCTCCTCTCCAAAACGTAATGGCAATTGTCTAATCTACTAAATAAATAACAATTAACACATACGCGTGCATGCTTATTCATAAAATGTAAGTTGAGTATATTTCCTGTTCAATCAACTGATTTTACAAGTAGAATACATATACAACTTATGCGCTTATAATGGTGTAAAGATTTTTATCTATTTAAAACATATTCATAAATTTCAATTTTTTTAAAGAGGGGGGGGGTGATTGTGTTCTTAGTGATTTCCACCTGGGCCACGATAAACCATGCACTGCCCATGGCTTCTGTTCCCTTAGAAGATAATTCTGGATCGATGGGAGACCAGCGGAGTTTTGACCCCACCCCCACCCCTCACGTGTTGGTGAGGTGTCTCAAAGCTAGGTAGCTTTCAAAAATGTTTCAACTTAGTTGGCTGGTAACAAGAGAGGGATTCCATTTCAACTCTGGCAGGGTCGTACCATCACGGTCTCAGATTTCTCTAAAAAAATTAAGGGGGTGTTCCTTGATTAAAATAAGGAGACCCATATCTTTTCTTTCGGCAAGAAAAATTTTTCCCTTTGAGACAGAGGTTTTCAAATCTTCCACCGTCAAACAAGCTCTCTAAAAAACGGTTATTTTTCCTAACTTCAGCGAGTCATTGCAGCAGAATTAAAGATATTTTGTTCTGGTATTTTTTATTACATTCTGTGTATAACGTATAATAATAAGTGATGCTAATATTTTTTACACATCGTATGATTAAAATTTTAAAAAAAATCGTAAACTTCGATTTAAAAAAAAATTGAAATTTTTAAGATTTTTTTAACTGGTTCAAATGGAGTTTTTTCTATACTCGTTTTTTGTTAAAGACATACAAATGTGCACTTTATTTGCAATTTTTTATGTGTCTGTGAAACTGCTAGTTTCCGCAGCGTTAAAAACAGCCGATTTTGAAAAATCTCCAACTTTGCCAACGATTTTCTCAAAAAGCCCTGTTTTAAAATTCTGAAAAATTAAATCCCTGTTTTATTATCAACAGGAGAATATCTGTGTAAATTTTCACAGACCTAAAAACGCCCGTTTCCGAGTTAGACGCGTTTGAATTTGGTTTGAAAACCTACGATTTCTCCGTGTTCTAAAGGCGCCATTTTGGAAAAATCTAAGGCGCAAAGTACGTTTTCTCTTACTCGAATGAGAGTGTTGGATCCGTCCACCTCATCCTACCCTGAGCGATAACATGCCTAAGAAACGGTCTTGGAAAAAAATAACAAATATATATATATATAGAATTGAATGTATGTCAATTTAGAACTTCAAACTTGGTATGCTATCTCATGGTACCCTAACTTAGACCGTAGATGGTTTTTCGAAGAGGGAGCCCGGGTCAAAGGGCCCCACGCAAAATTTCCGTAAAATCTAGTTTTCAATTTAGAACCATCAAATTTGGTATACTTTTTCTTGGCACCCTAACTTTGACTAGACGGTTTTGGGAAGGGGTCGGAACCCGGGGTCAAGCCCCCACCCCTACAAAATTTTCGTAAAATATTTTACAAAGTTAGGGTGCCAAGAAAAAAGTATACCAAATTTGATGGTTCTAAATTGAAAACTAGATTTTACGGAAATTTTGCGTGGGGCCCTTTGACCACGGGCTCCCACCCACCCAGGGCTCTACCCCCTTCCAAAAACCATCTACGGTCTCAGTTAGGGGCACTATAGTTTACAAGTATATTTTACGGAAATTTTGTGTGAGGGCCCTTTGACCAAGGGCTCCGACCCCTTCCAAAAACAGTCTGCGGTCTAAGTTAGGGTACCATGCTATAGTATTCCAAATTTGGTGGTTCTAAATTGAAAACTAGATTTTATGGAAGTTTTGTGTGGAGCCCCTTGACCCCGGGCTCCGACCCCTTCCAAAAACCTTCTACGGTTTAAGTTAGGGTACCATGAAATAGTATACCAAGTTTGGTGGTTTTAAATTGAAAACTGTAAATTTGTTTAGCAGACATACATTCAAATCTATATATATAGATTTGTTATTTTTTTTTCCAAGACCGTTTTTTAGGCGTGTTATCGCCCAGGGTAGGGTCAGGTGGACGGATCCAACGCTCTCATTCGGGTAAGAGAATATATACTTTGCGCCTGAGATTTTTCCAAAATTGCGCCTTTAGAACACGGAGAAATCGTAGGTTTTGAAATGAAATTCAAACGTGTCTAACTCGGAAACGGACGTTTTTAGGTCCGTGAAAATTTACACAGATATTCTCCTGTTGATAATGAAACAGGGATTTAATTTTCAGAATTTTAAAAAAGGGCTTTTTTGAGAAAATCGTTGGCAAAGTTGGAGATTTTTCAAAATCGGCTGTTTTTAACGCTGCAGAAACTAGCAGTTTCACAGACACATAAAAAATTGCAAATAAAGTGCACATTTGTATGTCTTTAACAAAAAAACGAGTATAAAAAAAACTCCATTTGAACCAGTTAAAAAATTTTTAAAAATTTCAATTTTTTTAAAAAATCAAAGTTTACGATTTTTTTAAAATTTTAATCATACGATGTGTAAAAAATATTAGCATCAAATATTATTATACGTTATACACACAATGTAATAAAAAATACCAGAACAAAAGATCTTTTTTAATTCTGCTGCAATGACTCACTGAAGTTAGGAAAAATAACCGGTTTTTTAGTGAGCTTGTTTGACGGTGGAAGATTTGAAACCCTCTGTCTCGAAGGGAAAATTTTTTTCTTGCCGAAAGAAAAGATATGGGTACCCTTATTTTAATCAAGGAACACCCCTTAATTTTTTTAGAGAAATCTGAGACCGTGATGGTACATTTGCCAGAGTTGAAATGGAATCCCTCTCTTATTACCAGCAACTAAGTTAAAACATGTTTGAAAGCTACCTAGCTTTGAGACACCTCACCACCACGTGAGAGGGAGGGGTTGTCAAAACTCCGCTGGTCTCCCATCGATCGAGGATTATCTTCTAAGGGAACAGAAGCCATGGGCAGTGCATGGTTTATCGTGGCCCAGGTGGAGATCACTACGAACACAATCTCCCCCCACACACACTTTAAAAAAAAATTGAAATCTTTGAATATGTTTTAAATAGATAAAAATCTTTACACCATTATAAGCGCATAAGTTGTATATGAATTTTACTTGTAAAATCAGCTGATTGAACAGGAAATATACTCAACTTACATTTTATGAATAAGCATGCACGCGTATGTGTTAATTGTTATTTATTTAGTAGATTAGACAATTGCCATTACGTTTTGGAGAGGAGGTAAGCAGAGTTTCGGTAGCGACCAGCGCTATCAAACCAGCAGCGAGGTCAAGAGCATTGCACCTTCTCCCCCGTTCGCAGAGAACAAAATTCTCCTGAGCGAATATTTTACTATTACGAAAAACTGAGAAGTTAATTTTAGCAACTATAACAAAACAGCAACTGCTCTTCTGACAGTAGCCTACAATTAGCAACTCCCAGAAAAACTCGAGGGTGTTTAGCCATCGAAAATTAACTTACAGTACACGTGCCTGCACTCTTTTTCTTAAAATTGTTTCACAACAGTTTTCTACTCTTCCATAGTCTTTTCTTATGCGATTTTTAAGTATATACGTAAACAAACAAACAACTGCTGCTGCTGTCTTTCACAACTCAACTTTGTTAGTGGAGCAGCAAGAATTTTCTTTATGTATTGGTTACACCCCCCCCCCCTCCCGACAGTTTTATAGGCATGTCATCACTGGGGAAGGGTGAGGTGGATGTATCCAACCAGGGCCAGCTGACCCAATGCTCTCATTCCATCATTCGGGCAAAGAATATCTAACGCTTTGATTCGGGTAAGAGATAACGTACGTACTTTGCGCCTGAGATTTTTCCAAAATGGCGCCTTTAGAACACGGGAAATCGTAGGCTTTCAAACCGAATTCAAACGCGTCTAACTCGGAAACGGGCGTTTTTAGGTCCGTGAAAATTTACACAGATATTCTCTTGTTGATAATCAAACAGGGATTTAATTTTCAGAATTTTAAAAAGTGGCCTTTTTGAGAAAATCGTTGGCAAAGTTAGAGATTTTTCAAAATCGGCTGTTTTTAACGCTGCCGAAACGCGGAAACTAGCAGTTTCACAGACACACAAAAAATTACAAAGAAAGTGCACATTTGTATGTCTTTAACGAAAAAAACGAATATAGAAAAAACTCCATCCAAACCTGTAAAAAAAAAACTTAAAAAATTCAATTTTTTTTAAATCACAAAGTTTACGATTTTTTTTAATTTTAATCATACGATGTGTAGCAAATATTAGCACCATATATTATTATATGTTATACACACAATGTAAAAAAAAATACAAGAACACGATATCTTTTTTAACTCTGCTGCAATGACTCGCTGAAGTTAGGAAAAATAACCGTTTTCTAGAGAGCTTGTTTGACGGTGCAAGATTTGAAACCGTCTATCTCGAAGGGAAAATTTTTCTTGCCGAAAGAAAAAATATGGGTCTCCTTATTTTAGTTAAGGAACACCCCTTAATTTTTTTAGAGCAATCTGAGACCATGATGAGTTGAAATGGAACCCATCTACTGCTGAATTGATTTGGATGATGAAATCAGTTGTGTAGTAATTATTCAATGGATTCATCACAAAATATTCTGATATTTTTAAAAAAGTGTTTCCTGACAGTGTCACTGAACATTTTTCTCTTTCCTCTAAGAAAATGCGATATTTAATCACTGATGGACTGGCTCCTTCTTTCCTGGAACTTCTGTTAGAGGAAGCATGTTCATCGTACGACACATTGAGTTGTGATGAAACAACTAATGTTAAAGATAACAAGTTAGTAAAATCATGTAAGGCATTGATTATGATACGCTTTCCAACATACCAGAAATCATTACTCAAGTTATCACTCAAGTCATGAGGATAATGGCTGCGAAAAAGATCTTAGTCCTGTGCCCTGACCTTTGATCCCATTTCGATGATATTCAATAGAACTGGTTCAGTATACCTCCGAAATAACATGATGAAGTTTTGTCGCAATCGAAGCATTTTTGCCTAAGTTATAATGCATAAGGGCTATGGAATAGATCCTGCTTCTGTGTCCTAACCTTTGACCCCATTTCGCCCATTTTCAATAGGATTCGTCCCCAGACAGGCCCCTACAACATACTAACATTTCATCCAAATCAAAGCATTTTTACGTAAGTTATGATGCATAATGGCGATGTAAGTGATTCCGCTCCTATGTCCTGACCTTTGACCCCATTTCGCCCATTTTCAATAGGGTTTGTCCCCAGGTAATGCCCTACCACATACTAAAATTTCATCGAAATCGAACCTTTTTTATGTTAGTTATGACGCATAAGAGCAGTGGAATGGATCCCGCTCCTATGTCCTGACCTTTGACCCCATTTCGTTCACTTTCAATAGGGTTCCTTCCCAGGTGTTCTCCTACCACATACTAAAATGTCAAAGAAATCGAATGATTTTTACGCGAGTTATCATGCGGACAGACATACGCACACAACGTGTGACGTAATGAGGCAGATGGGAATCGCGACCATCTGCTCGCAAGAGTACATACATACATACATACATATCTCTAAGCTGTTCTCTGAGATTCAGAGGTTAGCTCCAAAAAGAAATACAAACTTCCAGATATTTTTACTTATTGTTGTCGTATCAAACTTCTCCATTTACAGCGATCTTGACATACAACTCGTGCTTCACTGATATCCATTACTCGCTGTACACAAGATCTTTAGTGTGATGTCATAAAACTTTAATAGGATCCACACACAACGCGTGACATAATGAGACAGATGGCGTGACCGTGTGCGAACATCTAACGGGACGACGCCATGACACTAAAAATGTGGTAATTCTGGGTGGTTATTTAACCCACTAAATGAATTTTCCTAAAGTCGAGATCAAGCTTAATCGATTTCCAGTACCAGAAAATGGTAGGTTAACGACTCATCAAAATTCTTAGAGCCATTTTCAAAATAATATTTACATACATACAAGAATTGCTCCTTTAATAGTATGGGATAAGGGCGATGGAATGGATCCCGATCCTATGTCCTGACCTTTCATCCCATTTCGTCCATTTTCAACAGGGTTCGTCCCCAAGTGGTCCCCTACCACATACTAAAATTTCATCGAAATCGAACTATTTTTACGCATGTTATGATGCATAAAAGCAATGGAATGCATCCTGCTCCTATGTCCTGACCTTTGAACCCCACTTCACCCATTTTCAATAGGGTTCATTCCCAGGTGGTCCCCTACGACATACTAAAAACTTTCATCGAAATCGAACCATATTTACGCAAGTTATGACGCATAAGGGCAATGGAATGCATCCCGCTCCTATGTCCTGACCTTTGACTCCACTTCAGCCATTTTCAATAGGGTTCGTCCCCAGGTGGTCCCCTGCCACATATTAAAATTTCATCGAAATCAAACCATATTTATGCGAGTTATTGTGTGGACAGACAGACGGACAAAGATGGAGCATATACGCTTCTTCAAATTATGGTTGGAAAGCGTAAAAAAGGAGCTACAAACAACCATCACATTTTGGTCAAAAAGCAAATGTGGCATAACGACACGGCACCTCAGAACTTTCTTTTTAGGTAAAGCGGATGGTAAAACATTGCATAAAAAACTATGTAAAGCACTTTCTGAGGCCAATTTATCACAAAACAAATGCCTAATGCTTGGATCAGATGGACCTAATGTTAATAAAAAACGTTTTTAGGCTTTTCAATAGTAACGTCCAGGAGACATGAGGGACAAGTCTTATAAACATAGGTACCTGCAAACATCCACACAATGCATAATGCATATGTAAAATCATTGGAGTGTTTAGGTGAAGAAGCTTCTGAGCTGCTGATCAACATTTACCATTATTTTGACAGTTAGCCTGCCTGTTGGGAAGAGTTTGAAGAAATACAGTCTAAATATAACGTTCCACACCACAAATTTTTGAAACATGCAACAACAAGGTGGCTTACCTTGGGGCCTTCAGCCAACAGGATTTTGGAGTGGTGGGACATTATTCAGTTCTATTTCCTTAAGTACATGCCTCTGAGAAAAAATTCTGTTGCTCTTCAATCCAGATCCTACAATGCTGTTGCGAGTGCCTTAAAAAAACGTTCAATAAAAGCTGAACTTCATTTCATTATTTCATCAGCAGAACTATTCAGTGCCAAGCACCCATGATCCACAAATTGCATGAAGAAATAGGGAATGTTCTTCAGACCTTCATGGCTCATGTTTTGAAGACTGCTGTCATTAGAAAAATCACTAATTTTTCTAAAGTTGATCTTGATAAACTGTGCACAGTTGGTAATCTGCTTCCTCTTGAAGAACTTGTCATTAATGAAAAGGTCACAGATGAGCTTTCTAAACTGAAAGAAAGTGATAAGTTGTTGTTTCTGAAGAAAGCTCAAAAGCACTATGTTACTGCTTGTAAGCATGTCATGAAAAAGACTTGCTTATCAAATGGATCACTTAAAAATTTTAGATTTTTAGACCCAAAAGAAAGAATGAATGATAGAAGCTGCAGAGACATATTGAAAGTTGCAAAAATTATGCCATTTCATGTTAAACTGGATTATTTGTTAGATGAGTGGAAAATTTTGCAACTGGCAAAAGATAATACAGCGTTTGAAAACAAAATTATTGATGATTACTGGCAACAACACATCTCAAAAAAAGAATCATTATCAAAAGATATGAAGTTTCCAAACGTTGCAAAAATCATAAAGGCAGCTCTTACTTTGTCGCATGAAAATGCTGACATAGAGAGACGATTTTCCATTTCTAAGCATATATTAAGAGAAGCTTGATGAATCAGCAATGACAAAGATTTTTAAACATTGTACTGACTGTGAGGGATGCCTTGAAACAATATCCTAATTTTCTTTTTGTACTCATTAATCCAAAACTCATTAAGTATGGACAACAAGCACATTCAAAGTACACTACCTTTAAGGAAGAATGTAAGAGAAAAAAGAAAATCGAATTAGAAGAAAAGCAAAAAGAAGAACAAAAAGAACGGATAATGAAGAAGATATGAAAAAGATAGGAAAGATAAAAAAAAGTCGATCGAATGTGAGACTGCTGCTCTTAAATGACAAGAAAAAAGAACACCTACAAACTAAGGAGGCAAAAGAAGAACTCTTTTTGAAAGCTTTGACTAAACTGAAGAAAGCACTTGAAAAAAGTGATTTAAAGGGAGCAAAATTAGCTGAAGCCTTGCTTGAGGGAATAAAATGTGTGAAATGGAAGAAAGAATGAGAGAAAAGGAAGTGGAAATCATTCAGAAGAACCTTGAGAAAAGAAAATCAATTATGATTACATCATTTTTTGCTAAGATGCCTAGAAAACAGTAAGCCAAATAGTTTTTTCTTCAGAATTGTTTTTCTGGAACATTGAAGAGAATTTGTACATCATTAGATTTTCAGAATTTTGTGTAATTTTTTTTTCTGTAAAATCATATAATGACAATAAAATGGCTATACCCCATCCAGGACCATAATAAAGAAATTTATTATGATCTTACCTGGACTTTTTTGATAGGGGAGTATAAAAAAAAAAAAAAAAATTTTTTTTTTTTTGTAACTATATTTGTTGTTTTGTGCTATTGGCAAGAAGTCTCTTTTAATCGCCTTTTAGTCACCTTTTAAAAAAATTATTGCTCACCTTTCTCACCTTTTTCAAAGGTCCTTAGCTTCTTACCCTGTATGCTGGGTGTGCCATTAGTTCGATGCCCTCAAGTTCCTGGAGTTTGGCCCGGGTCATTCGCGCGGTATGAGGCCGAGCATTGTCCTGCTGTCGGAGAGCGCACTTTCTGTTCACCAGTGATGGGCACTTCTCCTCCAAAACAGCATACATCCATTCCAGCTGTTCAGAGTAGAGGTTGGCGTTGATGGTCCGACCGTCGGGAACAAATTCGTAATGGATTATCCCCTCGAAATTCCACCAGACGCAGAGCATCACCTTGTGCTCGAAGCGCCCACGTTTGGCAACAGGTTCTGGAAGCTGGCCCGGGCTCAACCACTGCCATTGTGTGTTAGGATTACGGAAATAGACCCACTTTTCATCGCACGTAACAATTTTTTTGATGAAACGTACATTGCATGGGTTTTCTAGGAGTTTTGTGCACACTTCCACTCGGCAGTTTGCTTCAGCTGGCGTCAGTTCGTGAGGGACAAATCGGCAGCTCCTGTCGACCTTTCCGAGGCCCTGAAGGTGATGAACCATAGTGGTCTGTCATATGCCCAGCTCACCTGATAATCTGATAATCTCTGAGTGCTGGTTGTCGAGATTTGCCTCTACGGCCTGGCACATGGCCTCCGAATGCACAGTTCGCGCCCTACGTGACCTTGGCAGATCGTTGAGGTTTCTGCCACCTGAGCGAAATTTCTTGAACCATCTGGTTGTGGTGCTGTGGTCCACGGAACCTTCTCCTTTCCTATGACAAATGTTTCGTGTTGCTTGAGCAGCGTTGTGGCCAAGTTCAAACTCTTAAAGCAAAAGTTCTCTAATCAACCAGTTGTGGCTGTTCATCCTTTAGGCGTCCCAACCACAGACAGAACGATGACATGCAATACTATTCACAGCAATGATTACCACTTTATATCCCTTTCAACTGACTGCAGCGTGCGACTCGAACTAGTTTAAACACGTGACATAACCGCCGTTGCACATGCGTTTATGGAAATATTGCAAAACTTTCGACTCGCCCTTTGCACCTCACAACCAGTCACATGAGCAGTTTGTGGGGGTAGTAGCAGTTCTTTGAATGCATAAAAAAAGAGATGTTTAAGAAACTTGCTCTTGACCACAGTTTAAGTGCCAAAGTTTGCAAAATGAAGAATTGGCACATGTGAAATACATTGATGTATCACTGTATGGCTTGCAGATCGAACATGGAGAATGAAGACCCCTACTTTTCATATATTTTTCAATGAATGTCTGGTAATGATTATATGTAAAATTCAGTGCTTTACATGTATCTTCCAGTACAAACCACTCACATTTTTCAAAATGTATTTTACATTAGCCCAAAATTTGAATCATGAAATAATAATAATAATGTTTTGAACATCTTTTGTGTGTTTCAGATGATTTCTGTAGAGTTATTTTGCCAGAATACTCAGAAATACCAGGCTCAGATTACATCAATGCAAGTTATATCAAGGTAATCAGTCAACTAATGTATGTTTCTGATACACCATCAACTAATGTATGTATCTGATACACCATTATTTTATAACTTTTTATTGTTTAAAATGGGAAGTATGGAAAATATTTTTCAGTTTCATTTTATAAAACATAGGCATTCAGTATGATGATGATTTTTACTTGAAAAGGCAAAAGGAAAGTGGCTATTTATAATTATTCTTTATGATGCACATTCTGTAGTGAGTTCTTTAGAGTCAGTGGTTTTACTAGGTCTTACTTTAACTTGAATCCAAGTAAATACTGCATTCTCATTATCATGTTTGAAGGAACCCAGTTTTAACATATGCAGTAAAATAGTTCATAATGAGCAGTGATGAAATACTGAATCTAAAAGTTCAATGAATCCCTTAGTTGTATTAAATTCACTAATTTAAAAGCACATTAACTTATTCTGAAGTATTTATCTAAAATGGAATTGTATTCTAGTACTATAATTGAAATTCAAAGACATTGGTAAAATGGCATTTTCTCACTTTCATGGCTTAATGATGGCCTTAAACTGTCGTACCCTGCTAAGTATGAGTTACCAGACAACTACCTTTGGCTGTCTCTTCTATCTCTTTTATGTTAGTTTCCCATTATTTTCGGTCATGCAATAAATGACTTCTGAATGAATAAAATAAGCCGCGCCGGCAGCGCAGTGGTCTAAGTAATGGCTTCTGATCATTTGTCCGAGATGGGTCCGGGTTCGAATCCCGGTGAGGCATGGATGTTGTGTTTGTCTTACGGTGCTGGCTCCCACCCTTCCCTGGAACCAGTGGCCCTAAATTAGGGAAGTATGACTGCTTATAGCCCACTGAGTTGCTCACAGTGGTCGTTAAACCTCCGATCAAAAAAAAAAAAAAAAAAAAAAAAGAATAAAATAAAATATTAGCAGGAGGGGAGGGACAATCAAAGGAAGCAGTAACTATAGCAGAAATGAGGGAAGTATTGGATCTCTGATAGAGCATGAAAAGTGGGTAGTTTTGGGACCTAGACAGTGCACGCCTGTACAAACTTGGGTGGGTTGAACAAAACAGATAGTTCAGCAGTTAGTTATTTCATTTTGGATGTAGAAGTAGTGTGTTTTTGATATAGACATGTTCAGGATTTCAATAACTACACTGGAAAATAAAGCTAATTTGCATGCCATATATGGGGGAAAGTATTTTGGATAAAAGACATGGTAGAAGTAAAGGTAACTGAAGAATAATTTGGATATATATATTTTGGGAAGAAATATAACAGATATCATATTTGGCTTGAGGCACTGGCAGTAGTTTAGAGAAAGAAGCTATGTATTTGATTGTTTTGCCTTCATCATTCTCTACATTATCTTGTGGAGTGGGGAATGGGTCTTGAACTATTAACGGCGCTGTTGCTTTTGGTAGAATGCAGAACTAAAAGATGAGAATATAACATTAGTTGCTGTATAGGATTTATGGAACTAAGTAAGAAACAGCTAATGTTTTCTATGCTTTCCTGCTGTGACTAGAAGACTTTGTAATATATTAGCATTTTCAGCTGAATTCCAATTTTTTTTAACTTTTTGTATTTTATTTTACTTGTACAGGTAACAGACAGCTTAACACTTCATTTAATGAATATCTTCCAACAGTGGTAATTTCCAAATAGTGGCACATTTTGGTTGGTACAGAACAATTGTGGTAGTAATGGTAACCTCTGAATAATACAACCTCTTAACTGTGGTTAGTAGACACCCCTTGGTGGCTGAGTGGCCTGTGGCTCTGTCCTCTGACCATTTGTTTGAGATGGGTCTGGTTTCGAGTCCCTGATGGGGCATGGGATGGGTGTTGTGTTTGTCTAATAATGGCACTAGCTTTATCCCTTTCCTCTAACCATGTTGTTGGCTTCAGCATCGGAATAGTCATAACTCCATCAAGAATGCAATAGGTTGCAGATGCTGGGTTTATGTAACAGATAAAAAATTTTTCCAAACAATTGAGGAGATCACCTCTTGATCCCTGAAGTAGATTTCTGTCATCAGAGACTTATGGGGACATTCTTGGTTTTTGGTGATGGAAGAACTCATCAAAATCCCCACCTTTTGTCTGATATCCAATGTACAGTCTTGCAAATAGTCGAATGTCATTTTTCAAAGTAGTTATTTGCTGCTTCTGTTTTGGGGCATTTTTAAAAGTGTGTTGTCTGAAAACTTGAAGTTGGTTGCGGTAAATTGTGTTACCAGTAGACAGATAACAGAATGAAGTAACAGAGCAGTAACTTTCACATTTCTGACTGAATAAACTGCCTGAGAACTAGCAATTTCTTTTGATACCATGGATGTGATGTCCATACTTTTCTCCTCAAATGGATTCTTGAGGTCTTTTAAGACATTAGAAGACATTAACAAGTGAGCCATCTTTGACAGATGCTTCACCGACACTTCTTGTTTGGTCATGGTGGCTTGTACCCCTTCAAAATCTGTTTAATTGTTTTCCTTCCTCAGATTCTGCAATGACACATACAACTTCTGGAGCAGCAATCATCCAATGACAGAGAACACTTAGACTTTCAATTATCCCTACTGCTCCATCATTCCCATGAGGAGAATATTGCTGTGCTCATGAGCTTGATTTATAGGCATTTGGAAAACCTTTTGTTTGTAATCTGTACAATGGAACAAATGGCTTTGAATGTTTCAGCCCCATCAGAGTACATCTTTGCAGGCAATGACACATTGAGGTGATCAATGCCTGCCTAAAAGATCTAACAAGAATAAGTATTATTAACTCAATTTTAAGTACAGTCAACCAGTACTGAAACTGTGGGTAAGCATCCCCTCTGGAGTGACACCATTATTTAAATTGCATTTCCTTCTCATCCGAATTCATTGGACAGCTTCTGTGGTACCTTCCTTTATATTAGAACACACACTGAGTTAACTTTACTTTAGGAACACCTACCTAATAACACGTTGGTCCCCTTTTCTGTGCAATCATGGCTTGCAGATGCCTAGCAACAGATTCTACAAAGTGTCTAACATCTTCAGTGTGTAATTTGACCCATGTCTGCTACAAGAGCTCCATCAGCTCATGCTCATTCTGTGGAGGAAAATTAGCAAGTATCATACTCTGTTCTAGCATATCCCACAAATGTTCAGTTGGGTTACAGTCAAGGGAGTTTGGAGACAAAGGCAGTGTGGTGAAATCATTGTCATGTTCATCCAACCATGCAGCAGTTATGTGAGCCTGATAACACAGTGCGTTGTCCTGTTAAAAGATGACACTGGTCTGGGTAAACCTCCTGCATATATGGATGGAGATGGATGGCTAACAGGTCCCTGTAACATTAACCATTCAGTGTTTGTAGGATGATTACGAATTGACTTAAGACTTGCCAGGAAAAGCTCCCTAGACCAGACTACCACCTCCACCGGCCTGTTGAACCACAATTGTGCAACCAGTGAGTTGGGCTACATGCTGCTTAAAACCATATGTGAACCCGGTCATCAGCATGATGCAGTGGGAAACAGGACTCATCACTCCAGGCGACCTTCTATCATATGTTGACGGTCTATTGCCAATGTTCCTTGGCCCATGCAAAGTGTTTGTAATGACTGGGTTTCATCATGGGTACCCTCGTTTGTCTCTGGCTATGGAACCCCAGATGAAACAAGGTACAGCACGAGGTGCATGTGAAAATAGATCAAACTGCACCACTGTTGTACTGGTGGGTGGTGCACGTTGTTGCTGAGATACCAGTCGTGGTACCCTGTGCTCACCTCTAGGATCAACCACGCATGGCTGACCAATATGAGCCCAGTGATGTAGAAGGGGATTAACATGCCTTAGTGGCACTAAGCCACTTTTCATGGTCAGATGGTAAGAGAAGCTGGCCATTTTTTTAGATGATAATTTATGCAAAAATAGAAGGATCTGTGTTCTCCATGAATCAAAAAGGTGGTGTTCTTACTCAATAGTGCTGGATCTGTCCCTTGCCTAAAACTAGTGTCACGAAATTAAGAACGGGCATCTGCTTGTAGCCCATGAGTTGCTTGCTCATGGTGGTCATTAAACCTCTAAACAAACAAAAAGGTACTGTGTGGATGAGATGATACAGTCTGATCAACCAGTAGGAAGTCCCACGGATCATACGAGTTTGAGTACAAAGAGAATATGAACTCATTTTTCTTGACAATAGTCAAAATAAATTTATAGGCGGTGATACTTTGTGGATTGAGACTGCACTGCCCTGCAGGAAAACAGTTAATCCCTGGCTCACTCTTTGATTCCTTCTGGATAACACAAAAGGAATATTCTACATCAACCTCATAATTTTATAAAAACTGGCATATTAGTCCCACTGTTACTATGAACAGATGTTACTATGCTATGAACAGATGTCACTGAATAGATGTTACTATGCTAGTTGCATCTGTTCAGTGTGACTAGTATGTATTATTCACAACCAATATTTAAAACCGTGTATTGACTGAGCAGTATTTAAATAAAAATTTGGTATTCTTAATACATAACATTCTTTCTTTTATTTAAAATTGCTCAAATTAAACAGTTTTAATATAAATCGATAAAACTGAGTAGTAATGAAAATTTAATAAAAATACCCTAAATAATAAAAACAACAAGTTAGATTTCACAAAGCTTTTGAATATTTTGAGGGTATTTATTCTTCCCGCTTGTGTTTTCCTACCCACTTGTGTTTTCCTAATCCGTTCAGTGCTAAGGCACTTTTCTGTTTAGAACTACATCACTGTATGAGCCTTCCTGCTGGATGTCTGTGTATGGTTAATCCAACCTTAGTACATTTTTGATACAGTAGTACGGGAGCAGACAACAAGTGCGGCTGTTTCCAAAATACTGGTTCCTGCACTCCGCACTTTGGGTCCCTACTATCTGGCCATGGTCAAATTGGTTTGCTTCACAACATTTTGCATTACTGGCAAATGCTTATTGATTACGTACAGAGGATAGGTGAGCACACTTCATGGTAGCCATGTGGCACGTGACATTGATATCATGTGGTACTTCATTATTTCTCCGAATTTGTAAAATGGGGGATGTTCTTGATGCAAAGCAAACTCAGTGTATAAGGCCGCAGCTATGACCTGATGAACTCTTCTTACTTATGTCACATGAGCTATTGTAAGGATGAAATATACAGTACCTGGTGTAGCAATCATAGCTTGGACTAAAAGTTCAACGCAGCCACTTTTCTGCAGCCAATCTCTCAACATCTTCAAGGCTGTCTTTATGATATGGAGACCACCTAACATTACAACAGTTTTATTTCCCCATTGCTCCCAGTTCACTGCCATTGAGTCTGTTTTGCTAATGCAAACAAGGGATTATCAAATGTAATTGCTGGATCTGTCCTTGACTTACAGAATCAACATCTTTTTTTCACGATATACACTGAAGTGCCAGAAAAACTGGTACAGACGAGCTTATGCAAAATACATAGCAACGTCACCTATGCGTGTATTCGGTTGTGTCCACCAGTGCGTATATAAAGCGATAGACATCCTTGCCAGCTGTCAAGCTGTTTTCGGCATGAGAATGACAAGTAATAACGATTTAAGCAATTTTCAACGCGGTGTCATAGTTGGCGCTCGTGAGATGGGCCATAGTATTTTGGAGGTAGAAACGAAGTTCGGTTTTTCACGGACGACCATTTCAAGAGTGTAGCAGGACTACAAGAATTCCAGCAAACCCTCCAACCTACAATACCAGTGTGGCCGTAAAAAGACATTGGGTGAACGTGACTATCGTCGGCTGTCAAGAATCGTTTCACCAATAGGCGTGCAACACTCTCTCAGGTATCATCGGAATTCAATGCTGGAGCCTCAACAAGCATCAGCGTCCGGATTGTGCAACGTACCCTGCACACCGACGCCCAACTTGAGTTACCTTAATGCCTGCAAGACACAGAGCTATGCGCCTTGCTTGGGCACTGCAACACCGCCACTGGACACTTGATGGCTGGAAACAAGTAGCCTGGTCTGACGAGTCGCGTTTCCAACTGTATCGGGCAGATGGAAGGATTCGTGTGTGGCACAAACCCCATGAAGTCATGGACCCCACCTGTGAACAGGGAACTGTACCGGCTGGTGGTGGTGGTGGGGAGGGGGTCCATAATGGTATGGGGTGTGTTTAGCTGGACTTCACTGGGACCCCTGGTACGTCTACAAACGTCTGTGGCCGGCCAATGCTATGTGCGCATCCTTTCTGACGAGGTACACCCGTTCATGTCCTGCATTCATGCTGATGGGTTGGGCCTGTTCCAACAGGACAATGCACCTCCACACAAGTGTCGGGACGCCACATTATGGTTAGAGGAGCATTCATCTGAGTTTGGGGTGTTGCCATTCTCACCCAAGTCTCCAGATCTGAACGTGATAGAACACATTTGGGATGCCATGCAACGCGCTTTCGAACACAGGAATCCGAGACCTCAAAATACACCCGAATTATGGAACGCTCAGCAAGAAGTATGGTGTGCATTGCCTACAGCATATTTCCAGAAGCTAGTGGAGTCCATGCCCCGTCGTATTTCTACAGTCCTGCGCTCCCGTGTGGGACCTACCAAGTACACTGAAGAGCAATTGAATTAGAGACAGCTGGCATTATGCAAATGTGATGCTGTGGGCAGCCCTGTTAACGGAAACGACATGACGTATGCAGCGATCCGACAATATAAGGAATGATGCGATGGGAATCAGTAAGAGTCGGACACCGTATGGGTAAGACGAAGGATTTAAGCGCATTTGATCATGGGGAAATTGTCGGGCCCTACGAATGGGTCTTTCCATCTCGGAAGTCGTGCAGGCACTGGGAGTTTCACCAGCCACTGTGTCACAAGTGCACCGTGAGTACATTAAATCCGGTAAAACCATCCCTGCAAGAGCCAACTGCTGTGGACAACAGTGTGTGGATGAGCGGGGTCATCGTTGGCTAGCTCGCATTGTAACAGCAGATAGACGGGCCACAGTGCAAGAAAACACTCTGCAATTTAACGCTGGTGCACAAAAATGTGTAAGCAGCCAAATCCATCCAGAACCATCTCCTCGCTATGGTGTACAGAAGCCATTATCCCAGGAGGGTACCGCTGCTGACCGCACATCACAGGGTGCAAAGATTAGCATGGGCGCGGAAACATTGCCACTGGACCCTAGACATGTGGAAAAATGTTGTCTGGACTGAAGAGTCGAGATTCACATTGGTACATGCAGATGGCAGGATACGAGTACGGTGCAAACCACATGAAGCGATGGATCCTTCTTGCCAGCAGGGTATTCTTTAAGCTGGTGGGGGTGGCATTCTCGTCTGGGGACTGTTTATGTGGACTGAAATGGGACCCCTGGTACATGTGACATCGTCCTTCACAGGTCAACATTACCGGGATATCCTGGACAACCATTTGCTCCCGTTTGTGCGTCTTCAACATCCCACTGGGGACTTCATCCTGCAATAAGACAGTGCACCATGCCATCCATCCCGAATTGTATCCGAATGGTTGGATGAACACTCCACCGACGTGACCTTGCTTCCTTGGCCAGCTAGGTCACCTGATCTCAGTCGCATCGAGCACATCTGGGATGGGATCGAGAGAGATGTTCAAGGCTCTGACCCCCTCCATCAAATCTTCGTGAACTGTGGGAGCTTGTTCAGTGGTCGTGGATCCGTATGGCTTCCCAACGCTTCCGGTGTCTTGTTGAGTCCATGCCGAGACGAATCACCGCTGTCATCAGGGCGAAGGTGGTGCTACACGTTACTAGACAGGTACCTCTAATTCAATTGCTCTTCAGTGTGTTAGACTGGCGTACCAGTTTTTCTGGCACTTCAGTGTACATTATGTGTCACTGTTGGCAAAAGTGTTCTGTGTTTTCACAGTTTCCATGTAGCCACCTTCTCAACTTGAAAATTACATCACCCTGGAGCAGGAATAGAATGTGCATCTTCCAATTTCTGTTCGAGCAGGCTATCTGTTACACAGAGGAGGTAGTTACATGGAAAGTGAAAATATGGCACATTTGTACCAATAATAACATTTGTACTGCTTTCCATGTACTTTTTAAGAATTATTTCTTCAGAGCAATTCATTTCTCACTGTGTAATGTAAACTATGCATTGCATATAAATCATTTACGAGTACTAAACTTGTGATGTTGAGATTTAATAAAAACGATCATAAAAGGGGCATAAAATATGGTAAAGTAACCACAGCCTTGTCCAGAGAAGTCGATTTTAAATCCGTTACTCCTATGTGGGATGATAAAAAAGAAAAAAAAATTAGCTACCTACTCTACCCCTAAATCTGCAGCCATTCGAAAAACCTTGGAAATCATTATCAATAGTGACACTTGCAATGATAGTGTCTCTCTGGAGTTGCGAGGAATTTGGAACCAGTTCTTCAAGTAATGCCTTTTTTTTACTAGGATCCCATGTGCACAATCAACGTGATGCCTCGCATCTTCAAATGAATTCTAGCCTCGCATCTTTAAATGAATTCTAGTCCGTAACCTGTGCTGTGCACAGTTGAAAAAGCTGTGACTGAAAATTTTTCTTGTCATATAACACAAATCGTAATAAAATGCATAACTATAATACATGATTGAATTATTAATTATTATAAGATGGGTCACCAACAACAAAATTTTTGTAATATTCCCATTAATTTTTGATTTTTTCAACTACTTGTATACGAATTTAATGATGACATTCCTCATTATTGTATAAACATGTGCATACCCATCATTGACAGGCTTGCATTGGAATATTAAGGCATTCTTTCAATGACCCGAAATAATATTATGTCTACATGACTACACAATGGGGTTAAAAATGTGTTTCATTTTGCCAGTTTGGTTTTAAGTCTTTTTTGGTGTCATTATATAATCTATACTAATATATAAAGAGAGAAACTTTGTGTGTTTGAAGTAATCTTGAAAACTACTGAACCGATTTAGATAATTCTTTCATCGTTGGGGAGATTATTTCTTTCCGGTGAATATTGGCTATTTCGTATTTTTTTTTAAGATTTTTTATTATCTTTGGCTGTTCTACTGAATCTGATTGTTTTCAAGTAGTTCCTGATTTCCCGCGTATCTTTCCGCTTTGTTTATATACAACCTGATCACATCCAACGTGAAAGGAAGTAGTTCATGATAATATACGTAATTTTTTTTACTAATCTCGAAAACTACTGAACCGATTTAGATAATTCTTTCACCATTGGGAAGCTTACTTCTTTCCGGTGGACATAAACTATTTCGTTTATTTTTAGCACGTCTTTTGTAAAAAAAGATCGTGCTTACGTTACCGGTTTGTCCGTCCGTCTGTACCCACGATATCTCTGCAACTATTAGTCCGATTTGAAAAATTCTTTTTGCATTGGGAAGCTTGAAATATGTGAATGACAATCCTTCATTTAGTTTTTTTTTTTTTACGATGTACAATTTCACCGCTAGAGGGCGTAAATGCAGATGATGTCTAATTCAAAAATACACTGACGGAAAAAAAAATCCCAACACCACGAAAAAATAGTTGTAGAGGAATGAAATGGCGGCAATACATTTGTATAGGTAACATATTTAATCGATTAAGGTTTCAAGATCACAGTTTAATGTAAGCGCGAGAAGAGCCATTTTAAATGTGAAATGCTGGTACATTAATAACCGGTGTAACCGCCAGAATGTTGAATGCAAGCACGCAAACGTTCATGCATTGTGTCGTACAGGTGCTGGTTGTCAGTTTGTGGGATGGAGTTCCATGCCTGTTGCACTTGGTCGGTCAATACAGGGACGGTTAATGCTGGTTGGGGGTGACGCTGGAGTTGTCGTCCAATGATATCCCATACGTGCTCGATTGGTGAAAGATCTGGTGATCTAGCAGGCCATGGCAACATGTCGACACTCTGTAGAGCATGTTGGGTTACAACAGCGGTATGCAGGTGAGCGTTATCCTGTTGTAAAACACCCCCTGGATTGCTGTTCATGAATGGCAGCACAACAGGTTGAATCACCAGACCGACGTACAACTGTGCCGTCAGGGTGCATGGGATAACCACGAGAGTGCTCCTGCAGTCATAGGAAATTGCTCCCCAGACCATAACTCCAGGTGTAGGTCCAGTGTGTCTCGGCCGCAGACAGGTTGGTTGCAGGCGCTCACCTGGCCTCCTTCTAACCAACACACGGCTATCACTGGCACCCAGGCAGAACCGGCTTTCATCAGAAAACACAACAGATCTCCACTCCGTCCTCCAATGAGCTCTAGCTTGACACCACTGACGTCGCAAACGGCAGTGGTTTGGAGTAAGTGGAATGCACGCTACAGGGCGTCTGGCTCGGAGCTGTCCTTCAAGTAACCGATTTGTAACAGTTCGTTGTGTCACTGTAGTGGCAACTGCAGCTCGAATTGCTGCCGCAGACGTGGTACAATGCGCCACGGCCATACGCCGTACACGGCGGTCTTCCCTCTCTGTAGTGCCACGTGGCCGGCCGGAACCCGGTCTTCTTGAGGCAGTACCTTCCCTTGACCACCGCTGCCAACAATTATGCACAGTGGCTACATTCCTGCCAAGTCGTTCTGCAATATTGCGGAATGAAAATCCACCTTCTCGTAGCCCTATTACACGACCTCGTTCAAACTCCGTGAGCTGTTGATAATGGCTTCTTCGTCTTTTTAAAGGCATTTTTGACTAACATCAACACACTACTTCGAATCTCAACGATAACTAACGCTCACGAACGTTACAGCGTGTGTTTACAGCAAACCTGCTTTGCATGTTCCGAGGGGCGCTACTAGCGCCACACGTATGCACCGAGTGCGGAATTTGCATAGACCTCATCTTACAGATGCACTCTCACCGCCTACCAGCTGTAGTATATCTAACACAACCCCTTCTTGGTGTTAGGATTTTTTTTTCGTCAGTGTATGTTTTATTCCACATACTTGCTTCTAAACATCCGATTGAAAAAATTATTTTATCTTTCAATTCCATGTATGTCGAAGAGTATTTTAGATATAGTTACTTTTTCAAGTTACGCATAGATTTTCCGCTAGGGCGTAAAAGTAAATTACATTTCCCCCAATAATTCTTCTTCTGAAACTCTGATTTGAAATTTTTTTCTTCAGCGGATACACCTCTTGATGAAAAATCTTTTGCATATAATTTCAAATTTCTGGTAAAGAATACTTTGGCCACCAGGGAGCGTAAGTGTTAATTTTTGCTTCTGATGTATTTGCCATAAAATCTGAGCTTTTAAAATATTGATTGAAAAAATTATTTCGTGGACTGAGGCCACTCACATAGATAAACCTTTTTGGAATATTTTCTTCTTAAAATATTCCACAGTTTCTCTGCCAGGGGCGTAGATGTATATGTTATTTTTGTCAATATCTGTACTTCTAGGAGTCCGATTCGAAAAATTCCTTCTTTTTTGCATGGTGCCTCCAGTGGGACATGTTTTTCATATAATTTCAAAATTTTCAAGTAATTCATAGACTTTCAGATATGGGGCGTAAAGGTAAATTGCTTCCCCCTATATCTCTGCTTCTAAATCTCCGATTTGAAAAATTCTTTCTGCAACGGATACAGCTCCTGATGGGAAATCTTTTGCACATAATTTAAAATTTTTGTAAAAAATAGTATGGCCACCAGGTGGTGTAAGTCTTAATTTCCGCTTCTGATGTATTTGCAGCAAATATGAACTTCTAAAATCTCGATTGAAAAAAAAGTTGTTTGTTGACCGATACTACTCATGTCGACAAACCTTTAGGAACATTATGCATAGTTTCTACGCCAGGGGCGTAGATGTATATCTTATTTTTGTCAATATCTCTACTTCAAGGAGTTCGATTTGAAAAATTCCTTCTTTGTTGGATAGTGTTTCCGATGCAAAATGTTTTCCCTATAAATTCAAAATTTTCAAGTAAATCATAGACTTTCCGCTAGGGGGCACAAAGGTAAATTGTGTTTTCTGCATTATTTCTGCTTCTAAAACTCTGATTTGAAAAATTCTTCCTGTATCACATACAAGACCTGATGGAAAATATTTTTCACATAATTTCTAATGTTTGGTAAAGAATGGTTTGGCCACCAGGGGGACATAAATGTTAATTTCTGCTTCTGGTGTATTTGTAGCAAAATCTGGGCTCCTGAAAACTCGACTAATTTTTATTTTTTTCTTGGACCGATACCGCTCATATGGAAAAACCTTTTGAGAATACTTTCTTCCTAAAATAATGCATGGTTTTCCCACCAGGGGATGTAAAGTCGCATCTTATTTTTGTCTATATCTCTGTTTCTAAGAGTCCGATTTAAAAAATTCCTTCTGTGTTGGAGAGCGTTTCTGGTGAGAAATGTTTCTCATATAAACTCTTTTTTTTCTTAACGCACAAGTCTGCAACCAGAGGGCGTAAGCTCACGATTCCGTTAACAACAATATCTGAGATATTAAAAACCCTATTGAATAACTTCTTTCTTCTGTCAGATATTATTATTTTCCATACCGGTTCCATTGACTTTGAATAGCTTTGATAAATTTAATTTGCGTTAGAACGGATTCAAAAGATGTGCTTATTACACCCGAAAATTTGGTGTCATCTTTCTTGTTTATTATTTTTGGCTGTACTGCCGAGTCAGAATGCTTTCAAGTAGTTCCTGATTTGCTGTGTATCATTCTGCTTATGGTGGATTGTACAAAGAAAATGCCATGGTAACATAAAAAAAATTGCTTATAACAATAAAAATTGTTGATGACAAATCTGTGGGTCAGTAGCTTTCATTTTAAAAAAAATCATGGAAATCGCTCCAGTGGGTGGAGCTGGCAGATTGTGGAAAGGAACAGCCTTGTATTTTAAATATATAGTTAGCAATGCAATACAAATTTTGAAGATGTGAATCTGTTAAAAATTTTCAAATTTTAAAAGTCCTTCAAAATTTGTATTGTATGGTGTAACCTGTAATTCCATTCATGATAGATAGCAATGTTTGTTCACAATGAAATGTTTATTTAAAATCGACTATAGTTCCACAGAGTGTTTGGCTCAGCACCATAAGGACAAATGGCCCTGATGATGCTGAGCCAAACACTCTGTGAAACTATAATCAATTTTAAATAAACATTTAATTTTGAACAAACATTGCTATTTTTATTAAATATACAGTTGCATGTTTGATCATGGCTATAGCGGGATCACTTTTGTAAAAAGTGGGAGCAAGACAGAGGGAGAAATGACATTACACACTGTGTATTCTATTCATTCTGTCAGCTAGCATGAAAGACACATTAAGATATGTTTTCATATATTTCTGATGTATTTTGTAGTTCTTGTTATGTGTTCTTTAGCCACAGGAATTTTCCTCTTTGTGATGCTGAAAGCCATCTTTCGTCAAGAGCGCTATAGCAGCAGGCAACATTTTTGGGTTTTGAAACTGCCATCAAATACTAGAACACAAGGCAGTAGCCAGGGGAGGGCCAGGACAGGCGGCGCCTGAGCTGTGTTTCCTTTTGCCCATCCTAGTGACTTAGACTACAGTCCAGTGTACAACCTCTTTTTATAGAGCTTAGAGATTTATGTAGAGGATTTTAGGAAGGTAATGCCTGACCCCAGGTCTTAAACAACCCTTGGAAGTAAGAAGCTAGGAGATTTTGGCTCAAGTGCCGGACAGGAAAGTAACCGCAGGACCAGTACTCGGGGTCCGATGGCTTCATGTGCACACCAAATGCACGGTGAATATATTTAATGGTTCAAGTGTTCGTACCTGCCCGGGATTGATTCTGGGACTTTTCCATGGCAGTCACGAATGTTGACCATGGGGCCATCCGCAGTCCACCTCTTTTACGTCTTTTGCCTGACCTCAGTCATCAGCTGCCCCTACCAACTTCTCTGTCTGGCTAAGGGCCTGCTAGAACATCTGTGTAATAAGATAGCAAGTGGTAAATTTTCTTCTCACTGCTGGAATCTTCTGATTCTCCATTAATATCAATATTCTGAGGAATCCCTTCTCCAGGAAATGACGAATGCTGAATTACTGAAATTCTGGTGCCATGAAAAGACCCTTTTGCTGTGGCTGAGCTAGAGCTGTAGTCTATTTTACACTGGCGTGCAAAAATGAAGGACAAGATCGTTTTTCAAATGTAACGTCATGCAGAAGTGCTCCACATCGACTCAAATCATACCATAAGATCCCCAAAATGTAAGAATATGGGGCAAGTGAGCAAAACCATCCAAACAAGGAATCCAAAGGATACAAAGGCACTTTCTTGAAAAGGTAGCTTCGAGCACAAATGGACAGAAGACAGAAACGCCTGTGTGACAGGCGGCTGTTAAGAAAAATCCAGTCTTTAGTAGGGGATATGATCACCCCTGACTGCGTTGCAGGATTTACAATGTCTGTCCATGCTGAGGACAAGGTTGTCAAGAAGCTGTTGAGGCATCATGACCCATTCCTCTTGTAGCAGCAATAGCAGCTGCGGAATCGTTGCTGGCGGCTGGTGACGTGCTACCAAGCATCTCCCGTGAAGGTACCACACGTGTTCGATTGAATTTAGGTCCGGGGACCTTGCAGGCCAATCCATACGTTGACAGCTCTGCAACAGCCACTATACGATGAGGTGTAGCATTGTCATCCATGAAGAGGAACTCAGGACCCACAGCACCTCTAAACAGACGCACGTGAGGCAGGAGAACCTCGGTACAATAGCGGACACCAGTGACTGAACCACCTTGGAAGATGTGGAGGTCAGTACGGCTACCAAGCATGATACCGCCCCAAACGAGAACTCCGCCACCTCCAACCGGTTCCTTTCGAGGATGTTGGAAGTGTGATTTTGTGTTCCCTGCTCTCTCCAGATGTGTATACGTCCAGAATCACTCGTCAGACTAAATTGGCTCTCATCCGTAAAGAGAACTCGACCCAATTGCTGATGTGTCCAGTTCTTGTGTTTCTGGCACCTCAGAAACCGCTGTTTCTGATGAGCAGGTGTTAATGGCACACACCGTACTAGTCGTCGTGCAAATGGACCACCTTTGTGCAGCCTCCTGGCCACTGTAAAATGCGATAACAGACGTCCAGTTGTCTGTTGCACGTGCCTTGCGATTTCTCCCGCTGTCTGCCACCTGTCTCTTCTCGTCTGTAGGACAATATACCGGTCGTCCGCCGCCGTGGTTGCTCGTGGACGACCACTGCTAAACTCTTGGACAGCTGTTTCTGTTGTTTGAAATGTTCTCCAAGCTCGTGAAATGATGCTGTGAGCGATCCTGAACTCTTCGGCCACACTAGTCACACTTCGACCTTCTTCCAACTTCCCAACCTCGGGTAAAGTCATCCAGATGTCGTCTACTGGATTGCCTGTGGGCCATATCACATGGTGGCAGCAACTCGACGTCGTTCAAACCGATGTACACAGTGCAATAGCTTTCGCTGAATTGCTGAGCTTACGCCGCCCGTGTGCTTTATACCCTTCCGGCACTTCCCCCCTACGTCATGCTGCATACATGCGCATGCCCTACTGTACCGGACCCTAGTCTATCTCCTGAGTGGTCTTTCGGTCCGTTCTGCCTGCTCGTTTCGCTGTTATACTAATTTCACCTCTTCGTCCTTAATGTTTGCACACCAGTGTATTAACAGCAGCATTTGTGAATGTTCCATGCGTCAAATTAGGTCAGACTCTTGCTTTTGGTGGAACTGTTGACACACCTTATTACCCAACTGTGTTGACAGCTGCAGGATATGGTCTTGTGAAATTCTGTCACCTAAATTGTAAAGCTTATCAAACAAATCTCTCTTTTGTGTTTCAGCATGTAACTTCATCCCTACATAAATGGGGGCTGGGGTTTCCAGTGATGAATTATATGGGGCTGTAAGGTGAGAGTGGTGTGTTTTGGGGATCTGTTTGTGCTTGAAGCTATTTCATTATACACCCTGATTCATAAAGAAGTATACAGTTGTTTCCAGATGCTGTAAAACAGTAACAGTTGAAGACATGGACCACAATTGCGAACCGTTAGGTAGATGTACTCATAAAGTTTGTGTCCCGCTACTGAGGGAAGTGACGTAGGTGATAGCGCGTGTGTCACATGACTAGTCAGTCAAAATGGCAGCGTCTGCAGTGGAGAAGGAGTTTTGTGTTCTTGAACTGGGCAAGGCGGATTCTGTAACTGTTTTGCAACAGCATTTTTTATCACGATTCGAAAAAGAACCTCCAACCAGAAAATCTATCTACAATTTGCATAAAAAATTTGAAACTACGGGCTGTTTGTGCAAACTTAAAACTCCTGGACAACCAACGGATTGGACGAGCCGCAGACTACAACATGCCACTGACCCAATGGCCACCCAAAAGTCCTGGCTTAACACCTTGTGACTTTTTCCTGTGGGGGAACGTAAAGGACAAGGTATTCGCCCCTCCCCTTCCTGTTGATCTAGCGGAGCTGAAACAGCGTATCACAGCCACTATCACTGCACTTGATTCAGATATCTTACCTTGCGTTTGGGCAGAAATGGATTACCGGCTCAATATGTGTCGTGTGACTAAGAATGCCCACATATAACATCTGTGACTGTCTCTAAAAAAAACTTGAAACATTCCCCTACAATTCTGTTACAGGTAACATAAAATATCTTACATTGTTCTTGTTTTATAGTGCGTTGAAACTGTATACTTCTTTATGAATCACCATGCATATATATATATATATATATATATATATATATATTTATTTATTTATTTAACCTGTTAACCCACCGGAACAAATTAACTTGGGGTTTGCAAAATGGCTGAAATCAGCTTGAGTGAATATATTCACTGTCTACGAAGTGAACCAAAAGCGGCTGAAACAAGTGAACTTTCGTATCAGAAAGTTTGCTTTCTGTTTAGCATCATTATTCACAGTGGATCTTTAGGTAGATGATTGACACAAATACTTCCTGATTGATTACCTGCTAAAAGGGCCATAACAATGACAATAAACCTAAGAAAGGAGAGAGAAGATGTTGAAGTCACTTGTTCTGTACCAGTGGCATGGTGTCTGTGTCAGGGGGAGTAGCCCTTCCTCATCATGCATTGGGTCATGAAACAGAATAAAGGATCAGAAGGGAGCACTTATCACCAGTGACAGGTTTATGACCTGTACTAATAAGATGAGAGGGGGAAAGGAATTGGTTTTCTGTAGATTTCCTAAAATCTGACGGCTATGTGAACATTTCTGTTTGGAAATAACTTGTACAGTTCTAGAGAATAATGCTTACCTTGGCATTCCTTGCTAGCGATGAAGCACGTTTCACGCACGTTTTTCCTGTCTTTGTTGATGCTATTGTCCTAATGTTCGTTGTATGAGATGTATAACTTTACTTCAACACACTTTTCGCTGGGTATACTCAGTGGATCTAAGCACTATCCTCTAGAAATGTACAAGTTATTTTGAAATATTGCACGTTAAAGAGAACAGTAGCATGATCAGAGCTATTTAATAGTCTGAATTAGAACTACTAATAGGAATTGATTTCTGTTTGGGAAGAGCAGAAAATTTTGGATGTCATTTGGTTCAGGTACATTGGCTGTTTAAAAGGTTAAATGTATACACAATAGAACTTTAAAAAGTTGTGCTATTTGCATGGGCTGCAGGAGAATTATATCTTTTATCTGATCCTTAATACTTATGCCATCAAGCACCATATCAACCAGCTCAAATAATAACAGAGTGGAAAATTTTCTTCATGGCATGAATTAGAGAAAAATCATTAAATGACTTTACATCTCTAAGCATGTGCAGTCAGAAAACTTGTGCAGCATAGGCAAGATAATTTGCATCATTATCTGCATGAATTTCAAAGGATGTTACTAGAGAAGACCCTACATCTTCATTCAGTGCTATCATTACATCCCTTCCTTTGGTATAAGTCCACACATCAGCCAAATGTGTTCGAAGTCATTGTTTTGATTTTGTTGAATGAAATCTTTCTTCATTTTGGACTCCGAGCTGATCCAACATGGTTCTGTAAAGAAGAGCTAGATCAACAAGCTTGAATACAGTAGATGTCTCATAATCTTGTAACATTTCATCAATGTACGTATTCAATTCCACAAAAATGGAGGCATGCAACACATCATTGCACTGGTTTTCTTTGAATTCAGCACCATTCTTACTCTTTTTTGCTTGATTGTAAAAGCACATCAAACAACTAATGTGGTAAACCAAAATACAGCAGTGGGCAAGAATAGTATATGCAATCATACAAAAAAAAAAAAAAAACTCTGTTTATTTGGTATAAACTAAATAAATGGAAGTTTTCTGTATGATTGCATAAACTAATGTGGTGTTTAGCCTCAAGTACAGCCATGCTGCCTTCACTTAAACTGCCTAGATAGTCATTATCTTCAACGCTTATTTAAGCCTAAAGGGGATTTTGGTAGCACAATAAGGTACTAATGCACTAACGCAATAAATTGGATCGTACGTGGGATGGCTATCAATGTGGCATTGTTCTATATGTGACTTCTAGATAGTTAAATGTAATATAATATTTTAAATTGTTTTTTGAACATTTTCAAAAATTGAAAAATATGAACTTAAGCTTCAAGTTCAAAAGTTTGAAGGCAAAGTTCGGAGGTTCAGTTGTATTTGTTCATTATTTGTGGACTTTAGAATTTAAGGTAAGTTCTTTTGAATAGATGTTTGAAAATATTTCTTTGGGGAAATTTCCTGTAAATAATTTATGATTTTGTTGTTTAAATTTGAAGGTAATTGTTGGCAAAAGAAGTAGATTTTTTTCCGTAGTTGTTTGTCTGATTTATGTTTTCTATAACATGCAAGATCTTTGTGTTACATATTTCTTAATGTGTACTTTTCTCTTAATTTTTTTTTTAGGGTGCTAGCGGTGCTTGTGCCTATGTTGCTGCACAGGGACCACTTCCTAGTACATTAGTAGATTTCTGGCGAATGATTTGGGTCTGTGATGTCAAGGTCATTATTATGGCTTGCAATCAACAAGAAGCTGGTAAAGTGAGTGGAATGTCATGTTCTTTCTTTCTCAATTTCTTTTCATAATCATTTTGTTAGAATATTTTATGGTTGAGCTTGAAACCTAAGAATTGTTCCTGTACTTGAAACCTAAGGAGTGTATTAAGTAAATTTTGCATGTAGGCCTAAACTGTTATGCCATAAATATGTAGCTAACCCTTACCCCTAACACTTGCAATGCGGACGCACCTTTTCAGATCTCTATTATTTGGAAAGCTATTTTGAAATCTGGCAACAACTGATGCTAACACCACATGGTTCATTCCATGGCTGAGGAAGGTAGAAGTCAACTCTTGAAATGTTCCACCATTCACAATTCCGTAACATAACCACTGTGTGATAAGATGATATTTGGGATTCTTCTTATTTGAGGTTTGAAGTATTTAGGTTCTTTCTTTATTCTGTTCATCACGTATTTTGTTTTAATCGGGGAAATAAATTACGAAATAAAATTAGATACAGTGCAAAAATAATATGGCAGGTACAGTCAACCGTCGATGTAATGCCCCTTGATTTACTGCCACCCTTGCCTGATACCACCCCCTTGGGTCTGAACAGACATTCTCTTTATAAAACATTCCTTGATATACCTTTGACATCTGCCAACCGTCAATATATACACTAGTGTGCAAAAATTAAGGACGAAGAGGAGAAATTAGCATAACAGCGGAACAAGCAGGCAGAATGGACCGAAAGACCACCCAGGAGATAGACTAGGGTCCGGTGCGGTAGGGCATGCGCATATATGCAGCATGACGTGTGTGTGTGTGGGGGGGGGGGTGTCGGAACGGTATAAAGCACACGGGCGGTGTATGCTCAGCAATTTGGTGAAAGCTATCGCACGGTGTACATCGGTTTGAACGATGTCGAGTTGTTGCCACCGTGTGATATGGCCAAAAGGCAATCCAGTAGACGACATCTGGATCACTTTACCCGAGGTCGCGTCATTGGGAAGAAGGTCGAAGTGTGACTAGTGTGGCCGAGGAGTTCGGGATCGCTCACAGCATCGTTTCACGAGCTTGAAGAGCATTTCAAACGACAGGAACAGCTGTCTGAGAGTTTAGAAGTGGTCGTCCACGAGCAACCACGGCGGCGGACGACCGGTATATTGTCCTACAGGCGAGAAGAGACAGGTGGCAGACAGTGGGAGAAATCGCAAGGCACGTGCAACAGACAACTGGACATCCGTTATTGAGTTTTACAGTGGCCAGGAGGCTGCACAAAAGTGGTCTATTTGCACGACGACAAGCACGGTGTGTGCCATTAACGCCTGCTCATCGGAAACAGCAGTTTCTGTGGTGCCAGGAACACAAGAACTGGACACATCAGCAATTGGGTCGAGTTCTCTTTTGGATGAGAGCCAATTTAGTCTGACGAACGATTCTGGACGTATACACATCTGGAGAGAGCAGGGAACATGTAATCACACCTCCAACATCATCGAAAGGGACCGGTTTGGAGGTGGCGGAGTTCTTGTTTGTGCGGTATCATGCTTGGTAGCCGTACTGACCTCCACATCTTCCAAGGAGGTTCAGTCACTGGTTTCCGCTATTGTACCGAGGTTCTCCTGCCTCACGTGCATCTGTTTAGAGGTGCTGTGGGTCCTGAGTTCCTCTTCATGGACAACAACGCTACACCTCATCGTACAGTGGCTGTCACAGAGCTGTTGGAGAGTGAAGATATTCAACGCATGGATTGGCCCTCAAGGTCTCCGTACCTAAATCCGATCGAACACGTGTGGGACTTTCTCGGGAGACGCTTGGCAGCATGTCACCAGCTGCCAGCAATGATTCTGCAGCTGCGATTGGCGCTACAAGAGGAATGGGCCGCGATGCCTCAACAGCTCCCTGACAACCTCGTCCTCAGCATGGACAGACATTGTAAATCCTGCAACGCAGTCAGGGGTGATCATGTCCCCTACTAAAGACTGGAATTTTCTTGGCAGCCGCCTTTTACATGGACGTTTCTGTCTTCTGTCCAGTTGTGCTCGAAGCTACCTTTTCAATAAAGTGCCTTTGTATCTTTTGGATTCCTTGTTTGGACGGTTTTGCTCACTTTTCCCATATTTTTGCATCTTGGGGATCTTAATTACTACGCCAACCTATGTTTCCCAACACAAACAATACTTGATGTACTGCCACTTGCAAGCTGTGTGAGAATTCCCTTACCATTTTTCACACCATGTTTCATTTGTGGTGAACTTTAGTGTTAAAGATGCTGATTCAGTCGAAGATATGAATTTGTATCTTCTAACATTTAGAAGATTCTCTGAAGCAAATTCACATGATGGCAATATTTCAGAAATGCTTGTGAAATTATATTGTGCTCTGAAAATAATCAGGCTAAAATCTAAAACACAATTGAAAATAGAAGTTTTTTAAAAGAAAGTAAAGCATGCTAAATGATTTTGTCTAATGCTATTAATTTTCTCTTGATATCAAGTTTTAGTAACATAACATGATTTTTATTCATTTTTTTATTATAATTAAAATGTTAACTTTGTCTTCCTACTATGTCAAATAAATTTCCACATTTAATGTACAGCAGCAGCCCCAGTATTACAGTAGTCTAAGCGCTGGCTTATGCCCATTCATCGGAGAAGGGTTGGGGTTCGAATCCCGGTGAGACATGGATGTTGTGATCATCTTACAGCAATGGCTCTCTTCCTTCCTTGGAACCAGTGGCCCTAAATTAGGGATGTGCTACTGCTAATAGCATATTGAGTTGCTCACGGTGGTATTAAGGCTTCAATCAAAAAAAAAAAAAATTGCTCACCAGAAGCTTCCGAGATGGAAAGGGACACATCAAACTACAGTGCATGCTCAGTGCACAACATATAACTACATCTTCTCCTAATTAATGTGTTTTTAACCTAATGCTAATTACGATTTTTGGCAAACCATAATTAAAAAAATTTCAGTTATTTAAAAATAATTGGAAAATTTGATATAATGCCACCATGTAATGCAACAAATGGTAGTGTGTGTTACATATCAAAGGTTGATTGTATTGTTAGTAGTCAAAGTATAAAGTTAGGCTTACCCAAATGCTCTTAATATATGAGCTCCAATCTTCATTTCTTGTTGTTGTTTAATTCTATCAGTGATAGTTTTAGCTTGGCAGTTGATTTCGCAAATAAAACACATCCCTTATGTGGTGGTATTAAAAAAGGGGAGTGGGGTGAAAATAGATGAAAAATGTTACCAAAAATTATACGAAGAGTTAAAATTCAAGTTAAAAAGATGGAGAGTTAACAAATCTTTCTTGGTCTAAGCATTTGAAAGCTGAAATTGAAACAGGTTTAAAAAAACAATTATTCATTTTGATATGGAGAAACAACATTTATACATGCAATTACTTATGACTTATTGCCTTCTATAGTTTTGCTGGAATAATAGTCCAGCTTCCTCAGGACTATAGTGTGTTGCTTTCTTGTGACAACAGTTGTTCATTGTATGTGTCTTATAATAAGTGGTGGATTTCGGTTTTGACGAGTTCTTTCCAAGCATTCGATAGCTATGGCGATGGGAATATATCATTCACCATAAATTTCAAATCAAAAGATTAAAAACTCATTCAACTCTGATGGAAGTAAAATTCAGTTGCAAGGATAAAACTGAATAAAAAATGACTGTGGAAAATTGCAACTATTTATAAACTTGAACACTATAAGATTAGTAAAAACATCATAGCACCACATTATCTACATCATAATCCCTTAATCTGGGAGTATTTTGCACAGCATTCCTGGTATTTTCAATGATTTCTTGTTCATTGTGCATATTATGATAGGGAAGAGTTCAGGACTCTTCCTTCACCGCATGAGCTATGAAATGTAGCTTGCTGCAAATAACTGTATGTGTATTAAGCATATATGTTATGAAATGTTTAATTTATATTTCAATATTTTTTCTTAACTTTCTTCAGGATAAAGTAATGTGACAAACATATAGAAGAAAAAAATTAATATGTATACACAGAAAAGCAGAAATTAGAAATTGCCTATCAGGCATAACATCTGCCTCTTATGAACTACTATGTCAGTTGTTTGTCTGATTTCACAACAGCAAGTAGGTTGTCAAATTCTACTTCAGAATTTGACTCTGTTTGCTATCTTGGTACATTTTGATTTTGTATTCCAATAATGAAAAATATCCAGGCTACTAGTGGTTTCCCTGTTTCAGTAACAAATCATGCAACCTTTGCAAATTGCATTCCATTGTCTCAGGGAAATTTAATTTGTTTAGGCTTCCTTCATTTTTGTTCCTGTTTTGTGTACATATAGTGAGTGTTTTTAAAGCTGTAAGTTCCTCCAGTTTTTTAAAGCACTTATTTTGGTAGACTATATTGAACAAAGCATGAAAAGTGAAGAAACTTTTTTTAATGAATTGTAAAATCTACAAAAAGCCTTTTTACCATTTATGAAGTAGTGACTTAAAAATAATTTGCTGAAACCAGGAAAAGAAAAAAAAAGTCAGAACTTAAAACTAAACACAATAAATGTCAGTCCTTCAAAAAATAAGGAATTGAAAAAGGCACATAACTTTTGTAAAGACTGAAAACTGACTATGCAGTAGCTCGTCTGTTTTCTGAAAACTGCTACCTTCCTGTATTATGCAAATCACATTATGAATCATCATTTTTGCCATTCTGTTGAATGATACTGGACTGGTAGTCACCATGTATTAAATGCCCAGTAATGTTGTCAAGTGAGGTCAAATCACATGATATTTATGAAACAGAAAATTAATGATGATGGATCTTTCATACCAATAATTTATTACATGTAATTTTAATAATTTATTTTCTGTAAGATCTGTTAGTTGAATATCGGCTGTGAACTCACTGATAACGAGATTACTTGTGCTGCATCTTATTTACAAGTCTGTTGTCAGTAGAGATTTCCTTATAATTGGAATGTGTGTCTGAATTACAAGAGTTAGTATGTAGCACAATCTTTATGCTGTCTCTGTAGTTCAAGACAATTTTGCAGATAAACTGAGCATTCATTTTGGTGTTATTCCAGTTTGGTGTGACAAAAGTGTCTTTTTCTATTGTAACTAGGAAAATAGCTACAGGCAGGACGCATTTCTTCACATTCCTTTGAATTCTGTGGATGTCAAAGATATTATTATGTCCTCGTGTTTAAGAATTCTTTCAGTGGATTGACAAAAATGTGTTGCCAATGTAACATTTCTCCTCCTGAGAATTTAGAACATTTGTTTTAAAACAATAATGATACTGTACTACATTGGTTTTTACGTTCTCATAAAAGGCTTTCTCAGTGCATGTAACCCAAAAACTAAAGTAGATAGAGAAACTTGTGCACTGAAACCACTGGATTCCTTGCGAAAAATTACAAAAGAATGATGCTTTTTGCACTTCTCTTATTGTAAATAGTGGCAATATTTGTTTTTTTTTTTTTGGTATATACATCCAGTTATGCACCAAAATTAAAAAAAAAAATGTCTGCTGATCTATCGGAAATTTAAAAAAAAACTGAAACTTTAGGGATTTTTATATACATTCGGGGCATTTACTCCAAAATTTTTTTTTGTAGATTTGGAGATGGTGTAATGGACAGTGTGTGACGATTCGGCATAGAATGATGTTTCTAATAAATATCACAATATTAGAAACATACAGGATGTTTCTAATATTGTGGCATTTTTTCAGTGTAAATGATCGTTGTTGCAGGAATGAGAATGTTCCATGATTCCTGATTTTGGAATTTCGACTTTTTCTGACAAAGCTGTCCTCCATTTCTCTTCCTGACCTATTTATGTTTTTATTTTTTATATTTTTCGAATCATGTTCCTCATTTTTAATATCTTCGCTAATAGTTAAAAAAGAGCAACTTCATATTTTTCAAGAATTTTTCTTAATGAAATGCATGTTTTCCTATTTCTAACAGTATCTTCTCAGAGCCAATCAATAGAGCAAGCATTCTACCCCCCTCCCCCCCTTCCCCTTCTGTAAAGCAAAATTAAATTTTGGAATTGGTACTTAATCTGTATATAATGGACTCTGAGCCATGTCTGTGACCCATAAAATCGTTTTCACAGCAGAGTGAACAAGGCAGTACTGATTTTTGGTATTTTGTTTTGCTTAAAACTTTTTTCACATTCCCTAGTCACTTCCCTTTGTATCAAGGGGCAGAGCAAGCATTTTTGCTTTTGTTTAAAGCAAAATTAATGTTTAAAATGCTACTGCAGCAAGTGTGAGGAAAGAACAAGTGCACAGGGAATGAAAGACAGCAGTAAAGAGTTGAAGTTCTGACTTTGAACTTTAATTTTTCTATTGTAAATAAAAGGAAAAGTGCTTGCTTTTTTTTATATATTGATATATTTTTTCTCTTTTTTGTCTACTGATATATATTTTTTCTTTTTGTCTGTTGATATTGCAAGATGTCACTAAGCAATGGGAAACCATGAATTTTCATAGAAATTAAACTTTAGAAAGTGATATGCCACTTTAATGGTAAAATCAAGTATGGAAAGGCCCATGTTTTTCGCAAAAACACAGTCATAACATATTGAAAAAAGTCAAATCTGCAACTACAGTGGCTCTTAACAAAATCATAAAGAAAATCAGTGTTTAGAAATATATTAGTAAAATCAGTGTTTATTACTGGTAATTCAGAAAACTGTTAATTATGAAGAAACATTGGAAAAGTGTGCCATTTTTAAATAATGTATCTGTTATGAACTTATATGTATAATAAACCTTTGCTGATGGGAAAAGGGTATTTGTGAGCATTATAGACGCTGCACCACACAATGTCTTAAGTAGTTACTCTTTGCATTGAGTCATGTTTATAATGCTTGCAAATCCCCTTTTCCCATGAAGATATGTACCTGTGGCCAATTTCTGTAACAGTATTTTAAACTGTAAAACTTCAATAATGCTCTTATATTTTATTGTTCACTTTCATTGTCAAACATGGTTTCTTTCTTTTGGGTTTTTTTTTTTTAATGGCTAACCAAACTTGTGTTTGCTTCAATGAAAGTATGGATGTGAAGAGGCAGTTTTTGCGTGTGTGTGCATGGTGTTATTGTGCTGAATTGAACTTGCTTTTGAATTTTTCAATTTTATGATCAGTTAGATATATAAAAAATGTTCATTACACTGATTTTTGTACTAATTTTTAACATGTTTGATTTAGTACAAATGTGAATCCTATTGGCCCGAAGAAAATGAACCAAGGCATTATGGGACCATTTCTGTTGAGCTGGTATGTGTGGAAATAATTATTTAGAAAATTAATACTCCATTTTGTTTTGTTTGTTTGATATGTTCAGGTTTTGTTTTACCAGTGTATGGGCTAGGTGACATACTCAGAACATATTTCTAGGCTAAACAGGAGCGTGCTGTAGTTTGTTTTGTACATGTGGTGTATTTGAGCATCTCATAGTTTGTTTTATGTATACTGCATGTACAAATATTTCTTACAAAATTTGCATCATTTTTTTTTTTCAGAGCCTAAGTTCATATGCTGTTTTTCATGTTCAGGTCAGGTTCCTCATCCACATAAACATTTGATGACTCATCTTGGTATGCAGTGAAAGCAAGCTGGAATTGTTTCAGCTCAAATATCATATTAGACAGATTTTTTACCTTTGGACAGGGTTCAAATGTAACTGTTTGGAAGTGTTTGACTTGAATAATCAGTGTAGTCCTGAGGAAGGGTAGGAGTGCTACCTGAAAATTTGACTTTAAGTAATTTCCTTTATTCCTATGTAAAACCCATAATTTAGTGAAATTTATTTTGAATAATCAGTTTGAGAAACTAGTAAAGAGAAAAAGTGATATTACTGGGGGGGGGGCAGATGTGATTCTAAAAACTATTTGTCTCCTCAGAGATGCTGTGTGGTCTGATTATTAGATGAACATATCTACACATTATTAGAAAATGAGACAAATACATGCAGAAGTTTCCAAATTGTAGCATTTTTCTTACTTGAGGTCATTACAATGTCAAACAACTACAAGTCTTAATGTGTGCAAACAGATTTGCTGTATTTTGCTAATATGATGATGTTATGTAAAGGACTGCAGTTTGGATAGCTGTGCATGTCTTTGTGAATTTATTGCATTTCTTATTTAGACATGTGCAGGTGTGGTAACACTTCTTCAGGCATGTTAGGTAGTGTTCAACCATTGCCACCTTGCATGTTTTGTCGGCAGTATGTTAGACAGAAGTACATGCCAAAGCAGGACAATGATTCAGTGATCCTACAGGTGGTATTGGGCAAAATCAGCTGTTGGATAGTAATGGGGATTAATAATGTTGAAAACTGTACTGTGTACTAAGAAACAGTGCTGCTGTGGGTTCCATCACTGAGTGAGCCTTCCATGATGATGAGTAATGACTGTGATGTGTTGCAAATGGTGCTCCACAGTTTTGTAACACTTAGGGTTATACTCATCTGTATGTAATATGAACATTGATTGGCATCATGTTCCAGTGGTACTCACCATATCCCATCATTGTAGTCATTGCTGAATGCGTATTTTTTTCCCTCTTTGGTTGTTGCCAGGATATTCTGGTCTTCCACTATTCTAAGTGTGCATTGTATTGCATGGTGTTCAATTATAAATACAGTGCAACAAATGAGCTTGCAAAGAATTGATGATCATTTAGGAACCATGCATTATTATTTTTTTGGAGGGAGGGGAGGGAGCAATGAATGCTAAGTGCAATTCAGTATAATAGGCTCATTTAGGATAAGGGAGTGTTCATTTGATCAGACTCTGGAGTGTCTGTTAGAATATGGGACAGTGGTGAACTGCCTTTGTAGTGCCATGTGTTATAGATGTCATTTCCATAGCTGATTGTCATGTGTGGATATGCAGAACCATCTCTGTGGTGCTTTCCATGGTGTTGCAATGTGCACTCTACATAACATGCCGTTTTGCAGGAATAATATTTTACTTTTCACATTCTCAAACAAGTTTGTAAAATCATGCAGTGCATTGATTATAATACGCTTTCCAACATACCTGAAATCATTACTCAAGTTATGAGAATAATGGCTGTGGAATAAATCTCGGTCCTGTGCCCTGACCCTTGATCCCATATCAATGATATTCAACAGAACCAGTTCGGTATACCTCCGAAATAACATGATAAAGTTTTGTCGCAATCAAAGCATTTTTACGTAAGTTATGATGCATAAAGGGCTATGGAATAGATCATGCTCCTGTGTCCTAACCTTTGACACCATTTCGCCCATTTTCAATAGGGTTTGTGGCCAGGTGATCCCCTACCACATACTAAAATTTCATCAAAATCGATCCTTTTTTACGTTAGTTATGACGCATAACAGCAGTGGAATGGATCCCGCTCCTATGTACTGACCTTTCGCCCCATTTCGTTCACTTTAAATAAGGTTCTTTCCCAGGTGATACCCTACCAGATACTAAAATTCATCGAAATCGAATGATTGTTACGTGAGTTATCGTTCGGACGGACATACGCACACAACGCGTTACGTAATGAAGCAGATGGGAATCGCGATCATCTGCTTGGAAAAGTATGACGTCATAAAACATTAATAGGATCTACACACAACACATGACGTAATAAGACAGATGGCATGACTGCGCGCCAACATTATCAAACGCGAGATTGTGACGTCATAAGATTTCTAAGCATTGGAAACATTAATGGAACGACGCCATGATACTAAAACCGTTATAATTCGGGGTGGTTATTTAACCCACTAAACGAATTCTCCTAAAGTCGAGATCAAGCTAAATCGATTTCTAGTACCAGAAAACGGCAGGTTAATGACTTTCATCAAAATTCTTAGAGCCGTTTTCAAAATAAAATGTACATACATACATACAATAATTGCTACTTTAAGGTGGACGTCAAGTAATTTTGCTTCCTATACTTCCAATGGAAAAGCTTCTGTACACATTTTCTTCACAATTAATGCGTTCCCAAGAATGAAAATTTGAATAACGATTAAAATAGCTTCATTTCACAACTTGGAATACTTAATATTTTCTAAACCATAACCGTAATAATATTTTCTAAACCATAACCGTAATTATGCAATCCAACATTTATTTGTCCACTGACGTCATCAAAGTACAGGTCGCGCCATCTTTTTTCTGGTTTCAACACCACCAAAGGAAATGTTATTGTTTTTTAATATAATTATGCTTATGTTTTAGAAAATGTTAAGTATTCCAAGTTATAGTATGAAGTTATTTTAATCGATGTTCAAATTTCCATCTTTGAGAACACACTAATTGTGAAAGAAATGTGTACAAAAGGTTTTCCATTGGAAATATAGGAAGCAAAATTACTTGGCGTCCACCTTAATAGTGTGGGATAAGGGCGATGGAATGGATCCCGATCCTATGTCCTGACCTTTGACTCCATTTGTCCCATTTTCAATAGGGTTCCTCTCCAGGTGGTCCCCTGCCACATACTAAAACTTCATCGAAATCGAACCATTTTTACGCACCTTATGATGCATAAGGGCAATGGAATGCATCCTGCTCCTATGTTCTGACCTTTGACTCCACTTCACCCAATTTCAATAGGGTTCGTCCCCAGGTGGTCCCTTACCACATACTAAAATTTCATTGAAATCAAACCATATTTACGCAAGTTATGACGTATAAGGGCAATTGAATGGATCCCGCTCTTATGTCGTGACCTTTGACCCCACTTCACCCATTTTCAATAGGGTTCGTCCCCAGGTGGTCCCCTACCACATACTAAAATTTCATCAAAATCGAACCATTTTTACGTGAGTTATCGTGCCGACAGACGGACGGAAAAAGCTGGAGCATATACGCTTCTTCAACCTTCGGTTGGAAAGCGTAAAAAACATTAGTAATGAAAGCAGCTGGTCATAGAACTGCACACATGAACTGTGGTTTCTCTTCTCAGTTTTACCAAGAGGCATGTGCATGGTACACTATGTTTCATAATTCCCCCCATGAGTACATATCCTCTTATATACTTTCCCATTTCTTTAATTCCTCTGATCTTGCATGACATGTAAATCATTGACATTTTCTTATACATAATTCCTCTGGACTGTTTTTTTTTTTTTAATTCCTGAAATTTCATAGTTGAAGTGATGCTAAATGATTTGCACTTCAAAAAATTTTCTTTCTTGTAAAACAAGCTGCCAATAGCCAGATAAAGGTAAGGGGGAGAGGAGGCTCAAATCCATTTTAAAATACAGACCAGTGAATACATTTTACACGCTGGCTGCATTTTTGTCAAACACACATTATCATTTGATTGGCCCCAATACTCCAGTAATTATGTTACATAATGTAATTCATGTAATGTGATTCCAAAAATTATATCCGAATTCCCCGTGCCTCTTCCTTTTCTGTATAGCTCATTAATTAGAAAATCATCTCTAAACTTAATAATGAATGGTATATAGTAGATGTGGCTAACACACTAAACCCAATGAAGTTTTGTATGTAGTAACATTCTGTATGCCTATGGGTTCCTGTTCTTCACACACATAATTATGCAGCATATCATTACTTGTATCAACCACTAATATGTGTGGGATGAACTTAATTAGTTATATAAAACTAACAAAACTGGTAAAAAAGTTGCTTTACCTGATTTCCTGTTGTTTGCATGTTTCTAAAGTTGTTCTGCATTGTCACCTGTCCTCTGCCATACTTTGAGACATTTAAAATTTTGAAAAATGTTATGTCCAAGGACATCGTTGTAAATGAATAAATATAGTAAAAGCCCATTATTATTGAAAGATCCAAGGATATTGTTATTATGAAAACATTAAGTAAGATGAATTGTCTATAGTTAAATAAGTTCAAAAATGGACGATAAGTCTTGAACATGAACAAAGATAATAAATACGTTATTATACTCAACAGCTGACCATAATCAAAATTAAACTTATATATAAATGTGTGAAACAGGATAATTTCGAATGAATATTGTGGTACGATTTCCTCAACGCTATCTAAAATGAAATGGTTTAAAAATGAAATTATCTGAACAAATGACAATGTTAAATGACTTAAATAATGATATGCTGAATAATTATATACATGAACAAGAGGTATCCATAGTCATATAGGATACCTGCTATATGCCTATAGCAAGTATCCTGCCAAACTATATTACAAACAATCCATGTATTCACAGTTGGTTTTATTCCTTATACAAATAAAATTTATGAAGAATTTTAAATCACATGAATTTAACAGAAAACCCATTCTTGCTCTGGTAAAAAACAAAACAAAAAAACACTGAATTATAAGCATATTCTTCATTCCTTAATACTTGATGTATTCAGTTTTATATTTCTGCCCCATATTTCATTTCACCTAAGAGGTACTAATTTTATTTTTTTCAAGTAAAAATCCGTAAAGGCAATAGCTGTCTGAAGCACCATTCACAAACACTTAGTCAAGTTAAACTGAAGAGATAAAAATATTTTATTTACAATTAAAATCAGCTGAAAGACACAGGCAAGATCTTTCGCAACTGCATCCTCAGGCCTAATGACTTATTTTTTTCATTTAGTGTAATGTATACTCATGCATATGCATTTTGTTGATTATTTTCTTTATTAAAGTTTCTTATTACTGTAGTTGAGAATTTATTGTGTTGTAAAAACATTTAGCCTTGCTTAATCAATATTATTGTTTGTAATGAAATTCCATTAAGTTTAATCTTACGTATAAAAACAGAGCTGCCAACTATTACGGATTTTTGGCCAGTTGTACGGAATTATGGATCCTACTTAAAAAATTATGGAAAGTCATTTGCTAGTCAGTCTGCAGCACAATTTGTGAATGAACTTTTGATCAACTGTTGAGGTGGGCGATGTATCTGTATATTGCAAAAAACAGGTTTCAATTTCTCATTGGTATTTTTTTTTTTTTTTTTTGATGAGCGGCCCTGTGATAGATACATCGCTATTGCAGTGCATCATTAAGGCCGACATGACATTGGAGCTTCACGCGCATCTAAGATGACATCAGAGTACTAGTCAAATAAACCTAGAAGCCGGACACATACACATCAAAACTAGAATTTTATTTCTTTGAATAAAGCTCATGTTGAGAAATGGCTTCCTAGTTTAATTGAATTAATAATCTAAAGCAACTTATGGGAATTTTACTAGGAAATTTTTTCATTAATAGCAAATTTTCGGAGAAAACTCTTCTCCTTCTTCAGGCTGTCTTGTTGTTGTCACTTTTTACTTGTCACTATCACGGTTACTGTTAACCTTGACGGTTTAGGTTATTTTTCAACAAATCCTGCCAGATGTTAGGCAGGGAAAATCCTTTGCAGTCATTGATGATGGAATTTTGATTTTTCTCAATCTCTATTCCTTCTTTCAGTTTTCTTTTTTGGAAATTGCTTTGGAAACTGATTACTTTAAGGAATTCCAATCCATGCTGTGCCCAGTTTCTCTAACATGCCTATCTAATCCAGTCTTGTTGGAGCAATTTTTTATAGCTGCTTTATGCTCAGCTATACGAGTTTCTAGTCTGCGACCTGGTTCACCTATGTAAGATAGTCCACAACTACAATTTACTTCATAAACTACTCCTTGCATTTTTAAAATATCTTCTTCTCTTTGAACTATTTTAGGGAAAAATTTTTTAACTTTGTTCTCTAAACTTGGAGCTAGCCTAATATTGTATTTTTACTAATTCTCTTTAAACCTTTCTTTAAAGAGAATTAGTAAAAAATACAATATTAGGCTAGCTCCAAGTTTAGAGAACAAAGTTAAAATTTTTTTCCCTAAAATAGTTCAAAGAGAAGAAGATATTTTAAAAATGCAAGGAGTAGTTTATGAAGTAAATTGTAGTTGTGGACTATCTTACATAGGTGAAACAGGTCGCAGACTAGAAACTCGTATAGCTGAGCATAAAGCAGCTATAAAAAATTGCTCCAACAAGACTGGATTAGATAGGCATGTTAGAGAAACTGGGCACAGCATGGATTGAATTCCCTTAAAGTAATCAGTTTCCAAAGCAATTTCCAAAAAGAAAACTGAAAGAAGGAATAGAGATTGAGAAAAATCAAAATTCCATCATCAATGACTGCAAAGGATTTTCCCTGCCTAACATCTGGCAGGATTTGTTGAAAAATAACCTAAACCGTCAAGGTTAACCGTAACCGTCAAGGTAAACCGTAACCGTGATAGTGACAAGTAAAAAGTGACAACAACAAGACAGCCTGAAGGAGAAGAGTTTTCTCCGAAAATTTGCTATTAATGAAAAAATTTCCTAGTAAAATTCCCATAAGTTGCTTTAGATTATTAATATAATTTTATGTTAATAGCCAGTGGCTACTGAGGATAGAAAGTTAGTAGCCAATTTTTTCACTTGGTAGCCACCCACAAAAAAATGCAACAAATTCTTACGTGTACAGGATTTTTTCTATGCAGACATCTTAAGAGCATGTACTATTATTTTAGAAAGACAACAATGACTAATTTTTCAATTTCTATTTTTCTCTGAAAACATTTGCCGTCTGCACCAACCGAGGCCTATCGAACTTCTCCACTACTCGTTCACTGCGTTGCTAAAATTCTGACTCAACAAATAATTTCCATTCCGTTTTACACAAAGGTGTGCCTGCAGAGTATCCTTTTGGATCAACAGACTTCTTTCACCTAATGCTTTCTTCATCCCACTCCACACACGCTCTACTTCTGCATTGCTGGCTGGTATGCAAAGAAGTATGTCTAGCAATTGCTTCATTACTGTCATGTGTTGAAGTGATTCACTTTGTAGCATGTTTTGTAGTCGTAGGAAATTGGTAGAATGCTTAAAATGAAAACTGATGATTTCCTTTAATTCTGCCCACTGCTCCAGAGCACTCCTTTTCTCCAACGAAAATAGTTTACATATTTCTTCGATATGAGCATTTCCGTAGACCTCCAGTTCACTTTTTCCTGTTGGCATGAATGCAGCATCTAGAACTTGAAATGCTTTTAGTACAGGTGATGAAGAGGAGTCTAATACTCTTTTCTGCAAGATTTTGCAGAATTCATCAAAAAAGTTGACCGTATCTTGCCATGGGGTACGTTTGCTTCCTACACTTGTAGCTTTCCGTTTCACAAGCAATTTGAGAACTTGACCACGGAAAAGCCACTGTTGTTCAGCTTGCTGTTCCTCACATTCTTCAAGGAAATGAATCAAGTTTGGACAATTTTCTAACTGCTGTTTCATTTCATTTAGTTTGGTGGTAGTGTTCTTCATCTTACTCATGGCAACATTCAAAAGTATGTCCCACAATTCCAAAACTTGAGAGGTCTTTCCCATTATTTCAATAAAATAAGCAACTGAAAATACTGAAAACATTGTTGCGCATGAAGTAAGTTGCTTTAAAAGACCACTTGCTGTAGATTTTATGTCTGAAGAATATCGATTTGTATTGTGCGAGGATATAACTTGCTCCAAATAACTTGTAATAGCCCCGTAGTTACGAATTAGGGGTTCCAGTGATGTTTACAGGGAGTTGGACCACCTTGTATTGCAAATGGGCTTGAATGGTAACAAGTTAATTTCGAGAGCTTCTGCTGCTTTTTTGAGTTCACATGTCAATTTTGGGCTTGAACGATAAAATGAACTTAAGGACCGAATTAGTGCTATTACAGCAGATGCTGCTGGATTGCATTCAGTTGCTTGCTTTACACACAGATCAAATACATAGTTATAGCATGTTATGTAAGTTGAAGTACCCATTTTTTTTATCAGTCCTCCTTTCTGCCCAACATTAACATTTGTTCCATCAACTGTGCTACACATCATCTTATCTTGCCAGTTTACAATTCCTGAAGAATTCAGAACTTCAGAGATGGATTTCAGTAATCCATCAGCATCCACACTAATATCTATCTACCCTAAACCTAGAAATTTAACTTTAATGGTCAGATTCTCCTTCAGCTGATATTCCCACATACCTCACACACACAGCTTCATATTCTGTGACTGCATGACTTGTGGATCCATCAGTCATTATCGCAAAAGTGCTGGCATTGTTAACTTCCTCCGCAACATTCTTTTGAATATCTGCATCAATGAAGTGAAGAAACGTTTTAAACGACATGTCATTCCGGTAAGTCTTGCCAATATCAATCCCATTGAGTTCTTGTAACTAGCACTCCAATGCAAATCTAGATGCTGCACTGTCCTCAATAACCATTGCATATACCGTTCGGAACATTTTCACAATTTTTTCTTGAATATTTGGATTAAGTTTGGTCATCTCTGTATATGCATGTGATTGTGAAGTCAACTCAACACGATTTTGAGACTTCATATAGCATGCTTCATGTGCTTTCTAGAAAAATGCACGTTCATGGTATGGCGTTTTCTGTCTGGTGGATGGAATTGTGGATCATTTTTCACAAAACTTGAAGAAACTCCAAGTGATGCTGCAAATTCGGTACAGCATTTACACCTCATCCCCCATTCACAGTTCTCTTCCAACATCAAATTTGTTTTCCGGTCCTTTGTCGCTTCAAGATCACCTTGGACAACTTTCCAATTTTCTCTCAACCTCCTCTTTAAAGACTTGGTTTTTCCCATCATTTTTTCATCCCAATTGTTAGAAATGACAATCAATTCAGAAATGCCCCCACTTGCTGATTCCTTTACAGTTTCAACTTTTCTTTTCTTTGTGGTTCCACTTGTAGACGCACCCACGGCCATGAATTCCCCAATGCATGGCAAGGTTCTATCCGAATTCGTACTTGCAGATAAATTATCATCTCAAATATTCCCAAAATAAATTTATACAGAAAATTAAGGACAAGCTCCAATATATATATATTATGATCAAACACTGTATGTAAAGCAGGGCTGTGGAAATCTAAAAATTTCTACTCGTCCTCGAGGACAGTGTCTTAGGAAAACCACCCGTCCTCCACCAAGAGATACCTGTCCCCTATAAATGTATCCTAAATTTAAATATTCTGTCCCCGTCCCCTATAAATATATCCTAAATTTTAATATTGCATTACAGTGAAGAAAAGTTTATTATACATAAAATCAGCATACCTTTATTTTGATACTGATACAATTTTGCATAATAGTTAAAATTATCAGATTTTTTTTTATTTATGTGCCGTTGACCTGAGCCTACATTTAACCAGTGATTAACTGCCAAAGTGGGGTCAAAGTCTGAGAGCTGTGGTCCATTTACATGTATCTGCATAACAGAGCCCAAGGCAGGTTGCTGCATACTGGATTTTAGTATGTTCTTTTGCAGATTCATCACAGAAAATCCTCGTTCAACAACTGCAGTACTTGATGACAGTGTTAACATCAATTCAACTAGCATGAGAATGTTTCTGTATTCCTTGGACAAAAATAGGTTTTTATATACTCGAAGTAATGAGTTTCTTGGCTGGTTCTCGATTAAATTTTGAATTTCAGTTCAATCCATTCGTTTTCCATCTCTCTTGCATTCCCGGGAAGAATAGGCTTAAAATAGTCCCAAAGGTAGGATACTTGCTCATTTCCAAATGAAAGTAGAAGGGATTTATCCTCTGGTTACTCAGAGAAGTCAAACACAGTGAATGATTAATGACATTTTCTTGAAACTTTTGGAAGGGCTTCTCTAAAAATGTAATAGCCTTGTCAATTAAGTCATAGGCAATTTCATAAACACCAGATTCATCAGTTGAGCTAGATCTGGAAGCAAGCTGGACAACTCTCTTTGTTTTGTTTTGTTTCATTCTCTGTGAATTCTGAAAACTCAGGAAGTGGACCTTCCTTGACCTTTAATGCTCTCAGCTTCAGGATGCTTAAGTCTATTTTCTTCCATGCATCAATGATTAGGAATTCCTCAGCTTGGAAAGCTTTGGAAAGCTGGGCTAAGATGTTTAAAAAATCCACCAGGAAAAGTAAAAACCTTTGGAATTTGTCGGATTTCATGACTTTCAGCAGTCCTTTTGCAGTTGCAGATTCATCTTTATTTGCTCGCTCTGCCACATCTTCCAGATGCAGAAGTTTTGCACCAAAATGGGTAGTAAGGGACTTAAGAGCTCGATGTTGGATTGCTACCCTTCTTATGTTTTGCAAACCACCAAATTTAACAAGATGGCTGTTTAATACATTTGCTACTTCCTCCAGTTCTCTTTGTCTTTTTGGCAAATAATGATAGAAGCTAAATATTTGCTTTAAAGTCCTTTCAAACATTAACATATACTGATCATTTTTTTTTCATATCAAGTATCGCCAGCTCTAGATTATGATTGATGCAGTGTGTGACAATAAGACTGGGATATTTCTTTTTCATAAGTGCTTGTACCCCATTATAAATGCCCATATTGCTTGCTGTTCCATCCAAATTTAGCCCCACTAACTTATTAGACAGTACTTCCTCAGTTATCCCTATCTTTTCCAAACCATTTAAAATACTTGATTTTGGTTAGTAAAATAACCAAAAATAAAATACGTGGTATTATATAATAGAATAATAGCTATATACTATATTCACTACTGTTTCACACGTTATATACGTTCTGTGCGTTGTGTGCACATTTGCAGCAAAATCATCCTGGCATTTATATATCATATGAATAGGAATAATATTATAAGTTTTAATTATTATATTATCAAGGACACACCTTGTATCGGCTTTCCAGCTTAGTAAGCTTCCTCTTGTATCTTGAACAATATGTTTATCTAGCGTGTCATTAGCCACGTAGAATCATCGTATTAAAAATAGGCTTAATTGAAACTTGCAACCAGGGTTTAAATTCAAATAAAACACAACTATGGATATCATACAAAGAGATTGTGAAAGGACTATATACAATGCAATTAAGAAACATGTGTGTCTAGCGTATCATTAGCCATGTAGAATCATCATATTGCCACTAGGTCCAATTGAAATTTGCGACCTGGGTTTAAATTCAAATAAAACACGACTATGGATATCATACAAAGAGATCTCGTGTGAATGACTATGGATATCATACAAAGAGAGTTTTCTGGCCACACTCAGAAAAAGATATGGAGATCTTCATAAATAACTTCAATAATGTGTACACAACTATTCAAGTAACATATGAAAAAGAAATTGACAACAAACTTAATTTTCTTGACATTTCTTTATTTAGGCATCAAAATAAAATAGAATTTGGTGTATATCGGAAACCTTCTTACGTTCCTGCTATAATTCCCAATGAATCCTGTCACCCATGGAGATATAAAATTTCAGCGTTCAGATCATTTATAAATAGAGCTATAACACATTCATCAACGAAAATTGCACTAATTGAGGAAATAAAATGGATTAAAGACACTGCTAAATGTTTTGGATATCCTGTTGGCTTGATAGATTCGCTATATCGCAAAATAAGAAGAGCTGATATGCAAAAACACAACAATGGATTATCAAAAAGAAATACGTTATTCTACGGAAGTATACCATATTTGCCTCCACTAAGCAATATTATAAGAAAAGAATGCCAGAATTACAATGTTGAAATTGCAGAAATAGTTACTGATAATTCTAAATTACTGACAAACAGTGGTTACAATAAAAATCCACTAAATAAAGCAGGTGTATACATGATTCCTACAATAGACCCAAAGGAAAATAAGCAAGACAAATATTACATCGGTAGTACTAAAAGAAATTTTAAAACAAGGTTGAATGAGCACTATGATAATTGGATTAAAAAAGAAGAAAAAACATCACTTATACAACATTGTATGGTAAATGAATTAATACCAGATTGGGAAAATAGTAAAATCTTAACTTCCCACAATAAACATAATCAAATTTTGTGGTCTGAGGCTATAACAATTGAGAAAACCCAAAAATCCAATTGCAATACGTCTACTCCTAAAGATATCCTGTACCCATGGAAATATCTAATACAACAAGAAAATAATACGAAATATAACAACAAAAAGGAAAATAAAAGAAATAACATGTACTTACGAAATAAAAACAGCGACAGCAATTCCGGAATTAACCCAATAGATGGCGTGGATGAGACTCACACGTGAATACACGTATATGTAACGATGACGGAAAACGTTGACATAGAACAACTATAGCAGAGGTGATGCCGAGGTAACCTAGATATATAACAACTTTGAACATTGATCCAGGATGCATACCGTTGATAATGGCCGAAAGTCAGTCGAGCCGAAACATGTCCGGTGGTTTATGTGGAGTTGTGTGCGTATTGCAGAGATTATCTGGCATTGTTTAATAATGGACGAGAGTTTTATTGGAGGACTGTTTGTAATGTCATTGATTTTATCCATTCATTCTTTTAAAGATTGACAATACCTGTTGATGGTATAGGTTTTTTAATTACATTGTATATAATTCTTTCACACTCTCTATGTATGATATCCATAGTCGTGTTTTATTTGAATTTAAACCCAGGTCGCAAATTTCAATTGGACCTAGTGGCAATATGATGAAACGTGGCTAATGATACGCTAGACACACATGTTACTTAATTGCATTGTATATAGTCCTTTCACAATCTCTTTGTATGATATCCATAGTCGTGTTTTATTTGAATTTAAACCCAGGTCGCAAATTTCAATTGGACCTAGTGGCAATATGATGAAACGTGGCTAATGATACGCTAGACACACATGTTTCTTAATTGCATTGTATATAGTCCTTTCACAATCTCTTTGTATGATATCCATAGTCGTGTTTTATTTGAATTTAAACCCTGGTTGCAAATTTCAATTAGGCCTATTTTTAATACGATGATTCTGCGTGGCTAATGACACGCTAGATAAACATATTGTTCAAGATACAAGAGGAAGCTTACTAAGCTGGAAAGCCGATACAAGGTGCGTCCTTGATAATACATGTATAATAATTAAAACTTATAATATTATTCCTATTCATATGATATATAAATGCCAGGATGATTTTGCTGCAAATGTGCACACAACGCACAGAACGTATATAACGTGTGAAACAGTTGTGAATATAGTATATAGCTATTATTCATTTAAAATACTTTATTGAATCCCATTACCGTTGCTGTTCTTTACAGCAATTATAGCTGCCAACTGAGTTTTCAGTAAATCATCGTTTACATATCTTACATAGATGGCTTCCTGTTTGCATGAATTTTTATCAGTTGAACCATCAGCCATGATGCAGAAAAATTTAGCTTGTCTTATTTTTTCTGCTACTTCGCTTCGCAAAACGACAGCTATAGATGTCACAAAATCCACGCAATTATCAGCATTCAAATAGCTGTCACTTAAAGTGATGTCATTCTTCACCTGTAAGTGACACAGGCCTTTGAATTTTGAGAAGGCTAAATTTTCACTAACAAGGAAATAAGCTGTATTGAAGAGTTTCATTAGCTTATCAAAATTTTCCTTGTTAATATTCTTCAGGGCAACCACCATGGGTGTACTTGCAGGATTCTCTTTTGCAAAAGCAGCATCTTGGCATTTAATGTGGCATTTACTTCAGCCGTGTGTTTGAAGAGTTTCTTTCCTGAAACCTTGGGCTGAACTGCCAGTTCCTTTATAAAGATGGCTGTTTTTATCTATTAAGTTTGGAAAACTAGTGCACCAAAGGCAATACATTTCTTTTTCATCCCTCAGTTTAACACGTGGAAATTCCTTTTCCCAATTCTTCTGATGGCTGCGTTGCCGCTTTTCACTGTCATAGATATTATGCCACGTTTTACTGCTATTCATATGCAGTTCAGTACCGATTTCAGCTTCCGATGAAGAAGGCTCCACATGTTCTGTCGCATTACTTTTAACTTTTTTAATGGTATCACCACCTTTAAAAACATCTCGTAAATCGCATTGTGAACGCTTCATTGTTATGTATGCGAGAGAGAAAAAAAAACAAGCTTCCTGTGTCCCCACTGCTTCGAAGCGCAATGATTTTCCTCCCGTCCGCGGTAAGTTTATGACAGCCGCCCTCGGAATCAGGGAGTGGAAACCGGTTTTTTGTTGTGCTGCCCGAGATCTCAAATGTGCGTTGGGAAAATAAACAAACAGAACAGATGATTGCACAAGCATAGTGGATCGGTCGCCCCGGGAGGATGGTAGCCAATGCATGCTACGGCTGGAATGCGTGTGTGGCGTCGCGTTCTGTCGTCATAATTTCTCGCAGCGCTTGATTTATGGGGTTTTATTTTACTGTTCTTTCAAGTGAATTAGGTTTACTAAAAATGAGCAAATGCGGGAGGGGGGGATGTTTAAAGTGTATTTTCCAAAAAAACCCCACAATTTCTTTTTTTTTTTTTTTTGGGTCGTCTGCACGGACGGCCAATTTGAAGAATAAACCCGTCTTCCTTCAATTTCTACCGGGTGCGGATGGGTGGACGGGCGATTTCTGCAGCCCTGATGTAATATGTAAACTAATTGGTGTGGTATAGCAAATAAAGCTATTCTGCTACTGAATATAAATACATATCAGAAAAAACACGAAAACAATTGGCGATTTACCGCAATTCCGTGTATTTCTCTTATTAGCTTTGAATTATCGCCACTTGGCCAAATTGGAAAAAGATTCTGAAACAGAATGAATGTAATCATTCTGTTTTGAAAGGTAATAGTGGGGGGGGGGGGCTCCAAAAAAGAAAATAATAACGAATTTTTTAAAAAATTTCATGACCAACCTCTGAACCTTGCGACTACTTCATGATTTTCATAATCTTTTTTTTTTTTTTTCGTTTCACATTTCCATGATTTGATAGTTTGATAGGACAGCCGCCCCTTTTTGATATTATTAAAATGAAATAATAATAATTTGTGCTGGTCTTTGTTCTGAAGTGCACCTCACAGTTTTAAGTACTTTCTGCTATTAGGAAGACTGGAAGCTAGTCATGAAAATTTATGAGGTGTTGAATGAAGCTCATAGTTTTTGAATTAATAGCTGTGGTATAACAATATTTTTTTGATATAGTATATATAACTGATAATAATATTATTTTTTGGTTATTACAAAAGTAACTTTAAATACCACCATCTAATTTGGTAATCTAAAGAACATTAACTAATATTTATGCTTTGTGAAGAAATTTCCACAATGCCGCCGTGGAAATTTTTAATCATTAAAAGTTGTGTTTTCCAATCATATTGATGTATAAGCTCGTTTTTTTTTATAGAAATTACAGATAGTTAAAATGGAAAGTAAAATTTCGGAAGAAAAACGTTAATGCCTTTTGGAAAATAGCGACTGATGGGGGAGGGAGGAGGGGGGATTTCTATGTCCGTAACATGAATAAAGTAACGCGCCACTGAAAACTGAGTTGTGATTCCGCCACCCCTATTCTATAATACAAATAAACACAAATAAAACAGACAACATAATGAAAATAATTATATATACAGAAATGTTACTTACTTGCATTCTGGAATCACGAAATACTTCGTTATTTTTGGGACATTTCCCAAAACTGAAATGTTACTTGACTTCCTCTTTCCGCCACATGAACTTTTGCTCAAACTCGTCGTCTCTCTTTTCACACGTCCTCTGATGTCCCGTTGTAACAAGATTTATGATGTGTTATGTTATAACATGTTTCTTCCACATCCCTGAAAGTAAAGCTACCAGAAGCGAAGCGACTACAAGATAAGCTGCGCAACTCCTATTGGAAACAGTTCACGCCGTTTGAAGCGCCATTTATGACTAAGGGGTTGGCTGCATGACTAAGGCACACTTGGGACTTCCGGTGTGGGGCCTCCAATCAGCACAACGACTCGAGAACGAAATGAAACACACTGACCATCGGATTGCATAGCGTATGCTCCGAAACCAGAAACATTCCAAAGACGAAAAAATTATTACCGCAACCGCTTTACGCAATATGCTCGCGCAGTAGCCGCCGCGATGTGCTCAAATAGCGCTTGATGTCACCCTGGAAGCAATAGTAGTGTGATCAGATCAACGAACGTTTGGTAGCCAATGTGGCGATGATGTTGGGAAAATGTGGTCACCAAACTGAAATTTTAATCGTCAGCTGGCATCTGGCAACCGCTAATTTTGAGCTATACAGACACACAATGCAAACTTCAGAGCTTCACGTGCATCGTGAAACAGGCACACTCTTAAAAACCAGTTCTGATCAATCCATCGCGCTGCTTCAGCAATGCTTCATGTTTGTGGTTATCAGCGAATTTGCAGCTCCTGGAATTGTTATTTACAACTGTCTAGGAAGTTGGCGGCAGCTTTTTTTTTTTTTTTTTTTTTTTGCATAATAGGGTAAAAGAGAAATGGGTATTTAAAGTTTTATCTTGTGTAATTTTCAGAACGTCAGTCACTGCCCTTCTCACTTTCAGTGACTTTTTGATGGAATAAAGGCATGAAATTTGGTACATTTATAGTACCGGCCAATTACAAACAGGCCTTGATTTCATTTTTTTTTTTAGCAGTAGCAACACTTGCTAGTGGCTTTATTTTTTACTAGCAAATTGTATTATCTACTAGCAAAAGTTTATTAACATTATACAAAAGAAACTTTATAACATGTCCACCTCCATTAGTCAATTATGACAAATTTTGATTTCACCCTTGTAACTGTCACATTGTAATGCTGAAAAAATTACACATATTTAAATATAACTCACCTTTCATGACCTGACAGGTTAATTCTAACAATTTAATTTGAATTCAAATATTTAAAAAGCATTTTTTTTATTTAACTTTATTCACAAAATTCAAGAACACTATTCAAAATCTTAAGTTATTTTCCGTATGGTTTACGATCTGGATTTCAGGCCTTTTCATCATACCACTAAAACAGCAGGACTGGGGTCAAACTTGTTTTTGGATGGACCTTCAACATCAATACTCATGAGAGCATTCAATGTGTGAAAGTTTAAATTGCCCCTCCAATCATCCTGGATTCTCTTCATGAAACTGACCGAATCTCACATGCAGAAGTAGATAAGGGAAATACACTACATTGACAAAAGTCACCGGACACCTAGAAAAGAAACACAACATAGCATTTATTGACATACATTAGTACAGTGTCGGTCCACCTTTGGCTTTAATGCATGCACTGATCCTTCGAGACCTGCTTTGAACAAGGTTTTGGAACACAGCGATAGGTATGCGCTTCCATTCAGTACATAATGCTGCCGCTAACTGTTGCTTAGTGCTTAGTAGTAGCCCTTGAAAGTAACAGGAAATCATTTAAAAATAATATTTTTTTTTTTTTTTTACTTCTCTAGACTGCTGGATCATCTTGTGAATTGCGACTTTTCTGTACAAAATTATAGTTCGGGATCAATGTTGATCCTATAATCTGCTGCCTGTGAAACACCTGCAATGTTGCAGGTGTTTCACAGGCAGCGGATTATGCACCACCACAGATTATATGAAGGCATTTTATTTCTTTTCCTGAATTTCACTGTCTCCTGATTATAGGTAAAAAACTGCAGTATGTATCAGACCTAAGACACATGCTAGGCAAAGGTCTAACCACAGGCTTGGGTACTTTTGGATAGAATTTTCTCATGAAAATCCATGCACATACAATATCGGTAAAGTACAAACCTGGAAAAATAATAGATTTAATTAGTCTTTTTCACCCTGCTTGATATACTGTTACGAGGTGAGTGTGCTAATTTTATTTTATAATAATAATAATAATCATCATCATCATCATCATTGTCAACCATTATCAATCCACTGCTGGACGAAGGTCTCCCCAAGTCTCCTCCACAACGGTCTGTCTTGTGCCAGTCTCCTCCATGTCACTCCCGCATATTTTCGAATTTCATCCACCCATCTCCCATGTGGTCTTCTTCTGGGTCTTTTCCTGTCCCTTGGAATCCAATCTAAAATTTCGGCTGTCCATCGATGGTCTGTCCTTCTGGCAGTATGTCCAGCCCATTGCCATTTCAGGTACTTAACTCTGATCATGATGCCTTCCACTCTTGTCATTTTTTGGATCCATGAGTTCCTCTTCTTATCTCTCCTGCTTACACCAAGCATGCACCTTTCCATGCTACTTTGAGTTGTCTGCAGTTTTTGTATGTCTCTTTTAGTTAAGGTCCACGTCTCTGCACCATACGTAAGCACTGGAAGGATGCATTGATCAAACGCTTTTCTTTTATGACATAATGGCATATTGCTCTTGAAAATTATGCTGTTTCTTCCAAAAGCTCTCCAGGCAAGTTTTGCACACCGATTAATTTCGTCATCAATGTAACCCTCACTTGATATCTGCTGTCCAAGATAAACGTACGTGTCTGTTATCTCCAGCTTTTCTCCATCAATCGATAAATCTTCATTTCTTGTAAAAGCATTGAACATCACTTTTGTCTTCTGAAAATTCATTTTTAATCCCACTTCTTTACTCTTGTCAGCAAGTTCCTGGATCATACTCTGCAGCTCTGATGGGGTAGTTGCAAAAATGACTACGTCATCAGCAAAACAAAGGTGGGTTAGATAATCTCCATTAATCTTTATCCCTTTGTTTTCCCAGTTCAGTGATTGAAAGACATTTTCCAATGTGGCATTAAAGAGCTTCGGAGATATGGTGTCACCTTGTCTCACTCCCTTTTCAATTTTTATGTCTGTTGTATTTTCAAACAGCCGAATCTTTGCACTTGCATTTTCATAGATGTTATTAATAATATTAATGTATGCATCTTCAATACCGCAGGATTTCAGAGCCATTGTAACTGCTGATGGTTTCACCGAATCAAAGGCTTTTTCATAATCGATAAAAGCCATGCACAATGGAAGTTCATATTCCCTCGCTCTTTCAATTAGTTCTCTCAGTACGTGGATATGATCTATTGTGCTGTAGCCACTCCTGAATCCAGCTTGTTCTCTCGGTTGAGCCATGTTCAGTGTTACCTTCAAACGGTGTGAAAGAACTTTAATGAAGATTTTATAAACCATTGATAGGAGGCTGATAGGTCTGTAGTTCTTGAGATTTGTTCCAATCCTCAGGAATCTTCCCTTCATTAAGGCATCGAGTGAAAATTTGAGCAAGTACTGTTTCGATTTCTCCACTTGCTTCTTGTATGATGTCTACAGTAATTCCATCTTCTCGTGGAGCTTTTCCCTGCTTCATGTTCTTGATTGCATGTGCAACTTCAGCTGGGAGGATCGGAAAAACTCTGGTACTGGTACCTTTCATGATGTCTCGAGTACATGTATCATCCCTTTCATATAATTGGTCTGGAGTACATGTATCATCCCTTACATATAATTTAGAGTAGAAATCTTTTACTCTTGTCAAAATTTCGCCTCTATTTCTTGTTACAGAACCATCTTCTTTTCTCAGTGCCATAATCTGTTTTCTTCCCTTACTGAGATGTTCCTTTGCTATCTTTAGGCTTTGGTTGTTTTCAATTACTTTCCTAACTAGTTCGCAGTTGAATTTCCTTACGTCTTCAGTGATACTTTTTCATACCGTCTTGCATAGCTCTATATATTCCACTTTGGAAGTCACATCTTCTTTAGTTGTCCTCATCTCTCTTCTTTTTTGCATCAACATTTTGGTTTTTCCTGATAATTTGTTCACATGCAACTTGTTCTTAGACCCAGCTAATTTTGTTGCTGTTTCCATAAGAGCTTTGGTTACTTTTCTGTTAACTTCAGAAATATCCACTTCTTTCGATGTTAGGCCTTCTAAGGCAGAGAATTTGTTCTTCAGTTCCAGCTTGAAGGTATTATGGTGTTTTTTATGGTTGGTTATGTCAATACATTTTGTTTGTCTTATGAGCTTGCCACGTTCAAGTTTAATGTTGAGGTGCATCTTACATCTCACCAATCTATGGTCACTACCTGTGTTGAACTTGTTTAGCACACTGAAGTCTTCTATGACGAATTTTTTGTTACACATAATAAAATCAATTTCACTTGTCGTCCCATTTGGATGTCTCCATGTCCATTTCCTGTGTGGCTTTTTCTGGAAAAAGGAGTTCAAGATGAAAAACCCTTCAGCCTCTGCAAACTCAATGAGAGTATTTCCACGCTGGTTTCTGTTGCCGTGACCGAATTTACCTACTGAAGTTTCATTCTGTTGCCGTTGCCCTATTTTTGCATTGAAATCTCCCATAATTATCTTCAAGTGCTGCTTGCCTTTATTATTTAGATGACGAATTTCCTCATAAAATTCTTCAATTTCTTCTTCAGGATGACTTGTGGTGGGTGCATATGTTTGAATAATCTGAGCCTTGTATCTTTTCAAGAGTTGGATAACGAGTCGTGCAGCTCTGTCAGAGGAACTTTCAACTTCTACAACTTTATCCTTCAGTTTCTTGTTTATTATAAATCCAACACCACTAGTTCTGCCAGTATCAGTCCCACGATAGTAGAAGGGATGTCCACTTTTCAGTTCAATGAGATCTCCTTTTCTCCTTACCTCACTTAGCCCGACGATGTCCCACTTAATCCTTTGTAGTTCCTCTTCTAATTCAAGAAGCCTTGAATCAGAAAATAGGGAGCGTCTATTATACGTAGCCACGGTCAGCATCATATGGCAGCCTAGTCTGGTCCTCCGGTGATTCTTAGCACCCTCTGCCTTCATGTCGCACTGGCCGCTGCCTTGGCCAGGTACATTCCAGCTGCCGGTGACTGAGGGCCAAGATTTAAGTTGTGGAGTCATTTTGGAGGGGTTTGGCTATAACTCACCACGCTGGCCAAGCGGGTTGGTGAGTGTGGGATAGCATTTCCTCTAATCCCGATGGTATAGTTATACCACTATTGGCGGTTGTTAGAGCCCCTTTAGTGGGAACAGGATGCACCACGAGAAGGCGGGGTTGACATTTGTCAAGGAGAGGCTGTGATGTTACGCATCACCTGACCTTACATCCCTATTTTATAATACAGTAATTTTAGTTACTAACTTTGAAAAGCCTCACATCATCACACGCGTTCTTCTTTAGCTTCCGAATGATTACTGATAGACACCTTGAAAAGTTGGCAGCTCTGTAAAAATTTGAATGTAAATATATTTCTGTTAATTTTTTTAGACCACTGGAATGAACTTTGGTCATGCTTTTCTGATAGTACCTGGGTCAGATGCATGATATTTCTGTTACATGGCAATTAGCATTTTCATCCCTTTTATTACGTTTCATGTTCACATTTTATTCTTTCATGAATAGCATGAGTAAGCGCTTGCTTAAATTTGAAACAAGATTATAATTAGTGTTTCAAAATCTTTGAAATATATATTTAATTGGAAGCAAATATTTCCATATGCTGTATTTTGCAAATTACGATGCATTGTCCATTGTCATCATGACGCTATGCCAACACAATCAAGTGAAGATTCCCATTAATAATTTGTAATACTTTGCTTGAAGGCCTAATGGGAAAGGGACATGATCTAATGGACTTTGTGTATGGGCAGCATAATCAAGTGAAGCTTCCCAGTAGTAATTTAGAATACTTGACTGAAGGTCTAATCAGAAAGTGACGTGATGTAACAGACTTGGTGTATTGGCAACAATAATCAGATTAACACTATTTCTTCAAAGTGAATTTACCCACCAACATTGGTTACTCTGGTGATGGATGCTTTCAGCTGTCTAGTGCACCATGCCATGCAGTTCCTGGATGATAACCTCATGGAGAATCTGTGGTCGAATGGGGCATCAGACATCTGGATCCTGTCATCCAATGTGCGTGCATGGTTCAGTATTTCACCCGAAGTTTACAAAAGGTAGATCAATGCTGATGTGAACTGCTGCGGTTCTAAAGTAAAAATGGGTACAGGTGCAATATGTTGTTACGTAGGCGATCCTAAAGAAAAACGCACTCTCTCTCTCTTCTAAGGTAGATGTACCGGGTGATCACAATTAAAGTATCCCTATTTGATGCTCTCTGGAGAGATATCTAGCAGTCCAAACGCAACCAAATTAGGTATGCTGACAATTCAGGACATATGGAAGAGATTTCCGAAAAAAAAAGTTCCAAGAGTCACCACCAGGGGATTTCGGGTGCTGAAAGCTGCGATAATATAGACAATTTTCAGCTCTACGAGGGAAATGAGTCTTTGTGGCGCTACGAGCGACAAGAAAGCATTTCATTTGCATAAGGCACACACGCTACGGGCGACTCCATGGTATAAAACTGTCCTAAGCATGGTGAATGCCATTCGTATTCCATCTACCGCAATGGGTATCACCTCGCCAAAACACGCTCTTCTTGTGAAGCTGTTTTATGAAAGCACGAGCAATGCTGCTGCTGCGTTTTGAGAATTCCGACATCGTAAGGAAAGGTCCATTGACTCCATGTGTTCTCAGAAGAATGTGTGCTTGCTTCGAGGAAACTGGATGTCTACGTGTTCAACCAGGGCGAGGGCGCAAGCCTATGGCTCCAGACGTGGTTGAAGATATCACTACGACACTTGTGGATTGCTCCATGGATAATGTGTACCAGGTTTCAGTGATGCATGCGCAGTGTCACGGAAGCTGGATATGCCCTACACCACCATGTGGAAGGGACTGAGAAAGGTGTTGCATTTTTTTCCATACAAGATCAGCCACACTCAACAGTTCATTGACGGTGACAAGGACACCCGACTGACCTTTGCATTGACCTTCCTTGATAGAATGGAAGTGGACGATGCATGGCCATGGGAGATCTGGGGGAGTGACAAGGCACATTTTCACCTCAATGGAACAGTCAACATGCATAACTGTCGCATTTGGGCATTGCAAAATCCTCATGCATGTCAACAGATTCCACTGTTGAAATGAAAGACAATAATCAGTTACGTTCGGCCGTTGAACACACTGCTCATCGACTTCAGGTTTTGCAATTTAACAATGGCTCCCACATTGAGCTGTACCGGTTGCACTGCTAAGGTGTCTCCGGTATTTAATTGCACAATCTCTCCCTTGTGCAATTAAATCCTGGAGACAATAAAACGTCTTGACCGCAACATGTATGTTGATTTCTGCTTTGATTTTTGTGTCGTTTCCCACGCAGAGCTGAAAATTATCTATATTATCGCAGCGCCAGAAGTCTCCTAGTGGTGACTTTTGGAACTTTTTTTTTTTTTTTTCGGAAATCTCTTCCACATGTCCTCAATTGTCAGCATACCAAATTTTGTTGCGTCTGGATTGCTAGATATTTCTCCACAGAGTGTTGACTACGGATATTTTAATTATAGTGACACTGTATGTAGGCATCAGTTACTTATAAATGTTTAAAAGTGTCCTCGTCAACATCTAAATGTTCAGTTCTCAAAATCTTGTAAACGCATCGTTCGTCAATTTGGTCTTCTGTGTGTTCATCTTTAATCCCAATTCATTTTTCTTGTCTGCAAATTTCTGGGTCACACTCTGCAGTTCTGAGGGGATACTTGCAAAAATGGCTATGCTATTAGGAAAACAAAGGCGTATTAAACCATCTCTATTGATCATAGTTCCCTGTTTTCCCAGTTATACATGTTTGTATGTATTGTTTTCTTTGTAGGTCGGCGTAAATCAAATTTGTGTTGACTTCCTTTTGCGGACTTTATCAGTTAAGCAGCAAGAAGAAGAAAAATTCATATACCAGTTCCACTATACAACTTGGCCAGATCATGGTGTGCCTACTTCAGTTTATCCAATCTTAGATCTTGTGCGACTAGTGAGAGATTGTCAAGCATCAGAAACTGTACCTATAGTTGTACATTGCAGGTATGTAATACAATGTCACATCTCTGTCTGTCTGTCTGTCTGCCTCTCTTCACCATTCGTTTATCATTTTTTTCATCCCACTCTTTTTACTTTTTATCTCCTGCTTCCTACTTGTGTGTGTGTACTGTTTATTCAGAGTTTGTACGATGCAGACCAAGCACTAGCAGATGTACTTGTGTTAAATAACAGTGGTAAAATGAGAAACACTTTCCACCAAAGAATGGGGTTTGAATTTTTTAATGTGAACAAATTGTAGTAATTGGATAAGGTGAAAAGATTTCTTTCATAATTCATTGTTTTAATTAAAAAAATTTTAAAATGCCATGGAACAACTTGCTTTTATAAATATTACGAAAAATTGTGGTCTCACCAAATGCCACTGCATTATTTCTGTTTTATGGATAAGTAGAACAACTGCAGTGTATCTTTACTTAATTTGGTGGAGGTAAATGATTTTGGGGATTGCAACGTGCAGTAGAATTTCAAAATTTTCAGCACTGCTGTCTTAAAGTAAAAAATGTGAAGATATTTCACCTGTGTTGTCAGTAAGAAAACCTCCCGATCATAATAATTAGTCACTATCAACTCTCATAGTGATGGATACCCCCAGCAGACAGTGTGCTATACCACAATGCATGTACACATTCTCTCAGAAATGTTTCAGGAACATCATGACTTTTTTTTGCTTCTTTGGCTGCCTCAATGACCAGTGTTCAACCCTGCAAAGCATATGTGAGATAAAATTGAGCAGGACATCGTTCATCTAGATACACTACTATCTGAAAGGTTGAGTTAAGTTTTCATCAATTTGCCATTTGCCAAATATGATTTAATAAAAAAATAGGTCGTGAACCAGAGATAAAATGTCTTATATTTCTAGCAAATCCCCTTTGTTGCCTTTACACCGCTAGAGATATACAGTGAAATCAGAAAGGGAAAAAGTTTACTCCTCAAAGCTTGTTAAAATCTTTTGTTTTATAAAGAGTATGAGCCATTTTTTCATGAACAGTACAAACCTCACGAGTCTCTGCCGAGGATGGCTGCTACTGGCTGAATGACCGTGCATCTTTGAAAAAGGAATTGAATGTGTACCTCTTGTGCAAAAACGACTGGCGCCTTTCATGAGTTAAACAACTACTCCGCTTTTATTTCTGGCCTTCCCCTTCCTCAAACACTTCTACGCTGTTGTACACAGGGATAAAATAACAGTGTACGTCTCAGTTTGCATGGACAAAAATGTGTTTGTTGTTTCAGGTAACGCATCTCATTTTTTATAATTTTCTCTTTATCGATGAAAGAAAATGGGCATTTGAATGATAAACACTTGCCCCGATAAGAATAGTTCCTCCTAATATTTAAGGGAATAAGCTAATAATCAGAAATTGGTATTTATCTTTTAATTAGGTTTGACTTGAATATAGCGCATAAACTTTGTCTTTTAAAATTAGATCCTTTATTTTCAATGAGAAAGAGATTTGGGCTTCCCTTCATCTTCGATGAGGTATGCTCTAATCAGGCACAATGGTGAAGAGGCTAAGCATAATCATTTAGCCTTATGTTGTTATTGTTTTTTTTTTTTTGTTGTTGTTTTATTGAAGAGAATGTAAATAAGTTTTTTTGTGTTTAATTTTTTAATATAAAATTTTTAACATAACATAATATGCCTACGCATATACGAAGTCCAATCAAAAAGTTCTGAGACTAGGCCAATATACAACAAAATACTTATGTTACTCAAGTCTGGCTATGATCTCCCTCAAAGCAGTCTCCTTGGGCAACGATACACCACTGCCAGCGTTTTTGCCACTGTTGGGAACACTCCCTGGAAGTCTTGTTCATGAATCGTGTCAAGCACCGTCTGTGATTCATGCTGGATCTCGTCCATGGTTTCAAAATGGCGACCCTTGAGCTTGAGCTTCATCTTCAGGAACAGAAAGAAGTCGCAGAGGACCAAAGCCGGCGAGTAAGGCAGTTGAGGAAGGGTAGCATTCGTGCTGTTGCGGCTTCAAAACTGACGTGTTGCTAACGCTCTGTGAGCTGCTGCATTGTCGTGATGGAGCAGGAAATCGCCCCTGCACCACATTTCAGGTCGTTTGCTGTGAATGTCCTCCCTAAGACATCGTAGTAAAAAAGGGCGGTGATGGTGTGGCCCTGGGTGACGAATTCACGGTGCACAACCCCATGAATGTCAAAGAACACGATGAGCATGCTTTTGGTTGCGCTCTGGACCTGTCGGGCCTTCTTTGTTCATAGAAATGCCGGGCTCTTCCACTGCGATGACTTGTTTGGTCTCCGGTTCATAAGTGTAGACCCAAGTCTCGTCCCCAGTGATCACCCGCGACAGGAACATTGGTTCATTAACCACCTGCTGACGAAGATCTTGACATAGTTTGACACGGAGCTCCTTCTGTTTGGGGTAAAGAATCTTTGGCACAAACTTTGCAGAAATGCGGTGCATGCTCAAAACTAACATCAGTATTTCTTGCACTGTTTTGTATGACACATTGATGATGGTATCTATGTCATGAATGGTTCTCCGACGATCCTCATGCACCGGTTCCCTAATTTTGTCCACATTTTCAGGAGTTTTGCTCATGGACGGTCGCCCTGACCTCTCGTCGTCTTCCAGTGCTGTTCTGCCGCTCTTGAAGCATGAGTGCCATTCAAAACACCTCGCATGACTCATTGCTTCATTACCATAAGCCTGCCGCATCTCCATTCCCAATTTGCCGAGTTTAATGTAGAATTTGATGTTCGCTCGCTGCTCTAGTTTGCAGTCCATACCAAAATCGCAACTGTGTTCTGCACGTGGTCACCAAATATCGTATAGCACAGCTCCTGGTGTTCACAGAACGACGCCACTCAGCACAATAACTTATGAAGGTCACTGCCCTCGACCGCTGCTCACGTATCCGTGTATTGCCATGTGTTGGCGCACTACGTACCTAGTCTCGGAACTTTATTATCACACTACATATATCTTATGCCCATGTGAGCATTGGTGGTAATATTGACCTATGTAGGTATAACATTATGAGCAAGAAGTTAAAAATTCGAAATCGTTTGCGATAGAAATTATTTAATTTGCATAAAAATAACATATAAAAAAAGTGGGGAAAGAGAAGAAGAAGAAAAATCACATTAAGTGTAGCATGAGGCTAGAGAAGGAAAGTTCAGGATGAATACATGTCCAAAAGAATACACGTGAATCAAGAAGTGATTATGAGGTAGGTAATGGAATTTTTTACTCAATATATTTCATTATTGCTTAGACATGTTGCCTTGTCTGTGTTATTTTAAGTATTCATTATGTAATCTTAGTTGTTTTGAGGAAAGTATTTTTTTTTTTATCTGACTGATAAGAAATCTATTTTTTTAAATGAAAAAGAAACTAATTTTAAGAATCTTCTAAATCATTCAAAATTTTTTTTTTAATAAATTGAAACGGCACTTCACCCGATGAGCCACAACTGTATGAAGTTTTTTTCTGCATTTAGTCTTTTCCAAATCGTGGGTCATCTTATATTTGTATTCTAGAAATACTTACCAGCAGAGTTAATGTTTTTGTGATAGTAATATTATACAAGACATTTATATTTTTAGATGAGAAAGTACAGCAGTTTAAGGCCAAGCTTTCCCTTCCCCTTCAGCTGCTGTCATGCAAACAGTGCACCACAAAAGTGTCTTTGTTTTGCCTTTGGTGTGCCCATTCAGTTTTACTCTAGTAGTGAATTTAAAGGGAGTGTTAGTGCACTAAATTTTTTAATGCATTATTTTGGGCATGGGTGACCATATTGAGAGAAGCATATGCACACTAACACAATAACACCTGGAAAACTGAAGAAACCTTCTGAGGCATTGCTGGGACAATGTACATTTGTTATCATTATTATTGCTAATGACCTTTCTTGGAAGACTTTTTATTGTAGCATCCTTCAAAACCTTATAAGGTCTTGGAATTCTGTGTCAGTTGTTTTTTAGTCTGGTTCTTTTCTATTTCATTTTAGATTCAATAGTCCATTTCTTCAAAAGTGATGCTTATCAAACAAATTAAAAGATACTGAAGACAATGTGATATGAGAAAATAATGACTATGAGCAATCAAAATTATCAAGTAATGAGAGTGAGATGACTGACAGAATTTTATTTCCATGTTTATATCACATGCTGTGTTATAAATAGGACTTTTTCATTAAAAACAAGTTTTTTTGTTTTTTTTGTGATTTAGATTTGAGATTTGAGTTAAGAATTAAGTTGATGTGGACCTACAAGTCTAACGCAGGCTTTTTCCTACAAACACCATATAATGTTAGGGGGATTGCCATATATTCAGGTAAATGTTTTTTTTTCAGTATATATACTATATGTATCATCATCAACAACCATTATCAAACCACTACTGGATGAAGGTCTCTCCAAGTTTCTTCCACAACTTTGTTTTGAGCCAGTCTCCACCATGTTACATCAACATGCTTTCCAATTTCATCCACCTGTCTCCTACATGGTTTTCTTCCAAGCCTTTTCCATCCCTTGGAATCCATTCTAGTATTTCAGTTGTCCGTTGGTGGTCAGTTCTCATAGCAATATATATTGTTCAGCCCATTGCCATTTCAGGGATTTTACCATGTTCATGGTATCATCAACTCCCATTATTTTTCTGATTCATGAGTTCTTCTTCCTATCCTTCCTGGTTATTCCAAGCATGCACCTCTCCATGTTTTTTTTTTTTTGTCCAGTAGTTTGCAGCTTCTATTTGTAAATTTTTAGTGAAGGTCTGTGTTTCTACTCCATATGTAAGAACTGGAAAGAATGGATTGATTAAACACTTTTCTTTTATGACATGATGGTAAATTGCTCTTCAAAATTTTACGGTTTCTTCCAAATGCTCTCCAGCAAAGTTTTGTACATTTATTAATTTCTTTTTATATGTTGCCGTTGCTTGATATTTGTTGTCCAAGGTAAATGTAGGCATCAGTTACTTCTAGATTTGCTTCATCAATCACTAAATCTTCAGTTCTTGTAAAAACATAGTACATCAATTTTGTTTTCTATAAGTTCACTTTTAAGCCCACTTCTCTACTCATGTCATCATACTCTGCAGCTCTGAAGGAGTACTTGCAAAAATGACTGTATCATCAGCAAACTGGTTGTGGGTTAAGTAGTCACCATTAATTTTTATCTCGTCTTTCCAGTTCAATGATTGAAAAACATTCTGCATTGTGGCTTTGAAGAGCCTAGTAGGTGTGGTGTCACTTTGTCTTACTCACTTTCAAATTTTTATGTGTTGTTTCCTCAAACATTTGAACCTTTGCACTTGAATTTTCATAGGTGTGTGTGTGTGTGTGTGTGTGTGTGTGTGTGTGTGTGTGTGTGTGTGTGTGTGTGTGTGTGTTATCACATTTTACATCAGATATAGTTTTAAACATGATTTGGAAGCTGCAGCAGGTACTTCAGTAGTATTAACATTTCTTACGTTAAAAAATGGTCTTTTGGGCTTATATTACATCACACAGGAATATTTATTACATGCCTTATTTCATTTGTGCATGAAATTAAAAAAAAATGTTTACTGATTTTGTTTGATCTTTTATTTTTATATTTATTTACTTATTGTTATTATTATTTTTGTAGCGCCGGGTGTGGCAGGACAGGAACTATATGTGCTATTGATTTTGTTTGGGCATGCCTTAGGAGTGGGGTTTGTATGAAAGTTTTTCTTTAAAAATGTATATATTTTTATTTTTAATTCCTTTATATTTTGTATTTTCAATTACACTTTGCTATAGAATAAAATTTGGATAAAAACAATATTGTGTACAAAACCATGAATATGCTAAAAGAAAATACTTGTATTATGTACTTAGGCCATCAATTTGCTGCTGACTCATGTGTGCACATATGTACAGAGTATGCATAGTATGTGTAAATGTAATCAATTTGAAATGTATGTCAATAGAAGTCTTTCATGTTTCTGACATGGTGCAGTAACATTCCATGTTTTTTTTTACTTAACCTTTCTCCTTCCCATATGTTTTTAATGTAATTTTAACTGTGACTTTCCAAACTTTGATAAAGGGAACAATTCAATATATATGTGTTCAATATATAATTGCTTTGACTGTATTAAGGCCTTTTAATGGTGTATTTATTTTTAATTTGCTTAAAAATGCTATTTTACTGAATTCACCGGTTTTTCTGATTATGCAGTCTTTTTTTCCATAAAACTGTTTCAAGTTTTACTTTAATCTTCTAAGTGATGCCCATAAAAGCTTCTTGAAGAAAAACTGGTTGACATAGTGTATGTTATATAGAAAAGTTTGAGCTTAAAGTTTAATATTACGTTATATGAATAAATGTTACTGTCCATAATGGAGGGGGTGGGAATTGAATTCAGTAAAGTAACATTTTGAAGCAAATTAAAAATAAAGGCACCACTAAAAAAGACACAGTCAAAGCCATTTATATCAAATTATTCCCTTTATCAAACTTCGGAAAGTCACCATGAAAATTACATAAAAAAATATAGGAAGGAGAAAGGTTAAGTAAAAACAACAACAACATAGCAGTCTTAATGTATATATCAAACATAAAATGCTGGGCAGTCCTGTAAACTATTCACAGCATCAGGTGTTCAACAATTAATCGAGACTAAGGTTTCTTTAATGGATGACATGGAAATTTTGATTAACCCTAAAATATTTGCAACTAGCCCTAACGAGGACTTAATCTACTGTAATTACTTCTGAGAACCTTTCCAGAAAGCAAGACATCCAGAGCTCATAATGCGAACAAGAATAGTGCTATTTAAAAAATGTTTTCAAAAGATACAGTATTTTTTATTTTCATAATTTCATTGTAAAGGCCTTCACTGAGAACTAAAATTTTGATTCTAAAGTACAACATGCCTAAAGTTTAATAGTTACAGCATTCAAATATTAATGTTCTAAGCAATGTGTACTTCATTTCATCATCATCATTGTCAACCATTATCAATCCACTGCTGGACGAAGGTCTCCCCAAGTTTCCTCCACAACGGTCTGTCTTGTGCCAGTCTCCTCCATGTCACTCCCGCATACTTTCGAATTTCATCCACCCATCTTCCATGTGGTCTTCTTCTGGGTCTTTTCCTGTCCCTTGGAATCCAATCTAAAATTTCGGCTGTCCATCGATGGGCTGTTCTTCTGGAAGTATGTCCTGCCCATTGCCATTTCAGGGATTTAACTCTGATCATGATGTCTTCCACTCTTGTCATTTTTCGGATCCACGTGTTCCTCTTCTTATCTCTCGTGGTTACATCAAGCATGCACCTCTCCATGCTACTTTGAGTTGTCTGCAGCCTTTGTATGTCTCTTTTAGTTAAGGTCCATGTCTCTGCACCATACGTAAGCACTGGAAGGATGCATTGATCAAACACTTTTCTTTTAAGACATAATGGCATATTGCTCTTGAAAATTATGCTGTGTCTTCCAAAAGCTCTCCAGGCAAGTTTTGTACGCCGATTAATTTCTTCACCAATGTGACCCTCACTTGATATCTGCTGTCCAAGATAAACGTATGTGTCTGTTATCTCCAGCTTTTATCCATCAATCGATAAATCTTCATTTCTTGTAAAAGCATTGAACATCACTTTTGTCTTCTGAAAGTTCATTTTTAATCCCACTTCTTTACTCTTGTCAGCAAGTTCCTGCATCATACTCTGTAGCTCTGATGGGGTAGTTGCAAAAATGACTGTCATCAGCAAAACGAAGGTGGGTTAGATAATCTCCATTAATCTTTATGCCTTTGTTTTCCCAGTTCAGTGATTGAAAGACATTTTCCAATGTGGCATTAAAGAGCTTTGGAGATATGGTGTAACCTTGTCTCACTCCTTTTCCAATTTTTATGTGTGTTGTATTTTTAAACAGCCGAATCTTTGCACTTGCATTTTCATAGATGTTATTAATAATATTAATGTATGCATCTTCAATACCGCAGGATTTCAGAGCCATTGCAACTGCTGATGGTTTCACCGAATCAAAGGCTTTTTCATAATCGATAAAAGCCATGCACAATGGAAGTTCATATTCCCTCGCTCTTTCAATTAGTTCTCTCAGTACGTGGATATGATCTATTGTGCTGTAGCCACTCCTGAATCCAGCTTGTTCTCTTGGGTGAGACATGTCCAGTGTCACCTTCAAGCGGTGTGAAAGAACTTTAGTGAAGATTTTATAAACCACTGATAGGAGGCTGATAGGTCTGTAGTTCCCGAGATCCTAAATGTCACCTTTTTTATGTAGCAAGATCATTGTAGCGTTGTTCCAATCCTCAGGAATTTTCCCTTCATTAAGGCATCGAGTGAAAATTTGGGCGAGTACTGTTTCGATTTCTCCACTTGCTTCTTGTATGATGTCTACAGTAATTCTATCTTCTCCTGGAGCTTTTCCCCGCTTCATGTTCTTGATTGCATGTGCAACTTCTGCTGGAAGGACTGGAAGAACTCTGGTACCTTTCATGATGCTTGGAGTACATGTATCATCCCTTTCATATAATTTGGAGTAGAAATCTTTCACTCTTGTCAAAATTTCGCCCCTATTTCTTGTTACAGAACCATCTTCTTTTCTCAGTGCCATAATCTGTTTTTTTCCCTTACTGAGATGTCCCTTTGCTATCTTTAGGCTTTGGTTGTTTTCAATTGCTTTCCTTACTAGTTCACAGTTGAATTTCCTTACGTCTTCAGTGATACTTTTTCGTACTGTCTTGCATAGCTCTATATATTCCACTTTGGAAGTCACATCTTCTTTAGTTGTCCTCATCTCTCTTCTTTTTTGCATCAACATTTTGGTTTTTCCTGATAATTTGTTCACATGCAATTTGTTCTTAGAACCCAGCTAATTTTGTTGCTGTTTCCATAAGAGCTTTGGTTACTTTTCTGTTAACTTCAGAAATATCCACTTCTTCCGATGTTAGGCCTTCTAAAGCAGAGAATCTGTTCTTCAGTTCCAATTTGAAGGTATTATGGTGTTTTTTGAGGTTGTTTATGTCAATGCATTTTGTTTATCTTATGAGCTTGCTACGTTCGAGTTTAGTGTTGAGGTGCATCTTACATCTCACCAATCTATGGTCACTGCCTGTGTTGAACTTGTTTAGCACACTGCAGTCTTCTATGACGAATTTTTTGTTACACATAATAAAATCAATTTCACTTGTCGTCCCATTTGGATGTCTCCATGTCCATTTCCTGTGTGGCTTTTTCTTGAAAAAGGAGTTCAAGATGAAAAACCCTTCTGCCTCTGCAAACTCTACGAGAGTATTTCCACGCTGGTTTCTGTTGCTGTGACCGAATTTACCTACTGAAGTTTCATTCTGTTGCCGTGACCGAATTTTACCTACTGAAGTTTCATTCTGTTGCCGTTGCCCTATTTTTGCATTGAAATCTCCCATAATTATCTTCAAGTGCTGCTTACCTTTATCATTTAGATGACGAATTTCCTCATAAAATTCTTCAATTTCTTCTTCAGCATGACTTGTGGTGGGTGCATAAGTTTGAATAATCTGAGCCTGGTATCTTCTCGAGAGTTGGATAACGAGTCGTGCAGCTCTGTCAGAGTAACTTTCAACTTCTACAACTTTATCCTTCAGTTTCTTGTTTATTATAAATCTAACACCACTAGTTCTGCCAGTATCAGTCCCACGATAGTAGAAGAGATGTCCACTTTTCAGTTGAATGAGATCTTCTCCTTTTCTCCTTACCTCAGTTAGCCCGACGATGTCCCACTTAATCCTTTGTAGTTCCTCTTCCAATTCAAGAAGCCTTGAATCAGAAGATAGGGAGCGTCCGTTATACGTAGCCAAGGTCAGCATCAGATGGCAGCCTAGTCCGGTCCTCTGGGGAATCTTAGCACCCTCTGCCTTCATGTCGCACTGGCCACTGCCTTGGCCAGGTACATTCCAGCTGCCGGAGACTGAGGTCCAAGATTTAAGTTGTGGAGTCATTTTGGAGGGATTTGGCCATAACTCACCACGCTGGCCAAGCCGGTTGGTGAGTGTGGGATAGCATTTCCTCTAATCCCGATGGTATAGTTATACCGCTATTGGCGGTCGTCAGAGCCCCTTTAGTGGGAACAGGATGTACCACAAGAAGGCGGGGTTGACATTTGTCAAGGAGAGGCTGTGATGTTACGCATCACCTGACCTTACATCCCGTACTTCATTTAAAACTTCATTTAAAACTATTTAAAACTATTAAAATAATTTAAAAACTGAAGTTATATTGGTTGTTCATTTCTTCTTTTTTTTTTTTTTTTCTGCTTTCACTGCGTGGCCAACAATGTCTGATAAAAATGTCTTGGTATCCATTTTTAATATTTTATTTCCAGGGATTTTATGGAAATATCAAGTCCTTAAAACTTTCTTTGCCAATATGTGTATTTAGTCTAAATACACATATTAGTGAAATGTTTTAAGTACCCAATATTTCCAAAAAGTTATGCTCAGAAAAGCTACTTGGTTTCTGTTTCTAATACTTTATCTCCAACAGTTTTTGTTTTTTTTTTTTTTTTTTTGTTAGAAATATCAAGTGCTTAAAATCTTTTTGCCAACTAAACATTTGGTTAAAATTTATTTATTGGCGAAGAAGGTTTTAAGCACTCGATTTTTTTAAAAAAGTGATTAAATATGAAAATGATTTATTGATGAATCAGGTTTTAAGAATTTGATATTTCTAGCAAAACAACCCTAGAGATAAAATATTAAACACAGCACTATGAGAAGTTTATTTTCAGATATTGTCAACCACATAGCGAAAAACAAATGGAATAACCATTCTATATAACCTCAGTTTTAAAATCTTTTAATAGCTTTAAATATTCATAGTAATTTTAAATGCTTTTAAACTGAAAATTTTATGTCTTGAGAACGAGATCAAAGAAATAGGAAGATTGTGTGTGGAAAGCCAACAAACGTGTATGAAAAGGCTGTCCGTCTTTTAAGGTAAGCCACATACGTGGTCTCAATTTTGACTGATAATTTTCTGTAATAAACTGAAAGACCATATTTCAATAGTTTAAACTGAAGAACAGGCATGAACATTTTGGAAGGATTCAGAATAGGATGTATTCAAAAATCCACATTCGACACAAACTTTATTTAAATTTAGTTATCCTCATGATACTGGCATGTGCTGTATATTTCAACATTTCACTGGCATCCTTGTTGAAATGAATTATTAAATCAGTGAGTGTAGGTAATAATTTTGTGCTGTGTATTGTTTCTGTAGCTTTATTCTGCCACTCATTACCAAATCAAAATTGCTTCAGATCCAAGATCACTGCTGATGTCCATTTTGGAGGTCTCATGGCATGACTGATTTAGTGTGGACTGGGGAAAAGAAAATATATACTGCAACAAAAGAACAACAATTTCATTGCATAAGCAATATCAAGTTACTTGGTGCCTATCATAGATATTAAATTATGTGCATCCATCTGAATCATCTAAAGCAGAGTTGTTACTCCAAAGTTTTCTAGAGCATTGCTTTGAATGCAACAATGCCTTCATTTTCTATCACCCATACTCAGAACTCTATGAAAAATTAGGAATTTATATTTTTTTCCATTGTATGAGCTTTGAATGATCAAAGGGGGGGGAATAAACAGAGTTAGCAACTTAATTTGTACCTGTAAAATGCACACATCAGTACAAGTCTCCATCACGTTTCTAGAAGAGAAGTATTCAAACTTGATAAAAGAAGTAAGAATGACTTGCAGTAAAGACTTCCAGGTATTCAACATAAACAAGACCAATAGGTAAATTGGCGGGAATATATAGAATCTTTTTTTTTTTTTTCTTTCGGAGGGGGAACAATAAAAAATGGAAGTTTTTGAAATCCATCAAGACAAAATAAAATTAATGAAAAACAGAAGAAGAAATTGTAGCATTTATTCTCTAATGTAAGTGATGCATTCTTATTAAATTAAAGCATTTTTTAATGCAAGTCACATTTTAAGAAAAAACTATAAAAAAAAATGAAACACATTCAGAGACAACAAAGCTCCTTGCCCCCCCCCCCCGGTCAAATTCTCTCCTAGTGGGTGGAATACTGAAAATGCCTGACAATATGAAAATCAGTAAAGATATGGTGGCTTGTGTAAAGACCCTCACTTTGTTCTAGCTCTTATTCATCATAGTCCCAATCCAACGAGAATCATCACATAATTTTGTTTTGGTTCGTTTTCATAGGCAGAATCACACACATCGAAGAAAAATACAATTCAGGTCCTTCTTAAACACTAATAAAGAAAAACAGTTTATTCCACTAAAACAATATGGCATGGGACTTCTCTAGGGCTGCTTAATAGAATACTTGAGAATTTGTGTACCTGCCTGTGCTATCAACACTAGGCCCAAACTTTGTGTCAACTGTTGCTGCTACTACGTGACCGAATCTCCGCCGTTCTCCAGAAAAACTTTTCCGCGACGTACAATCAAAGACCCAACGTATCTCACTGTCTGTCTCGCTTCCACAATCAAAGTAATGTGTCCCTTCTCTCTTAAAACTTCAGAGAAACTATGCTTATAAGATTTCTGATTTAATCTCCCATGGGGCTAACTGTCACACCCTTAGACTTGGGTTGCACTCCTTAACATGTCCTTGAGAAAATCCCCATGCCACACAAGACAGGTACAATGCACTAAATCTATTGTAATTTGGCTAATCAAATGAAAATGTACATAGGCATACATATTTACAATTTATTTATTTATTTTTTGATCTGGGGGGTAGCAAATCTTACAGTTTGTTTCCCAGCTGTGCTTCTGTTGCTTGCAAGGACTTTGCACCATTCAACATTGCGTGATGATTTTTATTTTGACTCTGACTGACCCTGTGCACATCACACTACTATCTTGGATAATTAAAGGTCGAATTACTGGGACTTGACTGCACTTCATTCTCTAAGTTTCTGCTTTTCATATGAAGTTGAACTACATTTATCAATTTAAAAGAAGAAGCAGTGCACAATAAATATCTATATTATTATTGTGTGTGCTTGTTCCACGTAGCAAATTCAGCATATGATCAAACACCAGCAGTTCTTGCATAAACATTGCTCATCATGCACAAGACATGCAAGTTCTTGAAGACAAATGATACATCTTTACCAATGCCATGTGACAAGGTGTAGTCCCAGCTGTTGCGTTCACTGCTTGCTGAGGTATAGGTTGTTAGAATGAAAATTAGTTACTCAGCCACTATCTTTGTGCCAAAAACTTCATGCAATACTATCCTGGAACAAAAACTCTCTCTGAACTCGTCTGAGCATGCTAGCAAAACAGTGCATTCCTACTAATGTGAATTACTCGTATATAGACTGATTGATAAGTAACTTCCAGTGACCTTTGGTGATGGATCTGTGATCTGTAAATTGATGTTTCACAATGTCATTACACTTGCATGACTAGTTCAGTGTTGTTTGGCACAAGAACTTGAGTAAAAAGGCAAAGTGCTGGAGAACAGATTGAAGTGAAAATTATGGTCCAACTGGAGAAATTGTCTCACTTAGTGGTATGCACTGTAATTAGGTTTCTCTGCGTCCATCACCAATTGCAAGAAGTCTGTACATTATTTTTTCAGGTAGAACCATTTAATGGTGGTTAACTGCTGTAACTTTTTACACGTTATATTTCCTTTGAGTGGAAAGCAATTTCTCGGTTGGAAGTTATTAATATTTGCTGCAAATATATATCGCGGTAATCGAATGCAATTCAAGAAAAATTCTTTCAAGTACCTCTCTGTTGTAGGTGGTCGATGTTCAAATCATTGCACTGTTGTTTTTATCAGGTTCTTGGGTGTAGGATTTTTTTGACTAACTTCAAAAAGTCCGCACGTTTCTTGAGTAGGATACACTTTTTTAGTTGAACTACAGGAGGCACATGAAGACAAAGGAGATGTGAAAATTACGTTGGAAAACTTGAAAAACTTAAAAATGAATCACTCGTAAAAATATTCGCATGAGGAATTGCGATCACCAAAAAACTTCATCAGACTTCTTGAATGTATTGTCCAATGCATTTCGGCAGATCTGTCTGCCATCTTCTGGGACCTCTGGTTGTCCATTCTCTCTGCAGTTTACGTTGAATATGCAATATGCTCAGTTTGGGAATCTTTGTGTGTTATGCGTCATCGGATGTGTTGCATTGCTACTCCTGTGATTTGAAGACTCAGGATTTTTTTTTTTTGTGTGTGTCTGCGTGTTTGCATTTTTTTCTGTTCTGTTTGCCTTCCCATTTTTTGTTCTCTTCTTCTTTCCTTGAATCGCATTCAATTACCACGATATATATTCGCAGCAAATATTAACAACTTCCAACCGAGAAATTGCTTTCCACTCAAAGGAAATATAGCATGTAAAAAGTTACAGCAGTTAAAACCACCATTAAATGGTTCTACCTGAAAAAATAACGCATGGAAAACATGTTTTTAAAATCTCGTGCGTAATAAGAAGTCTGTAGTAGAGGTGTGCATACACCTGGCCCAGCTCATAAAGCCTGAAAGCTGGGACAGGCTTTTTTTCCCCCACTATCAGTGCATACATACACATCACTGAGCTTTTCTCTGAGATTCAGAGGTTAGCTGTTCAAAGAAAGGCAGTCTACCAGATAAATATTTAACTGATTATTTACTTACTTGTTCCCATATCAAATGTTTCCATTTACAGTGATCTTGGCACTCACCTTGAGTTTCACTGACATCCATCACACAACTTACACAAGACCTTTTGTACTTCATACTCATAATCTTTTTCTCATGCAGGCACTCCTGAATCTGGTCCTCCCATGATTTCCTTGGCCTTCTACCTTTCTTTTCTGCCACTTGGGCTGAAAAAATGTTCTTAGTAAGCATTTCGTCCCTCATTCTTTAGACATGGCCAAACCACCTGAGAATATTAGTCTCCACCTTACTAACAACATTTTGCCTCACATAGCACAAGTGCAACACATCTTCATTCCTCACATGATCATAGCATGTCTTACTACAAACAGCCCATAAGTAATGCATTCCTCCAGCACACAAACAACTCCAATGTTTTGCTTGTGTGCTGGAGAGATATTTTACTTACGTGAGCAAATTTTCCCATCAGTTAAGTGAAAAATTCCAGACTCAGGCCTTTGTTGGCAGGTGTACCATTTTGCTCCTCTGTTTAAAAAACCCAACTGTTTCAATTCACAAAATGAAGACTGACTTGTAAAATAATCAGATGGTGAAGATTGCTGAGGGAAACAAAAGACACCAAAGTGTATCTTCCACCGGATGTGCTGATTAATTACTGCTCAAATCAAAAGGCATGGTTACAAGATGAATGTCTTAAAAGGCACATGCTTTCCAAACTGAGGCAAGTGGAGACCTCTGGTCTGTGGTCTTCAATTCATGAGAATTTGGAGCATGGCAGAATGGTGTTCAAAATTTGCACACTGGTGCAGTGCGTCAACCAATGAGAAATACAATGACACACCTTCTACAACAACAGACTGGAATGCGGCATCTGTGGCAGATCTGGTGCAAGAACATAGATGGGTGACTTTGCAGCAGCTTTCTACAAGTGCAAATGTTTCTTTGGTACCATGCGTCATATTTTTCAGTTATGTAACTTACATCTGAATGAGATAATTCTTCTTAGCAGGTCATGATTTCCATTAGAATCTGTTCTTCAACACATTACCTTTCTGTTAACTCAACTCATGTTCCAAACAATGCCCCCTTGTCAGGAGAGTGTAATGCCATTGGGAGACACCAATTTATACAGGGTGATTCATAAAGAAGGATACAGTTTCCAGATGCTGTAAAACAGTAACAGTTAAAGACACGGAGCACAACTGTGAACTGTTAGGTAGATGCACTCATAAAGTATGTGTCCCGCTACTAAGGGAAGTGATGTAGGTGATAGTGCATGTGTCACGTGACTAGTCAGTCAAAATGGCAGCATCTGCAGTGGAGAAGGCGTTTTGTGTTCTTGAATTGAGCAACACAGAATCTGTAACTGTTATGCAACTGCATTTTCGATCACGATTCGGAAAAGAACCTCCAACCAGAAAATCTATCTACGATTGGCATAAAAAATTTGAAACTACAGGTTGTTTGTATCACAGCCACTATCACTGCACTTGATTCAGATATCTTACCTCGTGTTTGGGCGGAAATGGATTACCGGCTTGACGTGTGTCTTGTGACTAAGGGTGCACACATAGAACATCTGTGACTATCTCTAAAATAACTTGAAACATTCCCCTACAATTCTGTTAACGGTAACATAAAATGTTTTACATTGTTCTTGTTTTATAGTGCATTGAAACTGTATACTTCTTTATAAATCACCCTGGTATATCCTGATGGGTTCCATTTCAACTCAGGCAGGGTCGTACCATCATGGTCTCAGATTTCTCTAAAAAAATTAAGGGGTGTTTCTTGACTAAAATAAGGAGACCCATATTTTTCTTTTGGCAAGAAAAAATTTTCCCTTCGAGATAGATGGTTTCAAATCTTGCACCATCAAACAAGCTCTCTAGAAAACGGTTATTTTTCCTAACTTCAGCGAGTCATTGCAGCAGAGTTAAAAAAGATATCATGTTCTTGTATTTTTTTACATTGTGTGTATAACATATAATAATATATGGTGCTAATATTTGCTACACATCGTATGATTAAAATTTAAAAAAATCGTAAACTTTGTGATTTTTTAAAAAATTGAATTTTTTAAGTTTTTTTAAACAGGTTTGGATGGAGTTTTTTCTATATTCGTTTTTTTCGTTAAAGACATACAAATGTGCACTTTCTTTGTAATTTTTTGTGTGTCTGTGAAACTGCTAGTTTCCGCGTTTCGGCAGCGTTAAAAACAGCCGATTTTGAAAAATCTCTAACTTTGCCAACGATTTTCTCAAAAAGGCCATTTTTTAAAATTCTGAAAATTAAATCCCTGTTTCATTATCAAAAGGAGAATATCTGTGTAAATTTTCACGGACCTAAAAACGCCCGTTTCCGAGTTAGACGCGTTTGAATTCGGTTTGAAAGCCTACGATTTCCCGTGTTCTAATGGCGCCATTTTGGAAAAATCTCAGGCGCAAAGTACGTACGTTATCTCTTACCCGAATCAAAGCGTTAGATATTCTTTACCCGAATGATGGAATGAGAGCATTGGGTCAGCTGGCCCTGGTTGGATACATCCACCTCACCCTTCCCCGAGTGATGACATGCCTATAAAACTATCGGGGGGGGGGGGGGGGGGTAACCAATACATAAAGAAAATTCATGCTGCTCCACTAACAAAGTTGAGTTGCGAAAGACAGCAGCAGCAGTTGTTTGTTTGTTTACGTATATACTTAAAAATCGCATAAGAAAAGACTATGAAAGAGTAGAAAACTGTTGTGAAACAATTTTAAGAAAAAGAGTGCAGGCACGTGTACCGTAAGTTAATTTTCGATGGCTAAACAACCTCGAGTTTTTCTGGGAGTTGCTAATTGTAGAGCAGTTGCTGTTTTGTTATAGTTGCTAAAATTAACTTCTCAGTTTTTCGTAATAGTAAAATATTCGCTCAGGAGAATTTTGTTCTCTGCGAACGGGGGAGAAGGTGCAATGCTCTTGACCTCGCTGCTGGGTTGATAGCGCTGGTCGCTACCGAAACTCTGCTTACCTCCTCTCCAAAACGTAATGGCAATTGTCTAATCTACTAAATAAATAACAATTAACACGTACGCGTGCATGCTTATTCATAAAATGTAAGTTGAGTATATTTCCTGTTCAATCAACTGATTTTACAAGTAGAATACATATACAACTTATGCACTTATAATGGTGTAAAGATTTTTATCTATTTAAAACATATTCATAAATTTCAATTTTTTTAAAGAGGGGGGGGATTGTGTTCTTAGTGATTTCCACCTGGGCCACGATAAACCATGCACTGCCCATGGCTTCTGTTCCCTTAGAAGATAATCCTGGATCGACGGGAGACCAGCGGAGTTTTGACACCCACCCCCACCCCGCCCCCTCACGTGTTGGTGAGGTCTCTCAAAGCTAGGTAGCTTTCAAACATGTTTCAACTTAGCTGGCTGGTAATAAGAGAGGGATTCCATTTCAACTCTGGCAGGGTAGTACCATCACGGTCTCAGATTTCTCTAAAAAAATTAAGGGGGTGTTCCTTGATTAAAATAAGGGTACCCATATCTTTTCTTTCGGCAAGAAAAAAAATTTTCCCTTCGAGACAGAGGGTTTCAAATCTTCCACCGTCAAACAAGCTCACTAAAAAACCGGTTATTTTTCCTAACTTCAGTGAGTCATTGCAGCAGAATTAAAAAAGATCTATTGTTCTGGTATTTTTTATTACATTGTGTGTATAACGTATAATAATATTTGATGCTAATATCTTTTACACATCGTATGATTAAAATTTAAAAAAAATCGTAAACTTTGATTTTAAAAAAAATTGAAATTTTTAAGATTTTTTTCTGGTTCAAATGGAGTTTTTTTTTCTATACTCGTTTTTTTGTTAAAGACATACAAATGTGCACTTTATTTGCAATTTTTTATGTGTCTGTGAAACTGCTAGTTTCTGCAGCGTTAAAAACAGCCGATTTTGAAAAATCTCCAACTTTGCCAACGATTTTCTCAAAAAAGCCCTTTTTTAAAATTCTGAAAATTAAATCCCTGTTTCATTATCAACAGGAGAATATCTGTGTAAATTTTCACGGACCTAAAAACGTCCGTTTCCGAGTTAGACACGTTTGAATTTCATTTGAAAACCTACGATTTCTCCGTGTTCTAAAGGCGCAATTTTGGAAAAATCTCAGGCGCAAAGTATATATTCTCTTACCCGAATGAGAGCGTTAGATCCGTCCACCTGACCCTACCCTGGGCGATAACACGCCTAAAAAACGGTCTTAGAAAAAAAAAATAACAAATCTATATATATAGATTTAAATGTATGTCTGCTAAACAAATTTACAGTTTTCAATTTAAAACCACCAAACTTGTGGAGTCATTTTGGAGGGATTTGGCCATAACTCACCACGCTGGCCAAGCCGGTTGGTGAGTGTGGGATAGCATTTCCTCTAATCCCGATGGTATAGTTATACCGCTATTGGCGGTCGTCAGAGCCCCTTTAGTGGGAACAGGATGTACCACAAGAAGGCGGGGTTGACATTTGTCAAGGAGAGGCTGTGATGTTACGCATCACCTGACCTTACATCCCGTACTTCATTTAAACTATCTCATGGTACCCTAACTTAAACCGTAGACGGTTTTTGGAAGGGGTCGGAGCCCGGGGTCAAGGGGCTCCACACAAAACTTCCATAAAATCTAGTTTTCAATTTAGAACCACCAAATTTGGAATACTATAGCATGTTACCCTAACTTAGACCGCAGACTGTTTTTGGAAGGGGTCGGAGCCCTTGGTCAAAGGGCCCCCACACAAAATTTCCGTAAAATATACTTGTAAACTATAGTGCCCTAACTGAGACCGTAGATGGTTTTGGAAGGGGGGTAGAGCCCTGGGTGGGTGGGAGCCCGTGGTCAAAGGGCCCCACGCAAAATTTCCGTAAAATCTAGTTTTCAATTTAGAACCATCAAATTTGGTATACTTTTTCTTGGCACCCTAACGTTGTAAAATATTTTACGAAAATTTTGTAGGGGTGGGGGCTTGACCCCGGGTTCCGACCCCTTCCCAAAACCGTCTAGTCAAAGTTAGGGTGCCAAGAAAAAGTATTCCAAATTTGATGGTTCTAAATTGAAAACTAGATTTTACGGAAATTTTGCGTGGGGCCCTTTGACCCGGGCTCCCTCTTCGAAAAACCATCTACGGTCTAAGTTAGGGTACCATGAGATAGCATACCAAGTTTGATGGTTCTAAATTGACATACATTCAATTCTCTATATATAGAGATTTGTTATTTTTTTTTTCCCAAGACCGTTTCTTAGGCATGTTATCGCTCAGGGTAGGGTGAGGTGGACGGATCCAACACTCTCATTCGAGTAAGAGAAAACGTACTTTGCGCCTTAGATTTTTCCAAAATGGCGCCTTTAGAACACGGAGAAATCGTAGGTTTTCAAACCAAATTCAAACGCGTCTAACTCGGAAACGGGCGTTTTTAGGTCCGTGAAAATTTACACAGATATTCTCCTGTTGATAATAAAACAAGGATTTAATTTTCAGAATTTTAAAAAGGGCTTTTTGAGAAAATCGTTGGCAAAGTTGGAGATTTTTCAAAATCGGCTGTTTTTAACGCTGCGGAAACTAGCAGTTTCACAGACACATAAAAAATTGCAAATAAAGTGCACATTTGTATGTCTTTAACAAAAAAACGAGTATAGAAAAAAACTCAATTTGAACCAGTTAAAAAAAATCTTTAAAATTTCAATTTTTTTAAAATCGAAGTTTACGATTTTTTAAAATTTTAATCATACGATGTGTAAAAAATATTAGCATCACTTATTATTATACGTTATACACAGAATGTAATAAAAAATACCAGAACAAAATATCTTTAATTCTGCTGCAATGACTCGCTGAAGTTAGGAAAAATAACCGTTTTTTAGAGAGCTTGTTTGACGGTGGAAGATTTGAAAACCTCTGTCTCAAAGGGAAAATTTTTCTTGTCGAAAGAAAAGATATGGGTCTCCTTATTTTAATCAAGGAACACCCCCTTAATTTTTTTTAGAGAAATCTGAGACCGTGATGGTACGACCCTGCCAGAGTTGAAATGGAATCCCTCTCTTGTTACCAGCCAACTAAGTTGAAACATTTTTGAAAGCTACCTAGCTTTGAGAGACCTCACCAACACGTGAGGGGGCGGTGTGGGGGTGGGTGTCAAAACTCTGCTGGTCTCCCATCGATCCAGGATTATCTTCTAAGGGAACAGAAGCCATGGGCAGTGCATGGTTTATCGTGGCCCAGGTGGAAATCACTAAGAACACAATCACCCCCCCCCTCTTTAAAAAATTGAAATTTATGAATATGTTTTAAATAGATAAAAATCTTTACACCATTATAAGTGCATAAGTTGTATATGTATTCTACTTGTAAAATCAGTTGATTGAACAGGAAATATACTCAACTTACATTTTATGAATAAGCATGCACGCGTACGTGTTAATTGTTATTTATTTAGTAGATTAGACAATTGCCATTACGTTTTGGAGAGGAGGTAAGCAGAGTTTCGGTAGCGACCAGCGCTATCAACCCAGCAGCGAGGTCAAGAGCATTGCACCTTCTCCCCCGTTCGCAGAGAACAAAATTCTCCTGAGCGAATATTTTACTATTACGAAAAACTGAGAAGTTAATTTTAGCAACTATAACAAAACAGGAACTGCTCTTCTGACAGTAGCCTACAATTAGCAACTCCCAGAAAAACTCGAGGTTGTTTAGCCATCGAAAATTAACTTACGGTACACGTGCCTGCACTCTTTTTCTTAAAATTATTTCAAAACAGTTTTCTACTCTTTCATAGTCTTTTCTTATGCGATTTTTAAGTATATACGTAAACAAACAAACAACTGCTGCTGCTGTCTTTCGCAACTCAACTTTGTTAGTGGAGCAGCATGAATTTTCTTTATGTATTGGTTCCCCCCCCCCCCCCCCCCCCCCGATAGTTTTATAGGCATGTCATCACTCGGGGAAGGGTGAGGTGGATGTATCCAACCAGGGCCAGCTGACCCAATGCTCTCATTCCATCATTCGGGTAAAGAATATCTAACGCTTTGATTCGGGTAAGAGATAACGTACGTACTTTGCGCCTGAGATTTTTCCAAAATGGCGCCATTAGAACACGGGAAATTGTAGGCTTTCAAACCGAATTCAAACGCGTCTAACTCGGAAACGGGCGTTTTTAGGTCCGTGAAAATTTACACAGATATTCTCCTGTTGATAATGAAACAGGGATTTAATTTTCAGAATTTTAAAAAATGGCCTTTTTGAGAAAATCGTGGGCAAAGTTAGAGATTTTTCAAAATCGGCTGTTTTTAACGCTGCCGAAACGCGGAAACTAGCAGTTTCACAGACACACAAAAAATTACAAAGAAAGTGCACATTTGTATGTCTTTAACGAAAAAAACGAACATAGAAAAAACTCCATCCAAACCTGTTTAAAAAAAAACTTAAAAAATTCAATTTTTTTTTAAATCACAAAGTTTACGATTTTTTTAATTTTAATCATACGATGTGTAGCAAATATTAGCACCATATATTATTATATGTTATATACACAATGTAAAAAAAAATACAAGAACATGATATCTTTTTTAACTCTGCTGCAATGACTCGCTGAAGTTAGGAAAAATAACCGTTTTCTAGAGAGCTTGTTTGACGGTGCAAGATTTGAAACCCTCTATCTCGAAGGGAAAATTTTTCTTGCAGAAAGAAAAATATGGGTCTCCTTATTTTAGTCAAGGAACACCCCTTAATTTTTTTAGAGAAATCTGAGACCATGATGGTACGACCCTGCCTGAGTTGAAATGGAACCCATCTCCTTAATCTGCCACCAAAGGTTGTTGGAAGTTATTTATTGATCAGCTCTCATATTTAAAGATAATTAATTAATCATAAAGCATGTGCAAGTGAATAGTATTTCCCCCATAGCAGTTATTAAATATCAAAGTTTGTTTTTCCTCCCATTATTTTGGTGGGTTGTGGTGCATTGTTGTATACACCAAAGGGCAAAAACATTACGATTGGTGCATCCTTATACAAGTTGAAGCAGCTGCAGGTTAACAACGGTGTACAAAGGTCATGCAACATTATAAATAATACCTGATATTGCGTCCTGTCTATCAGTGCTGTTTTTGTTCTTCAGATGGGAAGGGTGGCAGACTTAAGTGAGTTTGACAAAGGCGCAATTGCAGGGGTGTATTTAGATGGTCCCTCTCCCCAAATGTGTTTAATTTTTTTATGCTTTTGGTTAAACTTAAATTAGAAAACAAATGCTTTAATTTAATAAAAATGCATCAACTTGCATAAAAAAAATGCTTCAGTTGTTTCTTAGATTTTACATTAACTTTTATTTTGTTCTGATGGATTTCAAAAACTTCCAAATTTTTGTCACCCCCCCCTCCATCAGAAAAAAATCTGTTTTGTTAAAAAAAACTTGAATAATTTTAAATTTTAATGGCCAGACAACTGGGTCAGGGCATTTCTGAGATAGGAAAGCTTGAGTGGTCATGGTCAGCCATGGTTAGCACCTTCAAAAAGCGGTTTGAGGAGGGGATAATCATGAACTGCAGACGAGGTTGGGCCGACCACAGCTCGTTAATGCTAGAGGTGAGCGAAGGATATCCCATATGGTACAAGACAACAGAAGGAACACTGTGGAGCAACTCGCCGGTAATTTGAATGCTGGTGATGGGAGTAATGTGCCACAACACGTGGTACATCAAACTTTGCTGAAAATGGGGCTGCATAGCCACAGGCCTCTCTGAGTGCCCACTCTAACCTCGGTTCACCATCAGAAATGCCTACAATGGGCACACAAGCATAAAAAAGAGAAAAGAAAACTGGACTTTAGGATGGTTAGGAGAAGGTTGCCTGGCCCAATGAATCTCGTTTCCTGTTGTACCATGTGGATGACCGGGTGCATACGCACTGTTTAAGTGTTGGCACCAGGATGCACCGTGGGGTGAAAACAAGCCGATTGAGGAAGTGTAATGCTTTGGGCAATGCGCTGCTGGGAAACCCTGGGTCCAGCCATTAATGTGCAGGAAACTGTGACGTCTACCACCTACCTATACTCCAATTTCCGTTAAAAGTGTACTGTTGGTAAAGGTGGGTGAGCCTCATAATGACTTGTCATGGAACGCAAGAACGGTATTCATCCACATTAATGTGCTCTTCTACTGTTTCCTTTCTGATCTCCCCACCTGCCCACATATCTCACAAGTGGTGGGGATTGTGCGCGGGGTTCTGGTGGGGGCCGAACTGCTTCCCCTACCGCCATTTAAGTAACCAACCCTTTGAGTTTCCCAAATTGTGAATTTATTGTCTCTGTGTTGTTAATGTTGGGAGAGGTCTTCATTCAACCTCTTCCCCCTGTCCAAGTTGTATCCCAAGTAGGCAGAAACAGCCGAAAGTGAGAAGCTCTTGATTCAACAACTTCTCATAACAATTTTTTTTTCCAAAAGCACACTAACTTCTGGAACTTTTTTTAGATGGCAGTCTTGTATGATAAATTGCTAAGCTAACAAAAATGGATAATGGGCTAATTTCACTGGGTTTTGCTCAAAACTCTAGGGACTACTTTTTGTAGTGGAGGTAGCTGTTTTGTACCCTACATAGTGGTACACTCTTAGGTTTACTCAGAGTATAAACATAATTGCAGACCAGGTACATCCTTCCATGGTAACGGTTTTCCTCCTCTTGTAGTGCCTTCTTTCAAATGCGCCATGCCATATTGTCCATATTGTTTGAGAGCGGTTTGCAGAACATGAGGTAGACTTCCAGGTATTACGCTAGCCTCCAAGTTCCCCAGACATCAATCCAATCAAGCATCTGTGATCTATGTTGGAACAGCAAATTTGATCTGGGGCTGCTCAACCAGAGTTACAGATCTGCTCGTAACATGTTGGTACCAGATACCACAAGACACCATTGGAAATATTGTGGCTTCAATGCCTCATCAGGTAAGAGCTGCTTTGGCGGCTTGTGGAGGACCAGCATCGTATTAGGCAGGAGGTCGTAATGCCTTGGCTCTGTGGTGTATATACCTCCATTGTGTTGTGATGATCATGGTGATACAACATGTAGTATAAACAAGTGGAAACATATGATTGTCGCCTTTTGTGTTTTATTTTTAAAAAATAGTAATTTTTAATAGTACTAGTTTTTTATCATTCAACTGTTATGTCAGAGTGTATTGTATGTCATTCTGCATATTTTGTTTTACCATGTAATTTAAAAAAAAAATCTTTCAGAAATTAAATGATTCCTTCTGCCTATATGACATTGTTGCAGAGATGAGACAGCAAAGAATTGCAATGGTGCAAACAAAAGTGAGTTTATTGTTAGTTTGTTTTCATAGCATTAATATATTTAATAATTTTAGTCCAATTATTTTCTGTTGATGTTGTACATATATGTAGTGTCTAAATGATCAATGAAAATCTTAATGTAATCTACCAAAAACTATGCTGTGAATGTTTTATCAGCTAATATGGACAATTCATTATTACATACTGCCCATACTCTTTCTCTCTTTAATACTCATTGCATTTATTATTCTGCTGTGGCATGCAAATAGGCAGTTGGGAATTATTTCTTCCAATGTGTAACCCTATCTTGTTGCAAAACTTCGTAAATTTAAAATCATGTAAAAACTCTGTTTTAGTTTTGTATCTCAAAACTTTTATGTACAATTACAAAAAAAAAAAAAAAAAAAACCTCATTTACAGTGACAAAAGAAATCGTGTAAAATGTGTCTTAATAAAACCACCTCATATAAAATGACATTTTATATGAAGTGACTACATGTGAAGCAATTTTATGAAAACATATATATATATATATATATATATGGGATGCAAGGTCAGGTGATGCGTAACATCACAGCCTCTCCTTGACAAATGTCAACCCCGCCTTCTCGTGGTGCATCCTGTTCCCACTAAAGGGGCTCTGACGACCGCCCATAGCGGTATAACTATACCATCGGGATCAGAGGAAATTCTATCCCACACTCACCAACCCGCTTGGCCAGCGTGGTGAGTTATGGCCAAACCCTCCAAAATGATTCCACAACTTAAATCTTGGCCCTCAGTCTCCGGCAGCTGGAATGTACCTGGCCAAGGCAGCGGCCAGTGCGACATGAAGGCAGAGGGTGCTAAGAATCCCCGGAGGACCGGACTAGGCTGCCATCTGATGCTGACCTTGGCTACTTACAATGGACGCTCCCTATCTTCTGATTCAAGGCTTCTTGAATTGGAAGAGGAACTACAAGGATCAAGTGGGACATCGTGGGGCTAAGTGAGGTAAGGAGAAAAGGAGAAGATCTCATCGAACTGAAAAGTGGACACCTCTTCTACTATCGTGGGACAGATACTGGCAGAACTAGTGGTGTTGGATTTATAATAAACAAGAAACTGAAGGATAAAGTTGTAGAAGTTGAAAGTTCCTCTGACAGAGCTGCACGACTTGTTATCCAACTCTCGAAAAGATACCAGGCTCAGATTATTCAAACTTATGCACCCACCACAAGTCATCCTGAAGAAGAAATTGAAGAATTTTATGAGGAAATTTGTCATCTAAATAATAAAGGTAAGCAGCACTTGAAAATAATTATGGGAGATTTCAATGCAAAAATAGGGCAACGGCAACAGAATGAAACTTCAGTAGGTAAATTCGGTCATGGCAACAGAAACCAGCGTGGAAATACTCTCGTTGAGTTTGCAGAGGCAGAAGGGTTTTTCATCTTGAACTCCTTCTTCAAGAAAAAGCCACACAGGAAATGGACATGGAGACATCCAAATGGGACCACAAGTGAAATTGATTTTATTATGTGTAACAAAAAATTCGTCATAGAAGACTGCAGTGTGCTAAACAAGTTCAACACAGGTAGTGACCATAGATTGGTGAGATGTAAGATGCACCTCAACACTAAACTTGAACGTGGCAAGCTCATAAGACAAACAAAATCTATTGACATAACCAACCTTAAAAAAACACCATAATACCTTCAAGTTAGAACTGAAGAACAGGTTCTCTGCTTTAGAAGGCCTAACATCGGAAGAAGTGGACATCTCTGAAGTTAACAGAAAAGTAACCAAAGCTCTTATGGAAACAGCAACAAAATTAGCTGGGTCTAAGAACAAGTTGCATGTGAACAAATTATCAGGAAAAACCAAAATGTTGATGCAAAAAAGAAGAGAGATGAGGACAACTAAAGAAGATGTGACTTCCAAAGTGGAATATATAGAGCTATGCAAGACAGTAAGAAAAAGTATCACTGAAGACGTAAGGAAATTCAACTGTGAACTAGTGAGGAAAGCAATTGAAAACAACCAAAGCCTAAAGATAGCAAAGGGACATCTCAGTAAGGGAAGAAAACAGATTATGGCACTGAGAAAAAGAAGATGGTTCTGTAACAAGAAATAGAGGCGAAATTTTGACAAGAGTGAAAGATTTCTACTCCAAATTATATGAAAGGGATGATATATGCACTCCAGACATCATGAAAGATACCAGTACCAGAGTTCCTCCAGTCCTTCCAGCAGAAGTTGCACATGCAATCAAGAACATGAAGCGAGGAAAAGCTCCAGGAGAAGATGGAATTACTGTAGACATCATACAAGAAGCAAGTGGAGAAATCGAAACAGTACTCGCCCAAATTTTCACTCGATGCCTTAATGAAGGAAAGATTCCTGAGGATTGGAACACCGCTACAATGATCCTGCTACATAAGAAAGGTGACATTGAGGATCTCGGAAACTACAGACCTATCAGCCTCCTATCAGTAGTTTATAAAATCTTCACTAAAGTTCTTTCACACCGCTTGAAGGTAGCACTAGACATGGCTCAACCGAGAGAACAAGCTGGATTCAGGAGTGGCTACAGCACAATAGATCATATCCACGTGCTGAGAGAACTAATTGAAAGAGCGAGGAATATGAACTTCCATTGTGCATGGCTTTTATCGATTATGAAAAAGCCTTTGATTCGGTGAAACCATCAGCAGTTACAATGGCCCTGAAAACCTGCGGTATTGAAGATGCATACATTAATATTATTAATAACATCTATGAAAATGCAAGTGCAAAGATTAGGCTGTTTGAAAATACAACACACGTAAAAATTGGAAAGGGAGTGAGACAAGGTGACACCATATCTCCGAAGCTCTTTAATGCCACATTGGAGGGTGTTTTTCAGTCGCTGAGCTGGGAAAACAAGGGGATAAAGATTAATGGAGATTATCTAACCCACCTTCGTTTTGCTGATGACGTAGTCATTTTTGCAACTACCCCATCAGAGCTGCAGAGTATGATCCAGGAACTTGCTGACAAGAGTAAAGAAGTGGGATTAAAAATGAACTTTCAGAAGACAAAAGTGATGTTCAATGCTTTTACAAGAAATGAAGATTTATCGATTGATGGAGAAAAGCTGGAGATAACAGACACGTACGTTTATCTTGGACAGCAGATATCAAGTGAGGGTCACATTGATGAAGAAATTAATCGGCGTACAAAACTTGCCTGGAGAGCTTTTGGAAGAAACAGCATAATTTTCAAGAGCAATATGCCATTATGTCTTAAAAGAAAAGTGTTTGATCAATGCATCCTTCCAGTGCTTACGTATGGTGCAGAGACGTGGACCTTAACTAAAAGAGACATACAAAGGCTGCAGACAACTCAAAGAAGCATGGAGAGGTGCATGCTTGGTGTAACCAGGAGAGATAAGAAGAGGAACTGCGTGGATCCGAAAAATGACAAGAGTGGAAGACATCATGATCAGAGTTAAATCCCTGAAATGGCAATGGGCTGGACATACTGCCAGAAGGACAGATCATCGATGGACAGCCGAAATTTTAGATTGGATTCCAAGGGACAGGAAAAGACCCAGAAGAAGACCACATAGGAGATGGGTGGATGAAATTCGAAAGTATGCAGGGGTGACATGGAGGAGACTGGCACAAGACAGACCGTTGTGGAGGAAACTTGGGGAGACCTTCGTCCAGCAGTGGATTGATAATGGTTGACAATGATGATGATGATGATATATATATATTCATCATCATCATCATCATCAACAACAACCATTATCAATCCACTGCTGGATGAAGGTCTCCCCAAATTTCTTCCACAATTGTCTGTCTTGGGCCTGTCTCTTCCATGTCACTCCAGCATACTTTCGAATTTCAACCTTCCATCTCCCATGGGGTCTTCTTCTGGGCCTTTTCCTGTCCCTCGGAATCCAGTCTAAAATTCTGGTTGTCCATCGGTGGTCCGTTCTTCTGGCAACATGTCCAGCCCATTGCCATTTCAGTGATTTCACTCTGGTCATGATGTCGTCCACTCCTGTCATTTCCCTTATCCACAAGTTCCTCTTCTTATCTTTCCTGGTTACACCAAGCATGCATCTGTCCATGCTTCTTTGAGTTGTCTGCAGTCTTTGTATGTCGTTTTTAGTTAAGGTCCATGTCTCGGCTCCATACGTAAGTACTGGCAGGATGCATTGATTAAACACTTTTCTTTTGAGACATACTGGCATACTGCTCTTAAAAATTGTACTGTTTCTTCCAAAAGCTCTCCATCCAAGTTTTATACGCCGATTAATTTCTTCATCAATGTGACCCTCACTCGATATCTGCTGCCCAAGATAAATGTAGGAATCAGTTGTCTCAAGCTTTTCTTATATACTTATATATATATATGCCTGCATACAAGAGTGGAAGACATCATGGTCAGAGTTAAATCCCTGAAATGGCAATGGGCTGGACATACTGCCAGATGGACATACCATCGATAGACAGCCGAAATTTTAGATTAGATTCCAAGGGACAGGAAAAGACCCAGAAGAAGACCACATGGGCGATGGGTGGATGAAATTCGAAAGTATGCGGGAGTGACATGGAGGAGACTGGCACAAGGCAGACCGTTGTGGAGGAAACTTGGGGAGACCTTTGTCCAGCAGTGGATTGATAATGGTTGACAATGATGATGATGATGATGAAGTGATTTTATGAAGACAATTCAATTCATTTATTTTGCTGAGCTAAAAACCAGTTACAAAAATATCAATTGTAACAAAGCACAGGAAGGAAGCAAGGGGGAAAAGGCCAGCCCGGCCTGACTGGGTCTCGTGCTCCCTAGGCTAGTTTTACACTGAGGTCAGTAGTTGTAGTTAAAAAAAAAATCAGTGTTTCATAGAAAAGATAAAAAAAAAAGGTAATGATATATGAGAAGATAATAAACATTACACATAATACCATTGAAAAATCAATTTACATCGAGATCTACAAGTCATAGTACTAGTCACAGTCCCCCTCCACTGCAATCATCAATTTGAGGAGCTGCAATTCATTATGAAGTTTTAAATTTTATTTTTAACAAAAGGTTAAAATTTTTTAAAGAAGTCAGTTCCGTCGGTAATTGAGTTCCAGTAGTGTGGTCCAATGTATTAATTTATACTTTGCTTCATGGTCTTTGTCTTCGGATGAATAGGCCGAATATGTGATTTAGTGTGTGTGTCATGTGTGTGTATCTGAGGTACAATTTGTATGATGGTAATGTGTAAATTATTTTTAATAAAAGCAATAATTTCTTTAAAAACATATCTGTTTAAAAACTTGGATCAAATTTCTCTTCTATACTTATAAGTCAAAATGGTTAAACTACAAACCTTTAAACATGAAAGGAGAGTTTTTGAAAGAACTGAAGAGGTGCAGAAGTTAAACTTGATACACATTTTAAACAGATAATTTTGGCATTTTATATGAGGAATTGATTTCATGAAGACATACTTTAGATGATTTTTAAGAAGTATTTTGTCTCCGCGAATAAGCTTGTTACATAAAGATTTGAGATACAAAACTGGGAAAGAGCTCGAACCTTATCATGAATATAACGCTCAAACCTCATCATGTTTCAATCAACTTCTTTGGTGAAAGAAATAACTTTTCCTTCCAGCCAATCCAGTATTCTCTTTGAAAAGCAATAGCTCTAAGAGAATTGTAGCAAACAGGCTTCGTATGCAAGTTGTTAGAATAACAGATATTTGTTCTAGTGAATCATTTTTCACCTCAAATATGGAAAAGTTTATTGAAAAAATTATTACAAACAACGCTCATCCTAAATCCATTGCCCATGATCTTAATAAACTTAAAATGTAATATGCAACCAATAATCTCCTCTTGAAAAGTTAAATACCCAAGGAATTACTTGTGATGTTTAACTGCTAAAGCTTCAGAGCAGTTGAACAGATGAAAATTCTTTAAATGTATATATGGGAATATTTATGAGTGAGTAATACTGTGAGAGTATGTGTGTGAATATATGTAAGTATAATGTAAACATTTGAGTTTGAATGTATATTTATATGCATATGCATAAGTGTATATGAATATTTATAAAAGAGAGTGTGTAGATAAGTTAATACATGTGAATATGTGTTAAATATTAAAAAAACAAAAACCTTTGTAAATCAGTATTAAAATACCATATATACTCGCATATAAGTCGACTTCGCGTATAAGTCGACCCCCCACTTTCAGAGGAAAAAAATCGTAAGAAATCGGAAACTCGTGTTTAAGTCGATCCCCCCACTTTCAGAGGAAAAAATCGTAAGAAATCGGAAACTCGCGTATAAGTCGATACCGGAATGAGAAAAAAAAAATTTCAATGAATTTATTCAAAAACATTTGAAAACGAAAAAAATTATATATGTAATACTAAATTTAATTTGCATACCCAAAAACTTCATCGGAACCCTTCAAAATTCGATTCCGAGTCAGACTCGCAAAACAGTTCAAAAAAGTCTTTCTCCGTCATCGGCGCGTCATCATAAACATCAGTATTCCCATCTATGCCTGTGTCATCAGAATCACTGTCATCATCACTCATAAAAATCTAATCATCCTCTGTGCCATCAAATTTGTTACTAATGCAAGATTTCTTGAATGATTTCACGACCATTTCCACAGGTATCGCATCCCAAGCATCCTTGACCCATCGCGCAATCAAAATGATATCCGGCTTCTTTAGATTTCTGCCCTTGGTTTCAGTCGGCAAATCGGAACTTATCCAATCTGCCCAATACCTCCGCACATTGTCCTTGAAGGGCTTATTAAGGCAGACATCTAGTGGTTGAAGAACAGATGTCAACTCACCTGGGATGACAGCAAGAGTTGTTTTTGAATTTTCTGCAGTTTTTTTCACTTCTGCACAATGGTGTGCAACAAACATATCCCACACCAAAAGAGAAGGTTTCCTCAAAAGTGCACCTGGCCTTTTGTTCCACACATTCTGTAACCAGTCAATTGTTCCGGATTCGTTCATCCATCCTTTTTCATGGGCACGAACGAGCACACCAGATGGAAAGACAACGCTTTTCGGCAGAGTTTTGTGTTTGAAAATAATTACCGGAGGTAGCTTACTGCCGTCGGCCAAACAGGAAAGAACAACCGTGAAACTGGATTTTTCGTGGCCAGTCGTTTTGATCAAGATATTTTTTTCGCCCTTTTGGTTCACCGTCTTATTTCCAGGAAGGTCAAAACACATGGCGGTTTCATCCATGTTCCCTGTTTGGGAAAGTTCAAAAGCAGTCTCTTTTCTCTTTTGAATTACGTACTTTTGAAATTCCATTATCTTTGCTTCGAGGTCACGAGGTAACTTTTGTGCAATTTTGGTGCGCTGGCGTAGACACAACCCATAGCGGTTCATGAACCTTGTGCACTAACCTGGTGAGGCACGAAAAGTGTTATTTGCGGCTGCAAACTTTTCATCTTTTGCGAGCTTCATTGCTCGCAAACATATACCAGTTCGCGTTACAATGTAACCATTTTGTCTGCAGCCCACAATCCAATCATTCAAGACACTTTCCAGCTCTGGGAAAGATGTCGTTCCACGGCGCAGCGCCTTTTGCGATTTTGGGATTTTCATTATGTCCGGTTTTTTTTTTTATGCCAATCTCGAATCAGTTTTTCGTTAATGCCAAATTGACGTGAAGCAGCACAGTTGTTAGTATTTTCTGCAAAAGAAACCACTTTCAACTTGAATCCTGCGTTATAGGACATCCGTTTCTTTACACAATCCGTGTCACCCATAATAGGAGAAGCGAGACACGTGCGATTAAGAACAAGCAACACCTAACACTGGCTGTGGCATGGCTCCGTTACCAAAGAAAAACGCTTCGCGCGATGTTCTTTGCCGTTACGTCGAAGATCAGTGCAATGAACTGTTAGTCGGAAGGGCAGAGCTTTCTATGCGCGGCTGTGACTGCGCTGTGGATACGCAAAGCCAGGAGAGAGACTTCTCAAAGCGTGGAGAAATTCTTAGATTTGCGATTTCGTAATTCTACCACATCGGCGTTTTTTCTTTCTTTCTTTCTTTCTTTTTTTTTTCTTTCGGAGGGTTGCGATTTCGTAATTAATACCGCATCTGCATTGGGGGGGGGGGGGGATTGCCTTTTGCCTCACAGGAAGAACTTTTGGACTTATGATTTTTTTAGACCCCGCGTATAAGTCGACCCCATTACTTTGAAGCTCTCATTTTGTCCCAAATTTCTCGACTTATACGCGAGTATATGCGGTAACTATTTTGTTGTTAGTAATATAGCCAATCAAAGTACTACTAATTTGGAATTAGAACTCTCCTAGTGATATCAGTTTAAGTTAATAACAAGGATTGGGTATTCTCATCACTACAAAGCTACTCTTTAGCTGAAAAAATGAGATCAATTCTTTTTCAGTTTGGCAGCCTTCTTGCATCTAGTTACTAATTAACTATTTTCATTGCTTTCCCTTTCAACATGTTTTTGCTAAAGGAATATGAGAATATTTTTTCCTGCTAATTAATGCAGACTAAGGTTTAGGAAGATAAATCTAAGATTCTTAATCATTATAGTTGACTAATTTTTTTTTTTTTTTTTTTTTTTTTTGCAGCATTTAATGAAGCGTTAGCTAAGTTGAGTGGGTTTCATTTAATCAGTGTACAAATTAGCTTTGGGATTGTTACTTTAGAGGAATCTGCCGTGAGCTTGCTTTAGTCACCTTTCAGTACCCATGTAGGATGAACTGGACTTTGCAAGTGAAAATGTCCTTTGTTATTCGAACACTTAGTGTGTTTTTCACATTTAGTGCAGGCATACTGATTTCGAATTTAGTTTTATTACTGCACAATAATGTTTTATTAGGTTTTTGTAATCTTCATATTTTTTTGACATGGTCTTTGTGCGTTGATTCGAAGATGCTAATAGCCGTATTGTTTTTGCCACCTGTGTAAAAGTTTTAACCCGCATAATTCTGGCCTTTATTAAAATCTTTTTAAAAAACTTGTCAAATATATGATCATTTTGTTGACTCCTTATAGTTATTGTGAAAACCCAGTGTGTTTTTAGGTTTCTGCTATAAATGTAGAGCAGTATTGACTGACATTCCTTTGACCAGCAATGTTGTTGTATACTTAAAGCATCTCTTTTTTGCCAGTGTAGATTGTCTTTTTTTCTCTTTATTTAAATGGTGGTTTTGCCAAGGACTTTTTACAGAACCCTAATGAAGATTTGTTGATTTTTTAGATTTTTTAATGTTACAAAAAGTTCTTAAATTGAAGTCTCTAGGCATGATAAGACTTTTTACAAGTCATTAGGACTTTAAAATTAAGTTCATTTTGGTATTCTGAAAATATTATTCAGTAGACAAAACATTAGAGGTAGGGGCGAGGGGCAGTTGACATGAGCATCCCCGTGCAAAGTGGAACAGACTGAAACCGAATGCAGGAAATAAATAGGAAGACAACAGGGCTTCCCAATGGTGTATCGCAGTCAATGAACATGGGTAAACATGGCAATCTGAGCGACTCTTATCGTGGACGTATTGCCAGCCCAAGACAGATGGGTCATTCTATCACCCAAGTGGTAAGAACCGTAGAGTTCCAGAGGGCAACAGTATCAAGGGTATACCGCAAGTATTCCATCGATGAACATACCCAGGGAACAAGTGGTGACCCGACCACATGTCATTGATGACTGGATCCATTGTAGACTATCCAGGCTCACACATACTGACAGCTTTGCAACAGCGACGCAAATCACATCCAGGTTAAATGTTGGAGACCCAAGCAGTTTTAGCGAGAGAACGGTACTGCACACACTGTATACCCTAGGCTATGGGAGCTGACACTCTACATGTGTTAAACTGTTCACTGCTTGTCATCAGTCATTACACCTTGCCTGGTGCTGAGAACATCAAAACTGGACCTCTGCAGAGAGGCGCTGCATCGTGTGGTCAGATGAAACCCATTTTCAGCTGTATCGAGGTGATGGGAGGGGCGGTTGTGACATCAACAGCATGAGGCTGTGGCCCCGTCATGGGAGGTCAACTGTGTTCAAAGTGTTGGTGACTCCGTGATGGTTTAGGGAGCCTTCTCTTGGTATGCATTAGGTCCCTTAGTGTGTCTGGAGAGGCTCTCAATTGCTGTGCACTACCAGCATTAGCCTGCTGATCATCTACAGCTTTCATGGCCTTAGCACATCTGTGCAGCCGATGGTCTGGTGACCTTTTAATTGCAGAAAGTGTGTATATAGAGGCTTCCGGAAAACAATGTTGTAATGAACATGCCCCCTATGAGTTACATAACATTTGGAAATCACTTATTAAATCAGTAAATTATAAATTGTAATATAAACTTAAAATTGAATGTTTACCCACCCTACACCATTTCTTATTTCTATAATATATTACCATGATTTCTTCACAGACCATTGGGCCAACAGTATACGCAACAATTTGGCGCATGTAGATTACTATTGGCTATTAACTTACCATGCTTCCCACAATGCAATGATCTATACTATATATAGATTAAATGTGTCTTTATTTATTACATCTGAGATGAGGCAGCTGCTGCCTCGAAAGTGCTTATGGTTTTAATTGTATATATTTCTCATCATTTATCATTAAATCGTGCCAAAGACGGAAAACTTTCATTGTTTCAGTCAAAATTTTACATTTTATTAAACCGCCATGCTAGATCAAAGCCATTGATGCCTTAGTAATTTGTGTGTTTTCCTCCATTGGACAACTGTAACTTATTACTGTGCCACATAATGGTTTAAAAGGCCACCGACTTCAAGTTTTCAAAATCTGAATATAACACTCATGCAGCTGATCAATAACATTGGATTCCATGAGTGTATAGGAAACCAGTTTTCGATATGTTGCCGTTTATTTATATAAACCATATTTTACCAAAAAATAATTGTACTTGAGTTTGTAATCCTAAGATGCAATGTAGCAGAATAATAATGTGCTAGCTTTTCTGCAGACAGTGTATATATTTTTTAACATTAGACTAGTCGGAATCAACGGTTAGTTTTTTTTTTTTTTTTTTTAAAGAATAAACTCATATGAAACCACACACAAATGTAAACTTGATTGACAAATTAATTCAACCACTTCAGTAAAGACAATAGTCCAGGTTCATGATTTTTTTTATTGACTGAAAGTTTAACGACCACAGTGAGGAACTCAATGGACTATAAGCAGTCGCCTGTCCCTAATTTAGGGTCACTGGTTCCAGGGAAGGGGGAGAGCCAGTGCCGTAAGACAAACACAACATCCATGCTTCACCAGGATTCGAACCTGGACCCTTCATGAACGAATCATCATAAGCCAGCGCTTAGAACACTGCGCTACTGGAGGGGGGGGGCAGGTTCATGATGAGCATCACGACTGCACCCTTTTTCAGTCGTAAAATGTGAGGCGGAAGTCCACTCATCTCGATCGTGTGCAAAAATTCAACTGGATAGTGCACTCTTTCATTCTCATCTTCAGTCACAACTGTGTTTGTAAATGTTGTTGGAATGAGATTCGCGTTGCGAATACTCTTCATTCTCTCTTGTCTGAGACATATAATTGCGGCCCATTGATCGCTCACGCCTTCCAGGAAGGTTCTTACATTTTCTTTTTTCTTTTCTGTGGAAGAGTCATTCTGTTAAGGTTAAGTTTGCAATAAAGTATTTACTTTAAGACTGATCATAGAACACCACGCACACACCAAGTCTGACACTGAACTGAGGGCCTGATGTAGATAAGGGCCGCATGCTTCTCCCATAGACTTTACATCATGGAAACTTTGCCGCCCTGCCACGCCCGAACCTTTGCTCCAATCTCAGTTTTCTCTTCGACTGACACATATTTACCGCCCCACAACAACCTTCATTTTTATACCTGAACCATATGTTTACGTTCAGCCGTTCTCTCAAAATAGGTCTCACAGTGAAAAATCTTATAGAATGAAGATGTAGATGGCGCAACTCAATGTGTACATTCTAAATATATTCGCTAACAATGGTCAACGGAATGTTTATTTACATCTTTACATAATAGGAAATGTCTTACCTACGTGAATAAACTGGATCGAATGCTTATTCAATTGCAGCTGTGGGCTAATCCCCCACACTGATGTACTTACCTGATTAAAAAGACAAAAAGAAATATTAAGAATGACTCAAGTGTGGGATATGGTGGACCTACCACACTTGAGAAGGACAGTCCACCACAGAATCGACCTGGACTTTCTAAACGGCGTATGAGAAAGCGATCTCGGCTGAGTGAATGTAAGATTGGTATATGGAATACTAGAGGTATAAATGGCAAGATGAGTGAGATGATTGAGGAGATGAATAAGTATAGACTGGATTCGCTGTGTGTAAGTGAAACCAAAAAGGAGAAAATTGGGGTAGAAGAAGTGAATGGCACAGTGAGTGTGTGGTCTGGAGTATTGGATAATATGAGAGGACAGGCTGGTGTAGGTGTGATTTTAAGTGAAAAGATGAAGAACAACTTGATTCACTATAGTTGCGTAAGTGAGAGGATTCTCTGGATTCGTTTGAAAGTGAAACTTTAGATAATTGTAATTGTTGTACTGTATGCTCCTTGTGACTCGGAACCCTCTGATAAGAAAGAAGATTTCTGGAATGAGCTAAAAGCTGTTTTGAGCCAGTTTGGTGCTAAAGAAAAAGTTATAATAGCATGGGATTTCAATGCTAGAGTAGGTGTGCAGAATGCAATTTCTGACAATGTTTTGGGTAAGTTTAATGATCATTGTGTGAATGATAATGGTGAAAGATTAATTGAACTCTGCATTGACAATGATTTGTGTGTATCTAATACATTTTTCAACCACAAGTATATACACACATACAACAGAAAAGTAACCAAAGCTCTTATGGAAACAGCAACAAAATTAGCTGGGTCTAAGAACAAGTTGCATGTGAACAAATTATCAGGAAAAACCAAAATGTTGATGCAAAAAAGAAGAGAGATGAGGACAACTAAAGAAGATGTGACTTCCAAAGTGGAATATATAGAGCTATGCAAGACAGTAAGAAAAAGTATCACTGAAGACGTAAGGAAATTCAACTGTGAACTAGTGAGGAAAGCAATTGAAAACAACCAAAGCCTAAAGATAGCAAAGGGACATCTCAGTAAGGGAAGAAAACAGATTATGGCACTGAGAAAAGAAGATGGTTCTGTAACAAGAAATAGAGGCGAAATGTTGACAAGAGTGAAAGATTTCTACTCCAAATTATATGAAAGGGATGATATATGCGCTCCAGACATCATGAAAGATAACAGTACCAGAGTTCCTCCAGTCCTTCCAGCAGAAGTTGCACATGTAATCAAGAACATGAAGCGAGGAAAAGCTCCAGGAGAAGATGGAATTACTGTAGACATCATATGAGAAGCAAGTGGAGAAATCGAAACAGTACTCGCCCAAATTTTCACTCGATGCCTTAATGAAGGAAAGATTCCTGAGGATTGGAACACCGCTACAATGATCCTGCTACATAAGAAAGGTGACATTGAGGATCTCGGAAACTACAGACCTATCAGCCTCCTATCAGTAGTTTATAAAATCTTCACTAAAGTTCTTTCACACCGCTTGAAGGTAACACTGGACATGGCTCAACCGAGAGAACAAGCTGGATTCAGGAGTGGCTACAGCACAATAGATCATATCCACGTGCTGAGAGAACTAATTGAAAGAGCGAGGGAATATGAACTTCCATTGTGCATGGCTTTTATCGATTATGAAAAAGCCTTTGATTCGGTGAAACCATCAGCAGTTACAATGGCTCTGAAAACCTGCGATATTGAAGATGCATACATTAATATTATTAATAACATCTATGAAAATGCAAATGCAAAGATTAGGCTGTTTGAAAATACAACACACGTAAAAATTGGAAAGGGAGTGAGACAAGGTGACACCATATCTCCGAAGCTCTTTAATGCCACATTGGAGGGTGTTTTTCAGTCGCTGAGCTGGGAAAACAAGGGGATAAAGATTAATGGAGATTATCTAACCCACCTTCGTTTTGCTGATGACGTAGTCATTTTTGCAACTACCCCATCAGAGCTGCAGAGTATGATCCAGCAACTTGCTGACAAGAGTAAAGAAGTGGGATTAAAAATGAACTTTCAGAAGACAAAAGTGATGTTCAATGCTTTTACAAGAAATGAAGATTTATCGATTGATGGAGAAAAGCTGGAGATAACAGACACATACGTTTATCTTGGGCAGCAGATATCAAGTGAGGGTCACATTGATGAAGAAATTAATCGGCGCACAAAACTTGCCTGGAGAGCTTTTGGAAGAAACAGCATAATTTTCAAGAGCAATATGCCATTATGTCTTAAAAGAAAAGTGTTTGATCAATGCATCCTTCCAGTGCTTACGTATGGTGCAGAGACGTGGACCTTAACTAAAAGAGACATACAAAGGCTGCAGACAACTCAAAGGAGCATGGAGAGGTGCATGCTTGGTGTAACCAGGAGAGATAAGAAGAGGAACTCGTGGATCCGAAAAATGACGAGAGTGGAAGACATCATGATCAGAGTTAAATCCCTGAAATGGCAATGGGCTGGACATACTGCCAGAAGGACAGATCATCGATGGACAGCCGAAATTTTAGATTGGATTCCAAGGGACAGGAAAAGACCCAGAAGAAGACCACATGGGAGATGGGTGGATGAAATTCGAAAGTATGCAGGGGTGACATGGAGGAGACTGGCACAAGACAGACCGTTGTGGAGGAAACTTGGGGAGACCTTCGTCCAGCAGTGGATTGATAATGGTTGACAATGATGATGATGAATTGGGAAAATCGTACTCTTGGTCAAAAGAGTGTGATAGATTTTGTTGTTTACGATCAGCGTTTGAAACACTTAGTTGTCGACACCCGTGTGATGAGAGGTGCAGGATGTTGGTTCTGATCATTACTTGGTAGTGTCACGAGTGAAACTTAATGTTGGCTGGAGGAAAAGGAATAGGAAGAGACCCAGGATAGAAAGAATAAAGGTTGATAGTCTCTTTGAAGATCATCAGCGGTATTCTGACTTACTCAGAGAACCACTGAAGGATCTGAAATCTTGCGAGAGGGATGTAGAAAAGAAGTGGGAATGTTTTAAGAACTGTGTTGTTACTGCTGCTAAAGAGGTCTGTGGCACCACAATAGTGGGTAACAATAGAGGTGATGCTTGGTGGAATAGTGAGATTGATGAGGCAGTAAAGAAAAAGAAGGAAGCCTATTTGGGGATGTTGCAAGGTAGAGTCTCCGTGGATGAATATCGCTGTAAGAAGTATGAAGCTGCTAAGCTGGTTCGCCACAGTAAGGCAAATGATAGGAAAGAGAAAGTGGAAAGGCATGAACTGGCTTTTTGGAAAGATAGAAAGTCCTTCTGGAAGTACATGAGACTCAGGAAAAATAGGGGAAACAAAGTTGTAAGTTGTGTGAAGAATGAGATTGGGGAAATGATATGGGAGCCCAATGAGTTAAGTGACAGATGGGGTGAATACTTCTGTGAGTTATTAGATCAGGAAAGCAAAGATGATTCTGAGACAGATGCAGATGATGTCACAATGAGGGATGAAAGCACAGGAGGGATCTCAAGAGAAGAAGTGTGTAAAGCTCTAAAATCTCTTCAGAATGGTAAGTCTCTGGAAGTTGATGGCATAACTGCAGAGATGTTGAAGTATGGTGGTGACTCTATAATTGACTGGTTAACTGAAATTTGCCAGTTGTGCTGGGAGTTAGGAATGCTCCCTCGGGATTGGAAGGATGCTATCATTGTTCCCTTGTATAAGGGAAAAGGTGATCAGACTGAATGCAAGAACTATTGTGGTATTAGCCTACTGAGTGTGCCAGGGAAAGTGTTTGGTAAGGTTGTTATTGGAAAAGTGCGGGGTCTTACATCATTGAAAGTGTGGGATGTTCAGAGTGGTTTTATGCCTGGTAAAGGCTGCACTAACCAAATTTTTGCATTACGCACAATGATTGAAAAGTATCTGGCTGTTGGGAAGAAAGTTTTTACTGCCTTCATAGATTTAGAGAAAGCTTATGACCGAATAAATAGGACACCTTTGTGGAAGGTATTGAATGAATATGGTGTTACTGGGAATTTACTTAATAGTGTAAAAGCCATGTATGCTGGTATTAGAGCTTGTGTACGAGTGAATGGTGTTTTGTCAAAATGGTTTTCCATTGGTGCAGGAGTTAGACAAGGTTGTGTAATGTCACCATGGCTGTTTAATATATTTATGGACATATGCATTCGTGAGGCCAAAATAGATAATAGTGGTTTATGTCTTGGTGATATCCGTGTGTGCAGATTGCTGTATGCTGATGACACTGTCCTGTTGGCAGAGAGCAAAAGTGAGTTGCAGAGTATGTTGACTCGGATGCACGAAGTTTGCATGAAATTCAAACTGAGTATAAATAAGGGAAAAACCAAAGTTATGGTGTTTGAGAGAGGAATGGGTAGCACTGAATGTAATGTAAGTATAAATGGCACTGTGATTGACCAGGTGAGTGTGTTTGTGTATTTAGGAAGCATGTTTGACAGAGAGAACAAGTTGGATGGTGAAATCAGTAGGCGAGTGAATTCTTCTTTGAAAGTCATAGCTGCTCTGGGAGGTTTTCACGGGAATGATGGGTTCTCTAGAGTCCCACATGGCTGTGTATGAAACAGTAATTGTTCCTGCTCTGATGTATGGCAGTGAAACCTGGGTACTGCAGAAGAAGCATAGGAGTCGTTTGTGTGCTGGAGAAATGTGTTACTTATGTGGGGTTTGTGGCAAGACACGATCTGATTGTGTGAGGAATGAAGATGTATTGCAAGTGTGTGATGTAAAGCAAAATGTTGTTAGCAAGGTGGAGACCAATATGCTTCGGTGGTTTGGCCATGTTGAAAGAATGAGTGATGAAATGCTTACTAAGAAAATCTTTTCAGCCCAAGTGGCAAGAAGGAAAGGCAGAGGAAGGCCAAGGAAGACATGGATGGATCAGATTCAGGAGTGTCTGCATGAGAAAAAGATTATGAGTATGAAGTATAAAAGATCTTGTGTACGGCGTGTAATGGATATCAGTGAAGCACGAGTTGTATGTCAAGATCGCTGTAAATGGCGAAGTTTGATAAGACAACAATAGGTAAAAATATCTGGAAGTTTGTATTTCTTTTTGGAGCTAACCTCTGAGTCTCAGAGAACAGCTTAGTGATATGATGTATGTATGTATATATACATCACACAGTCCAACGGCATAACGCAATCAGGTCTTCGAGAGTGTTCGTTGTTCCGATGAGAAGAACTTCTATACGAATGCCTGCTAGCATTGCTTTGTGCAACGGTTCGCTAAGAAAAGAGAAGACTTCGGACTTTCTCAGTCCCTCCATGCTTCTGCCTTCAACAGCGCGTGAGTCAACCGCAAGCGATCGAATGTCAACCGCACTCTTCTCCCGTAGACTTTACATGGGAACTTTGCCACTCCACAATGCCCGAACCGTTGCACCAATCTCATTTTTCTCTTCGACTGGCACATCTACATGGTAAGACCTTTATTTTGATTCCTCAACCATATCTTTATGTTCAGCCATTCTCTCAGAATAGGACTCACAGTAAAAAAACCTTATAGAATTAATATATAGATAATTTTGATAACACGTTTTTGTGTTAACACAGTTTTATTTTTTTATTTGTGTAGGAACAGTATATTTTGATCCATAAAGCTATTGCATCCTTGTTTGAGCAACAGTTAAGGGTGATTGATTGTCATACATATGAAAACCTTGATGACGATGGTGAACCACTTCTGTTGAAAGGATTACAGAATGAAGAAGTAAGATATTCAACTTCTATATTGATACCTGTGCTATGTATGTATAATTTCTATTAGTTGAGACAATTCTGTGAAGAGAAGGTACAGCTGTATTAACTTAGTATTATACATATACAATGGTGTGCAATAGTATTGCATCACTTACAAAAACCTTGAATTTTTAAGCTTGACTTTTTTTCAACTAACTAATTTTTATAGTTATTTCATCATTTATATATCATTAGATGCAAAATTTAATGGAGATTTCAAAAATGTATTAGTTTTTCCTGTAGTTACTTCTGTTCTTAAGATATGACATAAGATATGGGGTCTGACAAACACATTGAAATTCATGTTCACTGTGCATCAGGTGTTACAGCCAAACACAGACATTCTTTTACCTCATTGGCTGCTTCCTAATGTTATGCTAATCCTACTTCAGTCTTTATAAGGGTTGAGTATTGTAGTGGTTGCTTCTTTTTGTTATTAGGGTATAATTTGTGTACATTCTCAATAATGGTTAAAACTGTAGAATTGTCCACAGTAAACAGAGTAAAAATAATTGTTCTGCATGAAAAGGGATATTCTTCAAGGCAAATTGCTGAAAAAGTGAGCTGTAATCAATTTACATTTATTAGACTACTGAAGAAAGTAAAAGACACTGCTGATATTAAAAATATGGGTTGCAGTGGAAGGCTCAGATCTACTACAATCAGGCAGGACAGAGTGCTCAGAAAGCTGAGCTTGGCAGACAGGAGGCTCAATTCACCTGAGTTGCTTCAAAGATAGTATGAAGTGACTGATGTTGCTGTTAATACATCTGCTGTTAGGAGGAGGTTGCTTCACTATGACATGTGGCTGCAAAGGCAGGCATAAACCACTGTTAACTGCAAACCAAAGACCATGTAGACTTCAGTGAGCAAGCAGTGGTAAAATATTATTTTCAGTAATGAATTAGTTTTTTGCCTTAATGGCAATCATCAGAGTAGTGCCTAGGTATGTAATGAGATTCAAGCATGAAGAATTCCATCCAGGTTGCTTAGTGACTACTGTTAAGCATCCACTGAAGGTCATGGTTTGGAGCTACGTGTGTGTGCACATGGCGTTGGGAACCTCCATATTGTCGATGGTATGGTAAATGCCCAGAAATACATCTGGCTATTAGAAAACAAGATGCTACCATCATCTAGAAGACTTTATGACAGCAATTTTATTTTTCAAGATGGCTATGCTCCCTGTCATCGTGCTAAAGTAGTGAAACAGTGGTTTCAGGAAAAAAATGTTCAGCATCTTGGTTGGCCACCACAGTCTGAAAAGCTATGATTAAAGCTAAAGGCTGGACAACAAAGTATTGGGTACATTTTATAATTTTGCTTCATTATATTTCTGTATTTAAATGTTATTTCATCCTTATGAATTGCAAAAACGATGTATTGCTGTAAACCTAAGTATTAGATAAATGATCCTTTTCATAATAATTTTGACTCGGTCATGATTTTTGTAATGTATCTTAAGAACAGAAGTAGCTACAGGAAAAACTAAGACATTTTTGAAATCTCCATTAAATTTCACAACTAATGACATATAAATGATGAAATAACTATGAAAATTAGTTAGTTAAACAAAGAGTTGAACTTAAAAATTCATGGTTTTTGCAGGTGATGCAATATTATTGCACAGCATTGTATATGTATATAAAAATACATTAATAAAATAAACACTACAAGTACTACAGAACTCATAATAACTTAGTGACAACTATAAATTATACATAGTTAGCCATCTGGTGCCAACCTCTATATTCCACATATATATTATACACTCATGTATTAGCCAAAAGTTTTTAGAAGAAATCCTGCTTTTCAAGGTTGGGGGGTTCAACTTATATGCATGTCAATAAAAAATAAGGCTGGACTTTGGAAGTGTTAAATGAATGGTTTTGTTTATGTTTTAGACCACAGCTTGCCACGATAGTTTTTTGACCTTCTGTCAGTTATATCCTTAGCTGTGCCTCCCACACTTGGAGGAGGTCGGGGCATGACTATGGATGATAACTGGTAGGTATGGCTATTCTGGCTCTCAAGACATTGTGGAGAAGCAGCACTCCTTCCGTCAACCAATGGCATACATTTTTCGCAAAAGGAAACATTAATTTCACGCCGAAGAAGAGAATACAATTACAGAGATTTTTCACATTCCATTCAGCATATTTTGCTTGTGTTCATTGAAATATACAAACATATATTCTTAAAAAATCTGACCCTGTTTTACATTTCATTTTGCGTTTCACTATTTTTATCATGCAGTGGCACGCTAAGAGCAGTGGTTTCAAAGTAAGCAAATTGCTGACAGGAGGATTCCTGTAACACTTCTTCAGAAGTACTTCCAAAAATAAAAAGAAATTATGAAATATTTTACATCCAGCGTAGGATTCCTATCTGAATATATGTCGCTAATATGATAATTGCAAATCCTAATGCCATTTCAAATCGAGGCTGTGGAATTTCTTGCTTCCAAACATGAAGGGAAAATCACATTATGTCCCCTGTGCAACCTCTATATGCCATCTTTTGAGCTGGACATGTGGTCAGTCAGACACCAGATAAATCCCTTAGCTGTTGGCAACCCACATGTAACCAATTGGGCATCTCTGCTCTCTTGAGTTTTCACAGCCAGCGTGGGTACATGTGGTCTTCGGTCTTGTGTGAGATGTGTGATGGATGTCAGAGAAGCTCAAGCTGTGTGCTGTGATCACTCTAAATGTAGATGTTTGATACATGAACAGTAAGTGAAATCTAGTTCCATCAGTTTTAGATTTTAATCTGGCTGGTGTACTTTCTATGAGGAACTAACCTCTGAATCTCAGCGAACAGCTTAGTAATGTGTATATGTATCTAGACACCTCCAACCAGTTGTTAGATCTTTATAAAAAGAAGATTTAACTTTCCTCAAACATGCAGGTTTCTAGAAAAAGGTGGTGTTGCATGTCTGGTGGAATTACAAGGATGTGTTCCACTTTGAGCTTGTTCTGGATGGCTGGGCTATCAATGCTGAACTATAATCCAAGTTGCTGAATTGGATGTATGACAAACTGAAACAACAGTACTCTGCTTTAGTCAGCTAAAGGTGTGTACTGCTTCAACAGAATAATGCCAAGCCTTGTAATGTCATTTAGACCCAGGTTAAACTTCACTAACTTGATGGAATCACGCTCCTGTCACACTTAGCTTACAGCCCCAAACTCACGTCTAATTACCAGCTATTATATATAGCACACTTTCTCCATGGTAGGCACTCTGCGATTCAGATGATTTCAGACACAGGTATCAAGCATTCTTCACCTCAAAGCTGAAGCAGCCATTATTGAACCCCCACAAAACAATGGGTATAAACACTTGAATATGATGGTGCATACTTTGAAATGCAAGCATTGACCTCCACAAAGTCCTTGGTAAGTACATTTCTATATCAGAAATGCAATTTTTTTTTTCTGGAACATTCAAATATTAAATTCATGTGATGTAATCTGAAATTCTTCATAAATTCTGTTTATATGAAAAATAAAATCAACTACAATGATGTGGATTATTTATATTAAAATTTGGTATACAATTATTCATCACTTCGGTATTTGTGTTAATTCAGTCTATTCAACTTTTTTTTTTTTCGTGTTTTTCTCGAAATATTTTATTTTTGTTCTTTCAATGGTTTATAATATATATATAATGAACTTTTACTATATTTATTGTTTACTGTGATGTTTTTGGATATAGATATTTTAAAGTTTAATTGTTACAAAGGATAGCAGAGAGTCCTGACTGCAAATAATGGGAAATCAAGTAAACCAACTTTTTAAGGTTTTAAAAAGTTTATATAATGAAATAAGTTCATCTTGTGCATATTAGCAGTTGACCCAAATGTACTAAATAATTACACTCTTTGCCCTCCAAAAACAAAGCATTCCAAGAAAATCATCAATTCTGATGAAACTCTGCATGTAAGTACCATAGGACCGAATATGCAAATAATTAAACATTAATGACCAAATGACCAAAGATTAATTAGTGGCCTGCTACAGTGCATGGGAACTGTACAACAAGAAGGGTATATCAAGAGCAAAGCTTGCACGGAGGGACAATTGTGAGAGCAGATTGCTGTTTCATTAACCTTCATGGACTGTAAGGATGCCTCGACATTGGATCCATGCATACTACAAGCAGTTGAGTGAGTTTGAGAGAGGACGTATAATTGAGCTGAGAGAGGCCGGTTGGTCAAGTAGCCATATTGCCAGGCATTTGGGTTGGAGCAATGCAGCATCTGACAATGTTGACACCAATGGGTTAGGGAGGGCAATGACAGAATGTGATGATCAAGTGATTGTAAGAGCTACACAAACAGAACCGAATTGTGGCCATATTGCATTGTTTTACAGGTATGGAAGTGGCCATTCGAACCATTCCCAGACAACTTGCAGCACAGGGACTATATTCGAGGTCACTCTGCTTCCTACTACCGACCAGTGAGCATCACCGGCACCAGTTGCAGTGGTGTGGGGCCCAATCAACATGGGGTAGTGTCCAGTGTCATTGTGTTGTTTTCTGTGATGAGTCACGGTTTGCACTTGGCATTAATGACCAGCACGTACATGTCTGGAGATGAGCTAATCAGCTCACAGATCCTACCTTTATCATGAAATGGCACTGTTTGCACACTGGGAGTGAACATCTGGGGTGCCATTTTTTACATTAGCTGGACACCCTTGGTAGTCCTTTGTACCACCCTCGTGGCTCAACAGTACGTCCACAACATTCTATGACCTGCTGTGTGCCATTCCTGTTGCAGCATCAGTGATCAATTTTTCAACAGGATAATGCCTGGCCACACAACGCATGGCTCTACCAGGCCTGCCTCTTTAATGCTGACATCCTTCCATGGTCATCCCAATCGCTCACCCTGTCACCAATCGAACATGTTTGGGACATGATGGGACGCCTAGGTTAGTACAGTACAGAAGGCACACCAATGGTTGTAAACAAACAAGGTGCTCCCCTCTCTGCTGAGCCAGTGGTGCCACATGATTCAACGCAACTGAGTGGTGAAGCACGGAAACCTTTACTTAGGGCTAGCCAGGCCTGTGACTTACGGCTCATTATGTAAAACAGTCCAACTTTGTATTTTAAATTGCAACATTAATTTATGCAGTTCTACCTACTAACATGAAATGTACCTATTTAATTATGTCTTATTTGAAAACCAGTTTATTTGAAATTCATTTAAAAATGATTTATCGTGAATGCGATATTTCGGGGGATGAAATTCCTGTACAAAATACTTATGTAGAATACACATTAAAGTTTTAAATTACCCAAAGTGCTTTCCCCAGTATTTTGTATTATTATGGTTTTAAATGAGTACCTGACTGTGTTGAATTTGGAGCTTTAACAAGAACTTTGTTTCCACTGCTTTTTTTTTTTCTTTTTCTTTTCTCTAGTCATAGCAGAATTACCTATGAAATCACTGCATTTTCTCTTTTGAACCTGTTCACTATGCAAATTGTTCAAGTACCTAATTTAAAAAAAAAGTTCTAGCTGTTGAGTATGTCAAAACTAACTTAGGATTCACTTCAGGAAACTTTGTAACCAATTTTTTGTGTTTTTGTGCATCTAACTTTGGAACATCATCACTTTTTAGTTGTCTGATTAAAGGAATCCCTAACAGTTTTCCTTTTAAATCTCGTACATAGGGATCATTGTCGAAATGCACAGAACATATTCTTGCTTGCTTCGGATTAAAATAACCAGCTCGGCGACATTTTATAATCCACTGCTGACATGTTTCACAGTCATTGGGAAATGTATAGAACATAACTTCTTTCGTATTGTGGTGTCCATTTCTACAAATAGCTACTGCACAGTTTACCATCATTGCCACTTCTCACATAAAGATAACTGCTATCTCTTGCAATAATATGAAACATATTTTGCACGAAACAGATAATTAAAAACGCCCAGAAATTCTGCTAAAAGTTGTCAGATAAACAAAATTACAGACTAAACTCATCAAAGAAAGGGAAACACAATAATAGCTTGACCTCTGATTCAGATATAACAGAAATGAGTTATTACACATTATATATAAAAAGGACAAACTATATTCTTAACGGAAATTATATTGTACAAAGAATAAGTGAAAACACCATCTTGAAGATTCCTGTCACCTGAAAGAAAAACAAACTTATGTCTTTGTCTCAAGAATAGGCACTGCCACTTTGTGGCTATTTCACAAGAACACTTCCCTAAATTCTAAAAGTTAACACACCCACCTGGAGTTCTTCTCAATTATTTCACACAACAACTACCATTAAGAAACTGGAAAACTCAATTGGGACAAAAGGGCGTCACTTCGCAGAAAAACGATAAACACCTGCTCCTTGCTGCTGCTTCTGATGTGACATCACAAAAATGTGAAACTTAAAGATCAAAATAAACCAAGCTCTAATACCTTTGAACCAAACTATGTCGCAGCTCCTGCTCCCTCACTGCCCCAGGACAGGCTTAAAGTGTGTTGGTCTACCTTCTCTATCTACTTACCTTGATGGGATGCCACTTACACCCATCCCACAATGTTGGCGATCTGGCTCGCAATTTGGATGCCGTGTGGTTTCCGAGCCAGAGGTGGTACTACAATGTACTGAGTTTTTCCACTCCTGTAGTTGTTTTATCACAATAAATGGCCCAACTGCTCTGGAATTGCAATAATTTCCTTTCCTATATATGCACATACCAATTTTCATCTCAGTTAGATGATTCCTTTTGGTTGCATGAATAAACAAAGACATCACTCTTTCCACATTTTAACACACAGCAACCGAAAAATTGTTATTCGGTCATCGCCAGGAAATTGAACACCGGATCTCTTGATATCTAGCCGAGCGCGTTAGCCCTACACCACTAAAAAAACCGCGCTCGGCTTGATATCGAGAGATCCGGGGTTCAATTTCCTGGCGATGACCGAATAACAATTTTTCGGTTGCTGTGTGTTAAAATGTGGAAAGAGCGATGTCTTTGTTTATTCACTGACATCATGTATTTGGAGGATTTTCACCCTTGTGTTTGCTTTGTTTTTTTTTGTTTTTTTTTTTGGCAAAGAGTGTATATATGTGAAGAACAAGTCAACATTGTATAGTATATTACTATATATCAAAGCTTATTATAGTCCAACATTTTGTTCATAGTACTATTAAAATGGTTTATCTCTGAAGTCCTAACAATTTACCAAAATTTTAAATAGAAAAAGGTCTGAAGAGTATAAAAATGCTGTGTTTAATCTGTGGCATTCATACCACCTTAAGTGCCATGTAGCTCATAATTGAACTCTTGTCTGCCTTCTTAATAATCTAATGTGATGTGCTGTTTAGTCATTCTTGTTAACTGTTTTGTAAGATTTCATGTCATTCAGTTATATCCTTGCAAAAGTTTAAAGGGGAAATGGTGGTTTTAATGGCATAATAGCAAAGTTTTATTTGCTGTATCACGTCAACTTCCAGTTGCAATTTTGTGAAGTAATACTGTAGAATGAAGTTTCCATTGAAAAAAGAAGTGGAAATATTTTGACATTGAATCCATTTTGTATTTTACAAGCTATTTACAACTAGGGGAATAAGTTGTGATGTCTGTGTTATATGTTAACAGTGAAATATGTTTGACAAGAAAATTTGTGGTCATCAGAAATTTGCCTTGGTGTTGAAAATTATGTTATGCTTAAACCAAAATCTGCCTAAAACAGAAGTCTGTTTTCAGTGAAATGTTTCTCAATACAAGCCTAATTTTTAATGTTAAAGTTGTTTCTCATTCTCAATGGTCACATAATCACAATAATGAAAATATATGTGAAGATCAGCAGCTCATTTTGTTTTGTCATTGGCAAAAAAACTGATCGTTAACTGCATTGTCTCATATTCAAGTTAAACAGAAACCATGTGTTGGTTTTCCTATGGTAGTCACTATTTAAGGCTTGTGAACACTTAATGGACACATTTCAGCATCCATTCAGCTATTTGTACATGATGTTACATTGTTATTAGCATATTCTATGAATTTTTTCAACCTTAACTTACAAAAATCTGGCTTCAAAGGTACATTGTTACCTATAGTTGTGTAGAATAGAGTTGAGAGGGATCATTTAACTGAAGTGATCTAGGAAATTCTCATTCCATTTTGAAGTAAATTACTTTATCATATAGTAATGCCTATGTGTTGTGTTCCTTTATGATAACTCTTAGACTAGACATATAGTTTGAAAGCTTCCATGTATGTCACATCCTTTTTTTTTTTTTTTTTTTAATAACTTAAGTGTGAATTTCATCGCTGTAGCTCATGCAGGTATACATTTAGAACCAGTGATGTCTCAGTGGGGAATCACTGAACCTTGTTGTTGTTGTTATTTTCTTTATTTATTTTTGAAGAGATGTCTAATTTTGAGTAGTGCTATAGACCTGTAACATTTTCAGTAATCAGTTGGATGGTATTAAGTCTTTGGGGGGGGGTCCTGTCTCAAGGCCCATGATTTAAAAAGTGATGAAAACACAATAGAGCCACTTGAGGATAACATTGAAAGCTATATTGCACATAGAATATCTCACAGTATGTGCTGTTGCATAAATTTGTGTCTGAAGCTGGTGTTGCCACCTGGGTGGCACAGTGGTGTAAGCGCTGGCTTCTGACCATTTGTCTGAGATTGATCCGGGTTTAGTTCCTGGCAAGACATGGATGCTGTGTTTATCTTACAGCACTAGCTCTGTCCCTTCCCTGGAACCAATGGCCCTAAATTGAGATGGGCAACTGCTTGTAGATCATTAGGTTGTTCACAGTGGTCGTTAAACCCCCCAAACAAACAAACAAAAAACCTGATGTCAGCCATTTCATACATTTGTTGTGATACTTACTCTTGTTTGTCTTCCAAATAGAATGTCTGCTTTTAACTAACATGTTCTATCTAGTACATGAAGTTTTCTGTTTTGGCTCGGTATGCTTTTGTAAACTACTGAGCTAGGATATGTCACAACAATTGATTTTTATACATTTCAACTTAATGGAATTTGTAGTTTCATCCAATAATGCCCAGTTGCTTTCTTTATTTTCAGGTGGAAAATAGTGAATGTATTAAAAGTCAAGAACTGAATGGCTCATGTTCTTTGAAACAAAAAATAATATGTGGTGAGTATGATATTCTTGATTGCTGTTACTTGTAAAGCACTTTATTTTTCTTATAGGTCCTGCTTTCGCTATGCTTTTTCTGAATTTTCAACTAGTTGCTTAGAAAATGGGTTTTTGAGGGTAGCAGCCCTTTGGAAACAAAAATTTCAGTTACATATGAGGGGATGCTGATAAGTTCTCGGCCTCACCATGTAGGAAATGGGCTAGAGCCATGAAACATATTCACTCCGAAGTTCAACACACTTGGCACAGCGTTTCTGGAGTTTCCTTAACCCTTCCAAAACAAATTCTGAAGTCTGATCACTCAAATACTGCTCTGCTGCTGATATCTCCCCCGAATCATTCAAACAATGCTTCCCTTTCAAACTTTTTCTAAGGTTTGGAACAGGAAATAGTCCGATGGAGCAAGGTCTGGTGAGTAGGGTGGATGGTCTATGCACTTAAATCCCTGATTCCTCAAAACATCCATTGTCTTGCCAGCCTTGTGAGCCAGTGCATTGTCCTGAAAAAGGGAATACCTTTCTGCAGTTTTCCTTGCCATTTTTCCTTCAGTGCCTTCTTTAATAGCCACAGAAAGTTGGAATAGTATTCAGCATTTATTGTTTGGCCCTTCAGAAGATAGTCAGTCAGTAAAACGCCTTCCGAATCCCCCAAAAAACGTTGCCATGACTTTTCCTGCAGACCTTTGAGTCTTGAATTTCTTTGGCTGCGGGGAACCTGAGTTTTGCCAATGCAGAGACTGTTGTTTTGTCTCTGGATCATAGTGACATAACCACGTTTCATTAACAGTGACAAGTCGCTGCAAAAAAATATCACCAGATCCCTCAAAATGCTGCAAAACTGATTTGAAAGTGTCCACTCATTTTCGTTTCTCATCAGCTTTCAAACATTTAGGCACCCACTTTGCTGACATCTTCTGCAATCCAAGTGCTCATGAATTATGAACTCAACACATTCCCTGGATATCTCCAGTGTCTCAGCTATTTTTTTTTAGCCAAGATTTGCCAATCTGACAAAATCCAAGTCATGAACGTGATCAACAATTTCGGGTGTTGTCACTGTAGAAGGCTTTCCAGATCTTGCTGCATCTTCGGTATCAAAGTCTCCATGCTGAAAGTTGGCACACCATTTCTTCACAGTGGAATATGAAGGGCACTTGTCACTTAATGTTTGCATGATATACTCATAGATTCCCTTTTCAGTTTTCTTCTGCAGGAACAGAAATTCCATGACAGCCCAGAGTTCCACATTCGAAAATTCAGCACTTTGCATTGACATGATTCAGTTCAGGATGTCAAACATCTGCAAAAAAAAAAAAAAAAAAAAAAAAAAAAAGCTGTAAGACTGAAAATTGGCACTTTACAATACAAAACAACAGTCTTTCAAGCTGCAGTGACAAAATAATGCTACAATTGCAGGAAGTGGGTTAGGCCAAGAACTTCTCAACATCCCCTCATAGTGATTAAAAAAATTGATGTCTGGATCTTACTGATGTGCAGTCAGTTACCTGAAACACAGCACACAGTTTTTAAGATGTGGACCATTTTTGGGATTTAGTAGAACCATTTCAGACACTGAGTCATCAGAGGAGCATCATTTTCACCAATTAGTGATAATACACGGTCATATGAGAATAATATGACCACCTACTATATAATGGGAATAACCACCCTTGACCCGCACGACAGCGGTGAGATGGCGTGTCATGGACACAATGAGGCTCTGGAAGGTTTTCCGAGGCACACGTGCCCATTTGGACTGTAGCAGAGCACGGAGAGATGATGTGGTTGTGGGTTGTCACATCGAACCTATCGATCTGAATAGTCCCACAAGTGCTCTGTGGGATTGAGGTCAGGTGATTTCGCCGGACAAGGGAGAACAGAGACATCGCTGTCATGTTCCTGGAACCAGTCATGCACCCCCTTAGTGACATGACAGGGCACATTGTCTTTCTGGTAGACACCATCATCACCAGGGTAAACATCCAACATGAAGGGATGCATGTGGTTAGCGAGGATGGACAGGTAGCCATTGGCATTCAGGGACCCATCTAGTGGTACCAGCAGTCCCAGATCATACCAGGAAAACATCCCCCAGACATGCACACTGCCACCACCAGCCTGCACTTGACCGACAAGCGTGTCCGGGTGTTGGTTCTCGTGTGTCTGACGCCGTACCCACCACCTCCCATCACTTTTGTGGAGTAGAAACCTCGATTCGTCAGAGAAGGCAATTTTTTTCCACTGTTCAATGATTGTAGTCCCGTGAGAACTGCAGGCGTCATTGCCGATGGACCTGGGTTAACATGGGCACCATGACGCAGCATCAACTCCAGAGACCCATTCATAACAGGGTTCACTCTACTGTTATTGGGGACACATACCTGGGTGCCCCAGCGTTCATTTGCGTGGTCAATTGCTGCACTGTTGAGCGTTGATTGCCCTTTACTAGTCAATGGAGGTGATGTTCTCCTCTGGGGTTTAGGCCTTTGCGGTTCCACAGTTATGAGAGCGGGAGGTACTTGGAGTGTTAGCGGTCCATTCTTAGTACACCCTTACTACAGCACGTCGCAAACAGCCCACGAAGTTTGCTGTTTCTGAGATGCTTCCACCCTTGGTGCTGTAGCCGATGATAATTCCTTTTTGAACGTATGTCAAATCACTACCTCTGCCCATTTTGCTCACATTATACACTATGGTTCATCTGTCCTAGCAGTCTGCTTATATTTTCGTGTAGTCGACCTTGTCCCGTGCATTCTGTGATGTGCCTGGACGGGTACTCTGTGATTCGGGGGGGGTCATATTATTCTGATACAACTGTGTATGTGTTGCTGTTTGTACAGTGACAGTCAGCTTAAACAAAAGGAACATTAACTGAATTGGCTTTTTGTACCGAATGTGTTCTGAAACTTAAGTAAACAACTAGAAAAAACTCCAACCCTGTCATTCATCACGATTGTCGCACTTGATTGAAGCCAAACTGATTTGCAAAGGATCTGTTTATTCATTTATGCCCTTGCTAGTCATACAGTAATCTGTGTTCTAATACATCAAGCATTTAGTGATAAAGTGGGATTGCTGTTAAAAATCATAGATACTAAGTACATGACCTCAGAAAGGTATTTGAAGCAGGCACACTACTACAATAATAGTGAATGGATCTATCATTATCCAAGGTGTCTGTACAGGACCTGGAAATCATGGAAAGTCCTGGAAACTGAATTTTAATTTCCAGGCCTGGAATCATTGAAAACAGTAGATTTGCTCATATAGAGTCCTAGAAAATTGTATTTTTTATTGAAAAGTCCTTGAAATCAGGAGACTTTCTTTTGAAATGCAGATGTTTGTTGTTTTTGTTTTTCTGTAAAACTCGATAGATAACTCCTACTATCATTGCTACCTTCTCTTTGTGTCGTAAACTGTGCAATGAAAGGTCTGATAGCTGGAGCCCAGGCTGTCTGCCAGAATTCCCGCATGTGCCACGACGCAAAGTGGTCTTGTAGGGAGGACCTTGCAGCAAGCAACAGGCATGCACTCACCGTCTGGCTAAAAGAGAATTTGCAGGTGAAAGCAGTAATGTGAGGGAAAAAGTGCTCTTCATTAAAACTACCATGTATCCATCACTGAAGCGTCGAACAGTGGCCATCTGGGCTCAATAAGCAATCTCCACCCAGTGTGCACTGTTTCACGTGTCCTGAGAAACGCTTGCTGACTACACTTGTCATTAGGTACTTCCATCTTGGCCTGAACTCCATTTTTTTATTACTTGTTCATGTTTATTTGTTTATGTTTTCCATTCCATCGCTTGCATTTGTTACTTTGTTCATTTTACGAGTTTGTTGTTTGATCACTAGTTACAGATTATTTTATTCCTTTTTTCAGAGTATGGGTGGAAAATGTGTATTCCAAGAAGTTTGGTTAGAGAATAGTTTATTTTCAGGTTGGCTGTTACCCGATACCAGTAACAAATCTAGAGCTCGTTGCAAATTGTGAATGAAAAACTGACACATTTGCAGTTTGGGTGTATCTCGATTGAAAAGCCACATGATGAGACATAATAAATCTAAAGTGTTAACTAAAAGTCATTTGACATAACTATATATATATATTTTTGTATAATGTATCTACTAAGCAAAATAAGAATGCAACAATAATAAACTCACTGTGCAGAAACAAAAAATGAGTGGGTGATAAAGAATCAATTTGAGCTGTTTCACAGTTATGAGGTAATTTTTTTCTTTCTATATGTATTTATGTTACATATGGTGATAAAAAAGATGCAAACCTGGAAAATGATGTATATTATTCCTGGAAAGTAATTAAATAGTTCTGGAAATAGTTTTGGACCCTGCTGTACGAACCCTGATTATCATTTTTCCCAGCACCCTCTGTGACTGAGAGGCCAGATTCACCTGAGATAGTGGGTCAGATGTGATTTAAGTGCACTTCAAATTAGCCATGTATTCCAGAAACATATATCACTTAAACTGGCCTATGTCGTCTACCTCATGCAGTTTTTTATTTTGCTGCTAGAAGCATGGAGATGGGTTTGCTTCCAAGGAGTACTTCTCTGGGCAACAATGGCACACATAACTGCAACCGGGGTCTTGATGAACCCAGGATGCTAACACACAAAATTAAGTTTCAGCACAAATGTTGTTGAGGTAACAGCTAGTTCTGAGTGACGTTGGTCAAAAAACTCTAACTCCGTGGTTTTGTTACAAACCCGATAGATGGAATGACCAACTGGAACCATCAGCTGTAAGCTGACGGTTCTAGTACTCTTTAGAAACATCCTCTTACGGTTTTCAAGACCTAGAGAAAATTTGAAGAATGAAGATGTGTTGCAAATCTGTAATGTGAAGTAAAATGTTGTCATTAGGGTGGAGACAAATATTTTGAGGTTGTTTGGCCATGTTCAAAGAATGAGAAATGAGGTGCTAAGGGAATTTAATTTACTCAGCCCAAATGGCAGAACAAAAAGATAGAGAGGACTGATGAGGAAATCGTGGAAGGGCCTTATCCAGGAATGTCTGCAAGAGAAAAAGACAGCAAGTATGAAGCACAAAAGGTCTTGTGTAAGACGTGTGATGGATATCAGTAAAGCTCTAGTTGTGTGCCAATATCACTGTAAATGGAGACATTTGATATATCAATGGTAAGCACAATCTAATGCCATCAGTAACACTGATTTTGTTGATGGATGATCTTTCTGTGAGAAGCAAACCTCTGAGTTTCAGAGAACACTTAATCGTGTGATATGAGAAACGTGATCACCTAACATCCCCTGTGCTGACCTCTGGCATCAATGAAGAATGGGCTGCCCACGCCTTGTCAACAGCCAAAAGTTTCACCTGTTCTGGACCATCTTTGATAGATGCTAACTACTGCATAGCATGAGCAGCATGCCAGTGTCGCTGTTTTGGATATGTTCTTAACAAGACATCTTGCCATAACGATCTGGCCTGTGTCAAAATCAGATAAATCTTTTGCTTTTTCCACGTTGAGACGAAATGAAATACTGACTGAGAGAGGGCCAACTCAGGTATTATATTTGTCATTCGTGACTTTGGCACGTGACACTGATTGGCAGGACACACATTTATTTGCATAATTCCGAGATGGTTTTAACATTTTGGCTGAGCAGTGTATCTTCACAGGACTGAGAAGTGCCTGAAATCAGTTTCAGTACCTGTACATTGAGTTGTCCAGTTGACAACTCATGACAGCATACCCACAATGACATACTACAAAAACTCATCTGCCATTTTTTAACTGCATTGCAAGAGTAACACTTATGCTCAAGCACATGGAGGTTTTCACACAAATGTAATTTTCAGAAAACGTTAATCTTTCTTCACTAATATCTCAGATTGAGCTTATTGTAATGAAGGGAATATATAATCATATATTACTATGATCAGCTGTTGTATTTTTCTTGGCTTGGATCAAAATTGAGTGCTTGTTTCAACTTGCATTTTCTTTGGTGTGTGTGTGTGAAGAAACTCAGGTAGATCAGTATTTTCACACAGGTAATGATGATGTGAAAATTGACATGGTAAATGCAGATCATAGTTGCAGCACATCATTATATTTGAACTTTTGTCTTTTGCTTTTCAGTCCCCTTTGGCAATAACACATTGTTCCTTTACTGTGAAATTCTTTCAATCAATCAGTTGATTTACAATGACAAAATGCTTTAAATAGAAGTAATACATTGGTGCTCTTGTTCACTGTCAAATGACAGTGGAATACCAGTCAGTACCTGAAATCTTTTCATCACTTTTGCTGTTCATTTATTGCAGACAATAATTTGCTTTTCATATATTACTATTATTCTTTTATGTTTCTTTCAGGTATTGAAGATGAATCCAATAAGAAGAATGAGCAGTCATCAAGAAGTGGGATTTCTCTGGTAGAAAAGAGTGCCTTACATGCCTCTTTGAAGCAAAACATGTTCCCTAGTGAGCAGAAAAAGGAAATGTTTGCCTGTTCCACAAAGTCAGCTAGCATGCCCTGTGATAACAGCAGACTTCTGAAATCTACTGTAGCAGAAACGCTATCTAATATCTCCTGTAACAAACCTCAAGAGCATAGTGTGCAGTCAGCTTCTCTTATTACTGGTGAAAAGAGTAAAGATGTAGCAGATAATAATATAAATTCTCCATCTCATGAAAGTGATGAGCCCATTCCTTTTATAGATGATGATGAGGATACTGGTGAAGATATTAAAATTAGGCCTCATGGTGGTAGAGCATATATAAATCTCCCCAGTGATGACAGCCTTTCTAAAATAATAAATCGTTTCGATCCATTTGTTGACAAGATATCTGTTGGGACTGGTGAAAGTAGCCCAGAGGCAGAAAGCTCTGAAAGTAGCATTGCTCTCTTAGGTTCATCTAGTTTGGGAAAGCCAATGCCAGTTGATGCTAAATCTGATTCTGTTTCTCTTTTGACCAAATCAGAAGTCATACGTCAGCCAGACAATAGTCTCAGGACCTTAAAATCAGTCCCCACAATTCCAGAAGCATCGCTCACAGGAACTTTATCAGACATACCTGAACGTACTAGGCTTGCATATTCAGCTGACATGAGTGGCCATATGATAACTCCCGGCAACAAAAAGATGCAAAGTAATGAAATTCTTAGACCATCTTCGGTGGAAACCAGCTCGCCCGCTGAGTCAGAAATTAGCGTTTCTGATCCTGAAAGCAAGATGAATAAGACAGTTACATTTCACAACAATAGTTCAGGGGGAAATGTGACAACAGAATCAAAAGCAGGTGATGATAGTTCTGTTTCTCGCCAGATCGGAAAAGCAAGTGTGATACGGAGGCCTAGCATTGCCAGGTTGAAGGCACTGTTTGAAAAATCTGGGACTGCTAATAATCGAGGATGTGAGAAAAGGTCTCTCTTCAGACACCACAGTCATCATATTTCCCGTGCAGGATCAGCACCTCCCTCACTGGACTCTGTAAACAGAACCAGTGATATAGAAAGGCGGTCTCTTCTGGAGATGGTGACTCGAAAGTTCCGTTCCTCATCAGTCAAATCAGAGAGAGAACTACAGAAAGATAAAAAATCTTCAAGTAGCAATACTTCCTCTTCAGAAAAATGTGGGAACAGTTCTTTCAGTCATTTTAGAGAGAACATTCGTAATTTAACGAAAAATGTGCCTTCTAGTTTTTTCAAAAGTTCAGCAAAGTGCACTCCACAGACTGAATGGCATGATAAACCCAGCATAAAGCCGAATCACCATGTGACTTATGATAAAACTCATGATGAGATTACTTTGGGTTCACGCAGGGGCCCTGTTCCAGGTGTGACCTCGAAGGAAGTTACTCAGTGGTATGATACCTCTAGAAAGGAAAACATGACCAAAGTGTATGTTAAGCCTTTCACTAATCCCAGTTTGTCAGAACGTGCCACTGAAATTAAACCAGCAGCATCTGCTGAGCATGGTTTATCACATACTTCCAGTAAATCAGATGCTTCATGCAGTAAAAACAAGATCACACAGCCTTTGAATATACCTGCCCCTAATCCAGTGGTTATTAGACCAACAGATATACGAGCAAAATTAAATGTACCCTTTGTAAGCATTATGAGCAGAACAGATCCTAAAGAAACTTCAGCTCTTTGGTACAATTCTGCGGATGATAGTAAAGCTTCAACTATTTCCAGAGAAATGCCTACTGCTAAAAGCACTGAGGCAACCAATACATTTAGTAAAGAAGTTCCTCCTGCTGAACTTAACAGTGATGTGGAAAGGACCAAGAGCGATAAAGACAAAGCAGAAAACTCCAAATCTGAGATTATGGAACCCCAAGTAAATGAGCTTGGAGTCCACCTGGCAAAATCTAAGTTTTATACGCAGATAAGCAGCAATGTTGAAAAACCACCTGTGCTGCCAATGAAGAAGCGTGCCAGTCACAATGTGCACGACCTCATTCCTGAAGAAACGAAACCCACTTGTGAGCCAATAGTTTCTGGAAATTCAAAGTTTTTCTGGCCGTCAAATTCATTTGCATCCTCTCATGACCAGGGCATAAAGTTAAACCCACCTAGCATTGCAGAAACTGTTAAGGAGACTGAAGAATCAATTAGTTCTGTAGAATGTGCGAACATTGAAGAACCAGTAATATGTAAAATAGAGACAGTCAGTTGTGTACCCGAACCTGTGCATCCTATTTACATCAAAAACATAACTTCAGATGGGCACTCTGAGAAAAGAAGTGTCAAGGAAGCTCCTCCTGCTCTACCTAAAAAAATGCTCGTTGGGAAAAACAGAAATGTTGATTCGTTGCATGATGCTGACGAGGGGAAATTGGCACATCCCATTGCATGTGTACCGAAAATAATTACTTCAGAGGTTCCATCTAGTTCTGTAGGCCAGGATTCTCAAATTGATAATGGCACAAAACATGTTGAAAGTGAAGACAAAAATGTTTCTCCTACATCCACAAATGGTAGGGATGTATATATGAATGTAAATATCACGGCTAAACGGAATATTGAACAAATTGAAAATACTCTTAGGAATCATCCAAGGGGAGCCATCATTGATCTGACCTCAAGGCAGTCGTATTCTATGGAGGAAGAATTAGCCTTAGCTGTAAAAGAGTTGTCTGAACCTGCTAAGAAACCAGTTCCACCATTTCGCACAGCTAATGATGCAAAACTTGCTGGTTATGAAGTCATATGGCCAGAAAGTATGCAGGACAAACCCTTAAAGATTGCACCGGTTAAGAAAAATGAAAGTAAAGACATGTTGAGGGCAAGCGGTGGTGCATCTTTGCTTAAAAGTGACCTTTCACGATCTCTTCAACCAGGCGATTTGCTGGAATCCTTAAATCAGGGTAAAAATGTTCATCAAACATCTTGCAGCAGAACAGGGCTATGCTATAGCCCACCTCTGCGGCGTAATGTTAATTCAAATTTCTCCCTTTCTAAATCTCAATCTTGTGTGACTTTAGATTGGGAAGAGCTGGAGAAGAGAGATATTCCTGCTGAAAGCAAGTTGTCTGTTTCTGAAAAGAAATCAACCGAAACACTCGTGAGTGAGGCTGTAGTCGAGCTGACCACCCTATTAGATGAGCTCACCACTCGAACTTTGTCTGAGGATGCAGACATAAACAATAAAAGTAGTCCCGAGTCTGCAGAAGTTCCTTCACCTGTGATCCAAGCAGCCTCTGTAAGCTGTAATTCAGTCCCAGCTTCTGGAAAACTCTCAGAAATGTCAAATCACAAGAACAAATGCGAAACCCAAAACGACAAGCAAAGCAAATCAGCAGAAAGAGACAACCCCGATGCCTTTGCTGTTGCGATCAAACCGCTGTCTCTCTCTCGTAACACTAAAGATGAAGAAATAGTTTTTCACTTTCCCCCACCACCTCCTATTCCGCCACCTCCACAGGACGACCTTGTTGAAGAAGTTTTTGATGTTCGGTGTCGAAATGGCAAATTACTGATCTCTGAAGGTAGTAAAGAGGAATGTGATTTACACGAGAAGGATGTTGCAGAAGCATATATCCAAACAGATTCTTCTAAGCAAGGCACTACTGAAAGTGCTAATTCTGAACAGGCTCCTCCTTTGCCACTTCCACGAAAGGCAAAACAAGCTAGTTTTACTGAATCCAGCAATTCAAGTATGGTTTCATCTGTTTCACAGAAATCTAGAGATATGGCTTCTAGTAATGAAAGTGAAAAGGTTTTGCTGGATGTAAAATTAAATGAACTAGTGAAGACATCCACTGGTGATGCCATGAAACCTACATCTGCTACTGCCAGTTTAAGAAATCAGGGAGGAAATGATCTTTTTTCCGTTGAATGTACATTTCACCGTGGTACAAAAAGTAAAAATTCTGATAACTCATTAGAAAGCATACCTAATAACTTTGCTGGTCCAAATGCACAAGAGTTGGTTTTAGGAAAAAATTCTACTGCAGAACAGCTATGTCCTAGTCATCCCAATTACCAGAGTTCTAGTGCCCAAACTGTTTTCCAGGAGGAGGATATATGTACTTCCACTACACAACTAGGCTCAAAAATGTGTGACTTAGGTAAGGAGAGCACAATTGAATCGCTCAGTAACAATGCACTGTTATCACGTGCAATTCCACCACGTTATGAAAATGTTAGTTTAATAAAATCTGAAATTCAGTGCTCTAAACAAGAAAGTAGTAGTGGAGAAAAGGATTCATCAAGCAGTGTGGAATCATTAAATATATCTGCTGGCGATACAGTCCTTAAAATTGTCCCACCTGCCCCACTATGTGACAGATCTGTCCAGATGCCATCAGAAATATCCTCTATATATGGCAAAATCAAGAAAGTGCCTCCTAACCGAATATGTGCTGTTGCACCTATGCAGCTGAAAGAAAATATTCCCACCGGGTTTCATGAAAACAATCAGCCTTCTAAAATGGATGAAAAGAAGAGACCACCACCATCGAGGAAATCTGAAAGAGCTCCCTTCCTCCATCTGTGAGGCCAAGATCCTGTCATAGTGATGAGAAAGGATCATCATTAAAAAGACTTCCTTCTAGGAAGCTTGAAAGAGCTCCTCAACCTCCTGTGGCACTTAGCACTAGTGCTTCATGTGCTTCTCTTGCACCCAGTAATAAATCTGAAACATGGAATATGCAGTTCACTCAAAATACTCATTCACAGAATCCACATGTCAAGCAAAAATTGCACGCCTTGTACGAAAATATCTCTGAAATGCACAGTATGACCCCAGGCTGCAAATCTTCTGATAATGAGCAGAATGCCGAGGAACATTCTGATTCACCCCCTACTTTAAAGGCAGGCTACGCATTGAAACATTCGCATTCTGATGCTAGTGTGTTTTTGGCACTCCGTGGAAATAAACTTAAGCACTCCCACCATAAACAGAAGCCACCTGAAGCAAAACAAACTGCTGAAGCTTTGACAGATAGAAGGAAGGGATCATCAGGTACTTCTGAGGGTAGCAGTGATGATAGTGAGAACAGTTTAAGACAGATTTTCTTAAGCGCTCAAGTAGAAGGTGCTTCAGAACAGCAAAATTCAACTTCACGAAGACTAAAGAAAGACATGCCGGTGGCTCCACCTAGGTCTAAACGGCGAAGCACCATGGAAATCCATTACTTGAAAAAGCCTGAGCTGAGAGGTATGTATTTGGCCTACTAATCAGCAGTCAGCCACTTACTTTCACTGAATTTATTAATTGCCATTGTCCAGATTAGGTCATGTAATTTTTCTATTGTGTGAAGTATTTTTGTATGTTATTAACCATTCCATGGTTAAAACAAAACCTATTCCTTTACATTTTGCCAAGTGATCTCACAAGTTCAGATTTTCTATGTTATTCTTGATTTTGTTATTAGATTAAATTATGAACTTTAAACATAGCATTTTTTAAAATTACAGTATGACAAAGACTAGGCAATAACACACATTTTGGGGACAAAAATTTTTAATCTGGTGTTCATTAGTAAATCATTTGTGTTTTCTTTTCAAAAATGGAAATGCTGACTTCTAGCAGAATTCAAGGGCATTAGAGTTATTCTTTTACATCTGTATCTGTGTGTTTGCATGTTTTTTGTTTGTTTATTTTTTTGGTACAATTACAGATAGGAAAATTTACAAATGTGGTAAGAAATATTTTTTTTTTGGCAAATTTACTTTCTGAAGAAATTAAATTTATCAAAGCTATTCAAAGTCAATGGAACCTGTATGCGAAACAATAGTATCCGACCATGCAGTGTACAGTTATCATTCATAACATAAATACTTGCAGATTTTGAACTGTAAACAGCATTAATGAAATGATATTAAATTGACAGTGTATACCCCAGGGGAGTGTTTAGAGGAGGGCCTTGCCCCCCTCTACCCCCAGTTTTTTTCTTTGTTAAAATGCAACTTACATTTGAGAAAAAAAGGCCTCAACTTACATAGTAATGCTTTCATTTTTTTCTTCTATTGTTCATTAAATTTTATGTTGTTCTGATGGCTTTCGAAAATTTCCAGTCTTCCAAAAAAATTCTATATACACCCCTGGAATACACCATTAGAATCAATGACAATCGGTCACTTAACCAACAGGTCTTAAGTTCCTGCTTGATATGTTTACAAGTTTGTTGGTGAAGAATGAATGAATACTTTCCTAGAAGTCTTTCTCTTGCTGAAGAGTTTCACCAATGAAATGTTACTGTGGCACTGACAGTAAGTGAAAATACATTGTTTTGTGATCAAATATTGAGAGTGGTAGATTACTTGTATTTCTTAGACAGAATTGGTCCTTCATTTTGATGGTTTTCCTTGGTGCATGTATAGGGATAAGCTTTTTGTCCTGGTGAAGCACGACTGCCTCTAGTTTACCAGAGGGATGTTATTTGGCTCTAAAGCAACCTTCAGATAGCAGATAGATGGATTGATTATATAGTGGATCTCAACCGTAATGGATTTCTATAGTGGTACTAGTCATTCATAGTGGGGTGGAGTTCCTTTGATATCCCACCAGACACTTGACATTACCTTCCCTGCATGCAGACCACATTTAATTTGTGCAGGCATTGAGCTGCTTTGGTGAATCTGCTGCAGTCTTACACCTAATATTCACATAGCAGACCCAACTTTGTTTGATCTTCAGTAATGCAATGCAATCCAAAAGGACTCATAACAGATGTTCATTAAATTGTGGATGCTGATTTCCTGCTATTGGTTTTGCAATGACATTTCTTGCGGGACTCTCCAGTCGTATTTCATTGTTTTCCTATTGCCAAAAGATTGATGCTCAGTTAGTTGATCAGAGTTGTGAATGGCTATTTCTTCTACTGATAAGCTGAGTTTTGCTTCCAATGTGCTCTTCATCATGTCTTTATTGAACCCTGATGACCTACTGTGTGAGAGGCTTCAATTGTCAGATTGGAATTATTTCATACCAGTTGCAGTATGTTCTTTCTAAAATATATATAAAACTAGGAGTTTTAATCTGTTATTTTATTGGTGTAGACAAAAATATATTTACTTAATGCTGAGCTTTCATGCGTCAACCGGGCAGCTTTTTCAAGGCAATAAACTTATACTGTACACAATGCAGAATAAACTAAACTGAAATTCGTTTACGTGTTTACCATTTTTGAAAATACTCATTTGATGCCAAGCACATGCCATCGTGTTCAGATAGCCCCGTGCATCATAGATCACGGTTTACATAATAATGAAATATTACACTACACACAATATTTACCTAAAGATGTGCCATACAAATGGCAGCTTGCACGGTACATTTTCATTGCAGACATCTGGTCTCATCAAGATCTCAATCTCGCTGCAGCTTCTTTTTGAGTGGTGTACCTGGACATGCATTTTGATTCCTGCCAAACAGGGATGACTGCATTGAATAAGACCTCCCTAGCAAGAGCAGTAGCTGGTCTTCTGTCTTTTATGTTCTTACCATATTCTTTTATTCTGATCCTTATTGATCACTTGGTCATTCCTACATACAACTTTATGGTTCCATCCTTTTGTGTAGGAATGACCAAGCGATTAATAAGGACCAGAATAAAAGAATAAGGTAGGAACATAAAAGGTGGAAGACCGACTACTCTTCTTGCTAGGAAGGCCTTATTCAGCGCAGTCATCTCTGTATGGCAGGATTCAAAATGTATTTCCGGGTACACCACCCAAAGAGAAGCTTCAGTGAGGGAGACTATTGAGGTCTTCATAAGACCAGATGTCTGTGCGTGCAACAAAAATGTATCGTACCAACTGCCATCTGCAAGTATTGTGTGTAGTGTAATATTTCATTGTTATGTAAACCGTGATCTTTGACGCACTGAGCTATCTGAACATAATGGTGCATGCTTGACGTCAAATGAGTATTTTTAAAAATGGTAAACAGGTAAACGAATTTCAGTTTTGTTTATTCTGCATTGTGTATAGTATAAGTTTATAGCCTTGAAAAAGCCATCCAGTCGACATGCAAAAGCTTGGCGTTAAGTAAATATATTTTGATCTACACCAATAAAATAATGAATTGAAGCTTCTATCATTTATATTTTATTACGTGGTGTATTTTCACTTTTTACTATGTTTTTTTTAATGAACAGCCTTTTCCATTGATGGTGGTTATACTTTTGGAGTGTGCATAGCACCAGTTGCAAATATGTTCTTTCCAACTAACAGATGTTGGTGATATTTCTAGGAGTGTTCATAGCATGTACTTACTTAAACTCGTACAGCATGACATACCAAGTATTGGTTTTACGAACTTCCATCTTTCACTCCTGATATTCTGTCCCCTTGCTGAGAGTGTAATGATGTGCTCCATTAACATAAACAAATATTACTTTATGTGCACTTTCTATGACATGATAGCAAATGATACCTTCAACTTCTGTGCAGTATGGTAATTGTCAGATACCAGATAGTACTGAACCTATATTAAAATGTAGGTTTTTTTAGTCTTTTTTTTCAGTGGGAATATATATTTAGAATCTCTCCCACCAAAATGTCTGATAAACATCAACATCATTCCGCCATAATTGTCTGATTAGCATTAAGAAATATAAGTTTTATCTTGTAACTTCTGCTCTGTTTTGATTTAAGAAATATGATAGGTATGCTTCTTCTCATGGGTACATAGCTGTCTTCCCATTAATTCACACAAATGTGCCATACAGATCTGCTAAATTCTTCAAATCATCCCTTGCTGATATTAAATATGAGGCATATTCAGAAAGTAAGTACCTTTGCGAATATTTTTCCTGCAGCACTGCGGCCAGGATATCGCACATGCGTGCTGACTTCTCTCATTTGTGGGCAAGGCGCAGATGTCATTATGATAACCTCAGATTGTGTTTGTGTGTTGTTCTGTGCATCTAACATGTTTAAGAAAATCGAGCGGTCCACTGACTGTGAGATAAGGTCTGTAATTCAATTTTTGAATGCAAGAAATGTGAAAGAGGCTGACATTTATTGTCAGATTTGTGAGATCTACAGTCAAACTGCCATAAGTGATGGAATGGTGAGGAAATGGGTTAGACAGTTCAGTGAAGGTTGTGAAAACGTGAGCGACAAAGAGTGGGGTGGCTGGCCGACTGATGACTTGATGCATGTGGTGAACATAACAATTCACAAGGACAGACATTTCACAATTTTGGTGCTTTCTTGCATTTCCCGCAAACTTCGAGGACTATTCTCTATGAAATTGTGACAGATCGTTTGGGTTTTGGAAATTGTGCTCACGCTGGGTGCTGGAGATGCTCTCCAAGGGGCACAAACATAAGCAGGCTGACAATGTGCTGACCTTTCTCACATAATACAGCGAGCAAGATAATGGGTTCTTAAGTCATATCACCACAGGTGACAAGACGTGGGTGTCCCACATGACTATGGAATTGAAAAAGCAGTACATAGGGTGGCAGCACACCTCATCGCCAAAGAGGATGAAATTCAAGCAGACAATTTCAAGCCGCAAGATCATGTGCACAGTTTACTTTTTGGTGGGGGGCAGGCAAAGAGTTCTGCCTTGTGAATTCTTGCCTTAAGGGCAGAACAGTAAACTCATCAGTGTATTGTTAGACCCTGAAAAAACTGCATCGCGCAATCAAGATCAGAAGGTGTGGCGTGATTACTCTCAGTGTTGTCTTGCTTCATGACAGCACTCAGCCTCACATTTCTGCACAGACTCAAGCATTCATCACATCTTTTGGCTGGAAGCAAATAGATCATCTCGTTCCCTGTACAGCCCAGAGCTTGTGCTAAGTACAATCACTTTTTTTATGCTTTCCAATCGTAGGTTGAAGAAATGTATATGCTCCAGCTTTGTCCGTCTATCTCTCCAGACGATAACTTGCATAAAAATGGTTCGATTTCGATTAAATTGTATTATGCGGTAGGGGACAACCTGGGGAGAATCCCTATTGAAAATGGGCAAAATGGGGTCAAAGGTTAGGACATAGGAGTGGGATCCATTCCATCACCCATATGCGTCATAACTTATGTAAAAATGCTCCTATTGTGACAAAACTTTATCATATTGTGCTTCTATTGCGACAAAACTTTATCATATTGTGCTTCTATTGCGACAAAACTTTATCATGATAAATGCTTCTATCCAACAAAACTTTATCATGTAGGTATACTAAACCAATTTTGTTTAATATCATGGAAATGGGGTCAAAGGTCAAAGCACAGAAGCGAGATTTATTCCACAGCCATTATCCTCATAACTTGAGTAATGATTTCTGGTATGTTGGAAAGCGTATCATAATCAATGCATTGCATGATTTTACTAACTTGTCTTACATTTGAAGAAGTTCCTTGCTGGTCAGCATTTCTTCAATGAGATGAAGTAAAAAAAACAGTGCAGAAGTTGCTGTCTTCACAGGCGACCCCGTTCTGCAATGAGGGAATAAAAAAACTGGGGTCCCGTTAAAATAAGTGCAAATGAATATATGAATCCATTATGATAAGTGCAAATAAGTATTTGCAAAAATGTTATTTAAAATTATCATGATGAATCTGATGAAAATAACATTTTTTGCAAATACATTCTCATTTCATTTTAAAAGCCTATTAAGAAGCTTACTTTCAGGTGTGCCTCATATTTGCTGGCTGGCCCATCAATGCCTCCAGTCAAATTAAAATGTTTATCAAGGTTCACAGAAGTTTTGCAAATCTTATATTCACCAGCAGTTAATTCTTTTGGTTTATATTTTCAGTTCATAAGCTTAATACATGTTGAGAAGCTTTTGTCTACAGTTTGTTTTCATTTTTGTGGTGTAATGTTGATTCATTTATGCCAAGAAATGTATCTATGTCAGAAGCACTGATATGTAATGTAAGTTCATTCAGGAGTTGCACTTTTAGTTCTAGAGCAATTATTGTCAACATCATTTTTGTTGTTGTTGTTTTCCTGTGCTCAGACCTCCTTTACATCACCACAAGTTACTGACATTTCTTAATTTTCTTTTGTGGGCCATGGGTGTGTGTATAATATCTAATAGTCATAGTTGTTTAATGTAACTACACATTCCAGAAATAGTTTTTATTTTTCAGAACAGTAACATGCTAAATGTTGCAATATATGCCTTTGGTTAAAATTGGCACTGTTTGCAGGAGTTTGTCATGAGGTTAGAAAAGAGGAGATGTCAAGCTTCTCATTGACAGCAAGCATTGGATAACAGTGCTTACCATGCTTTATATGTCAAAAAGTAATAAACTTACAGTGATCATACTCATAGGAGTGGGCCTTTCACATAAATCAAGTAATCCAACATCTTGACACAGCTGGAGTGATGAGTTTCTTTCTTTTGTGTGTTTTACTTCATGCAATCAAGCATAGAAATTTGTAGAGAATGAAAGCTCCAGTCCTGTGTGCTGTTGTACCAAGATGTGCGATCATTTGATACGAAATTCAAGCAAACAGCCTCCTTCTGCGGTTAACTGTAAACCTTAGTAGTGCATGTTTATTTTCATAAAGTAACATTCAGATTTTCTTTCTTATGTAATTTTTATTAATTTTAAGCATGTATTTTGATATTTTAGGTCTCTATTATTTATAATAAAAGGTTATTCTAGTGGGTTAGTTAATTTTATTCTTACATCCTGAAAAATAAAATGCCATATTTTCCTACATGTTGCAATTAAGGTAGCTATGCCTGATAAAGCATGTGATGGTTAGATGTCAAGAAATTTTGCAAATGTAGTGCAGTAAATATACAGGGTGTCCCAAAAGTCATTGACACATTTTAAAATTTTATTAAAAAAACTATTTGGGATAAGAACAAAATTTTCTCAGATCTTGTAAACTTACTTTAAAAAAAGTTTTTTTTTTCCTCATATAGTTAATAAACTTCAATATGTGCACCTTGTGTTGTGTGGAGTACCTTAAGCTGATATTCAATCTCTGCCCATGTACATACCAAAGTGGATTCTGTAGCAGATGCAAATTGCAGCAACCATGCGAGTTTTTGGTTCATCAACACTTTGCACTTTGGATGAATAAACTTTGTCTTTCACATATCCCCACAAGCCTAGAGGCATGACATCTGGAGATCGAGGAGGCCATGGAATGAGTCCATCTCGTCCAATCCACCTGGTTGGAAATCCCTTATTTAAAAAATTTTGCACTACCTTACCCCAATGTGGTGGTGCACTATTTTGATGCCAAATTATTAGGATGTAAATGGCAAATTTGACAGACAGCAAAAAAGAAAGGTCCAAATCACATAATCAGCCATTTTAGCCCCACCACACATTAACTTTAGGACTACCCCAGACATGTTCAGTGAAGTGATGTGGATATTATGGTGGTTGAATTTACCTGAAACCTGAAAAGTTGTTTCATTTGTAGAAACAATGTTTTAGTACAACGTCATTATCTGCCTGTAGATGATTTAACATGTCCACAGCAAAGTTAAAATGCTGTGGCTTGTCATCCAGCTGTAAAGCTTGCACTATCTGTACTTTGTATTGTAGGTATATGGGCAGAGTTTTTGATGTAAGACTCAATGCACTGTTGCATGAGGAATTGCTAGTTCCTTTGTGGCAGTTCATATCGATTTAGTAGGGATATGTGAAAAGACTTCATGAATGCTTTCGACATCACCTTCACTTGTGCTTGGTCTTCCTCAAATTGGCCTATCAAGGACACTTCCAGTTTCCAGAAACTTCTTGTGCCAACCTAAGATGCTATTATGACTTGGGGGATTTTTACCAAATTTCAAATGAAAATTTCTTTGCACTTAGGTAACAGATTTCATTCTGAAAACTAATCAACACATATCACTTTCTCTGCTGGAGTAGACATTTATTCAACTAAACTTGTGATTGGATCAGTAGCACTGCATAATGACTTATTTGGGAAACAAAAAAAAATTGTTAAGTGAGTTAACAAAATCTGCAAAACTTATGTTTATACACTTCAAATAGTTTTTTTTTTTAAATAAATTTTTAAAGTGTGTCTAGGACTTTTGAGACACACTGTACCTTTCAAGGAATATATGTGATCATACATATTTTTGTTTATTGGCAACAGTTGGGAAGTTATGAATGAGGAGGAATGATTATATTTAATAAGTGACACTGGAAGTTCATGAATCAGAATGGAGTACTCATGAAGTTGAACATGCTGCTACTTCAGTGCATATCGCAGTAATGACAGGTTGAATGATTATTCGCAGTTGTGAGAGTGGACCATTCACAATGAAGAGTCATTCATAGTGAGCAAATTGTTTAAAAATGGTCCATCAGTAGTGTATTGGATAAGTTGTGTGCATCATAGGTAGATTATACCCTGAAGTGCCAAAATATTAAGTCCAGCGCATCTTTATGCCAATCGAAACAACTTCAGGTTTAAGCGAGTTTGACAAAGGCCAAATTCTACAGTCATTTGCAAAAGTTTAAGACCACCTGTCAATTTATTGAAAATTAAGATTTTCAAAGAAACAACTAATTACTAGTCAGAGATATTTGAAAAAATGACACCACAGATGAATACTTACATTCTTTAGAACACAAAAAGACCACAATCAGTACTTTGTGTGGCCACCTTTGTTTTTTATAATGGCAAAATACGATGTGGCGTACTCTCAATGAGGGATTTGCAGTAGTCACTTGAGATGTCTTTGCACCACATGTACTTTATCGCATCAATCAAAGCTTGGGGATTTGATGGCTATTTTTCTGCTACCTTGTCTTTTAAAATGGCCCACAAATTGTTGATGGGGTTAAGGTCAGGACTATTAACAGGCCAGTCAAGCACAGTTATGTTTTTCTTCTGTAGGTAGTCCTTTTCTGTCTTTGATCTGTGGCATGGAGCACCATTATGCATAAAGATTGTACATCTGTGCACTTGCATATGAGTTAACAGCTTCTTGTGTAACATTTCCTTATAAAAAAGGATGAGTCATGGTAGTGCCTATTGGCAAAAAGAATAATGAAGTAGTACTGGATGCTAACATAGCACCCCATATCATCTCACTAGGTGGATGTCTCCTGGTGCTAACAGTGTATTTTTCATCAAACCTTTTGCCTTTTGGTTGTCGAACATGTGCCTCAGGTGATTCAAATTGACGCACTGTTGATTCATTGGAAAAAAAGAACTTGACTTCAATTTTCATCAGTCCACGATTGATGACACTTCGCATACTGGAGTCTCTTCTTTTTCGTGACAGAGGTTAGTCTAGGTTTATGTGCGGGCTTACAAGACTTTAATCCAAAATCTTTGCTAAAATGTCGGGTAACGGTGCTGATACTAATATCAGACCTTTTGAATGTAAAAAGGCCTTGATTTTCTTGCACAAACTCCTCAGAAAATGCATAACTATTCGCCTTATGGTATTGTCATCACATGGGGTTGTTTTCCTTGGATGTCCACTTCTCTTTGATCACTAAATTCACCTGTATATCGATATTTCATGATCGTATTATGAATAGCAGTCTTGCTTACGTTCACCTTTCTGCTTATGTCACATTCAGAGTATCCTCATGATATATATTTTGCTTTATGGAAAATGCGTACAAAACCTCTCAGCATGAAAACCAGAAGCAAACACGCTCGCACACTTCCCTCAACTCTATCAACAGCTGCCATTGTAGGATGATGCAACACTGACATGAAGTTGAGTAATACAGACAGTAGCTGAACCAATTGGTAGAAATCTCCTAATACCAACAGGTGGTCTTACACTTTTGCAAATGACTGTAATGGCCAGATGACTGGGTCAGAGCATTTGAGATGGCAAGGCCTGTGGGTTACTCATCGTCAGCTGTGGTTAGTACCTTCAAAAAGTAGTCAAAGTAGGGGGAAACCACACACACACACACACACACACATGAACCACCAGCAAGGTCTGGGCAGACCATGGCTCGTCGATGCTAGAGGTAAGTGAAAGCTATCCCATATGGTATGAGCCAAGAGAAGGGATACTGTTGCACAACTCCCTGGTAGTTGGAATGCTGGTGACAGGAGTAATGTTTCACAATACACAGTACATTGATCCCTGCTGAAAATGGGGTTACATACCCTCACACTGCTCCGAGTGCCCATGCTAACCTCGGTTCACTGTAAAAAGAACCTAAAATGGCACACTAGCATAAAAACTGGACCTTCAGTGATTGGACAAAGGTAATCCGGTCTAATAAATGCCATTTCCTGTTGCTGGCCGGGTATGTGTGCATTGTTTACCTGGGGAAGTGTTGTCACCAGGATGCTCCGTGGGACACAAACAAGCCAGTGGGGGAAATGTAATGCTTTGTGTAATGTTCTGTTGGGAAACCCTGGGTACAGTCATTCATGTGCAGAAAACTGTGACGTCTACAACCTACATAAACATAATTGCAGACTAGGTACATCCTTTCATGGCAACAGTATTCCCCTGTGGTAGTCCCTTCTTTCAGCAGGATAATACGCCCTGCCACACTGCCCGGATTGTTTGAGAGTGGTTTGCGAAACATGAGGAAGATTTCCAGATATTGCTCTGGCCTCCAAATTTCCCAGACATCAATCCAATGGATCATTTGTGGTTTGTGTTAGAGCAGGAGATCCAATCTGTGGCAGCTCAATTATGTAACTTACAAGGGTTAAAGAATCTGCTGGTACCAGATACCCACACCAAGACACTTTTAGAAATCTTGTAGTATCCATGCCTTGCCGGGTAAGAGCTGTTTTAGTGGCACATGGAGGACCAGCATCATATTTGACAGGTGGTCATAATGTCTTGGCTCTTCAGTCTATATGAGCAAATTTGAAGGAAATAGAAAAGATCTTTGGAAAAGAATTTCTTAACAGATCCAGTTCAGGAGTATATTTTGTGTGATTTTATTTGGATCTGTATAGAAGCCAGTCATTTTCTCTTTTTGCTTTTAAAATCAACATAACGGTATTGATACTGTGGTAGTAAGTCAAATCCCCTATTGTAAATTGTCATGTATAAAAGTATCTTGATTGACTTCATTTTAAATCTTACTCAACTGTGCCAGTTCATTTCAAGTATATGGGGTTCTTAAATTTTGCTAGCAAATCCAAGAACCCTGTATACTTTGAAATGAACTGGCATTTAAATTTATGAAATGGTATTAAACAGAAGTCTCAAGTACCTAGCTTGAGCTGCTTGAGGATTATTGTGTTTATAGATAAAATTAAATAGTAGATGGGCAGAGATAAAGAAAAAAGAAAGAAAGAGAGGGAAAAAAAAATTGTTAATTCAACTGTGGCCAAAAGTTTTGAAAGAATTAAGTATTTTTGAAGTTTTCATATCATTAAAGTTCATAAAATATTCCTAAAATGGTATTTGAGGTATATATTATTCCCATATTTTCAAAGTATTTTTCACTTCTTTTAAGTGAAAATTTTAATAACAAACCTTAGATTTATCAAAAAGATCAGTCTGAATTATTTGCATACCTTTCTACTGATTTCAATACCAACAATGCTAGGTATCGTTTAATTGAAACATGCTGTGGAAATATATAATAATATCATACACCTTAATAAAAAGTGTGTATGCTTGTATGAAAACTCTTTACACGTTGTTCTTGAGTAGCTAAGTAAGGACACTTATGAATATTGAAGTATATTGAGTCTAATGGATGGCAACTAATATATATGTTACTGATATTTATTTTATAATTTTTTTTTTTACATAATTAAAAATGTATGAGCTATCCGTTACTACTGTCATTGTAAAAGTCATCTATCGAATGATTTAGAGACATGTTCAAACACATCTGTATTCATCATATTCAAATAAGAAATTCTGTGGCTAGTCCTATGTGCAAATATCACAAAAATACATGAAACAGTTCTCCATGATGTGACAAAGTACTTAATCTCGGAAAACTCCACCTGAACTGTAGTTTAGGAACATCTGCTGTAGGTTGACTTTTAGTACTTATTAAACAGAATATCTGCGGCCATCCACTGTAAGCTGACTTTTTGTAATGTAATTATTGCAAACACTGCATAAGTTCCGGTGTATTCATCTTCATACTTTATATCTTGGAACAGAGGTAGAAAAATGCCTCACACTTCAACATGCAGACTAATCTGACATGCAATCAAATCTGACAAAACTGACAAGAATTTTCTATGTGAATGATTTACAATGCTGGCTACCCAAAATGCAACACCAAGAAGGAAGCATCCGATTGGCCTGAAATTCGCAGCATGCGTCGCCCGCGAGAGGACATGCAAGCGATTACCATTTCAGGGCATAGGCAAATCATGTGTGCCCGGCACGCCACCGAGAAGCACTATAAGAGGGGTGCACAGAAGGCAGGGTGTAAGTAGTGGAAGTGTGCTGTGCTGCCGGACCTGTGCGTGGGAAGCTTCCTGATGCCTCGTCGCAGAATACGGCAGTCATTCCAGCACGTTTCGGAGTTCGACAGAGGACGAATAGTGGCTTATCACGACAGCGGTTTATCGTACCGAGACATCGACGCCCGTGTGGGACGACATCCAGCCACAGTGAGGCGAGTATGGATTCGGTGGGTGCAGGAGGGACGGACAGACCGACGGGAGTGATTGCCGCAGCCGCGGCACACCACCAAACGAGAGGACTTGCATTTTGTGCAGCGGGCATTGACGGCTCGAACCACCACATCACGAACGTTAGCACAGGAATTAGGGTGTGTTACGCAACAACCTATGTCAGCACGTACCATTCAACATCGTCTGCAGGAGCGGGGACTTGTCGCACGACGGCCATTGCTCCGATTACCATTGACGTTACACCACGGGCGAGTGTGGCGGCAGTGGGCCGTTGAACGCCGCACCTGGACTATGGAATGGTACTGCATTGTCTTCTCTGACGAATCCCGCTTTTGCCTGCAAAAGCATGATGGTCGGATCCGCGTGTGGCAGCACTATGGCGAGAGACTGTATGCCGCCTGCATTATGCATCACCATACCGGTCCATCGCCTGGCATTATGGTTTGGGGCGCAATTGGATATGACACCCGCACCCCTCTGGTACGCATTGCCAGTACACTCAACAGCCACCACTACATCTCCGACGTTTTGGAGACTGTAGTCCTCCATTACCTGCAGGACCTTCCAGCGGCCACGTTTCAACAGGATAATGCGCGTCTGCACGTGGCACGCATTATGCAACAATTCTTCACGGTCCACCAGGTGTCACTGCTGCCGTGGCCTGCCTGTTCTCCCGATATGTCGCCCATCAAACACGTCTGGTCGCTGACCGGTAACCGAGTGGCCCGGCAAGCACCACCCGAGGCTACGCCTGATGAACTGTGGCAACGTGTGGAAGCAGCCTGGACCAACATACCCCCAAGCCCACATCCAAAGCCTCTTTCGTTCGATGCCGTGGCGTGTAGCGGCCATTATTGCCAGCCATGGGGGCCACACGAACTATTGATGTCTGCGTGTTCCGCAAGTCGCACGAGCCTGTAAGCTCAATCGTTTCATCTTTGTATCTGTTGTTATGTGTCCAGTAAATCTGGCTTTGCTATCTCGTGTCCTTCTTGGTGTTGCATTTTGGGTGGCCAGCAGTGTAGATACATATGTACATACACTATTATGTTCAAACACAATTATATATATATTCATCATATTCAAATAAGAAATTCTGTGGCAAATTCCAAACTGCAAATGTCATATAATTTAAATGATCAGTTCCTTTATGATGCGGCAAAAAATACTTAGTCTCGAAAAACTTCACCTAAACTGTTGTTTAAGAAATATCCGCTGTAGGTTGACTTTCAATACTTATTAATCAAAATATCTGCAATCATCTGCTGTAGGTTGATGTAAACACTGTATAAGTTGTAGTATATTAAATATTCATTTTCATATTCTATATCTTGAAACAGAAGTTATAGGTTTTGACATATTCTTAACAAAATGACGATTCACTTGAAAAATATTATTAGAATGATGATATAGAAAGTCAAATGTAGTTAAATTTGTTGAGTTCCATATATAAAAACCTCATTACCATTTCAGATGAGTAAAGTGGAGGAATGTCACTAGTCCGGGTACTTTATATTTTCAAGGACTGAATCATACAGTTCTAAGTGATGGAGTTTCATCAATATAATCTTTAAAGTATTTCAAAACATACCCTACGATGATGATACGCATCAAAATGTAACTAAAGAAAACTGAATAGTTGAAACCTAAATTTCAAGTCATAGTCCAAAGCGTTCTCAAGTAGTAGTCGATGATCTTGACAAATTGCTATGCGTTTCAGTGTAGAAACGCCATTCTCAGGCAGAAACTGTCACCATTTGAAGGACACAAGAGCCTGTGGGAAGCTGTTATATACCTACATGACCACTATACTGCTCGTCGCCTACGGCGATGAAACACAACAATTTTATGTTAACCAATATGTTCCTGTAGTTTATTAAATGTATATATTTAAACAACCAAAATCACAATGCTTACCACAACAATTCAATAACATTGTTTGAATTATAACACATTATACACGAATATTGAAATACGTACATCACAATAATTATTTTCAGTTTGAAAATAACATCTACCGGCAAACCAGCGGTGCACCAATGGGGTGACCGCTGTCTTCACTTTTCGCAGAAGTGTTTTATGCAGGATTTAGCGAAACAAGTAATACCACAGTTCTCAAATATCATTTCATACTACTGTCGTTATGTAGACGACACATTTCTTCTGCTTCAAACAACTAATTTTCAAGATATTACGAGAATTCAAGATGCTTTATCTTCAGTGTATCCAACAATTAAATTAACACTTCAGTTGGAAAATATTTGTCAATTACCCTTCTTAGATATACTAGTTACTAGACAAAAAAAGGATCTGGCATTTTGTGCCTACTGTAAACCATCATATGTTCCCGTGATCATCCCATCGAACTCACATCACCCGTGGGCACAAAAAATCGCAGCTTTTTGCTCGCTAATAAGTAGAGCTTTTTCACATTCCAGTACCAACTCATATTGAAATAGAGTTAAAATGAATATTTCAAGTGGCAAAAAAACATGGATATCAAACTTCTATAGTAAGAAAGCATATTTACCAACATAAACATCCCAATAATAACCCTAAAGTTGATGTTCAGTACTGTGGAAGTTTTCCTTATATTCCAAAAATAAGTAACTACTTAAAAAAAGAGTGTAAACTTCAAGGTAAAGGAATAGGTACATCTGTGAATACATACAGAGACTTAGTGTTAAAAAATAGAGATAAAACAAGAGTCTTTTTGATCAATTAGGTGTACAATGTATTCCCATCACCCACAATTTGAGAGTACAAGAGAAGAAGTATTATATAGGAAGTACTAAAAACCAATCACGTAAACAGTTAGGACAACATAATTAATAATTGAAAAAAAAATGTTCACGTGCCTAATGGAGTATTGTTGTAAAACAGAAGCAGTACCGGTTTTTGAAAATATAGCAATTTTATGTAAACAAAAAACTGAACGTGCCATATGCTATGCTGAGACTATAGTTATTGAACAGACTAAGGAGAATAACTGTAACAAGAATGACCCAATAGAATTGCCTTTACCATGGAAAATGTTGGTTGAAGAGGAGAGAGTGTCTAAATTCTTATAGTGTATATAATATTGTAATTCAAGGAATGTTATTGAATTGTTGTGGTAAGCATTGTGATTTTGGTTGTTTAAATATGCATTTAGTAAACTACAGGAGCATATCAATTAACATCAAATTGTTGTGTTTCATCGCCGTAGGCGGCGCACATTATAGTGGTCATGTAGGTATATAAGAGCTTCCCACAGGGCTCTTGTGTCCTTCAAGTGGTGACAGTTTCTGCCTGAAGATGGTGTCTCTACACCGAAATGCATAGCAATTTGTCAAGATCATCGACTACTACTTGAGGACACTTTGGACTATGACTTGAAGTTTAGGTTTTAACTATTCAGTTTTCTTTAGTTACATTTTGATGTGTATCATTGTCATAAGGTATGATTTGAAATACTTTAAAGATTATATTTGATGAAACTCCATCACTTAGAACTGTATGATTCAGTCCTTGAAAATATAAAGTACCCGGACTAGTGACATTCCTCCACTTTACTCATCTGAAATAGTAATGAGGTTTTTATATATGGAATTCAACAAATTTAGCTACATTTGACTTTCTATATCATCATTCTAATGATATTTTCCAAGTGAATAGTCTTGTTTTGTTAGGTATATGTCAAAAACCATAACTTCTGTTCCAAGATATAAGACATGAAAATGAATATTTAATATACTAGAACTTACACAGTGTTTGCATTATAAAATACAAAAAAGTCAACCTACAGTGGATGGCTGCAGATATTTTGGTTAATAAGTATTGAAAGTCAACCTACAGCAGATATTTCTTAAACTACAGTTTAAGTGAAGTTTTTCGAGACTAAGTATTTTTTGTCGCATCATAAAGGAACTGATCATTTAAATTATGTGACATTTGCAGTTTGGATTTTGCCACAGAATTTCTTATTTGAATATTTTGAATATATACTGTATATAATTGTGTTTGAACATAATGGTGTATGTACATATGTATCTAAATCATTCACATAGATAATTTTTGTCAGTTTTGCCAGATTTGATTGCATGTCAGATTAGTCTGCATGTTGAAGTGTGAGGCATTTTTCTACCTCTGTTCCAAGATATAAAGTATGAAGATGAATATACCGGAACTTATACAGTGTTTGCAATAATTACATTACAAAAAGTCAGCCTACAGTGGATGGTTGCAGATATTCTGTTTAATAAGTACTAAAAGTCAACCTACAGCAGATGTTCCTAAACTACAGTTCAGGTGGAGTTTTCCGAGATTAAGTACTTTGTCACATCATGGAGAACTGTTTCATGTATTTTTGTGATATTTGCACATAGGACTTGCCACAGAATTTCTTATTTGAATATGATGAATACAGATGTGTTCGAACATGTCTCTAAATCATTCGATAGATGACTTTTACAATGGCAGTAGTAACGGATAGCTCATACATTTTTAATTATGTAAAAAAAAAAATTATAAAATTAATGTCAGTAACATACATATTAGTTGTCATCCATTAGATTTAATATGTACTGCAATGTTTATAAGCATCTTTAGCTACTCAAGAGCAATGTGTAAAGAGTTTTCATACAAGCATACACACTTTTTATTAAGCTTTACTACAATATTCAACTTCAATGCCTTGTGTTGTTTGAAAAAAGGGGATTTTGAATGAACTTAGTTAATAGCAATAAAAAAATGTGTCAGGTCCACATAGTCTCTTCATGTAATTCTTACATGGCTGATTTGTGAAATATGAAATGAATTCACAAATTTTGGAATTGTTACAGGCTTCATTTTTGTTTGTTTTCTGTTTGTAAGTGTAAGTCTCTCAAATAGGTTTGTTTGATAATTTTTTTTTCATACAATAATGTTTTTTAGTGGAATTTTAACATATTTCTTTCAGAGAAGACAGATCCATCGAAACATCTTTCATTGCCAGAACAAGCAGAGCTTGACGTAAGTTATTAGATTATTTTTGTTAGCTACATGTTATACACTACTGTTATTGCTAACGAATGCTTTATTTGAGCTGTTAGAAACATATCCTGTCTCTCTTAGTTTGCCTAAATGTTGTGTCAAGGTAGCTTTAAAGGAAGTTATTGGGTTGTTGCAATTGAAATGTCCGATTTCACTGGGACACCGGAAGCAAGCATTAAAGCAGAAGCAGCATACGTGATCAGTCAAAATAGTCACCAGTGGCATCAGTACACTTCTGGCAACAGGTCTCAAGGGTGTTCATGCCAACTTTGAAAAACTCCATTTCTCAGAAGGTGATCAAGTCTTCAAACACCTGATGAACAGCTGCATCATTGTTGATGGTCCTCTTGGACAGAAAACGGTCCATGGCTTGAAAGAAGTGATGTTCCGTTGGTGGAAGGTCTGGAGAGTGATCAGGGAGTGGAAGAGTCTCATGCCTAACTGGTGAAGGTTCTACACAGTTATTTGTGTGGAAGGATGTTGTGAAGCATCAGGATACTATGTCTATTGACCAGTGCTGGCTGTTTTCTGCTCGGTTTCTCATGCATTTGTTTCAGGTTGTCACAAGGGTGTTCTGCTGTGTTCATCTGACCAGGTATCAAGAATGAATGGTAGATCACACCTGCAGATGATCACCATACAGTGGCGGGCAATTTCTTTGGGTATGAGGCTGGCTTTGGCATGTTCCTAGGAACTTCATTATCATCCAACTATTGAGCAGAATATCTACAAAACTATAGGATCTGCTTCTCATCAGTAGTCACAATGTGCTGCAGAAATTCTTCCTCTTAAGCAAAGAAGAGCACACTTTGAGGTAATGTGCCTTATGTTCAGGGGCATGCCGAGGGCACTTGCCGCCCGGGTGCCAGCCCAGTTTTGCTGTACCTCTAAAAGTGAAAAAATTTCAAATTTTTATTCTTCATTTTAAAAAGTGTAAGAAGCAAATACCTTCAAGAACATCATTTCCTGTTACCCTTAAATTAACAGTTTCTATAAAATACAAATGCCTCATAAATATCTCGAAAAAAAAAAAAAAAAAAAATTCTTCGAATTCCTGGTTTCATAAACGCGACCGTAAAATCTTCCATTCTGTCGATTTATGGATGTCTGCTTTGTGAGTAAAAACTTCAGATCAAGTCGGATGTGATATATATCACAGCTGCCTCTACTGAAATGGATAGAGAAGAATTGTGACATACCTTGGCGTACTCAGCGGGGAGTTGACCCAGGAGCCCGGGCCCTCCCTATAAGGTATAACATGGTCCTTTGTTATTGGCTGCTTATTTTTAAATATATTTGTATAGTGTATACATTTGTACATGGTTTTAAATATATATTTTACGAATCACTGAAAACGCCCTTTAATATGGGTTGAGAAATTTTTATCACTTCTCAATATTTTGGGAGATGTTTTCTCCCGCATAAGTAGAACTGGCCACACAGAGAATTGGACAAAGAACTGGTCACACAGAGAACTAGACACATTGCAATTTCAGTGTCATAAAATTGTTCTGCATACACAAATATCGTGTGGCCAGATTTCCCTCTACTTGAACAACTATTGTTCACAAAATATTTTTTTATTATTATTTCATTTTCAATAGAAATTTAGACATTTCCTTGATTTTCGGGCCAAAGACAAAGCGGAATCCAGGGGGTTTGACAAGGGCCATGGTTATTCCGACTGTCCACAGTCGACACGTTACAGATAGTGCAATTGGCTCAATCCCAAATATAGCGGTTTTGTATAAAGCTTCCTAAATCTCCCATATGTGTTGGTTCACTCCCAGTGTGGTGAACTGTTGCACCATGGGAATGAAAGCATGATAATTGAATTACACATACAATGATTTTTCTTTTTTTTTTTTAAATAAACGCACCACGAAGTATTGCGATTTTTTACAGAAAAACCTTTTTCAAACTTCTTCCACGTTTTTGATATTTGATTCAATGCATTTATCGTAAAATTTAACTGGGACTCTCTGCCACCACCCGGGTGCAGTGCACCCATTGAACCCCCGCTTGGTGCGTCCCTGCTTATGTTCCTTGGCTTGTGCATTTAGCACCCACTGATCAAGTTTCTTCATGTTACCTATGGCTACTAGGTGCAGAGACACTGCTGAATAGTAGGCGTTCACTACTACTACTACTATCACTAAATCACTAAGCTGTTCTCTGAGATTCAGAGGTTAGCTCCAAAAAGAAATACAAACTTCCAGATATTTTTACTTATTGTTGTCGTATCAAACTTCGCCATTTACAGCGATCTTGACATACAACTCGTGCTTCACTGATATCCATTACACGCCGTACACAAGATCTTTTATACTTCATACTCATAATCTTTTTCTCATGCAGACACTCCTGAATCTGATCCACCCATGTCTTCCTTGGCCTTCCTCTGCCTTTCCTTCCTGCCACTTGGGCTGAAAATATTTTCTTAGTAAGCATTTCATCACTCATTCTTTCAACATGGCCAAACCACTGAAGCATATTGGTCTCCACCTTGCTAACAACATTTTGCTTTACATCACACACTTGCAATACATCTTCATTCCTCACACAATCAGATCATGTCTTGCCACAAACCCCACATAAGTAATGCATTTCTCCAGCACACAAACGACTCCTATGCTTCTTCTGCAGTACCCAGGTTTCACTGCCATACATAAGAGTAGGAACAATTACTGTTTCATACTCAGCCATGTGGGACTCTCTAGAGAACCCATCATTCCTGTGAAAACCTCCCAGAGCAGCTATGACTTTCAAAGAAGAATTCACTCGCCTACTGATTTCACCATCCAACTTGTTCTCTCTGTCAAACATGCTTCCTAAATACACAAACTCACTCACCTGGTCAATCACAGTGCCATTTATACTTACATTACATTCAGTGCTACCCATTCCTCTCTCAAACACCATGACTTTGGTTTTTCCCTTATTTATACTCAGTTTGAATTTCATGCAAACTTCGTGCATCCGAGTCAACATACTCTGCAACTCACTTTTGCTCTCTGCCAACAGGACAGTGTCATCAGCATACAGCAATCTGCACACATGGAAATCACCAAGACATATACCACTATTATCTATTTTGGCCTCACGCATGCATGCGTCCATAAATATATTAAACAGCCATGGTGACATTACACAACCTTGTCTAATTCCTGCACCAATGGAAAACCATTTTGATAAAACACCATTCACTCGTACACAAGCTCTAATACCAGCATACATGGCTTTTACACTATTAAGTAGATTCCCAGTAACACCATATTCATTCAATACCTTCCACAAAAGTGTCCTATTCGCTCGGTCGTAAGCTTTCTCTAAATCTATGAAGGCAGTAAAAACTTTCTTCCCAACAGCCAGATACTTTTCAATCATCGTGCGTAATGCAAAAATCTGGTTAGTGCAGCCTTTACCAGGCATAAAACCACTCTGAACATCCCACACTTTCTCTGATGTAAGACCCCGTACTTTTTCAATAACAACCTTACCAAACACTTTCCCTGGCACACTCAGTAGGCTAATACCACGATAGTTCTTGCATTCAGTCTGATAACCTTTTCCCTTATACAAAGGAACAATAATAGCATCCTTCCAATCCCGAGGGACCATTCCTAACTCCCAGCACAACTGGCAAATTTCAGTTAGCCAGTCGATTATAGAGTCACCACCATACTTCAACATCTCTGCAGTTATGCCATCAACTCCCGGAGCCTTACCATTCTGAAGAGATTTTAGAGCTTTACACACTTCTTCTCTTGAGAATCCCTCCTGTGCTTTCATCCCTCATTGTGACATCATCTGCATCTGTCTCAGAATCATTTTTGCTCTCCTGATCTAATAACTCACAGAAGTATTCACCCCATCTTTCACTTAACTCATTGGGCTCCCATATCATTTCCCCGATCTCATTCTACACACAACTTACAACTTTGTTTCCCCTATTTTTCCTGAGTCTCATGTACTTCCAGAAGGACTTTCTATCTTTCCAAAAAGCCAGTTCATGCCTTTCCACTTTCACTTTCCTATCTTTTGCCTTACTGTGGCGAACCAGCTTAGCAGCTTCACGCTTCTTACAGCGATATTCATCCACAGAGACTCTACCTTGCAACATCCCCAAATAGGCTTCCTTCTTTTTCTTTACAGCCTCATCAATCTCACTATTCCACCAAGCATCACCTCTATTGTTACCCACTATTGTGGTGCCACAGACCTCTTTAGCAGCAGTGACAACACAGTTCTTAAAACATTCCTACTTCTTTTCTACATCCCTCTCACAAGATTTCAGATCCTTCAGTCGTTCTCTGAGTAAGTCAGAGTACCGCTGATGATCTTCAAGGAGCCTATCAACTTTTATTCTTTCTATCCTGGGTCCCTTCCTATTCCTTTTCCTCCAACCAACATTAAGTTTCACTCGTGACACTACCAAGTAATGATCAGAACCAACATCCGCACCTCTCATCACACGGGTGTCGACAACTAAGTGTTTCAAACGCTGATCGTAAACAACAAAATCTATCACACTCTTTTGACCAAGAGTACGATTTTCCCAAGTATATGTGTGTATATACTTGTGGTTGAAAAATGTATTAGATACACACAAACCATTCTCAATGCAGAGTTCAATTAATCTTTCACCATTATCATTCACACAAGGATCATTAAACTTACCCAGAACATTGTCAGAAATTTCATTCTGCACACCTACCTACTCTAGCATTGAAATCCCCTGCTATTATAACTTTTTCTTTAGCACCAAACTGGCTCAAAACAGCTTTTAGCTCATTCCAGAAATCTTCTTTCTTATCAGAAGGTTCCGAGTCACAAGGAGCATACACTACAACAATTACAATTCTCTGAAGTTTCACTTTCAAACGAATCCAGAGAATTCTCTCACTTATGCAACTATAATGAATCAAGTTGTTCTTCATCTTTTCACTTAAAATCACACCTACACCAGCCTGTCCTCTCATATTATCCAATACTCCAGACCACACACTCACCGTGCCATTCACTTCTTCTACCCCAATTTCCTTCTTTTTGGTTTCACTTACACACAGCACATCCAGTCTATACTTATTTATCTCCTCAATCACCTCACTCATCTTGCCATTTATACCTCTAGTATTCCATACACCAATCTTACATTCACTCAGCCGAGATCTCTTTCTCATACGCCGTTTAGAAAGTCCAGGTCGATTCCGTGGTGGACCGTCCTTCTCAAGTGTGGTAGGTCCACCATATCCCACACTTGAGTCATTCTTATTATTTTTTTTGTCTTTTTAATCAGGTAAGTACATCAGTGTGGGGGATTAGCCCACAGCTGAGGGTTCCAGTTGGTCATTCAACCTAAAGATTCTGGAACAAAACCCAGTGAGTTGGGGTCTTTTCGCTAATGTCACACAGAACTAGCTTGCACCTCTCCAAGATTCACAGAGGCCTAGTTGCTGAAGGATTGACATAGCGGGGTTGTGTCCATGAGGTTCAGTTAGGAGACTTATCGCTCGACTGGAATTTTGCAAACCAATGACGTGTGGTCCCTCACTCTACTCACTAGCTGTTCCCTCACCAAATGCTGTATTTGCATTCCTTGCTGCCTTGGACGTGGAACATCTCAATTTAAACTCATAAAGAGTTGATATTTCCGACATAGTGTGATTTTCAATCCTGTCTCTTTCAGCCACATCTTTTTTTTTCCAGCTTGTCTTTTAAGAAAATGTATACTTATAGTATTTTATCCATCTTTTTGTAGATATATCTTCACATCTGTAAATGGGATTCAAGGAATCCTGTTGACATCAAATACCACTTGCCATAAGGATGATGATTCATTGAATTTAAAAATTTTACAATATACACTTTCTCTTTAATTTGGGGCATTTTTAAAAGCCAGTGTTTGGTCTAGTAGGTCCCTGTAATGAGTCGAGTTTCATCCAAATTGCAGATGCCTTCTAATGAACATTTTCTGAGTAAACCCAGAAATACAGTTTCTGTGTATTCATTAACTCAGGATTCATCGGCATCTTGTTTTTTGCCACAAAGCCACTCAGTTATGTTGTTTCTGTCTTTCCAACTGCTTAGCCAACTGTCAGTCCAACTGTCAACTGTCAGCTGGTTTAAAATCGTCTTTGAATATTTTTTCTATGAAACTAGCAGCTGTTTTCACCAGAATCACTTTATTGATTGGTGCTTGTCATCTAGCTTGTAGGAGCCATTGTAAAATGCATTCTGAAGACTTTCACTTTTCATTATCATTTGTGTTTTTGACTGACATTTGCATTTTCAGTGTCACTGAATTCTATATCTTTTCTTTATTTCAAAATCTTACACATTATAAGTTGAGATATTCCCAGGTTCACTGTAGCATCTCCTTGAGTACACTTTCCCGTACCATCATGCTGCCTCTTCATCTTTCCATTAATGTAATTTTTTTTTTTGTATCCATACTTGTGCAATAATTCATATGGCATTTTCATAGGGTGAAGCAAAATTAAAAAGAAAGTTTTCAAGTTAAATAATGAGCAATTTCTTAAAAGCATTGCTAATTCACTAATGCTTTCAAAGTGATCATCAGCAACTCCAGTGTATGTGTGTAACAAATGTTATTTATATACAGTCGAATCTGGTTAAACTGCCATATTTTGTTCATTGTGCTAAACCAGTAGTAAGCAAGGGTATCGGTTCAAAGTGGGTTCATATAGAAAAAAGGGTAAAATGCTGTTGATCTGCTACGGAGTATGGGAAACATTGAATTTACTACAGAAGTCGAAAATCAAATTGAAATAATGTTATTTAACATTGATGTAAAGTTTATTTTCAAGTTTTCAAGATTCTTACATTCATGGAACATTTATGGATTGTTTATTGGATGTTTTTAATATCAGGAGATATTTTTTCAACTATTTTCGATATTTTTTTTTGGACATTTTCTTGTCATCTGCTGGTTGAAAGGAGTGTGCTAGCAGGAATGAAAATATTACATAATTTTTGGAATCTCGAATTTTTCTAATCAAGCTGCCATTTCTCCTCCTGGTGATGTTCTTATTTTTAATATTTTTCTGATATGTTCCTTATTTTTTATATCTTTGGTAATAGTGAAAAAGAGTGATTTTTTATTTTTTAAGAATTTTTCCTAATGAAATGCATGTTTTTCTATTTCAAACAGTATCTTTTTCAAAACCAATCGGTAGAGCAGGCATTTTTGCCTCTCTTCCTCGTTTTTAAAGCAAAATTGAATTTTGAAATGGGTACTTAATCTATCTTAATGTGAGTCATTTTTATGGCCTGTAAAATTGTTTTCATGGCAGAATGAACAATTTAGTAACAAATTTTTATATTTTATTTAGCTTGAAACATGTTTTCCCATTCCTTTTAGTCACTTCTTCCTGTATCAAGGGGCGGCAGAGCCTTCACACCATATGGAGAAAACAACTTTACAGAGAACGAAAGATGGCGACAGAGAGAATTGAAGTTCCAATTTTGAACTTTAAGTTCTTTGGAAACAAATTGAAACATGTTGCTTTTTTTGTATGGTGAAAAGTGGCTAAGCAATGGGAAAGCATGCATTTTCAGAGAAATGAAACTTAAAAAAGTGATAATGCTGTTTTGTTGGTAAAGTCAAATATAGAAGGATGTTTTTCACAAAAATACAGAAATATTTTTTTGAGAAAAGTAAAACATGCAACTACTGTGGCTCTCAAAAAAAAAAAAATCATAAAGAAAATCAGTGTTCATAAATAATAAAAAAATCATTGTTTAAAAATATATTAAGAAAATTAGCATTTATAATATAGGTAATTCAAAAAAATTGTTTATAATAATTAAAAAAATTGAAGAGATGGGCCATTTTACCCTCATAAACCTGCTCCTGAAGTAATGCCCAAACTTCTGGAAGTTTCCAGGATTGCCCTTCATGGTCTCCATACAATGTTGCGAACACTGACATGACAGTATAAGAAATAAATAAAACATACATACATTCATATGTATCAGATCTGTTAATCTGAGAACTTAGGGATTGAAAACACAGTGATTAAGTAAACTTCATGATGAAAATTCTTAAAACAGCATGATTTTTAACATTTCCCTATAACATCGATACTTTGTTTATCAGCAGAGTAGCAAAATGTAGACGTACATGCATACACCGTACGCTGATAGTTTCCAAATTATTAGCAGATTTTGCAGATAGTTTTTGCTTGTAGATTAAAAAAAAAAAAAGGTTATTTAAAGCAATTAAAACACTTACTCAAGGATTTACTCAAATTGGTATACTTAATTCTATTTTAACTTGAATTTTCAATTATTTTTCACATCTTCTGAGTTCGTTTGTTTTTACAGTCATTTCTGGCCTAGATTTTATAAAAGCCTGTTCTGAATGTATAGGAACTGTATCAAAAGCTTCGTTTACACAGAAAGAATTTAAATTTTATTGCCAAGTTCCTTTTGTAGTTGCCAGTTATTAAATTAATATATTTTCCTTATGTACTTTGTAAATTTACTATTTTTAATCAAATTGTTGAAAATGTTATTTATAATGTTTGAAGTTTATTAATGGAACTGTTTTTCTGGATATTATTTTTTTCTTTAGTCTCTTGTTTTTATGAGGTTCATGGTCCAATATTTTACTATAAAGGTCCATTTTACACTCATTGCTGTGCTTTCAATTGTAATGTATTTATTTTGTCCTAATTGGAATCTGTAATGTTCCAATAATCATTTATTGTTTTATTAATTTTTCTTTAAATTATCTTATTGTATTGTTATTCATGATTCGCGGGTTTGCAGCAAGTTTTCTGTTTCAGTGGTTGTGTACGCAGATACATTTTGTTTTTATACAACTCTGTTTATCAGTACCGTCAACATTTACACAGTAAGCTATTATTATGCTGTTTTTCATCTTTTTGTGCAACCTTTCTGATTTTTGCTCGAAATCAAGTTATCAGGTATCATTCTATAAAACAAACCAGATTCATACATGGTATACACATTTTTTTTTAATTCATAGCCAAATAAATATCATTTCTAACATTTTTTTCTTACCTCATCCACTGAACTTTCAGAGGTGTCAGCTGTTTCATCGTACCCTATTCTCAATTGCAATCTGTGCTGGTTTTTGAATCTTTTAATCCAACCATTATTGTAACTGAATTGTTAAATTTAATATACTCTTTTTCAAACTGTCTCACTTTTTCAATAATTACTTCATTGGTAATAACTAATAACTCCATGCTTGGCATTTACTTGGCCATGCATAGAAGAAGAGCTTTCTTTAAATTTTGTGCTAGTGACTTTTTAATTTTTAAACTAAGTGCAGTTCTTTAGATCCCATCCATTTATGGTTATTCATCACTTGATATGTATCCTACTGTTCTTCTGCTAATAGACTTGTCAAAAAGGTTGGCAAAGTGATTTGCTAATGCTTGGTGGCTAGATCCAGGATTATAATCTTGGAATTTGCATATCAAAATTTTTTCATGTGCATCCTACAATGTTTTACTCATATTCGGATGCTTTTAAATAAACAAAAACTGATTAATGGGAAAAGCCCACTTGACAAGAAGTCCCTGTAAGAAACTGTGACTAGTGAAGGCATTGGATAACTAGAGGTTTTAGTATCCTCCAAAATGTGATCCTAGTTATATTTTATTTTACCGTCTTTACACGATGAAGATTTTGAATCTAAATATTCAAATCCGAAAAAAGATCTTAAAACCACCTGCAACTAGATAAATATCTTTATTTGATCATTCACACACTACTAGATCTTTCCAGACGTCAAGCGTTTCATCTTCAGGTATTAGCTGATCAACAAAAATTTAAAACATTATGTTTATATTAGAGCAAATGTGAATCGTGAGACAGGAAATGTCATTTTCTGAGAGTTTATGTTTGCTATGGAAATGTTCGATGTAGCAGTTAAGCTATTGTCATTATGTCAAATCATAAAGAGAACCCTGTGAGCAGGGAATCAGTCCCTACCTTTCCATTTAGTAAACTTTGATATTTAACTGCTGGTCATGCTCACAAACCAGTCGTCTCACTTCTGTCAGGGCAGTAAATCACAGAAGAGTCTGCCCTTGATTTTCCACAGCTGACCACACTTTGCTAACAGCATTATTCTTTTTTCAGGGGAGTGGGCACGACAGTGGCTGTTATCTCACTCATTCTGCAAAACTCTTTTAAAGAGGACCCATCTAACAGGCTTTTGGAGCACATTTATTTTGAAAATATAAGGTAGTGTTTTTTGCAAGTGAGTAAATATTTGAGGCAGTTCAACAAAGTTTTCTCCAATGAGAACCATCAAAATGTTGCTAGAATATATTGGCAGATGGTGGTCAGCGAGGTCATAGTTTAAAGGGGGAAATTTCCATTTAGTAGAATAGGATAAGATTTGTAACCTATGAGCAATAGGTGGAAGGTGGGGGTGATGGTTTAAAAAGAGTTGGTTTATCAAGGTTTGGCTATACATCAGAGCTGAGTTTGGGCTCAAATTTAAGAGCCTGAGCCCAAATGTTATATTGCAAAATAGAGCCCGGGCCCGAACGAGCCCGGAAACTATGATTAACCTGTTTAGACATTAAAAAAAGTCTTCTCTTCCAGACTTTCACTCTTTGTTACCCGTGCAATTAACCGATGTCTTTCTCAACTGTGGGTTGGGGAAGGAATGTCTACCTATTTCTATAGTTTCTTTGACCATTCATTTCTTCCTGAAATGTTTCAAGGGAAGGGAGGTGGGGGGGGGGAGGTATCAGGAAAAATCGGGAGGCGCAACAATCTACGTCGTATGTTGCTCAATAGAATTAGCAGGGAGCTGCCCCTTTGATGTAGGGAGCAAAATTTCGTCAGCTTGCTATCTACTGTCTATAAGTTCTTAAAGAAACTTTTCCTTCGCAGAAATCCTATAATTCATGGCCTATGGTATTTTGTTACCCAAGCTCAGAATGAATAGCCCTGCCGAATTCCTACTCACCATCTAGACCCAGTTGTCAAAAAATTCTCTTTAACAACTAGAAAGTGTAAAAAGTCTCGTGTGATAAATCATATAAAATCACATTAAAAGAAACAGGAAGAAAATTCTCTTCCTCTCTCAGAGCCCGAGCTCCAGTAAGTATTATGCAGCCCGAGCCCGGTTCGGGCCCAGGCTCTACTTCGGGCTCAGCCCATCTCAGCACTGCTATACATTCCACAGACATGAATTTGTATAGAATGAAGAATGAGCGCTTTGCCTGATGCCTCCTTTTTTTCTGAAAGAAATGAGAAGGCTGTGAGAAGTCACAAATGAGGAGGGCTTTTGACATTTTGAGTAACTGGAATGACTCTCACTTTCAAGGTCAGTTCAAAGCTGGACGGACAAACTCTACATCACGAACTGGGTTGTTCATTACTCAGATGTGCCAACTCTCCGGATTTAGGCGAGAGACTCCAGATTTTCAGCCCTTCCTCCCGCCCTCTGAATGAATGTTAAATTCTCCTAATTTTCACCGAGATTTAGCCGTTAAGATGGTTGAAATTCCATCAACCACCAAGATTTCGAACCTCCTGTGAAATCTTTTTCTTTCTGTGTTGATGCAAGGCAGCATTACAGTCATCAGTTTCGTACTTTTCCTCTCCTCCTGTGTGCAAAGAAAAAACTACCCAGGTGGTGCAGTTATCTAAGCACTGGCTTCTGAGCAATCATCTGAGAAGGGTCAGAAAAAATTTGCTTTAAAATTTTTTCTCCCAGTCTGATTGTCATACGACGCCTTCAACAAAGAGCTCACCCGCTCTGGCACTAGAATGCCAGGGTGGGTCAGTAATTGATTGATAGATAGGAGCTGCCCTGCCTTCTTGCAATTCAGTCTTTCAACCCCCTCTCTTCAACAGAGCCATGCACATTTTAAGTGATGATAAACAGTTTAGTTGCGATTAATCACTTAACGACGAAAGGGAGTAGTTACAATTGGCCTCGGCTTGTAACAAAAGGTGATGTTAGTATGATGCTTTTTGTCATCTTTGCCTTCGGGCACAACCTAAAGAAGAAACAAAAAACAGTTGGCTGCTATTTTATTTGTAAAGAACAACAACATACGGGCCATTTTACGTTTGCATTGTCTTGTGAAATCAACATACCTGAAAACGAATTTCAGTAGGGGGAAGGGGTGTTGATTTTTGCACTGTTTTTTTTTTCTCCAAAACTTTTAGTGGACCAATAATACTACTTCTAGAAAATTGTTCCTACTACTGAAAAACGTCGATAAAAAAAGTGGAAGCATATCCGGCGCATAACTAGAAGACCTTGGTTTCAATTCCCCGGTGGTAGCCAATGAGAATTTTTCCGTGACTCACTTATAAGCGTGGAAAGGGTGATGTGATGACCTCTGTTTAATGTTCCTGGTCCACGTCAGATGTCTGTATTTATTATTTATTCGCCTTCTAATTATTTTTTCAGTTGCTACTTACCATCTTTGGTTAATCCCCAGCATTGTGCAGGGCTCCGAGAAGCAACCTGCCAAATTGGCTTGGCAGTTAGTGTATGTGAGTCTGGGGGAATTCGAGGCCGCTGTGGCGCAGTGGAAGCATATCCGGTGCGTAACTGAAAGACTTTGGGTTCAATTCCTGGTGGCGGCCAATGAGAATTTTTCCGTGACTCGCTTATAAACGTGGAAAGAGCGATGACCTCTGTTTAGCGCTCTTGGGATTTTATGAACTGTAAAAATCTCCCGATTTTCATATTTTGAAGGTTGGCATGTCTGATTACTCTTTAGTAGGCCTCGTCCCTCTGAAATGGCATGCTTTGCTTATCTAAGGAACATGGTTTATTTAGGGGGGGGGATGTAATGCTTGCCTGGAGAATGCTGTTAATTTGGGGTGGAGAATTTGTTGGCTGGTACTGAAAAACTAACTGAAAGTAAATGTAAGAAAGTGAAGAATGATAAGTTTCTTGATAGCATTAACAGAAATGCCTGATCACAATATTAACACATTTAACACATACTAGGATACGTTTGGTTTTGATCATCCATGCCTGATAATATTGAGTGGCTCATAACTTTATCCGCTGTCATAATAAGTGGTGGCCACTGTATAAAGAATTATTATCTTTACTATTTGTCATAAGCAGATTTTTTTTATTTACTGGACATCAACATCTACAAGAATTTTCATTCAGTAACATACATGTTTACTAGCATCTACTACATCTCCTCCACTACTACATGTTGGATTATGGATTATACCAGTTTTGTGTGTGTGTGTGTGTGTGTGTGTGTGTGTGTGTGTGTGTGTGTGTGTGTGTGTGTGTGTGTGTGTGTGTGTGTGTGTGTGTTTGCATTTTCAGTATCTACAAGTACTTAGTAATTCCGTGCTTTTTTATTTGAATTGCTTTATAATGTCAATAATCTCTCTGCCTGATTTTTTCTGAAAATTTTATCATTTTCATATCTCTTAGGGCTGCTTGCCAATATCTACATAAATACTGAACTATACTCAGGTATAGTTTCAGTGTCTCCAGGTGCATTTTATGAGTGCATGTGAGACGTTTAATATTAAAGTGGAATCTTTTTGTTTTATTTTTTATGGGAGCTTGATGCAGATCATCACAAAATATGAGGGATGCGTGAAATGTACCAGCACCGCTGCTGTCAGGTGTTTAAAATGGCTAATAATATGTGTGTAATATTGCTGGGCAGTCATGCCTCTTATGCATAATATTGTTAGGCAGGCCTGAAAAAAAAAATCTGGCAAGGAACTTTGGATATCCTGATTATCTAGTCAAGAAAATAATTAAGAAAACCCTGAAAACGTATGCAACTACTCTAATTTCCGGGACTTCTACCACAAGATATATTGGTTCAGTGGACTTTCATCCAACACTAACCCCAATTCTTAGGAACGTTGTAGAAGACTTCAATTGGGAATTGGGATCCAAACCCAGAATATTTTTTCTCTTGTACATTCAGGCCGTGACAAAGTCAATAATTAGAAACAACATGGTGTTTATAAAGTACCTGTGAGAACCCTGGACCCGTCGTTGCCTCTTTGCTACATAGGCTCCACCCGGAGGAACCTAGGGTTACGTTTGAAAGAACATAAAAATGATTTTAAACAGGGAACTTGTCCTTGGCTCTAGCAAGAACTGTAAGCATGTTTAACTATGTTCTACAATGGGACGAGGCAATAATTTTCTTTTCAGCCTCTACTCAGGCTGACTTGTTATTCTTGGAGAGCCTGGACATTTACCATTTGTGCGACTCCTGTTGTAATGACAGCTCCCCTCGTCAAATTTCAGGATCGTAGCAACATCTCTTTCACCCAGGCACATAACTGGGAGCTAGAGACTTTTAACTGTGACCATAATATTAAGACTGATATGTAAATTTCTTTTGATTCTGGACTCTTACCTATGTTATTTATACAGGGTGTCCGAGAATTATTGGACACATTACAAAATTATATAAAATGAAACATTAAACAGATAGATAGAAACTGACTGTACTAACTTACGATGTAACTACACAAGTTAATAAATTTCGATGTGAGATCCCTTGGTTGCTCGTAGTACGTCCAAGCCATACTCGATTTCAGGCCATTTATTGGCAAGCATCTGAGGAGGTATGGGATTAATAGCAGCTGTGATACACTGCTTCAGTTCCTGCAAATCAGTACAAGGTGTCTGATAGACACGATCCTTCACAACCCCACATGAAATAATCCAATGGAGTTAGATCTGAAGAGCGAGTAGACCACGGAATGGGACCGCCACGCTCAATCCATCTGTTGGGGAAATGCTCATTTAGGCACTTATGTACACACGTTGACCAATGTGGAGGTGTGCCATCTTGTTGGAAAACAACGTCATTTCTTTTGATCTGGGGTATAGTGAAATTTTCTAGCATATCAAGGTAAATGTCACCATTTATGGTTTTTTCGCTGAAGAAGAAAGGGCCAATCACTTCTCTTTTTGATAGGGCGTGCCGCACATTAACTTTTGGAGAATCACATTCCAGTTCAATAGCAGCATGAGGCGGTTCACTGCCCCATATCCTACAGTTGTGACGATTCACAATACCTGATACATGAAATGTGGATTCATCACTAAAAATGACAGTAGTGAGAAAGTTTTCGTCATTTTCCACTCGATTCAGCATATCCACAGCGAAATCGTATCGCAGAGTGTGATCATTTACATGCATCTTTTGCACTATTTGAATTTTATAAGCATGAAACTTTAATTTCTTGTGCAAGATATCGTGAACTGTCTATTTCGGAACGCACAGTTCTCTGCTTGCTTTACAAACGGATTTCCTGGTGCTTCGTCGTAAACTTTAATTAACTTGGTCAACTGTCTCACTGCTGATGCTAGGCCTACCGGCTCCTCCACGATGTTCCACATTGCCAGTTTCTTTAAACTATTTCATTCACCACTTAATTGAATTCGTTGACGGAGATAGAATTCCATACTCTAAACGATACCATCTTTAAACTTTAACGTCAGACTTTAATTCTGCAAGCCATAGCACACACATCGCCTTCTGCTGTATGGATGACGTGACTACTGATTGCGCATTCCTCATACATTCCTATCAGGCCACACCTAGCGCCATCTATCAGATTCTGGGAATAACAATTCTGCAAAACAAAAAAATAGAAACCGTGTTAGTAATATGTGACATAGAAAAACAGACAATGCTCATAGTTATTTTTGTACATAATTTTGTAATGTGTCCAATAATTTTCAGACACCCTGCATATTCTTGGATGTACGGTCTAATTTTACCATCTGAAGATGGGCGTATAGTAATACCCAAAAGGCCTAATGTGTGTCAATGCTTTTAATAAAATGTTTTAACCAATGTGTTTTAACTTATTTTATTGTGCAACTAGACGGAAGTCATTAATTCTAATATTTGCAGCACAAATCTTTATATAGAGTAGTGTTTAACATTGAGTTCCCACCACCTTGTTGAAGAACAAAAATATTACAGATACATTATCACTGACCATCGTGAATGTTGGCCATGTGAAAAGCAGTACAGTCTTATGTCATATCATCAGCATCACAAAATCTGGACTTGATCATATGATCTTGAACCAAAATGTAAGTGAATTGCAGCATCTAAACTCTTCATGTGTGAAGAAACTGCTCAGAATTCAACTTCTGCAGCAAAGTGCTGCTAATCACAGCTTACAGTATGAGTGATATACAAAATACAGGGTGTCCCATAAAGGTGTAACCCATTTCAAATAATAACAGTTTTGATGTAAATAGTCTCAATACACAACTTGTGTTAATTGACGGAACAGATCATGTGAAGTTTTATAAATATTTGACATGAGCACCATTTGTCATCCGAACAATGTGTGATCCTTCTCTTTAGGTCAGCGATGTCTGCAACAGGGGTGCTATAAACTTCACCTTTGATGAATCCCCATAAAAAAAAAAAAAAGTCACGGGGTGTTAAGTCCAACGAATGTGGGGGCCATGCAATGGGACCGCCATGCACAATTCATCAATGGAGAAATTCGGTATCTACAGACCACCTCACAATCAAAGCCCAATGAGGTGGCACCCCATCTTGTTGGAAAATGACTGGAGTTACAAGTTTATCCAACATCCAACTGGAGATATACAAACTGCTCAATCATGTCCAGGTAATTACCAGTTCTCATGGTCGCTTCCTGAAAGAAAAAAGGTCCAAAAAAACATGGGCCGCCCCGGTGGCGCAGTGGTCTAAGGCGCTGGCCTCTGATCATTCGTCCGTAAGGGGTCCGGGTTCGAATCCCGGTCAGGCATGGATGTTGTGTTTGTCTTACGGCACTGGCTCCCTCCCTTCCCTGGAACCAGTGACCCTAAATTAGGGACGGGCGACTGCTTATAGCCCATTGAGTTGCTCACGGTAGTCGTTAAACCTCCAATCAAAAAAAAAAAAAAAAAAAAACATGGTCAACCATTATGCCACACCAAACATTAACTTTGGGGCTAGCATGTTAAAGTTCCATTGTGCAGTACGGGTGTTCAGTTCCCCAAATTTTCACATTCTGTTTATTAACCTTTCTGGAAATATGGAACGTGCACTCATCCGAGAAACAGGTTTGTCTCAGGAAAGATTCAGCACTTCTCCAACATCTCTTCATCAAACTGTTTGCATTTCACATGATCATCTGGAGTTATGTGATGGATTATCTTCAGTTTATACAAGTGCATTTCCAATCTCTGATGTATTGCTCCGTGCACTGATGACTTGGGGATGGCCAGCTGTCCTGCTGCTTGTCTGATTGATGAATTTGGAGGGCTATGAGTGAATGTCCGTCTCACAATGTCCTCCCTTTCTGAAACCAGCGATGGTCGTCCAGGACTTTTCTTTGTAAGTATGCTACCAGTTTCCTTGAATGACTTGTACCACTTTCTGATGCTGTTACGTGTGGGCGGTTTGCTCCCATATTTTGTTCTGAAATTCCACTGAACCCGCATTTTCGATTGGGTTTCAATAAACCAATCCATAGTCTGTGCTTTCATTGCTGGATCCATTGGGTACACTTCTAGAAAACTTGGAGGTATTCGTTACCACCTGCAACAAGCAGAATGCTGATATTAGTTTTGTATCAAAAGTTATCATCATTTGAAATTGGCTACACCTTTTTGGGACACCCTGTATGTTATCACTGTCTTTTTTTATTCATTTCCTGTAAATGTCATTTTAATGTATTGTCACATAGGTAAATCCTTATATTTTAACTCAGGTCTTGTCACAATTCCAGTAATTTGTAATCATTCTTCTCTAATGTCATGTAAGGTGCACTTCATCATGGAGATGGTATTCATGTCTTGGATCCCTTTCTTTTTATTTGGAGATTATCTTCTTTCTAATGTGAACATTTTAAATGAAAAAATGGCTAGGCTTAGCTGCATTTGTTTTGCCTAGGAGAATTTTATTTTGTTTAAAACATTAGTGACCAAGTAATGCAAAAATGCAATGCACTTCACTGTATTTTGGCTATTGGGGATATAGAGTTATACTCTACATTATAGGGAAGCAGATATTACATCACATAAATGAGGTGTTTGCCATAAAAATGAGGTATTTGCCATGACTATGTGTACAATACATAGTGTTTTGTGATCATGAAGCATCAATGACTGCAGTTCACTGTTAACTAAAGCTTGCCATCAAATTTAGAAGCCACCTGTATAACGGCGGAATAGGAAAAGAAACAGAGAAACAAACGTTCACTCCATTAAAGCCTTGGTGGCCAACCAGAGCATTAGTAAGTGTCTCTGTTTAGTTTCTTTATCATTAATTTGACATAGTGTGCTACTGTTTTTGTCGTTTGGTCATTACTGAATTAACATGGGATACAGGCACACTCTGGCAACTCTGTATCTCATTTTTTTATGGTGCAAGAACAATTCGATTAATTACACAAATAATTTCATAAGAATATGAACATAACTCACCTTCTTCTTGATCTATTCAATTTTCCACATTTTTTTGCTCGTTACATCCTCCCACTGTCTGTTTGTTTTTATGTCATGGGGGAGGGACAGGCTTTCATGCATTAAGTAGTAAATACATACTTGATCAATTTATATTATATTTTTTATTTCTATGTTTTTATTAATTTTGTCAGCGATTTTTTAACAAAGGACTAATTGTTAGCTTTTTTAGTGTAACCACTTTTTAGCAAACTTCTATTTTAATCAATTATTCCTAAATACTTACTTGTTACCTTTATTACTGCATAGTAATAAGTCTTGTTTTTCTTTTTTGTTTTTGTTGTTAAATCATTTTATTTGATTATGTGATTAATGGCTTCAATAAGTTTATGTCTAGTATCAAATGGTGGTGACAAGCCACATTATAACTAAAGTGCACTGCATTTTGATAATTTTTCTAGTAATATAGTCCTCTGTTAGACAATGAAAGGATTGCTGCTTTGTTTCGGTTAGTGTTGTTTTTGATAAAGAAATGTAGGAGAGGCTATGCTACCTGCAACCTATTGAAAATCTGGCATATGACCTGCTTCAAATTTTCTTTTCTAACCAATAGTTTTTCCATTTATTTCTGCATATAGACTACACAAACATGCACAATGATAATTGAAGGTGCACCTCCAGCGATTCCGATGAAGACTAAAGAAGCATTTGAGGTTCCCGAGGAATTCAGGCATAAAGGTAATAGAAACTGTAAATTGCACATGCTTTTTTTAGCTATATTTTTAAAAGAATTGGTGGATAGTTTTAATGTTTTTGTTTAGCTCATGATCTACAGCCATTGATATGGTGCTTCAGAATGGTGTGCGCATGTTTGTGTGTGCGTGTGTGTGCGCGCATGCATAATGTTAAAGTGAATGCATTTTTCATAGTAAGTTAATATTTTAGTACTACAGTGAAACCTGTCTAAAATGGAATCTTTCGGTTCAAAATTGTTTTCCGTTTTATACAGGGTCATACACAAAAAAAATATTACATGGAGTAGAAAAATGTTGTAACGAAAGAAAGAAACTGCATAGAAACTGTACAGACTGTATTTTGAAACAACAAACTGCATAAAAATATTAAATAATGAAAAAAATACATACATAATGCAGACAACTTACATTGCAGTTATTTGAAAAAGTCATATATACTAGTTTGCTGGACAGGTTTCAAACAGCTGATAAATATAATTTCTTTCACATCTTGCAGTACGTCCAGGAGTTTGGGACAATCCGCAAATTACTCTAAGTCATTAATGGCACTTATTGCATCACCAAATGTATTTATTTTTAACTCTCTGTTTTCTTCATCACCTTCACCCATATCATCATCTTCTTGCTCCTCTGCCTCCTTCAATACATCAACAGCCTTGCCAACGTCTCCAAAGAAGGGGAAGTGACCATCAAAATGAACAACAACGTCAGCATCAAACTCAAGATTGACACGTCAGCATAAATCAGAAATTTCAACTCTGTTTTCTTCTTCGCCATTGCCATTGTTGACATCTTCCATGTTTTCTAATCCTGCCTTAATGAAACATTTCTTCACCATCTGAGGAAGGATTTTCTTCTTTGCCTTGCTTATCCCGTTAACTGCATCCAGTACGTTTGTGGATTTGCATAGCACAGAAACATTGGTACAGTCTTGAAGCTTGTGGATAAGCGATTGTAACACACACACTTCCTGTAAAAACATTTGAAATTAGAAATCACACCCACCTTGTTCCAGCGGCTGTGAAACCGACATCATGTTATGAGGAAACCGGGCTAGTTAGAAATCACACCCACCTTGTTCCAGGCAAATTAGAAATCACACCCACCTTGTTCCAGCGGCTGTGAAACCGACATCATGTTATGAGGAAACCGGGCTAGTTTTACATTAGATAAAGAAATGTGGGGATGACAAGCAGTGTTATCTCGCGTTAACTCAGAAACGTTCTTTTAGATTGATCTTGCTTTTTCTATTATTCCCAAACTATGTACAGTATTTTGTCAATACATATTTAATTTGATGGATCAAGAAACTACATATTCTTAATTTTCATTTTCCATTTTAAACAGTTTTGTCTGTACCATGGGACCGAAAATCGGTTTCTGGTTCTGGGTTTGACAGGTTTCCGGTATACGGGGTGGTTTGTATGGTAAAATGATCGGTTCCAAAAATTTCTTCCGGTTTAGCCAGGTTTCTGTTTTAGACAGGTTTTACTGTACTACTTTTTAACTCTTAAAAAAAACAAATCTGTTGTTTCAACATGTTTGCTCATATGTATTCAATTTTTTTAATGTATTTGTCGTCAAGTGCCTTAAGTTCAATTAAATTATGGTCAAGTGCCTTAAGGTCAAAGTAGTTGAAATTTCTAAGGTAGGTACACCATATATCTGGAGGCTACGTTATAAATACATTTGCACTGCAGAGGCACTTTATTAGCTGTATAACACTGGAAGTCAATTTAAGTTCCCACTTAATGTTTCTGGTGTAGAGGTCAGATATGGGCAGCAGGAGAAAAAGAAAAATTGATAAAGTATCAGATAACATGGAGCGACTATGTTTTATAAAAGTTCACTTTATTCAGACGATATCTTCAGGATTCTGCATTAGTACTTGGAGTTTGCATAGGGTTCACATTTAAACCTTCAAAAGTAATATTTCAGCCATCGCAAGATGCTTCCCACACCTTGGTATATTGCTGATGTTCCAGTTCTTCTGCTGCACCCTCAATAATGGAAAAGCCAGGAACCTTACAATGGGGTGGGCCATAAAAAATTAACATGCATTTACAGGAATGAGTGAATGCTCATTGTTTGAATGAGAATAAATTTTACAGGTAGTGAATCTTCTCAGAGCCTGCATTTGAAGAAAGCTGTCAAAATTAAAATCATTGCAACAAGTGCAACATAAACTGCACAAAGTGAGGTATGTTAAAATGTAATTAAGTAAATTCTTGGGGGAAGCCTTTGTTGCCCCCCTCCCCTCTTGTGTCCACGCCTGCACACCCTTGTTTGCAGGGGCAAAATAGTCTACAATGGATTTGGTCATATTAGTTTAAGACTGTATAAAATCAGGTTTGCGACGTGCTTGAGATTTTGTGTTGTTGTGGGATGAAATTGCTAATGTCTCTGCTCTGATAATCTTTTTTTACACCTGCATGGCCAGGTCTTTTTCAGGTTGGAGTGGCTCTAAACACCAAAACAGAGGGGAGGGGAGGAGTAAATGAAATTTAATGTGGTTTTCTTTCATTTCTGTGGTACAGCATTGTTGTAACTGGAAAACGAAATGAAAAAGAAGAGCTAATGCAATTTGAGCTGTTAAATTATTAAGTGTGTAGTTTATGAGAAAGTACTTGAAAAAGTGACTGCAGGTTATTAATTATATTTGAGTGTAGTAATTGATGGGGTGGAAAAACTTGATATGATATTAGATGCTAGAGTTAACAAAGCAGGGTAATGATCTCATATCACATTTGTAAGACATATGTGTTTTTACCAACTGCTTTCTGGAAAGAAGTTGGTGAGAAAATAAAGAAAAATGCTGGCTCTATGCGATACAGTATTTACACCTTCGCTGCTTTCCAGCTGTAAGAGTTGGAAGAGCAAGGGCCTCATTAAGTAGTTAAAAGTGTCTGTATGAGGGTGATAAGAGGAATATCATGGGAAAATAGGTGGATTTGGAGATGTTACAAGATTAGTAATGAGATCTAAGTTGGGTACTTTTTCTGTAGAAGATAAAGTTAATCAGAGCATACTAAGGTGGTTAAGGCATGCTTGTTGTATGGGAAATGAAATATTGCTACAATGTTGTAAAGTAAGTGATAATATATTAAGAGGAAGACCTAGAAGTTGGTGGATTGATGATGTAAAATGAGCCACTAGTGACAGAGGCAGGAAATCTTGTGATGGATTCAGAGAGTTGAAGAATTGTTGTAGGTAATCAGTATTAGTATTTCTTTTGTTTTAATTTTTGTTCTACTTTGTGTAATGTGGTCAGCTGAAACCCTCTGCATGCTATAAATCGGTCAGATGCATACCTACTGAGTTGCCTACCCTTGGCTGTGATGATGGGTAAACATGGTGACCTGAGTGGGTTCAATCGTGGGAAGCATTGGTACCAGGACTTCATCAAAACCTGGCAGCTGCTGGGGTAAATGTGGCTGTAAACAGATTGTTCATGTTCGAGGTGAGTGCTGCATCTCCCATAATGTAATGTAAGAATGGAGGGCCACAGTGGAGAGGATGATTTTATCATCCAATGAGAGGGAACCTATGTAGGTTTGTGCAATGACCATTCAAGGTATGATGGCGTGACTGGGCTATGGCAGTCAGTGCCCACATTACTCTTGTTAATAGTACGTCACTGGGCTATAGACATAACAACATCATCACTGGACTATGGAAACTGGAAGCTTGGTTCAACAAATCAAGCTTCCAAATACGGCATGCTGACAGGAGGGTGTGTTTGTGGAATAGATCACGTGAGGCCATGGACATATTACAGGGCGGAAAAGGCAATGTAATGATCTGGGGTGTGTTTATGTGGGCCACCTTGGAGAGCCTTGTATCTGTTGAAACTGCCACCACAGCACCAGGCTATGTTGATGTACTTGCCTGCCACCTGCACCTATTCTTGGCAATTCATGTCCTACAGCAGGTTCTTTCAACAAGACAGCACCCATCTCATTGCTACTTCTTGGCTTATGACTGGTTGGTTGGAAGTGCATTCCAGTGGGCTTGCAACACTCAAGTGGCCTTCTCACTCTCTGGATCTGAACCCAATTGAGCATCTGTGGCACCAAGCAGAATGATGCATTTGAACCTAAAACCCACCACTGGCTACTTTAGGTGCTTTATGGACAGCTGTTGTGGAGTTGAGGTTCGCAGTACCACAGGGATGTTTCCAACACCTGGTAGTAGAGTTCATGTCATAATGTGTCGCTGCTGTTGTAAAGGCAAAAGGTTGGCCCATATGTTATTAGGTGGATGTTTATGATAAATTGTTCTTTCAGTTTGTTTATATTGGATACATAAGCTCTTACTGTTTAGAGTTGCCTGGCAAGGAAGCTTTTTGTTAGGCTTCCAAAACATATGGCAAGTGCAGTTAGCTGGCTGGAGCTTTGTTGTGATAAATACAACAGCTTTGGCAATTGAAACTCATTTTAGTCTATAGCATTTGGGTGTTGACGTAAGTTTTAATAAAGCATGTGCCCATTACTTTTTGCATTTGATAAAATAAATATGGCTGCTGAGGCACACAGAGACTTGCACTGTACCCAAAATGTATGCTGTAGATGAAGGAACATGTTTAGATTGGTTCACAAAGTTTAATTTGGGTGATAGGATGCTTGAAAGTAAGCCTTGGACACCCTTTTGAAGTTTGTGCAGAAGAAATGCTGGCAATAAAAAAATAATGAGCCAGTGACCCTCAACAAACTTATGATGATATCGCAAGCGACTTGCCTTTCATTGAGCAGCTGCCATGAGAAGAATTCGTGCTATTAGAAGGGTCTGAAATCCAGATCAGTGAGTACAACATCAGTTATGTCGGGTAAGAGCCAAATGGACACGGTGACAATAAGTGTATCTCTGCAAACTCAGTACAAAACTGATCTGTTCTTGGATTCAGTGGTGACTGGAGATGAAAAGTGAGTGCTATACAAGAATGTTAAATGTGCCTTTTTTGATAGGGGAGCTACAGGAATGACTCCAAAAGCTTATTTCCACTGAAGACGGTCATTACAAGGGAAATTATCCATCATGAGCTGTTGGCACCTAACTAAACTATCACTGTGAGTTTAGTCCCAGCAACTTGGCAGAGTAAATGAGGCCTTTTAAATCTAAAGTTCCCAGTTCAGCAAACCAGAAAAATGTTGTCTTCCATCATGATAATGCTACATTGCATGCAGCTACTGCAACCCAGCACAAGTTGTAAGAATTTGGCTGGGAACTTTTGCTTGTCTCACCATATTCACTGGACTTAGCACCAACAGATTTTCACTTGTTCTGGTCACTGCAAATTCGTTGTAGCTGGTAAAACCATCAAAGATCATGTGGATGTCAAAACAGTGATTCAAACATTTTTTGTTAGCGACGGACGACTGCTTATAGCCCATTGAGTTGCTCATGGTGGTCGTTAAACCCCCAATAAAAAAAAAAAACATTTTTTTACTCCGAGGATGTTACTTTCTTTAAACCAAATGACGAGAAAAAGTCCATGCTAATAATGGAGACTATGCCACAGATTGAAATAAAACACTGTAAATAAAGTTTTGTTGTTAATAGACACAAATGCTGAGAACTTTTGCACTCACCCAATGTATATATATATATATATATACACTGTGTGGACTAAAGTATTCAGGCACTCAACCTGGAAAACGTGAAATTTTCAGAGAAAAATAAAAAAGTTTTGTTGTTAATGGACACAAATGCTGAAAACTTTTGCACTCACCCAATGTATATATATATATACACTGTATGGACAAAAGTATTCAGGCACTCAACCTGGAAAACCTGAAATTTTCAGAGAATTTGAAAATGGCTCCAAAAAATCAGGGAAAATTGCTTTTTTTTTTTCATTAAAATCAGAGTAAAATGAGAGAAACTGCTTTTTTTTTTTTTTATAACTCGTATTTTTTTTTTATTTTGCCAAAAAAACTTTTCTCTTTAAGGTCGATCCACCCGAGAACTCTGCCCTATGTTCCCAATGGTAAAAAAACTGTTTTGATGCTGATAAACTGTTTATCAGATCTTTTATCTCCAATAAACTGTTTTGATGCTGCAACTGTATTCTGTTTTATGAAGATCATTGAAAGCATAAGAGTAATTGAATACATGTTTGACCAGGCAAATTTGCCATGCAAGTGATGAAAAAATGTAAAGCAAGACTGATACATATTCACATATATACTTCAAGAGCTAAAAATTGGTGAAAAATCGTGACCCACATGTAAGCCGATCTTAAATTTCAAGATTTTAGAAAATATATTTATTGTAACGAATTTTACAAATTTCTGAGATTATCTTCTGTAAAAGCCTTCAAATTATGATTTACTATCAGAGTACCAAAAAAATCAAGCAATATCCATTGCATTACTTATCCAGCATTTTTTGAAAGACTATAAACATTTCTGGTGAAATTGTGTCCCACAATTCTTTCACCCAAGATGTAAACAAGGCCATGTTTGCTTTTTTTCAAGTTACCACTGTTTTTAAAACAGCCTTTGCTCTCCTGTAGCACTGATGGGTTTGCCAGTGCAGAGCAGAAAACACACATGTCCAGGCTTGTGAAAACTCAAGTGAGGAGAGGAGAGATGCCTGATTGGCTGTGGCTTACCCCAACAGCTAAGTGATTCATGTGGTGTCTGACACTCACTGTGTATTCTGTCGAAAGCGGAAAGGCTTCATCCCTTGGTTGCACATGGGAAATAATAAATTCTATGTCTGGAAGTAAAGAATTTCGTGGTCTCCATATGAATTAGGATTAGGTTTTTCACTTATATTAGCAGCACCTACTCCTGCAGGATTCCTACTCTGGCTGAAAAAATATTTCATAATTTTATTTTTATTTTTGGAAGTACTTCCAAAGAAGTGTTGCATGGCGAATCCTCGTATTGCAGATGTTGGCAATTTGCCTATACTTTGAGACCGTGGCTTTCCATGTGCCACTTTGTGATATAAATAGTGAAATACAAAATGGGGTTGGTCTTTTTTAAGAATACAAGTAAAATACGAGTACATAGAATGCAATCTGAAAAACCTCTGTAATTGTAATTTTCTTTTTACTTCAGTGTGAAATCAATATCTCCTTTTGCATTGCGTGTATGCCATTGGCAGATCAAAGGAGTGTTGTTTCTTTATGACGTCTTGAGAACAGAATAACCATACCTACCAGTTATTATCCATATCTATGCCCCCTTAAAGTCGGGGCACAGCTGAGGATATAACTGACAGAATGTCAGAAAGCTATTGTGCAGTAACACATGGAAAGCCATGGTATGAAACGCAAGTGAACCCACCAGTAAATTCCTCGGGAGAATTCATGTAACACTTTGTAAGTCCAGTCCTATTTTTTACTGTCCTGCGTATACGCCAACCGCCCACTTTGAAAGCAGGATTACTTCCAAAATCTTTCGGCTTACACACGAGTATATATGGTATTTCATTTACTGGATGTAAAAAGCCATTTGCCGTAGTTCTCAAGATAGTGCAAAGCACTAAAACACTTAAAACTGTGATCACAGAATTTGGAAGTTGGTATAATCATTATGACGAAGTATAAGAAGTTCATTTCCCCAAATCATTTGAATTGTTGTTAGTCTAAATTACTTGAAGGTTCATAAGGTAAAAATGTAGGCATTTTACTATCCTTCTCAATTTTTGGTGATATCAGCCTTTTTTGCTTTTTAATTGTGTGTAACACATGAGTTGTCACTATAAGATTTTTCAACCAGATTCTTTCTCTTGTTATTTTAACTCAACTAAAAGTTTGGAATAATGTTTTTTTTTTAAGTTATTTTGTATACCATTGTTTTTTAATTTTTTAGCCCGTACGCTTCCCCACCAGAAAGATATCAATATCATGCTGAACAAAAGCAGTGACTCTACTTCCAAAGAAACAGACATGATGGAAAAGGTGACTGATAATAAGGTATACATTATTTTATTTGGTATTTTTGTCTAAAATTTGTATGGTGTTTCATTGTCTTTGATATCGTAATTGTATCATTTTGTCTGATATGGAAGTTATTGAAGAAATATTCTTTACAGATACATGGAACAACTACAGGATTATGAACCCAGCAATGAGAATGCCTAAATTGCCTAGTTTTACTTTGGGTGATGTAATTTTCAAGTTTTCTGATATGATTTGATGTTACATGTAGAATAATAAAACTAGGCGATTCAGGCGTTCTGATTGATTGCTTCCGATTCCTTTTGTCTGCTATAATTGAAAATTCATTTAAAAATATGTTGGAACATTAATTTAGTTTGAATTTAGATATTATAGTGGTCAGGTTTTTATAGATATTATAATGAATTTCATAATAATTCTTGAAGAAATCTGATTCCCCCCCCCCAACCTGTTCATTAGCTGCCCAGATTTAACAATTTCAACTTCTCATGCTCATCCCACTCACTAATATCTTCATTTCCAAGTGAGTATTCCTTTTAATTGCTTTGGCCACTGGTGGTAACTCCTTTGTATTAATGACACCATTTTCTGAAATCTAAAATGAAATTTAGTGAGCTATATATTGAATTCATATGCCATTATTCACCATCATCTCATGCATGTGTACCTGTGTGGTGTTCATGCACACTTTTTGGCACAGCTCACATTAAAAGAAAAAAAAATATATATATATATTTGCACCCTTCGTTTTAAATTCTAAAATTTTTTCCTTAGTCTTCAGTTTTGCTCTTAAGTATATATATATATATATATATGTATATACACTATCTACCAACAAGTAATTGGACACCTGTGATAGCAAAGGAAAACGAAGTTTATTCACCTTCAATAGTTGGTGGAGCCTCCACAAGCTGCGATTACAGCTGCGACCCTCCGGGGCATACTCTCAACCAGGCGTTGTACGGCGGCTAGCAATATTTTCTTCCACTCGGCTTGGAGAAGACAGGTCAGTTCCTTCACCGATTTTGGATGGTGGGGGCACCCCTTAAGTCGACGCTCCAGCTTGTCCCAGAGGTGCTCGATAGGGTTAAGGTCCGAGCTCTGCGCAAGCCAATCCATTCGATTAACCCCATTGTCACCATACCAAGCCATGGTGGACCTCGCAACATGACAGGTGGCATTGTCATCCTGAAAGTAACATGGGTCCACCCCGTAAAACTGCCACAACGTAGGAAGTGCATGGTCATCCAAAATGGTGCAGTAGGTCTCGGTTTTGAGTCTACCAGGAATTGCGACCAAGGGTACCGTGCCATACCAGGAGAAACACCCCCATAGCATAATTCCACCGCCGCCGAACTTCACAGTTGGCACAGTACATTCCGGCAGGAGGCGTTCTCCAGGCAGACACCAAACCCAGACCCTGCCATCCGAACGGTAGAGGGTGAACCTTGATTCGTCACTCCAGAGAACCAGTTTCCACTGTTCAATGGTCCACTGTCAATGTTCTTTGCATCACGTTAGCCAAGCAGCGCTATTGGACTTGGTGATCAAAGGCAAAGACTTGTGGGTGGCAGAACGTCCATGATAACCGAGCAGATGGACTTCCTTACGGATGGTATTCATCGAAATAACACTCCCGGATGCCCGTTGAAACTCCTCGCGGATGTGGCCCATCTATTTGGTGCGGTTCTTCCGAATTTATCTGGCCAGCACCCGTCGGTCTCTAACTCTCAGTTTTGTGGGTCTGCCGGGTCGGGGCACATTCTGACAGTCACCTCTCATCTTCCACTTGCCAATCACGTAGGCCACTGTCGATTTTGGGTACTTCAACTTGCTGGATATGTCACGTATGGATCGGCCATTTCTGTGATACCCGACGATTACACCTTTCTCGAAATCAGAGAGCTCCTAACTGCGTGGCATCTTGCATGCGACTGGTTGCGTTGTTGTTTCCCACACGATATTTAACAGCGGCGGCCGTGACATGTATCAGGACAGCAAATATCGTCGATTGCAGGGGTGTCCAATTACTTGTTGGTAGATAGTGTATATATACAGAGTGCATAGGAAAGTCCCTTTAGCCTAGAATAACTTGCAAACGGAGAGAGGTACAGTTATGCAAGTGAGATAACGGTATAGTAAAGCGACTACGCCCGATCAAATGCAACCGATAGCAGCACCCCTAGTGGCAAAATGCGGAAGTTAGCCATTGCAAATCAAAAACGAAAAGATTTAGAGCAGAATTTCCAATTACAAAATTGTAGAGCATCAATTAATTAGTACAAAACGATATTTGTTTCATATGGATAAGATAAATTGTCGCCTGAATACCTTACAATGTTCGAAATCGATGCGCGATGATTCAAATCTGCATATTCACATTGCGCAAATGTAGCCGTATGCAAATGTAGATTGTGACGTTGTACCGTACATATGATATAAAAACCAATAGCAGGATGTACCCTTATCCAGAAGTTTAGGTCTATGTATGCTGTGTGAGAATGGCGAGCTTGGATTTCTGGAGTTACATAAAAAATCGGCGTATGCAACAGCGCCTACAAGTCTGCTGGATCTACGTCGTCGTGTTACAGATGCTTGCAATAGTGTGACACCTTCCATGCTGAGGAATGTGCATGCAGAGTTACTTTCACGAATGCAAATGTGTATCGTGGGCAATGGCGAGCTCTTCAAACATACTCGACATTAACTTTTTATCACTGTGCGCCAGTTTGCCTTTTTGTTTTTGTTTTGTCTGACGTCATCAAACTTCTTCCACAGAAGTTAATGATAACATATGATATCTTTTCGTATTAGCAGTTCATATTCCGACTTAGAAATTGATTGGAAAAGGTTACTATTCATTTTTACGTGCATTATTTCAAAAACTTGGAAATATTCTAGTTGGATAATGCTTACCTAGGCATTCCGTTTCTAGCGATGATTCACTTTTCTCGCACGTTTCGGGTCTTTGTTGAAGCTATTGTCCTATTGCCCGTTGTATGTGCATCTACCTTTCACATCAAACACATTGCTTACTTTGGGTAATTTAGTAGATCTTCACTTTAGGATTCAACAACATCAATTCTTTGCCGTTATTAATGCTCTAAATTTTTCGCCCAGTCTTTGGGCATCCTCAGGAGCGTGACGACTTTTCCACCAATGTTTGTGGTTTATTTCTCGTCAATGGAGTCCGATACCCCACCTTGCCATTCGTCAGATACGCTGTATTAGATACTTTTCTTAATTAAACCTAGCTGACACCATCTATGTTTCACTAATTCTAACTTTTTTTATAACTTTTTTCCCCCTTTTTAAATGGTCGTTCATGTTATCTTTCCGTATTCTTCTTCTTTTCATTTCCTATCCCTGTTCCCTTGTCTTTTTTGTCAATTTTTCTTTTGTTTTTCTTTTTCTTGTCTTATTAGGTCTTTCCAAAGGCTAGATAATGTATTAGGGTCATTCTGGTTACACACCCTTGTTTTATTTTTATAAATTAGGATCGATTCCTCCATTCTCATTTGTCTCTCTGACTTTGACATAAGTTAATGATAACATATGAGATGCATTGACATAAGTATGCATTTATACAGTAAATTGTGTGTATTTGCTCAAACCTATGCCTGTTCCCTTGAAACGTTCACACAAAAGGTTGTGCATCGATTTCGAGCATTTTAGGGTATTCAGGCGGCAATTTATCTTATCTGTGTGAAACAAATGTTGTTTTGTACTAATTAATTGATGCTCTACAACTTTGTAATTGGAAATTTTGCTCTATCTCTTTTCGTTTTCGATTTGCAATGGCTAACTTCCGCATTTCGCCACTAGAGGCGCTGCTATTGGTTGCATTCGATTGGGCATAGTCGCTTTACTATACCGTTATCTCACTTGCATAACTGTACCTCTCTCCGTTCGCTAGTTATTCCAGGCTAAAGGGACTTTCCTATGCACCCTGTACATATCATCATCATCATCATTGTCAACCATTATCAATCCACTGCTGGACGAAGGTCTCCCCAAGTTTCCTCCACAACGGTCTGTCTTGTGCCAGTCTCCTCCATGTCACTCCCGCATACTTTCGAATTTCATCCACCCATCTCCCATGTGGTCTTCTTCTGGGTCTTTTCCTGTCCCTTGGAATCCAATCTAAAATTTCGGCTGTCCATCGATGGTCTGTTCTTCTGGCAGTATGTCCAGCCCATTGCCATTTCAGGGATTTAACTCTGATCATGATGCCTTCCACTCTTGTCATTTTTCGGATCCACGAGTTCCTCTTCTTATCTCTCCTGGTTACACCAAGCATGCACCTCTCCATGCTTTTTTGAGTTGTCTGCAGCCTTTGTATGTCTCTTTTAGTTAAGGTCCACGTCTCTGCACCATACGTAAGCACTGGAAGGATGCATTGATCAAACACTTTTCTTTTAAGACATAATGGCATATTGCTCTTGAAAATTATGCTGTTTCTTCCAAAAGCTCTCCAGGCAAGTTTTGTACGCCGATTAATTTCTTCATCAATGTGACCCTCACTTGATATCTGCTGTCCAAGATAAATGTACGTGTCTGTTATCTCCAGCTTTTCTCCATCAATCGATAAATCTTCATTTCTTGTAAAAGCATTGAACATCGCTTTTGTCTTCTGATAGTTCATTTTTAATCCCACTTCTTTACTCTTGTCAGCAAGTTCCTGGATCATACTCTGCAGCTCTGATGGGGTAGTTGCAAAAATGACTACATCATCAGCAAAACGAAGGTGGGTTAGATAATCTCCATTAATCTTTATCCCTTTGTTTTCCCAGTTCAGCAATTGAAAGACATTTTCCAATGTGGCATTAAAGAGCTTCGGAGATATGGTGTCACCTTGTCTCACTCCTTTTCCAATTTTTATGTGTGCTGTATTTTCAAACAGCCGAATCTAGGATCGATTATATATATGTACATATATATATATATATTTTTTTTTTTTTTTTTTGGCAACAAATTTTCTTTGTCTTACTGCAAAATTTTCTGCATCTAACATACTACTTCTTCTTTCATTAATGGCTCATTTTACATCTACAGTCCACTTTGTTTAAGGTATGCCCCTTTGTACATACATACATACATACATACATACATACATACATACATACATACATACATACATGCATGCATGCATGCATGCATGCATACATACATACATACATACATACATACATACATACATACATACATACATACATACATACATACATACATGCATACATACATGTCACTAAACTGTTCTCTGAGATTCAGAGGTTAGGTCCAAAAAGAAATACAAACTTCCAGATATTTTTATTTATTGTTGTTGTATCAAACTTCTCCATTTACAGCGATTTTGACAACAACTCGTGCTTCACTGATATCCATTACACGCCGTACACAAGATATTTTATACTTCATACTCATAATCTTTTTCTCATGCAGACACTCCTGAATCTGATCCACCCATGTCTTCCTTGGCCTTCCTCTGCTTTTCCTTCCTGCCACTTGGGCTGAAAAGACTTTCTTAGTAAGCATTTCATCACTCATTCTTTCAACATGGCCAAACTACCGAAGCATATTGGTCTCCACCTTGCTAACAACATTTTGCTTCACAGCACACAACTGCAATACATCTTCATTCCTCACACAATCAGATTGTGTCTTGCCACAAACTCCACGTAAGTAACGCATTTCTCCAGCACACAAACGACTCCTATGTTTCTTCTGCAGCACCCAGGTTTCACTGCCATACATCAGAGTAGGAACAATTACAGTTTCATACACAGCCATGCGGGACTCTCTAGAGAACCCATCATTCCTGTGAAAACCTCCTAGAGCAGCTATGACTTTCAAAGAAGAATTCACTCGCCTACTGATTTCACCATCCAACTTGTTCTCTCTGTCAAACATCCTTCCTAAATACACAAACTCACTCATCTGGTCAATCACAGTGCCATTTATACTTACATTACATTCAGTGCTACCCGTTCCTCTCTCAAACACCATAGCTTTGGTTTTTCCCTTATTTATACTCAGTTTGAATTTCATGCAAACTTCATGCATCCGAGTCAACATACTCTGCAACTCACTTTTGCTCTCCGCCAACAGGACAGTGTCATCAGCATACAGCAATCTGCACACACGGATATCACCAAGACATAAACTACTATTATCTATTTTGGCATCACGCATGCATGCATCCATACCCGCACGGGGATAACTGGTTTTCCAGTTATTTGGGGAGCGGCGCCCCCACGGCCCGAGCTGACCTTGTGACGGTTTTTTTGCTTTCTTGTTTTTATGCTTTCACGTTACCGCAGGGACAGCTGTTCATCCAGCTGATGGGGAGTAGCGACCCCACGGCCCCAGCCGACATGTTATGTTTGATTCTTCCCATTACAACTTTGTGTTGCCACCACCTTGACAGCACCCGCCTCAGTTGTTGGTTGCTGAGGTTGTGATTATGCGCCAGCCCTTTCCTTTCCTCTGGCTTTCCTCTCCCTTTCCTGTTTTTACTTTCTTCTCCACTACCTGTTCTTCTTTTCTACTCCATTTTCTACTCGACTTGCTTCTCCATTTTCTGTTCCTCTCTTGTTTTTCCGGGCTGGTTTGCTAGACCTACCTGCACGTTTGCCGTGTGCGGTGACCCGTAAGGTGGAAAAGGGGATGCTGGAGGCTGAGGTTTTTGGTGGCCAGGTTGTTGTTGTCGCCAGTCGCCAACACTCCTCTTTGCCCCCTGCTTCACCCTAAACGAGCGGCTAGGAACTAACCCACTCCTAGTCAATCGGCTTGTTGTTTCGTACAACAGGGTGAGTTTGGGGATAGTGCGCGCATGCCAAAGGGGTGTTACCGAGACCTGGGAAAGTCTCGGTACTCGCTGAGCGCTTGTCTGCACTGTCAACATGCTATATCCGTCGCTTAACCCTAGAGTCGTGTCCTGCGTCCAATTGGGCTTGCGGACCTCCGGCTCTCCCCTGTTGGGCTCGGTTGTGGGCGGGGAAATCGGCGGACGAACTTTTTACTTCTATTCATGGATAACAAAAAAATTTCCCAAGAACTTCAAACAAAGCGGCCCATTGAGGAAGGGTCACCCCCTCCCAACAAGAAACCTACACCTGATTCTGCCAATGTTCGGTTCTTTTGCATCCACTCCTTGGACGCTTCAAACCCATTAAACACCAGAAGCCCCTTCTGGATAAATAAAGCATTGCAATCAATTGCCAGCTCTCCTAAGAGCGTTAAGAAGCTCCAATCTGGAGATCTTCTTGTCGAGATGTCGAGTCCCAGATATGCTACAGTGCTTTTAAACACCACCTCTTTTTTAGATTGTCCAGTGAAAGTTACTCCTCACGGCTACCTCAATTCCTCACGAGGTGTTATCTCTTCTCAAGACCTTCTGGAGTGCAGTGACCAAGAACTTCTGGAGGAACTGAGAGACCAACAAGTGAGTGGAGTCCGGCGCATCCTATTTCGGCGAAATGGCCAATCTGTCCCATCTCGAAACATAATACTGACCTTTAACACCCCATCCCTGCCAACATCAATCAAGGCAGGGTATCTACACCTTGAAGTGCGCCCTTCATACCAAGTCCTCTACGATGCTTCAAGTGCCAAGCATATGGTCACTCCCAGCAGTCTTGCAGGAGCACTGCTCGGTGTGGGCGTTGTACAGCAACAGACCATACTTTGCAAGATTGCCATGCCGAAGCCGAGCTGTGCTTCAACTGCAAGGGATCTCATGCAGCATCGTCGAGAAACTGCCCAAAGTGGAAAGAGGAAAAAGAGATCCAACGCATTAAGACCGTTGAGGGAATCTCCTACCCAGAGGCCAGAAGAAAGGTCGCTCCAAATCAATCAAATCGGCGATCCTATGCATCAGCGGTTGTTGCAAGGACTACAGTCGGTACCCAGACTGATAGCCAAATCCCAGTGAATTGTCCCTACAAGCTAGACGACATCATAGCTTCTGGTCTGGCAGCACTACAATCCCGAGCTAGGGACGCAAAAGCTCCAACAACCACTGTGCCTAAACCTGCTGCAACTAACACCAGCACCACCGGGACTTCAACAACCCCGGGAGGAAAGAGAAAGGAAAAAGAAAAGGAGAAGAAATCTCCGAACTCCCATCATAAGAACCAGGATCGGGCAAGATCATCTGCGACACAGGAACCAAAATACCGCCCCATTTTACCACCAGAGACTACAGGGCGTCGGACAAAACAGTCCCAAGCGCAAATGGACATTGCAGACGAAATGATGGAATCGGACAACTTTTAGTTGTCCCAGTTTTTCTCGAATTTTGTTTTTCGTTTTTTCTTTTTCTCATTCACCACAATTCAAACCATGGATCAAATCGTTCAGTGGAACTGTCGAGGCTTTCGAACAAGACATGACGACGTGAAACATCTGCTTTCGTCATACTCTCCGGTGTGCCTTTGCCTCCAGGAGACAAAACTTAAACCATCAGACCTCCTTTCAGTTCGAGGCTACAGTGCATTTCGGAAAGATAATGTTTCAGGAGATATAGCTTGCGGGGGAGTTGCCATCCTTGTCCCCCACAGTGTTCCAGTTTCTCCCGTTGCGGTCTCAACATCTTTACAAGCCGTTGCGGTGCGTATCTCCATGCCTGTGCCTCTAACTGCTTGCAGCGTCTATCTGCCGCCGGATGAGGACGTGAGCGTGTCCGTTCTTGAGAGCTTAGTTGGGCAGCTGCCGTCACCTGCTCTTCTTCTGGGTGACTTCAATGCTCATAATCCATTGTGGGGTAGTGTCAGAACAGACACACGAGGCCGTAGGATGGAATCTCTTCTTTCCTCGACCTCTTTGTGCCTGTTTAACACCGGTGCTGACACTTACTTCCACGAGCCTACACGAAGTTTCAGTGCAATCGATTTATCTTTGGGTCAACCATCGGTTATGGCCGACTGGTCGTGGACGGTGTGCGACGACCTCCATGGAAGCGACCACTTCCCAATTGTACTTAGGTATAATGTGAGCGTACCATCTTCTGCCTCCCACCCTCCTCGTTGGAGGATGGATCGTGCCAAGTGGGAGGTCTTCACACCGTCCGCAGTAATATCTTTTGCCATGGTGACCCGAGGGTCAATTGACGCAGCTGTTACTGATGTCACAACGTGTATCATTCAGGCAGCAGATCTCTCTATCCCAAAAACATCAATGATGCTCCCAAGACGTCCGAAGCCTTGGTGGAACCCTGATTGCGCAGCGGCTAGGAGAGTTCAACATAAGGCCTGATGTACTTTTCGGCGTTATCCAACCAATGCTAATCTTGTTAAATTTAAAAGAGCAAAATCTTACGCTCGGTTGGTGCGTCGACGAAGCAAGAGGGAGTCTTGGATGAAGTACGTTTCATCTATCAATTCACGTGCCAGTTCTAAAACTGTTTGGGAAAAAATCCGTAAGATCCGGGGAAACTATAGTTCCCGCCAAATTTCAATTCTTGAGAATAACGGCTGCACGTATGCTGAAGTTGGGGAGATTGTGGATTGCTTGGGCGAAGCGTTTGCTTCAGTTTCTAGTTCTCAGGCGTATCTCCCGTCCTTTCAGAGGATTAAAACAACCGCGGAACGCCAGAAAATCTCCTTTGCGCCTTTTTATAACACCGAGTATAACTCCCCCTTCAGCATGGTTGAACTACGGGTGGCTCTGCATCGGTCCGGCGCAACATCTGTCGGTCCCGACGGCATTCACTATGACATGATTCGTCATCTCTCGCAGTCGTCTCTCGAGAATCTGTTAGTGCTTTTCAACCGTATTTGGTTGGAGCACAGTTTCCCGGACTCTTGCTGAAGAGCTTTTGTTTTACCTTTTCCCAAGCCTGGCAAAGACCCCAAGTCTCCCTCTAGTTATCGGCCAATTGCCCTCACTAGCTGTCTGTGCAAAATCCTTGAACGAATGGTTAATTCCCGGCTAATTTATTTTCTTGAAGAACATCGAATACTGTCTCCATCACAAAGCGGCTTCCGTCGTCATCGTTCAGCTCCTGACCATCTCCTGCTCCTTGAGACGTCTGTTCGTGAGGCGTTCGTACGTAGGCAGCACCTGGTGTCTGTATTTTTTGACATCGAAAAAGCTTACGATAGAGCGTGGCGTCACGGTATCCTCCGTGACCTCCACGAGAGTGGGTTGCGGGGAAACCTGCCAACCTTCATTGCCAACTTTCTTCGTAACCGTGTGTTCCAGGTGCGCCTGGGTACAACGCTGTCCGCCTTTATCCATCAAGAACAAGGCGTTCCTCAAGGCAGCATTCTTTCGGTGACTCTGTTCATCCTCCGCATTAATTGTTTACTCAAAAATCTTCCTCCTACGGTTTCGGCTACCATTTATGTTGACGACCTTCACATCTTCTGTTCGTCATCCAGCATGCATTTCGTTGAAAGGCAGCTGCAGTCTGCAATTACCCAGATTGTTAAAGCCGCTAACAATAATGGGTTTGTTCTTTCTCCCGACAAGACAGCCTGTGTCCATTTCTGCCGGAGGCGTGGCCTCCATCCTGATCCAGAGCTCTATTTGGACCGTGCAGCCATTCCAGTTTTGCCGGAAACCAAGTTCCTTGGTTTGACCGTTGACCGTGCTCTCACCTTTCGCTCGCACATTCGACGGCTTAGGACTTTCTGTCTGAGAGCCTTGTCAATCCTTAAGATCCTTGCCTCAGTCTCCTGGGGTGCAGACAGGACTTCTTTGTTCCGTATTTACCATTCTCTCATTCGGTCTAAGCTGGATTATGGCTGTATGGTGTATGGCTCTGCGCGTCCTACCGTTCTCCGGCCGTTGGATACCATCCACCATCAAGCGCTGCGTCTTTGTACGGGAGCCTTTCGTACGTCACCCATTCCCAGCCTTTATGCCGACGCAAACGAACCGTCGCTTCATTTACGCCGTCTGCAGCTGTCACTTCAATTTTACCTGAAATTTAAATCTCTCTCAGACCATCCTTTATACGATGCAGTTTTTCATCCCCAACATGCTCGTTTGTTCGAGATCCCTCCCTCATGCATTCGAACCTTCGGTCTTCGTATGGCAGCCGTAGCTCGTGATGCAGGGCTCGACTTGTCACTCGTTGGAGAGACCAGGGGCTTTGAGGATTCTCCATGGCATCCTCTTGGTGTCATGGTCGATACCAGCTTTACATCTTTTGACAAGTCCTCAACCCCTGCGTCAGTGTACCGGCAGCTCTTCGCTGAACACCATTACGTCAATGCAGACTTTATTCCTGTTTTCACCGATGGATCTAAGGCGGTTGGTGTTGTTGAATCCGCCGCCGTCTGCGTTGACGAAGTTTCTGTTGCCCGCATTCCTCCTGAGGCCACGGTTTTTTCAGCGGAGATGCATGCTGTGTATCTTGCACTTGTTCACGTGCAGTCGAGCTCTCATCAGCGTGCTATTGTGTACACTGATTCGTTGAGTGTTGTGCAATCATTGTCATCTTTGGATTTCACTGGCCACCCACTTCTTTTTGCCGTTCGGAGACTTCTTCGTTCTTTGCTCGAGGCTGATGTCCAGATTCGGTTCTGCTGGATTCCTGGGCATGTTGGGATCCCAGGGAACGAGTCTGCCGATGCTGCTGCTAGATCTGCCTCTTCTTTGGTCGTCACACCCTTGCCACTGTTTCACCGCGATTTTCGCTTTCTTGTTCACGATCATATCAGACGAACGTGGCGAAGTCTGTGGGACCAACAGGTGGAGAATAAACTGCACCGTATAAAACCTAACCTTGGAATCTGGAAATCATCGTGTCGCCGGAACCGTAGGGAAGAAGTTATTCTTGCGCGTCTCCGCATTGGGCATTGTCGCTTCACGCATAGCTATTTGCTGTGTGGCGACGCTGCCCCAATGTGTGAGGCGTGCGACTGTTTACTCACCATCTCTCATGTTTTGTGTAGTTGTGTTCGTTTTTGTAATAATCGGTTTCACTATTTTCAGTCTCATCTACTGGATGACGGCGCAGCTACACTGCAGAAGCTTTTGGGCGACCACTGCGACACTTTCGCAGTGTTTTCGTTCTTAAAGCAGATAGACTTTTTAAAACTTATTTTAAAAAAAAAAATAATAATAATAATAATATTTATAATGATTATAACAGTGAATTGGTGAATTTATTTATTTATTTATAAACCTAGTTGACTAACTGGTCTTCACGGCTTTTATCGTTCTCTATTCTAACTTTTGCCGGGCCTGTCTGCTCTTGATCATTTCACCCCGCTTTTAAATATCTTTAACTGATTGTTCTGTGTCTGGCGCTCTTTGGCCGGGCCTGGCCCTTGCGCCACCAAAATCAATTAACTAACTAACTAACTAACATGCATCCATAAATATATTAAACAGCCATGGTGACATTACACAACCTTGTCTAACTCCTGCACCAATGGAAAACCATTTTGACAAAACACCATTCACTCGTACACAAGCTCTAATACCAGCATACATGGCTTTTACACTATTAAGTAGATTCCCAGTAACACCATATTCATTCAATACCTTCCACAAAAGTGTCCTATTCACTCGGTCGTAAGCTTTCTCTAAATCTATGAAGGCAGTAAAAACTTTCTTCCCAACAGCCAGATACTTTTCAATCATCGTGCGTAATGCAAAAATTTGGTTAGTGCAGCCTTTACCAGGCATAAAACCACTCTGAACATCCCACACTTTCAATGATGTAAGACCCCGTACTTTTTCAATAACAACCTTACGAAACTCTTTCCCTGGCACACTCGGTAGGCTAACACCACGATAGTTCTTGCATTCAGTCTGATCACCTTTTCCCTTATACAAGGGAACAATAATAGCATCCTTCCAATCCTGGGGGACCATTCCTAACTCCCAGCACAACTGGCAAATTTCAGTTAACCAGTCAATTATAGCGTCACCACCATATTTCAACATCTCTGCAGTTATGCCATCAACTCCCGGAGCCTTACCATTCTGAAGAGATTTTAGAGCTTTACACACTTCTTCTCTTGAGATCCCCCCTGTGCTTTCATCCCTCATTGTGACATCATCTGCGTCTGTCTCAGAATCATCTTTGCTTTCCTGATCTAATAACTCACAGAAGTATTCATTCACCCCATCTGTCACTTAACTAATTGGGCTCCCATATCATTTCCCCAATCTCATTCTTCACACAACTTACAACTTTGTTTCCCCTATTTTTCCAGAGTCTCATGTACTTCCAGGAGGACTTCCTATCTTTCCAAAAAGCCAGTTCATGCCTTTCCACTTTCACTTTCCTATCTTTTGCCTTACTGTGGTGAACCAGCTTAGCATCTTCACGCTTCTTACCGCGATATTCATCCACAGAGACTCTACCTTGCAGCATCCCCAAGTAGGCTTCTTTCTTTCTCTTTACTGCCTCTTCAATCTCACTATTCCACGAAGCATCACCTCTATTGTTACCCACTATTGTGGTGCCACAGACCTCTTTAGCAGCAGTGACAACACAGTTCTTAAAACATTCCCACTTCTTTTCTACATCCCTCTCACCAGACTTCAGATCCTTCAGTCCTTCTCTGAATAAGTCAGAATACCGCTGATGCTCTTCAAGGAGCCTATCAACCTTTATTCTTTCTATCCTGGGTCTCTTCCTATTCCTTTTCCTCCAAACAACATTAAGTTTCACTCGTGACACTACCAAGTAATGATCAGAATCAACATCCGCACCTCTCATCACACGGGTGTCAACAACTAAGTGTTTCAAACGCTGATTGTAGACAACAAAATCTATCATACTCTTTTGACCAAGAGTACGATTTTCCCAAGAGTATATGTGGATACACTTGTGGTTGAAAAATGTATTAGATACACACAAACCATTCTCAATGCAGAGTTCAATTAATCTTTCACCATTATCATTCACACTAGGATCATTAAACTTACCCAGAGCATTGTCAGAAATTGCATTCTGTACACCTACTCTAGCATTGAAATCCCCTGCTATTATAACTTTTTCTTTAGCACCAAACTGGCTCAAAACAGCTTTTAGCTCATTCCAGAAATCAAGTTTCACTTTCAAACGAATCTAGAGAATTCTCTCACTTACACAACTATAGTGAATCAAGTTGTTCTTCATCTTTTCACTTAAAATCACACCTACACCAGCCTGTCCTCTCATATCATCCAATACTCCAGACCACACACTCACCGTGCCATTCTCTTCTTCTACCCCAATTTCCTTCTTTTTGGTTTCACTTACACACAGCACATCCAGTCTATATTTATTCATCTCCTCAATCACCTCACTCATCTTGCCATTTATACCTCTAGTATTCCATACACCAATTTTACATTCACTCAGCCGAGATCTCTTTCTCATACGCCGTTTAGAAAGTCCAGGTCGATTCCGTGGTGGACAGTCCTTCTCAAGTGTGGTAGGTCCACCATATCCCACACTTGAGTCATTCTTAATATTTTTTTTTGTCTTTTTAATCAGGTAAGTACATCAGTGTGGGGGATTAGCCCACAGCTGAGGGTTCCAGTTGGTCATTCAACCTAAGGATTCTGGAACAAAACCCAGTGAGTTGGGGTCTTTTTGCCAATGTCACACAGAACTAGCTTGCACCTCTCTAAGATTCACAGAGGCCCTAGTTGCTGTTGTGTGTGCCATTGTTACCACGGAGCGCCCCAAAGAGGCAAACCCATTGCTCACTACGACCGCCCGCGTCTGCCCCTGTTTTCAGCCTAAAAGGTACCACCGAGTTTAGTACCCTTTAAGGCAATTTTTCATTATTTATATGGCACACATGTCTGTACAATCTCAGTATGTTATCATTAATTTCTGTGGAAAAAGTAACAAGCTCAGTTCTAATGCCTGCATTACTAATTCCATTTTGCAATTGGATCCACACGTTTTCCCCATATATTCCTCATGGTGACATAATAGAGTATTGGTCATCATTAAAGTATACAATGCAGTGATGAATGACAACCTATAGGTCATCATTCATCACTGTGTTGTACACTGAGTGCTCATTGATTTACAACCAGCCCTATGCAAAGTGAGTTATACCTTTTACTGGTATAATGAGGAGCAGAGCATGGCCCGTGGGGTAAAGGGGTATATGTAATATAAAATGGAGGTCATCGCTCTTTCCACTTTTATAAGTGAGTCACGGAAAAATTCTCACTGGCCGCCACCGCGAATCGAACCCAGCGTCTTCCATCCGGCGCATAACTGGAAGACCCTGGGTTCGATTCCCGGTGGCGGCCAGTGAGAATTTTTTCTCTGACTCACTTATAAACGTGGAAGGAGCAATGACCTCTGTTTGATGTTCCTGGTCCACGTCAAATGTCTGTATTAATTATAGGTATATATAATAGTTTGGTGGTTTAGTTTAGAGAGAAGTGATGAATGCGGTAGGTAAAACCAAGGATTTATCTGAGTTTACAAAGGGCTAAATTGAGAGTACACAAAGGGTTGGTGCTTCCATTTCAAAAATTGTGACACTTGTGGATTGTTTTAGGACCCCTGTGGTTAAAATGTACCAGGAGGGGTGCCAAAATTGCAAAATAACCTACCAGTGGTGCAACTGTAAAGGACAACAAAAAGTGCTATCCAGAGGTGAGTGATGGGTGTGTCACCTCGTAGAGGGCAATTGGTGCAGTTCAAGGCCCAATATAATACGGGTCAAAATATTGTATTGGGTTGTAGGGCTTGAAAAATGCCATGTTCAAGATGCCCTGGGCATATAAATTATTGGCCTGGGCAGGTAAAAAACAAATTTAGAAGAAAAAAGTTTGGAATGAAGAATTTCCTCCTATAAGAAAAAAGATGGTTATTGAATGTAGTGTTTCATTTCACTCCAAATCACCAGAAGTTGTATTATTTTTTATGGAGTGCCAAGAACAAGAAAATATCACTTCTTTAATTATATTATGCTCTAGGTTTAGAAATTGGGGCCTTATGTAGTTTTGCTCCAAATGTTATATACAGTGAATGACATGAGCATATTGCACAGTCCTTGCTGAGGATGGGCCTGGATCTCTCTGGCATAATATTAGTGAATGAGGCAAGGAGCAAGTGCATGGAAACTCCTGCCGATAAATAAACAAAGAGCGGTACTGCTGAAACAAAGGCACAGTTTCATTTTAAAAAAGCCTGCACAACGTGTTCCAGCTAGCAGGGAGAAGAGCAAACATTACTGACATTAATACTTAGTTAATCTGAAAGAACAGTAGCTTGTCTCTTCAGCTACAGTTGATAAAGTTGTGTTAAGTAATAGATATCCAATGCGTTGTTTGAAAAAAAGGTCCAGCAGTGAGTTTTAACTCCTAGTGAGAAAATATGTGAAATTCCCAATTGGTTAACCATTGCTACAGATTCATCTTCCTCATTGCAGAGTGATGTAATTTCAGAATCGGAATCTACATTGTTGGTAAAACAGAAACTTACAGAAGTGGACACTATAATAAAGTGTATGAAAAAAAAATGCCTTCACGTAGTTCAGAAATTGTGCATAAATCATTTAGTTGCTACCCTATTTCAGCTGCTACTTCAAACTATGATTAATTATTTAATGTTTCTGCAAAACACAGAATATATTTTAAAAATTCATGAACATGGCAGCATTACTAAATTTTCTCAAATATCATTTTCAGCATCAGTGCTTTTTTTAAAACTTCATATACATGCTTTTGTGCATTAAACATTTTGAATACAGAATTTAAAATGATAATGCAAAAGATGTATAGAAAGTATACACATAAATCAATCTGTTCTTTCCATGTAACATAACCACATAAATTTGAAAATTTAATTGTCCTGGAACCGGGAATGAACCCACATCTCCCGATTTGGGCTCGAGTATGCTAACTGTTACACCACCCAGCATAATGAAATCCAAACAACTGAGGCATTAATCTGAAACCAATTAATGTATTTTTTAAAATCTGAAACTGATTAATGCCTCAGTTGTTTGGATTTCATTATCCTGGGTGGTGTAATAGTTAGCATACGGATTCCATTATCTGGGTAGTGTAATAGTTAGATTTCTTTTTTTTTTCTTTTTTTTTTTCAAATCGGGAGATGCGGTTTCATTTTCGTTCCAGGACAATTAAATTTTCAAATTTCTGTAGTTATGTTACATGGAAAGAACAAATTGATTTATGTGTATACTTTCTATACATCTTTTGCATTGTCATTTTAAGTGTTTGTATTCACTTTTCAGATATTTTTCAAGCCCTGAGCTGCTAACCACATGACTATGTATCTCACACTGGCATGGCTGGGCTACAGGGGGAGACTCCTATATACCACCCTCTCCTAAACAGTCCATTTGTGTAAGTGACTCTCCTGGTGTCAAAGGCATGCAGATTGAAAACAGGTGGGTTGGGGTGATGAATCATGCTGTGTACTCCATTCTGCAGTAGTCAAGTCCATATTTAGTGTCAGCAGCATGAGAGTGTGGACCCCCTCAGTCATGGTATAAACTACCAGTCCAGTGGAGGGCAATTGTGTGATATGGGGCATGTTTAGTTGGCATGAACTGGGGCCCTTGGTGTGTGTGTGGATCAATGTATTGGTGACTACTACCAGGAAGTTCTTGCCGACCATGTACCCCCCGCCCAATGTTGTACCTCCAAGGGCGGATGGGTTCCTCCAGGATGATGATGCCCCACGAAGAAATGGTTCTTTGAACACATTGTTGATACACTGGTGCCAAAAGTCATGGGATACATATCTAGCATCGTGTAGGACCTCCTCTAGCCCTGCAAAGTGCAACAACTCGACGTGGCATCGATTCCACAAGTGGCCGGAAGACTTATGGAGAAATGTTAAGCCATGCCATCAGAACAGCCACCCACAGTTCCCTGGTATCTATAGGTGCAGGATCTTGGGTGCAAATGGACCTTTCCACCACGTCTAAGTGCTGCATTGGGTTCATGTCAGGCAAATGTGGTGGCCACACCATCCCTCATAACTGTCCAGAATGCTCCTCAAACCAATTTTGGACAACATGTTCCTGATGACATGGTGCATCGGCCGCCTGGAAAACCCCATCATTGTTGGAGTACATGAAGTCCATGAAGGGCTGTAAATGATCACCCAGCAGAGCAACAAAGCGATTACTGGTTAATGACATGTTTTCAAGGACCAGATAACACAAACCGTGCCACATAAAGACACCCCACACATGTATGGAACCACTACCAGCTTGCACAGTGCCTTTGTTGACAGCTTGGGTCCATGGCCTCATGGGGTCTGCTCCACAACCGAACCCTACCATCAGCTCATCGGACCACGCCACATGTTGCCAGTCTTCCAGGTCCAATTACATTTTTACAAGCACAGGTGAGGCACTGTGTCCAATGTCGTGGTGTTAACAAATGCACTGTGGTGGGTCTTCTGCTCCCATACACGATGGATACTAAATTATGCTGCACTGACCTGATGGATATGTCTCTGGTACCTTATGCATTGATACAGATGTTATTTGAGTCAGTGTCGCTTGTCTGTTAGCATGGACAATCTTGGTCAGACACTGGTGGTGACGATCGTTCAGCACCCGTGGTCGACCACTGCACTGTTCATGGCGGGTGATGATGCATTCCATGAAATATTCCCGGTACACACGTGACACCATGGATCAAGGAATGTTGAATGTTCGCACTACTTCGGAAATTTAATTTCCTATCCATCTGGCTCCCACTACCATGCCAAGTTCAAACAAACTCCGATAGTTCACTTCGGCTTGCCACAATCCTACTGGCAGTTGTTCAACCTGACTCATGAGATTACACCTTGCAACTGATAAAAACTGTGGCATGCGTTGAAGCTTTGATACGACGGCAGTGTCAGTTAAAATTTTGCATACTGCTATACCATGACTCTTGGCACTTCAGTGTACAAGACATCTTGAATGACTTCCGAACCTGCCTGATCTCAACCCAACTGAACATTTTTGGGGGTGTTGAGCAGTGCCAGGTGAGGCAGTTTGACACACCACCCTACTCCATACTGGAACTGTGGACTGCAATACAGACAGCTTGATTGCATGGTCCCACAAAACTGTGCAGTCACCTCGTGGAGTTGATGCCATGCCTGTTAGTGGCTGTTCTGTGGGTGAAAGAGGGTCCCATGAAATATTAGGTAAGTGATCATAGTCCAGCAAGCATTCCTTATATGTAGCAAGTTCAGTTTTTTAGCTGAATTCTGTTTTTGGTAAGATCATTGTACATGGTGGCAAAACTTTCCCTGCTTTACGTTTGTCTAGCTCAGGGGTGGCCAAACTTTGAGGACCCAAGATCTTCCTTAAGCTATCATTCCCTACTGTGATCTACCATCGTTTATCGCAGTGATATAGGCATAATTAAATACGAGTAAGCCTATATCACGAGGGTTTGTTAGTGCGTGTTGTTTTGTAAGTTTGGGAACAAATACAGAAAAATAATATTTAAATCATTTTTATTTCTAAAACACTATTTTTCAAACAAATTATATAAGTTTTCTTATAGATTCTTTATTTACAGTATTTGATTCTTAGATGTTAATGCATGACACTATGTCCTCACAAAGTTTAGAATAATCAGGCACATATTCCGTGAGGCACAGTCAGAGACACATTTCTAAATGAGCATCAGTCAGGCAGCTCCTGTGTTTCGATTTCATTAATTTCATTTCTGAAAATGCTGTTTCACAGAGATGTGTGTATCCAAAACAAGCAGTCAGCCACAAAGCAACAGATATCAAGCAGGGATATTTTTTTCTTTTGACGATAGAGTCCAAAATGTGTTATCTGACGCTCTTGCCTTCAGTACTATGTCGGATTGAAGTTTCACAATTTCTGATACTAAATCTGAAGAATCGAAGAGGAAAGTAGTGGAAATGTTTGTGATGAAACTTCCTCAATATCAAATTTGCCAAAAGGGTATGACATGAAGCTCAAAATGTGCTAAAAGTATTTCAGGTCTGTGAATCCTCTGCCAAATTCTGTTATCAGAACTTCTATCTCAGTGACATATCTGTCAAAATTGCAATCAGTTTACATGAGTAGTTGCAATCATATATATTAGTTGCAATCAGTTTGACGTGTTGTTTGTTTTTCCAGATTGGGAAAGTTTTTCAAATTTCCTTTACCAATTTGACATTTTAGCAGGCCTAGTTTTGATTCAAAAGTATTCAACGACCTCACTAAATCTATAACACTCTTCCCTTTCTCATGCAGCTCAAGGCTGAACATGTTGTAGTATGGCCTGTGAGATCAGTTACAAAAGCCAAATTTTGTAGCCAAGTAGCATCTTGTAGCTGAGCATACTTTTCTCCCATTGCATCTAAAATTTTTATTATTTATGGCATAAATTCAAAAATCTTTCAAAAAACTTTCCTTTACTAAGCCACTTAACATTCGTGAAAAACAGCAGGCCTTCGTGTTCAGCTTCATTTTCTTCTAGTTGGCTTCGAAAAAGCCTCCTACATAAACTTCGTGCCCGAATAGAATTAGCCATTTTGGCAGTTATGTCAATAATCTCTTTCACATTTAAAACTTTGATGCGTAGTGCATTTTGGTAGATAATGCAGTCAAAAGAGGTAAATTCTGGAAAATCGTCATTTTCCCTACAAAGTTCAAGGAACCCAATGGTTTGGCCTACCATCGAAGGTTCCCCTCAGTAGTGATGCAAACAGGCTTCCATAATGGCAGATTTAGTTTTTGGGCAAATTCCGTAAATATATTAAAAATATCTTGACACTGAGTTGGTTAGGGTTGGGGAGGGAAGTCTGGTTAATTCATTCCATTATCTGGTCTCAGGCAGTTCGTATAGAGCATACGCCTGCTTGATAAAAGAAACAATCGACCGTACAAGAACTGACGATCGACCGTTTGGCCACCCCTGGTCTAGCTTCTTGTTAAGCCTTCTGTTTCATTAAAAATCACACCCATACAATTAAAATATGTCTCTTACAAAATTTATAAATTTTGGAGTTAAACTAAAAATCACTGATTTAAATTTATCAACATTTGCCTTTTTCCCAAATGTTTTACTTGCCAAGTTCTGCTGACAGAAGTTGTGCTGTAACTTGTTCACACTCTCAGAAATTAGCACTAGGTATCAGCATAAAGAAAATTCTGTTAGAACTACTTACTTTAGTGTTGGAAGCCAAATTACTTTTCTTGAGCAGTTTTTCCATGTGCAACACTAACAGAAGTGGTGAAGTCTGAATCTTTGGCTTATTCCAGAGTTAATTTCACACCACTTTCCAGGATTTCTTTCCACCCTGACTGTTGCAAGGCTCTTGGTGTGTAGGTTTGCTATTGATTTCAATAACCTACTTTTTGCTGCATGACATTTTAGCACATCGAACAACTGATTTTTAGTTACTCAGTGAAAAGCCTTTTCAAAATAAGTGAACACCATGTCTAAATCCTCATTCATTTCCTGAACCTTTTTCAGAAAGTTATCATGGCATCACCTGCCCTTCCTGAAGCTACACTGTCTTTTGCTCATTTGATTTTTCATCACCCATCTGAGGATGTTATTCAAACTGCTTGAATATACCTTGCAAGGAACATTAGACAAAGTATTCCAGCAATCCTGGTGCTGTTGTATTAACTGGTCCATATATGGAAAATGTTGCAGTTTTGTATGTTTTTAATTGTGTTGCAGGGCAGTGCCTGACATATTTGTGTTAGCATTACTTTCATGGTACATGAAATAGATAAAGGAAAATAAGCATTTTTTTTATTATTATTTTTAATGGGCTCTATTAGTCTGTGTTAGTCTTTGCCTGGAAATAACTTGTGTAAGCAACTACAAGCAGTTTTAATGGGTATCAGTTAATGATCATATGTGTAAAAAGCTGACTTATATTCTTTGCTATCAAAAATTCAGCAGTTACTGAAAATTCTCATCAGAATGCATTAACCTAAATTTTAGTAAGCATGAAAAGATTGAAATGCAATGAATTTTTTTAAAGACAAGTATTTTTGTTCCTTGTTTTTTTTCTTCTAAAACTAAAACTCATTTTTCTCAGAGTAGTTATATAAATGGCATTTTATTTATAATAAATAGCAAAGTAAAAAAATTACCAGAAAATATTTTAGACTCATTCAATGATTGTCTAGAATTTTTTAAATTCCAGACTCATCTCTTAAATTCACTTTAGAAGTGCAAAAAGAAGAAAAACTGAACTTCTTAGATATTACTGTCTATATAGGAGGAGAAAAATACTTATACAAAATTATTCAAAAACTCTTTAAATGCTAATAAATTACTAGATTTTAATTCCTACCATTAATGTTCCGTAAAGGCAAATGTTGCTAGTAGTTCTTAGAAAAAATAAATGAGTTAGTCTCCACAGCAGAGATGAAAAAAGCATACAAAGAACTTAAAGGCATCTTTGCAAAAAATGACTGCCCAAAAAATGGCACCAACAGTATTTTAAATGATTCAGTAAAGAAAAAAAAAACAAAAACAAAAAAACTCACCGAGGTAAGAAATAAAATTCACTAAAAAACACTTATCATAAAGGCTTATCTGAGTCTTTAAAAAGAATAAGAAACTAGTTCCAAGTCTAGTAAACAAAGAAAAAAACTTTTACTGAAGGATAATTCAGAGTGAAGAAAATATTTTGAAAATGAATGGTGTAATATATAGTTATGGACTATCTTATGTCAGGGTGACAGATTGCAGACTAGAAACTTGAATAGCAGAACATAAAGCAGTAATAAAAAAATTGCTCCAGTGAAACTGGTTTAGATAGGCATGATAGAAAAACTGCTCATAGCATGAACTGGGATTCCTTAAAAATCAGCAGCCTTCTAAACAAATCCTTAAGAAGAAAAGTAAAAGAAGGACTTGAAATTGAGAAGAAAGAGGATTCCATCATCAGTGACTGCATAGGTTTGTTTACCAGCTAACATCTGGCAATAACCATAACTGGTAAGACTAACAGTAACCACGATAGAAGTTGAGTAAGAGTGGCAATAATAAGCTTCCTGAAGAAGAGAAGAAGAAGAAAAAATCTTCCTAAAAGGTTAGTCTTTCTAAGTGGTTATGATTAAATTTTGTCTTTTCTGTGTGATAAGTGCATTATATAGTTACATAGTTGATTTTTGCTATTAATATAAAATGTCAATATCCTGTGCTGTAAGAGGTCTGGTAATGTTACATTAATTTTCACTAAACTCCTAATTCTCCTACAGCCAGCCTCTGTTCTCAGAAGGGATGTGGCTCACAGAGAATCTCCTACATCAATTCCTCTTGTCAGAAAAGGTGGTGAGTGTTCTTAAAATGTATAAATTTTTTTGAAGTGCAAATGTAGTTAAGCGTATTGTATTATTGGAAAAGGATGTAAAGTGCAGTTGTTTATAAATGAACCATTGCAAATAAGCCAGTAAATGAACTGCTCATGAAATGAACTGCACTGTACCATTTCTAAGTTTTCTAATTCTTTTGCCAATACTGTTCTCAATTGTGAAGACTTATCACATGGAATAGGAAGAATTTAATCATCATGTGGAATAAAAAAACAACAACAACATATTATTTCAAGATTCACATTATGGTATTTAACCAAATCATGAAGTTATATGTAGAATATAGATATAGTATATGAAATAATCGTTGGATATTTCTTAATGTTTCTGTTTTAGAAGTTAAGTTGCTGTGAAAGTTCGACTGGCCAATATATATAACGTTCGACGGTGAAAATTTATGTGTCAATTAACCTCTGTAGACAGAAATTACGAACTCAACATATTTATGCTCACCTCTTCAAATCTACCTCGCCTTCCATCGTCATATCAGTAGAATTTTCAGTTCCTTTGGTTCTTTGTCTTTCATCAAAAGATCAGGCTTATTTGGTTAGGGCCCATCATTTCAAGTCTGTTGTACCATTTGTCTATACTTGTAGAGCCCTTTGTACATGAATATTGGTATGTGCAAAGTTCTGTCGTCATTCACAAAATCATATAGATGAACAATAAGTGAAAGATACACAATGGCGATGAAAGATATATGAATAATATACAATAGCGATAGGACTATAATGAAATGGAATTTTAACTTTAGTAAGTTTTAATGTCAAATTCGAAGCCGTTTTTTCTTTGTGTTTGAATCATTCCGTTTCGTTATAGTCCTATCGCCATTGTGTATTATTCATATATCTTTCATCGCTATTGTGTATCTTTCACTTATTGTTCATCTACATGATTTTTTGAATGACGACAGAACTTTGCACATACCAATATTCATGTACAAAAGGCTGTACAAGTATAGACAAATGGTAGAACGGACTTGAAACGATGGGCCCTAACTAACCACATAAGCCTGATCTTTTTATGAAAGACAAAGAATCAGAGGAACTGAAAATTCTACTGACATGACGATGGAAGGTGAGGCAGATATGAAGAGACTGAGTTCGTAATTTCTGTTTGTAGAGGTTAATTGACACATAAATTTTCACCGTCGAATGTTATATATTAGCCAGTCGAACTTTCATAGCTATTTAATGTGTGAAACAGAAACATTAAGAAATATCAGACGATTATTTCATGTACTACAATAAGGTATTAGTTGTTTAAAAAGGTAAATATTTGCTATTTCCTGAAATTTAGTCTTCCCATTAAAAAAAAAATAAAATCTCTTCTTTGGCAGTAATAATTCAAGTATCTGATGGCTGTTTACTAAAGGTGAATCAGAAATCATGTCACTGTTACTGAAAAATCACTCTTACCATTATGACCAGCGACTAAAAATAACAGCTGCATGATCACTGTTTAGGTGCCACAGCCTTGGTGACCATTGCATTCTAAGATAAATCTTTCCGCTTCAGGGAAGTTGTACCCTAAGGACTGTTGACCACTGAAGATAAGCTGAGCGATATCATTATCACCCTAATCCCATCGAGGTGAGTGGTGTATATGTGGGGTAGTGAAAGCTGTACTCTGGTTGTGGTGAATAGGGTAACAATACCTTTATAATTTTTTTTTCCATTTAGTTCTCAGCTTCTATCATGATGATTCTTTGCTCTGTTCCTGTTTCATATTCTATGATGATTTTGTTATTCATATTTTAAGTTTTGCTCTGAATCATAAAAACTTCCATGGAAATCAGTGGATACCACAGAATGCAGATGCATTTCCACATTGCTTAGTGTCTTCCCAGAGGTTATTTGTAAATTATTGTCACACATGAAGTGTAGTACATATGGAGGAATTTATAAACATTGGGTATTTTGCATCACACTACTCATACTAAGTGTTCTCTGAGATTCAGAGGTTAGTTCCACAAAAAAAGAAAATCCACGAGATAAATTTTTAACTGTGTATTTACTTACTGTTGCCGTATCAAACGTCTCCATTTACAGTGACCTTGGCACACAGCTCAGGCTTCACTGACATCCATCACACAACATACACAAGACTTTCTGCACTTGATACTCATAATCTCCTGAATCTGATCCTCCCATGATTTCCTTAGCCTTCCACCACTTGTTTTTTCCACCACTTGGGCTAAAAAAATTTATCAGTAACATGAAAAACAGTTTTACAAGAAGTTCGTAAGTTGGGAGCTTTCGACCTTATCTTAGGTCTTCATCACGCGAATGGAGGATTTAGATTGTTGCCAGATTCTACATTTAAATTTTTTTCCATTTTTATTGCCAAAACTTAGAATTGATCTCCAGATTATCGGGATGTAGAGAGGAGATTCGGAATTGCAAGTCATTGAGTTGAAAATAATTTCCAGGGTTTCACGGTAACGGAGGGCAAAACGATTGTCAAAAGAAGCAATACGTTTTGTTTCGTTCCAGCAGGGAACTGCAGATGTGTCTTCCATTGTCAAAATAGACAAGGCTGTATTAGGATTGGCTTTCAAAACATCATTTTTATGTTCTTAAATTCTGTGGTTAATGCTCCTGTATGTGCTTCCAATGTATAAGTTATCGCCTGTTGAAGAAGAGATAGGAATACAGTAAACTCCTGGGAGGTCCAGATTTTCAACTTTGTCCCTATCCCTTTGTAGAAGTTTCAAGATGTTTGGAGGGGGGGGGCTTTATTTAATGGCAAGATGGTAACCAAAACTTCTAAAAAGAATATGTAACTAGGAAGGTTGGTTAAAGAACAGAACCAGAGAATTTCAGGTTTTCTTTCTTTTGAGGAAGGAGGCATTCAATTTTCGAATTGTTTTCATATTTCTTTAAGAGGGAGTTGACTGTATGTTAGTGGCCGCAGAAGGTTTGCGATAGACAGAACCTTCTGCAGCCACTAACATCATTCCCTACAAATCTTTCACTCTGCATCTGTACAAGCTTGCAGCATTGAAGTCTTACATCCACAGGGCTCATATCATTTGCAACAACCAACTTTCTCTCCAAGAAGAATTCTCCAAAATTTCTACAATAGCCCTCTCTCATGGTTTCCCTGCTCTTACAGTCAACTCCCTCTTAAAGAAATATGAAAACAATTCGAAAATTGAATGCCTCCTTCCTCGAAAGAAAGAAAACCTGAAATTATCTGGTTCTGTTCCTTACCATCCTTCCTATGCTTATAAGTTGCAGATTCTTTTTAGAAGTTTTGGTTACCTTCTTGCCATTAAATCCCCCCCCCAAACATCTTGAAACTTCTACAAAGGGATAGGGACAAAGTTGAAAATCTGGACCTCCCAGGAGTTTACTGCATTCCTGTCTCTTCTTCAGCAGGTGATAACTTATACATTGGAAGCACATACAGGAGCATTGACCACAGAATTTTAGAACATAAAAAAGATGTTTTAAAAGCCAACCCTAATACAGCCTTGTCTATTTTGACAATGGAAGACACATCTACATTTCCCCGCTGGAACGAAGCAAAACGAATTGCTTCTTTTGACAATCGTTTTGCCTTCCGTTACCGTGAAAAGCCTGGAAATTACTTTCAACTCAATGACTTGCAATTCTGAATCTCCTCTCTACATCCCGATGATGTGGAGATCAATTCTAAGTTTTGGTAACAAAAATGGAAAAAATTTAAATGTGGAATTTGGCAACAATCTTAGTCCTCCATTGGCGTGATGAAGACCTAAGATGGGGTCGAAAGCTCCCAACTTACGAACCTTCTTGTAAAACTTTTTTCATGTAACGTAACTAGCGTGATCAAGTTACCTTTATTTGTTATTATTGATATGTGTTTTGCCCATCATCGTCATCTTCTTTTTGCATTGCCAAACCACCTAAGACTATTAGTCTCCACCATGCTAACAACATTTTGCTTCACATTACATAACTGCAACACATCTTCATTCCTCACATGATCAGAACGTGTTTTGCCACCACCGCCCAGTATGTAACGCATTTCTCAAGCACACGTATGACTTCTATGTCTCTTCTGCAGTACCCAGGTTTCACTTCCATACATCAGAGTAAGAACAATTACACTTTCATACACAGCCATTCAGGACTCTCTTGAGAAACCATCATTCCTATGAAATCCTCCTAAAGCAGCTATGACTTTCAGTGAAGAATTCACTCTTCTACTAATTTCACCATCCAATTTGTTCTCTCTGTCAAACATGCTTCCCAAATATACAAACTCATTTACCTGATAATGTTGCCACTTAGACTTATTCTACCTACAGTACTAACAGTTCCTTGCTCAAAAACTATAACTTTGGTTTTTCCCTTATTTATACTCAGTTTGAATTTCATACATCCAGGACCACATACTCCGCAAGTGTGTGTTGCATTAATTCTGATTCCTAGATTTTTATGTGTAAATATCCATATTTCTACTAGTATCCATTTACTTTTTATGTTAGCTCTACCCTTGTGTTTCAATTTCCTCCTTTTTTGGTGTTGCTGGTGTTATCAGTGATAGAGGCTGATTTTTTTTTTTTTTTTACACTGAGAATCCAGTATTCTTTTTGGAAACTGCTTACAAGTACTTTAAAAGCACTTGCAGCTATTCAGAGAAATGTGTTTACCGTGCATGTCACAAAAACTGTTCAAAATGGACTCCAGTCTTTTCAGCAGACGTAACTTTATAAATGAAACGTGTTTTCAGTTCATTCAGATTGCATCAATTATTGCAGTAACATTGTTCTTAATATAGCTCATTCTAAATTTAAGGTACCTGTATAACGGATTAATGCCAATAACGTAAGTCCAAATGGACTTACCTCCAGGCTTTACATGTACACTCAATGGACAAAACATTAGAGATACCTACCTAATAGCGTGAATAACATCTTGTACACACCGAGGGATTGACTTCACTAGATGCCAAAGGGTTTCCGGAGGTAATGCCAGCCATGCCTGTTGCAGTGTTGTCCACAGCTCCACCCAAGACATCAGTCCAGCATCCATGGATCCTGGACTGATGTCTCAAAGAACACTCATCTGAGCTTGAACTACCCAGTGTGCTCCCAGGGTCCCTGATGTTTTGCTTCACAGCATCCCAGAGAGCTTCCACAGGGTTTAAATCCAGGGACCCTGGGAGTCACTGGGTAGTTCCAAGCTCAAATGAGTGTTCCTCGAGCCATGCTTGGGTGGTTGCGGCCTGGTTGGGTGCACACTGTCTTGCTGAACAGATGATCAGCCATGAAAGCATGTAGGTGATCAGTCAGCACATGCTGGTAGTGCACAGCAGTTAACAACCTCTCCAGACACACTAAGAGACATAATGTGTCCCATCAGAAGGCTCCCCAAACCACGACAGAGCCGACCTGGCATGCCATGGCCTCATTCTGCCGGCACTACACCAGCACCCTCCCATCAGCTCGGTACAGCTGAAAACAGGATTCCTCTGACTACATGACATGGCACCACTCAGGCCCAGTTTTGATGTTTCCAGCACCAGACGAAGTGTAATTTCTGATGGTGAGCAGTCAACAATGGCACACGAGTAAGATGTTAGCTTCTGTAGCTCAGGGTGTGCAACATGCGCCATGCCATTTGCTCGCTGACACTGCTTAGGCCTCCGACATTTAACCTATATGTAATTTGTGCTGCCATTGCCAAGTGGTTGGTCTGCGTTGACCCTGGTAATCAGTGGTGTGTGGTTGGCTACCGCTTGATCTCTGTGAACTGGTATGTTTGTTGATGGTATACTTGCAGTACACCCTTGATACGGTTGCCCTTCGAAACCCTAACCCTAGGGTTCTTACCACTTGGGTGATAGATGACTCATCTGTCTTACTCCGACAATGCATCCACAATCAGAGTCGCTCAGATCACCACACTTATCCATATTCATTTATTTCAATAGTGTTGGGAAGCCCTGCTGTCCCCCTATTTATCACCAGCATTTGGTTTGGGTCTGTTCCACTCTGTGTGGGGGATGCCCATGTCAACTGCTCATCACTCCTGTTACTAATTTTTTGTCCACTGAGTGTATTAGCACTACTTTCGGAAAACAATTCTGTGGTGAGACACTGTTTACCACACTGTAATTTTGACAAGGTGAAAATTTTCATGAGCTGCATGGGGAGTTTTTCATCAACCATTTACAAATTGCACATTTTTGCACGTGTACTTTAAGTGTGATTTGCTTAAGAGTATGTCAGGTAAGTTTTGTCATTGTGTTCCTAGATGGAGGTATTGTTCCACTAAGTTGCAGTTGATGGTCAAATTCCCACACAAAAAGAAAGAAATATTGCAATTCTCATTTTAAAGAAATTACCTGATGTGTATTATACATTTTTTTTTTTTTTTTTTTTTACCTAGTCAGTGCTTATCGATCACGTTTTATTTCAGACTACAAACGTAGGTCAATTCCTGCTGTTGCAACTCTTCTTAGAACTCCTGATGTAAAGAACTTGGCTCCACGAAAACCTCTGCAGTAGCTCATCACAATGAGTTTCCGGATGCTTTAAAAATTTTAAAAGTTTGGGAAAAAGTATCTTCTGTTTTCTCTTGTCAGGTATTGTTGCTAGGATAGTGATAATACATTTTATTTCTTTTTGTACTTAATTTATTTTGACTGTCATAACATTAAGCAATGCTATGCTGTTCAAACAAAGAACATGTCCTGGTGATGTGATATTTTATTGTATGCCTATGTGTGTGTGAATGTTTATAATCATTGTACAGCAAAAAGAGAAATTCAAATTGAAGAATTAGTAGATCTGAAACATTTTCTTTATTATAGAAAATGCGTTGTTTGTATTCAATATGAAGCTTTATGTTTATACTGAAGTGTCTACTTTGTTAAATATGCTCATAGAGTTGGAGCTCTTGAAAAGAACAATTGTGATGATCATTGCCTTTTAGAATGAAGACTTGAATCTTGCTAGTTCTCACCTGAAATAAATTGAATAAATTATATGTTAAACATATATTTTTGCTTAAAGAGCTGTATTTCTGTAAGTAAATTAAAATGCTTATATCTCATCAATGTATAAATAAAATTGACACTAAGTGCCTTCCTGTAGCTTACTGTTTACAAGCTGAGAGAAATATCCTTAAAAGCAGGAAACAAAAATATATATGTATATAAAAATCTAAAGTTTTGTGGTTCCTTTGGGTTTTGTAATTAAATTTTATGTTTATTAAAATATCTGAAAATGTGCACAAGTATTTTCATTGTCTAAAACAATCCTTGTAGAACGTTTTCACAACTTAGGTGCTTTGCTCTACCTCTGTATTGATGATTTCACTGATTTGCAATTATCTGCCCATTGAAACATTTTTCGTGATGAAAGGTTTGTCTATGTCATATTACCAGTGCCGAATTTTTCAGCATTAATAAGTGTCATAACTCCCAACAAAAAATTATTCCAAATCCCCTCCCCTACCAAAATTAGTTTTGCTCACGTTTGATGATTTCAAATAGCTTGTGACACACACAGCTTTTTAAGCACACACAGGCAACACATGTTAGTATATTAAAAATATATATATTATTATATAAGTCCTATTATCATATATTGTATGAGTTATATAAAAATGAAAGGGGGCCAGGCTAGTCAACTGGAAAAGTTGCCAAAACATTAAGTGCTCGTGTGGCGTTTTCTGCCACTTCTTTTGGGATTTAAGAAGAACCAAATAAAGCCTGCACTATGCAATGAATATGTAAAACAAATTGGCTGTTGGGCATACTTTAAATGAATGTGATTTTTCTCCTGAGTATAACTTCATAACTTTAATTTAAAGTGATACACACTGGTAAAAGAAAAGCATTTCTTTAAAATTATAACAAGTTTGGAAATATTCTAGTTGGATAATGCTTACCTAGGCATTCCGTTTCTAGCGATTATTCACTTTTCACGCACGTTTTGGGTCTTCGTTGAAGCTATTGTCCTATTGTCTGTTGTATGTGCATCTACCTTTCACATCCAACACACTGCTTACTTTGGGTAGATTCAGTAGATTTTCATTTTAGGATTCAACAACTTCAATTCCTTACCATTATTAATGCTCTAAATTTGTCACCATTTTTCACCCAGTCTTTGGATGCCCAAAGACTGGGTGAAAAATTTAGAGCATTAATAACAGTGAGGAATTGAAGTTGTTGAATCCTAAAGTGAAAATCTACTGAATCTACCCAAAGTAAGCAGTGTGTTGGATGTGAAAGGTAGATGCACATACAACGGACAATAGGACAATAGCTTCAACAAAGACCCAAAACGTGCGTGAAAAGTGAATAATCGCTTGAAACGGAATGCCTAGGTAAGCATTATCCAACTAGAATATTTCCAAGTTTTTGAAATAATGCAAGTAAAAACGAATAGTAGCATTTTCCGATTGATTTCCAAGTCAGAATATGAACTGTTAATATGAATTATAACAAGTGTTAAGGCAAATATTATTACTGAGATCTCAAGATCTGTATCTGTTTGGATGGGTGCTCTGCAGAGGCTATGGGGGGCCTATTGTTACACCACTGGCATCTCCTATCATGTTGCACATAACATCAGACCATGCTTTGCTGCTGAAGCCTTGAGAACTTGCCAAGTTTGGTATTTTATTTTGGGTGTGCTTATACCCATCACCCATGTATTTTACTAGAAAGTTTAATAACACTAGCAATGTAAGTAGAAACAAAAAATTTGGGAAGGCTATTATTATTATCTTCTTTATTCAAAATATACAAAACACAGCCTTGTAAAAATAAAATAAACAACAAAATTATTGCTGACTGGTGTTGTTGAACTGATACAAGTTTCCACCAAAAACCTAGGTATCAGTCAAGAATCGCCATAAAATATATGATGTCCCAAGTAAAGCTGTTTTCTGCAGTTCTGTAGGTGGTATATCAGAAAGCTGCAATTTTTTGAAGTGATTCATACATTTTTTTAACATTGTTCCAAGTGCCCTGATGACAATGGGGAGTACTGTTGTGTGTTTAGTCCATAATCAGGTAACTTCTATGGCCAGGTCTCTAGATTTAGCCATTTTTTCCAGTTCTTTTTCTTTGACTCTGGCATCTCCAGGAATTGCTATATCAATTATCCAGACTTTCCAATTTTCTATGACTGTTATGTCGGGTGTATTATGTTCTAGGTCCCGATTGGTATGAATTCGAAAATCCCACAAGATCTTGACTTGATCATTTTCTACAACTTTCTCAGCTTGATGTTCCCATGAGTTTTTCGATGCCGACAAATTGTGCTTTCTGCTTATTGACCAGTGAATCAATTTTGAAACCCTGTCATGTCTAGCTTTGTAATCTGTCTGTACAATTTTGCTAAATTCACATATAAGATGAGACACAGTTTCATCATTTTCTTGACAAAGTTGACACTTTGGATTATTGCTGACTTTCTGTATTTTAGACTTCATAACATTTGTTTGCAGTGCCTGTTCTTGTGCAGCAAAAAATCAGACCTTCTGTTTTTTTCTTGGTTATTATTATCACTATTACCATATTTTTGTGTGCATAGTCCGCCCCGCAGATAATCCGCAAGGAAAAAGTACGTATTGGAAACGACAAAATTTCCTAGATAGTCCGCACTTCTAAACTTTAAACAAAATAAGTAACATAAATTTGTGACTTACCCATTTTTCATTTCCATTTCACCAACCTTTAATCCATAAATGCTGATAAAAATGCTGCATACTGGCAAAGAATTTGCCAAGACATACAGTACTGTATCTGTCTTTAGAATTTAGCCAATAAAACAGCATACAGTTCCAAATTACAAATTTAATATGTACAGTACATGTACAAAACGATAGATATTTTTTCAATTAATAAATTGTCTGACAGCAAAAAAAATTCCTATGGGCCTTTGAAAGTGCCTCTGAACGGCACTTTCAAAGGCCCATAGGAATCCATTCTGGATGACACGTGTAGGGACAGAATTCTAGGCATCCACAACCCAGTTTCACACATCAGAATATGTCGCCCTTCACCTATGACCACTTGGTGTGTAGGAATGAAGTCCGTCGTGCATCCATTCTTCCCATTTTATACTAATGGCTGCTTTAAAACTACGGTTCACACTGATGTCCAATGGCTGCAAAAGTTTTGTGAGTCCTCCAGGGATAACTGCGATTTCAGTGCCTATCTCCTTTAAAGACGTTTTGATGCTATCCTTTAAATGGGACGACATGCTGTCTAATATCAAAAGGGATTTTGGACGGAAAAAAGCTCCTTGTCTAGCTAGCTCTCCAGCAGTGCTCTACATAATTTTTCATCTCCTCTTCGTTCATCCACCCTTTTTCATTGTGCCTAACATAAATACCTGAATTAAGCTTTTCCTTTATAGCCGATTTGCTTTTGAAGATGACGATCGGCTTTATCTTCCCACCATTTTTCATGCAACCAAGAACTATGGTAACTCGCAGCTTTTCATTTCCCATAGTGGACACATTCACAGTCTTGTCGCCAATTTCATTCACAGTTCTACACTGCAGCGCGTCGAAAGTCAGCGGAACTTCATCCATATTCGCAACATCATCATCAGTTAGATTCGTTGTGTAGCAATTTTATTTGCCATAAATTTTCTGTAAGAAAGAAATTTTTCCTTCCAGTCGGCAGGTAGTTGTTGCCCCATTGTGGTTGCAGCTCGAGAGAGTTGGTGCCTTCACATAAACATAAAACACCAATTGGACCCTTATTTGAAATCATTGATGCCAAGTTCTCTGCACATACGTTTTCGGTTTCAGTCTTATTAACGTCGTTGAAACTGCACGTCCAGCATCACGTTGAATCCACTTTTTCAAATTTTTTCCCATCTCTGGATGCATTACTTTACCCTTACGATCGGCACGTTTATTGTGCGGCATTTTCTTGAGGAAATCCGTCTGTTTTCTCCAGTTTCGTATAGATTTCTCATCAACTGAAAACTCATGTGATGCTGCTCTATTTCCATTTTTTGAAGCGTACTCGCACACTTTAAGCTTAAATTCCGCAGTAAAACTTCTTCTGCTGGGAACCATAGTAAGATACCTCTGAACCAAAAGATTTATAGTAGCCAACTGAACACAGGTGAATAACAGAATAAGGTCGGTCTTAGTGCTTACATTATATCTCCCTGTTTCACAAAGAGAGATAAGCCCAACCTGGGAAATACGTTGGTTTTCTTTAATTTTAATTCCTTTAATTCTTTGGCAAATTGGTTGGAAATCTTGCATTTCAACAAAAGACTTAGAAGATCATGCTCATCATGAATGTCAGAGACATAGGGGGTAAAACTCCTAATCTTAATTCCCTGAAGCAGGGTGTCAAACATGTACCAGTATGCTGAGGAGGGGAGGGTTTGTGTGGGGGGAGCATACTAAGCTGTTACGTCACAAATTGCAGTCCTTTGAGGACAGGCAGCTCAGGGCACTTTTTTTTTAATGATGCAGTATTTCAAAAGAAAAAAAAACAAAAAAAAACAGTTAGTCTGCAGTCTTGTATAGTCTGCACCTGCCTCTTACGCTGGGAAAATTCACAGTTAGTCCGCAGATTATATGCGCGAAAATACAGTATATTTAATTTAATTTTCTCATCTACAGTAATGGTGTCTGTAGCATGATCCACTTGTCAATGTGGATATGAAGTCAAGTAAAGACATAGTCACTCATGGTTTAAAAAACATCATACAGTGTGGCACGTATTGAGAATTACTACTGCTTCTTGGATTTTGGGCCTTAGGTGTTGTAGACCTAAAGCATCAAGTTGAGTTATAAGAGTCTGAGGAATTGTAAGAGTCTGAGGAATTGTAGGAGTTGCAGAGGTAATCATAGGATGTATGTGAACTGTTTTCAGCTTCCACGTCTGTTTAATCTCTGCAACCAGTTCCACATACTTGTTGATTTTTGTTGCCTAGGTATTCTGAATATTACGGTCCAACAGTACAGATATGTCAATAATGACTGCTTCCTTCTGCCTTTTGTCATACAGCACTATGTCTGGATGATTAGCATAGATGGTTACATCTGTTTTAATCTCACAGTCCTAATATAATTTGTATTGTTTATTATCTAGTACCTCAGTGGGTTGATATTTATATTATGGTATTCCTGATACTGATAGTTCTGTATCGTGCACTAATTGTTGATGTATTATCTTAGAAAAATTATTATGTCCCTGCATATAATCAATGTTTGCTAGTGTGATGCATCCCCAACAGATGAGTTCAGTGGTCTCACTGCACATACCACATCATTTTGCAGATCCTCCTTTAAAATGTATTTTCTATAATTTTTGGTTCCCATTATTTTGTCTTGGAACTAAAGTTTCCATTCCCCAAGATGGAAAGTATATAGTAGATACAAATCAGTGCTCAAAGGTCTTTATAGTCCAACTGTTTCTTAAGGTTTACTCAAATTTTTAATAAAATTTCTCGAGTTTTTTATTCTCTCTCAGAAAGTAGATCTGTTGTGTCAGACGGATCATAACTTCCAGTGGAAATCAGCTGAACATTTTCTGTTCCAGCATTTGATAGTTTGCCAATCGAAATTCTAGCATTTGATCGTTGAACACCTTATGATCCAGAAGTTGGTTGTACAATATTCAGATGTTTAGAATTAACGGACCTGAAATCTTTAAGCAGACGTTTCCTCACTCCAACTTTTGGAAAGCTTTGATGAGATTTTTACGCTGAGATTTTTGGTCACCAATGTTCATGTCCTCCAGAAATCCAGCTGATACTGAGTCCAAGCGGGTGTTGCTCTTTCCTTCCAAACATCCTGTTTTGGAAACTTTGATGGATGTTATGACTTGAGGCATTATGGTCACTAATATGTTTTCTCAACTTTTTTGAGAGTTCCACTGAGATACAGTCTAACTAGGACTTCTCCTTGGTGCTTGCCAAACTCGTTTTATGAAAGGTTTCACTGCTGCAGGCTTCATCCTCTGTAGTGTGATGTGTCATCACTCCCGAACTGTCTATCATTGAATCTGGCTGAGTGTTGCTGTTTGGTTTGAAATGCTGATACGCTCTTAATGAAACTCTTAATCGCAAAGTCGGTTCTGAATCCAGTCCAAAAGCTGTGCTTGCAGCTACTTGTAGAGTTTCAGAAAAATCACAGCACCTTTTTTCTTCTTGTAGCTCCGAGGTTTCGTTGAAAATATCCATTGCTTTACTTTACTTCTGCTATGAGGAAAAAGGTGGTAATCTGTAGCGTTATCTAGTATGTCTCTGCACTTGAGATTTTTTCTTACCAATTCCTTGGTAGCTACATTTTGCTTAAAATATTCAAGATTGATGTAAGGCATTCTAACACAACTCAAAAGTTCCCGCATTTCGTCAACTCTTACCTCAGGGGAAGCTCTTACCCATTTCAGAGCAGTTTCAAAAACCTTCTCTTCAGAAGTAACCTGTAAACCATCTCGGCTAAAAATGTCTTTCATGCAGGAAACAGACTACTAACAGAACGCCTCACATTCAGAAAGTTCTTCGAAATTTTCCGCAACAAATTCATCTAACTTTTTGACCAAAGTTAAGTAACCAAATTTGTCTACAAACTTTCGTAAATTTAAAACATTTGTTAGTGAAATTCTTTCAACAAGGAATTCAAGGCAAGCGATTTTTACTTGCTGAACTTACAAAATAGCTGCAGCTGAAAGCAGAGTCTTGACATTCTCAGTAGTAAGTTTTACTTCATAAATATATGCAAAATCGATGATATTTTCTAATCCTGTGGGACTCACATCTCCAAGAATGATATCATTAGCTGGTGACTGTTTATCTGAGTCATTGGCAAACAACAATTGAAAATATGGAATGCCAGCTGTAAATAATAACCTTATGAGCATTAATTGAATGGCTTCGGACCTTCAATTTTGAATTGCAGATTTCCTTCTCCCTCACACGTTTAAATAATTTGTACAAACCATAAGGCAAACTGACTTGCTTAAACAGAAAATTTTCCAATGATTCCATTGTGTTTCTGCTGGACCTATTATATCATCATCACTAAGTTGTTCTGTGAGATTCAGAGGTATTGTGATCCTGTTAAAATGTAATTCTCAGAAATGCCTAAATGAAGAAATATTATTATTATCTTCTTTATTCAAAATATACGAAACACAGCTCATGACAGCCAAACATAAACAACAAAATTATCATTGACTGGTGTTTTTGAGCTGGTACAAGTTTCCACCAAAGATCTAGATATCAGTCAAGAATCAATGTAAAATATATGATGTCCCAAGTAAAGCTGTCTTTTGCAGTTGTGTAGGTGGTATATAAAAAGCTGCAATTTTTTGAAATGATTCATAAAAAATTTTGACATTGTTCCAAGTGCCCCGATGACAATCGGACTTCAGTTGTGTGTTTAGTCCATAATCGGGAACTCTATATTCAGTCATTTTTGCCAGTTCTTTTTCATCGACTCTGGCATTACCAGGAATTGCTATATCAATTATCCAGACTTTCCGATTTTTCCATTACAGTTATGTCTGGTGTTTTATGTTTTAGGGCTGATCAGTTTGAATTGGAAAATCCCACAAGATCTTGATTTATCATTTTCAATGTCTTTCTCTGCCTGATGTTTCTATGAGTTTTTTGATGCTGGCAAATTGTGGTTTCTGCATAAATGACCAGTGAATCAATTTTGCAACCCTGTCATGTCTAGCTTTGTAATCTGTCTGTGCAATTTTGCTACATTCACATATAACATGAGACACAATTTCACTTCTTGACAAAGTCAACACTTTGGATTATCACTGATTTTCTGGATTTTAGTTATGTTCCATTAGCACTGCAGCAGCCTGTCCTGGTTCCTCAACAGGATCTTCTGAGCCCTGAAGCCATTTGTCCACAGGTGTCCAGGAGCCATAGCACCTGACGCTGTCCTTGTTGACCCAGGCGACAAATGATCCGGTGTGGATTTCTTTTTGTTTCGTCTCATCATGTTTGATGACTGTTGGGTACTCTTAGTCTGGTCCCTCAGTCAAGACCTGTCTGGCTTGGGTGGCCCTGCTTGTAGCAATGCTACCGCCAGCATAGCTCTCAACCTCATCAGGACACACAAGCCTCACCACTGTGACAAGGTGGCACCCTTATTATTATTATTATTATTATTATAGATGATTGCACCTCTTTCTGAGGTTTTTCTCTTCCTTCCAGGATGGGTATGATGTACCAAGTCTGGGAAGTGGTATTTCTTTCTCTCAGTTGTCCAGGAACTTCCATATTATCATACAAGTGTTCAGGATAGCTGCCTTCTGTAGTTCTATGTAGGTGTTAGGTTGAAGGTCTAGTGTTTGTATAGAGCTCTGAATGGTCTTAGGTACAACTCCTGTGGTTGATATTACTATGGGGATGGTGGTGACATTCTCCATATGCCACATTTCTTTGACTTCGTATCGTAGGTCATTATACTTTGACAGCTTCTCTCCGTGCATCTTCTGGATGTTGCACGGGTTGGGCATGGCTATGTCAATGAGGTGTGTTGACTTCTTCTCCGTGTTGACTAGGACGACGTCGGGCCAATTGTAGCGGATGGTCTTATCTGTTCTGGTGGATCTGTCCCAGTACACCTTGTGGGTGTTGTTCTCTGGAAATGTTGTTGTCTCATACTTGTAGTAGGGGGACAGGCTGAGTTGTAATGAGGTGATGCTTTCTTGCCAATATCTGATGGAGGATCTTGGCAACTTGATTGTGCCTGTTCGTGTACTCTTTGTGTGAGGACTCTGCACCCTGCTGTGATATGTTTGATGTTCTCTGGTGATTGGTGGCATTGCCGACATGTGACGCTGTGCACTGATGTGTCCTTCAGGATATGCATCCGGTAGTTTGTTATTATTATTATTATTATTATTATTATTATTATTATTATTTTGTTAGTAAGGGGCGTGAAGCATGTTTTTCAAGCTACATTATTTTCTTATATGTTGAGCCTTGGTTTAGTAGAAGTTTGCTTTCACTGTTACAGTGTGCATGTAATTCATTGAAGGACTTTATTACATAGAATCTATGACTTTCACTCATGTCCAAAAATTAAGAATCACTTATATTTTCATAGCATACTTTTATTCCAGCAGGATGTGGATGAAAATATTTTAATATGGAGTAAAAAAAGTGAAAAGGACATGTACACACATAAATAAGCAGGAATGTGTGCTTATTAATAGTGAAAATTGATAGAAGAACAAAACATACCATTTTCTGAAATCGGCTCATGTTAACTAAAATTGACAGAAAAAATTAATTTTTATGGATCACTTTATAAGGGTCATTCAAATGAAAACGAGCCTAAGGGCATATGAGAAAGATATTGTGACTTACCTCAAAAAATAATCCCCGTGGCTATTAAGGCACATATCTCACAGCAGAGGCATAGCCAAAGGGGGAGTCCTGGACCCTCTGAACCAAATCCATGCCCCCCCCCTCCAATAAATTTGTGGCTACGATCTTCGATTCCTTATGCATAGAAGGCAGTGGGCTACTGGTGAACCATTTGCAGGCATCTGTTCATCCAAGTGACATATGTGAGTCACGAAGACAAATCTGGGCTGTATGTTGGATGCTGGAGTGTTTCCCACCTGAATTTGGAAAGGTAATCCTAAATGATTTTCCCAGTGTGAGGGTGGGTGTTGTGATGAATAAGAATGACTCCTGCAGTGAGCAGCCCAGGCCGCTTGGACTTCAAATCTCTGCGAGTGATACTCGCAGAGATTTGAGTGTGGCCGCATACCAGGTAGCGTTTCCGGTGGCAAGAAACTCGATCAACAGGGGGACCTTGTGGTCGAAAAAGGTCAACATGACCTTTCATACACTTGTTTACATTCCCTTTGACTTCTTTTGTGGTGGAGACGACGTGTGTTTCCATTGGCTGCTGTGCCTTTTGCTTTCGGGTTGATAATGAAAGCACTGCATTTCATCTTCCGCAATGATTCTGTTGATAAAACGGTGACCTTCCTCATGATACCGCAGTAAATGTTCCAAGGACACACCCATGCGAATGTCTTCCTGTACAGATTGCAAATTGTGTGGCACCCAGTGCATGAAAATCTTCAGGTACCATAGACGATCCAGGATAATGGTGTGCACACTCCCTACACTGATTCCAACTTTGTCGGCAAGTGCTTCCACTGTGACTCTTCTGTCTTCCCAAAAGGGACTATCCACTTCAGCGACAGAAACATTGGTGATCACTCAGTATGCTTGCCCTGGCCTGCCAATAGTACAAATTGCCAAGAATAAAAAATTACAGAGGCACTTAATAATCAAATAAGGTATTGTAGGTGGAAATATCAAACGTATATAAGATGTTACAGGATGTTTTAGTTTATATGAGAACGAGGGTAATGCTGAATAGGTTCTGGGACCATAGGTTAAGGACTTTTTCTCAAAAGGAATAACTATGGGTAAATCAGATTTCCAATAAACACCGAAGTACCAGTTGTTACCTGTGAAAATACCAGTAGTTTGATATGCGAAAATAGCATGATATACCAGCATTCTGATTACTGAAATACTGGTACTGCAGTCATTGATGGGAAAGCTTACATACCATACTTTTCAGATTATGAGTTGATATAGAGTATAAGCCAAACGGGATAAATTTTTCAATTTCCTTATCTTCATTTATAGATAAGTCAGTCCTGGGTATAAGACGAGGCTAGGACAAATACAGTTAGTGTTCCAAAATTCTGTATTTTTAATGTTTCGGCAAACACTACAAGGAGGAAAAAGTAAGGTAACTTTCATAAAAAAAAATTTGTACAAACTGATGCTACTGTATTCCTTCCTCCTATCGACCAATCAGAGAAACCACTGTGCAAGGGGGGCGGGGGCAGTCACATAAGTGTGCCAAACAAAAACAATGCTTGCCACATGAGTTTTCATTTGTTGTTTTCTCACAGGGCCTGATCAAAATCAGAAACCAAAAGAGCTTTTGATTTCAGTTTGAAGCATGAAATAAATTAGGATAAGCATAATAAATGGAAGCAATAGTTGATTTTAATTCATTTGAGAGATGCCAACTGAAAGATTGACAGACCATCTGCCTTTACTAGCCACTGGTCATGGCTGTTCTTAAAGCGCATGTGCCGCCAACTGTCGACACGTTTGTCACCAGCCAATCGACTGCATTACACTGACGTGTTTCAGAGATTTAATCATTGCGAGATAAATGAGATGCACCCATTGTAGTTCTGGTGGATTGGTGCCACTCTAAATCAGTCATGGCAATTTTTAATTATGTTTCTGTCAAACAAAAATATTTGTTTCAGCAGCTTTTAAACAAATTCTTGCTGAATAGAATATTACATTCTGTACATTTTCAAAATAGTTGTTTGTGAGCATAATATTGCATTTCATGTTCTCAGTTCAAGACAGAATTTGGGGCACTGTATGTAAATATTTTTTGTTTTCTCATTGAGAAATTTCAACGACCAATCATAAGATAAGTAGATGTGGCACATAAGTCAAGGTCCAGACGTCTGAAGAAAAATGTTTCATCTTATAGGCTGAAAAATACAATATATTTAATTAGTTGTGGTAGTAATAAATATTTTAAAATTAGTTGTGGTAGTAATAAATATTTTAAAATTAGTTGTGGTAGTAATAAATATTTTAATTAAGGACTGAATTATTCTCTTCAACTGGTAGTGTATGAGCACCCAAAGCGAGTACAAGAGTAAGCGAGGGAACTTAATGTTAAAGACAAGAGCCTCGAGACCCAAGAATTCTCTGCTTGCAGTGCCAATTAAAGCGTGCGGGGGGGGTGCAGCAGAAAGCGCACAATGCATTGTGGAGCACATGCCTGCCGAGCCGGCGCAAGGGTCACGTGTGTATTACAATATTATACTTTATTAATTACTCTTTTTGCTACTGCAAAAATGTTTTATTCCTCTTGCGGATAAAACTTATACAGTGACCTTCGCTTCTTAAAGTGTGCTCATAGGATTAAATCTGGATTTAATACTATCAGCTTCACACAAGCTCCACGTGAGTTTGTCAACAATAACAAATAACTATTACGAAATAAATAAATACCAAAGAAACACTTTTCGATATTTTCGCTTTGGAAATTGAAAAGGTTCAATTTGTCCTCATCTGTAATTGAACAATCCCTAAAATGACAACACTTTTTCACCATATTGATACACCAATTCATCAAATTGCGTGCAAAATGTGCATTTCTAACCAAAGATCTGTAATCTAAAGTCTGTAATCTGTTCCTACTGGTTTAGGACTGTCATGTGACCATGTTGGGTTGCCCCCTCACCTCCATATGGCACTAAGATATCAGGGATCCACTATTTCCATTGGAGTTCCTACTCTTACCATGTACTCGCTTTGATGAGCACCTTGTTTTTGCACCTAGAGAATTAAAAACTTGTGCATCAAAAATTTAATTCATGCTTCACTGACTGTTGCTAGTGAAATGTACACAGAGTTTGTTGTGTAAATGATCAGGTTAAATGTTAAAAATCAGATCTTAATGGAACTGTGTGTGTGTGTGTGTGTACATTCATTTTTTGAAAAAGATGGTATTGGTTTTGCAAAATCTGAAATTATTTTTTTCGAATTCTTCTTTGCCTCATGTTTATTTTAATTATTTCTTGAAGGTATTGGTTTTGCAAAATCTGAAATTATTTTTTTCGAATTCTTCTTTGCCTCATGTTTATTTTAATTATTTCTTGAAATCTTTTATGTACTGTATTTTATCAATATTCTATCTCTCTCTGTCTGTCTCTCCCTCTCTCTCTGTCTGTCTGTCTCTCCCTCTCTCTCTCTCTCTCTCTTTCTGTCTTTCTTTCTCTCTCTGTGTGTCTGTCTCCCCCCCTCTCTCTCATCTATGCAATTTCCAGTTTCTCTCTTTTATGAGTATGTGTTTAGTTGAAAACTGCACAAACATGTTTTATGAATGTTTAAGATTATTTATTCTGTTTGTTTAATAAACTTGTATTTTCATTTGAATTATAAATTTATGAAATCTGAGGTGAGACATAGACTGTTTTGCACAGATCTAATTTATGCAGAGTTTTATGGAAAATCAATGCTCATCATTATGATCAAGAATAACACAAAAGTATTTTTGACATGAATTTCCATAGAACTCATTATTAAGATCATGTGCATGAGAAAAACACAATAAGATAATTGACCTTGATGTTCCAAAATAAATCTTTCTTTTATTTTATTCTAATTTTTGTAAGTAATCTGCATAGCAATTAATTGATTGGTTGCAATTGAATTTTACTTTTATTCATTCAAGATGCACTTTTTTTCCTTTATCAAGCAAAAATGTTGTCATATAAGATTGTATATATTTGCTGCTAAAACTGAATCTCATCAAAAACTTATGGTTGTTTCTTTGCATCCTTCCACCATTTTTGATTATGCCAATGTAATTGCACTTGAGTTTCATTGTATGAAAGTCTTATAAATTTTGTATTATATATCAGCAATCTGAAGAAACTTTTGTGCTTATGTCAAACCTTGGTTAGAATGTGCATCCCTTATTCAGAATCCCTACTGATCTGTGCATATGAGGCACAATGAAACTGTGCAGAATAATTTTCTCAGGTACTGATATTCCAAAATTCTTGGTAAGTAAATGTAAGACATTTTCTTCACTTTTAAAAAAAATAATTTTGATGTCATTGCCCAAAAAGTGAGTTTTAATACAAAAAAATATTGATGTTTTTCTTAAAAATAATAATGTGGATATTGTCATTTTCTTTTGCTAGTATTTAGAATGCCTTCTGTTGCTTTCTTTGAATGTGCAAATTCTGATATGCCAATATTCAGAATTGATTTATTACATACATACATATCACTAAGCTGTTTTCTGAGATTCAGAGGTTAGCTCCAAAAAGAAATACAAACTTCCAGGTATTTTTTACTTATTGTTGTCGTATCAAACTTCTCCATTTATTGATTTATTACACTCTTTTCAATTTACTGAAATCATAAGCTTTTTTTTCTTTTTTTTTAATGAAATAAGTTTTTCAAACTTCATATTATGGCTAACTTTACGTCTTCTGACTGCTTCATGTTTGCATATTTCTTTTCACTTGTCTGATTTATGCTTTATTTCAGTTGCCATATTTGTGTATTAGGTATGCATCCTACCAAGATGTTTAAGTAGATTGATGAGTTATTGAATAGGGTTTTACAGAAAACTGATTCCAAAGCTCTTTCTTATTATTACTGCAGACTTACATCTTTTATGTTCAGGAGATGAAAACAAATTTTTAATAAGCTGTCAAAGTAGTCTAAATCTTTGAAAGCTCCTGTATGTTAATTTTAACTCTTTTTATGGTTGTTACATTTTCATTTTCAAACTTAGGAAAGATTTCTTGATATGGTAGGTCTCTTTCTTCTTCAGTTATGCTTTGGGAATTTATGAAGGAATTGAAAAAAAAAACTTCTGAAAACGAGCTTTAAAAAATGGCAGGGTTTTTGTCTTAATGTGTTTAAATGAGTAAATACTTGATATGATATGATATGATACACTTGATATGATGTTATTATCAAACTTCTGTAGACACCATTTTTTGTTCTTAAAAGGCTGCTGCATTCTTTTTATCCAAAAGTAAATGTTTGTATGAGCTTATGACTAGCACATTTTTTTGCATTGGTTTTCATAGCATGTACACTTTGGTTCTTTAAACGACTGTTGCATACATTACATGCAGAAGAAAATAATTGTTCGATGAGCTTAGAATAAATACAGTTCTGCATTTTTCATATTACAGGGGTCGATTCCCCGTCCCTCCTCATTTAGTCCCGGACTCACTGGAATGGGAATTCAATAGTCCCGGACTCACTGGAATGGGAATTCAATAGTCCCAACTTACTTTGATCTAGTCCCAACCTATGAAGGTAAAGTAAAGCTCTAATTTAGGAAATAATGATTATATAAACTATGGTATGCAGACAAAAACCTCTTTATCTGCCCTCTCAACAGAACATAACCACATCTAATTTCAGGGGCTGTTTTCTTTATTTCCCCCAGTTTACCAATGCCAGAAAGCAGACAACCTTGATGAAAATACCTCTTTCCCTCCAGGCTGCCTTTCCCCACATCACTTGTACGCCACACCATAGCAGATGCAGTTCTAGAAATAGTAATGTGAGACATCAAAACATGTGAGGTTCAACAGTTGTATATATTCCTTATTCATGAAAAAAAAAGGGGGTGGGAAAGCATGTAAAACATTAGAGAAAATGCACTGACTTAAGATGAATCTACCTGAAAACTTTGCTCTATGTTTCCAATAGTAAAAAACTTTTGTAGATATTTTCTTCACAATTAATGCATTCCCAAGGATAAAAATTTGCACATCTATAAAAATAACGTTATATTATAGCTTAGTATACTCATATTTTATAAAACTTAACCATAATGATATTAAAAATCAATAATTTTTTCCTTTGGTATTGTTGAAACTTGCAAATAGATGGCACCACTTGTACAAGTGACTTGCTAAATGCAATCACATCACATTCTTTTTTCAATAATTTTATTAATTTTCAGAATAGAATTGGCACTTGAGTTTATCTGTGCAATAGTCTGGAATGTTTAGAATGATTTGAGCCACTTAGATTAAATATTCAGACAGTAATTTAGCTAAAAATGTGAACAAAACTAGTAGGTACTGCTGATTTTTAATTCCGAAATAAACCAGCAAGCTCACTTTGCAACATTTGCAGCTAGATTATTGTCAGAAAATTTAATCTGAGTGTCTCAAATCATCCTAAACATCCCAAACTATTGCATGGATAGACTCCAGAGTTGATTCTATTCTGAAAATTAATAAAATTATTGAAAAAAAGAATGCAATATGATTGCATTTAGCAAGTCACATGTACATGTAGCACCATCTATTTGCAGGTCTCAACAATACCAAAGGAAAAATTATTGGTTTTTAATGTAATTATGGCTAAGTTTTATAAAATACGAGTATACTAGGCTATAATATAAAGTTATTTTTATCGATGTGCAAAATTTCATCCTTGGGAACGCATTAATTGCAAAGAAAGTGTCTACAGAAGGTTTTTACTATTGGAAACATAAGGCAAAGATTTTAAGTGGATCCACCTTAGGTGCCACAGCTATGGACAAACAGTCTTTTAAACTGGAGTCTGGCTCTAGTCCAAGCGTAAAATCCGATAGTCCTGAGTGTGGGATTAGCCAATTTTTCAACCCTTGTCATGGCATTTGTGATTCACACATGTATCATGCATTTTGAGCTTTGTTTCTATAGGCAATCATTGTGCTCTGCTAAAGAGAACGAACATTTGTAACAAGAGTGCTGCATTTATTTTATTTTATTCCTTTTTTACATCTTTAAGAGTTTTTTTTTATTTTTTGTTGCTTTTCTGAATTTCTGAATCCTCTGGTTTTTCCCAGACAGTTTGTACACTCTTTTCTCATTCTGTCAGTACAAAATACTATAAGAGGAAGTTTCGAGTTTTTATTTTGAAAGCTTGATTTGCTGTTAAGCTTGCAACAGGACATATAAAAAAGAATTTGTACTATGTTTTTATTTCACGTGGCAAGTAAAATAATTCATATTTTAAAATAGACATGAAGTATAGACTACCTTATATATCCCTGTTTCCTTTGTGTTTTATGTGTGGCATAAAGTCCTTTTCAACATATGGCAAATATCTTTATGCTTTTTGTCATGATGTTTCATTACTGGAGTTGGTTATGTGAGCTTGCTGGTTTCTTTTTCGGAATTAACTTTCAGTTTTGTGAAAAATATTAACTTTAGTTTTTAGGTGGTTTTGAAGCATCGTAAATATTAACTTTCAGTTTTTAGGTAGTTTTGAAGCATCATGACAGTGTTATACATTTTTGTAAACAATCTGTCAGGATTTTTTTTAAAAATCACCAGTATATGAAACTTTGTTCAAAGGTTTCTGCAGTAAAATTAGTGCTAAGGCTTAATAGAATCAAACAGTCCAGCTCACATTTGCCAGTATGCAATGGTGATGATGCCATAAACAAAACAACATGGAAAACAGGAATGGTAAAATTTGGGTATGAATATAACTAACTACCTTTTATATTTTATTAGGTAGGTTAATTAACCATTTCTGACCTTGAAAATTCTTAAATGCCTTGAAAAATCTGAAAAAAAAGGTTATATAATAACACCAGATCATGAGATTTAAAAAAAAAATTGGCCTCATTGAAGATTGTTATGCTGTTCCTGAATACTATGCTTTCTGTGCTAATTCACGCTGTAAAGATAACTGTTGATAATTTGTCAGTGATTGTGAAATACTCTGTTTTTTATGCATATGCTGATATTGCTTTTAAATGTTGTGGTGTTGCATTTATTTGAATGAACAATACATGTTATACATAATGTATTGCAGTCATCTGATCAGTATTTCTTGTACTTAACACTTGTGGTAAACATATTTTTGGTGTTGCATTTGTGTAAACATGTTAAATATTTTTAAAATGCTATACACAATTATCTAATTTTTTTTTCTTGAGGGCCACAAATGCTGTGTTGCACTGTAGTTTATTACCAAACTATTGTCATAATGTGGCAGGTGTTTCAGTTCTGGTTGTGTTGAGTCATACACAAGCCAAAAATATTTTTGATGAATCACTTGTATATTTGCAGTCTGGATTTTTGGTGTTTTGTATTTAATCTGTAAGCTGTGCTCAAATATTTGCTGCATTTAATTATTTTTAACAACAACAGAACAAACTGATCTTCAGTTAATTGGAAAGAAACGAGCAAAAAAAAAAAAGTATTAAATGTTGCTTCAGTAGAAAATGGGGAGGCAAAAGTTGCCTCTCGTTTTCATGTATTATGCCACTTTTTTTTTCCAGTTTCATTTTCAGAAAGTGGAATCACATGCTGATACTAATTGGCATACCAGTGAAGTCTGTAAATAGGATATTATGATACAGATGATACCAGTGAAGTCTGTAAATACAGTATCGTGAATTAAATGTCAATATTCAGACAGCTACTTCAAGCAGCGAGAATAATGAATAACCTCTTGATATTGCAGGAGTTCTGTAAAGTTGAAGATTTCATCAATGCTTTTTGTTACGAAAAATACTCCTTTTGAATGAGGTTTTAATTCCCTTTTTAAATTTGGTGAAAACAAAAACCGTAATTACAAATGTTGACAACAAATCAGCTCATTTCAATTTGTGATGAGGAATTCTTTTTAGTGTTCTTTTGCTTTACAATAATAGAACATTGTTGACTGTCTTATGGCCATGAAGATTGTCAAGATATGTGAAACATTTTTTGTCAATATTTAAAAGAATGATATTGATATTTTATCAATTTAATTCAATACTGTGCTTTCCTTACCACCCCACAGCACATAATGTTCATGCAATGTTTGATTCTTATGATACATGATGAATAGAATGTTATATGGTGTAGATCATTGGTGTATACCAATTGTACCTAATCTTTTGCTTAGGTTACAAGTCTTCAAAAACGTTCAGAAAATCTTTTTGAAGATTTGTCTCAATGATTTATTCATTAATTTTGGTGAATAACATGCTACAAGCTCAAAAAAAAAAAATCCTATACTGCACAACCACATTTTCATTGTAAGAAAGTGTGCACAGAATAGAATTTAATTATCGTTTGAAATTTAATCTGAATTTGTAATTAGGATTGCAGCTTTTCTTACTGATGGCTTTATGGTTGTATATAAAACAGGTTTTTTTTCTATAAATTCTTATAAAGAAACACAATTTGTAAAATATTTTGTTGTTAAGTGTTTAAGGATATTTTAGTATTTCTCACAGTTTTTGCTTAAAAACAGCTTTTACTTTTGATAGTGAAAGATGTTTAATTGTAGTAGCATATTTATATCTTCAAGTGGTTTTTTGCTCTTGGCTAAGGGTAGTTTCACATCTTCTCCTTCCCCAACTCCTCATCCTTTTCTTGTACATGTTTCAAAGTGATTTATCATTGTATATTGTTTTCATGTAAGTAAAAATATATGTAAACTTTAAATCAAGATTGTTCATGCTTTTTTGCAATAATAGAACATATGATAATAACTTGAAGTTCTCAATAGTCATTCTGCAAAAGATCAAATTCTGTTTAAGCATAATCAGAATGTCTGATTCCTTGTTTTTTTGTTTAGTTTTTATCAAACTCCTCCCCCTCCAGTTCTGTGGTTCTGTTGTCAAAACACAAGAATGCCAATGGTTAATATTTTTGCATAATGATGTGTGGTACCTGTAAATTCATTTTATTTTGCTTTTCATCATGTTTTCTGATTTTTTTGTGAAGTTCTAAACTGTTTTAGTTGCACCTTTTTTTTTTTTTTTTTTTTTTTTTTTTTTTTTGATACATGTGCATGAAATTTTATGCTTTATGGCATGGCATTTTCAGCTTGCAATCTGCAGATTCCACGAGGTTCTATAGACTGTATTCAAGTGTCTGTGAAGTGACCATGGGAAAAAAATGAAAGAAACAAAAATATGTTTATAAATTTTTTAAAAGTTAAACCTGAAAAAAATATTAACAGTTTTCAAGTTTTTGGCTTCAAGAGGTTTCACTAAGAAAATAAATGAGGACAATTTCCAATACAAAAAGGTTTAGAAGAGTTTTCTTGTTCAGTATTGGAATAATATCCTGTTTTCCATAGAGAAGGCTCTGAAAGATCTTGTTCTATCTAAAACAATACATTTATGTGAAGCAGAATTTTTGGCCACACTAAATATCAAAATTAAATTCCAAAATCAGTTGGATGAAGGAACTAACATGAGTTTCTGTTTGCCACAAAACAGCAATGTTGATTTTATTAAATACATAAGTAATTTCTGTATATTTTATCTATACTGAACTCATATACATATGTAATCAAACTTTGGTGTGTTCAAAGATAGATATGCCACCCTGTTGGGTGAGCTGTCAGAGGCACTGGTTTCTGGCTAGTCATCCAAGCTGGGCACCTGTGTTTGTTTGAATCCTGGATGAGGCATGGATGGTGCGTTTGTCCAGCAGCACTGTCTCTCCCTTCCCTGAAACCAGTGGCCCCAAATTAGAGATCGGAGCCCTCAAAGTTGCTTATGGTTGTCATTAAACCAGGCCCATCCCTAGAAGTGGTGCTACCCTCAGGCAAGGGATGCAGTGCCACCCCTACAGTATAAGTAAATAGAAAGATAACTGTGTATTAATGTAATTTCATTATTAAACTGTTGCATTCCAAAATACTTATGAAAAACAAAACCTGCTTTTAATTGAAATATAATTTTATCATTGAACTGTTGCATTACAAAATGCTTATGAAAACAATTAAAAATCTACTTTTCTTGCTTTCTTTTGCTGCAAAATCTTTAACATCTTCCTGATTGATAATATAAGCTATTTCGGTTTCAACTGATAAAATGGAAAGTCCTATTAGTCTTCCTTCATTCATAGTTGACCTTAGATGGTTCTTTATAAGCTTTGACTTAACAAAACTCCTTTTGGCACTGGCAACAGTTACTGGTATTCTTGAAAGAATACACAATGCAGTTTCCTGTATTTGGATAAATTTCTTTTAAATTGCAGTTATAAATTAGCTTTAGCACATCTTGTGGTCAAGATTTTTGTTCAGCAAGCAGGCACAACAATTTTAATTCTTTAAATAGTTCCACTGCATGAATATCAGATGTATCATTCACTTGAGAATAATTTTCAAATCTTTACAGTGCTGTAACAGTGTTCCAGATTTCCAGTTAACTAAGGAGCTAATTTCATAAAAAAAACTTTAAGTGTGAACTATGATGTTCTATTTTTTTAAAAACAATCTTGTGTTGAATTTACAGCTGCATTTACAACTGTGTCAAAAAAAAGTCAGTGTCAATTTTTTTTTCTGGATTATGGAGCAGTGTTTCATCTTTACTTTCATAATCATATTGCTTCTTTTTTATTTGTCTTCGAACTTGTTCTTCTGTAGGAAATTCCGGTGTTATTTCTAAGATAGCTGAAAACTCACATGCTGCAAAATTTACTTTAGCAAATCCATTTTTCTGATAATCTTCTAAAAACTTCAATACACCTGAAAGTGTCATAACAGCAGCCTGCATGTCAAAGTTTATGGATTGTAATTGCTTACTCACTAGGTATATGATGTTTAATATTATGCCATACCAAATGATAATGGGACATATAAATTTAAAATTGCAAATACTTCTCAAGAGAGCACATGCTTTCTGATCTTCATGAATTACAAAGTACAACAGAACTGAATCCAACCATTTTCTTGAAACATTTTGTTTGCCCACTGCCTAGGGACGGGCATGCATTAAAATCACACACACACACACACACACACACACACACACACACACACACACACACACTCTCTCTCTCTCTCTCTCTCTCTCTATATATATATATATATATATATATATATATATATATATATGTAGTCTGTAGGGAGTTTAATATTAAGAAACTCATACTTAAAGAGCAAAGTGAAAGCATTTGTTACCCCCACCCCTTCCTCAATACACTTTGTTATGGGTTTAGTGTCATTGACTTTGGAGCTTTTATAACTTACCTAGAATCTTTATTATTATCATTTTAGGAAGGGTATAGTTTTTTGCATGTGTTTTCTGAAATAAGAATGAGAATAAACAAATAAATGCATGCTGTCTTTCCTGGTGTGCAGGTTAAGATTGCAGTTATTTACAATGATTTTCTTGTCACTCCAGACTTATATATATACTTGCTATTTCATTTACTCTAGAAAGTTATTATGCACATATGAGGAAGTCATTGGGTCTCCAATGTGTGAGTAAAGTACTTCTACTGGGTCTTTAACATAATTGGTTAAAATCATACACTTAAGTATTGATAAGCTCAAACACAATGTCTTCACTGAAATTTGGCTAAAAGACTGGTTTTTATTTAGTTCTGAACTCTTTCTTTAAACTACTTGATTAACTTAATGCTGTTCTTTGTCTGTACTTCACAAACTAAACTTTTTTTTAATTAAATAAAGTCAGGTGTAATTTCTTTAATCCAGTTGCATCATTTATGAACCTGTGCTTGTGCTTTCTGCTATTGCAGTCACCTTATTTGGCAAGCTGCATACTAATTTTCTTATGGCAGTTACCACATGTGAGAAGCTTATTTAGCAGTTGGGCTGTCAGCTGTGTCATGGGTACTGCAGGGTTTGTAGGCCTCCTGGAATTTAAAAGAGAACTCCTTAAATGGGCATTTTTCTCCTCAAACTCCTGGAAAACTCCTGAAATTTGATTATACCCCGTAAGAAATTTTTGACTCTGGGAAATTATTGTTTGGACTTTTTTTATGCTCACCATTGCACATTCAGTGAATAAGAAGTCAACTTTCTTTTTTTTTTTTTTTTTTTTTTTTTTTTTTTTTTTTAAGTTCGCAATTTCTTTTTATCTGCTGGAAGCCATTTTAAATTCACCTTTTGCAGCCGACACATGCTTGGTCCCAGCTGATGAAGTGAGCGATAGGCGTGCTTGGATAAACTGCCTTATGTGCCTCAGAATTGCTTAAGAGAAGAATCCTACACTTGCAAATGCTATTGATTCTCTGTAGTCACTAAAGAAATTGGTGGCTCCCCTGTGGAATATGAGAAACTGGATATACTATGGAAAACGAAAATCCCAGTGAAATAATGTTATTCAATATCTAAAAGTTTATTTTCATGTTTCTCACTTTTATTTTAAAATTTTGGGATTGTTTTATTAGATGTTTTATTGTGTAACATTTCTCTTTGATGTTTTTTCCATATTTTGGGGGCATCTTATTGCCGTCCGCCAGCTGATAATATTTTCGGCCTCCATTAATGATTGTTCTAACAGGGCTGAGAATGATCCGTGATTTTCGAATTTTTTGACCAAGCTGGGTCGTTTTCTCTCTTTTCCGGATTATATTTTTAGTTTTTATATTTTTCTGATCATGGTGCACATTTTAATATCTTTGGTATTAATGGAAAAGAGTGACTTCATATTTTCAAGAATTTTTTTAATGAAATGTACATTTTTCTATTTCTAGCAGTCTCTTCTTCAAAACCAACCAGTAGAGCGAGCATTTTTGTCCCCTTCCCATTTTTAAAGTGAAATTAAATTTTAAAATCAGTGCTTAATTATGTCCATGGTGAAATCTGAGGCATTTCCGTGACCCATAAAAGTGTTTACATAGCACAGTGAACAGTGTTGTACAGAATTTTTATATATAATTTTGATTAAAACATGTGATCAAGCATGTTTTTGTTTGTTTAAAGCAAAAATATGTTAAAAAATGGCAGTGTGTGCTCACTGTGCAGAGAAAACGACTTTATGAGGAACAAAAGATGGGGTCAGAAGTTAGAGTTCCAATTCTGAACTTTAATTTTTTTGTAATTAAAAGGGAAAGTACTTGCTCTTTTTGTGTGTTCTTGTAGGAAAAAGTGACTAAGCAATGAAAAACCATACATTTTCAGAGAAATGGAACTTTTGAAAGTTCTGATGCAGTCATGAACTCATGTAAAGTAGGTTTCAGACTCCTGAAAATTTCTTAAATGGACTTTCAGAAATCAGTATAAACCTAGGTTCTGTTTCTTATGTGTGAGCTGTAATCTGTTCTTTGTGTTGGTAAATAATAGAAACAGGAAGTTGACAAATCTTCAGCTACTTTTGCTTTAAGCTTCTTCATACATTTGGTACAGTTATTTTATTCTGATTGTAATTTTAATCTATTTTAAAAGTTTTGATTTTTGTGTTCCTCAAATACATTTACTATGGATTCACATAGTAAATGTATTTCACAGTTAGGTGCTTATGGCATTCCTTACTGACAAATGATAAAAACTGAAAGCAGACTGATTTTTTTTTTTTTTTTCATGGGTACAAATTGTTCAGAGGAAAAGCTGCACATCTCTATTCATATGAAAAATTACTTAAAAAAATATTATACTTGTATCTTTATCATTCATGTGGTTCTTGAGATTTTGTACATACCAGGTTTTGTTATTTTCACTTCATAGTTATTCTAGAACAAAGATATCTAATCTCAGCAGCATTTTTGGATATTAGGTATTGACCAAATGGGATTTCAACTTCAAGTTTATTGTAATAGTGCCTAAAAGTACTGTTCTTGTTCAGCTTCTGTGCTACCATGTAATTTGTTGTGTTATTCAAAGTTTACGTTTTTGAATATTGTGACATAATATTTTTGATAAAGTTCAAAATATTGGAGCATTTTGTTAACGTGTACATAAAACTGTATATGAAAAATATATATTCTTCAAAAACAAATTTGCGTATTTATTTCTCAAATAAAGATGTACTTCCTCTTAGCCCTATGTCTGCAGTTATTACTGTTTGTATTCTTTTCTTTTTTTTTTTATCTAAGCACTCATTTCGTTAGTTGACATGGTTTTAGAGTTGTAGAAAGTTAGGATTTTCTTCATCAGAGTGTGGTCCCAGTTTTATTCTTTAGTAATAATCCACATTGTGCACAAAATAATCTGGTAATTTTTTGTTCATCTTTTGCTGACATTATATGTGCTACATACACAGTCATGTCATAATAATAAGTTGACCTACCTAATAATGGGAATAACCACCCTTGGCCCGGATGGACAGCAGCCAGATGGCATGGCATGGACGTAATGAGGCTCTGGAAGGTTGCCAAAGCACACATGCCCATTCGTACTGCAACAGAGCATGGAGGTTCCGGAGATGACGTGGTTGTGGGCCGGCACGTCTAACCTGTCAATCTGAATAGTCCCAGAAGTGCTCTATGGGATTGAGGTCGGAAGATTTTGCTGACCAATGGAGAATGAAGACATCGTTGTCGTTTACCTGGAACCAGTCACGCACTCCATTAGTGACATGGCATGGCACTTTGTCCTGTTGGTAGACACCATCACTACCAGGGTAAATGCGCAACATGAAGGGATGCATGTGGTCAGTGAGGATGGAGAGGTCCTCACTGACCACATGCATCCCTTCATGGCATTCTGCGACCCATCCAGTGGTACCAGCAGTCCCGGGTCATACCAGGAAAACATCCCCCAGACATGCACACTGCCACTGCCGGCCTGTACTTGACCAACAACCATGACCGGATGTTGGTTCTTGTGTGTCCAAAGCAGTATCTGGCACTGCTCGTCACTTCTGTGGAGTAGAAACCTCGATTTGTCAGAGAAGGCAACCTTTTCCCACTCTTCCACTGTCCAATGACAGAAGTCCCCTGTGAAATGCAGGCATGGTTGCTGATGGACCTGAGTTAACATGGGTGCCTTGATGCAGCGTCGACTTTGGAGACCCATGCGTAACAGAGTTCACTATACTGTTATCTGGGACACATACCTGGGTGCCCCAGCATTCATTTGCATGGTCAATTGCTTCACTGTCGCACGTCGATTGCCTTTTACCAGTCGACGAAGTCGACATTCTCCTCTGGGGTCGATGGCCTTTGGGGCTCCACAGTTATGACATCGGGAGGTACTTGGTGTGCCAGCGGTACATTCTTGATACACCCTTACTACAGCACCTCGCGAACAAACCACGAAGAGTGCCGTTTCTGAGATGATTTCCACCCTTGGTGCAGTAGCCGATGATCATCATTCCTTTTTGAACATTCATCAAATTACTACCTCTGCTCATTGTGCTCGCATAACGCACTATGGCTCGTCTGTCCTGGCCTTATATCTCCATGTGGTCGACCACGTGCACTCTGTGACGCTCCTGGGCAGCTACACTGTGATTCTTGGGGTGGTCATATTCTGATATGACAGTGTATTCTCCATAGTCACTACGGGAATTGTTCGTCTGCTATAGAGTAGGGAAAGAAGTTAATATACTATGGAAATCGAAAATCTCAGTGAAGTAATAGTATTTAACTTACGAGTGAAGTTTATATATACACTATATTGAAAAAAGTCACCGGACACCTAGAAGAGAAACACAACATAGCATTTATTGACATACATTAGTACGGTGTCTGTCCACCTTTGGCCATAATGCATGCACTGACCCTTTAAGGCATGGTTTCGACAAGGTTTTGAAACACAGCGAAGGGTATGTTCTTCCATTCAGTACATAATTAATGCTGCCGCTAACTGTTGCTTAGTAGTAGGCTTGGTTCCAAACTTATGTGGTGCTCTCTGGGATTAAGATCAGGAAGGGCTCTGTGCTGGCCAGTCCACACACGATACGGAATTATCGTCAAACCACACCGTAACACTCCTTGCTTTATGGCTCTGTGCATTATCCTGCTGGTACCAACAAGGCTCAGTTCCATGGTATTGCCACAGAGTTGGTTGGGCATAATCGTCCAGAATATCGAGGTAGACGTGCTGGTTAACAGGTTTGTCCATGATAACCAATGGGACGGGACCATACCACGAAAAACACCCCCACACAAGTACATTGCCAGCTCCAAACTTTACCATAAGAACTAGCGTCCCCCGGCTACCGCCATACCCACACACGGGCTGATGGATCGTGTATCTGGATTCACCAGTCCATAGAACTCGTTTCCACTGATCTACGGTCCACGATAAATGTTCTGAACACCATGAAACACTTATGAGCAGCCACACGACCACGGTAACCCATGGAATGAAGTTCTCTGCGAATGGTACGTGTACATACCAAGGTTCCAGCATTGTTACTTACCTGTACCCTGAGGTCTTGTGCAGTACTCCGTCGATTAGCTGTAACAACGTACTCTATCACTAATTTTCTTTGGTCTGCCGGTACGTTTTGCTGCTTCAGGCACGCTATGTCTCTTCCACTTATTCAGTACATCCAAAACAGTTGCCTTGGGTATGTTTAAATGCCTCTCGGTTTCTCTTATGGATAGCCCACTAATACATAATACCCAACAATTTTTCCTTTCTCAAAGTCAGTTCTCTCCTGCCGCGACTTTTTCACTCAACCTCACAGTGCAATATGATCGCGGTCAGCTACAGGCTTGTTTTTATGCCATTTGCAGCTGTACCACGGATCTTAACAACGCGGCGGATCCGTTCATTTGCTTTTGAAGGGGTGTCCGGTTACTTTTGTTAATGCAGTGTGTGCGTGTGTGTGTGTTGCATATGAAGAAAATATCGGGGAAAAATAAAATTCTAATGCAAAAGGGAAGGGAGATGAGGACAAGTAAAGAAAATTAAATTTCCAAAGTAGAATATATAGAGTTACGCAAGACGATTTGGAAAAATATCACTGAAGACATAAGGAAATTCAATTTTGAAACAAGAAGTACAGGTGAAATTTTGACAAGAGTGTAAGATTTGTGCTCAAAACTTTATGAAATGGATAATACATCTATTCCAGTCATTAAGAACTTTGGTACCAGTACCAAAGTTCCTGCAGTCCTGGCAGAAGTTACACATGCAATAAAAACATGAAATGGGGAAGAGCTCCAGGAGAAGATGGACATTATACAAGAAGCAAATGGGGAAATAGAAACCACACTCACCCAAGTTTTTTTTTTTTTTTTTTTTTTTTTGATTGGAGGTTTAACGACCACCGTGAGCAACTCAATGGGCTATAAGCAGTCGCCCGTCCCTAATTTAGGGTCACTGGTTCCAGGGAAGGGAGAGAGCCAGTGCCGTAAGACAAACACAACATCCATGCCTGACCGGGATTCGAACCCGGACCCCTTACGGACGAATGATCAGAGGCCAGCGCCTTAGACCACTGCGCCACCGGGGCGGCTCACCCAAGTTTTCACTAGATGTCTCAATGAAGGGAAGATTCCTAAAAACTACAATGATCCTGCTACAGCCGCCCCGGTGGCGCAGTGGTCTAAGGCACTGGCCTCTGATCATTCGTCCGTAAGGGGTCCGGGTTTGAATCCCGGTGAGGCATGGATGTTGTGTTTGTCTTACGGCACTGGCTCTCTCCCTTCCCTGGAACCAGTGACCCTAAATTAGGGACGGGCGATTGCTTATAGCCCATTGAGTTGCTCACGGTGGTCGTTAAACCTCCAGTCAAAAAAAAAAGATCCTGCTACATAAAAAAAGGTGACATTGAGGATCTCAGGAACTTCAGGCCCATCAACCTATCTGTGGTTTGTAAAATCTTCACTAAAGTTTTTTTTTTTTTTTTTTTTTTTTTTTTTTTTTTTTTTTTGTTTGGAGGTTTAACGACCACCGTGAGCAATTCAATGGGCTATATAAGCAGTCGCCCGTCCCTAATTTAGGGTCACTGGTTCCAGGGAAGGGAGAGAGTCAGTGCCGTAAGACAAACAGAACATCCATGCCTCACGGGATTCGAACCCGGACCCCTTTCGGACGAATGATCAGAGGCCATCGCTTAGACCACTGCGCCACAGGGGCGGCAAAGTTCTTTCACATTGTTTGAAAGTAACACTGGACGTAGCTTAACCAAGAGAACAAGCTGGATTTTTTGGAGTGGCTACTACACTATATATCATATGCATGTACTAAAAGAACAAGGGAATATGAACTCCCATTATGCATGGCTTTTATTAATTATGAAAAGGCCTTTGATTCCGTGAAACCATCAGCAGTTACAATGTCATTGAATTCATGCGGTATTCAAGATACATACATTATCATTATTACATAATAGCATCTATGGAAATGCAGCTGTAGTGGTTTGGCTATTGACGATACAGCACTAATAAAAATTGGAAAGGAAGTGAGAAAAAGTGACACCATATTTGCCTAACTCTTCAATAACCACACTGCAAAGTGTCTCAGCCGCCCCGGTGGCGCAGTGGTCTAAGGCGCTGGCCTCTGATCACTCGTCCGTAAGGGGTCCGGGTTCGAATCCCGGTCAGGCATGGATGTTGTGCTTGTCTTACGGCACTGGCTCTCTCCCTTCCCTGGAACCAGTGACCCTAAATTAGGGACGGGCGACTGCTTATAGCCCATTGAGTTGCTCACGGTGGTCGTTAAACCTCCAATCAAAAAAAAAAAAAAAAAAAGTGTCTCAATCACTGAACTGGAAAAACAAAATGAAGATTAATGGAAATTTTGAAGATGACAATCCGTTTTTTTGGTTTAAATATGGCCAAGATGGTAAGTCAGATAATGACGGAAAACTTGAAATTTTCGTCGTCCTAGAGCGGGAATCGCACCCTCGTCTCCCAGATAGCGCCCTGGTATGCTAACCACTACACAACCCAGAACTACCAAGTCTCAAGTTTCCGATTAATTTGAATATAACCATTACAGGATTCACTAGTCGAAGCAACCGTCATTAATCCCGTATTCCATTCATGAAGATTAATGGAGATTATTTAACTTACTTTCTTTTTGCAGATGACATAATCATTTTTGCAATTACCCCTTCAGAGCTGCAGACTATGATCCAGGAACTTGCTGACAAGAATACAGAAGTGGGATTAAAAATGAACTTTCAGAAGACAACAGTGATGTACAATGCTTTTACAAAAAATAAAGATTTTGCGATTGATGTGGGAAATGTGGAAGTAACTGATAGAGAGAGAGAGCTACATTTACCGTGGACAACAGATATCAAGCAAGGGTTGCATTCATGAAGAAATCAGTTTGCGTATAAAACTGAGCTGGAGAACTTTTTGGAAGAAACATCACAATTTTCAATAGCAATATGACATTGTCTTAAAATAAAAGTGTTTAATCAGTGCATCCTTACAGTGCTTACATATGGAGCAGAGACATGGACTTTAACTAAAAACGGCGTACAAAGGCTGCAGACAATGGATAGAAGCATGAAGATGCAGGCTTGGTGTAACTAGGAAAGATAAGAAGAGGAACTCGTGGATAAGAAAAATAACCAGAGTGGAAGACGTCATAGTCAGAGTAAAATCCCTGAAATGGCAATGGGCTGGACCAGTGGCGGACTGGCGATCCATAAACGGTTTTGGAAGGTATTTTGTGTGGCCCACTTTTGGGGAAAATTATCCATCCTTGAAAGAACGACATATCAGCATCACAGTTTACTGTTTAAACATCTTTTCAACACAAGTTTTGAAAATATTGCAGTGTTTTGTATTGAGCCAATAATTAACCACATTTCACCCATTTTTCTGGACCGCAGATCCCTAGTAAAATTTAATGTAAGAACGAAATTACTTCCGTTGCTGAGAAGCAACAGACAAGGTACATTCTCTAAAACAGACTGTTGGAGATGATTGCTCTCTCATTAATTTCTTTCGATGGCTGAATTTTGAATATGTAATAGTCTTCGCTTTTAGTGAGGATGGAAATCCAAATACGTCAGCGGGCCCCGGTGGCGCAGTGGTCTAAGCGATGGCCTCTGATCATTCGTCCGTAAGGGGTCCGGGTTCGAATCCCGGTGAGGCATGGGTGTTGTGTTTGTCTTACGGCACTGGCTCTCTCCCTTCCCTGGAACCAGTGACCCTAAATTAGGGACGGGCGACTGCTTATAGCCCATTGAGGTGCTCACGGTGGTCGTAAACCTCCAATAAAAAAAATACGTCAAAAACTAATTTCTTTTTCAGGATTTACATTTCAAGACTTATCATTATTTATCATTAATAAAATCACTCGAAAAAACTGGAAAATATCCAGATTAAGAATTTCAGTAGAAATTTATGAAATGTGAGAGAAATTAAAGAATACGAAAATTAATTTTTATTTAATTACAGTACAATTCCGAAAATCCGCACAACTTAGTTCCACAAGTTGTGCAGATTGTAGAATTTTGCGGATTTTAGAGAACCTTTGTGTGTTTACTAGTACATACGTACTGTATAATACTAGTTCAAATAGGTTGGTATGTATGTACGAATTATAGGCTTTCATTGGTTTAATAATTAGTAATATGTATTTAATACTGTATGTGCATGTCAATCAAACATTCTGGCTGGCAAACATTCCATCAATGGTCAATTGTCAATTGTCTTAAATTTGGTTTCTCTCATTGAAGTTTTTCCTGAAGTCTATAAATCATCATCATTTCCTGTGCGGAAACACATTTCTGCTGTTCTAAAAAATTAATGTATTGTTCTTCCAACAAAATTCCATCACCTAAGGATTTCTTTTGCTAGTAGAATCCTTGTTGTCAGTGTTTGAATCGCCTGCATCAGGATTAATCACACTAGCTATGATTTCATCATCAGTCATCGTTTGGATCATGGATGAAGATTCCATCCATTCAACTATAATATATATTCTTCTCTAAACGCATTCATCATTGACACATTTGCTTGTTTGGCATATGCTAGAAGCTGCGTAGCCTTTGATTTGGCCTAAACTCGTAATCCTCGGGTTCAGAGTATAAATATTGATGCTGGCCATAACTTATGCCATACATTTATCAGAGTACAACGTTTCACATTGTTCCATGAACCTGCTATCAGTCCTTCATTGTGAAATCTTTAATGAACGTTTTGATTGTTTGAAACGATTTATCAGAGTTCAACAGCTTCCTTAGGAATTCCCCTTTGTAGTCGCACTTCCAACTGTTAACTATGCCCTGTTCCATGGGTTGAATTAATGAAGTTGTGTTTGGGGGTAAGAACATAACTGTAACATTATTTGAAGTTAAATCTTCAGGATGTGCCCTGCAGTTGTCCCATACCAACAAAATTTTAGTCTGGAGCAAGTCCGACCTCCACACAGTGCTTTCTGGCATCTTTAACAAAGTGATTATTGAACCAGTCTGTAGCGAGTTTTTTGGTCATCCATGATTTTTTATTACTGCGGTAGATCACAGGTAAGGCCTTTAAGCCCTTCAAAGCCCTAGGACAAGCACTTTTTCCAATCACAAATGGCATACATTTATGATTTCCAGAGGCATTGGAACAAAGAGCAACTGTTACTCTTTCTTTGCCTTCCTTGATACCGGAAGGTCCTACTTCATCAGCACCCACTAGAGTATGTCTTGGTAGACAACGTGAGACAAGTCCAGTTTCATCCATGTTATAAATTTTATCAGGAGAAAGAGCTTCCTCCTGGACAAATTTGGCAAACACATCCAGAAACTCTTCTGCAGCTACCTTATCTGCTGATTCTTGTTCCCCTCAGGATTTCAAGTAACGAATATTATGTCTTTGTTCGAAGCGGGAATAGCCATCCAACTGAAAAATTACAAGGCTCATCAATCTTCAATTGCTGATGAAATAACTTGAATTTTACAATCAGCAATTGCAATATTTTGTCTTAGTTTTTCTTAATATCGTACACAGTCCGAACAGCAATACCAAAAATATCCGCAACATGCTTTGGTGCACTGCCATTATCAAGTTTTTTTGTTTTGTTTTTTTTGATTGGAGGTTTAACGACCACCGTGCACCGTGAGCAACTCAATGGGCTATAAGCAGTCGCCCGTCCCTAATTTAGGGTCACTGGTTCCAGGGAAGGGAGAGAACCAGTGCCGTAAGACAAACACAACATCCATGCCTCACCGGGATTCGAACCCGGACCCCTTACGGACGAATGATCAGAGGCCATCGCTTAGACCACTGCGCCACCGGGGCGACATCAAGTTTTTGCAACAAGTCCACTTTCTGCTGAATCGTTAAAGAGCTGTGCTTTCTCTTCACTCCTGCCATTTTCTCAAATTTCCAAACAATTATTCAAAAAATTTCACCTTAAGACGTGAAACAAGGCATAAAAAAACAGATTCACAGCACGTGTACCGGAAAAAAATGTAAACACGCAATGCTAAGTTGCCAGATTGCCCGCTCGATATGTGCTCTATTTGAACTTCAATCTTTCAATACCGTACCATCATTTTTGACCAAAAAAAAAAAGAATTTATGTCATTAGTAACATTTTTCAAATAGAGAAAACACATAAAAAAAGATTTTAAAAACCTTTAAAAAGATCTTAAACATTTTTTTCTATGTCAGCTAGAAAATAAAAAAATTCGATTTCTGAAACCTTTTTTTTTTTTTCACCCGTCTGTTAACTGTAACTGTGATCAGTGTTCGAACCCATGCGGATTTTAGGCAATTGTGGATTGGATTTTAGGAGTGCGGATTTTCGGAATTGTACATACTACTTTCAAACGGAAAAAGTAATTTTAGCTTTATAGCTGAAATAGACTTTCCAGGACTACAGTTCAAGAATTCGTACAATTGTCAGGCTCAAAATGCAGTAAATCGTTAAAAAAAGTTGAATAAGGAAGGAAGAAAGAGCATGTACATGTAAAAAAACTGCAACCAGACATTTTTATCGTAGGTGAATATTAATGCATTAACGTACTCATAGAAGTAGCGTGACAAAAAAAATGGGAACGAAAAATTATAAACTAACGTTTCCTTTGGGGGGCAGGCCATTTATGAAACTCTCCGTAAATGTCACTTTTTTTTTTTTTTTTGGTTGAATCTTGGTTTTTTTTATTGGAGGTTTAACGACCACCGTGAGCAACTCAATTAGCTATAAAGCAGTCGCCCGTCCCTAATTTAGGGCCGCTGACTCTAGGGAAGGAAGAAAGGCATGGATGTTGTGTTTGCCGTAAGACAAACACAACATCTATGCCTCACCGGGATTCGAACCCGGACCCATGTCGGACAAATGATTTGAAGCCATCACTTAGACCACTGCGCCCTCACAAAATTTGGGTCTTTTAAGTACTTAACAAGCATTTTTTTTATTATACATTATTTTTCAATCACTGCTGAGAATGAACGCTTACGAAGTGTATTTTGAAAATAAAGTCCTCTCATTTTTTTTACACATTCTTTGAAATAGATTAAACCGTTTTGCTGATACATGAATAATGTTATATTATGAGTTTTGTACATTAATAGCATTTTGTCATGGTTTTATGTAATCACACAAAAACGAATCACAGACGAATCTAATAGTTGAGCATAAGTGTATGTAAAGCTCTTGGTTTTTTTTTTGGGGGGGGGGAGGTTTAACGACGACCGTGAGCAACTCAATGGGCTATAAGCAGTCGCCCGTCGCTAATTTAGGGTCACTGGCTCCAGGGAAGGGAAAGAGCCAGTGCCGTAAGACAAACACAACATCCATGCCTCACCGGGATTCGAACCCGGACCCCATTCGGACGAATGATCAGAGGCCATCGCTTAGACCACTGCGCCACCGGGGCGGCAAAGCTCTTGTTCGTCCTCTTTGAACTTCGTGACTCCATCATTAAACCTCGCATTCATATTTGGTACCTCATCTGCCTCATCGTAGGCTTACCCTTGCAATTTAAATGTTCTAAAGTTAAGGGGAGGCACTTTCCGCTCGGTGCTTTTCCCACCCCCTCTGCGCTGCGCCTATGAATGTGCTCAAGGAATTTCAAGTTTCTAACACAGACTTTTGGTAGCATATTAGATTAGATTGTATTGATTATTTACCTGCAATTGGCAAAGGCGGACCGAGATAAAGGATATCAGCCCAAAGTGATGGAGTTTAAATTTGAAAGTCGAGAGAAAAGAAAGGAGCATGTAAAAAACAGCGTTTAGCTCAACAGAACATTTACTACGGTTTTCCTTTTTTTCTTTTTTTCTGAAGTCATCAAGGTGGTAAACTAACTTTGCCGTTTTAGGATAACTTGATTTTCTTTTACAAGAATATTGAAGTACAAGTATAACGGGTGCGACAAAAAAGATGGAAACAAGCTTTTATTTCTTGAACGGTTGATCACAAGTACATACTTTCAATTTTAAAAAAATGGCGCTGTGGTCTAAGCAATAGCCTCTGATCATTCGTCCGTAAGGGGTCCAGGTTCGAATCTCGAGACATGGATGTTGCGTTTGTCTTACGGCACTGGCTCTCTCCCTTTCCTAGAACGAGTGACCCTAAATTGGGGACGGGCGACCGCTTATAGCCCATGAAGTTGCTCACGGGGGTCGTTAAACCTCCAATTAAAAAAAAAATATTCAAAATGACGTAAAGTCTTACGACATGGCTGTTGCACCCCTGTGGGTGGCATTTACATAAGCTGACCAGACGTCCCCAATTCTTGGGGACAGTCCTCGAATTTAGTTTACGGTCCCCAAAAACGTCTGAAGCCTTTGGGGACGCAAATTGTCCTCACATTTTAATGTTTGTCCCCAAATGTCCTCGAATTTACACTTCCTCATTAACCCTTTAGATTTCCAATGAAAAATGTTCTTAAAAGTAGTTTCCGTTGTACTAATTTTCCAACATGCTTCTTGTGAAAACAAATTTTGACTTTTTTTCTAACGACCACTGCGAGGAACTCTAAGGACTATAAGAAGTCACCTGTCTCTAATTTGGAGATATTCGTTCTCGGGAAGGGAGATACCAAGTGCTGCAAGACAAACACAGCACCCGTGCCTCATTCGGGACTCGAATCCATACCAATTTGTACGAATGGTCAGTAGCCAGCACTAGGTCAATGCACCACTGGCGCGGTCAAATTTCGACTGTACTTGTTTTGAGTTTCTCCAAAACCTTTTGGCAAAATGAAAAATTCGCCATGCAATAACTATGGTGTGCAGCCTAATTTTAATTCAGCGCATGTACCTAATGTAAAGCACTTCACTTTTGCTAATATGTTCTCGCCATCATAGTTCTGCTTTGTCAATACAAATTACCAACATTCTACAAGATATATCCTTTTAAAACACAGGTTTTAATGTGTAATATCACACTTATTGAAGCAATATAGTTTTGTGACAAAAAGATTTGCATATTATAGTTTTGTGACAAAAGATTTCAAATCACTGTTCCGATATCTGGTCACCTTACATTTACATAAAAATAAAAAAGAATTACACAGCCTTTACAGAAAAAAAAAGTTCAATTAAAGAAGTTGCACAATTAGTTCAAAAAAGCCAACTCTGTTGTTCAACTTGCAAAACTCGCGGAGATATTCGTAATGAAGATTATAAGAAATGTATCGTCTGGAGCCCGTTTACGGGCGAACGGTAGCTTGTTTTGCTGAATAACTTTGTAGCACTCAAAGCGAGTAAGGGAAAAGCTATCGCGCGTGCAGGAAATTACTTATTTTTTTTCTTGACTGAAGGTTTAACGACCACCATGAACATCTCAATGGGCTATAAGCAGTCACCCATCCTTAATTTAAGGCCACTGGTTCCAGGAAAGGGTGAAATCCAGTGCCGTAAGACAAGCACAAATTTAATGCCTCTCCGAGATCCGAACCCGGACCTGCCTCGGACGAATGGTTATGAGCCAGCGCTTAGACCACAACGGTCCCAGAAGATTTTTTTTTCAATTTTCATTGCGAATATCGGCGAGTTTTGCAAGCAGAATGACGGGAGGGGGAGGGGGGGGTCCGACTATTAGGACATTGAGCTTTTTTTTTCTGTATACTAAATACAGAATTTTTTTTTTTATGCTGGTGCTACATACAGGGACGCAACTGCTATGTGACGCTCTATTGATTGTGCAGGACACTGTTTCCGTACACAGGCAACATAGAAAGCTTTATTTTATTGTGTGTGTGTGTGTGTGTGTGTGTGTGTGTGTGTGTGTGTGTGTGTTTTTTCAAATATTCCGATGTTCAACTTAACAAAGATAACTATCTTCGTTATCTTTGTTAAGTTTGTTTTTTCGACACTGAAAACATGTTTGCAAGGTCCAAATAGAAAAACACCAACAAAGAAATAATTCCAATAGACAAGAGGAATAAGATCAGATCATATGTAGAGGATTTTAGAAAGGGACTGCCTGACCCTAGGTCTTAAACAACCCTTAGAAATAGGAAGCTAGGAGATTTGAGCTAGATTGCTCGATAGGAAAGTCATACGGAAGCGAGGGAGAAAGGGGAAGGAAGACGTTCTTATTTATTACCGGGGTCCAGTACCCGGGGTCCGACGGTTTAATGTGCCCATCCGACGCACGGCGGATATTCAGTGGTTTGAACGTTCGTACCTGCGTGGGGTCGAATCTGAGATATCTTCATGGCAGTCACGAGTGTTGACAACTAGGCCATCTGCGGCCCGGCAAAAGGAATAAGCAGCAGCTACAAAATCTCTGGACTGGCGTCGCAGTGTTGCAAAGTTATAAATTTGAAATCTCTCCGTTCATTGTTTAAGATTACTTTCAGTTCTCACGGGAACTCGCAGTTTCATGAGCGTCTTTCTGTCTAATTGTGTGGTTAGTTTTTCTCTTCCTCTCGCAAGGGTATGTGGGGTGGAGAAGCCGAAGCAGGTGTGGACGTCTCATGGTGGATGTTCGTAGGAGCGGAATGATAAAAAGAAAAATAATTGTGTGAGCGTGACGCTTGTCTTTTGGGAATTAATGCATAAGGCGATTAAATAAAGTGAGGTTGATTTATTACCCCTTTGGAGGGCACTTCACTATATTAATTTTCTTGTCAGAGCTCGGCTACTTACAAGAACACACTACAGACATGCTAAAAAATAAATTTTTATTTAATGTTATTGTTTTCAAACCGGCGTACCAGTCAAATCGTGTTCGTGTGACACGCGTGTCACAGGTTCGCCATCCCTGAATTAGAGCAACAGATATCAAGCGAGGGTCACGTTGATGAAATTAATCGATAGACAAGAGGAATAAGAATTTTTTTTTCAAGAGCTCTTCGTTGGAGAGCTCTTGAAAACAAAACAAAAACATTACTGATTTCTAAAGTAGTATATCAAGGTCAGGTGATGCGTAACATCACAGCCTCTCCTTGACAAATGTCAACCCCGCCTTCTCGTGGTACATCCTGTTCCCACTAAAGGGGCTCTGACGACCGCCAATAGCGGTATAACTATACCATCGGGATTAGAGGAAATGCTATCCCACACTCACCAACCCGCTTGGCCAGCGTGGTGAGTTATGGCCAAACCCCTCCAAAATGACTCCACAACTTAAATCTTGGCCCTCAGTCTCCAGCAGCTGGAATGTACCTGGCCAAGGCAGCGGCCAGTGCGACATGAAGGCAGAGGGTGCTAAGAATCCCCGGAGGACCGCACCAGGCTGCCATCTGATGCTGACCTTGGCTACGTATAACGGACGCTCCCTATCTTCTGATTCCAAGGCTTCTTGAATTGGAAGAGGAACTACAAAGGATCAAGTGGGACATCGTCGGGCTAAGTGAGGTAAGGAGAAAGGAGAATATCTCATTGAACTGAAAAGTGGACATCTCTTCTACTATCGTGGGACAGATACTGGCAGAACTAGTGGTGTAGGATTTATAATAAACAAGAAACTGAAGGATAAAGTTGTAGAAGTTGAAAGTTCCTCTGACAGAGCTGCACGACTTGTTATCCAACTCTCGAGAAGATACCAGGCTCAGATTATTCAAACTTATGCACCCACCACAAGTCATGCTGAAGAAGAAATTGAAGAATTTTATGAGGAAATTCGTGATCTAAATAATAAAGGTAAGCAGCACTTGAAGATAATTATGGGAGATTTCAATGCAAAAATAGGGCAACGGCAACAGAATGAAACTTCAGTAGGTAAATTCGGTCACGGCAACAGAAACCAGCGTGGAAATACTCTCGTAGAGTTTGCAGAGGCAGAAGGGTTTTTCATCTTGAACTCCTTTTTCAAGAAAAAGCCACACAGGAAATGGACATGGAGACATCCAAATGGGACGACAAGTGAAATTGATTTTATTATGTGTAACAAAAAATTCGTCATAGAAGACTGCAGTGTGCTAAACAAGTTCAACACAGGCAGTGACCATAGATTGGTGAGATGTAAGATGCACCTCAACACTAAACTCGAACGTAGCAAGCTCATAAGACAAACAAAATGTATTGACATAACCAACCTTAAAAACACCATAATACCTTCAAATTGGAACTGAAGAACAGATTCTCTGCTTTAGAAGGCCTAACATCGGAAGAAGTGGATATTTCTGAAGTTAACAGAAAATTAACCAAAGCTCTTATGGATACAGCAACAAAATTAGCTGGGTCTAAGAACAAATTGCATGTGAACAAATTATCAAGAAAAACCAAAATGTTGATGCAAAAAAGAAGAGTGATGAGGACAACTAAAGAAGATGTGACTTCCAAAGTGGAATATATAGAGCTATGCAAGACAGTACGAAAAAGTATCACTGAAGACGTAAGGAAATTCAACTGTGAACTAGCAAGGAAAGCGATTGAAAATAACCAAAGCCTTAAGATAGCAAAGGGACATCTCAGTAAGGGAAGAAAACAGATTATGGCACTGAGAAAAAGAAGATGGTTCTGTAACAAGAAATAGAGGCGAAATTTTGACAAGAGTGAAAGATTTCTACTCCAAATTATATGAAAGGGATGATACATGTACTCCAGACATCATGAAAGGTACCAGTACCAGAGTTCTTCCAGTCCTTCCAGCAGAAGTTGCACATGCAATCAAGAACATAAAGCGGGGAAAAGCTCCAGGAGAAGATGGAATTACTGTAGACATCATACAAGAAGCAAGTGGAGAAATCGAAACAGTACTCGCCCAAATTTTCACTCGATGCCTTAATGAAGGGAAAAATTCCTGAGAATTGGAACAACGCTGTAATGATCTTGCTACATAAAAAAGGTGACATTGAGGATCTCAGGAACTACAGACCTATCAGCTTCCTATCAGTGGTTTATAAAATCTTCACTAAAGTTCTTTCACACCGCTTGAAGGTGACACTGGACATGGCTCAACCGAGAGAACAAGCTGGATTCAGGAGTGGCTACAGCACAATAGATCATATCCACGTACTGAGAGAACTAATTGAAAGAGCGAGGGAATACGAACTTCCATTGTGCATGGCTTTTATCGATTATGAAAAAGCCTTTGATTCGGTGAAACCATCAGCAGTTGCAATGGCTCTGAAATCCTGCGGTATTGAAGATGCATACATTAATATTATTAATAACATCTATGAAAATGCAAGTGCAAAGATTCGGCTGTTTGAAAATACAACACACATAAAAATTTGAAAAGGAGTGAGACAAGGTGACACCATATCTCCGAAGCTCTTTAATGCCACATTGGAAAATGTCTTTCAATCACTGAACTGGGAAAACAAAGGGATAAAGATTAATGGAGATTATCTAACCCACCTTCGTTTTGCTGATGACATAGTCATTTTTGCAACTACCCCATCAGAGCTACAGAGTATGATCCAGGAACTTGCTGACAAGAGTAAAGAAGTGGGATTAAAAATGAACTTTCAGAAGACAAAAGTGATGTACAATGCTTTTACAAGAAATGAAGATTTATCGATTGATGGAGAAAAGCTGGAGATAACAGACACGTACGTTTATCTTGGACAGCAGATATCAAGTGAGGGTCACATTGGTGAAGAAATTAATCGGCGTACAAAACTTGCCTGGAGAGCTTTTGGAAGAAGCAGCATAATTTTAAAAAGCAATATGCCATTATGTCTTAAAAGAAAAGTGTTTGATCAATGCATCCTTCCAGTGCTTACGTATGGTGCAGAGACGTGGACCTTAGCTAAAAGAGACATACAAAGGCTGCAGACAACTCAAAGCAGCATGGAGAGGTGCATGCTTGGTGTAACCAGGAGAGATAAGAAGAGGAACACGTGGATCCGAAAAATGACCAGAGTGGAGGACATCATGATCAGAGTTAAATCCCTGAAATGGCAATGGGCTGGACATACTGCCAGAAGAACAGACCATCGATGGACAGCCGAAATTTTAGATTGGATTCCAAGGGACAGGAAAAGACCCAGAAGAAGACCACATGGAAGATGGTTGGATGAAATTCGAAAGTATGCGGGAGTGACATGGAGGAGACTGGCACAAGACATACCGTTGTGGAGGAAACTTGGGGAGATCTTCGTCCAGCAGTGGATTGATAATGGTTGACAATGATGATGATGATATCAATTCATCCTATTTTAAAAGAAAAGTGTTTAATCAATGCATCCTTTCAATTCTTACGTAAGGAGCAGAGACAAGGACCTTAACAACAAAAAAAAACCAAAAAAAAAAAAAAAACACAGAGGTTACAGACAACCAAAAAAAGCTTGGAGAGTTGCATACTTGGTGAAACCAGGAAAGATAAGAAGAGGAACTCGTGGATCTGGAAAATAACAAGAGTGGAAGACATCATGATCAATTGAACCCCCTGAAATGACAATAGGTTGGACATACTGCTAGAAGAACGGACCACCAATGGACAACTGAAATATTAGAATGGATACCAAGGGACAGGAAAAGACCACGTGGGAGATGGGGCAATGGCCGGATTTGTAATTAGGCATGATAGGCAGTTGCCTGAGAGCTGCAGCCCGGGAGGGGCGGCTGTAATTTCATTTTACATTAAAAATTTTCATTTAAAAAATTGATTATTGGTAACTTTGGGGAGCTAATTGATTTATTGTTATCCGTCTTTCCTTTTGCCAGAAGACGTTTTCGGTAAAAAAAAAAAAAAAAAGCGTGAGAGAAATCAATGGTGGTTTTGGGGAAACGCCGGATATTCAGTTCCTTATAGTAGTTGGGTAAGGGGGGCGAAAGCTAAAAGCATTGCTCCGAGAATACTCTCGGAGGGAGGATTTGCGGGCAGCTGGGTGAACAGCTGCCAACAGGATACTTGTTATTTTATTTTATGAAGGCAAATGAGGAGGGTCTCGGGGGGGGGGGGGGGCTCGAGGTGAAGCAAGACGAGGGAGATCGCGAAGGGGGTAGATAAGGGCATTTCTAAATGCGTCCCAGGAGGGTTATGACGAAGTAAATTTGTCCATCATTTTTATGCCGGGGCGGGATTCGAACCTACAACTCGCGGCTCCGAGTGCTATCCACTTTACTACACTGGCATGTGCTCTACTGCTATCTGCTTTTATCTCATGTGCTTCCTGCGGGACAGGCACGTCACACGGTAAGTTCTCACAAGGAGCAAAATCTCTTCGGAAGCAAGCGGAAGATGGGAAAGCGCCGCCCCTGTGGCGCAGTGGTCTAAGCGATGGCCTCTGATCATTCGTCCGAAAGGGGTCCGGGTTCGAATCCCGGTGAGGCATGGATGTTGTGTTTGTCTTACGGCACTGGCTCTCTCCCTTCCCTGGAACCAGTGACCCTAAATTGGGGACGGGCGACTGCTTATAGCCCATTGAGTTGCTCACGGTGGTCGTTAAACCTTCAAAAAAAGAAAAAGAAAAAAAAAATGGGAAATCAAATAAAAGAAAATTCCATGCCTCACCCTCCCTAACCTCAACCGTGGCTTTCTGCGATTAATCGTAAGTCGGTCTCGAGAGTGTCTTTAGTGTTTAGTCAGTTCTCAGTTGGTGTCTTAGAAAGTAGGGGTCAGTTGTCAATAGGCGGTTTAAGATGATTGACAATCGAAGTAGTAGAAAAAAAAAGGGAAAGTGGTTGTAGTTATAAGAAATATAAATAAGAAGATAATCGACATGCAGAATCGCTAAAAAAATTTCATGATATCACAAATTTTGTTGGAGTACCTTCCAGCTGCGACCTGCCTGTGGATGATCAGCTTGCGATTAAATCAAAAATAAGTGACAGTTATGCTGTGAATGAGAAAGACAGCTGCATAATTGAAGAAAAAAATCATGCGTTCAGGTGCTGACAACCTCGATAGAGTGTGCAATGATGATGAACGGGCAATCAGGAATGAAAGCGAAAACCATTTTATCCGTGTTATTTCCGAAGATCCAGCAGAATGGATAGTTAACGAAGAAACGCGCGCCTATGCTGCCACACGACAAAATGTGAGCCACTGTGGCTGGATGTCGTCTCACACGGGCGCCGATGTCTCGGTACGATAAACCGCTGTCGCGATAAGCCACTAGTCCTCCTCTGTCGAACTCCGAAACATGCTGGAATGACTGCCTTATTCTGCGACGAGGCATCAGGAAGCTTCCCATGCACCGGTCCGGCAGCACAACACACTTCCACTACTTACACCCCGCCTTCTGTGCACCCTTCTTATAGTGCTTCTGGGTGGCGTGCCAGGCGCACATGATTTGCATATGCCCTGCAATGCAAATAGTTTGCATGTCCTCTCGCGGGCGACGCATGCTGTGAATTTCAGGCCAATCGGATGCTTCCTTCTTGGTGTTGCATTTTGGGTGACCAGCAGTGTAGTCCTGTACTTGAACAATTCGTTTAAATGAAAATATCGTTTTTGTTTATCTAAATCAAATTTTTAAGTTGTGTCCAGCAGACACAATACCCTCTACCGTCCCCTTCCCCCTAAACTTCCTTTCTTCTAGCCAGCGACTTTGCCTTGCACTCCTTCCCTACAAAGCAGTCGCGAGGCACTTTCACTGTCTCGGGGCAATCTTAAGAGCGCTACGATCGCTTTAGACTCCACATTCAGTGTTAGAATCCTCAATTTTGTAAAGAAAATAAACAAGAAATAAATTAGTAATTACCACCCTCAGTGAAATTCCTCATTCGCCCCCTGGCCATACAAACTTTATAGAGGATTAAACTAAGGAATTGGAAGAGTGGAGAACAATTGAATTTTCATGTCTCTAAGGGCCGCCCCGGTGGCGCAGTGGTCTAAGGCGCTGGCCTCTGATCATTCGTCCGTAAGGGGTCCGGGTTCGAATCTCGGTCAGGCATGGATGTTGTGTTTGTCTTACGGCACTGGCTCTCTCCCTTCCCTGGAACCAGTGACCCTAAATTAGGGACGGGCGACTGCTTATAGCCCATTGAGTTGCTCACGGTGGTCGTTAAACCTCCAATCAAAAGAAAAAAAAAAAGTCTCTAAGGATGCTATTTTGTTAACCTTTCTCCGGAGTCGTAAACAACGCACTTCCTATGGAAAAATATGTAGGGCTTCATGAAGTAAAACACAGGACTTATCATTACTTGGCGAGTCCTAATTATGTTTGAAGGTTAAGTATATTGAAAAATGAAAAATGGCCCATTTTGAACTGGGCGGGCGGCAATGTGGGAAAGACAAATTTCAGGGTGGGCTCAAGCCCACTCTTACACCCTTTTGGCGACGTCCCTGGTGGAGAATCGGTGGAGATATTTATGTGCTTCATTCCTAACAGCGGGCGTAAATCAGATCAGCTAACAAAATCTGTTCTGAACACTTCAAATGAACACGATCTAGATATTAAAGACTGTCGTGGGCAGTCTTATGACAATGCAAACAATATGTCAGGAGTATATTCAGGACTATACAGGCTAAGATCAAGAAAATAAGCCCATCAACAATATATGTGCCACGTTCGGCACACTCTTTAAACCTAATAGGGTTTTGCGCTGCCTGCTGCTGCACGAATGCAGTTATACTACTAGTACGTTCAAAAAGTTTCGGAACTTTTTAAATATTTGCCAAATATCAATGAATTACGCTGTGCAAGCGAAAAGCATGATGTGACTAACCAGCCAGAACCGGTTTGATCCAGATCCAACACGTACAGCGTATGTGCGTAGTTCATTATTACAGGCATTCGAGTCTCTCCATCGCGAGGACAGCGATGTCGAATTTTGAACAGCGTTCAAGTGAAAAATTCTGTGTTCTGTTTGAAAAATCTTTCGCTGAGACTTTTCAAATGATTAAGTCAGCGTGCGGTGAGAGTGCAATGAATTGAACTAGAGTTCATGAGTGGCATCGACGATTCGAAAACGACCGACAGGGTATCGAGGATGATGAGAGGTCAGGACGACTTACAGCATCCACAATGGTTGAACAAATCGCCATTGTCAAAGAAATTGAGAAAAATGACCGTCAGAAAACTGTTGCAGAAGTTGCCGGCATCTCAGTTGAAAATTGCCATACGGCCATACCATTTTAACAGAGAAACTGGGCATGCGTCACGTGTGCCAACAAATTGTTCCCAAAAACCTGACACAAGAAAAAATGGATGAGCGCATGCAAGTTTTCGGGGATAACATCGATGCAGTGTATTCAGATCCCGATCTATTGAATCGATTGATCACTGGCGCTGAGACTTGGTGCTTTCTGTACGACCCCCAATCCAACCAACAGTCAAAAGTGTGAAAATCACCGTCCTCACCACGACCAATAAAGTTCAAGGCTGACCGCTCCGAAGAAAAGGTTTTGTTAACAGTTTTCTTAGATTGCATTGGGGTCGTACACAAGAAATTCCTTCAACATGGATTGAATTGGATTGGAGATTTAACGACCACAGTGAGCAACTCAATGGGCTATAAGTAGTCGCCCGTCCCTAATTTAGGGTCACTGGTTCCAGGGAAGGGAGAGAGAGCCCGTGCCATAAGACAAACACAACATCCATGCCTCACAGGGATTCAAACCCGGACCCCTTTTGGACGAATGATCAGAGGCCATCGCTTAGACCACTGCGCCAACGGAGCGGCCCTTCAACATGATCGTACAGTAATTAAAGAAGAGTACGTCAACGTCCTGAAACGTCTCCGAGAATCAGTGAGACGCAAGCGACCCGATCTTTGGAAGACCAACTCGTGGGTGCTCCATCACGATATTGCGCCGGCTCACAGATCCCTCCCGGTGTCCGATTACCTGTCCAACCACATTCCCGTTCTTCCACAACTAGCTTATTCCCATGATCTCGCCTCGTGCGACTTTTTCCTTTTTCCCCGGATGAAGAATTTGCTTAAGGGGCGACACTTCTCAAGTTCCGAAGAAGTGCAACAAGCTGCGACGGAGGCACTGGAGGATGTGGCAAAAGAAAGCTTGCAATCTGCATTTAAATCTTTGTATGAGCGCTGGCAAAAATGCATAGTTGCACAATGTAACTACTTTGAATTAAGGAAACATAGCATAAACAGAAATTATATGTACTCATTGTTTTTTAATATGAAAAGTTCCGGAACTTTTTGAACGTAGTAATATTTTTTTATATTCTGCACAGATTGTTTATTTTTTCTCCAAATCTACACGACGTTGGGAAATTATTTGTCAGAAAATAACTTCTGGCCCATTGACTCTAAAAAACCTTTTGAAAACATCGTTGTTCTAGAAGACAAGATGCATGCAAAGCTGTACAACAGAACTGGAAAGAAATAATCCAAGCTTTCACTGATATTTCTAGTGATTATCAGGTAAAGCCTGACACACGAAGTGAAGCTATGGGTCTATTAAACCATATCACTCGTTTTGAGTTTATTTTATTGTCAACTATCTGGGGGCACTATTCTAGATCGCTTCAATGCTGTTAGCATAATACTACAAAAAAAAAAACGATATTCATCTTGGTAAAGTTGTAGAATTATATAGCTCTTTAACAGAGTTCATAAAAAAATGAGAGATGGATTTGATTACTATGAAGGAATTGCTAAGTCACAATTCTCCAAATATGGATACACGGCTCAATAACAGCATGACAAAAGAGGCTAAAAAAACACAAAAGATCTGGGGAAAATTCAGGAATTGAAGACGAAACTGATCGCTTAAAAGCAGGAAAAAAGCATTTTCAGATGACCATATTTAATGATGTGATTGAGCAACTTATTTCAGAATTGAAACGCCGAAGTGAAGTTTACATATAATCGTTTCAACTTTCTGGAAAACCTTAAATCAATGGATATATCTGACATGTCAAAGTTTGCAGAAAATTTAGTTGAGTTTTCCGATGACTTAGAAAATTCCTTTGTCGGCGAATGCATTCACCTGAGTGGATGCATTCGCTGACAAAATAGGAGAACTGTGGGCCGTTTTGCTCAACTAGGACTTACATGATATTTATCCAAACGTTGACATTGCTCTGCCCATTTTTTTTATCAGTGCCATGTACCAACTGCTTAGCAGAACGTTCTTTCTCCACTTTGAAGAGATCGAGTTTAAAATTATTTGCGAAACTCCATTGGGCAACAAGATCTGTTAAATGCTTTGTCGCTGCTGGCTATCGAAGGCGAACTGTGAAGACATAATGCGTTTTCAGCACTAAAAGCAAGGAAAAAAATTGGCATAAATATGTAAGTTCATATTTTAAAACTGTGCTTTAATAATACCGTATAACCATTATTAGACTGTTGTAAATTTAATATATAGTGATGAACTCATTTATTTATTATTGAATTAAAATTGATGAATTATTTTTGAAAATGTTTCAACGACAGAGAAATTCCTTTCCTTATTTTTAAAGATTCACAAGAAAAGAATATATTTATTATTACTGTTTTGTTGTTAACATTTTAGTAAGGAAATATATTTAAAAATAATTTAAACTTTTTTCACATATACTGCTACTGTGGAGATAAGTTTTATAGCCAATTTTAGGCTGTTATATTAAAAGAAACGATTTTCGTAATTATGAAACTGGATTTGAACTCTTAGTAATTAGTATAAAGAAAATGTGTGTGTGAATGCAAAGGTGAGGGGCAGCTGCGGCAGCTTCTGCCTACGGACGGCCGGGGACTTAAATCCAGCACTGGCCGTTGAGTACAACGAAAATTACTTTTAAGAACATTTTTCAATAGAAATCTAACGAGCTAATGAAGAAGTGTAAATTCGAAGACATTTGACGACCAACATCCAAATTTGAAGACAATTTGCGTCCCCAAAGGCATCAGACTTTTTTTGTTTGTTTGTTGGAGGTTTAACGACCACCGTGAGCAACTCAACGGGCTATAAGCAGTCGCCCGTCCCTAATTTAGGGTCACTGGTTCCAGGGAAGGGAGAGAGCCAGTGCCGTAGGACAAACACAACATCCATGCCTGACCGGGATTCGAACCCGGACCCCTTACGGACGAATGATCATAGGCCAGCGCCTTAGACCACTGCGCCACCGGGGCTGCCAGACGTTTTTGAGGACAGTAAACTAAATTCGAGGACTGTCCTCAAAAATTGGGGACTTCTGGTGAGCTTAGTTTACGGAAAAACATGTGTGCCGGAGAAAAAGTAATTTAACGCGAAAAATCAAAGCAAAAATTATTAAGGCACTGTAAGTTTACACAAAAACAACTGGACTACAAGGAAAATTGTTAACCAACAACAAATATATTTTTTTTGATTGGAGGTTAACGACCACCGTGAGCAACTCAATGGGCTATAAGAAGTCGCCCGTCCCTAATTTAGGGTCACTGGTTCCAGGGAAGGGGGAGATCCAGGACCGTAAGACAAACACAACATCCATACCTCACCGGGATTCGAACCCGGACCCCTTTCGGACGAATGATCAGAGGCCATCGCTTAGACCACTGCGCCACCGGGCGGCACAAATATTTCGCACGGAATGTTTATTTATCGCGAGGTATTTTGAAAAACGGAAATAAATAGCATTTAATTTTCAGTTCTAACATGAATGAGTTCTTACTATATAAGTTTTTGCTATATTTCCTCGCAAAAAAGCTGGAGTCCATTTCATTTAGTTTTTAATCTGCTTCAATTAAGAGAATTACACCGTCTTAGGACGGGAAACATTCCGTCATAAGACGGTGATTTTTTCTGTCCATTTTTTTTATTCGAGGTTTAATACAACCACCGTGAGCAACTCAATGGGCTACAAGCAGTTGCCCATCCCTAATTTAGGGCCACTGGTTCCAGAGAAGGGGAAGAACCAGCACCGTAAGACATACACAACATCCATGCCTCACGGAATTTGAACCCGGTCCCATCGCTTTGACCACTACGCCAATGGGGCGGCATCCTTATTTGTCGATGTTATATGTATATATGCACGGTCGAGTAACTTTATTTTGACCCCCAGCTAATAAGGGTGTAGCACGTAACGTCATCGAGAAGTTTCCGTGAAGTGGCAACAGTCCTAACAAGTTCCTGAGGGACAAGCATAGCTGGCTGTCCTACACTTACTGTGTAAAGTGCAATCATTAGCGATCGGTGTTTATAAAAATTTGAAGCCAAATGCCTAGATTTTGTGCTATTATGAATTGCGGTAATAGAGGAAATTGAGACCATAAGTCTTTTTCAGGCTATTAGCTGCTGTCTCTATAGGCACTACCGAAAAAATTCGCTTATATGCCAAACGAAGAGAGATCGCTTCCCAAAGCTTAGAAAACACTTTTTATTGAAGAGTTAGACTCTTCAAAGGCAGAGAGCCTTTCAAATGTTAGTTTTATCCAGAAATAAGTAATTTCTGGTAAAGCAGAGAATCTATCTTTTACTTGTTCAAACGCTATTGGAGTGCAGTGCTTGCACTTATTGGGCCAGGCGTTTCATTCGTTGATTCAAAATTTTCAAGTTGAATTTAGAAAGTGTTGGCTGTTTTTTTTTTGGTTTTTTTTTTCGTAAGTTTTATTGCTACTGACTGTTTTCTTATAGAACATATTTTAAAGTTTGTCTTTAGTCAAAACATTTCTTAAATAAACGCTTATAGGTTTACACTCGGCACTTCTGTCCACGTGTTTTTTTTTGTTTTTTTTTTCTCCAGGGACTTCTTTTCAGAAGGTTCCTGATTGATCTAGGTGGTGTTGAAACTTTTGATAGGGCTAAAAGTTAATTTGTTAGCAAACCTGACTTTTAGTCAGAATCAAATCTCTCGCTCTTCTGTATTTTTCAGATCTCGAGCACACCGTTCCCATGACTAACTTTTTTTTGCGAGTTTTTAGCTTTTCACTTTTAAGGTTATTTGTCTGTCGGCGTTGGGTTTTTTTTAGCTTACTACTTTGTTCTATACGATATTTCCTCCCCAAACTACCGTTGATTTCATTTTCAGTACACCTGGATTTTTACCTGGAGCTGCAAAGCACACTTTTGCGGAAAAATGCAAAAATTGCTAAAATTATTGTTCAAATAAAATCATTTTTGGTGTCTACATCTGTTTACAGGCCGGTGTTATGCTGATAAATTTATTTACGGATAAATATATTATAGGGCACAAATCCCAGCAAAATTATTTCGTTTTTTCACCACAATTTTACGAAAAAAAAAATAAAAAAATGTGCTGATTTTTCTGAGGCTTGGAAATCGCTTCACAGAGCTTAGAAAGGCGCTTTTGTTGACGAGTTAAACTCTCAAAAAGGCATAGAACCTTTCAAGGGTAAGTTTATCCAAAATCAACGATTCCTGGAAAGAAAGAAAACCTTTTTTTTTACTCAGGTCTCCGCACCTGGAAGGGAAAGAACGTTACTTATTAAGTCTGCGTATCTATTTTCTCCATAAATTACTGATTACTTACGAATTTGTGATGTACTAAAATACCCTGTAAAAGAATACCGAAGACGAGAAGTTGTTATATGCTTCGAAACTTTTATAGGACTCGAACTGTTCTGCCGTAAAAGCACTTCGACCAAAATCGAAGTAATCGAAAATATTTACTATTTGCACTTTCGGAAAACTTTTCGCATTACCTTCGAAGATACTTGCATTCAGCACATAAGGATCTTTTCCTTCAATCTCTTTATTTTTTTCCAAATACCGCATTTTGTACTCGGAAGTTAAAGTTTCAAAGTAAGACGCCGTCATTTCAACGGGGCTGGCTGTCCTTCACTTACGTTACTAAGGTTCGTTACCATGCTGAGAGTCACGTGGCTGCTACATCCTCATAAACAGAGTAACCGCCGTGTGCAGCGCAGACAGCAGCTAGACGGGTTGGGAGTGAGTCAACAGGGTGCTGGAAGGTGTTCACAGGTATGTGGAGCCATGCTCAATGGATAACTGAGAGAGAGCCCGTGCCATAAGACAAACACAACATCAGTGCATTTGACAGCTGCCGGAGGTGCATGGTAGAGGATAAATACAGCGAACCACACGATCGATATGTCCCACAGATGCTCAATTGGGTTTAAGTCTGGGGAATTAGGGGAGGGGCAGGGAAGTACTCCGAAGTCTTCATCATGCTCTTGCAAACACTATCGGACATTTCTAGCTGTGTGACACGTCACATTGTTGTGCTGGAAGATCCCATCCGCCCCATGGAAGCCAATCAGTATGTATGGGTGTACGTGGTCTGCAAAGATGGATTCATGACGAATTCGGTGCTTAGTGCCTTCCACAGGTATGAGTAGGCCCAGGGAATGCCACGAAAATATTCAACAGCATAACGCCCCTACCAGCCTGTGTTCGACCAGCAATGGTTGAAGAATGTTTGTTCTCCGATGTTTTTCGCCTTATTCTCTAACGTCCATCCGTTCAATGAAGCAGAAGACGTGACTCATCGGAGAAGGCAATCCTTTGCCAATCAGCAGAGGTTCAATTCCGATATTGCCATGCAAATGTAAGCCTATTCTGCCGATGTACTTTCATTAGCACAGGTGCCGTGACCATCCTTCTGCATCGGAGCTCCATACGCAGCCGGGTTCGCTCAACTGTCGTTTTATGCACACTTCGGGTAGCCCCTGGTTCATTAGACCAGTGAGTCGTTCCATTGTCGCATGTCGATCGGCCCTAATGCACCTTTGCAGCCGATGTTCACCTCTCACATCAATGGCACGTGGTGCATCGCAGTTTCCAACGTCGCTTATTCGCAACGGTGCCATTTCTCCAATCACGATACACTTTAACCACAGCAGCACTCGAAAAGTTCACAAACTGCACTGGCCACCCCTTGCGCGAAGTGGTCTAAGCGATGGCTTCTGATCATTCGTCCAAAACAGGTCCGGGTTCGAATCCAGTGAGGCATGGACGTTGTGTTTGTCTTACGGCACTGGCTCTCTCCCTTTCCTGGAACCAGTGAACCTAAATTAGGGACGGGCGACTGCTTATAGCCCATTGAGTTGCTCACGGTGGTCGTTAAACCTCGAATAGTGTGAATGATAATGGTGAAAGATTAATTGAACTCTGCATTGAGAATGGTTTGTGTGTATCTAATACATTTTTCAACCACAAGAATATCCACACATATACTTGGGAAAATCGTACTCTTGGTCAAAAGAGTGTGATAGATTTTGTTGTCTACGATCAGCGTTTGAAACACTTAGTTGTTGACACCCGTGTGATGAGAGGTACGGATGTTGGTTCTGATCATTACTTGGTAGTGTCACGAGTGAAACTTAATGTTGTTTGGAGGAAAAGGAATAGGAAGAGACCCAGGATAGAAAGAATAAAGGTTGATAGGCTCCTTGAAGAGCATCAGCGGTATTCTGACTTATTCAGAGAACGACTGAAGGATCTGAAGTCTGGTGAGAGGGATGTAGAAAAGAAGTAGGAATGTTTTAAGAACTGTGTTGTCACTGCTGCTAAAGAGGTCTGTGGCACCACAATAGTGGGTAACAATAGAGGTGATGCTTGGTGGAATAGTGAGATTGAAGAGGCAGTAAAGAGAAAGAAGGAAGCCTACTTGGGGATGCTGCAAGGTAGAGTCTCTGTGGATTAATATCGCGGTAAGAAGCGTGAAGATGCTAAGCTGGTTCGCCACAGTAAGGCAAAAGATAGGAAGGAGAAAATGGAAAGGCATGAACTGGCTTTTTGGAAAGATAGGAAGTCCTCCTGGAAGTACATGAGACTCTGGAAAAATAGGGGAAACAAAGTTGTAAGTTGTGTGAAGAATGAGATTGGGGAAATGATATGGGAGCTCAATGAGTTAAGTGACAGATGGGGTGAATACTTCTGTGAGTTATTAGATCAGGAAAGCAAAGATGATTCTGAGACAGACGCAGATGATGTCACAATGACGGATGAAAGCACAGGAGGAATCTCAAGAGAAGAAGTGTGTAAAGCTCTAAAATCTCTTCAGAATGGTAAGGCTCCGGGAGTTGATGGCATAACTGCAGAGATGTTGAAATATGGTGGTGACTCTATAATTGACTGGTTAACTGAATTTTGCTAGTTGTGCTGGGAGTTAGGAATGGTCCCTCGGGATTGGAAGGATGCTATTATTGTTCCCTTGTATAAGGGAAAAGGTGGTCAGACTGAATGCAAGAACTATCGTGGTATTAGCCTACTGAGCGTGCCAGGGAAAGTGTTTGGTAAGGTTGTTATTGAAAAATTACGGGTTCTTACATCATTGAAAGTGTGGGATGTTCAGAGTGGTTTTATGCCTGGTAAAGGCTGCACTAAGCAGATTTTTGCATAACGCACGATGATTGAAAAGTATCTGGCTGTTGGGAAGAAAGTTTTTACTGCCTTCATAGATTTAGAGAAAGCTTATGTCCGAATGAACAGGACACTTTTGTGGAAGGTATTGAATGAATATGGTGTTACTGGGAATCTACTTAATAGTGTAAAAGCCATGTATGCTGGTAGTAGAGCTTGTGTACGAGTGAATGGCGTTTTGTCAAAATGGTTTTCCATTGGTGCAGGAGTTAGACAAGGTTGTGTAATGTCACCATGGCTGTTTAATATATTTATGGATGCATGCATGCGTGATGCCAAAATAGATAATAGTAGTTTATGTCTTGGTGATATCCCTGTGTGCAGATTGCTGTATGCTGATGACACTGTCCTGTTGGCAGAGAGCAAAAGTGAGTTGCAGAGTATGTTGACTCGGATGCACGAAGTTTGCATGAAATTCAAACTGAGTATAAATAAGGGAAAAACCAAAGTTATGGTGTTTGAGAGAGGAACAGGTAGCACTGAATGTAATGTAAGTATAAATGGCACTGTGATTGACCAGGTGAGTGAGTTTGTGTAGTTAGGAAGCATGCTTAACAGAGATAACAAGTTGAATGGTGAAATCAGTAGGCGAGTGAATTCCTCTTTGAAAGTCAGAGCTGCTCTGGGAGGTTTTCACAGGAATGATGGGTTCTCTAGATAGTCCCGCATGGCTGTGTTTGAAAGTGTAATTGTTCCTACTCTGATGTATGGTAGTGAACCTGGGTACTGCAGAAGAAACATAGGAGTCGTTTGTGTGCTGGAGAATTGCGTTACTTACGTGGGGTTTGTGGCAAGACAACTTATGATTGTGTGAGAAATGAAGATGTATTGCAGTTGTGTGATGTAAAGCAAAATGTTGTTAGCAAGGTGGAGACCAATTTGCTTCGGTGGTTTGGCCATGTTGAAAGAATGAGTGATGAAATGCTTACTAAGAAAATATTTTCAGCCCAAGTGGCAGGAAGGAAAGGCAGAGGAAGGCCAAGGAAGACATGGGTGGATCAGATTCAGGAGTGTCTGCATGAGAAAAAGATTATGAGTATGAAGTATAAAAGATCTTGTGTACGGTGTGTAATGGATATTAGTGAAGCACGAGTTGTATGTCAAAATCGCTGTAAATGGAGAAGTTTGATACGGCAATAGTAAGTAGAAATATCTGGTAGTTTGTATTTTTTTTGGAGCTAACCTCTGAATCTCAGAGAATAGCTTAGTGATATGTAGCAACGAGTGATAAATACACAGTAGACTTGGACCAGGAACATCAAATAGAAGTCATCGCTCTTTACACGTTTATAAGGGAGTCACGGAAAAGCTTCTCAGCAACCCTGCCATGTGGTTTGGCAGTTTGTTGTTTGTGAGCGTGGAGAATTTCGAGGCCGCTGTGGCGCAGTGTGGAAGCATATCCGGCGTGTAACTGGAAGATCCTGGGTTTGATTGCCGGTGGCGGTCGATGAGAATTTTTTCCGTGACTCAGATATAAACGTGGAAAGAACTATGACTTCTATTTGATAGCAACGAGTGATATGTTTTCAGATTGCCCACAACACATCTTATTACCCTCCAAGCTAGATCATAGCACGTGCCTTCTTTCATTGGTTACGCGCTGTTGACGTCAAAAGTAGGAGGTGGTCACATTAATTTTTTTTCTCTTTTTTTTTTTTAGAGGTTTAACTACACAGTGGGTTTAACGACCAATGTGAGCAACTGAATGGGCTATAAGCAGTCACCCGTCCCTAATTTAGAGTCACTGGTTTCAAGGAAGGGAGAGAGCCAGTGCCGGAAGACAAACACAACATCCATGCCTCACCGGGATTATATATGTTTAATTACCCTATTTGCCTTTGCTTGATCCAGTACTTTGGAATCGTTTTCATTGTTTTTAAATAAAAAAGATTGACGAAATAATTATATTACAGCACATAGTGGAGGATTTCTGACCAGAAGCAATGAAATGCTCATCATCATCATCATCAACATAATATGATTGGTTTGGTTCTAGTGTTGTACCGGAAGTGGTGAAGTTGTGATTTTGTTGGGTGTTGCTGTAGTAGAATTATGGTGAGGATATGATGTCGTTCAAATAAATTATTATATGTTATGTTTACAGTTATGATAAACTTTACGAGCAGTTTATGCAGTCAGCCGCACGTCAATCGTAGTTGAAGTTTCGGTTAAAGTAATTTTGATGTTTATATATAAACATTCTGTGTGCTAGTTGTCAATATTAAGCTGCACCCAGTTAACTGTTTTACTCCTCGGCATGTAATTTTGTTATACAACTGAAGTAGAGCTCTCAAAATTTTGTTTGTATTAATGTAATATGCATTGAATGTGGAATTTTTGTAGGGCCTGGGTAACTTTGTGACTGCAATTTTCTCGGTGAAAAGTAGGTTGACTGAATGTGATGGGAGATACAATTTGTAGGTCTGTCTGTACAGTGAAAAATTTGCTGTTCAGATTTTTCTTTTGTATTTTTGTTATCTAATTTATGACACTGATTGAGAAAAATTAACTGTTATTGCCCATAATATTTTTTTTTATTTTTTTTATTGGAGGTTTAAGGACCACCGTGAGCAACTCAATGGGCTATAAGCAGTCGCCCGTCCCTAATTTAGGGTCATTGGTTCCAGGGAAGGGAGAGAAAGCCAGTGCCGTAAGACAAACACAACATCCATGCCTGACCGGGATTCGAACCCGGGCCCCTTAGGGACGGATGATCAGAGGCCATCGCTTAGACCACTGGGGCAGCATTTTTGCCCATAATAGTGAAGGTGAAGTGCCGCCCCGGTGGCGCAGTGGTCTAAGCCGCTGGCCTCTGATCATTCGTCCGTAAGGGGTCCGGGTTCGAATCCCGGTGAGGCATGGATGTTGTGTTTGTCTTACGGCACTGGCTCTCTCCCTTCCCTGGAACCAGTGACCCTAAATCAGGGACGGGCGACTGCTTATAGCCCATTGAGTTGCTCACGGTGGTCGTTAAACCTCCAATCAAAAAAAAAAAAAAAAAGGTGAAGTAGTTGGTTTGGGTGGATGGTGTTTTAAACACAAATTTTTATATTTTTATATGTTGTGGTATCGGTATGTAAACTGAACACCAGTACACACGCAGACATGTAAAGTAGTATATGTATATATTTTTTTTGCTCTGGCTTATTTTTATTTTTTAAAGTTTTCGCCAAATTCAATTTTTTTTCGCCGAAGTGTTAGAACAGTACGAAAAGGTAATCGTTGATATTTTTGCCAAGACTTCCCTCTCGTCACCAAAACGATTTTGCTTTTCTTAAATTGCGAGCAGTGCGACCCCCTCCCCACACACAGACTGAATACAAATTTATATATATAATAGAATGAGAAAAGCAGCAGTGTAGCTGAAGATGCCAATGGCACAAAGCATTTTTTATTCACAGTAGGAAAACATTTATCGCCGCCCCGGTGGCGTAGTGGTCTAAGGCGCTGGCCTCTGATCATTCGTCCGTAAGGGGTCCGGGTTCGAATCCCGGTGAGGCATGGATGTTGTGTTTGTCTTACGGCACTGGCTCTCTCCCTTCCCTGGAACCAGTGACCCTAAATTAGGGACGGGCAACTGCTTATTGCCCATTGAGTTGCTCACGGTGGTCGTTAAACCTCCAATAAAAAAAAAAAAAAAACATTTATAGAAACTTGCTGAGTGTAAGTATTGCATATTCTGATCTTTGGGCATTAAATTCTGAAGCTGGCGAGCAGCACTTACGAGTTCAAGATTTTTCCTTGAGTGTTAATTATTGTAAGGAATAGTATGAAAGCAAAACGGTGCACTGCTGCGGGCAGAGGCCCAAGGAATTTTAGAGGGGTGTGTGTATGAAGGAGCAAATTTTTCAAAGGCTTAAAATTTTTATAATTACTACTTCTTAGGCTTTAAACCTAGGATTGAAAATGGAACATAATTTAAAAAAAAATGGAAAACTTTATTTTATAATTAAGAATGGTTAAAACCAGAATTCATTTTTTCCGAAATTGCACGTGATTGTTTTGTTTTTTCTGCTGTTTATATTTTTTATCTCGTCTAAATGCTTTTGTAAACAAAGCTAAAGCAAAGAAGATATGTTTAACATTGGTTGCTGAAACATATTTTCAATCTTGTGCATGCTGAAATGATTTGGAAATATTTACAAATTTTGTAGGAGTCTAAATTGAAGTGATAATGCATGTATACCATAATTTTCTGGCTAAGACTCATGGTAAAAAAAAGTGCAGTTTGAATGCCTTGTGACTCTTATGCTGATGTGGTGCTTACCCCTAAGCTTTTTCTTTACAACTGCTCAACAAACAGTTATTAAAAGTTTGTGTGTGATACAGTAAATAGTGATGCATTTTCCTCTGTTTTTTAATTAGACATTTGTTTCTGCAGGGTTATTGAAAACGAAAGGAAGACCTAGGACTGATCTTTTCCCCCTTTTCTTACTAAACTGCACTGAGCAAAAGTTCTAGAACACAGTGAAATCTATCAAAAATGCCAAAATTTAGTATTATATCACTAAATTTAAAAATCAAGCACAATGACGTGAGGAGACATTTATCTCGTACATGGTCTGCATTTCATTTTTGTATTTTATAAAGACAAGAAGTTTGCAGCTGTGATATGATTTTTTTTTTTTTGTCATGTCACTTCACAACACCAAATTCTCAGAAATGCTGTAGGTTGCTACAGCATTTCTGAGAATTTTGTGTTGTTCCACAAAACAGGGTTGAAACTATTATGAAAAATAGTGTTCGTTGTTTTCACACAGGCAGTAAAAGGGCTAGACTTCCACGTTCGGCCCTGCTAGTTCCAAAAGCAATAATAGATGGCGCCATGGTAGCACTTCACCTATCCTCCGCTCTCCTCGCACGTGAAATGCATTCATCCATCTCATGGCTCTATGTATCGATGTGTCTCATCGTTTAGGACAATTCATGTGTCGGAAGAAGTACGCTTCAGGGAATGATGGTACATGTTTTTTTTTATGCTGAGATTCCTATTAATAGAGTGATGATTCTCACGTATTTTTTCACCAAAGGATTGTCGTATGATGAGGCGATTAAAGAAACCTCACATGGCCACATCCACTGAGACAGTTAGCGACTGGTATTCGTATTGCAGACAACTAGTCTCACAGTTTATGGTAGCCTCGCAATGTAAATGTACTTGGCAGACCATATTCTGGAATATTTATTCCAACGGAATTGCCATCTTTCCTCTTAACATTGAAGTCCTGATTCCTGCGATCAAACAGTTCTTCCCTAGCAGATAAACTTTCCTTGCTTTTATTCTGCTAGCTACACAGTTTCATATTCTTCCGTGAAAATAAATATTTCACACATATGCCACAATCAACATTCAAAAAGGTCCTTTTAAGCGCCACCTTTCATCCATATTATTCACTTCGTTTGCCACTTTCACAACGTAACGAAACGCTTCACGATGTAGCGATAACGTGTCGCCATCTATCGCCGCTTCATAAAACTATTTTTGGGCCGAACGTGGAAGGTTTACCATATTCTGTGGTGGTGCATAATCCACAGGCCATCAAATACAAGAAGAAAAAAAAAATCACAGTATAATCTGTGCCAATGATGTCAATTCCAAACCATAATTTTGTACGTAGAAGTTGCAATTCACAGAATGACCAAGCAGTCCCAAGAAGTGCAAAAGATAATGATCTTCTCATCAAAAGAAATGACTGTCTTCTTTAAATGCTTTTCTGTTACCTTTAAGTGAATGAAGAGCAAAGTTTTTTTTTTTTTCAACATTACCACCATTCTTTAGTTAGACCTGTGGCACTCACAAAAGTGTGAACTGCCCCGGTGGTGCAGTTCTGATCATTCGTCCAAGAAGGGTCTGGGTTCGAATCCCGGTGCGGTATGGATGTTGTGTTTGTCTTACGGCACTGGCTCTTTTCCCCTTCCCTGAAGTCAGTAGCCCTAAATTAGGAACGGTCGACTGCTTGTAGCCCATTGAGTTGCTCACAGTGGTTGTTAAACCTCCAATAAAAATTAAAAGTGTGATTGAGTTTTCCACAGCATGTCCAGTCCAGGTTCGAATCCTGGTGAAGCATGGATGTTATGTTTGTCTTACAGTTCTCTCCCTTCCCTGGAACCAGTGGCCTTAAATTAGGGATCTGGAAGACAGCTTGTAGCCCACTGAGCTATACATGGTGGTCATTAAGTCTCCAAAAATTTCAGGAGCCAACTATTTTTTAGTAGTCAGGACATATTTTCAAGAGGTACAAGAAGGAAACCATGATTGATAAGTACATGTACACAGTTAAAATTAATGTATTATTTCTTAGGTATTGTTCAAAAATTGAAAGCAAAATCCACAACTAAAACTAGGTAACATACAACACGTATATACACAAATAGTTACATTTCAAAATAGGTTTTCATTTCAGAAAGTTCAGCTTTGTCTTCTGGTGTCTTATATTCAATAAAAACACTAAAGAATCGATTTACGTATAAGCACCCCATGTGAAATCATTGCCAAGGGTACAGATATTTTTGATGCATACACCACATGCACTGCACGCACATCTCTCTTGGGTTGCACCATGGAACTTCAACCCGAATTGCTACTCCTAATATTGTTGCATAATTAATGCATAACTCTGCTGATGCCAGTACCAAAAATCGATATTGGCATATTCTAATTTTATGGTAAGTAGTATATAAAAAATGTCCAAACAAAAAGACCCATGTATATTGCACTTGTTGTTTTACATATATTAGATGGAAGCTTCATAACAGAAAGCCAAAGTTTTGAAAAACAACATTTTCTGGGTAGAAAACTCGAGCACCAAGTTGTGAAACTTTTTAGGTGCCATGGCAACTAGGCGCCTTGGGTTTCTCTATCCCTACTCTTTATGAATTCCAGCTTGTAAATACAGTTTTCACTGCATGAATTGCTGGTGTTATTTTTAGTTGGAAAAAAAAATGGTTTGTGTTATAAAGTATCGGAATAAAAATGAAGAGAAGTATTTAATACCTATTTCTTATACAAGAAAGTTCATGAAAAAAAAATATATACACTATCTACCAACAAGTAATTGGACACCTGTGATAGCAAAGGAAAACACAGTTTATTCACTTTCAATAGTTGGTGGAGCCTCCACGAGTGGCGATTACAGCTGCGACCCTCCGGGGCATACTCTCAACCAGGCGTTGTACGACGGCTAGCGGTATTTTCTTCCACTCGGCTTGGAGAAGACAGGTCAGTTCCTTCACCGATTTCGGACGGTGGGGGCACCCCTTAAGTCGACGCTCCAACTAGTCACAGAGGTGCTCGATAGAGTTAAGGTCCGGGCTCTGCGCAGGCCAGTCCATTCAATTAACCCCATTGTCACCATACCAAGCCATGGTGGACCTCACAACATGACAGATGGCATTGTCATCCTGAAAGTACCATGGGTGCACCCCGTAAAACTGCCACAACGTAGGAAGCGCATGGTCATCCAAAATGGAGCAGTAATTCTTGGCGTTGAGTCTACCAGGAATTGCGACCAAGGGTCCTGTGCCATACCAGAAGAAACACCCCCATAGCATAATTCCACCGTCGCCGAGCTTCACAATTGGCACAATACATTCCGGCAGGAGGCTTCTCCAGGCAGACGCCAAACCCAGACCCTGCCATCCGAACTGTAGAGGGTGAACCTTGATTCGTCACCCCAGAGAACCTGTTTCCACTGTTCAATAGTCCACTGTCGACGTTCTTTGCACCACGTTAGCCGAGCAGCGCTATTGGACTTGGTGATCAAAGGCTTGTGGGCGGCAGCACGTCCATGATAACCGAGCAGATGGGCTTCCTTACGGATGGTATTCATCGAAAAAACACTCCCGGATGCCTGTTGAAACTCTTCGCGGATGTGACCCATCGATTTGGTGCGGTTCTTCCGAATTTCTCTGGCCAGCACCCGTCGGTCTCTAACTCCCAGTTTTTGGGTCTGCCGGATCGGTGCACATTCCAACAGTCACCTCTCATCTTCCACTTGCCAACCACATAGACCACTGTCGATTTTGGATACTTCAACTCGCTGGATATGTCACGTATGAATCCGCCATTTCTGTGATACCCGACGATTACACCTTTCTCGAAATCAGAGAGCTCCGAACTGCACGGTATCTTGCATGCAACTGGTTGCGTTGTTGTTTCCCACACGATATTTAACGGCGGTGGCCGTGACGTGTATCAGGACCGCAGATGTCGTCGATTGCAGGGGTGTCCAATTACTTGTTGGTAGATAGTGTATAAAGAAATAGATAAATGAGTCAGAAACATGCTGGAAAATAGAAACAAAAAATCAATTTCTCTTTTAATTTCGTCTCTTAATTTTTCGTCATTTTTTTCTTTTGGAGATTTAACGACCACGCTGAGCAACTCAGTGGTCTAAGCACTGGCTTCTGACCATTCACCCAAGAAGGATCTGGGTTTGAATCGTCATGAGGCATGGATGTTGTGTTTGTTTTATGGCTCTCTCCCTTCCCTAGAACCAGTTGCCCTAAATTAGGGACGGACAACTGCTTATAGCCCATTGAGTTGCTCACAATGGTCGTTAAATCTCCCCCCTCCTCCAAGAAAAATGATGAAAAATTAAAAGAGATTAAATTAAAAGAGAAATTGATTTCTTGTTCCTTCTTTCCAGCATGTTTCTGCCTCATTCATCCATTTCTTTAAACTTTTCTCCATGAACTTTCTTGTATAAGAAATGGGTATTTAATACTTCATATTCATTCAAATGGGATGTAAGGTAAGGTGATGCGTAACATTAGACTCTCCGTGACAAATGTCAACCCTGCCTTCTCGTGGTACATCCTGTTCCTTCTAAAGGGGCTCTGACGACCGCCAATAGCGGTATAACTATACCATCGGGATTAGAGGAAATGCTATCCCACACTCACCAACTCGCTTGGCCAGCGTGGTGAGTTATGGCCAAACCCCTCCAAAATGACTCCACAACTTAAATCTTGGCCCTCAGTCTCCGGCAGCTGGAATGTACCTGGCCAAGGCAGCGGCCAGTGCGACATGAAGGCAGAGAGTGCTAAGAATCCCCGGAGGACCGGACTAGGCTGCCATCTGATGCTGACCTTGGCTACGTATAATGGACGCTCCCTATCTTCTGATTCAAGGCTTCTTGAATTGGAAGAGGAACTACAAAGGATCAAGTGGGACATCGTCGGGCTAAGTGAGGTTAGGAGAAAAGGAGATCTCATTGAACTGAAAAGTGGACATCTCTTCTACTATCGTGGGACTAATACTGGCAGAACTAGTGGTGTTGGATTTATAATAAACAAGAAACTGAAGGATAAAGTTGTAGAAGTTGAAAGTTCCTCTGACAGAGCTGCACGACTCTTTATCCAACTCTCGAGAAGATACCAGGCTCAGATTATTCAAACTTATGCACCCACCACAAGTCATCCTGAAGAAGAAATTGAAGAATTTTATGAGGAAATTCGTCATCAAAATAATAAAGGTAAGCAGCACTTAAAGATAATTATGGGAGATTTCAATGCAAAAATAGGGCAACGGCAACAGAATGAAACTTCAGTAGGTAAATTCAGTCACAGCAACAGAAACCAGCGTGGAAATACTCTCGTAGAGTTTGCAGAGGCAGAAGGGTTTTTCATCTTGAACTCATTTTTCATGAAAAAGCCTCACAGGAAATGGACATGGAGACATCCAAATGGGACGACAAGTGAAATTGATTTTATTATGTGTAACAAAAAATTCGTCATAGAAGTCTGCAGTGTGCTAAACAAGTTCAACACAGGTAGTGACCATAGATTGGTGAGATGTAAGGAATGCACCTCAACACTAAACTCGAATGTTGCAAGCTCATAAGACAAACAAAATGTATTTACATAACCAACCTTAAAAAACACCATAATACCTTCAAGTTGGAACTGAAGAACAGATTCTCTGCTTTAAAAGGCCTAAGATCGGAAGAAGTGGATATTTCTGAAGTTAACAGAAAAGTAACCAAAGCTCTTATGGAAACAGCAACAAAATTAGCTGGGTCTAAGAACAAGTTGCATGTGAACAAATTATCAGGAAAAACCAAAATGTTGATGCAACAAAGAAGAGAGATGAGGACAACTAAAGAAGATGTGACTTCCAAAGTGGAATATATAGAGCTATGCAAGACAGTACGAAAAAGTATCACCAAGTTGAAGACGTAAGGAAATTCAACTGTGAACTAGTAAGGAAAGCAATTGAAAACAACCAAAGCCTAAAGATAGCAAAGGGACATCTCAGTAAGGGAAGAAAACAGATTATGGCACTGAGAAAAGAAGATGGTTCTGTTACAAGAAATAGAGGCAAAATTTTAACAAGAGTATAAGATTTCTACTCCAAATTATATGAAAGGGATTATACATGTACTCCAGACATCATGAAAGGTACCAGAGTTCTTCCAGTCCTCCCAGCAGAAGTTGCACGTGCAATCAAGAACAGTAAGCGGGGAAAAGCTCCAGGAGAAGATGGAATTACTGTAGACATCATACAAGAAGCAAGTGGAGAAATCGAAACAGCACTCGCCCAAATTTTCACTCGATGCCTTAATGAAGGGAAGATTCCTGAGGATTGGAACAACGCTACAATGATCTTGCTACATAAAAAAGGTGGCATTGAGGATCTCGGGAACTACAGACCTATCGGCCTCCTATCAGTGGTTTATAAAATCTTCACTAAAGTTCTTTCACACCGCTTGAAGGTAACACTGGACATGGCTCAACCGAGAGAACAAGCTGGATTCAGGAGTGGCTACAGCACAATAGATCATATCCACGTACGGAGAGAACTAATTGAAAGAGCGAGGGAATATGAACTTCCATTGTGCATGGCTTTTATCGATTAAAAAGCCTTTGATTCGGTGAAACCATCAGCAGTTACAATGACCCTGAAATCCTGCGGTATTGAAGATGCATACATTAATATTATTAATAACATCTATAAAAATGCAAGTGGTAAGATTCGGCTGTTTGAAAATACAGCACACATAAAAATTGGAAAGGGAGTGGGACAAGGTGACACCATATCTCCGAAGCTCTTTAATGCCACATTGGAAAATGTCATTAAATCACTGAACTGGGAAAACAAAGGGATAAAGATTAATGGAGATTATCTAACCCACCTTCGTTTTGCTGATGACATAGTCATTTTTGCAAATACCCCATCAGAGCTGCAGAGTATGATCCAGGAACTTGCTGACAAGAGTAAAGAAGTGGGATTAAAAATGAACTTTCAGAAGACAAAAATGATGTTAAATGCTTTTACAAGAAATGAAGATTTATCGATTGATGGAGAAGAGCTGGAGATAACAGATACATACATTTATCTTGGACAGCAGATATCAAGTGAGGGTCACATTGATGAAGAAATTAATCGGCGTACAAAACTTGCCTGGAGAGCTTTTGGAAGAAACAGCATAATTTTCAAGAGCAATATGCCATTATGTCTTAAAAGGAAAGTGTTTGATCAATGCATCCTTCCAGTGCTTACATATGGTGCAGAGACGTGGAACTTAACTAAAAGAGACATACAAAGGCTACAGACAACTCAAAGTAGCATGGAGAGGTGCATGCTTGGTGTAACCAGGAGAGATAAGAAGAGGAACTCGTGGATCCGAAAAATGACGAGAGTGGAAGACATCATGATCAGAGTTAAATCCCTGAAATGGCAACGGGCTGGACATACTGCCAGAAGGACAGACCATTGATGGACAGCCGAAATTTTAGATTGGATTCCAAGGGACAGGAAAAGACCCAGAAGAAGACCACATGGAAGATGGGTGGATGAAATTCGAAAGTATGCGGGAGTGACATGGAGGAGACTGTCACAAGACAGACCGTTGTGGAGGAAACTTGGGGAGACCTTCGTCCAGCAGTGGATTGATAATGGTTGACAATGATGATGATTTATTCAAATATTTTATGATAACACAAACCATTTTTTTTTCAACTAAAAATAACACCGGCAATTCATGCAGTGAAAACTGTATTTATCAGCTGAAATTCATTAAGAATAGAGATAGAGAAATCCAAGGTGCCTAGTTGCCATAACACCTGAAAAGTTTCCCTTGGGGCCTGCGTTTTCAAATTTTCTACCCAGAAAATTTTAATTTTCAAACCTTTGTTTTCTGTTATATACTTCCATGTAATGTGTAAAGCAACAAGTATGATGTGCATATTTTTTGTTTGCACATTTTTTATAGACTACTTACCATAAAATCAGAATATGCCAATATCAATTTTTGTTACTGGCATCAGCAGAGTTATACATTATGCAACGATATTGGCAGTAGCAATTCGGGTTGAAGTTCCATGGTGCAACCCAAGAGAGATGTGCGTGCAGTGCATGTGGTGTATGCATCAAAAATATCTGTACCCTTGGCAGTGATTTCACGTGGAGAGCTTATAAGTGAATCTATTCTTTAGGGTTTTCATTAAATATAAGACACCAGAAGACAAAGCTGAACTTTCTAAAATGAAAACCTATTTTGAAATGTTAATATTAATAGAGGTGTATTATTGTATGTTACCTAGTTTTAGTTGTGGATTTTGCTCCCAATTTTTGAACAATATCTAGCAGCTCTCTACCACTGACACAGGACACATGTAAATTACCCAAACAAAAAAAGACCCATAATTACAAATTCTGTGTCCTTGGTGGGACTCACATTTTGTTTTGGATTTTTTAAAATGCCATTTGGCAAAAGTCAAATTCGTGACGATTAGAGAAAGAATCCGTCAAGATTATGTAAATATACAGTATAAGATATGTAAATGTACAAATGTCCTGATTAATTTATTAAACCTTTCAGGTCTTTTTATCAATATTGGAACAGTTGAAATTTAAGATTTTAGAAACAAACTTACATTGAATGAGAGCACTGTGAAAGATTATTCTCTACGAAAAGTTGTACGTCTACTTCAATGATTGTTTTTTAAAAAAATATATATATATATATAAAACTGTTCTAGAGTAGCCATCACACAATTCCTGTGTTTTGAAAAATAAAAACCGCTCTGGTGTTCTGAGCTGACTTGAAATGCATTGTCTTTGTGTTGTTCCATTATGATAAAATTTAGTTGAAAATGATATTTAAATCTGTCAGTACATGATTGTTTTTAAACATTGCATTCAATGAGCATACATAGATTAAAGTGTCAAATAGTATATCTTACATTTATTTTTCATTTGCTTGTGAAGTCTAAATATTCATTATCTCTTGATTCTTTTGATATTTTTTGAAAGGACCCTGGAGAATATCTCTCAAAGTACCAATTTTTTGAAAATCTGTGGGTCCCTAAGACCCAGTTTGATGACAATGCAACAGCAGCTCTGGGTTTGCCAAAGTAGAAAGAAAAATGTGGAAAAGCATGAATTGGCTTTTGGAAAGATACAAAATCTTTCTGGCGTAAGCATTTCTTTGAGTTCCTTTAGAAACCTGGATTGTTCCTTTGCAATGTATGCATGTGGGATAAGTTTTTCCATGTCCAACACTAGCATTTGCATAAAATCTTTCATTGTTGAAGTTTGTTCAATTAATTCTGTTCTTCCACTTGAACCTACTGACTGAATTCTATGGAATCATTTTCATCATAGTTTTATTTTAAAAAAAATTGCTGAGTTATCTGTAGATGGGCAGTTTTTGTAGTGTCTGAGAATGCAGTTATGCTCTTTCAAGTCACAAACCATGTAGCCCATTAGTGTTTCATGCAATTCCTTGATCTGAGCAGCATTCAGAAGTAATATAACATTTTGATGAATAGTGCAAACACATACAGAATGAGTACCAGCAGCACCAGCTAAAATACACCATTTGGGTGTTACACTGCAAAATTTTGAAAATCCAACCTTTTGGTCAGGATATTGCTGTTTAAAAGAGCTATACGGTTCTTTAAGATTGCACAAAATTAGCCTCTTCTGCACATGCTGATTTCTTCTGATGCTTATGAAATCCTTCTTTCCTGTCATCTGCTGAGAAGAAGTATCATCTTCATAAAATCTCTGAATTAATTGCAATGTTTCATTGCTCAGTTTTTTCCCTGTCCTTGGTTCTGGTAGTGACATAATTCCTTTTTCCTTAATCAGTTTTTTAGATTGTCTCACTAGATATTCTGAAACCTCTGAAATGTTTCAATAATCATCTTTTGGGACCAGGATGGAGGTGTTATTGTTAACATTTGGATTTTTTTTTGCTTGTTCAGTGTGAGAAGTTTTTCATCAGAGTCACAAGTTTATGTAACTCTTTGTTCTTTCACTTTGTTGCACTGACCTGGGTATCTTCACTTTCAGAGCTTGAAAAATATTGTTGTAGTACATGTGCAATGTTCTGTTTAACACTTGGTTGTATTCGTTATATTTTCCTTTTTCCATATAGCAATCTTCTGTGCTGTGGTCTTAGAGAATGCAGCTTTAAAGAAGAACAGCCAATATTGCTTATGCCAATATTGATTTCATCCAGCATTTGTTCTTTTGCTACTGATTCTTGAAGCAGCAATAAATCATTGTCACTTATGCTTTCACTTTCATACTGTGCAGCTGTGATGCTTCTACCAGATTCGGTATGAGGAAAGAATGCCCACGGAAAAAAACGCCCACGGAAAAATCGCCCACGGAAAAAACGCCCACGGAAAAAACGCCCACGGAAAAAACGCCCACTTCTCGAAAGTAGGAAAAAACGCCCACGGAAAAATCGCCCACAGACAAAATTCTCACGGGAAAAATATGTGATCGACTGATAAGTTTATATGTCTGTTATAAACGGTGACAGGACAACTGGTCACAGACTGCTGGCCAAAAAATCGTTAGGGGTCATATAAAAATTGCGGTTTCTTGGCCACCTCACCTACATAACGCGAATGGGTGTAGGAGAATTGGCCACAAAAGTTCAAGGGTGTGTGTGTGGGGGGGGGGGGGGGGGGAGTAAGTCTTATCGATTTTTGGCCTACATTGAGAATTGAATTAGGAACTCCAAACAAATTTCGAGAAAACGTTCTATGTAAGCCAAGCGAGAATTACAGCATAATTCATGTATGTTCGGAAAAGGACCCTAAGGGGTGGGATTTTTAATAACGCTGCACTTTTACGTAGGTACTAAATATTTACATAACATGTCAAGTTTGCAATATTTTCTTTTACTTAATTAATTCTTTTTTTTTTTTTTTTTTTTGATTGGAGGTTTAACGACCACCGTGAGCAACTCAATGGGCTATAAGCAGTCGCCCGTCCCTAATTTAGGGTCACTGGTTCCAGGGAAGGGAGAGCCAGTGCCGTAAGACAAACACAAAATCCATGCCTGACCGGGAGTTCGAACCCTGACCCTTACGGACGAATGATCAGAGGCCAGCGCCACCGGGCGGCACTTAATTAATTCACGGGCGAAGAAAAAAGTGTTGAATTGGCAGGCCTACGGCCTATTAATTAATGTATGGATTGAATGTATGGTGCATAAGTAGAAGCGCAATATTATTGACAATTAATACAGACATTTGACGTGGAATAGGAATAGCTGTGGTGCCGTGGAAGCATATCCGGCGCGTAACTGGAAGACCCTGAGTTCGATTCCTGGAGGCGGCCACTGAGAATTTTTCAGTGACTCACTTATAAACGTGGAAAGAGCGATGACTTCTGTTTGATTATTGACAATACTTGTTATGTAAATTTACGAATATGGGAATGGCGGAACGAAAACTTTTAGAAGGGCCTAAACGTTAGTCCTAATATTATTTTTTGCCTGAGTAATACCGCAATATTAATAATTTGATGTGTTACGTAAACGTTATGAATATAACATCGTTAGAATAAAAACTGTTAAATAGGCCAAGGCCTAGGACTTATGACTTAAGGGCCGGTGGCCAAGTGAAGAACCAAATAAGATTGTTAACTTTCAACTTCCTACTGTAGAGTGGGATGTAAGGTCAGGTGATGCGTAACATCACAGCCTCTCCTTGACAAATGTCAACCCCCGCCTTCTCGTGGTGCATCCTGTTCCTACTAAAGGGGCTCTGACGACCGCCAATAGCGGTATAACTATACCATCGGGATTAGAGGAAATTCTATCCCACACTCACCAACCCGCTTGGCCAGCGTGGTGAGTTATGGCCAAACTCCTCCAAAATGACTCCACAACTTAAATCTTGGCCCTCAGTCTCCGGCAGCTGGAATGTACCTGGCCAAGGCAGCGGCCAGTGCGACATGAAGGCAAAGGGGTGCTAAGAATCCCCGGAGGACCGGACTAGGCTGCCATCTGATGCTGACCTTGGCAACGTACAATGGACGCTCCTATCTTCTGATTCAAGGCTTCTTGAATTGGAAGAGGAACTACAAAGGATCAAGTGGGACATCGTGGGGCTAAGTGAGGTAAGGAGAAAAGGAGAAGATCTCATCGAACTGAAAAGTGGACATCTCTTCTACTATCGTGGGACAGATACTGGCAGAACTAGTGGTGTTGGATTTATAATAAACAAGAAACTGAAGGATAAAGTTGTAGAAGTTGAAAGTTCCTCTGACAGAGCTGCAAGGCTTGTTATCCAACTCTCGAAAAGATACCAGGCTCAGATTATTCAAACTTATGCACCCACCACAAGTCATCCTGAAGAAGAAATTGAATAATTTTATGAGGAAATTTGTCATCTAAATAATAAAGGTAAGCAGCACTTGAAAATAATTATGGGAGATTTCAATGCAAAAATAGGGCAACGGCAACAGAATGAAACTTCAGTAGGTAAATTCGGTCACGGCAACAGAAACCAGCGTGGAAATACTCTCGTTGAGTTTGCAGAGGCAGAAGGGTTTTTCATCTTGAACTCCTTCTTCAAGAAAAAGCCACACAGGAAATGGACATGGAGACATCCAAATGGGACGACAAGTGAAATTGATTTTATTATGTGTAACAAAAAATTCGTCATAGAAGACTGCAGTGTGCTAAACAAGTTCAACACAGGTAGTGACCATAGATTGGTGAGATGTAAGATGCACCTCAACACTAAACTTGAACGTGGCAAGCTCATAAGACAAACAAAATCTATTGACATAACCAACCTTATAAAACACCATAATACCTTCAAGTTGGAACTGAAGAACAGGTTCTCTGCTTTAGAAGGCCTAACATCGGAAGAAGTGGACATCTCTGAAGTTAACAGAAAAAGTAACCAAAGCTCTTATGGAAACAGCAACAAAATTAGCTGGGTCTAAGAACAAGTTGCATGTAAATAAATTATCAGGAAAAACGAAAATGTTGATGCAAAAAGAAGAGAGATGAGGACAACTAAAGAAGATGTGACTTCCAAAGTGGAATATATAGAGCTATGCAAGACAGTACGAAAAAGTATCACTGAAGACGTAAGAAAATTCAACTGTGAACTAGTGAGGAAAGCAATTGAAAACAACCAAAGCCTAAAGATAGCAAAGGGACATCTCAGTAAGGAAGAAAACAGATTATGGCACTGAGAAAAGAAGATGGTTCTGTAACAAGAAATAGAGGCAAAATTTTGACAAGAGTGAAAGATTTCTACTCCAAATTATATGAAAGGGATGATACATGCACTCCAGACATCATGAAAGATACCAGTACCAGAGTTCCTCCAGTCCTTCCAGCAGAAGTTGCACATGCAATCAAGAACATGAAGCGGGGAAAAGCTCCAGGAGAAGATGGAATTACTGTAGACATCATAGAAGAAGCAAGTGGAGAAATCGAAACAGTACTCGCCCAAATTTTCACTCGATGCCTAAATGAAGGAAAGATTCCTGAGGATTGGAACACCGCTACAATGATCCTGCTACATAAGAAAGGTGACATTGAGGATCTCGGAAACTACAGACCTATCAGCCTCCTATCAGTAGTTTATAAAATCTTCACTAAAGTTCTTTCACACCGCTTGAAGATAACACTGGACATGGCTCAACCGAGAGAACAAGCTGGATTCAGGAGTGGCTACAGCACAATAGATCATATCCATGTGCTGAGAGAACTAATTGAAAGAGCGAGGGAATATGAACTTCCATTGTGCATGGCTTTTATCGATTATGAAAAAGCCTTTGATTCGGTGAAACCATCAGCAGTTACAATGGCTCTGAAAACCTGCGGTATTGAAGATGCATACATTATTATTATTAATAACATCTATGAAAATGCAAGTGCAAAGATTAGGCTGTTTGAAAATACAACACGCATAAAAATTGGAAAGGGAGTGAGACAAGGTGACACCATATCTCCGAAGCTCTTTAATGCGACATTGGAGGGTGTTTTCAGTCGCTGAGCTGGGAAAACAAGGGGATAAAGATTAATGGAGATTATCTAACCCACCTTCGTTTTGCTGATGACGTAGTCATTTTTGCAACTAGCCCATCAGAGCTGCAGAGTATGATCCAGGAACTTGCTGACAAGAGTAAAGAAGTGGGATTAAAAATGAACTTTCAGAAGACAAAAGTGATGTTCAATGCTTTTACAAGAAATGAAGATTTATCGATTGATGGAGAAAAGCTGGAGATAACAGACACGTACGTTTATCTTGGACAGCAGATATCAAGTGAGGGTCACATTGATGAAGAAATTAATCGGCGTACAAAACTTGCCTGGAGAGCTTTTGGAAGAAACAGCATAATTTTCAAGAGCAATATGCCATTATGTCTTAAAAGGAAAGTGTTTGATCAATGCATCCTTCCAGTGCTTACGTATGGTGCAGAGACGTGGACCTTAACTAAAAGAGACATACAAAGGCTGCAGACAACTCAATGACGCATGGAGAGGTGCATACTTGGTGTAACCAGGAGAGATAAGAAGAGGAACTGCGTGGATCCGAAAAATGACAAGAGTGGAAGACATCATGATCAGAGTTAAATCCCTGAAATGGCAATGGGCTGGACATACTGCCAGAAGGACAGATCATCGATGGACAGCCGAAATTTTAGATTGGATTCCAAGGGACAGGAAAAGACCCAGAAGAAGACCACATGGGAGATGGGTGGATGAAATTCGAAAGTATGCAGGGGTGACATGGAGGAGACTGGCACAAGACAGACCGTTGTGGAGGAAACTTGGGAGACCTTCGTCCAGCAGTGGATTGATAATGGTTGATGATGATGATGATGATGACTGTAGAGTAGCTACTTTCTTAAAAAAATCCAGTTCGGCTTTACTGTAAAAAATTTGTGACTATTCTTATTTTTAAAGTAAGGTCTTAATTTTTATAAAACTATGCATGTTTGTTATTTTAACTATATCAATTAAAAGGAAATCATTAAAAGTCAGATTATTTTATTTATAAAAACTTGTAAAGTATAGCATTTAATTGTAAAAGCGATTTTCGTAAAAGGCGCAATGTACAGATATAACTTTGTGTAATGTGCTTTCTTTGCACTCTTGTCTCTTTTGGAAATCCTCTTTTGTGTACGGCGAGCCGAAGGGGGAGGGGGAGCATCTGTCTTTCGTCAAAGTGGTGCTTTGCAGCTGCAGCTGGAACGTTTGCTAGCGACCGCACCCCAAATAACAAGGGATATATTTCATTTAAATTTATCGGTTGGCCACCGGTCAGGGTGTGTCTTCCCCCGTGAGTAGTATAATCTCAAGTTACAGGCATACTTCTTTTCTTCCCAGTGTAAAGAAAAAAATACGCACTCATAGCTTCCTGGGAGTTTTCCAAAGGACAACTAAAACAGTTAATTTCTACATGACGGGTGTAGGAGAACTGGCCACAAAAATTTTAAGGGGCCTCATAAAAATAACGTTTTCGACCGCTTCGTGCCCACGAACCCCAGAGTTTGGTAGAGTCATATAAAGTTTCCGTAATTTCGTCTTTACTTAATTGCGATAATTAATGTAATTCTTTATAAGAAATGTTTATGATCTACATCTCAGCAAAAGATTTAAGGGTTTTCAAACTACAAAATATCTGAGCGCATGTGCTGACTCAGGAAACCTGTCCGGGGGGGGGGGGGGATATCAAAACTCTAAGATTTGAAAAATGTATCGTCCCATCGGGAGATTTTCAGCATTTACAAGCTACAGTTGGACAGATTATTTGAGGGTACGTGCCTACTCAGCAAACCTGGGGGTGGGGTGGGGAGGTTATATGATAATTGTGAATTATATAGAATTTCTTGTCCGATCGGGCGATTTTCAGCATTTACAAACTACAACTGGAGACATTATCTCCGGGCATGAACCTACTGAGCAAACCTGTCGGGGGGAGGGGGGAGGGGTAATACCAAAAGTGTAGAATATGAAGAATTTCTCTTCCGACCCGGAGATTTTCATCATTCACATGCCTTCAGATAATGTGTCGAGTTGTAGCTGCTAATTGCCGAGAATCTCCCGATCGGACGAGAAATTGTTCATATCTTACACTTTTGGTATTACCCCCCCTCCCTCTTCGCCGACAGGTTTCAGAGAGTGACATGCGCTAAGAAAATTTGTCGAGTTGCAGTTTCTAAATACTGAAGATCTCCAGATCGGAAGAGATATTCTTGATATTTTACGATTTTGGTATTACCCCCTCCCCCGACTAGTTTCCTGAGGCAGCAGATACCCTCAGATAATTCGACGTGTTGTAGCTTGTAAACACTGGAAATCTCCCGATCGGACCAGAAATTCTTTATATTACATATTTTAGATTTTAAGCACCCCCCCCCCTCCTCCCCAGACAAATTCCCTGGGTTTGCACATACTCGCAGAGAATTTTTATTTGTAGTTTCTAGAAAAAATATCGTATAGCAGTTGGCTTGAAGACAACGGTGAATCATTAGTATGTTTTTAAATAAATGTTGCATAAGACTACCACGGCTTTCAGGCCAACACCATACAACCTCTACAGTCAATCAGTACAATCCGAACTTTCCTCTCATATTTGTTAGGTTTGCAGAAAATATTTTACACATCAAATTATTAATATTGCGGTATTACTTAGGCAGAAAATAATATTAGTACTAACGTTTAGGCCCTTCTAAAAGTTTTCATTCCGTCATTCCCATATTCGCGTTATGTAGGTGAGGTGGCCAAGAAACCGCAATTTTTATATGACCCCTAACGATTTTTTGGCCAGCAGTCTGTGACTAGTTGTCCGAACACCGTTTATAACAGACATAAAAACTTATCAGTCGATCACATATTTTTCCCGTGAGCATTTTGTCTGTGGGCGATTTTTCCGTGGGCGTTTTTTCCTACTTTCGAAAAGTGGGCGATTTTTCCGTGGGCGTTTTTTCCGTGGGCGTTTTTTCCGTGGGCGATTTTCCGTGGGCGTTTTTTCCGTGGGCATTCTTTCATACAATCACCAGATTCAGAGCTTGCTACTTCAAGTCTCATAGCCCTATTTCTACAGTTACAACACATCTGCCCAGGTTTGACATTAACATGTTTTTGCATAAATTCATTTGCTAAGCCTAGACTAACCATCCTTAGAGATCTTCTAACAAGTTTTTCTGAACTTGAAATGGATTGCAGCATGATTTTTGTTGTTCCTCAAATTTTGTTATGTTTTGGTATTCATGATGAAAACATAATGTCCCAATACTTCCCCAGTCAGCTATTTTCAGCTCTGAAACACAGTATTTCCTTATCAACTTCACTTGTCTCAACTCTTTTCAGTCCCCTTTTGTGACACATAGCATGTTTTGTGACATGGTGTTTGGGTCAACTGCCCAACACTGCAGATGTTTTGTTGATCCATTACTAAGGAAATAGGCAGTAACAGAAAATGTACAGACTAAGAAAACTTCCCCTCTTAGCAAAAAACCAGTAACAGAACTGAAATCATACTCTCTCTCAGCAAGCTAAAATTCTTAACTGAAAGCCAAACCAAAGGGGTTGGTCATGACCAGGGTAGTAAAACAAACCAAAACAAAAGAAATTATGAGACTGGAAATCAAACTAAAACCTCATTGGCTTCTTAGCTGAAACCCAAACCCAAACTAAACATTGATGGGCAGTTGGAAACCAAACTCAGGGATCGCATTCCTCCTAAAATTCCTAAAATTCCTAATATTTTGTGACCCTCCTTAAATTCCTAAAATTAGACCTAAAATTTGCTATTCATCCTAAAATTTTCGTAAGCTTATTTATTAAAAACACAACCGTTATTAACGCCAATAAATTTACCATTACGCAGGGTGCGCACGCGTGCTTGAAAACCTGGAAAGTCCTGGAAAATCATGATTACGTTTTCAAGGCCTGGAATATCCTGGAAAAACGGTGTTTTTTTAATGCCGTCTTGAAAAGCCTTGAAATTTGAAATTAGTGCTTTTATGCCCTTTTAGGAAATCGTGTTACTGTTACCCCTTCAGTTTTTAAAGTTCCTTTTCTCTGTTCTCAAAGAAACCACCGGCAGCGGTTTCCGATGTGCACCAAATCCTAATTTGGCTGGGGAAAAAAAGAAAAAAAAAAGGCACTACTTCCAGTGCAATAAAATTGGATGATTACTAGTAGGTCGAAGGGGAGCTTGATGTCAGTCCGACAATTGAGAACAGAAGGGAAAGAAAGAGGCATTTAGCATTTGCAGGGGGTCGCGTATGTACCAAGTCAGCTGGCATCCACCAGTGAGGAGTATGCCTGAACAACACATTCATCATCTTCTTGTTTATGTGCATGCCACCCTCCCTCCCTCCCCTCAAGAGACTTCCACTACTTATGATAAAAAATAAAGAAAACTATCTTTGCGAATTTTCACGAAAGTAGCTGAAATTTTTACATTCACTGTAATTGGATTACGAAGCTCACTTCCAAAATTCCAGTTGAATCGGTTTAAAACTTTAAAAGTTAGCATTGGTAATTTTTATTATGGACAAGTATGTGTGCCTCTTTGGACAGAGTGAGCCTCCAGCAGAAAGGGTGTTACCATAGCAACGGTTGATTGACAGCTGGGAGCGCTGATCTGAAGCCCTTGGTTGGGAAGAAAGCAAACACCTGTTTATCACTTCCACAGCACTAAAGGACTAAGAGAATATTTTCAGAAATCCATTTTTCTGAATTTTGAAAATAACACAGTAAAATTTTTACTGTAGTTAAGATACATCACAATAAAGTTCTAGTGCAAATTTCGCCAAATTCCGTTAGGAACTTTAGCAGATGCAAAAAAAAAAAAAAAAAAAACGTTGCATAATCGGATTGAAAAAAAAAAGAAACAGTAATTATAAATTACAGGGAAAAGCAAGTGAATTATTTTTTAGATGCCATGGTTTATTTAAACAGAGTGATCCTTAAATTTTTTTTCTGTGATGATATGGACTCTATTTGAATTACAAACACGTTTTTATTCAGACGTCTGAGTTACTGTTTTAATAAAAAAATCATCTATAATTAAAAAAGTTTTCAATGGATTTAAGCAATATTCAGCAGATAAACAAACGTATTTTAGTAAATTGCAACATCATGACGTAAATTTGGTAATTTAATTTTGTCGAAAATTGGGGAGCATTTTTTTTTTTACAGTTTCTATTATAGTTAAAGTGAAGGAGGAAGGATGCAACTTGACAGTTCAGTGAGCTGCAGGTGGTGATTTATGGCGATGTGCAAATCAAAAGAAGCCATTCCATCAGGTAATTCCAAAGGTTGTGTTGTGTGGACGCGTCCTCCTGCTGCTTGATCTTAATTGGAATGTTTTTGTGCATGGGGGGGGGGGGGGGGTTCGAGAGAAATATCCGTTTCAGCTTTACAGCTTTCACGGCTCTTTTTTTTTTTTCTTGGTAATAAATAAAAATCATAGTTGCTGCATTCACCATTGATCCATGTTTGCATTTCTTGAATATAAACAGCAGACAATCAGAAACATAGTGTTGGGCGGGTCTTGATGATCTTCATTTTGCATATGCTGAATTCAGTTCTGTGGGAATAAGGAATGACTTATACTGTGAATATATACAAAACTACATATTTTTGAGCTGAAAAAATAGGTCTACTTGTACACAGTAGCTAAAGTGTGAACTCAGATGAAGACAATCAGACATACGGACGTCTGATTCCATAAAAAAAAAATCAACATAGTTTTTTTATTTACACTACAGGTAAAAAGCAAAAACATGTTTTCAAACGTTATAAAGGAAAACGGATTTTTGAAACGCATGACTTGATGATCTTAATTTCTGAAAGTTTCTTTTTCCACATCCTTTTTTTTTTCAATTACAATACACTGTAATAGGATACTGTGTGTTATATCACTAGAGATATGGCAGATTTTCGGTTGCTGATATCCGCGATCGTAAGCGGTACTTGCATTGCGATTGTTGATGATGACAAGATAAATACTGGAGTGATGTAAAATGTTGCATAAACTAAAAAAATAAAAAAAATAAAGCCCCCCCCACCCCGAACTTTTATGCGGTCATCATAGCTGATCAACCATTTCATTCCATGAACATCAGCACATTTCAATCATTTGAACATTGGGGGTATCTGAAGGAATTCAGCCGTGCTTAAGCGCCCTAGCGCAACGAAAACATGCTAATTTTGGATAGTTCTATTCCCTTCCCCTCTACCATCCCTAATAATTGAGAGTGCATACATTGAGAGTGTTTCAAATATTCTATTTATGAGCTAGTTTTCGCGCTGTTTGTTATGCTTTTATTTTCGAAGAAAGAGAGGGAAAATAAGGAAAAGCAGCTAGAGAAAAAAAGAAAAGCTGAGTTTGATGACAAAATAAAAGAAAATGATGCAGAAATAAATAGGCTTAAAAAAGATAAAGAAGCCTCCCTAGCAGTAATTCAAGAGGGAACAGAAAGAATGAGAAAAGCTGTAGAAAAACAAAATACTGTTGAAATAGCAGTTGCCTCTAACTTGATCATACAAGTTTCAGCTGAAATAAAGAAAACTGAAAGTAAATTAGTTGTGGTGGAAGCAGAAAAAGATAGGCTAATCAGGAAAAAGGTTAAAACAATAATATGAAAAAAGTAATTCAGTGAACAATTGTACATAGTTCTTGGTTTTCAATTACCTTTTTAGGATATTATAGTTTAATGTGAAACCTGAAAACTTTACTGTGAAAATTGTGAATTGCTTCTGGTTCAACAGCATATTAATGTTCAAAGTGAAACTTGAATGTGGTAAATATACTTGAATATGATAATAACACGTGAAAAGATAAGAACTGAACATTAGAAGTAAATCATACTTAAACTTTAGACATTAGACGTTATGCAAAAAATTTGGGTGTGAACTTTGACCATATATACTAATGGACTGCGCATTGGCAATAGCTGCATCAAAGCCGCCATGGCTCAAACATTGAGCACGTCATCATCAGACTCCAAATTTCGTGTACAAATGCTGTTATGATTACTAATTTACGCTGCAGAACTTCAGTGTTTTCGGTGTATTATGTGAATGCACCTCATATATAATGAAAACTCTTCAGGTAAGTTTACTTATGAGCTATATACATGCATGATCGTGTTGTTTACATTTTGTGATTTATAATGTGATGAACATTTGCGAAGAATTTGGAACATGCATTCCATTTTTTTCTTAAGTTACTATATTTTTATATCAATAGCTGCAAGTTTCTGGTTAAGTAATTGAACTTTATTGACTTAGGTATTTAATTCGTTTCTTACCCATGAAAAATCATAGAACTTTCTTTACTATATCGGTCAGAGCAACCATAAGCACAGCAGGTGTAACCCATCTTTTTGACTGTTGTCATGTGATTTTATGTTGGAGCCAGAAATTTTGATGTCATGCGCAGTCTATCAGTATATATGGTTGAAGGGTGTGAAGCAAACTCTTTACAATGCATACAAAGTTGTTTTACTAGATGTATACAAATATACATCTAGTTTTTATTGAAATACACTCCTAAAATTTTCCTAAAATTTTTCTAAAAATTCCTAAAATTCCTAAAATTCTTACCTAAAATTTTCCAGAAGTATGCTATGATCCCTGCAAACTAAAAATTGGCTGGCAGTTGGAAACCAAACCAAACCAAAATTAAACATTGGCTGGCAGTTGAAAACCACACTGTCATTGACTGGAAGTTTGAAATCCAAAATAAAAGTTCATTTGCTGAAACATATTTCAGAAAGTTCTTATCAACATTTTCTCTACCCACACACCCCCTTGTGATTATTAAATCAGCTTATAAAGCAAACTTCTGATACATGTTGAAATGTGTTCTATGCAATGTTAAAAATGGTTAAGTACTCCTGTTGATGCTTTGTCACACTGATAGCAGAAAAAGTTATTTCACATAATGTTTCAAAAGCAGTTAAAAATTAGTCAGTGCTTAAAAATTTCTATTTAATTTCGTTTTAGTTTGTCAACTCAATTGAAAAAGAAAAGGAGCAAAAAATCTGCGCATTGAGTCCAAATTATAAGTTAGGAAGAATATAGGAATTTATTTTTTCAACTATAAGAAAAATATTTAAAAATAGTTAGCCTCTAAATTTGATTTGGAAATTTACCAAAACTGGAAAAATACTTGTAATCATGGTACACAAGAAAATACTTTTTTTGGGGGGTATCTTGTTGCTACCTGGCTAGCTATTTATTAATAAAATTACGTTTGATTATTCTGAAGGTATGCTGCAGGGTAGCAATTTGGAAAGTTTAAATTTTATGTAAAAAATAAGCAAACATTTCTTTTCGTTTTTGCAGAGGTTCTTACCCCTAAACACGTGCCAGTAACTATCTTGTGAACACACACACACACACTCTCTCTCTCTCTCTCGTGCACATGCACACACAAAGATTTCAGTTGAAAAGCTGCCACATGATATGCTTCATCATTTGAAACAGAATCAATTTGCTGTTGAAAGAGTGGTTAGGCCTAACTTTCAAGTGCTGTATCTCGGAAACTATGGAATGGGGAAGAAAAAAATTTGCAGTTTTTTGCAGCTTTGTTAGGTAAACCTACATGCTAATTTTCAGCAACAGCCTAAATGGTTGGTCAGGTTTGTAGAAAAAGAAAAAAATAATAATAGCTGAACTGTTGAAGGATCTATGCATTTCAGATAATTTTAACTTTCTGAAAAAATATGCTGATAACCACCATTTTTTTCAAGTATGTTATAGGATGTGTTAAATATCAATATAAAAAAAAATACTCCCTCATTCCTGAGCAATATTCTACAGAGCCTCCCATAAAATGTCTAAATTTTGCTGTAATTTTTCACTTCACCACTAGGTGGCACTCATTTAACTGATATTTGAAGTAAAATGAAAAGTGTTTTCAATATCTAGAGACTTTTTTTCCATGTGAGTCCAAAATTTCATTATCCTAAATGCAGTAGCACGTAAACTACTGCATGTTATATAAAAAGTGGCATGCTACTGCACAGCTGCAAAAGTCAGTGTTCCGCTAAATTTTGGAGCACTGTATTTTTTTTAAAAGTATGAAGTTTATAAAACTGAAACTTAATATTTTCCCATATCTTTATCAGGTATATCTACCTGCCAAGTTAAATTAAAATCCGAGTCGGTGGGTGACATGGCCTCGGTGATCTGACATGGAACGACCCTTGTCTGAGATGGGTCCAGGTTTGAATTGTGGCAAGGCATATATGATGTATGATGAGCTTGCCGTATGACGTTGGCCCATCCCTGGAACCAGCAGACCCAAATTAAGGACAGGTGACTGAGTTGCTCACTCAGGTTTATAAACCTCGCAAACAAAACAAAAAAAAACTTTTTTTTTTTGGACCCATAATATATTCAAAATATTTTTTAATCACTGACTGAACTGGGAAAACAAAGCGATAAAGATTAATGGAGATTATCTAACTCACCTTCGTTTTGCTGATGACATAGTCATTTTTGCAACTATCCCATCAGAGCTGCAGAGTATGATCCAGGAACTTGCTGACAAGAGTAAAGAAGTGCGATTAAAAATGAACTTTCAGCAGACAAAAGTGATGTACAGTGCTTTTACAAGAAATGAAGATTTATCGATTGATGGAGAAAAGCTGGAGATAACAGATACATACATTTATCTTGGACAGCAGATATCAAGTGAGGATCACATTGATGAAGAAATTAATCGGCATATAAAACTTGCCTGGAGAGCTTTTGGAAGAAACAGCATAATTTTCAAGAGCAATATGCCATTATGCCTTAAAAGAAAAGTGTTTGATCAATGCATCCTTCCAGTGCTTACGTATGGTGCAGAGATGTGGACCTTAACTAAAAGAGACATACAAAGTCTGCAGACAACTTAAAGAATCATGGAGAGGTGCATGCTTGGTATAACCAGGAGAGATAAGAAGAGGAACTTGTGGATCAGAAAAATGACAAGAGTTGAAGACATCATGATCAGAGTTAAATCCCTGAAATGACAATGGGCTGGACATACTGCCAGAAGAACAGACCATCGATGGACAGCCGAAATTTTAGATTGGATTCCAAGAGACAGGAAAAGACCCAGAAGAAGACCACATGGGATATAGGTGGATGAAATTCGAAAGTATGCAGGAGTAACATGGAGGAGACTGGCACAAGACAGACTGTTGTGGAAGAAGCTGGGAGAGACCGTTGTCCAGCAGTGGATTGATAATGGTTGATGACGATGATGATATTCACAACCCGAAAACAAGGAAAAAACAAATAGTTTCAAACTTATTAAAAAGTTTACCACTGTATATTAGTTAATAATATCTCACATTTACTTTTATTTATTTTGAAGAAAATTAATGTATAATAAGTCATTGGGAATTTTTTTTTTGAGCATGCTCTAAGAGTATGCCTATGAGCTGAATCACATATATTTCTTCAAGAGAAACATGTTGAAGACAAATTATATCATTTATTCAATGCAGTATTCAGTATATTAAAATTTAACATATTGCCAAATATACATGCCAAGAATATAGTTCCCAGTCAAATCATACATTTAAAATCCTATTTTCTGATAAGTGAAATACTTAAGAAAGTAATTACGATAGAATTATTGTAGTATTTTGAATCCAAAATTCCGAAATACCTTTTAAGTTATTACTTGAAATTATAATCTACGTAACATATTCCCATAGGTGTACAAATAAGTTTTAAAGGGTTTTAAGACAACACAACATGTAATTTGATAGAAAACAATACCTTTACGAATCAAAATATGCGCCATCATTATCTATCACTTCCCGTCATCAGTCGGGCAGCTGACAGATTTCAGACATGAAGAATACTTCATCGTGTGGCGCAATGAAGTCGTCAACCCATTTTTGCACTTCGTCACATGTCCGTACAGCAGACAAACCATGTTGCATCGATCGGAAGAAATGATAGTCTGAAGGGGCTATGTCGGGACTATACGCCGGGTGCTCCAAATCTTCCCAGCCAAGCGTCAATAACGTTTCCTTGACCGATTTCGTGACATGCAGCTTAGCGTTGTCATGCAGTAATTTCATGGGACGCAATTCTTTGTCTGTAAACGGATGTTTCCGGCAGGTTTCCTGGCTCAATCGCAGAAATTGTTGCCTGTGGCGATTAGCAGTAACAGTTCGACCCTGTTCCAATAGTTCATAATAGAGCACACCCTTCATATCCCACCAGATGCACAGCAGAACTTTCTTGGAGTGAATGTTGCATTTTGGTGTCGAAGTCGTTGTTTCACCAGGGTCTACCCAGTGTTTTTTTGCATTTGGGATTGTCGTACCATATCCACTTTTCATCACCCATAGTGTTTATCCACAGGAAAGACTTTCTGTGTAGTTTTTTCAACAGATTCAAACACTTAATGACACGCTCATCCAGGGCGCGATTTCACCGATTAGCAACTAGCAAATAGCTAGTGAAAAATCAAATTTGCTAGTGAAAAAAATCGCAGTAGCAAATATTGCTAGTAAGGTAATTTCTTTATTTAAAGTAACCAAAAATCATTATTAATCCACGAAAGTTTACATAAGTTTCTATTATCACTTGTTAAAACAGCGACGATCAGCGATTCTCTTTCGCCAATTTCCTTTCGACACTTAATACCCATCCTCCCCATATCTTTCATCCCTTCCAAACTGTCGTAGAAGCGCATTGAAACTCCTCTCCATCGTGCCCTCATTGGTCTATTACAGAAACTGAACGTGACGTCGGCAATGGTTGCTGTGGCAACCCAGAGCTCGGATGGATCGGTTGTTTGACCACCTGCTCTGCCACCTTCCCTTCTTTTGCCCCACGAACTTTGTCCTGTTGTACCCTAAGCCAAGCGATCGCCTTTATTGCGTGGCATAGATAGACGCTTTTTTATGAAACGTGTTCGTGGAGGGGTAAACTATTACGGAAGAAACTTTTGCTTCGTCTGACTTCTGGTTTTGGAAATTTTCCTTGTATTTTCAAGCTGAAATACAAATATTTATCCAGTAAAATGTTAATGAGCAATAAAACTTGACAGAGGCAACATCGTGAGAAAAAAAAATTATTACGGAAAAAATCCGAATTCCGTCAACCTTTCGTTTTCTAGTTTCGTAAAGCCGGAATTCCTTGAATTCGCGGAAGAATCTCATGCCTGAAGATTACAGAAAAATTTTGCAGCAGCCAACTTCCGTTTTTTCCAATTGTTCTCCACAGTTTCAAGCTAAAATGCAAACATTTATGCAATAAAATGATATTTAACAAGAAAAGCGGACACAAAGACAACATTGGGAGAACAATTTGCGATTACGGCAAAATTTTCTTACTCTGTTTCACTACTGTATTCGAAAGTTTTGAAGCACGAAATTTTATCTCCAGATGGAAAACAACCCCCCTCCCTTTTTTTTGTCATCAGTTAGAATGATCTAACTGATGACATAAAATAAATAAATAAGGCGGTATTCCGCGAATCCCTTTAAGAATCTCGTGTATATCATAAAAATAATAGCAAAAGAAAAATTTGAAACAAAACGAAAATTTGTAGAATCCGTAGTTTTCATAGTGAGTTCCATAGTCAGACAACTAATTCCGTAGAAACTACGGCATTGTGTGGTAGTTGGCAGATATGAAGTGTGTAGAAGTTTAGCAGAAATTTGTGCGATACTTCCACTTAGTACTGCATTTTGTAAGGTGGGATCCAGTTTTTTAAAAAGAATACAAGGGGATTGGAGGAACAATTTGTCTGTTGAAACTTTAAATGCTCTGATGACAATTGAAATACTGTAGAAGGGCCACAAGAAGAGATTTTTAATCCACGGTCAGCAGTTATAAAGTGGTATGATGACAAAGTCAGACACCCTGAGCGTAAACCATATGGGAAGAAATCTGAATTAGAATGTCAGTGAAATATATTCATGTGGTATGAGAATTTGTTAGAAATTAATAATAAAGATAGTCACTAAACTTATCTAAGATTCTATTCATTATTCAAAAAGGTAAGTCAAAATATTTATGCACATATTTAAATTTCTGTGTAACTTTATTAGAAAATAAGTTACGATGTGATTTAGTTTTACTTGCTAGTCATGCAAATGTTTTGCTAGCAAACTATTTGGTCACTAGCAAAATTTGCTAGTGAGCAAAAAGATTAAATCTTGCCCTGCGCTCATCCTTGTTCTGCTGGCTCAGGTCATGTGGTACCCCATTTTCCTTCCTTTTGAAATCATCCCATTGTGCATAAGCGATTGGAAATGGTTTGCTGAGTTACCCCCAGTTGTTCAGTTAATTCGTTTTGCGTTTGAGACGAATCTTCATCCAGCAATGCTTGTAGTTCCTCATATGCAACTTTCTGCAAGGCGCCGCTACATTTTCGATCACTAACATCAAAATCACCTGCTTTAAACCATCTAAACCAAAACTCACACATGGTTTTCGATACAATATTTTCCCTCAGATAAGAACAGATCTATGCACATGCTTTTGCAGCACTTTTTCCTTGATGAAATTGGTAACGAATGCAGTGTCGAATAAATGCAGTATCGCTTATAATCTTTCACCTACTGATGTGCAAGCGCATTTGATTATTGGGCAAACTTCTGTGTCACATTTTATACTCTGGACAAGTTATGGCCACATGACAGCAACGCTGGGGAATGTTGGATATGTAAATTAGCGGTATATGTCTCACAAAAAATGCAATGCTTTAAAACTTATTTGTACAACTAATATAATCTACGTAACATTCCTAATTATCTTAGTCTTTTGTTGAATGAGGAAACACTAACAATATACTAGAATGACACCATGCAACTAAAAAAAAAAAAAGAAAAAGAACAATATATAAAACTTGTAGTGATACCGGATGTGTCGAAACCCACTTCAGATTTCATTATTGAATGCATTTATAACATGTGGAACTTGTGACAAGATTCTTAAACAGAAAGAAAAATTTTTTGGAAGTGTAACTTACTCCAAGCTGTTATTCATGAGCAGAAGTGTTATTTTTCTCAGGGAAAACTGAATGGTGCTTATTCTATGGGAAAACAGTGTTGGATTAATCTGTAAAACAGATGCTCTCTAAATACAAAACACGTGTACAACAACCTACACTTATGCAAAAGCGACTTTTATTTGAAAGAATGTAAATTAAGGCGACTGGGAAGCAACCTTTAGACATGGTTCGTACGCATCCTGGAAAAGTACTGGAATTCCATGTTGTCTTGGAAATGTCCTGAAATTCCATTACATGTCCTGGAATTTTATCCATTCCGTCTTTTTTGTTTCTACGCGATGTTTTGTAGTTGGGGATTTTTCTACTGATATAACTTATGTGTGATAAATTTCTCTCTCCCACCCCCTGAAAATGTGGGGGCTGTTGGTTTTCTTGTCTGTTAGCAGTACTAAAGCTGCATTATTAGCACGTCTTTTGTAGAAAAAGATCGTGCATATCTTATCACTTTGTCCATCCAGGGACACCTCATCTCTGCAACTATTTGTTCGATTTGCAAAATTCTTTTTGTATTGAGAAGCTTGAAATGTGAGAATGATGATCTTTGTATTCTGGGTTTTTTCTGATGCACAACTTCGCCGCTAAGGGGCACAAATGCAGTTAATGTCAAATTCAAAGTACATTGTATTTCATATATTTGCCTCTAAATATCTGATTGAAAACATTCTTTTCCCTTTCAACACCATTTATATCGAAGACTGTTTTAGTTAGTCTCATTTTTAAGTAATTCATAGATTTTTTGCTAGGGCGTAAAGGTAAATTGCATATTTTCCGATATCTTTGCTTCTAAACGTCCAATTTGAAAAATTCTTCCTGCACTGAATACAGCTCCTGATGGGGAAACGTTTTGCATATATATAATTTTTGGTAAAGAATGGTCTGGCCCCCAGGGGCCAGTAAGTGTTTATTTGTTTATTTTGACTTCTGATGTATTTGCAACGAAATCTGAGCTTCTGGAAACTCGATTGAAAAAATTCCTTTGTGAACCAATACTTCTCACCTTGTATGACCCTTGGAGAATACCTCTTGCTTAAAGTAGTGCATAGTGTTTTCCCACCGGGGGTGGTGGGGAGGGGTAGATGCACATCTTATTTTTGTTGATATCTCTGTTTCTACAAGTCTGATCTGAAAAATTCTTTCTTTGTTGATTATTTTCAGTGCGAAATGTTTCTCATATAATTTCAAATTTTTCTTAATGCACAAATGTGCCACCAGAGGGCGTAAGTTCACATTTTCGTTTGCAGCGATACCTACAGAGCTAAAAATCTGATTGAAAAAAAAAAAGTTCTCAATTAGATACTACTTACTATGAAACCTCCTTGTATGTATTTTCTTCCCCAAATAAGGCACAATTTTGCCACTAGGAGCATAAATATTTAATCTATTTTTCTCAATATCTGTACTTCAAATGTCCGATTAAAAAAATTATTGTAACACCAAATACCATTTACCTTAAATGGAACATTTTAAGTTTGTATTTGAGAAGGTTTGTAATTCACAGTTCTGCTGCTAGGTGGTGTTTGTGTACTTCTGTTTGCAGCTGTATCTCTGCTTTTAAAAACCATATTGAGAAATTTCAATAATTGAACTAAAGCCAAAGTAGAAAAATATTTTTTTCTCAAAATAAGTATAGTATAATGTATATAAAAATTTTGTAGAAATTAAACCTTGTTAGATTTTCAGTGACAGTTTTGGTATTTCAGTATTTATTTGTGATTTTGAGTTGAGTAGTTAGGGGAGTCTCACCTGGTGCGATCAAACCACTTTTGGAGCAATAGAGAGAGAACGAGTTACATGTACTCAAACCATTTTAGACAGGGGTGACCTTGAATGCCCCCACCACGTTCAAACTGCTCAGAATGTTAATTGAATGATTTTTGAACTGGACAGCCAACAGCTGAAGAACAGATATTTCCATCACCCATGTGAATGAAGGTGTCGACAATTTTATCACGACAATGAATATACATCCATGTTTTCATTATTTCTGGGAAGGAATTCTTGATCTTTGCAGTTAAGGAAAATGTTAATCTGGCATTGATAGTCTGATTAACCTTTCCTTTAGGAAATGTTGATTGCTGATCTGTACTGTAGGATTGGATTATCAGTATATACAAAATGATAGCATGAGAAGAAAAATAGATCCTTATTGGCATACTCTAAAAGAAAAAAAGCAATAAACACTGTAAAAATAAGTAAAAAAAAAATCATGTATTAAAAAATGCTTCCATAGTTTGCTGAAATATCGATTTCAGAAAATTTTCTTGCTGTGAAAAGTTTTCCCATTTGTTTGTTCCTCATACATTATAATTTCATTATTTTTTTATTTAAAAACTTATTTTCAAAAGTTCTGAGTGCACTGTTGTATCAGTTTAAGATGCAATGTAAATCATGTAGTGTAAGCTGTTTACAGGATTTGCACGAGTTTAAAAAAAGTGATTAAAACTACTAAATATTTGTTTTGATTTTTGAAGAGCTCTTAAAAGTGCTAAATATTTCACCAAGTCCTTAGTTTTACTTTAAGAACTCGGAACGTCTGATTCGCGATTTTCATGGCCAAGCAAACCTCCTCCAACTTATAATGCAGTGCTTCATTGTTTCTTGCACATGTGTCATCTTGTGTCACAGGGTCGCATTGTGGGATGATAAGAAATTTCCCACGATGTGGGGTCTTGATAACTACCACATAAAAAGCTCTTTTCTGTGGTGATGTCATCATCGTTCTTAGTGGAGGAGGCTCTGGTGATGATGTGAGGTCTTTGTTTCATTTGATCATTGGTCCTTTTAATATATTAGTTACAGATTATCATAACTACTTAATTTTTTAGCTAGTCTTTTGTAAAAAAGATCTTGCTTATGGTACCGGTTTGTCTGTCCCGCTACCCCATATCTCTGCATCTATTAGTCTGATCTGAGAAATTCTTTTTACATTGGGAAGCTTGAAATGTGAGAATGATGATCCTTGCATCCATTTCTTCTTTTTTTTACGATGCACAATTTTGCCACTAGAGGGCGTAAATGCAGATTTTGAATTCAAAATACATTTTATTCCATATATTCGCTTCTAAATCTTCGATAGAAAAAATTCTTTTACCTTTTGATTCCACATATATCAAAAACTATTTTAGGTACAGTCACTTTTTCAAGTTACGCATAGATTTTCCGATTTTCTGCTAGGGTGCATAAAGGTAAATTGCGTTTTCCCCAATATCTCTGCTTCTAAAACTCCAGTTTGAAAAATTCCTCCTGCATCGGGATACAGCTTCTGATGGGAAAAGTTTTCCACATAATTTCTAATTTTTGGTAAAGAATGGTTTGGTCGCCAGGGGGCTTAAGTGTTAGTTTCTGCTTCTGGTGTATTTGCAGCAAAATCTGAGCTTCTAAAATTGCTCAATTAAAAAAATTCTTTCGTGGACCAATACTGCTCATATCAATAAACCTTTTCGGAATATTTTCTTGACATAATGCATGGTTTCTCTGCCAGGGGCATAGATGTATATCATATTTTTATCTATCTCTGCTTGTAACAGTCCGATTTGAAAAAAAATCCTTCTTTATTGGATAGCGTTTCTGGTGCGAAATGTTTTCAATATAATTTCAAATTTTTCAAGTAATGCATAGATTTTTTACTAGGGGGCATAAAAAGTAAATTGTGTTTTCCTCTATATGTATATATAACTTATATTGTGTATACGTAACATCACGAGAGTCCTTAAAATTTTTTTGAATGGTGCTTAAAAAGTGCTAAATTTTAATTCATGAAAATGTGTATGAACCCTGGTTTAGCATTTTTGCTTTGTTTTCAGTTGAGCATGGTGTTTTCTTAAAATGGTGTTTCTGATGCATCCACTTTATAATTCTGTTTTGTAATGCTTTGAATCAAAGCTAATTAAGCACTGCTTTTTTTTTTGTTGTAGTCTGCTACCCTAAGGCCATACCTCACTGCTGTGAGGCACACACTCAATGCAGCCATGTGTTTAGAAAATTTTTCTTCACAGGTTGTTGAGCGGCATAATAAGCCAGAAGTAGAAGTAAGGTAAGTTATTTGAAAACACGCTATTCGAGTTTTGCTGAAACAATATTTATGATGTGATCGTAATTTAGAATTGCAATCTCGTATGAAAATGTTACTTTTAAAAATATAACACAACAAACTTATTTTTTCACTACTAACACAGTGAAGTTCCTGCTGAATTTTTTATATATGTGAACACACGTGTATTTTTTTTTTCATTTTAATTTGTTGTTTTTTTCTAGAAAAAACTTTTTTGGGCTTTACTCAAGGAAATAACATTCTAGCGAATGACTAATTATGGTTTGAATTAGTGTAATATTTATTCTGTCATCCACACAGGATGTAGTTATAAATGAAAAAGTGCCTTAGCAGTGAACAGATTAGGAAAAAAACAACCTGGGAAGAATATCCTCAGAATTTTCAAAAGCCCTGTAAAATCTGATTTGTTGTCTTTATTTAGTATTTTTTGTTAAGTTTTCATTGCTAACTACTTTTATCAAATTTATATTAAATTTTTAATTTGAGCAGTTTTTAATAGAAGAAAGAATCATGTTGAGTCATATGACACGAATGTCATATTTTAATACCTTTCGGTCATCTTACAGTATTCCTCTACTAATAATCTAATAATATATGTATTTGTCACGCTGAACAGATGGGACTAACATACAGTAAAGTCTCGATAATCCGAGGTAATCGGGACCGGAACCAACTCGGATTAAGTGAAATTTCAAAACACATGCACGATTGTGAACATAGTAGTTAAATATGAACCTAAAACTTGTACAAACGATTTTTAATGATCAGTGAAAATGTCAGCAAAAATGAATTAAACAAATTCTATGACTTACATCATATTAATGACAAAAAAATCATCTGATGTCTTCTGCTTTTTTGCAGAGCATCTTTTCATTTTTTTTTTATTGCAGTGCTTCTTTTCATTTTTTTTTTTTTGCAGTGCTATCTCTCCATCTTTTTAGAAAAATAGCATCAGCTGGCGATGATTCCGGCGGTTGCTGCTCTGCATACCTAAGGGCAGTCTGTAGCGCCGCCCGACCTTCCACATGTCTTTCAACAGTCCCTGGCATTGGCTTCTAAATTACTTGAAAAGGGCCTTTTTCAAAAACACTGTTACAAAAAATTTCATGTGTAAATCGCTCGGAATTTTTTATTAGATTTTTTTTTTAATGTTTCATCGTGAATGACCTCGGATTAAGCGGAACTCGGTGTACCGGGATGCGGATTATTGAGCATTAGTTTAATGTGACCAATATGCCATTTTTCAAAAGATTATGAGGTGCCTGTAGGAAATCTCTTTTGTGTTACCCACAAGGTATCAGGGAGTCTCAGGGGATTACTTTTGTTTGAGGAGATAGCCAGTGGCTAACAGTTTAGTAGATATGTCCTTGACGCCCTTGAGTACTGCAAAGCACTTGTCATTCATCCTTCACAGTTCTTTAATTTTCTCTTCAAGTAGAGCAATCATAACCCCACAGAGTAACCACCTGCCATAACTATATATTTTGACAAATTCAACAACATTTACATATGCGTATTAACTGTGCCACTCACCAACCCGCTTGGCCAGCGTGGTGAGTTATGGCCAAACACCTCCAAAATGACTCTACAACTTAAATCTTGGCCCTCAGTCTCCGGCAGCTGGAATGTACCTGGCCCAAGGCAGCGGCCAGTGCGACATGAAGGCAGAGGGTGCTAAGAATCCCCGGAGGACCGGACTAGGCTGCCATTTGATGCTGACCTTGGCTACCTACAACGCACGCTCCCTATCTTCTGATTCAAGGCTTCTTGAATTGGAAGAGGAACTACAAAGGATCAAGTGGGACATCGTCGGGCTGAGTGAGGTAAGGAGAAAAGGAGAAGATCTCATTGAACTGAAAAGTGGACATCTCTTCTATTATCGTGGGACAGATACTGGCAGAACTAGTGGTGTTGGATTTATAATAAACAAGAAACTGAAGGATAAAGTGGTAGAAGTTGAAAGTTCCTCGGACAGAGCTGCACGACTCGTTATCCAACTATCGAGAAGATACCAGGCTCAGATTATTCAAACTTATGCACCCACCACAAGTCATCCTGAAGAAGAAATTGAAGAATTTTATGAGGAAATTCGTCATCTAAATAATAAAGGTAAGCAGCACTTGAAGATAATTATGGGAGATTTCAATGCAAAAATAGGGCTTCGGCAACAGAATGAAACTTCAGTAGGTAAATTCGGTCACGGCAACAGAAACCAGCGTGGAAATACTCTCGTTGAGTTTGCAGAGGCAGAAGGATTTTTCATCTTGAATTCCTTTTTCAAGAAAAAGCCACACAGGAAATGGACATGGAGACATCCAATTGGGACGACAAGTGAAATTGATTTTATTATGTGTAACAAAAAATTCGTCATCGAAGACTGCAGTGTGCTAAACAAGTTCAACACAGGTAGTGACCATAGATTGGTGAGATGTAAGATGCACCTCAACACTAAACTGGAACGTGGCAAGCTCATAAGACAAACAAAATGTATTGACATAACCAACCTTAAAAAACACCATAATACTTTCAAGTTGGAACTGAAGAACAGATTCTCTGCTTTAGAAGGCCTGACATCGGAAGAAGTGGATATTTCGGAAGTTAACAGAAAAGTAACCAAAGCTCTTATGGAAACAGCAACAAAATTAGCTGGGTCTAAGAACAAGTTGCATGTAAACAAATTATCAGGAAAAACCAAAATGTTGATGCAAAAAAGAAGAGAGATGAGGACAACTAAAGAAGATGTGACTTCCAAAGTGGAATATATAGAGCTATGCAAGACAGCACGAAAAAGTATCACTGAAGACGTATGAAATTCAACTGTGAGCTAGTGAGGAAAGCAATTGAAAACAACCAAAGCCTAAAGATAGCAAAGGGACATCTCAGTAAGGGAAGAAAACAGATTATGGCTCTGAGAAAAGAAGATGGTTCTATAACAAGAAATAGAGGTGAAATTTTGACAAGAGTGAAAGATTTCTACTCCAAATTATATGAAAGGGATGATACATGTACTCCAGACATCATGAAAGGTACCAGAGTTCTTCCAGTCCTCCCAGCAGAAGTTGCACATGCAATCAAGAACATGAAGCGGGGGAAAGCTCCAGGAGAAGATGGAATTACTATAGACATCATACAAGAAGCAAGTGGAGAAATTGAAACAGTACTCGCCCAAATTTTCACTCGATGCCTTAATGAAGGGAAGATTCCTGAGGATTGGAACAATGCTACAATGATCCTGCTACATAAAAAAGGTGACATTGAGGATCTCAGGAACTACAGACCTATCAGCCTCCTATCAGTGGTTTATAAAATCTTCACTAAAGTTCTTTCACACCGCTTGAAGGTAACACTGGACATGGCTCAACCGAGAGAACAAGCTGGATTCAGGAGTGGCTACAGCACAATAGATCATATCCACGTACTGAGAGAACTAATTGAAAGAGCGAGGGAATATGAACTTCCATTGTGCATGGCTTTTTATCGATTATGAAAAAAGCCTTTGATTCGGGTGAAACCATCAGCAGTTACCACGGCTCTGAAATCCTGCGGTATTGAAGATGCATACATTAATATTATTAATAACATCTATGAAAATGCAAGTGCAAAGATTCGGCTGTTTGAAAATACAACACACATAAAAATTGGAAAGGGAGTGAGACAAGGTGACACCATATCTCCGAAGCTCTTTAATGCCACATTGGAAAATGTCTTTCAATCACTGAACTGGGAAAACAAAGGGATAAAGATTAATGGAGATTATCTAACCCACCTTCGTTTTTGCTGATGACGTAGTCATTTTTGCAACTACCCCATCAGAGCTGCAGAGTATGATCCAGGAACTTGCTGACAAGAGTAAAGAAGTGGGATTAAAAATGAACTTTCAGAAGACAAAAGTGATGTTCAATGCTTTTACAAGAAATGAAGATTTATCGATTGATGGAGAAAAACTGGAGATAACAGATACGTATGTTTATCTTGGACAGCAGATATCAAGTGAGGGTCACATTGATGAAGAAATTAATCGGCGTACAAAACTTGCCTGGAGAGCTTGGAAGAAACAGCATAATTTTCAAGAGCAATATGCCATTATGTCTTAAAAGAAAAGTGTTTGATCAATGCATCCTTCCAGTGCTTACGTATGGTGCAGAGACGTGGACCTTAACTAAAAGAGACATACAAAGGCTGCAGACAACTCAAAGAAGCATGGAGAGGTGCATGCTTGGTATAACCAGGAGAGATAAGAAGAGGAACTCGTGGATCCGAAAAATGACAAGAGTGGAAGACATCATGATCAGAGTTAAATCCCTGAAATGGCAATGGGCTGGACATACTGCCAGAAGGACAGACCATAGATGGACAGCCGAAATTTTAGATTGGATTCCAAGGGACAGGAAAAGACCCAGAAAAAGACCACATGGGAGATGGGTGGATGAAATTCGTAAATATGCGGGAGTGACATGGAGGAGACTGGCACAAGACAGACCGTTGTGGAGGAAACTTGGGGAGACCTTCGTCCAGCAGTGGATTGATAATGGTTGACAATGATGATGATGATGATGATTAACTGTGCTATATTGCATGTATTTATTACGTGGCATAAAGTACGATTAAATTAACATAAAAATGTTACCACTACTGTACTTCACGGTATTTTTTGGTTCAATATATAGTTCTTTCTGGCGTGACCCTATGCATAATAGGAATTGCATTATAAAAGTACATATACAATTCATGAAAAATAAAAAAATAGAGTTACTCCCAATGTTTCCACCATGTTATGTACATGGGAGTGGCTTCTTAGCTCTTGTGCCACAACTCTGCCCGTCGTCGTAATTCCGGAAAAATCCTTTGCGAAGACTTTTGCGTGGTCAGTCATCAATTAAATTATTTAACATGTATAGGTAACACAAATTGCAATCTCAAAACTGGACCAAAGTCAAGCACGCAGAACATCACGAATGACAAAAAGACCAGCTAACCAAAGTCAAACGTACAGACATCACGAACGACAAAAAATTAGATAATAACATGAAGCATGATAGTAAAAAGGTATATAAGTGAAATGAAGTAAAAGACAAGAATAAAGTCAACGCCTTCAAACCATATAACCATACCGGTTTCAGCATATTTCAATGCCATGCTCAGTGGTACAAGGTATTACGAGTCATGTTCGCATGAATGCACTTACAACTATGCTGAATACACGTAAGACGCACTGGCCACACCATTCAGCAGCAACACGTAAAGCATCATGGTATTAAACGTCGGAGGCGCCCATCTAACGCTCGAGAACGGTGTCTTTGTTCCTTTGCGCAATCAGCTTTATCATTTTGTTTTTTCCTTTTTTTACATGGAAATTGTTTGTTCTTCCATTTTTGTTCAACTTCTATCAGGTGTTTGTGGACACTGTAAAATTTGCACGTAACTATTTAAAACATTAAAGAAAATTTGCTCTATAAAATTTTCTCCCACTTTCCTGTGCAGCGTAGCAGCTGTCGGTCAACTGCTGAGCTGGGCGAGTGTGTGATTGACAGAAAGGTCGTTTATCTACTCCCGAGTTTCTTCCCCTCCCCTCTCCACCGTGTTTGTGACAGTTGGCTTTAGTGACAAAACCAAACATTGCCCCATTCGGTAAAGATGCAATCCTTTTTGCTCACTCTTTGTCTTCAGAAAAGGTTACTGTTTGTTTGATTTTTAGAGCTGGGGCATACTCAATTTAATGACAAACATAAATAGGTTGTTGAACTAATGCACTTTTTCATTATCAATGGCAATGTTATTCTGAGCACTGGGCCGAGTTTAAAAACAATTCAACTGGCAATAGTTTTGCACGTCCATTACACATTTTTCAAGGCATGAAGTAAACGTACATTAACCGTTAGTGTGACTATACATCTGGGTTTATTGTTTAACTTTTTGATACATGCTTTCTACAAGTTTCGTTGTTTATGCTTTATATATTCGTTGTGAAAGTGAACGAAAATTAAAATATGGCGTTAAAGAGATGCAGTTATACAGCTGGATTCAAGCAAAAAGTGATAGAATTTGCATAGAAAACAAACAATTGTGTGGCAGCCAGGGAATTTAAAGTGAATGAAAAAAATGTTCGGGATTGGAGAAAACTATCTGCACAGTTAAAGCAGTGTCCAAAAACTAAATGTGCAAATAGGGGAAAGCCCAGACAATGACCTGAACTTGAAGAAGTAGAAAAATGCGTCCTTGAAAACAGAAAAAATGGATTTGCTGTTTCCCGTGGCACAATTCGAATTTTTGCTCTGAAAAAAAGCAAAGTTTAGGAATAATAAATTTTAAAGTAAGCTCTGGTTGGTGTACGAGATTTATGAGGAGGCACAATTTCGTATTGAGGCAGAAAACAAAATTATCGCAGCGTTTACCAGAGGAATATAAAGAAAAGGTTGTGGCATTTCACAGATTTCTCATCAAACATCGTCAAAAGAATAAATATAAGTTGTCTTGTATTGGAAATATGGATGAAACTCCAATGAATTTTGATATGCTGTCTTCTTCAACCGTGAATACAGCTGGTGAAAAATATGACCTGATAAGAACAACTGGCCACGGGAAAAAAACAGATTTACTGTTGTATTAACATGTATGGCTGATGGTACGAAGCTAAAACTTATGGTCATATTCAAAAGAAAAACTGCTCCAAACAAGAATTTCTAACTGGTATTGTTGTCCATTTTCATGACAAAGGGTGGATTGATGAAGGAGGAATACTATTATATTTGAACAAAGTTTGGAATTTTCGGCCAGTAGGGTTATGGAAAGAAAAATCTATGCTTATCTGGGATTTGTTTAAATCCCACCTGATGGAAGATGCTAGAAAAGTGCAAAGCGAAAATACTGATGTTGCTGTGATTCCTGGCGGCCTAGCAAGCCTTGTGCAGCCATTGGACGTTTCTATTAATAAGCCGTTTAAAGATAACATGCAAAGAAAGTTGAATGAGTGGATTTTAGGAGGGGAATAAACGTTCACTAAAGGAGGAAGCATACGTGCACCAACATTGCAGACATTGTGTGAATTTGTTTCACAGGCATTGGCAGAAATAAAAACCGAGACCATCATTAAAGCATTTAAAAAATGTGGCATATCAAGTGAACTCGACGGGAAAGAAGAAGACATTCTGTGGGATGATGACTCGGGCGACGAGATTGCCACTACTTCGGATGAAGATTGGGATGACTCCTGTGATGGAAATATTGGTGAAAAAGACTGGGATGAGCTATTTGGTTCTGATGATAGTGAAGAATCAGATTTCTATGGATTTTGAAGATATGTGCAAGTTTAGTACAGTACAATAATTTACTTAAGTTCATTATAGTTGCCTAACATTTCTCTTTTCTTCTAAAACTTCCAAGTGTTGATATTTGTTTAATTCAAGTTTTTATTTAACCTGGAAACCTTTCATAATGCTGTTTTCAACGTTCATATGACACACACACACTTTCATTTTCGGGATGCGTTGATCAATTTACCGCTGTTCTGTAGATTGTCATGCCTCTCTTCGCCACCATCACTAAGCAGGGGCAGCGGTCTCCTTTTCGCAATGTCTGTTCTTTTCCCTCTTCACCCCCCATCAAGAATTGAGCACGGGTCAACTTAAACTACTGGCTGACGCATTCACCTCTTTCCTCTGGGTGATTCACCAGCAGGGCAGTCAAGGCCATATTGACAAATCTGAAACAGACTTTGAGACATCCTTGCGAAATGAGTTTTTCTATTAGTGAATAAAAAAAAAAACCTGCACATATAAAATCAAAAAAATTCTTAGCAATAATTTTCTTTTGTACCAGTAACACCCAGAAAATGACTACATATACAACTGCAAATGAACTGATGGTGCAAAGGGCTAAATATGCACATTTCCATAAGGCATCAAAATTTTGGTTTTCAACCTATCAGAAATATTTTCCATGGATAATAAGACCCCCTGATTTCAACCTAAATATTTCATTAAAAAAGTCTACTTATACATGAGTATATATGGTAATAATGAGTATATATGGTAATAGGGATGTAAGGTCAGGTGATGCGTAACATCACAGCCTCTCCTTGACAAATGTCAACCCCGCCTTCTCGTGGTGCATCCTGTTCCCACTAAAGGGGCTCTGACGACCGCCCATAGCGGTATAACTATACCATCGGGATTAGAGGAAATTCTATCCCACACTCACCAACCCGCTTGGCCAGCGTGGAGAGTTATGGCCAAACCCCTCCAAAATGATTCCACAACTTAAATCTTGGCCCTCAGTCTCCGGCAGCTGGAATGTACCTGGCCAAGGCAGCGGCCAGTGCGACATGAAGGCAGAGGGTGCTAAGAATCCCCGGAGGACCGGACTAGGCTGCCATCTGATGCTGACCTTGGCTACTTACAATGGACGCTCCCTATCTTCTGAATCAAGGCTTCTTGAATTGGAAGAGGAACTACAAAGGATCAAGTGGGACATCGTGGGGCTAAGTGAGGTAAGGAGAAAAGGAGAAGATCTCATCGAACTGAAAAGTGGACATCTCTTCTACTATCGTGGGACAGATACTGGCAGAACTAGTGGTGTTGGATTTATAATAAACAAGAAACTGAAGGATAAAGTTGTAGAAGTTGAAAGTTCCTCTGACAGAGCTGCACGACTTGTTATCCAACTCTCGAAAAGATACCAGGCTCAGATTATTCAAACTTATGCACCCACCACAAGTCATCCTAAAGAAGAAATTGAAGAATTTTATGAGGAAATTTGTCATCTAAATAATAAAGGTAAGCAGCACTTGAAAATAATTATGGGAGATTTCAATGCAAAAATAGGGCAACGGCAACAGAATGAAACTTCAGTAGGTAAATTCGGTCATGGCAACAGAAACCAGCGTGGAAATACTCTCGTTGAGTTTGCAGAGGCAGAAGGGTTTTTTCATCTTGAACTCCTTCTTCAAGAAAAAGCCACACAGGAAATGGACATGGAGACATCCAAATGGGACGACAAGTGAAATTGATTTTATTATGTGTAACAAAAAATTGCTATAGAAGACTGCAGTGTGCTAAACAAGTTCAACACAGGTAGTGACCATAGATTGGTGAGATGTAAGATGCACCTCAACACTAAACTTGAACGTGGCAAGCTCATAAGACAAACAAAATCTATTGACATAACCAACCTTAAAACACCATAATACCTTCAAGTTAGAACTGAAGAACAGGTTCTCTGCTTTAGAAGGCCTAACATCGGAAGAAGTGGACATCTCTGAAGTTAACAGAAAAGTAACCAAAGCTCTTATGGAAACAGCAACAAAATTAGCTGGGTCTAAGAACAAGTTGCATGTGAACAAATTATCAGGAAAAACCAAAATGTTGATGCAAAAAAGAAGAGAGATGAGGACAACTAAAGAAGATGTGACTTCCAAAGTGGAATATATAGAGCTATGCAAGACAGTAAGAAAAAGTATCACTGAAGACGTAAGGAAATTCAACTGTGAACTAGTGAGGAAAGCAATTGAAAACAACCAAAGCCTAAAGATAGCAAAGGGACATCTCAGTATGGGAAGAAAACAGATTATGGCACTGAGAAAAGAAGATGGTTCTGTAACAAGAAATAGAGGCGAAATTTTGACAAGAGTGAAAGATTTCTACTCCAAATTATATGAAAGGGATGATATATGCACTCCAGACATCATGAAAGATACCAGTACCAGAGTTCCTCCAGTCCTTCCAGCAGAAGTTGCACATGCAATTAAGAACATGAAGCGAGGGAAAGCTCCAGGAGAAGATGGAATTACTGTAGACATCATACAAGAAGCAAGTGGAGAAATCGAAACAGTACTTGCCCAAATTTTCACTCGATGCCTTAATGAAGGAAAGATTCTGAGGATTGGAACACCGCTACAATGATCCTGCTACATAAGAAAGGTGACATTGAGGATCTCGGAAACTACAGACCTATCAGTCTCCTATCAGTAGTTTATAAAATCTTCACTAAAAGTTCTTTCACACCGCTTGAAGGTAACACTGGACATGGCTCAACCGAGAGAACAAGCTGGATTCAGGAGTGGCTACAGCACAATAGATCATATCCACGTGCTGAGAGAACTAATTGAAAGAGCGAGGGAATATGAACTTCCATTGTGCATGGCTTTTATCGATTATGAAAAAGCCTTTGATTCGGTGAAACCATCAGCAGTTACAATGGCTCTGAAAACCTGCGGTATTGAAGATGCATACATTAATATTATTAATAACATCTATGAAAATGCAAGTGCAAAGATTCGGCTGTTTGAAAATACAACACACGTAAAAATTGGAAAGGGAGTGAGACAAGGTGACACCATATCTCCGAAGCTCTTTAATGCCACATTGGAGGGTGTTTTTCAGTCCCTGAGCTGGGAAAACAAGGGGATAAAGATTAATGGAGATTATCTAACCCACCTTCGTTTTGCTGATGACGTAGTCATTTTTGCAACTACCCCATCAGAGCTGCAGAGTATGATCCAGGAACTTGCTGACAAGAGTAAAGAAGTGGGATTAAAAATGAACTTTCAGAAGACAAAAGTGATGTTCAATGCTTTTACAAGAAATGAAGATTTATCGATTGATGGAGAAAAGCTGGAGATAACAGACACGTACGTTTATCTTGGACAGCAGATATCAAGTGAGGGTCACATTGATGAAGAAATTAATCGGCGTACAAAACTTGCCTGGAGAGCTTTTGGAAGAAACAGCATAATTTTCAAGAGCAATATGCCATTATGTCTTAAAAGAAAAGTGTTTGATCAATGCATCCTTCCAGTGCTTACGTATGGTGCAGAGACGTGGACCTTAACTAAAAGAGACATACAAAGGCTGCAGACAACTCAAAGAAGCATGGAGAGGTGCATGCTTGGTGTAACCAGGAGAGATAAGAAGAGGAACTCGTGGATCCGAAAAATGACAAGAGTGGAAGACATCATGATCAGAGTTAAATCCCTGAAATGGCAATGGGCTGGACATACTGCCAGAAGGACAGATCATCGATGGACAGCCGAAATTTTAGATTGGATTCCAAGGGACAGGAAAAGACCCAGAAGAAGACCACATGGGAGATGGGTGGATGAAATTCGAAAGTATGCAGGGGTGACATGGAGTGAGACTGGCACAAGACAGACCGTTGTGGAGGAAACTTGGGGAGACCTTCGTCCAGCAGTGGATTGATAATGGTTGACAATGATGATGATGATGATGATGATATGGTAATAAACTTTCCACTTAAAAATAATTGAGCTCCAACAAGAACATTCACACCTGGAAAAAAATATAAAAAATCATGATATATTCTTCATTTAATGCAGAATGGCATAGAAACTTTTTTTTATTTGAAAAAAAATCAAAAAATCATGATATATTCTTCATTTAATGCAGAATGGCATAGAAACTTTTTTTTATTTGTAGCATAGAGATGCTGAAATGGACTTTTATCCATATGGCTAAACAGAAAATGGCATGGCTCTATTGCGAGAATCAAACTTGCGTTATCCAGTTTTCAAGAACATTCTACTGTTACACCACCCAAGATACTAGGTCTCGTCAAAAACTTCCATTAAATGGTGGCATCACAGCTAAAAGCTGAAGGGTAAAGGTGATATGTGAACTGTCACTGTTAATATGATTTTCAGGCTCCCATGCAGATCATTAAGCAAGGCTCACTCACCTTTCAATGTATGTGGAGTGGAAACAGCTTTGAGGGAAGATGTGTTTTCAGGCTGTGCCCAATTTAGGAGAATGTTTAAAGTTTGAGGCACGCAGGAAACTTGAAATTTTATTTCAAACTTATTCTGCTAAAGGCATAAAATGAAAAACTGCAGTATATATGGAGATGATGCTGTGACTAAAGAAACAGTATTCAAATACAGCAAAATCTGTTTAGGACAGAACCTGCTTAAAACAGAAACCTGCCAGAATGGAACGTTTTTTAGTTGTTTATTTGTTCCTGAAATAAAAGAAAACTACTTACTATTTATTAACCTGTCTCAAACAAAATCTGCCTATTGTGGAAACAGAAATGGCAAGAGGGTAAACAACCTTTCAAGAACAAAAAAAAAAAAAGTTCCATGTCCAAGTATTTTTTTAAAATATGCTTTTTTAAAAGTACTCGATGGCATGGAAACATCTTTCAGTTCTTCAAAGGTTTGTTTAATAAAAAAAAAAACCCGTTGAAGAACATTTCTGTTTCTTTCTGTTTCCACGTTAGGCAGGTTCCATTTTAAACAGGTTAAGTAGTATGTATACTAGATATTACACAATGAACTGTATGATGAAGTCACAGAAAACAAATTTGCTTGAGGTTGAAAATAGCATAATTATACGGAGCGATTGCTTTTGGGTTATTTACATCAACACATACTGAAGCATATCTACTGCTTGGCTTCTCCTTAAGCATGTGGCACAACTCAGATTTAGGCCATGTGACCAGCATTGCTCTCTTTTCTGGATGCAATGTCCATAGTCTTTGCAGCTGACTGTTCTTTTTGTAGACACTCTGATTTAGTTCTCTAACATGTATTAATTGAGATGATCATTCACAGCTTTTGCTTGTTGTGAGTTGTGTTCGTTTGCCTCTTGCCATGACCCTAGAGAAGAAAGTTATATTTGCCGCCCCGGTGGCGCAGTGGTCTAAGGCGCTGCCCTCTGATCATTCGTCCGTAAGGGGTCCGGGTTCGAATCCCGGTCAGGCATGGATGTTGTGTTTGTCTTACGGCACTGGCTCTCTCCCTTCCCTGGAACCAGTGACTCTAAATTAGGGACGGGCGACTGCTTATAGCCCATTGAGTTGCTCACGGTGGTCGTTAAAACCTCCAATCAAAAAAAAAAAAAAAAGTTATATTTGGATACAAAAGTTAATAAATTGCATGAAAAAAGAAACTGTGAGTGTTAGGCATTTGGTGCAGAAGTTCAGTGCCAGAAAAACATAATTTTATGTCTCTTTAAAGCGAAAAGGTGAGATAACAGGGCGATGGCATAAATGTAACAGCTCAATAGCAATGCTGCGACTGAGCCTTGTAACGAAGATCTTGATGAAATTATTCAGCGACATCAAATCAAGGAAAAACAGCAGTGAGGATGATGAAATAGATTTGAATATAGAAACCACATCTAGGATAAACACTTAACATCAAGCATTGCAAAATATTCGACCGCCCTGTTGGTGCAGTGGTCTAGGCCATGGCCTCTGATCATTCGTCCGAAAGGGGTCCGGGTTCGAATCCCGGTGAGGCATGGATGTTGTGTTTTGTCTTACGGCACTGGCTCTCTCCCTTCCCTGGAACCATTGACCCTAAATTAGGGACGGACGACTGCTTTTAGCCCATTGAGTTGCTCATGGTGGTAGCTAAACCTCCAATAAAAAAAAATATATATTTATATAATCTATATACAGTATATATTCAGGATATTCGAGATTTTGTACTTCTCCGAGGTAACTGAACTATTTGAGTTAAAGAGCAGCGTGCATGCTCACACTGAGTGTCATATTGTAAGTGTTGCTGTTTAGAAATCAATGTTGGATCATGCAAAAAAAAAAAAAAAAAATAATTTTGTGATTTTTAGTTGATTAAGGTTTGTACAAATAATACATTATCTTAAATAATCACTAATCATGTAGAATCTGTTATCATCATAACAGCAATTCAGATGTTTACATTTCAATGACTTCCATGGATGCATATACACTATCTACCAACAAGTAATTGGACACCCCTGCAATCGACGATATCTGCGGTCCTGATACACGTCACGGCTGCCGCCGTTAAATATCGTGTGGGAAACAACAACGCAACCAGTCGAATGCAAGATGCCACACAGTTCGGAGCTCTCTGATTTCGAGAAAGGTGTAATCGTCGGGTATCACAGAAATGGCCGATCCATACGTGACATGTCCAGCGAGTTGAAGTACCCAAAATTGACAGTGGCCTACGTGATTGGCAAGTGGAAGACGAGAGGTGACTGTCGGAATGTGCCCCGACCCGGCAGACCCACAAAACTGGGAGTTAGAGACTGACGGGTGCTGGCCAGAGAAATTCGGAGCTGCCCCAGTGGCGCAGTGGTCTAGGCGATGGCCTCTGATTATTCGTCCGAAAGGGGTCCGGGTTCGAATCCCGGTGAGGCATGGATGTCGTGTTTGTCTTACGGCACTGGCTCTCTCCCTTCCCTGGAACCAGTGGCCCTAAATTAAGGATGGGCGACTGCTTATAGCCCATTGAGTTGCTCACTGTGGTCGTTAAACCTCCAATTATCAAAAAAAAAAAAAAAAAAAATTCGGAAGAACCGCACCAAATCGATAAGCCACATCCGCAAGAAGTTTCAACAGGCATCCAGGAGTGTTCTTTCGATGAATACCATCCGTAAGGAAGCCCATCTGCTCGGTTATCATGGACGTGCTGTCGCCCACAAGCCTTTGATCACCAAGTCCAATAGCGCTGCTCGGCTAACGTGGTGCAAAGAACGTCGACAGTGGACCGTTGAACAGTGGAAACTGGTTCTCTGGAGCGACGAATCAAGGTTCACCCTCTAACGTTCGGATGGCAGGGTCTGGGTTTGGCGTCTGCCTGGAGAACGCCTCCTTCCGGAATGTATTGTGCCAACTGTGAAGTTCGGCGGCGGTGGAATTATGCTATGGGGGTGTTTCTCCTGGTATGGCACGGGACCTTTGGTCGCAATTCCTGGTAGACTCAATGCCGAGACCTACTGCACCATTTTGGATGACCATGCACTTCCTACGTTGTGGCAGTTTTACGGGGTGGACCCATGTTACTTTCAGGATGACAATGCCACCTGTCATGTTGTGAGGTCCACTATGGCCTGGTATGGTGACAATGGGGTTAATCGAATGGACTGGCCTGTGCAGAGCCCGGACCTTAACCCTATCGAGCACCTCTGGGACGAGTTGGAGCGTCAACTTAAGGGGTGCCCCCACTGTCCGAAATCGGTGAAGGAACTGACCTGTCTTCTCCAAGCCAAGTGGAAGAAAATACCGCTAGCCGTCGTACAACGCCTGGTTGAGAGTATGCCCCGGAGGGTCGCAGCTGTAATCGGCGCTCGTGGAGGCTCCACCAACTATTGAAGGTGAATAAACTTCATTTTCCTTTGCTATCACAGGTGTCCAATTACTTGTTGGTAGATAGTGTATATAAAATGGAAACCTATGTAAAATGGAAAATAATTCTAGTCCCTTGGATTCTGCCTTTGACAGGTTTCACTGTAGTTTCAAAACCTCTGGGAAGGAAACCTTTCTCTCAAAGAAAGGAGTGGTCTGTCAAGTGGGTGGAAAGGGGACATATTAGGGTCATTCCATGCCATATCAACAAATGAGGGTTACCTCATAGTCATGGAATTTAATCATTAATGGTATATAGTGAGAAGCCAGAATTTTTCAATTTTCCCAATAGGCAGGATTTTGCCCCCAGAATCTTCATTCAAGGACATATTTCTGAATAATTTTTTTATTAATGAAATTGATTGTATTTGTCCTTAATTAATCATTCAGGTGTCAATTTAAAGGTAAAATTGCCATCTTCTTCCTAAAACAGCAAGTAAATTGAAGATTTTTTTTAATTTACAAACAGTTTTGATTAAGCTGAAATTTTTAATTTTTTTTTTTTGAAATTACAAAATTTATATCTGATGGGTAAATAAATGAAAATTGGCTATAAGCTTTGGCTTATAACTGAAGTATTAGAACTACTTTATCTCCACAATAAATTTCCCATTTATTTGGGTGCTGCTCTGTGTAGAATATTATGTCCCTAAATAATACCAATAAGCTTTGCAATAAAAACATTTCAACTCTTGACTTTGAAAATATATGCATAATCATTTTTCTAAAAATTTATGTACTTAAAACATATCTCAAAAAAAAAAAAAAAAAAAAAGAAGTAAAAATAGTGAAAATAAGGGCAAAAAAAATAAAAATCTAAAATTGTAAACAAGTAGAGAAACAGTACATAAAATAGTAAAATTATACTAGTAATCCAATTTATTTTTATGCGCTAAAGATAGAAATAAATGAATTTTGCCAATAAGTCAGATTACTAGTATACACTGAAAGCGCCAAAAAAACTGGGAAGGGCTCTACCATTTCCATCACATGCCACCACACCCATTCGGCAAATGATATCATTCGCAAACGAGGTATATATAGAGACAGATATCTCCGCAAGCTCAAGTAGTGATTCAGATGGCAGCTTATCAGGATTTAAGCGATTTCAAACGTGATATGATAGTTGGCGCCTGTGAGATGGGTTACTACATCTCGGAAATTGCCACAAAATTTGGATTTACACGGTCAACAATTTCAAAGGTGTACCTGGACTACACAAACTCGGGGAAAACATCCAGTGTGTTAGACCAGTGTGGCCGTAGAAAAGCCCTGGACAGTGGTGTCTGGCACGCATCGTAACATCCACCCGTTATGCAACATTGCTGAAAATCATAGTGCAATTCAGTTCTGGGGTCAGTAGTAGAATCTGCGTTCAGGCAGTGCAACATTCTGTATGTTCTGTGGGGTTCCAGAGCCGATGGTTCCCCTTGCTGACCCGATGACACAAGGCCACGTGCACCTCGTCTGAGCTCAGAAACACTGATATTAGACGCAGGATTACTGGAAACATGTAGCCTGGTCCAACGAATCATGGTACCTACTGTTTCGAGCAGGTACTAGACTCAGGGTGTGGTGACAACCTTGCAAGGAAATGGATCCCACATGCCTACAAGGGGCAGTGCCGGCTGGCAGTGGCTCTGTTATTGTGTGGGGTGTTTTCAGTTAGCATGCCTTAGGATCCCTCATATGTTTGCAGACTGCTCTTACTGGTGGAAGCTAAGTAACCATCCTTGGGGATCATTTGCAACCATTCACGTCATTCAACCACTCTGACGGGTTCGTCCTCTTTCATCATGACAATGTGCCACTGCACGCATCCACAGTCACCCTATTATGGCTGGAGGAACATTCCATGGAGTTTGGCATCCTGACCACTGCACGCATCCACAGTCACCCTATTATGGCTGGAGGAACATTCCATGTAGTTTGGCATCCTGACTTGTCCCCCTCGTTCGCCACATTAAAATGCCGTCGAGCACACTTGAAATGCTGTTCAGTGTGTCGCTAATGTTAGAAATCCTCCACTGGTGAATATTACAGAATTGTGGAGTGCTCTTCATGAAGCATGGTGTGCACTGTCTCCACAGTGCTACAGAGAGCTTGTGGAGTCCATACCTTGTTGTGTTGCTGCTGTTATCCAATCACAAGGAGGATCAACACGGTATTAGAAAGGTATCCCAGTTTTTTGTCACTTCAGTGTAGTTTTACTATTTTACATATAGTTGTGGTGTAGAGTTCCTCATTATTAATTAGAGAAACAGTGTTTATGCAAGATTGGTTTCTTTAAAAAACACTGCAAATGTATTTTGTAAAAAATCAGTGTGTCCTTTGTGTGTTAAATCATTTTATTTAAAACATGTCAAGAGCACAATTCAACCTGGAATGTGCATGCTTTTGGTAGATTTTGCCCGTGTACTGTGTGAAATTCTGGGGAAGCCAAGTGTCATAAGTGCATGTATAGTTGGCAGTCATCTACAACACACAACTATGTTAGGTGAAAATCTTCTAAATACGTGGAGACAATGTAAATAGACAAAGTCATCATTATTTCCACATATTTCTTTAATTAACACACAGCAACCGAAAAATTGTTATCCGGACACCACTGGGATCGAACCCCAGATCTCTCGATAACTAGCCGAGTGCGTTCACCTTACGTTACGGTGCCAACAATCCACGGCGCTATGTGTGTTTATCTGTCAGCATCTGACTTCACAAATCCGTAGGGATGGGCTCAGCATCTGAGACGGCTCCATCTGGTGGGGCGAAATGATGCCAAAGTAAATGGCACAAGCTGTTTAATTCAGGGTTTGCCAGGGTGGGCCCAGTTCGAAAAACCCCACCAAAAAACCCACGTGGTTTTTTTTCAAAATTAGATTCAATTTTTGCTTTTACAATATTTTAAATTTAATCAGCACCCAATAAGATATTTTCTTTTACAATCAATAACAATGGGAATAATGACTAGATTATCTTACTTTCTTCTCAAAGGTGATGGTTTACCGATTTTATTATTTAGCAACACAGAACAAATCATTCAGATCAGCTGAGAAAGCAAGTGATCTGAAATAAAAAAAATTAAATAATAATCCTGAAAATAATAAATGGTTGCATATAAATAGCTTTCCACCTATAAAGAATAACTATAGAATAGAGCAACATTATCTATTCATACTATAGAAAAAAAAATAGAGAAACAGAATATAACATACTTAGCTTCTAACTAAAATATTATCTTTAGATAAAATTTTCCTGAGATATTATTTGTGTGTGGCATGTAAACTGCAAGGGTTTTTGTCTATTTACAAAGATTGCCTAAAAATTAAACAATGGTCCAAATAATAAAGTATTTTTGGTTTGTATTTTACTAGAACCTCAAAAGCAAAAAAACTCAAATACACAGCCATATCAGAATCAAAAGCAGGCTGAAATTATCATAGTTTTGTGACCCACACAATTTTCAAATATTTTTCAAACCTCTGAGTTTTTCTGCAAAACAGCCACATTTAAAATAATTAACATAATCTCAGGAGTTTTAGCCAGAAACAAAACTACCGATCTACAGGAAAGTTTGATCCATGCTGTGATCTTAAAAATGTATAAACTGAACAAGTTTTGTGGCTTTCTCTACCCCAAGCCTATTTTGGAACTTTATTCCAAACTAGTTAAAGCATGGAGAAAATTCTCTCAATGGAGGCAGATGAAGCTTGGTGGCATAAAAAAAGAGTCAAAATCCTGCAGGCAGGAACGTTTGCATTTTAACCCTTTTCAGACTTTTTTGCACTGATTTACCACCATTTTATGGAAGAGAACTGGCTGATGACACTTTCTTTCATCATTGATGTTAGGTAAAATAGTCTGTGTCATTAATTTTGAAAGCCATTACACCAGTCAAGTGCACGGTCTTATCAGGATAATGTGACCACTTACCTAATAATGGGAAAAACCATACTTGGCTGGATGACAGCGGTGAGATGGCGTGGCATGGACACAATGAGGCCCTGGAAGGTTGCCCAAGGCGCACATGCCCATTTGGACTGCAGCAGAGCACAGAGGTCCCGGAGATGAAGTGGTTGTGGGTCGGCACACTGAACTTGTCAATCCAAATAGTCTCTCACAAGTGCTCTATGGGATGGAGGTTGGGTGATTTCCCCAGCTGAGGTAGAATGGAGAAATCACTGTTGTGTTCCTGGAACCAGTCACGCACCCTCTTAGTGTCACGTGACAGGGTGCGTTGTCCTTTAGACATCATCAACACCAGGGTAATCCAACATTAAGGGATGCCTGTGGTCAGCGAAGATGGACAGGTAGCCATTAGCATTCTTGGACCCATCCAGTGGTACTAGTAGTGCCAGGTCAAACCAGGAGAACATCCCCCAGACATGCACACTGCGACCGCCGGCCTGTACTTGACTGACAAGCGTGTCCGGGTGTTGGTTCTCGTGTGTCTGACGCTGTGTCCGTTACTTCTGTGGAGTAGAAACCTTGATTTGTCGGTGAAAGGGCAACCTTTTCCCACTGTTCCACCGTTCAATGACGATAGTCCCATGTGAGCTACAGGCGTCATTGCCGATGGACCTAGGTTAACATGGGCGCCTTGACGCAGCGTCGACTCTGGAGGCCCATGCGTAACAGGGTTCGCTCTACTCTTATCGGGGACATGTACCTGCGTGCCCCGGTGTTCATTTGCAAAGTCAATTGCTGCACTGTTGCATGTAGATTTCCCTTTACCAGTTGACGGAGGCGACGTTCTCCTTTGGTGTCCATGGCCTTTTGGGGTCCACAGTTATGATGTTGTTAGGTACTCGGTGTGCCAGTGGTCCATTCTTGGTACACCCTTACTACAGCACCTCGCGAACAGCCCACAAAGTCTGCTGTTTCTGAGATGCTTCCACCCTTGGCGGCAACCGTTGATCATTCCTTTTTGAACGTCCATCAAATTACTACCTCTGACCATTGTGCTCACGTTATGCACTATGGCTCATCTGTCCTGATCAGCCGCTTATATCTTCGTGTGGTTGACCTTGTAACATGCACTCTGTGATACGCCTGAGCGAGTACACAGTGATTCCCGGGGTGGTCATATTATTCGACTCGGAAATCAGGGTGAAATTTGGATATCCACTCTTCTGCAATGCTGTCGTGTTCTTGGTTAAGTTTCTGACCTCTGTATTTCGGATCCATGATGCTTGCTAGAAAATGTGGTGCAAGAATTGCTTGTTCAAGCATTTTTTTAAAATCTAGATGGTAGGGCTTGCAGGATTTCTTCTTGTAGTAAATCCAGCCATACTTCAACAGCAACTGAAATAGACATTGTGTCTCTTTGAAGTGTGCCCAGCGTGCTAGCAAAAACAGATAACTGCTTTTCCAGGTTCATAGCTTCACAGCAAATGCCCATGTTATCCAAGATTTTTTAAGTAGATTGATCAAATTCGTCAATATGCTCTAAAGATATTTCTCTGTACGTGTGATAATTGGCCACAAATGTTTTAACACAGTCAAGATGAGAAATGCACTTTGTTTCATTAGGTAGTTGTGGCATTAAGCCGGGCTTTTCTTTTAACCATCCATGTGGTTGACGCATGTTATGAAAATATTTTTGCACCTCCGCAATCTGCTTTAAAACAGTCTTTGGGGAAATATCTTTTTCTACCAAATTCAACAGATGTGCTGCTGAGCATTCATATGTTATGAGAGTTGTATATTTTTCATTTAAAATTTTCCACATTTTTATCATTTTATTTTTGCTGTCAGTTAAACCAACAGCAAAATTTTCCAAATTTTTCTTCGCATTCCTTTATGGCCTTCTCTAATTTAGAAGCACAATATTTAGCCATTTTCTTTTCTGATCCAGTATCATCAGCATACCACACACACACAAAAAAAAAAAAAAAAAACTTTCTGTTCCAGTAGAACATTAATAGCTTGGACTGGCTCGTTTTTCACACTGCACCAGCCATCTATGGCGAGAGAGAAACTGCGTAATTTTTTATTTTTTCTGAAAGCTGAGATTCAATTTCTTTTGCTGCAGTATCAAACAGTTTTCCACCAGTGGCTTTCACTGAGGGCAGTTGATATCGAGGTCTCAGTGTTTCGATCATATTTTAAAACTAATCCAATTCTGTTGCATTGAATGGTATGTTAGCAGCATAAAAAAAATCAGCCACTGTTTTATATCAAAAGATTCCTTTTGCCCTTCTGTGGTTTTAAGTCACTTTACTCATTGATTGTTGCTTCTTTGATTTTACAACAATACTAGAAAAAAACCAATAAAACTTTAAAAAGCCAGATAAAACCCGAAAAAACCCAATAAAACTCGAAAAGCCCGATAAAACCTGAAAAAACCCGAGAAAACCCAATAAAACTCGAAAAAGCCCGAGAAAACCTGAAAAAAAAACAATAAAACCCGAAAAAACCAAGAGGGCTGGGTTTTTTCAAACCCTGGTTTAATTATAGCTAATAAATTCAAAGGGTAAGAGAAATTGTGAAAATCTTCCAAATATGTGGAGACAATGTAAATAGACAAAGCTTTCCACATTTTTCTTTAATTAACACACAGCAACCAAAAAATTGTATTTCGACACTGCTGGGATCAAACCCCACCCAGATCTCTTGATAACTAGCCGAGTGCGTTCACAGTATACTACGATGCCAACGATCCACGGTGCTATGTGTGTTTTTATCTGTCAGCATCTGACTTTACAAATCCGTAGGGATGGGCTCAACTACGTTAGTCTTTAAATTAAAAATAACCCAAAACATTACCTTAAAAATATGCATGTATCAGGAAAATTATATATATATTTTTCTGATGGTTAGTAGCCAAGCACGAGAACAGAAAAAAACATCAGTATTTTGTTTTGTCGTCTTCAAGGTTTTGAATGTGATGATATTGGGAGGACTGTGAAAAGACAAAGCTAGCTTGGAGCATCTGGTAAATCAAATTTTTAACTCCAGTGCAGGTATATGTAAATTTGCAAATCAAGAAATTAAAGGAATTAAATTACTTTTTATTTCTTAAAATGATATTATTACTACTACTACTGAAAAACAGATGAAAATGGGATTTCAGAGTGCAACTGCTGTACCACAAAGTCGAAAGTACCATAAATTTATACCTACTGCAATTGGAACATATTAAGACACTTTCAGGTTTCATCATCTTCTGAAAGCCAAGAAGTATGTGTTCTACAGAACTACAAAGAAAGGAAATTTTTATGTTTGATGACATACACAAATCATCTTATCTTGCATATATAAAACGAAAACTTATAATAAGTGGTACTTAGCATTTGTTAGCAATGCTTCTTCTAAAAACAGATGTTTACGTGACTTTACTCATTGAACCACATGGTCCAGGTGCATGTTTTTATTGGACAAATGAGAAAAGTTGGGTGAAATTGGATCAAGTACTCAATGATAGACATTTTACCTGATACAGTGGCAGGCAGTATATTCTGTCCAAAATCCTGAAAGACAGTACTAACTTCATCTTTTTTATTGTTTTTTTTTTTAACTTTTAGGCAGGCCTTTCAAAAATAATTAAAATGATTAAAAAAAGTTCATTGAAGAAATGAAAAAAAGAAAAACAAACCAGTTTTTCATGTTGTCCAAAGTAATTTAACTAGATTATTGAATGTCTAAAATTTTTTGCTAGTACTGATATTAGAACCATCCACTTCAACATTAGAAACTAAGCTACATGGACAGTTTATGCAGACAGATAGGTCACAAGTAAAATCAAGAGCAATGTACATCACTGTCTTACTGTAGAGTTAATTTCAAACCTCGTATATCAGAATTTGTTTCCATGTGAACCATTGCGAGGTGATTAGTGAACAGGCTTTTGGTTGATATCATGAATTTTTAGCACACTGAAGAGTTTGTTCCTAGTTACTCAGAAGTTGTGGAGTGGAAGGGGAGAAAAATAAATGCAGCACAACTTATTCATGCTTATTTATCCCATGCAGCCACAATTTATTCTAGAGATACTAAAATTGTGACGTTTTGTTTAATTGTAGGAAAGCATAAGTGAAAAGAGAATGATTTTTTTTTAAGAATGTATGTAATGTGCATTTAAACCCACATAATTGCCATTGTTTGCCGTAGCGAATCTGGACATCATCTCCGTTCACAAAATAATTTGGATGGAGGGACATTGCAGTAAGTTTTGTTGTTAAAGAGGCGCATTGATCATTATTTGTAATCATGTTGCTGGGGAATGAGCAGAATTTTAAAAGTTTGTTTAAATGATAATTTACTTCTGAGCTGTTTTAAGGAAGGTGTTTTAACTTTTACATTGCAGGAGTGGGAAGGAACTTTTGCTCACACCCGTGGTAATCAGCAGAAATGAGAAGGAAAAAGTTTTGATAGAAGGCTCAGTGAATTCTCTGAGGGTCAGTATTGCTGTGAAGCAAGCTGATGAGATAGAAAAAATATTGTGTCACAAGTTCATGCGCTTCATGATGATGCGTGCAGAAAATTTTGTTGTCCTACGCCGAAAGCCAGTGGAGGTAAGCAACTTTTTCTTTTTGTGTTTATTTCTAAGGAATAAGTAGTTTATTACATAAAAAACGAGTATATACATAATTTTTGAAGTGAACCAAAGAGGCATATATTTCAGACTGATAGAAAAGGTATAATTTTTTCTTAACTATGGCAAAACCGTGTAAATTGGTGACATTTTCTATAAAAGCTCATGAGTGCTTCTGAAGCACTGAATTCATTTCAAGAACCTATAATGCATTATATACCCACCGATATTTTATTGCTGAACTTAAAATTTCCACCAAAAATCAAACTAATGGTAATTTTGCTTTGTAGAAAATAAAAATAATAAACAAATTCTAACTTATATTCACCAAGAGAAGAAGTTAGTCCAAAGAAGAAATTTGAAGAAGTTAGAATTCACTCTGAATACTATTAGAGGTAATAGATGATAATGGACCACACAGAGATACTTGTATGATGTAGCAACTGGTTTTCCATAACCAATTCCAGATGTTTGTTGTATTCCTGTCTTCTTTATTACAGAGGGACAGGATTTTACTCCCAGTTGTTATGCAGTTTTAATAGCTGTTTGGTTCATCACCAACAAGGTGTAACAAGTTAGTTGATAGTTTTCTGTGTTTTTTTTTTTTTTTTTTTGATCATGTGAAGTAAACTTTAAAGAGCAAAATCTCCATTAAAAAGGTCTCTATCTACCACACAAACACAGTTGGTGATTTCACACCTTTAATTCAGTGTTTTTGGTCTACTTGAAAGTCTGTAGCTTTCTAACTTTCAGATTTTTTTAATGAGTTTTCATCTTCTGTAAACTACACTCCCTCAAAATTACCACATTCTCTGTGGAGTTACCCCATTTTTGATTTGACCACTACTTGTACCATTGCAAAGCTTTTCATTTGGCACTGAAACTTTTTCTCTGACCTCTCCTGTGTCAATCATTTCAAGCCTTTTGTGGATAATAAAATTTTACTTTGCGCCTAGTAGTTGTTACATTAAAATTTTTTGGGGCCTGTGAGCAGCAAAAGACCAATCTCATTCCCAGTTAAGATAATATTTTGTGGGATACTTTCTGTGCTTTTCCAGTTCTGTTATATGATTCCTTATCAGGTTTTTCTGAAATAGTTGAAGTGAATACAAGTATAAACATACTCGTCCCCCAGTTGTGGCTGAACTCTGGAGCCAAAGAATTCCATTCCTTATTGAGAGTGCTGCGTAGCTTGGGAAGAGTTCTGGGAGGGGGCTGATAAGCTGCTATATATTGTCCCAAAGCATTGCAGGCATGCTTTATAGGGTTCAGATCCAGACATCTGGCTGACCTTTTCATAAGCTAAATATCCTCATTCTGCAGGAAATCATTGACAAGCTGAGTCGTTTGTTGGTGAGCAGAATTATATATTAAAAGGAACTGAAGTCTGACATAGGGCTGTAGGATCTTGTCCCTATAGTGCTCAGCATTCATATTGCCTCATGCAAGCTCATGGAGTGGTGTGCAGCCATTAAACATATTACCCCACACTAGCAGACCACCACCCTTCAAGGAGTCTTGTTCATGGATGTTTGCAGGATCATTACAGGTTCCCTGTTCCCTCCCGATGAAATGCTGATGAGAATCTGTTTGTTGGCTGAATCTTGACTCATCTGTAAAAAGAACACTGGTCCACTCCTCTGGGCTCAACAAATGATGTTGCCTACACCAGTTCAAGCGAGCTCTCCTCTGAGATGAGGTTAACGGGACATAAATTGTTGGTCTTCTGGTATCAAGGATAATTGCATTAAGCCTTCAATATCTATCATTTGCCAGGCTGTATAGGACCTATGACCGTGTGATTAAAGTGACATAATGGTCCTCATGAGATGCAGTATGGCAAATCTGTTCTTTATTTCTTGTACATTATTTTTTATTTCCTTCATCAAATTCTCATCTGAGCCAAGAAAAGCATATATCTGAAGTTTATGGTGAAATATCAGAAACAGAATGCTCCCTTTTATTAAAAGATATTTTTTGAAAAACTCAGAACCTAGTTTAGGTCTATGGAATCATAGTGAGAAGAATTCACACTGAAATACGTCACACACAAAACATTAGAAGAATTCTTGATATCCTCATATCATGCATAAGTTATGTTAAAATTTATAAGTGGTTGGATGTTTCAGTGGTGATTTCTACCTTCACAGCCATGGAATGAAACTCGTGGTATAAGCATCAGTTGTTGCCAGATTTCAAAATAGCTTTCCAAATTATAGGGATGTGAAAAGGTGCATCTGAAAACCTGCAATACAGATGCACCTTTTCACATCCCTATAATTTGGAAAGCTATTTTGAAATCTGGCAACAACTGATGCTTATACCACGTGTTTCATTCCATGGCTGATAAAGGTAGAAGTCACTAGCAAAATGTCCCACCATTTATAATTTTTAACATAACTTATGTGTGATATGAGGATATCAAGAATTCTTCTAAGGTCTATGGAGAAATTGAAAAAACAAATAGTTATCTCACCACTTGTGCTATAGATTTAATTACTGATTAGGATTAAGGAAGAAGTTTCAACAGTTATTGAAATGACAAGAAAGCTTTCTTTTCACTTGAAACTAGGTAAGCAGAAAGTTGTCAGGATAATGTTAATAACAAGGTGTCATTATCAAATTTTTGTGAAATGAGACCTCTTTTTGTTTTGTTAAGAAAAGATATTCCCCATAACATTTGTGTATGCAAATACCATGAAAATGTAATACTAATTGAAAGCCTGTCATCAGTAATTGAAGATTTCCTAAGCATTTCCATGACTTCATTTCAACTCTTGTATGTAGCCAAGAAAATGAAAAGTGCATGTTTAGGAAATGTGAAATTTGCAAAAATTATTTTGATGTAAAATATATTACTAGCAGTGAACAAAACCCTACAGTTGTTAAGTGGGAACAATGGGACAAAGAAAATCAAAAGGCTGTTAAAAGCAGATATGAAGGTTCAGTACAAGACTGCCTTCACCTTCTTAAGTGACAATTGGCTCAATGTTTGAGGCACACTTTCATCAAACGGCAGCAGCATAAGTTTTTTTGAAGAAAGCAAAAAAAAAAAAAAATAAAAAAAAAGCTTCTAGTAAGTCACTTGTTGTACAAGTTGACTTTGCTGAAAACTTCTCCATTAAGATGCAAAATGAAATTCAGGCAGCTTATTGGCATCACCAACAAGTCACCATTTTCACAGCATATGTTTGGTGTGGAAGTAAAACAGGAACTGGTTGTTTGTAAGTGATGACATGGATCACAGAAAGGTTGCAGTCTTTGCATTTTTTGATGCCTTGATCCTTGACCTATTGGCATCATATCCAAAGTTGGAAAAAGTTATATTTTTCAGCAATGGAGCCGCAAGCCAATTCAAACAGCGCTATTTGTTTGCCAATTTAACTTTTATGTTTGAAAAATATCATATCATGGTATCTTGGAGCTTTTTTGCCACCAGTCACGTGAAAGGGGCGGTTGATGGCCTTGGCGGGAGTGTTAAATGCATGGTATGGAGCCATATGTTAAGTGGAAGATCAGTGACAACAGCCAAAGGATTTGCAGAAGTTGCTGCTGAAAACAGCCAAAATATAAAAGTTCAGTTTATTTCATCAGATGTTATGAATGGGTATGTTCAAGAGCTGAAAGAAAGATGGAATGGTGTTCAAGCTCTTCCTAACACCCACAATACACATTACGTAAAACCACTTGACAAATATATTATTGATTATTGGGAATATTTCTCTTCCCCAGAAACAAAAAAGTTCGACTTAAAAGAAGGCTAACACACAAGCATCAACATAGCTGATGATGATGCAGAAGAACCTTTAGTTTCAAATGATACGCATGGTAACGTGGCAGTAGGGAACTTTTTGCTGATTGAATGGCGAGGAAAAAAATCAAGACTGCACTATGTTGGCCAAGTGTAAAATGCAGATAGGGATGGTGTGGAGGTATCTTGTTTAAGAAAACAAGACAGTAAAGGGTTTATTTTTGGTTTCCCTGAGAGAAACGACAAGTGTTGGATTGATTATACACAGATTCTAAAAAGATTAGGAAAACCAGAAATTTTGTTGAATGGCTCCTGCATCCTGCACCAGACTTCACTGTTGATCTAAATTTCCTTACATTATATGTGCAGAGTAATCAGTAATTATTTTCTCATTGTTCATGAATACTTGTACTTATGTAATGAAAAATCTTCAAGTAAGCTATATTAATATTTGGAACTTAAACTTGTAATTTTTATGAGTTTAAACATCTGGAAATTTTGTCCTTCCGTTACTGCCCTTCCACTACCATAATAAATTACAATTTTTGTAGCAATGTATAAGAGATTTTTTACATTCTGGATTTGAAAATATAAACTAAAGGGATACGCAATGGTACTTATTTTTTGCCGATTTTTTGCATTTATGGTTGGTTTAGCTGAATTTCAGAGTAGAAGAGCGAAATGTGGTATGTCCTTCAGCTACCATGCTTTCAATATGGTTATCAAATGAAGCTGTTAATTATTTTTTTTCAAATTTTGTATTTTTTGTTAACCTTTGCAACAAGGATAAAAGTCCACCCTTAAGATTTCAGAATAACCATTAATTTTACCAGGTAGAGCTTAAAACATATCTGTTTTGTTGTACAACATGTCCTTCCGTTACTGCTGGAATCCATCTTTTATTTTATCCTGCACTTTAAAAATGGTTTACATCGTGCCCCTGAAGTGAAAGATTTAGGCTGTTCAGTATGCTGAAAATATCGCTGAGATATGCCATTTGTGTTAGCCACTTGAAATTGTGGAAAAGAGATTTACTTTCTTCATCAGTGTCGTGAAGGGAAGATCTTGATCTCATCCTCAGCTCAAAAATTAACCACCCTACTTTGGTGTGGAAAAGTAAATTTTTGTGCACACTTCCCATTTCTTCACACAATACACTAAAAAAGCAAGAGTTCAGTGACCATGATTTAATTAAATTAACCACTTTAACTACTTGTTTCAATACAAGATCCAGTTCAGAATGCATTCCTTTTACCTCTTACTGTTCTCTGTGGATAAAGCAGTGAGTTGGACTACATTCAGGCACTAACTTTTTTACCTTTGCTGTAAAACCCTTTCTTTTCCCACACAAAGCTGGTGCACCATCAGTACTGACTCTGACACATTTTCCCAATCCAAATTGTGTGTTATGAAATAATCATTAACCATACCAAAAATATCATCTCCTGTACTGTGGATTTTTAGCAATAAACAAAACAAAAAGTCATCATGAACTTCATTTTTCTAAATGTATCTTACATATTCGAAAAGTTGACACAAGTTTGCTGTGCGCGTGCTTTCATCCAATTGTAAAGCAAAATAACTATTACTACGCATACATGTGATTAATTGCTCCTCCACATTAGATGCCAAAGATGTTATGTGACTCTGAATTGTATCATTGGACAAAGGAATCTTGTCTATTGCTTGCCCTGCCTTTTTCCCAAGCATAATATTCGCCATCAATAATTTATCCTCTGGCTTTACAAGTGTTTCAGCGACGGTATTCCCTTGACCAGTTTTTGCCACAAGTAAAGCCTCTTGGAATGATGCCTCTGTAGTTTTACTCTCTTCCTCACTCGTAGCAACAGATGTAATTGATTTATGTGATGACAGCATCACTTTATGTTTGTTTTGAAAATATTTAACAGGTTTATGGGCTAAATCTGCATGTTTTATTTGAAAATGCTGTGAGAGTTTTGAAGGTTTCTTCATGTCGTTAGACAAGGTGTTGCAGCACACAACACAAAGAGGGTTAAGTGCAAGTTGGTCGCCGGTCCAATAAAATCCAATTTTTAGGTAATCTTCATCATATTTTCTGTTTACACATTTCTTTTGTTTTTTTGGCGATAACAGAGCAACTGGTTTGAAAACGATCGCCAATGATTTATTTTAGTTTTAGCAGGCCATGTGAAGTCGTATCGATTTCACTTATATTCCGTTTCAATGAACCACTGTTAAGCCACCAATCCATTCTGAATATAAATTACAAATAACATAGTAATAATTTCAATGGGACACAATATTTAGGTAATCCACACCCCCCAAAAAAACCACATAAGAATGAACTGCTGAACGCAAAGGGCTACTCAGTACTACAGATGGGTCGAAATTCACGTCACTGATATTTTGTCACTGATACAAGTATCCCACCATTACCGGCTGTGTCTTGTTTGCTGAAATCTCAGTGACAGAATCACTGTCGGCGCCACCTGTCGTTGTCATCGGCCGAAACCTCCAGCTCCACAATTCCTTCTCTTTGGCGCCACTGAGCCATGACAGTGATTTCCGCAGAGGATTCTTGTTTGCGTCACTGTAACTGCAGCTATTGGGATTACAACATTATGGTAAGTTAGCGATATTGACAGTGCATTTGACCTTGGCCTGAGCTGCATGGCGGTGGAGTAGGTACACTCCCATCTTAGTGCAATAGACCACTGCACCTGCCGCTTATCTTAAAGTTGCATTACTTGCATGTTGGAAATACAGATTTTCCATAGAAAATTTTGCAGACCATTTAGGACCTAGCTGCAGAGAACAGTTTAAGAACCACTGGTTTAGCACATAAGCATTATGCACACTAATTAACAATAACAATTACAGTAATTGTACCATATTAAAATTGGTTTAAATCGGCAGTCAAGCAAGCAAGTAAGTATGTACAGTAGTACTGTATATACTTACCTGCATTGCAATACATACATATTAGGTAGAGCAGTAGCATGAATAAGTTCTGTTTTTAATGAAAACATCTGTCTGAAGCCACTTTTTTGGTTACATGATTTTGAAAAATGCCCATTCTCTTTCTAGTTTACTATCTAGGCTGAATAGTTTCAGTGGGTTCTTGTTTTTTTTTTTTTTTTGCACGAAAGCATAATGCTCTAATTCTGGTACACATTGTATAGCTCTTTCATGCGTAGGTGGTTCCTCATGCATATTCTGTTTCTTCTTTCTCTTCTGAAGATATTCCATCACAACCATTCTTGCTTTGAAGCCAATACTGTCTCAGCAATTCTACACTTATTGTCATGAAGCTTCAGGGTATAGGATCAGACTGGAATTTTTGATAAGTAACCGGTGGCCGGTAAGTTAACAAAAGTTAGTGGTCAAAAAAGCAAACAAAAAAACAGCGGCTAGTATGTTAACAAGTCTTAGTGGCCAAAAAGAAGTCTCCAGCATAAAAAATAAAAAACGGGGGGGGGGGGGTGTCAATAGGCTCAACCTAACCCTGAAAATCGGATTAGAGCAGAATTTCCCATCAATAGTTTTTGTATCATGCATAAGGAGCATGAATTAAAATGTTAATTTTGCCTTCCCACTATTCAAAGTAAATTTCTGAATTTAGTGCATACCAGAAGCTTCTGAGATAGAAGTGGACTCTTTGGACTACAGTGCACACTAAGTACACAATGTATAACTGCATTTTTGTGTAATTTTTAACATGTCTTTTATTTAATGCTAATTATGATTTTCTATGAACCATAATTAACAAAACTTGGATTACTTGAAAGTTAAGGAAAATTTGATATAATGCCATCCTTGATGTAACATCAGAATGTTGTGTAACAAATGGTGGTGGTACATCAAGGGCTGACAGTATTGTGTTTGATATTTAGCAAGGGTGCGTTGATGACATGAATGGCAGCCATCATATTTTGAACTGTGAGGATGCAACATATGGGAATGAAAGTGGGGTTTGCATGGCCCAGCTGGAATCCTGTAGAAGTCCTGGGATTTGACACCCCCCTCCTCCACCCTTTTTTTTCAGGCCTGGAAAGTTTTTGCGTTTTTACATTTTTGTGAAAGGTCCTGCAACAGTTTTGAAATTTTTTCTTGCAAAAAAAAAAAAAATAAAAAGAAGAAAAAGTAAGTAATAATTTTTGGATTGATTGCGTTGTTTTGTTCCAGCTGCCTGTGGTGTCTGCTTGCAATGACATCACTTCCTTCCATGGAGTGTGGAGACTTGAGTTCCATATTTCCAGCCACCTTGGTTTGTGGGATAGTAGTTGTGTGCAGTTGGAGTCAGTGTGTGGAAATCTTCCAGTGAATCCAAGATGGCTGCTCCTTCTGGCATGCCCTTTCCTCCCGAATGAAGATAGATATCCAGCCTCCCTGTCACCAGTGTGTATGGGAATAGCTGATTGTGGAACAGGAAATCTTCATTGCCATGACAAAATTGTTTTGTATTATTGTCATTATTTTAGGTTCAAGATTGCTTCATATAAGTTTTATACAGAGTAGGATTAGAAAAATCAGAATATTTCTACATACTCTATCTGGCATGCTGTCCGAAAAAATAGATACTCAAGCCAAAAATTTACATGCCCAACATTTTGATGCTGAAATTTTACGTTGCTGGAACCCCTGAAATTAAATATATTAAATATTATTATTGCATAGCCTATAATTCAATATCATCATCATCAACCATTATCAATCCACTGCTGGATGAAGGTCTCCCCAAGTTTCTTCCACAATTGTCTGTCTTGAGCCTGTCTCCTCATCTCTCCAGCATACTTTTGAATTTCATCCATCCATCTCCCACCGGGTCTTCTTCTGCGTCTTTTCCTGTCCTTCGGAATCCAGTCTAAAATTTCGGTTGTCCATCGGTGGTCCGTTCTTCTGGCAACATGTCCAGCCCATTGCCATTTTAGTAATTTCACTCTGGTCATGCTGTCTACTCCTGTCATTTTCCTTATCCACAAGTTCCTCTTATCTTTCCTTGTTACACCAAGCATGCATCTGTCCATGCTTCTTTGAGTTGTCTGCAGTCTTCGAAAACTAGAAATTCAGTTACTTTCTGTGGTTATTATATTGAAAACAGGAAATTATTTTTAATATTTCCAATAATTGTAGTCAAAACTGACATTTAATCTCACCTACAACATTTCCTCACATTCTTCATCATGATACAATTGAAGAGAGTATCCACTAATATGCCTTTAGCATAATCCACGGCTATGACTACTGTATGATGCACATGTTCAGCAACTTTTGAAAAAAAAAGTGTTCACCAGTCAACACATGGGCCTGTACTTAGTGTCTCAAATAAGTTCTGGTGTTCCTATATTCATTCACGATGAATCAAGCACTTATGAATGAGAGGAAGAGCATACTGGAGTTTGTTTTTCTCGCTGCAACTGTCTGTCACACTGAGAGGTTAAGGGTCATCCGTAGCCCATCAGTGAAAAATTATTTGACTTTTACTAATCCTCGTCCCTCATGTGGCTTTCAATGTTGAAAAGAAAACATTTGTAGGTAACATTTGCTGGTTACTCGCATGTAACATTTACAAAAACATTTACATTTGTAACATTTACTGTTATATTTGCTGGTTACTCGCTGCTGATTATTCGCTTTTGGTAAATGTGGTAACATTTGCTGATTACTCGCATGTAACATTTACAAAACATTTACATTTGTAACATTTACTGTTACATTTGCTGTTTATTCGCTTTCAGTAAATTTGGGAACATTTGCTGGTTACTCGCTTTCGGTAAATTTGGTAACATTTGCTAGTTACTCGCTTTCAGTACATTTGGTAACATTTGCTGGTTACTCGCTTTCGGTTACCAACTGGCCCAATTGGGTCAGTGCGGAATGAAAATTTTCTTACACACATGCCTGGCTGAGCATTTAGTAGAAAATAATACATGCCCAATTCGAATTTTTATATGCCCCAGGCATGTTGGGCAATAGATTTTTCAAACTCTGACACAGAGCAGTGTTTATACAGACAAATTTTGCCACTTCACTGAAGATGTGACTCACACTGAAGAACACTGTTAACAGCAGAACCTATAGGACTTCAGAAGAATTCTAAATGCATAGTGAATGTTACCACTTCACTGAAGATGTAACACACACTGAAAAACTATTAACAGTGGAATCTATAGGACTTTATAAGAATTCTTGATGTAGAGCGAATTTTGCCCCAGTTTGCAAAATATAAAGCAAAGCACTGATTCTAGAAAAAATTTGAGCTCCTGGAGTTTTTTCATACACTATTGGAAAAGTTGAATTTATTTTGTGTAAATGTGTACCCTTTGTAAGATTTGTGTGAACATTTTATTTGCACAACTTACACACAAATGTGCATTATAAAAGTTCAATAAGTATAGAATGCATTTAAATGACATGTACTTAACTGGGGAAAAGTGTGATCTTTAAGACTTCTTCATTCAAGTAAATTTTAATCACATACAAGGGCCATTCAGAAATTTCATATTTTAACACATAGAGGAAAGCTGTGGCATTATAAGCTCTTTATTATTTTTATTTTTTTGACAATAGTGGCCAGCAACTGCAGTGCATTTCTCCTACCAATGCTGTAGTGCCTTCATCCTGGAGAGAAAAAAACCTCCACCTCAGAATTTTAAGGCATATTGCTTCCTAAGGATGTTTTCCTTCAGTTTGGGAAACAAGTAAGTCACATGGAGCAAGGCTTGGAAAATAAGGTGGGTTCTGAAATGAATCAAATGCCATATCTTGAAGGAGGAAAATAACTCTTCATAGTTTTCTAGGGCTCTTTTCCTTAATGCCGCACAAATTTGGCTTATGAGGTTGGCGTTATATGCATTGGTGACAGTGATGCCTTTTTCCATATAGTCATTAATGTTAATACCTTCTGTATCCCCAAAAAACTGTCATCACCTTGCCTGCTAAGGGAACAATTTGGAACTTTGTGGGAAGCAGAGAAGATGCATGCTTCCACCTTTGACCTTTTTTTTTTAATTTTTTTTTAGTCTCTGGGTCAAAGTGATGAACCCATATTTCATACATTGTTACACCCTGGGACCAGAAACTTATTGGATCCTCATGAAACATGTTCAGATTGGTCAGGCACATTCATTTGTGTCACACCTTGTGCTCGTCTACCAACATTTGTGGGACCCATCGTGCACTGATCTTTTCTCATCTTCGAAGAATTCATCAAGATTGAACTGACACTGCTAATTGAAATGCCTACAGACTCAGATATATACTGAATAGTTATTCATTTGTCCTGCATCAATAGCTCTTACACAGGGTTGATGTTTTCCTCAGAGGTGGATTTGGAGTGTCATTCATAATGATCTGCATCATTGCAAGGTTCCCTGCCACAACAAAATTCTCTGTGCTGCTTGACAACTGTAATATGCTGCAACCTTATCCCCCAATGTCTGTATATGATCATGAGCTTCCTTTGGGGACATGCCTTTTAAAAGCAGGTTTAAAAGGTATGTCATATATTACTGCCTGTAGTTCTTTTTATCCTTTTCACAAAGCTTCTGTGGTTTAGTTCACAAAATCACATTGACAAATGGGTCTTCAGCATTGAAAATTGGGTATAGTGATATACTTGAATATGTACTACCTGTAGAACATATGCTGCATGTTCATAAGAAGTAGGTTAGAATGTGAACCTTTTGTATGCTCATTGTATGTTGCAAGTGAAAGCATACATGTTAATCTGTGAGATGGGTGTGCCATGGAGCTACACAACTTGATGACACTAATATCTTAATTTCAAATTTATGCTCTCCATGTATAGTGCATGTTTTGTAACCTCTAGATTTTTATCAGGAAAATGTTTTTAAACTCAGTGCTTCCCCTTTCTTGTGTTTTATATGGTATAATAATAATAATAATTAACTACTTTCTTATTTCAGGGCTACGACATTTCATTCCTCATTACAAACTTCCATACTGAGCAGATGTACAAACATAAGCTAGTGGATTTCGTCATACATTTTATGGAAGAGATTGATAAAGAAATCAGTGAAATGAAGCTAGCTCTAAACGCTCGAGCAAGAATATGTGCAGAGGAATTTTTAAAACGGGTTAGTATTTGGGTTGTGAGTTTCTGTTTTTAAATTTATCATTGCTGTTAAATGTTCTGCTGCTTTCATCCTGTGTTGATTATACATACATACATACATACTTACATATCACTAAGCTGTTCTCTAAGATTCAGAGGTTAGCTCCAAAAAGAAATACAAACTACCAGGTAGTTTTTACTTACTGTTGCCGTATCAAACTTCTCCATTTACAGCGATCTTGACATACAACTTGGGCTTCACTGACATCCATCACACGCCGTGCACAAGATCTTCTATACTTCATACTCATAATTTGTTTCTCATGCAGACACTCCTGAATCTGATCCTTCCATGACTTCCTTGGCCTTCCTCTGCCTTTCCTTCCTGCCACTTGGGCTAAAAAGATTTTCTTAGTAAGCATCTCATCACTCATTCTTTCAACATGGCCAAACCACCAAAGCATATTAGTCTCCACCTTGCTAACAACATGTTACTTCACATCACACAACTGCAACACATCTTCATTCCTCACACAATCAGAACATGTCTTGCCCCATAAGTAATGCATTTCTCCAGCACACAAATGACTCCTATGTTTCTTCTGCAGGACCCAGGTTTCACTGCCATACACCAGAGTAGGAAAAATTACACTCTCATACACAGCCATGCGGGACTCTCTTGAGAACCCATCATTCCTGTGAAAAAAACCTCCCAGAGCAGCCATGACTTTCAATGAAGAATTCACTCTCCTACTAATTTCACCATCCAATTTGTTCTCTCTGTCAAACATGCTTCCTAAATACACAAACTCACTCACCTAGTCAATCACTGTGCCATTTACACTTACATTACATTCAGTGCTACCAGTTCCTCCCTCAAAAACCATAACTTTGGTTTTTCCCTTATTTATACTCAGTTTGAATTTCATGCAAACTTTGTACATCCGGGACAACATACTCTGCAACTCACTTTTGCTCTCTGCTAACAGGACAGTGTCATCAGCATACAGCAATCTGCACACACGTATATCACCAAGACATAAACCAATATTATATATTTTGGCATCACGCATGCACAAATATATTAAACAGTTATAGTGACATTACACAACCTTGTCGGACTCCCGCAACAATAGAAAACTATTTTGATAAAACACCATTCACTCGTACACAGGCTCTACTGGCAGCATACATGGCTTTTACACTATTAAGTAGATTCCCAGTAACACCATATTCATTCAATACCTTCCACAAAAGTGTCCTATTTACTCGGTCGTAAGCTTTCTGTAAATCTATGAAGCAGCAAAAACTTTCTTACCAGCACCCAGATACTTTTCAATCATCATGCAGCCTTTACCAGGCATAAACCACTCTGAACATCCCACACTTTTTCTGATGTAAGACCCCATACTTTTTCAATAACGACCTTACCAAACACTTTCCCTGGCACACTTAATAGTCTAATACCATGATAGTTCTTGCAGTCAGTCTGACCACCATTTCTCTTATACAAGGGAACAATGATAGCATCCTTCTAATCCCAAGGGACCATTCCTAACTCCCAGCACATCTAGCAAATTTCAGTTAACCAATCAATTACAAAGCCACCACCATATTTCAACATCTCAGCAGTTATGCCATCAACTCCCAGAGCCTTACCATTCTGAAGAGATTTTAGAGCTTGTGTAGTAACATGCCTTTTCTGGTAACAAACTGCCACTTTGTGTAGAATGAGAGTGAAGATAAATTTATGTTCTGTATTGTTACAAATGTGTTGATCATCAATGCAGTAAATTCCTTCTTCTGTAGCCAATATTACATTGGAGTAAAATATCTTAAAGGCATTTGTATTTAAACTTCTATTCTATACAAGCACACTGACTCTTTTACTGATGCAGGGTTCGGCATGTTAGATATTACTGTATCACGTGCACCATGGAACAAAGAGCCAGCAATTGTGTGTTAACCTCTACAGATATATGACAGACTTATTCATGCTAAAATTTTATATGAAATTTTTGGGAAACAAAAATATTACTAACACTTATGGTTAAGCACTAGCCTCAATCACACTTAGAATACTGATTCCAGGTATGGTGTGATGAAATTTGTTTTGCCAGTTACCCATAAGAGATATTCAAATGATAGGGCATCTATGTCACAGGTGCTGAGTTGAGAAAAATTTGCAGTGCCTTTTTTGGCAACAAACTACCACTTTGTGTATAAAGGGAGTGATAATAAATTTATGTTCCGTATTGTTACAATTCAGCAAAGCAGGAGCTGTCTTCACAAATTGGAACAGGAGCAGGCATGTTTATCAGTCAGATAAAAATAATTTTGTCAAAGATTTTACTATCACCTTTGTCAAGTTATTTTTATCTGACTGTAGTCACTTGTTTCTGTTAGCTTTCACTGTTGAATAATTTTTCTTCATAGCTGTATTCATTGCCACTTAGTACTTAATGAAGTTCTCGTACATATGCGGACAGGTGTTTGAAATTTATACGTAAATCTCCTATTGGATGCTTTAACCAACAGAAAACAAATTGATGTATAATGCTTTTCCAAGAATTGAAGATTTAGAGGTGGGCTATGCAACTACCCCAGGCAACTGATACCAAGCAACCAAGTGAAGGCCAAAATGAAAAATAAGAAATTAATAGATATGCAAAACTTGGCTGGAAAGTGTTTTGAAGAAGGAGTGCAGTTTTCAAGAGCAATTTACCTTTGTCTTGAACGAAGTGTTTAAACAATGCATCTTGCTAGTTTTTGTTTATGGATCAGAAACATGGACCGTAACTAAAAAAAAAAAAAAGACATACAGAGACTGTGGACAACTGAAAGATATGGAGACATTCAAGCTTGGTCTAACAAAGAAAGATAGGAAAAGGAATTCATGGATCAGGAAAATGGCTACAAGTGGATGACATCATGATAAAAGTAAAGACCCTCAAGGGGCAATGGATTAGACACATTGCTAGAAGAGCTGACCATCACTGGACAACTGAAATACTTGACTGGTTACCAAGGGACAGGATAAGACCCAAAACAAGATCATGTGATAGATTGGTGGATGAAATCTGTAAGCATACAAGAGTGACATGATAGAGAACTGCTCAAAACAATTGCTCTGGCAGTGGATTGAGAATTGCGGATGGTGGTAGGATGTTTTTAATTTTGGAGCTGCCGAGTATTTTTTTTTTTTTTTTTTTTTTTCTGATTTTATCCCAGTAACTGGTCTTAGATTTTGGATTTTTAAGTTGAAAATATTTTGTATTGTATCTGTATGTGTAATCCCCCCCCAATGAAAACATTTCTACTGTTTTCACCACTGGTATTTAATATACTACATGTTACAGTGTTTCTGATTTAAAAAAAAAATATGGAAGCCATTTAATTCACGGATTTCCTATCCACCACCAGGATGGATGTAAGCATCTGTAGAGAGAATACCTGCCATTTCCTGTTTCTAACTGGTAGGATTATCATAAACTGTTCATGTCTTGAATGTGTGTTGTGTGAATGGTGAAGTGTTTAGCATACTATGGTGGAAATCATGAGCTGTAAGTTTTATCGTTGATCTGAGCAATTACAGGGTTAGCTTCATTCACTGAAGATTTGTGTTTTTTTTTAAAGAATGGTAGTTTTTATGATAGTGGCTACACAAGGGTGTCTTAACTACAACAGAATTCCTTGCAATGAGAGCAGTTGTATGACTATTGATTTCTGCTTGGTTTTAAAGTTGTGAATGGTAGTTTTTATGACAGTGGCTGCTCAAGGGTGTCTTAACTACAACAGTCCTTATAAATCCTGAAAAGTCCTTAAAAAGTGCTTATATTTCTTTAGGGTGCTTCAAAATACGATCGTTTTTTAACAAAACGTAATGCATTAAGAATTGCTGTGCTTTCAGAACATGGGGTATTGGTGTCAGCAAGTAAGGCCTCAATAATTTGATGGGTAGTGCAAAATCAAATTCTTGAACTCGTATGTGCAAAATCAAATTCTTGAACTCGTTGCTTTAACTACAGTTTTACAATTTACATATGCTTTGTTACATATATGATTATTCTCTCATATAGGAAGACTGATTTGACCAGCAGAATTGTCTTTTAAATTGCGTAAATTATAATTCACTACATCCACAAACTTATATTTAAAGAAAAATGTTGCAAACTTCATTAGCATACTTCAATTTGAATAGTTAAGTTGTGGGTAAAACTGTATTAGATTATTTAAACTGTATGTGCTACTTGGCTTTCTCTATGATAACCCGAAAGGAGCATACAGTATTAGTGGACCGTGAACCCATCATCACTAATGCTATTACTGAGCATGAGGTAAAAACTCTTATCCAAAGGCACATAGGAAAATTGCGAACTCTTGTTGACTATGAAGTTAACCACAGACCCCATGATGTGAGCCGTTCAAACCATGCAATGAAAAGGGCACCATCTTCTGTAGTTAATCTTAGTGACTATGTGCTGAACCCAGTCCAGGAGCGTGCCTTTCGACGTGGTTCTAAGTTTGCCTACCCATATTGTGGCAAGCGGGTCGAAACCATTATTCCGCAAGTTGAATCGGTTATCTCCTCCTTGCCTGATGGTGATCGTAGTTTTGCCAGGGTAAAAATTGCTAGATATCTTGCCAACCAAAATCACCATGTTGTGCAATCAAATGACTTTAATGATGAAAATCAGCAATTATCTCAACTGGTTAAAGACTCTAATTTTTCTATTTTATCTGCAGATAAATCCTCACAGATTGTTATTTTAAACACCTCTTCATATTCTCAAAAAATGCAAGATGTCATTGGCACAATCTCACACAAAGTAATAGGTAATGATCCCTCTAAAGCAACAGTTGCAGCCCTAGGTAGGCTAAAGAAGGCTCACCTATTCCCTGATAGTTTCACTCATGCATTCACCTCCCCACCTGGCTACCGTGCCCCTGATATGTTCAGCCGTATTAAGTTACATAAAGAGGGTTACCCACTTCACCCTTTAGTTTCTGGCTACATGAGCCCTACCAGGCCACTTGAAAAAGCCCTGGCAAAATATCTTGCTAAATTTATAGTGGATTCACCTTACTCAGTTACGAGTTCCACTAGGGCTTTAGAAAGGATTAGAGTGTTTCAGCCGCACAAAAAATCCTTTCATTTTGGCTTCCTTGATGTTGTAGCTTTGTACTCTAATGTACCTGGTGATGCTACCCGTCAAATTATTGAGGCCTTACTTGCTGACACCAATACCCCATGTTCTGAAAGCACAGCAATTCTTAATGCATTACGTTTTGTTAAAAAACGATCATATTTTAAATTTCAGAATTGCATTTATCAACAGTTAAAAGGCTCACCAATGGGTTCCCCATTATCAGCAGTGTTAGCAGAAATTCTGCTTCAATATATTGAGAACAAAATTCTCAATGAATTTTGACTTACCTCTAGTTTATACATTAGATACATTGATGACATCTTGGTGATATGGCCTCACACCCAAGATGAATTAAATAATTTCGCCAACATATTATCTTCAGTCTTTCCAACTATCAGGCTCACGGTAGAACAGGAGACCGATTTTAAATTGCCTTTTTAGATTTCTGCGTACACAGAAACCCTTATTCCAACTCCTTTAAGTTTTTCTGTTTACCGGAAACCTACAGCCATAAGTTCAATTATACCATTTAATTCCTTGCACCCATTTCAGTACAAAACCTCAGCTATTAATTTCCTTTTTCGCCGTGCATTTACACATACCACCACAAAGTCCTTTGACCAGGAGATCAGATATATCTGCAATTTGGCCAGTTGTTTTGGTTATCCCACCCATTTAGTCAAACATATTTTTGCACGTGTCAGGGCGAGCCGTACCACCACCCTTACAAGAAATGACACAAGGGACAACTGGAAATTTGTAGGCTCAATTGAATACATACCATACATCTGTAATGTATTATCTCGCTTATGTTTTAAACATAATCTTAGAATTGGTGTTAGTACTAAATGTATGTTAATGTACGTTAGAAAAGACCGATGAGAAACCGACATGCTGCAAAAATGGACAGTGTACAATATTCCTATGCTAGATCCACGATCAGGTGAAACCATCAGTAATTACGTAGGATCTACAAAAAGACAAGTGGGCTTGCGATTACAGGAGCATAAATACAGTTTAAAGGCAAACCTACACAGCACAGCCCTGGCTAGGAATGTTATTTCTGGTGATATGCACCCAGACTGGGAAAATACCAAACTACTGGCAACCCCGCCTCTACCCACTCACTACTATGCTTGGAAAGAGTGTACATCACAGCCTTTGGAAACCAATGCTGCAATGATTACACCCCTGCTGAGTTATCTGGAGATTGGGAACAACTAATTCATGTATTACGAGACGGATTGTTCGAGTAGTATGACATGTTTTAATTCTAATGTAATCTCGTACTCATAAATTATCCTCATCATGATTTGCATACAAATTTCACAACAGCCACATCATGTCACGTGACCAAGTAGTAGGGTACCCATGGTGCACAAGTGTATATACACTGCCGGACAATTGCTAAGGACGGATGACAATAGCAACAATAGCAACCATAAAATGGAAGGCAGGAAAATGTGGAAATTAGCATAAGTGCGGGATACAGTAAGACGTGTTGTGCGTATGCAAATTTTGGACTGCCGAACTTGTTCGTGACGTCATAGCTCTGATAAGAGATATAAAGGATCTGACGCGTATTGACCGTTGTTGTTCAAACGCAAAGTTCAAAGGGAAAAAATCAATTGACGAACTTGCAATTTTCAGTATGTCTTCCCGACATCACCTAGATGATTTTACGCGTGGCCGTATTATTGGCAAGATTGAAGAAGGGCGAAAAATAACAGATGTTGCCAGGGAGTTCGACGTTAGCCACAGTGTTGTTTCAAGGCTTTGGAAATAATTTCAAACAAATGGAGAGTGTAGCAAACGACACGGGGGAGGTCGTGTTTGCAGTACGACACCTGCAGAAGATCTGTACATAGTGCTATCAACAAAAAGACACCGGCGCAGCACAGCTAGTGAGGTAGCAAATCAGTTTATGGCTGCTACTGGCAAGCGGATCTCCCGAAAAACTGTCGCCAGACGTTTGCATGAAGGAGGACTATACGCCCGCCGTCCTGTTGTGTGCATCCCATTGTCCAGACGTCACCGTACCGCCCGTTTGCAATGGTGCCATCAACATCGCAATTAGACTGATAACGACTGGTCTGCTGTCCTCTTCTCAGATGAGAGTAGATACAGCCTATCGACTGATTGTCGACGACAACTGATCTGGCGTGATAGTGGTACTGCATATTGTCCAGCAAACATACAGGAAAGGGACCGATATCCGACATGTAGTGTCATGGTATGGGCTGGCATCATGATCAATTTCCGTACGTCCCTCTATGTGCTTCCAACTGGGACTATGACTGGCCAACGATACATTAATGATGTTCTGCTACCTCGGGTTCGCATGTCCCGTGGTGCTGTCGGTGATAGATTCATTTTCATGGACGACAACGCAACATGTCATCGAACAGTCGCTGTCCAGGAGTGTCTTGAGAGCGAGGATATTCAACGCCTCGTATGGCCAGCACGTTCTCCAGATCTGAATCCCATTGAAAATGTGTGGGATGCTTTGGGGAGGAGTCTTGCTGGTCGCCAATGCCCTCCAATAAACAAGGATACCCTCATCCGTGCACTGACAGAGGAATGGGATAAATTACCCCAACAGCTGCTTGATAATGTTGTGCAAAGCATGACACGACGTGTGGAATCTTACATCGCCCTCCATGGTGGCCATATCCCGTATTGACATCTTACGCCGGAACGCCTGCGGACGGTAATTGCAGTTTTTTCACGTTTACGTATTCTGCACAAAATGGCCTGTTTGTCCCTTGAACACGTTCCAAAGCCTTCTGGATATCAGAGCACAATAAATTGTCTTTCTTGTAATGTCCTGGCATTCCGACATTATTTTATTTCACTTGGCATCTAACCACACTTACTTTTTTATGCGCTATATAGCCGTTTATGATCCGTCCTTAGCAATTGTCCAGCAGTGTATATATGATATTGAGATGGCGTTTGTTTCAGTAAAGATGAAGTGAGTGTCACTTCGAAAGTACTAATGTACGTTTTAACCTGTATATAGTATTTCATCTTTTAAAATAAATCATGCTAAGATGATATTCCATCGCAGCCTATTTAGTTGTATTTGTTCATATGTCATTGCTACATATGCAAGTTGGAATGGTCCTTAAACATTTTTTGGAGAAGTGCCTGGAAGTCTTTAAAAAGTGCTTATTTTTTGTGAGAGAAAAAGAGTGGGAACCATGTGCAAAACATCAGTTTTAAGCTACTAAAAAACAAATTAATTAGAAAATGTGCAAACATGTCTATGTAAATATAAATAAAATAGACCTACAAAATATGCAATTCATGAGGCAACCTTAAGGGTTGTCTTATGTTATAAATGTGCTTTTGATTAAATATACATAATATCTAAGGTATTGTTGACCTGAAATTGTCAAAGTATTTCGCACGTTGTTGCTCTGTGAGGCAAACGGGCTCCTGGCCCGAGAGGTCTTTTATGTTACGGGTTTTTGGTTAGTTATAAAATTTTTTTTTAGAAATAAACCAATTAGGTTATATATTTTCAGTTCTACATTCATTCATTCATTTGCACAATCAAACATTTTAAAATTTACTATTAATTAAAAGATTTTAGTAGAAAGAGTTATACTTACGGGTCAGGAGACGTCTCACAAGAGGTTTGTCGTCACGTTACGGCGAGCTCTTTCAGTAATGTACTACCATCGTCGGGCCTCTACTTCCACACGAGGGTTCCTCGTGTGTGTTTAGTCCTGGAGTTGCATGTTGGGAATCGAAGGGAAGGTTTGCGGCCTGTATGTGTTAGGTGATTTGTTTCTCATGTGTTGCCATCTATTGGATGAGTTAGTAGGTATCAGTCGTAAGTATAATTCATTTTTCATTTTTGTATAGATATTTTTGGGCTATTATTATTTGTTTGTAGAAACAGGTGTATTATTTTTAGTCCTTTATTTAATGGTGTGATTTGTTCAGAACATTACAAAAAATCACAAACATAATGTTCAGAACATTACAAAAATCAGAACATAATGTTCAGAACATTACAAAAAATCACACCATTAAATAAAGGACTAAAAATAATACACCTGTTTCTACAAACAAATAATAATAGCCCAAAAATATCTACACAAAAATGAAAAATGAATTATACTTACGACTGATACCTACCAACTCATCCAATAGATGGCAGCACATGAGAAACAAATCACCTAACAAATACAGGCCGTAAACCTTCCCTTTGATTCCCGACATGCAACTCCAGGACTATACGCACGCAAGTAACCCTCGTGTGGAAGTAGAGCTCGACGATGGTAGTATGACATTACCGAAAGCGCTCGCTGTAACGTGCCGACGAACCCCTTGTGACACGTCTACTGACCCGTAAGTATAACTCTTTCTACTAAAATCTTTTAATTAATAGTAAATTTAAAAATGTTTGATTGTGCGAATGAATGAATGTAGAAATGAAAATATATAACCTAATTGTTTTATTTGTAAAAAATGTTTATAACTAACCAAAAACCCGTAACATAAAAGACCTCTAGGGCCAGGAGCACGTGCCTCACAGAGCAACAATGTGCGAAATACTTTGACAATATCAGGTGAACAATACCTTAGATATTATGCACATTTAAAATAGACCTTTAACACATAAGTTACTGTGCTTATTTTTGTCTCAAATGGGATTCACTAAAAACATTTACTATGCACTATATTGTACCAATTTCTTCCAGGTTGCACCCACTATTGACATCTAACTTAATTATCCAATGAAAACCTTTAATTGGGTAATTATGTTAAGTTAGATGTTAATAGTGGGTGCAACCTGGAAGAAATTAATTCAATATCATCATCATCATCATTGTCAGCCATTATCAATCCACTGCTGGACGAAGGTCTCCCCAAGTTTCCTCCACAACTGTCTGTCTTGTGCCAGTCTCCTCCATGTCACTCCCGCATATTTACGAATTTCATCCACCCATCTCCCATGTGGTCTTTTTCTGGGTCTTTTCCTGTCCCTTGGAATCCAATCTAAAATTTCGGCTGTCCATCTATGGTCTGTCCTTCTGGCAGTATGTCCAGCCCATTGCCATTTCAGGGATTTAACTCTGATCATGATGTCTTCCACTCTCGTCATTTTTCGGATCCAAGAGTTCCTCTTCTTATCTCTCCTGGTTATACCAAGCATGCACCTCTCCATGCTGCTTTGAGTTGTCTGCAGCCTTTGTATGTCTCTTTTAGTTAAGGTCCACGTCTCTGCACCATACGTAAGCACTGGAAGGATGCATTGATCAAACACTTTTCTTTTAAGACATAATGGCATATTGCTCTTGAAAATTATGCTGTTTCTTCCAAAAGCTCTCCAGGCAAGTTTTGTACGCCGATTAATTTCTTCATCAATGTGACCCTCACTTGATATCTGCTGTCCAAGATAAACATACGTATCTGTTATCTCCAGTTTTTCTCCATCAATCGATAAATCTTCATTTCTTGTAAAAGCATTGAACATCACTTTTGTCTTCTGAAAGTTCATTTTTAATCCCACTTCTTTACTCTTGTCAGCAAGTTCCTGGATCATACTCTGCAGCTCTGATGGGGTAGTTGCAAAAATGACTACGTCATCAGCAAAACGAAGGTGGGTTAGATAATCTCCATTAATCTTTATCCCTTTGTTTTCCCAGTTCAGTGATTGAAAGACATTTTCCAATGTGGCATTAAAGAGCTTGGGAGATATGGTGTCACCTTGTCTCACTCCCTTTCCAATTTTTATGTGTGTTGTATTTTCAAACAGCTGAATCTTTGCACTTGCATTTTCATAGATGTTATTAATAATATTAATGTATGCATCTTCAATACCGCAGGATTTCAGAGCCGTGGTAACTGCTGATGGTTTTACCGAATCAAAGGCTTTTTCATAATCGATAAAAGCCATGCACAATGGAAGTTCATATTCCCTCGCTCTTTCAATTAGTTCTCTCAGTACGTGGATATGATCTATTGTGCTGTAGCCACTCCTGAATCCAGCTTGTTCTCTCGGTTGAGCCATGTCCAGTGTTACCTTCAAGCAGTGTGAAAGAACTTAAGTGAAGATTTTATAAACCGCTGATAGGTCTGTAGTTCCTGAGATCCTCAATGTCACCTTTTTTATGTAGCAGGATCATTGTAGCATTGTTCCAATCCTCAGGAATCTTCCCTTTATTAAGGCATCGAGTGAAAATTTGGGCGAGTACTGTTTCAATTTCTCCACTTGCTTCTTGTATGATGTCTATAGTAATTCCATCTTCTCCTGGGGCTTTCCCCGCTTCATGTTCTTGATTGCATGAGCAACTTCTGCTGGGAGGACTGGAAGAACTCTGGTACCTTTCATGATGTCTGGAGTACATGTATCATCCCTTTCATATAATTTGGAGTAGAAATCTTTCACTCTTGTCAAAATTTCGCCTCTATTTCTTGTTATAGAACCATCTTCTTTTCTCAGAGCCATAATCTGTTTTCTTCCCTTACTGAGATGTCCCTTTGCTATCTTAAGGCTTTGGTTGTTTTCAATTGCTTTCCTCACTAGCTCACAGTTGAATTTCCTTACGTCTTCAGTGATACTTTTTCGTGTTGTCTTGCATAGCTCTATATATTCCACTTTGGAAGTCACATCTTCTTTAGTTGTCCTCATCTCTCTTCTTTTTTGTATCAACATTTTGGTTTTTCCTGATAATTTGTTCACATGCAACTTGTTCTTAGACCCAGCTAATTTTGTTGCTGTTTCCATTAGAGCTTTGGTTACTTTTCTGTTAACTTCCGAAATATCCACTTCTTCCGATGTTAGGCCTTCTAAAGCAGAGAATCTGTTCTTCAGTTCCAACTTGAAAGTATTATGGTGTTTTTTAAGGTTGGTTATGTCAATACATTTTGTTTGTCCAAGGCTTCTTGAATTGGAAGAGGAACTACAAAGGATCAAGTGGGACATCGTCGGGCTAAGTGAGGTAAGGAGAAAAGGAGAAGATCTCATTGAACTGAAAAGTGGACATCTCTTCTATTATCGTGGGACAGATACTGGCAGAACTAGTGGTGTTGGATTTATAATAAACAAGAAACTGAAGGATAAAGTGGTAGAAGTTGAAAGTTCCTCTGACAGAGCTGCACGACTCGTTATCCAACTATCGAGAAGATACCAAGCTCAGATTATTCAAACTTATGCACCCACCACAAGTCATCCTGAAGAAGAAATTGAAGAATTTTATGAGGAAATTCGTCATCTAAATAATAAAGGTAAGCAGCACTTGAAGATAATTATGGGAGATTTCAATGCAAAAATAGGGCAACGGCAACAGAATGAAACTTCAGTAGGTAAATTCGGTCACGGCAACAGAAACCAGCGTGGAAATACTCTCGTTGAGTTTGCAGAGGCAGAAGGATTTTTCATCTTGAATTCCTTTTTCAAGAAAAAGCCACACAGGAAATGGACATGGAGACATCCAATTGGGACGACAAGTGAAATTGATTTTATTATGTGTAACAAAAAATTTGTCATCGAAGACTGCAGTGTGCTGAACAAGTTCAACACAGGTAGTGACCATAGATTGGTGAGATGTAAGATGCACCTCAACACTAAACTGGAACGTGGCAAGCTCATAAGACAAACAAAATTCAATATAGTGCTTAGTAAATGTTTTTTGTGAATCCCATTTGGGAGAAAAATAAGCGCAGTAACTTCTGTGATAAGTTCTGTCTTATTTATATCAGTGCGTTAACTGTTTGGACAGTTTCTGATATATTAGTGGTAAGTTTCTCATTAAAAAGCAACAGAAATGTTACCGACTTCGTAGGAAAAAGCTTACTGTGCATACTTTGGAGTGAAACCTGGAGATCAGGACAAGTCATGGGCCACATAAGATCTATGCTGTTTGTGTAAAAAAACTGAAGTAGTAGACAAACTGTAAAAAAAGTTCTATTTGTGTTTTGGTGTGTCAATGATCTGGAGGGAACCAAAAAATAACCGTAATAACTGCTAGTTTTGTGCTTCTGATGTACAAGGATACAACACTAAAAATAATGATGGGCTACGACTGCTGAATGCTGCATGGAAAGACTCCACAAGAAACAAATACAAGTGGGTCTGTGGGAGATGCACAGTTCTGAAGGGAAATGACAGATTTTAGAAGTATTCTGGAACTCATTAAATGTAAGAGACAAAAAGATGTGTATGGGTGTGCCTTCAATAATTAAAATATCTTTTTTCTACAATTTTTCCTATTTGGTAACCTACTATTTTTATGTATAATCTGACCAAAGTGCTATTTCATATTATGAACAAACCTTGCATGATAGAGTAAAACCAAAATTGAATTTAAAATCAGCACTGCAAAATATATGCAACATCTGAATTTTTAATGTGTAACATTTTGCAGAGCTGAATTTTCATTGCTTTATATAAAAAGTTTACTTTGCAGTAAGTTTTTTTTTGTATGAAAGTAAATCTACTTTAGAAATTTTTTTTTCAAATTATTATAGTAACACAAGCTTCAACTAATTCCCAACTCTTTTATTTATTTATTTTTGTTACTAAATTGGTGCAAATTTAAAATTTCAGATTTGTAGGTACTACATACAGAGCTGCTGATTCAATTTCTATTTTTGTAGTGATATTTTCCATGATGTTTCTTACTTGGTCATTAATTCTACTTGCACGTCTGTGGTGGGTTTTGGTCTGTTTTACTGGTTCGTGTTATAAATTCTGTGTTCTCCATGACCACTGTGTTGGTTGTGTTTAAATTAGTTATTACCATGCATGTACTATTTATGAAATAATGATGCACGTCATGAGAAAAGGAAACAACAAAACGAAACTTTTATATTTTTAGTTGATAATTGTATGTTTTTCCATTTATATTAACGAATTTTGTCTTTCTTTTTCAGTTTTGAATGATACCTGGAGAACAACAATCAGTTGTATAATATTTAAAATTTCAACATCATGCGTGACACCTTTTGTACCATGATCAATGTAATTATGGTATGGACTAAATAAGGACAATTCCATCACCACTGTAATCTACAATTTTCTGTTAGTGTTCATTGTTATTTTCCATATCTAATACAAATTGTGATACAAATAAAATTCTGCAGAGTTACTTATAACTGTTGCTTTAGACTTTTTTCCCTAACAGTACTGTTGTCTTGCTTTTTGTAATTATATTGGCTTACAGGCAAACCCTGGAAGTTAATCATTGATTTAAATAAAATTTGGAAGTTAAAGAATGATATAAAATACACCATGCAGAGTAATTGTCTGCTTGATTCAGCAAAAAATTGACCAAAATTCAGTTATTCCATTGCCAGAGGCCTGAAGTTGAGTAAAAAAATAAAAACAGCCCTAAAATTATATAAAAACTAAATTTCAGTGTTATAATCAGATTTATTTGAACCCTTAAATATTTTGTTAACACATTGAAACTCAAGATACAGCATACGCAGCACACTTGTTTTGTGTTGTTTCTTTTCAAAATGTTTGACATACATCTCTGTGAATGCAGATTCTTGTGCTGACTTCAGGTTTGAGCAGTTGTGAAGTTCATCTGCATATATATTGTATATAGTCCTCAAGGGAAAGAGGTAGTTCATTGTTTAGTTAAGAGGTTTCAGCTGTGTGGCCTAATCTGCCATCATTCAAAATTCAACGCCTTTCCTAATCTATTCTTTAAATTTTTTAGCTTATTTCTTTTATATGCTATATGAAAAACTTCTTTTACAAAAAGGCCACATTTCTCCACAAGTTTGTGTTTTTAACTGAGAGGCAATATCAATGAATACTTACCAATATACACTAATGTCTGTAAATTAAGGGGCAGAGGCAATATGGAAATTTGCGTACGTTAAAGTAGGTCTTTCTTGGCGGAAAATCGCTGATGGTAGCATCTGACGTAAGAGGCAGATACGACCAATTGGCTGCCCATAATTTACATATGTGGAAGCACGAGATTGCTAAACAGTGATAAAAGCTGAAGCGATAGAGCTGTCCTTAGTTGTTAAACTGTTTGTTACTTGTTGTTGGTTATTTGTTATGGTGAGTGCCACAAGATCACGAAGCACATATCTCAATGATTTTACCCATGGGAAAATTGGAAGTAGGACGTTCAATGCGAGATGTAGCCAATGAGTTCAGAGTTGGTAAAAGCGTAGTCGTACGGCTGTGGAAACAATTTCCCGAAAGTGGAACAGCTACCAGACGGTACAGTAGTGGTCGACCATGCAAAACAACCCCTGCTTATAACCATTTTCTAACTGTAACGGCAAAAAATGTCGCCGCATAACTGCTGGCAGGTTAGCATGAGAGCTTTAGGCAAGTACAGGGACCACATTATCATGTCAAACTGTGTCAAGGTGATTGAATAGTATTGGTTTGTATGCCCGCAAACCAGTACGATGTGTACCTTTGACCACATCACACAAAGCACAGAGATATGTCGATGGTGTCATAAACACGGCAACTGGACTGATGAGCAATGGGCCAATATCCTGTTTTTGGAAGAAAGTAGATTTTGTTTGTCGTCCGATTCGAGGTGCCAATACATGTGGTGTGAACCATGCACATCCTGTTCTTTCACCAACATCTTGGAAGGTAACCATTACAGAGGTGGTATGATGATGGTCTGGGCCAGTATCATTACGAATGGACGTACAGAACTTTACGTGTTGCAAAGTGGAACCATGAAGTCTCAGCGTTATTGTCAGGATGTTATCGTTCCTCATGTACGCAGTTTTCGTGGTGCCATTGGAAATTCTTTTTATCTTTATTGATGACAGTGCCCGTTGTCATCGTTTGACCAGTGTTGATCACCTGCTGAACAGCGAAGGAATAGACCGCATGGAGTGGCCTGCATACTCCCCTGAGCTGAATCCCATAGAGCACGTATGGGATGCTCTTGGGAGGCGCATGGCGGATTGACCTGATTATGGCTCTGAAACAGGAGTGGCACATCCTACGTCAAGATCTGCTGGACAGTCTTGTCAAGAGCTTGCGCAACCAATGTTATGCGTGCATTGCAGTGACTGATGGACATATCTCTTATTAAACTTTGACAGGGGACAGTATTCCAAGTGTTATGGCCATTTTGTTTCTGCTTTGCCAAGGACCAAAATCGGTATGTTTTGTTCACATACCCTATATTATCTGTACATTCACAAACGTCTGCTTCTTTATGTGCATAAATTTCTGTTATGTCTGTATGTCATATTAACATTTATCATTATCATCCTGCCAGAATTTTTTTTTCTCTAAAAATACTACTGCCCCTTAATTTATGGACATCAGTGTATGTAAAAGGCTGAAAGTACAAACAAAAAAACATTGAGTTTACACATGTACTATTTTTTTTTTTTTTGCATGCCATTCTGCTTTTAAGTTTAAAATGAGTGCACATTTATAGCTGATCAATGTATATAAAGAAATATGATGCTTAAGCACAGAAACATGATTTGCAATCATGGGTTTTGTTTGTTTATTTTTAATCTTTTACTTGCAGTTATGCCAACAAGCTCATCTTCACTCTGTTACAAAATTAGGTATTTCCAGAAAATATTGTGAGCGACAGAAAATATTATGAGAAAAATGTAAGACTGGTTTGATATTTGATGTATTCATTAAATGATATAAAACAGTTGCAGTTCAGATCATCACCAAAGCATACTACTGTACCTGGTGGGAGTAACAAGGATAGGGAATAGGAGACAGAGATTTATAATTATTGAATGCATTACCAGTGTATTCTGCATGATTTACAGCGGTGCTGCAAGCAGTATTGGACCTAGAAGCTCATCATGGGGGGGGGGGAGGGGTGTCTTAAAAACAGAGTGAGACTTTGTGGAGGACACACACACACACACACACACACACTCACTCACTCACTCACTCACTCACTCACTTGCAGTGTTGCTCTTTCCTGGCATCACCAAGGCTTTTTAAAATTTTCCATTAAAAAAATTGTTCTAAATTTTTTAAGTAGTGAACAAGAACTGCAAAATCAGCCCTACTTTAATGGCATTCAATTGTCTGTTCTTTAAGGAAACAAACTTGATGCTTCTTAAATCTCACGTCTAGATAAAATCTTTCAAAAAAAAAAAAAAAAAAAAAAAAAGTTTGGTCCCTGCACATATTACATACCACATAACTTATCTAAAATGGAACCTGCCTAATGTGAAAATGGAAATGCCAAGAGTTTAAATGAACCTTGTAACAACAGGAAGTTCCAAGATGTTCCAGCATCATCAAGTATTGTAATTGAATGCAAAACATGAAGCAATTAAACAATGTAATGAATTCACATGGAACAAATTTGCTTGAGATTGAAGCTAACATAATTAAACAAAAAGAGATTGCTTTTGGATTGTTTACACAAACACAAGCTGCAGCACATCTACTGTGGGGCTTTTTTTTAAGCATGTAGCTGGGCTCAGTGACCAACATTGCTCTCTTTGCTGCACACAGAGTCCAAAATCTTCACAGCTGGCTGTTTCATATGGATTTCAACAAGATGCTCTGACTTAATACTGAAACATTTATTCATTGAAATGATCATTCTCAACCTTTGCTTGTTGTGAGTTGTGATTGTTCATTTGCCTGTTACCATGGTGCCAAAGAAGAAAATTCTCGGTTTCGATAAAAAAAGTTAAAGTTATTTAAATGCACGAAAAAGAAATCGTGAGTGTTATGTAGAATTGTTATTAGCATGACAAAAATTCAAATGTTTACATTTCAGTTGCTTTGATATGTGCTTCTGAATGAAACAAAAACTATGACTAGAACTTTTTCCATTTTGTCTAAAATGGAAAATAGTTTGTCCCTTGGATTCCATCCTAGATAGGTTTCATTGTATAACAAATCTGATGATCTGAGATGATATTTAAATTGTGTTCTGTGTGAACAACAAAGTTGAAGTGATAACCTAAAAAGGCCAGAAATGTGTGCAAGAAAATAAATCACTCAGAGGAGAAAGTGAAGTCTTCAATTAAAGAAAACTTAAAAATATCTCAAAGGCAATAAATAAAAAAAAAAAAAGTAAAGCCAATAAATTTAATTTTCCTAGTGCAAAGATTTGCGTCAGACGACGAAGTGGAGACAGTCAGACTGGTCTGCCCGGCAACCTATAACAATTTTCCAGGATAATACGGAGTTTTTGAATATAAACTCATTGCTGTTATTCTTGTGTACAGTTCTCACTTTCATCTGAATAACTCTTTTTACTCTATTTTTATTTATCTCATGCCAGTTCTATGATTCTCCTAGTGCTTCCAGATAGGAACTGTATATAATAAATTATCTGCTGTTGTTTTGAAGATAGTGTTAGAAAAATTATCTCCAGGACGAAAAAAAAAATGTATGTGTCAATGTCCATGAAATTGACTCTCATGTTTGTCTCCTGTTTAAACAGATGAATGTATTTTTTACTCTGTCACATTTTAGAGTATTTGTTGCTTAATAATAAAAAATATTTGTGATAAAAGAAAAAAGTTATTTGAGGAATCATGCAATAAAGTTTTGTAAAGCTGTATGCTTCTTTTTCTCCACCCCCCTCCATCACTTTTACTATGTGTGCTCAGGAAATCAATGTCATTTCAGATTCTTGTGGAATTTCAATCTTTCTCATTTTGAATCTATCAAATTATGCATGCTTATAATCAGTTTTATTTATTGATACCTTCTCATAGATTTATTTCACGCTACATTTTTCAATCAGAATTGAAAACACGTGGCTTATGTGTTCCAGAGAAACTAGTGTTTCTGTGCATGTCAATCTCTGCATGTAAGATTGTATTATTTTTTCCAGCCTTTTTTGCTTCAGATTTGAAATTGAAAGATTAAATCCCTTAAAATATTATAAAAAAATTCTTCTAAAACAACATCATTCTGAAAACATCTTGATACCTTTTTATATATACGTTATACATGTATGCATCTAATGTATAGGCTAGTTATGTGTACATAGGTATACATAATTATATAAAATCTTTAAGAGTGTTTCTTTGGTCATTAGAAATCTTCATCTCAAACAATTTCCATGTGTGTTAAAAACGAATAAAAACTAGAATCTTAAAGCTGTTGAAAAAGTCTAGTTTTTATCGGGAGGGCCAATAGGATCCAAGATATACAGAATCTGATTTTAACTCATATGAAATTGAAGATTTTCAATGAACAAAGAGATATCACTGAAGATAATGTATGATATGTAGTTTATTGTTATACTAGTGATGTATACAATTATTTTACTTTGTTTTTCAGCCGATTATTCTTTAATGATTTCTCCTTTTCGGCACTTCCGGTACTTACACGCATCCGAACCCCCCTCTCTCTGTCCTGTAACTGTTGCATCATTTTCTAATCGGTTATTTGTTACGAAATTCTACCCTAAGCGTTTCTTGGCTTCGTTGGCGCCATAAGGGTTGTAAAATCATTACGTACGGTGTGGGGCACTTTCGCTTGCAACGGCGCCGGAGCTAGAGGCACAGCTTAAAGATTGCTAATTATTAGTGCAATAAACTTCTTAGCTGTAAGAACTCTTTAACGGAACAATACTTTAAAGCTCCTGAAAATCGTCTCCCTAACGTTTCTCTCATCAATGCTGAAGTGCACTTAATCCCTTTGTAAAATAAACTTTTATTTTTCAGCTAGTGGTAACAAGGTGTGAAAGGAGCCTGTTATTGTATCATATTCCTGGTAACACTGATTTAGGACCACAAAGAGCCAGTTCTGTAAAATAAATACTCAATACTCAACCCATGCCTCATCCGGGACTCGAACCTTGGTTCAGCCTGGATGACTTGGTAGAAATCTACGCCACTGATCACTTGTCCATCGGGGCTGCAATGACAGAAGTTTAATATTTCCATTAAGTAACCTAATGTCATCAGCCTTTACTATCAAATCAATTAAATAATGTAATGTGCGTAGACAAAGTAGTCTGTAGCATTTCTTACTGTTTCTCACATTATTTCTTATAATAGCCCTCAGGAGCATAGTGTTCAAGTTCTATTGTCAGAATATTGCAAATTGATTGTTTTTTGTTTTTTTGTTTTTTTTTGTGGATTGGAGGTTTAGCGACCACCGTGAGCAACTCAATGGGCTATAAGCAGTCGCCGTCCCTAATTTAGGGTCACTGGCTCCAGGGAAGGGAGAAAGCCAGCACCGTAAGACAAACACAACATCCATGCCTGACCGGGATTCGAACCCGGAACCCTTACGGACGAATGATCAGAGGCCAGCGCTTTAGACCACTGCGCCACCGGGGCGGCCAAATTGATTGTACTGTAAACGTAATGTTTGTTTTAAAAAGTAGGTAATCAGTATTGCAACTCACCTTGTTGTTTGTTGCACTAGCTGAGCATCCGTAATTACCCGACTTTGAAGAACCATTGCATCAGCTGAGCTTCTGTAATTTACTGATCCTGAAGAACTCCAGTGTATTTGTATATCTCCACCCGTCGGGAATCAAAATAATGTTTCAATGCATGCGCAGATAAGGCGAATAAATTTATTGGACAAATACTAACAATTAAATAATGTCTGTCCACTCTAGAATTTTTTTGATTCCAGTGTGTTTATCAACACCTTATACAGTATACTCTAATACTGTACATGAGAACAAGCAAAATCTTCATGCGGCTCAACCCTGTCTGCTAACCATAATAACAAGCTAGGATGTTTGTTCGTAACTAAGTTAAATAACCACAATTGTGACGTCATTCATAGTCAAAATTGCTTCTAAAGACTAAAATCTGATTAAAACAAATGCTGTTTTGAGTTAAAATTATTGGTAGCAAAAACATGTAAGCAAATAAGAAAAACCTTTTATGTATCAGATGGAGAAAAATAACCGTGCTTCAAAATGTTCGTTAATCTATTGCAGATGCAAGGACCTTTCCCGAATGTTTTAATAAGGCTATTTCACGTCGTCAGTAGCAGTTTTATTGACGTAAAAATGGGAAAATGCATCCATATGGGGCTAGAACGAAATTGAAAACTATTGAGCGCTAGCATTCTTTTTGCCTGGTCCTCAAATGAAGATGTGTATCAATAAAATTTGGCCTATGTCGTTACAACCAAAAGGAAAGGTGCCGTAATATGTACGACGAAGTCAAGTATGCAAGCAAACATTTGCGTAACCGTCACGGAGCTGTGAGAAAGGGTGAGGCAAAGAGGTCATGTCGTGATAGCTGATGTAGGTCCATGTTGGTAGGGGCAAAGAACCAACATCCAATTGGAAAGGGCTTTCAAATTGAATCACAAACCATGTCCTCCTGATCTGGCACCAGATGACCACTTTTTGTTTCCCCGACTGAAATTAGCGCTTAAAGAGAAGAGATTTGTAGACATTTTGAACATTTAAGCGAATGTGATGACCCAACTGCTGACTGTAACAAAGGAAGGCCATAGCTTCTAGCAGTTATACTGAAATATCTTTCACTAATGACCATCGAAGCTCAAGTGGCAAATAAATTAGAGGGCAGGGGCCTGGCAAACGAGATATCTGAAGGCCTGGACAGCTTTTTGTGACGTTAGCAGCACCATCCTTCGTTACACAGAGCACTGCGACTTTCCCGTAGATTATTGTCTGAACTACGGTTTGGCTCGCGGATCAACAGGGAAAAAAGAAAATGTAAATATAGAATCTTTAAGCCAACACATGAAGCTGATAATGTCCCTAAAGCTGCTCATTCTTCCTGCAAGGTTTACATGATTACTTTTGTGTTCGAAATTCAAAGAATCTCGCTTAACTCTAGCTACAACCAAACACAAAAACCCAAAGGGATGCACACATTTCGAAGTGCATAATTCCGTTAAATAAAAAATATGCCTAATTAATTAAAGTAGCCGAATACTTTTTTTAAATGTGTAGTAATTAAAACACATCTCTTTAAAATAACTTTTTCGAAACTTTAATAGGTTTCTGAGAATTTGAAGACACGTTTTCATGGTATATGATGGAAACAAACTTTCTGGAGTTCAAAATGTTCTGACCTTTGTTCCAAAAAGACATGGTTTCAATTACAGGTGTATTTAGGGGCAGAGCTCCTTGCCCCCACAAAGTATTTAATTTTTTTTGTTAAAATGCAATTTACATTAGAAAAAACTGCTTTAATTTAATAAAAATGCATCAACTTATGTTAGAAAACAATGCTTCAATTTTTCTTTTATTTTTCATTAACTTTTATTTTGTCCTGCTGGATTTCAAAAACTTACATGTTTTGTCAGCCCCCACTTCCCGAAAAAAATTCTATATACGCCCCTGATTTCAATAATAAATAAGTAATTTTTGTATTTCCATTGTACACTTCAATTATCGATGTTTAAATTTTTAAACTTTTCTTTCATCAGAAGCACTGATCAGCTGAAACTTGTGTAATTGTTCAAGCATATGTTTACAAACGTTTTAATAACTCTGCTGAAAAAAAAAATCCACTTTTACATTGAATGTATTTGGTGAAAAAAGAGACTTCTTTACTTTTCTCAAAACATATTTTAGTTAGTTGTAGAATTATGGAATGCTGAGCATTGGATTTAAAAAGTAAATCTTCATATTTTTTGGATAGAGGTCATGGAAGATATGTATGCTACTGAAATAGCATTAACTGTTTCAGGTGACAGATATTTTAAGCAACCTCGGTTAAGCAAGTTAAAATTTCATCATTTATTAAATGTTTCTATACATCATCACAAGTCTCTGTGGAAAAAACAAGAAATAATGAATTTCTGAGATTTCAAGCACTTTGAAGAATGCGCGGGAGGTAAGAGGACAGCCCTCAGAAGAAACGGTGGTCGTAACGTAGCAGCTCTCCCCACCTCAGCTTCAGGGCCTTCATTATCTCGTTGGCAGGGGGGTCAGTTGCACTTGCCCTAATATCTCCTCCTTACTTGATGGGTCAGTTGCACTCAGAAGGGAAACAACAATAGCTATTGACTACACTCGCCCACCCACCTAGCCTTACACTAGAGGAAGAATGTGAAAAACCAGGGATTTCTTTGATTGCTTCGTGAAGGATTTAATGTCTCAACAACCTGCAGATGATCGAGTATTTAAATTCAGTGAATTACCTAATGGAAACTTACATTGTGGGATATGCACAGTTTTCTCTTTCTCTATGGGCATCCTCAAACATTATGTCTGAAAGCACTACAAACGCATGCGAATTGTTTCACTCAAGATTTAACGGTAGTTTTAATATACCACATCCAAATGGATTCATTTCTACCCATGTAATCAAGCAAATACATGTTCACATATCTGTACATTTTTAAACAGGTTGAAGGAAGAGAAGCAGTTTACAGATCTGTATAAGAAAGGAGAGAAAGAGTGCGCAGAAATTTTTACGACACTTAAGATTGCAATTCCTGAAATGTGCAAAGCACTGCGGGAAATATCTTACTAGATGTAAAAATTATTAAAAATAGTGGAATATTAGTACCAAAAAAAAAAGTGATAAAATAAAATAAATTAAAAACATAAACTTTGCACAGTGGTCCCAGACGCGAATCTAGCAGGGCAAAAGTCATTTTGGTCACTCTTGAAGAAATAAGTAAAAATAGTTCAGTAATATTGTAAACATATTGCCCTATCGTGATTCACCATTTAACCAACACTAAACTAAAATATGACTGAGTGGCAGAACTTCAAAGCTAGCCGCCCCGGTGGCGCAGTGGTCTAAGGCGCTGGCCTCTGATCATTCGTCCGTAAGGGGTCCGGGTTCGAATCCCAGTGAGGCATGGATGTTGTGTTTGTCTTACGGCACTGGCTCTTTCCCTTCCCTGGAACCAGTGACCCTAAATTAGGGACGGGCGACTGCTTATAGCCCATTGAGTTGCTCACGGTGGTCGTTAAACCTCCAATAAAAAAAAAAAAAAAAAACTTCAAAGCTAAATGGTGAGATCACTGACCTTGTGTCTGACGTCAGACTGTTCATGTCTGCAAGATTAGTTAGTGGTTGCTAGCGAGTGTGAACAAGTGGAAGGTTTTATTCCTGGATATTTTAGTTAAATATATGATATAATAATTATACATATACTGAAAACTGTGTGTCCATGCTATTAACTAGCATTCTTTATGGAAAAAATATTTAATTATTAATTTCATCGAAAACTTTAAAGTGACTTAAAAAACAAACCATGTCCGAACATATCCATAAAATGTAAGTACAGTATATTATAGAGAAATTTATGGGCTATACGAGACTTTAAACCGCAAAATGCGCCTTTTTCTGATATTTGTCTTTTTTTGTTTTCCCAAGCTGATGATTAACAATGAAAAAATCCTACAACCAGGACGTCGGATCTATATCGTACCAAATCGATATAAACGGGCAATAAATACCATGTAAACGTAAATAAGATGTTTATTTAAGCATATTTATTTAAATTCAACCATTAAATTTAATTTATATTAACTTTATTCGTCGATATCACAACGTTAATCTTGGAATGGAGTTAGGCTGAACAGCGCTTATTAAACTATTATTATTATTATTATTATTATTATTATTTACTATTACTACAAAATTCTGTACAATTTTTTATTTATTACTATTTAAGAAAATAATAAAATCAGAATTTTTATTTACAATGGTGGATGGCGAAACGCTGCAACTGACACTTCTTTGCAGACCTGTTATATTTGTCCTGCCACTCGCAAATACACAAATGAAAACAAGATGGGAAAGGACAACCTTTCCCATCTTATTACACATATAATATATGATATTACCACATATAACTTTGGCCTCCACCTTACACGCCTGGATTAGGTATTTTGAATACCTACTCCACATTTCGAATGGGCTGGATCTGAAGAAGTGACAGATTAAAGGAAAAGAATAAAAGGCTTCAGTAACAAAAAAAAAAAAAAAAAAGTACTTGTACGCAAAAATTTCAAAAAAGAAAACGGAATTGATTGTGGACCAGCTGACCCCCGAAGGAAGTGGGAATTCCAGTGACTGCAATACACCTCGGCAGCTTTTTTCCGAAACTGAAGCTTTCAGCAGAAATAACTGGCATTGATCAAAATTTAATACAGAGATTTGGAACCATTCTCAGTACTCTTCTTTTGGGTTTCTCAGTAAATCATAAAATATTTGACCTTTACGCATATGAAACAAAAGAAAATCTGTTCTTAAAGCTGTATCCATGATTTTATATGCCTGTCACTGTGCATTAGGTGCTTATGCACGGAGCACAGATCTTTGAATGTGCAATGTTACCGATTGGCATGCTTTCCTAAGAAGCCCATGAGGCTGGGAATAAGCACATAAGAAAATTCCGTGAAAGCAATGCACAAAAAACTACACACAATGCAAGATGTTCTGAATCTACTGCTGATCACTTCAGATTCTTTCATCTCAAACGTACGTATTTTGAATGAGAAGAAGAAATCTACTTTACCCTTAGAAGTCCGATATCTCCTGAAAAAAAAAAAAACAAAAAAACACTTGATTAAAAGGAGGAAGACGAAGGAGAGGAGAAAAATACAGCAACTGCAGAAGATGAAGAATATGACGAAGATCATGATGGTGATGAAGAAGAGCGAAGAAGTGAAGTCTTCTATTGATGATGATGAGGAAAATTACGAAGAAGAAATTTCTGCTATGGACGATACCGATATGAATATCGGTAATAATACATTCTATAAAGAAGATACCTAAGCAAAAAAATGCAAATATAATTTCGACTCACACCTAGTACAACATAGAAAAGGTTATGTATCTACCTGTGTGAGTAAAAGGAGAAAAAGACAAAAAAATAAAATAAAATAAAAAAAAAACAACTGAATGTAGAAGGTGTCGAGAATACTGAGCCTTGGCTTTATCAAGGACCAGCAAAAACTCTGCATTTTCTCACTTCCACAAAGACCTAGTTGGAAATGGGTTTCTGCAAGGCCATAGATGCAAGTAACATTCCCACCTAAAATAGTTTAAAAAATATATATATAAGTCATGTCCTCCGTAGAGTTGCATGACCTAGCACTAGTTAACAATTTCGCTTGCATCCATTAACCTTCATGGCCCGACCCATGCTCTTCATCTGTTACTATTAAACAGAGAGAAGAAGATTCATCGCCCTTAGAACTCCACTTGGGCCAAAACATACAAAATCTGAGCAAACCAACTAGGAAAAACTTTTTAGAAATAAGCAGTCCAAGAAAAGACCAAACTCGAGTATAAACTACACTCCAAAAAGCTGCATCCAAAACATACTAAAAATAAAAATTAGAAAATGAAAAAAAACCTCAAATAAAAAATAGTAATAAAAAAATAATAATAAAACATTTCAACTAGAATTTGCGCATGAGCTGCTAAATAATAAATTGAAATTAGTTACTTAAGAGCAAAACTGAAGACTAAGGAAAAACTTTAGAATTTAAAACGAAGGTTGCAAAATAACCTGAAAATCAAAACGCGCAACGCAGCAGTTTTGAAAATTCAGAATTCACATTCTATAAAGAAGATACCTAAGCAAAAAAATGCAAATATAATTTAGACTCACACCTAGTACAACATAGAAAAGGTTATGTATCTACCTGTGTGAGTAAAAGGAGAAAAGACAAAAAAAAAAAAAAAAAAAACAACTGAATGAAGAAGGTGTCGAGAATACTGAGCCTTGGCTTTATCAAGGACCAGCAAAAACTCTGCATTTTCTCACTTCCACAAAGACCTAGTTGGAAATGGGTTTCTGCAAGGCCATAGATGCAAGTAACATTCCCACCTAAAATAGTTTAAAAAATATATATATAAGTCATGTCCTCCGTAGAGTTGCATGACCTAGCACTAGTTAACAATTTCGCTTGCATCCATTAACCTTCATGGCCCGACCCATGCTCTTCATCTGTTACTATTAAACAGAGAGAAGAAGATTCATCGTCCTTAGAACTCCACTTGGGCCAAAACATACAAATTCTGAGCAAACCAACTAGGAAAAACTTTTTAGAAATAAGCAGTCCAAGAAAAGACCAAACTCGAGTGTCATATTTGTTATGTATGCTTGTATCAGGAGATAAAAAAGTAATGTTTTAAATAATAATTTATCCTTATATTACGTCATATTATATCGGTATATTAAATTATTATTATATACATTACTTTGTTTTATTCATTTCCTATGATGTATTACTTTAGTTCTTAAATTTAAAGTACGATATACAATGCCGTTCGTTTTTTTCAGAGTGATAAAATTCTTAAGCTTCTTATTAGTTATCATAACTAAGTCTTAATAAAAAAATCAACATGCAATTTCACTATTTTGGAGATTTTCTTTGTTATTAAGCTACAAGATGTATCAGTTTCAGGTTACAAATAATTTTGTCCCGCTAATTTCGCATTTGGGACCACTGTGCTTTGGGGGGATTGACAATCAACCTCGAACCTTGGGTAGCGCTAATATAGTATCGAATCCACCAGATGGCAATAGATGCCCACATTATAGACACACACACACACACACATATCATCATTGTCAACCATTATCAATCCACTGCTGGACGAAGATCTCCCCAAGTTTCCTCCACAACGGTCTGTCTTGTGCCAGTCTCCTCCATGTCACTCCCGCATACTTTCGAATATCATCCATCCATCTCCCATGTGGTCTTCTTCTGGGTCTTTTCCTGTCCCTTGGAATCCAATCTAAAATTTCGGCTGTCTATCGATGGTCTGTCCTTCTGGCAGTATGTCCAGCCCATTGCCATTTCAGGGATTTAACTCTGATCATGATGTCTTCCACTCTTGTCATTTTTCGGATCCACGAGTTCCTGTTCTTATCTCCTGGTTACACCAAGCATGCACCTCTCCATATATATATATATATATATATCAATGATACATGTATGTATATATACATATCAACACGTACCTACGGGTTTTCTATAAGCGCAGTTCCGTAAAAACAAATGACTGATTTCAGGAAAATTGCCAGTAACCCCACACCAAAGACAAGCTCCGAGGGGAGTCTCTGAGTGCATTTAGCCCACACATCAGAAAAGGCTCTGAGTGCAACCGACCCTTTTCGAATATTTTTGAGTGCAACTGACCAACACCCAAATTAAATACCAAAGATTTAAGTAGAGACTTTACCAATGAAAAAAGCAGGGTGAAGTGTTTTTAATTTGAATATCAGTAATCTATCTGTCTATATAAATATGAAAATTCATTTTAATGAAGTAAATATTATTGCAAGTTAAAATGTATGCATTTTTATTTTTATTTTCTTTGTTAGTTTTGCAATCACAGCAGAAGCGGGTGAGGCCTTTTTTTATTATTTTCCCTGAAAGACCAAAAATTTGTATTACACAACTGACCTGCACGACTACGAGATGTACCTTCAACTTTCAGAACAACACAGTTACGAAAAAAAAAAAAAATTATTCGTGGAGTTTGCTTTTAATAGTAGTTGCATTTTCAGTTCCCGTATGAAGCAATTTAACAAACTAGTTGAGATTCAGTGGAATTTTTTTCCTTTCTCCCGCATTTTATGGCGAGAGAGATTTCTAGTTTATCACTTAAGGTTACAACTCAATGATAACCACGGCACGTGTTGGAAAGAGAGAGAGGGGGGGGGGATTCTCTAATCGCTTTACAAAGAGAAGAATTTGCAGCAACCTTCAAATCAAAGTTTTCCAGCTTTTCAGAATGAGCACGTATTGGGTTAAAGAGAGAAGGCAAGTAAAATAAATTGACGATCATGTGCGGATGCATTGAAATATGTTTGTCAATCGTTATCACTGTAGGCCACATTGTGGGAGCGCAGCAGGATAGCGGGTTGGTGGGAATCACTATCTTGTGCATGAAGGTGTCGACACTTATTTACTTGTCAATGGTTATCATCACTCAATGTCTCCGGCAAAGCACGCATTCATCAAAAGAGGGGGAAGGGCTGTCGGAGTGTGCGGGGCGTGTACAGTGGCGTGACTACCCCCCCGCTGCTGCGGGGGACGCAGGTAACGAAGGCGCGTACTGCAGCTGCCAGTTATAGTTTTATGAAAAAATTCGAAAATCAAAAACAAACAAACAAGAATAATTAACCCAAAGATTCATATTTTCTTTTAAGATATACCTATTTAGCTTCGTCTAAATAAATGTCAAGTTTCACTTTTAAAATACTGGATGTCCTACAGATTGAAGCTATTCGGCCCTTTGGCTCCGGGTTGTAATACAATCGCTCTGCAATGGGTTATAAATAATACGATCGCTCTCCAATTGTCCTCCCTCTGCTCTGCTGAGGAAAAGTGCGAGGCCACAGGGCAATTTCCCATGGTAGGATGTGGGAAATCGTTCAGTCACCTAGGAATCCGTACACGACAGGGGCCAACATTTATTCATAGCAGATGCAGATCTGCGATGTATAAGGGAGATTTCTTCAAGTAATTTATTTTAGTTTTGGACAAAGCAATTACGCGCATTCATGAATGAAATACGGGATTACACCATATAATACAAATTTTGAAAATGTGAATCCGTTTTTTGGTGTAAATGTGACATAGATGGGAAGTTAGATAATATACGAAAACTTGAAAATTTCGTCGTCCTGGAGCGGTAATCGAATCCGCGTCTCCCGGACTCGGGCGCTATTCGATTCCCGCTACAGGACGACACCTCCATTATGCATGGATTTTATTGACTATGAAAAGGCCTTCGATTCCGTGAAATCATCAGAAATAACAATGGCTTTGAAATCCTGCGGTATTGAAGATGCATACATTAGCATTATTAATAATATCTATGAAAATGCAAGTGCAAAGGTTCAAATATTTAAGGATACAGCACAAATAAGAATTGGAAAGGGAGTGAGACAAGGTGACACCATATCTCCCAAGCTCATTAACGCCACATTGCAAAATGTCTTTCAATCATTGAACTGGGAAAACAAAGGGATAAAGATTAACGGAGATTACTTAACTCACCTTCTACCCCTTCAGAGCTGCAGAATATGATCCAAGAACTTGCTGACGAGAGTAAAAAAAGTGGGATTAAAAATGAACTTTCAGAAGACAAAAGTGATGTAAAATGCTTTTACAAGAAACGAAGATTTATCGATTGATGTAGAAAAGCTTGAGACAACTGATTCCTACATTTATCTTAGGCAGCAGATATCAAGTGAGGGTCACATTGATGAAGAAATTAATCGGCGTATAAAACTTGGATGGAGAGCTTTTGGAAGAAACTGTACAATTTTTAAGAGCCTTATGCCTCAAAAGAAAGTGTTTAATCAATGCATCCTGCCAGTGCTTACGTATGGAGCAGAGACATGGACCTTAACTAAATAAGACATACAAAGACTGCAGACAACTCAAAGACGCATGGAGAAATGCATGCTTATTGTAGCCATGAAAGAGAAGAAGAGGAACTCGTGGATAAGGAAAATGACAGGAGTGGGCGACATCATGACCAGAGTGAAATCACTGAAATGGCAATGAGCTGAACATGTTGCCAAAAGAACGCACTACCGATGGACAACCGAAATTTTAGACTGGATTCCGAGGGACAGGAAAAACCCCAGAACATGGGAGATGGAAGGATGAAATTTGAAAGTATGCTGGAGTGACATGGAAGAGACAGGCCCAAGACAGACAATTGTGGAAGAAATTTGGGGAGACCTTCATCCAGCAGTGGATTGATAATGGTTGATGGTGATGATGATGCTATATATATATCATCATCATCATCATTGTCAACCATTATCAATCCACTGCTGGACGAAGGTCTCCCCAAGTTTCCTCCACAACGGTCTGTCTTGTGCCAGTCTCCTCCATGTCACTCCCGCATATTTACGAATTTCATCCACCCATCTCCCATGTGGTCTTTTTCTGGGTCTTTTCCTGTCCCTTGGAATCCAATCTAAAATTTCGGCTGTCCATCTAGGGTCTGTCCTTCTGGCAGTATGTCCAGCCCATTGCCATTTCAGGGATTTAACTCTGATCATGATGTCTTCCACTCTCGTCATTTTTCGGATCCACGAGTTCCTCTTCTTATCTCTCCTGGTTATACCAAGCATGCACCTCTCCATGCTGCTTTGAGTTGTCTGCAGCCTTTGTATGTCTCTTTTAGTTAAGGTCCACGTCTCTGCACCATACGTAAGCACTGGAAGGATGCATTGATCAAACACTTTTCTTTTAAGACATAATGGCATATTGCTCTTGAAAATTATGCTGTTTCTTCCAAAAGCTCTCCAGGCAAGTTTTGTACGCCGATTAATTTCTTCATCAATGTGACCCTCACTTGATATCTGCTGTCCAAGATAAACATACGTATCTGTTATCTCCAGTTTTTCTCCATCAATCGATAAATCTTCATTTCTTGTAAAAGCATTGAACATCACTTTTGTCTTCTGAAAGTTCATTTTTAATCCCACTTCTTTACTCTTGTCAGCAAGTTCCTGGATCATACTCTGCAGCTCTGATGGGGTAGTTGCAAAAATGACTACGTCATCAGCAAAACGAAGGTGGGTTAGATAATCTCCATTAATCTTTATCCCTTTGTTTTCCCAGTTCAGTGATTGAAAGACATTTTCCAATGTGGCATTAAAGAGCTTCGGAGATATGGTGTCACCTTGTCTAACTCCCTTTCCAATTTTTATGTGTGTTGTATTTTCAAACAGCCGAATCTTTGCACTTGCATTTTCATAGATGTTATTAATAATATTAATGTATGCATCTTCAATACCGCAGGATTTCAGAGCCGTGGTAACTGCTGATGGTTTCACCGAATCAAAGGCTTTTTCATAATCGATAAAAGCCATGCACAATGGAAGCTCATATTCCCTCGCTCTTTCAATTAGTTCTCTCAGTACGTGGATATGATCTATTGTGCTGTAGCCACTCCTGAATCCAGCTTGTTCTCTCGGTTGAGCCATGTCCAGTGTTACCTTCAAGCGGTGTGAAAGAACTTTAGTGAAGATTTTATAAACCACTGATAGGAGGCTGATAGGTCTGTAGTTCCTGAGATCCTCAATGTCACCTTTTTTATGTAGCAGGATCATTGTAGCATTGTTCCAATCCTCAGGAATCTTCCCTTCATTAAGGCATCGAGTGAAAATTTGGGCGAGTACTGTTTCAATTTCTCCACTTGCTTCTTGTATGATGTCTATAGTAATTCCATCTTCTCCTGGAGCTTTCCCCCGCTTCATGTTCTTGATTGCATGAGCAACTTCTGCTGGGAGGACTGGAAGAACTCTGGTACCTTTCATGATGTCTGGAGTACATGTATCATCCCTTTCATATAATTTGGAGTAGAAATCTTTCACTCTTGTCAAAATTTCGCCTCTATTTCTTGTTATAGAACCATCTTCTTTTCTCAAAGCCATAATCTGTTTTCTTCCCTTACTGAGATGTCCCTTTGCTATCTTTAGGCTTTGGTTGTTTTCAATTGCTTTCCTCACTAGCTCACAGTTGAATTTCCTTACGTCTTCAGTGATACTTTTTCGTGCTGTCTTGCATAGCTCTATATATTCCACTTTGGAAGTCACATCTTCTTTAGTTGTCCTCATCTCTCTTCTTTTTTGCATCAACATTTTGGTTTTTCCTGATAATTTGTCTACATGCAACTTGTTCTTAGACCCAGCTAATTTTGTTGCTGTTTCCATAAGAGCTTTGGTTACTTTTCTGTTAACTTCCGAAATATCCACTTCTTCCGATGTTAGGCCTTCTAAAGCAGAGAATCTGTTCTTCAGTTCCAACTTGAAAGTATTATGGTGTTTTTTAAGGTTGGTTATGTCAATACATTTTGTTTGTCTTATGAGCTTGCCACGTTCAAGTTTAGTGTTGAGGTGCATCTTACATCTCACCAATCTATGGTCACTACCTGTGTTGAACTTGTTCAGCACACTGCAGTCTTCGATGACGAATTTTTTGTTACACATAATAAAATCAATTTCACTTGTCGTCCCAATTGGATGTCTCCATGTCCATTTCCTGTGTGGCTTTTTCTTGAAAAAGGAATTCAAGATGAAAAATCCTTCTGCCTCTGCAAACTCAACGAGAGTATTTCCACGCTGGTTTCTGTTACCGTGACCGAATTTACCTACTGAAGTTTCATTCTGTTGCCGGTGCCCTATTTTTGCATTGAAATCTCCCATAATTATCTTCAAGTGCTGCTTACCTTTATTATTTAGATGACGAATTTCCTCATAAAATTCTTCAATTTCTTCTTCAGGATGACTTGTGGTGGGTGCATAAGTTTGAATAATCTGAGCCTGGTATCTTCTCGATAGTTGGATAACGAGTCGTGCAGCTCTGTCAGAGGAACTTTCAACTTCTACCACTTTATCCTTCAGTTTCTTGTTTATTATAAATCCAACACCACTAGTTCTGCCAGTATCTGTCCCACGATAATAGAAGAGATGTCCACTTTTCAGTTCAATGAGATCTTCTCCTTTTCTCCTTACCTCACTTAGTCCGACGATGTCCCACTTGATCCTTTGTAGTTCCTCTTCCAATTCAAGAAGCCTTGAATCAGAAGATAGGGAGCGTCCGTTGTAGGTAGCCAAGGTCAGCATCAAATGGCAGCCTAGTCCGGTCCTCCGGGGATTCTTAGCACCCTCTGCCTTCATGTCGCACTGGCCGCTGCCTTGGCCAGGTACATTCCAGCTGCCGGAGACTGAGGGCCAAGATTTAAGTTGTAGAGTCATTTTGGAGGTGTTTGGCCATAACTCACCACGCTGGCCAAGCGGGTTGGTGAGTGTGGGATAGCATTTCCTCTGATCCCGATCGTATAGTTATACCGCTATTTGCGGTCGTCAGAGCCCTTTTAGTGGGAACAGGATGCACCACGAGAAGGCGGGGTTGACATTTGTCAAGGAGAGGCTGTGATGTTATGCATCACCTGACCTTACATCCCATATATATATATATCTAATGACTGAGATATATAAGAACAATATGTATTTATCTATATCTATCTATCTCTCTCTATATATAGATAGATATAGATCTATCTATCTACTATCTATCTATCTATCTATATATATATGGAGATAGATAAATGGGTTATATACACTGACGGAAAAAAATCTCAACACCACGAAAAAATAGTTGTAGAGGAATGAAATGGCGGCAATACATTTGTATAGGTAACATATTTAATCGATTAAGGTTTCTAGATCACAGCTTAACGTAAGCGCGAGAAGAGCCATTTTAAATGTGAATTGCTGGTACATTAATAACCGGTGTAACCGCCAGAATGTTGAATGCAAGCACGCAAACTTTCATGCATTGTGTCGTACAGGTGCTGGATGTCAGTTTGTGGGATGGAGTTCCATGCCTGTTGCACTTGGTCGGTCAATACAGAGACGGTTAAAGCTGGTTGGGGGTGACGCTGGAGTTGTCTTCCAATGATGTCCCATACGTGCTCGATTGGTGAAAGATCTGGTGATCTAGCAGGCCACGGCAACATGTCGACACTCTGTAGAGCATGTTGAGTTACAACAGCGGTATGCGGGCGAGCGTTATCCTGTTGGAAAACACCCCCTCGAATGCTGTTCATGAATGGCAGCACAACAGGTTGAATCACCAGACCGACGTACAACTGTTCCGTCAGGGTGCGTGGGATAACCACGAGAGTGCTCCTGCTGTCATAGGAAATTGCTCCCCAGACCATAACTCCAGGTGTAGGTTCAGTGTGTCTCGGCCACAGACAGGTTGGTTGCAGGCGCTCACCTGGCCTCCTTCTAACCAACACACGGCTATCACTGGCACCCAGGCAGAACCGGCTTTCATCAGAAAACACAACAGATCTCATCAGAAAACACAATGAGCTCTAGCTTGACACCACTGACGCAAACGGCAGTGGTTTGGAGTAAGTGGAATGCACGCTACAGGACGTCTGGCTCGGAGCTGTCCTTCAAGTAACCGATTTGTAACAGTTCGTTGTGTCACTGTGGTGGCAACTGCTGCTCGAATTGCTGCCGCAGACGCGGTACGATGCGCCACGGCCATACGCCGTACACGACGATCTTCTCTCTCAGTAGTGCCACGTGGCAGGCCGGAACCCGGTCTTCTTGAGGCAGTACCTTCCCTTGACCACCGCTGCCAACAATCATGCACAGTGGCTACATTCCTGCCAAGTCGTTCTGCAATACTGCGGAACGAAAATCCACCTTCTCGTAGCCCTATTACACGATCTCGTTCAAACTCCGTGAGCTGTTGATAATGGCTTCTACGTCTTCTTAAAGGCATTCTTGACTAACATCAACACACTACGTCGAATCTCAACGATAACTAACGCTCACGAACGTTACAGCGCGTATTTACAGCAAACCTGCTTTGCATGTTCCGAGGGGCGCTACTAGCGCCACACGTATGCGCCGAGCGCGAAATTTGCATAGACGTCATCTTACAGATGTACTCTCACCGCCTACCAACTGTCGTTTATCTAACAGAACCCCTCCTTGGTGTTGGGATTTTTTTTCCCGTCAGTGTATATATATATATATATATATATATATATAGATATAGATAAATATATATTGTTCTTATATATCTCAGTAATTCTGAAAACTTACAACAAAATCTTCCTGCTCAAAGAACAAAAGTAAAAAAATAAAAATAAAATCCGAGTACTTAACTTATCATTTAATTGCATAGGTCTGTTAAGAAAAAAGGGCTGCAGACGCTGGAACTCTCGGAAAAGGGGAAATAAATACGTGTAGATTAGAAATATTAAATATTTTAATGGCAGAAAATGGGGAGAAGAAAAGAGGTAAATTTTTCTTTAACTGTCTTCGTACAAAGCATGTTGATCGACAACCGATTTACTTTTCCTCCTGTTAAATTAAAAAAATAAAATAAAATCGTCTTGTGTGTTTTATTTTCTTTTTATTCCTCACATTTACATTTGGCTATCTGTTCTCACTGATAGTTCAAATCGCTGCTGTTTTCATTTAAAATAGCAAAACACGTTTGAAAAGTCCTAAAATAAAGTAATTTTTGAAATTTAATTTTTGTTTTCAGTACCACCTAATGATAAAATTCATGTCATATCCTTTAAATTCTTTTTACGTCGCTGCTGCAAGCCAAAAAATTTGTTTCACAGTGGATTTCGTATTTCTTCGAATAAAATCGCATTAATTAAATATTTTAAAATTAAAAGATTGTGTTCCCGAAAGTAATATTTTTTCTTACCAAGTTGATTACAGAGAGAATCACTGAAATACTCTAAAGTTTTCTTTTAGTTTTAATTGACGCATAACTATAGTTCAAGCTTCATGAATTCATCTTTCCAAGACAAAAAATGTAGAAACCGTAATGACATCCAAACATCTCTCGTTTTAGGTTCAGTGCCATTGTCCGAACACTTTTAGCAGGTAATCAGTCAGAAAGGATTAGTATCAACAATCACCTTAAACGAGCAGTTTGAACAACAAAGCAAAGGAGGAATGCAATATGCACTATTGTCCGGAGTTCGAGGTCACTCGTTGGAGCTGCGTAGGGAACAGACTGCGTACGCCGAGTTACTTTGGGCCAGCCGCTCCGGGCCAGAAAAACGTATCCCGAGTTACTTCGGGCCAGCCGCTCCCGGCCAAAGAAAATTATCCCGAGTTATTTCGTTCGAGCCGCTTAAAGGGTTAAGAAAATGTTGATAGTCGATTTGGTTGAAATTGGACAAAAGTGTTTTTTACATAATGCGATACCGTTGTTTGCTTTCGGTGATTTTAAAATGAAATTTGGACGAAATGTTTTTGAGAACTCGGAACCAAAATCATTCACGGAAGACCGAAGATAACATGCTGATTAATTTTCATATGATGAATAGTTAATGAACCATTAGTTAAAAATTGTATTAAGGGAAACTCAACAGAATTTAATTTGTTCCACAGAGAAAAGGGTTTTTAAATTGATACAGGTGTCTCCAAGTACCATGTCTAAACTTTTGGTACATGCTGATACTCTTTTCACCGGATAACTGTGTATAGCTATACCTACTGCATGTATTGGTTTTCCATTGCACAGTGTGTCACAGTTTGAAGTGTTTCACTTGCTTTTCAATGCTTGTGTTCCTTTCTTTCGTATTTTGACCTTTCAGCGTCGATATATATATACAGGGTGTCCATAAATGAAGTATACAACTTCAGTATGCTATTAAAAACAATACGATAGGAAAAAACTTACTTTAAACGCCAAAAGACTTAGCAAACGTTAAAGTTTTTTAAGTCAGACGATAGATGGTGCCAGGTGTCTCATGTAATGAAAAATCTCGTCAGACATGGCTTTTCTAGTGGAGAAAGCAGCATCGGTGTTTTGGATTGCGGAGTCAAAATCCCTAACAACAGTTCAGCGTAAGTTTAGAATGGAGTACAAGAGCTGCGGACACGGAGGAGCATCGAACAACGGGCAAATAAATTCCAAACAACAGAAAGTGTCTTGAAAGGCAAAAGCACTGGGAGACCTTCCATTTCGGAAGAAAAGGTGGAAGACGTAAGGAGCCCGAAGAAGTCCGTCCGCATCGCCAGTCGTGAACTCGAAATACCGCGAGGTTCGAGTTCACAACTGGCGACGGACGGACTTTCATAATACAAAGTTCTGCATAAACGTCTACACCTATATGCATATAAAGTGCAATTAGTGCAAAACCTTTGACCAAATGATCAACCATGTCGAAAAGCACTTGCGGTAGACTTGCTTAATCGCATTGACGAAGACCCCACACTCCATTCACAGATCTGTTTCAACGATGAGTCGACATTCCATGTTTCTGGCAGAGTGAATAAACATAACTGCCGAATCTGGAGCACGAAAAATTCCCATGTGGTCGTAGCACACGAGAGAGACCGCCCAGAGGTTAATGTCTGGGCTGGTGTAAATGAAGACAGAGTAATAGGACCCCTTTTTATTCGCTAAACCAACCGTTATAACGTACCTAGATATGCTAGAACAATTCCCAATTCCACAACTCCAGGATATGCAAGACATCATTTACCAACAAGATGGAGCGTCTCCGCAAAGGTCTTTCGACCACCATTTTCCAGGGCGTTGGATTGAACGTGGAGGTCCGTCGACATGGCCACCGCGTTCTCCTGATATTATTCCATGCGATTTTTTCTTTGGGGCTTTATTAAGGACATTGTGTACAGGAAAACGATTACATCTATCACTGAGCTCAAAGAACGCATTACTGCAGCCTTCTTCCTTGTTACACCTGACATTCTGCAGCGTACGTGGGTGGAACTGGACTATCGTTTCGACATCCAGCGAGTAACCAACGGAGCACACATAGAGACCTACTGACATTTAAAAAACAAAACTTTCACAGTTACCATGTGTTCTAACATTAAAAGTAAGTTGTTATTTATTGTAGTTTTTTCCCAATAGCATGCTGAAGTTGAATACTTCATTTATGGACACCCTGTATATTTTTTGGTTTATGTGTGCGTGCGCCTTAACATTTGCGACGAACTTCACTAAATGCAAAGCATTTCAAAAAGGAGTAATCGTAAAAAGTACGCGGAAATGGACGGGCATACGGTGTACGTTTGCAACAGTTTGTCATGGAAGTCAGAGCGACAAATTGATCTGCGAATCTTCTGTGAGAACAAATATTTCTGTGTTTTAAAATTTCCAGTTTCCATATTGATAGATTTGAAAGAACCCAGTACCCTTTACATAATGCGATACCGTTGCTTGCTTTCCGTGATTTTAAAATGCATGCTAATCTCGAAACAATCATGACATGATCTTATTTACGAGCTTTTCTTCTCAGTGCATATTTAAATTTTTTTCATTAGTTTTTTCCCCCAAATATGTCACGTGCTAATTATATTTACGTTTGTTGAATCTTTCGTAGGCGAGGCCCAAAACGTAGGTACATGTACTTGGAGTGCCACTTTTCCAAAATAAAAAAATCAACGCTGCTAAAGTTTTGTACTAGTTTTGTACAGTTTTGTACACCATAAAGGACATTTTGCATACCACCGGAACTGGTACTTTTTGGCTCTCCAAAAGTGGCACTCCAAGTACATGCTGGAGTGCTACTTTTTCAAAATCGAAAATAAATACTGCCAGAGTTTTGTACTAGTTTTGTAAAGTTTTGTACACCCAAAAGAAAATTTTGTACACCACCGGAAGTGGTACTTTTTGACTCTTCTTTGTTGTTCTCCAGCATGTATCAGGTGTGTGCAAAAGTTCTACCCGTTTTTGTAAAAGATGCAAATTGCGATCAGAGTAGTTACGTCACAGATGACGCTGCGATGCCGAATTTTCGGCCAATAAAGCGTGGAGCAGTAGAGCATATAGAGGCAGTAGGTTTGTCCGAGTAAGTCATTCGTAACGGAAATCACGGACGGTGTAACATGGCATGCGATAAGGATCACACTAGACATTGTTTACTGTACGAGCTCGATAAAGGCAGTACTGCAGCCGCTGCTTGCTTCTACATCTGTCAAGTGTGTGGGGAGGATGCAGTTGATGATAGCACATGTCGCCGTTGGTTTCGGAAATTCCGAGACGGAGATAGAAGCTGTAAAGATCAATCTCGTCCTGGACGTCCACCCGTGGTATCTGATGAGGATGCGCACCAAGCCATAACAAATAACCCACATCCAACCGTTTAGGAATTACCGGAAACGTTGTCGGTACACAGAACAACAGTCGAAAGACATCGGATGCATGCGCTTGGGTTCATCACCAAGTTCAATAACTGGGTTCCGCACCAGCTTTCTGCAAAGCAACGAGAGGAGAGAATCCGTACCTGTGTTTCTTTGTTTTCTCGTCACAGAAATGAACGTTTTGGGGACGAATTGTAATGGGTGATGAGAAATGGGTACTGTACCATAATGTGAAGCGTCGACGGACTGTGTGCCAAGGTGCGGAGCTTGCTCCATCGACCTCAAGAGAAGGACTGCATCCCCAAAAGGTTTTGTTGAGTGTTTGGTGGGATGTCCAGGAAATAATCCTCTGGGGGGTGTTGGCACTTAACCGAACGATAAATGCTGACCTCTACTGCCAACAGTTGGACAGATTGCGAGAACAACTGACATCGAAGCACTCGTCAATCGCAAAGGCGTGATCCTTCATCATGATAACGCCAGAGCTTATGCTGCTTTAATCGCTCGGCAAAAATTACTGAACTTTGGCTCGGAAATGTTACCTCACCCGGTGTATTCCCCTGACCTGGCACCTACGGACTACCATATATTTCGATCGTTACAGAACGCCTTCGCTCTCCAACCTTTGATGATGTGGAAGATGAGAAAACGGAATTACATGAATGTTTTTACTCTAAATCACAGGAGTTTTTCCGGCGTGAAATTCACCTATTCATAGACAGATTATAAGAGGTCATACAGAATGATGGCAATTATGTAAAATCCTAGGTACGTTATTTGTTGTGTTCTCCTCCTTTCTTTGTAGCCTACAAAAACGAGCAGATCTTATGTATACACCCAATACTTGGAGTGCCACTTTTCCAAAGTCGAAAATAAACACTGCTAGAATGTTGTACTAGTTTTGTACACCCAAAAGAAAATTTTGTACACCACCAGAAGTGGCACGTTTTGGCTTTCCTTAGTGGTACTTCAGCATGTACTTGGAGTGCCATTTTTCCAAAATCAATAATAAACATTGCACACAGTGTTGTTTTTTAGTTTTGTACAGCCAAAAGAAAATTTTGTACACCACCGTATGTGGTACTTTTCGGCTCTCTAAAAGTGGCACTCCAAGTACTTGCTCGAGAGCCACAAAGGAGAGTAGAAAAGTACCACTTCCGGTGACGTGCAAAATTTTCTTTTGAGTGTACACCAATGATCCATTACATTATGACCACCCCCAGCCTAGAGAAATGAGCGCTCCTGGAGACCGAACGGTGGCGCAGGTGAAACTTACAGAGTAGTATATACATACAACCCGAGGACAGGTTTTTCGCTAGTAGAGTGTGCGAAGTCAGGATGGAGAAAGCTGTCGATTTATCGGAGTTTGATAAAGGACAAATTGTGATGGCACGGCTCCTTGGAACTACGATCTCGGAAACGGCGCGGCTTGTGGGTTGTTCACGTGCCGCTGTAGTGAGTGCGTATCAAAAGTGGTGCACAGATGGCCAAAGGACGAACCGTCGTCCAGCGATGTGTCGTCCGTAGCTCACTGATACCAGAATGGAGCGGACACTGTCGCGCATTGTTCACAGCGACCGTAGGACCACAGTGCGACAAATCTACCACAACCACAACAGTCTTGATCAGGGCAATGTGTCACAGCCCACAGTTCATCGCAGCCTTCTGCGCATGGGCCTGCGTAGCCGAAGACGCAGCCGGGTTCCCATGATCACTGCACGTCATCGCCAACAACACATTAAATGTGCCCAAGATCATTTTGATTGGACCGTGGATGATTGGAAGAAAGTTGCCTTGTCTGACAAGATTCCTGGTGCATCACCTAGAAGGCCGAGCACGAATACAGTCGATTACCAACGGAGACTATGGCACCTGGATGCACTGTTGGAGGAAAACCGGCCGGTGGCGGCCTTGTTATGCTGTGGGCGATGTTTCCTTGGGGCACATTAGGCCCCATTATCTCAATAGCACAATCCCTGACGGCTGTCATGTATCTCAACATCGTTGCGGACCAAGTTCACCCATTCATGGCAACTGTGTTCCGTGCTGGTGATGGCCATTACCAACAGGATAATGCGCCGTGCCACCCTGCTAGAATCGTCAAGGAGTGGTTCGAGGAACATGCTGGTGACTTTTTGTTAATACCCTGTTCTCCAAATTCACCTGACATGAACCCAATCTAACATGTATGATTCGACTTGGAAAAGCAGGTTTGCGCTAAATCACCACCACCCCAAAATGTAGGAGAACTGGAGGACCTGCTGTTGACAGTGTGGTACCAGATACCCTAGGATACTTATCGCCACCTCATCGAATCGATTCCTTGCTAAGGGTCCGCTGTTTTGTGGGCTAAAGGGGGTCCTACAGCTTATTAAGGTAGGTGGTCATATTGGCTCATCGGAGTAAAAAAAAACTGTAAAAAACTAGTGCAATTCTTCGGCAGCGTTGATATTTTATTTTGGAAAAGTGGCACTTCAAGTACATGTACCTTCAAAACTTTTCACGGGAGGCTGAGCCTTCTCTGGCGGCGCTGAAGCTGCAGTCCTGTTTGTTTTTGTTCGCTGTTTGTGGTTTAAAAGAATTGGAACAAATATTTTAATGGAAAATGTTTAAAAACTTAAAAAGTTTTGCAATGACAGGAAGAGGCAGTGCTGCAAATTTATATGCCCCCCTCCAAGGTAATCAGCATCCGCCCCCCCAAGGTAAGCATCTGAATCGGCTCCTGGTTGTAATCCTTTAAATGTCCAATTGGATAAGCTCGCACGTTTGTTAATTCCCCCACCCCCTACATTATTTATTTAGCACATGTTCTGCTCCAGCTGTTTTTCTCAGACGCCACATTCTTAGTTTTCGAGTCGCAGTTTGCTAGCTTATTGTCGCATATTGAATTTCCAAGTGCGTCACAAAGTCCAGTAAACACAGAAAATAAGAAAAACAAAGTGAGGAAAATGAAATGGTCTCGAAGGATTTGTCCATTCGACCCGACGACCCCGGGAGGTCGTGTAAGGTAAATTATGAGGTGATAACAACTTTCGCAGTGTCTTATCGCTTCTTGTTTTTGCGCTTGAAAGGAATATTACATAATTTTGGCACTGAAGCACTTTGTTGCTAGGTGAACTTCTCACGGCTTTGCAAGCGTTTCAATTCCCTTACGTGGATGCTAACTAACTGAAGTAGTATCGTAAATACCAGAACGTACCTACGAACGCATTCATGCTGGAACTTCCGGGAACGCCTATCTTTCCCAAGATACAAAATATTTAAATCTAGACGACTTTTCATTTCGCTGAGATCTGCTAAAACAAAGCTGAAGTCAACACTTTCTCTTTATCAGCGTACGGCCGGGAAGGGGGGGGAGTGTTCGACGTCAGGCTATCAGTAATTCCGATGTATGTTAGAAGTACACGTGCGTTTATTTCATTTGTTAAGAGACTACTAAAATATTTTATTTAAACGCTGAATTTGCGATTTAGCATTTTAAATCAGCTTTTTAACTAATGTTTTTGGAATTTCTTTTAAAACTTTTATGTGTCAAAATGCGAACGGCGCTCCGGTGGCGCATTGATCAAAGCGCTGGCTTATGATCACTCCTCCGAGAATGTCCGGGGTCGAATCCCGGATGAGACATGAGAGGTGCGCTTGCTCGACGGCAATGGCTCTCCCCTCCCTGGAACCATACACTGCACCCAAATTAGGGACGAGCGACGGTTTATAGCCAATTGAATTGCTCTCAATGGTCGTTAAACTCCAAACAAAAAATGCGAATATATCTTTATATGAAAACAGCAGGCCCAAATTAGGGACGGGCGACGGTTTATAGCCAATTGAATTGCTCTCAATGGTCGTTAAACTCCAAACAAAAAATGCGAATATATCTTTATATGAAAACAGTAGGCCCAAATTAGGGACGGGCGACGGTTTATAGCCAATTGAATTGCTCTCAATGGTCGTTAAACTCCAAACAAAAAATGCGAATATATCTTTATATGAAAACAGTAGGCCCAAATTAGGGACGGGCGACGGTTTATAGCCAATTGAATTGCTCTCAATGGTCGTTAAACTCCAAACAAAAAATGCGAATATATCTTTATATGAAAACAGTAGGCCCAAATTAGGGACGGACGACGGTTTATAGCCAATTGAATTGCTCTCAATGGTCGTTAAACTCCAAACAAAAAATGCGAATATATCTTTATATGAAAACAGTAGGCCCAAATTAGGGACGGGCGACGGTTTATAGCCAATTGAATTGCTCTCAATGGTCGTTAAACTCCAAACAAAAAATGCGAATATATCTTTATATGAAAACAGTAGGCCCAAATTAAGAACGGGCGACGGTTTATAGCCAATTGAATTGCTCTCAATGGTCGTTAAACCTCCAAACAAAAAATGCGAATATATGCTTTAGAAGACCACATGGGAGATGGGTGGATGAAATTCGAAAGTATGCGGGACTAACATGGAGGAGACTGGCACAAGACAGACCGCTGTGGCAGAAGCGGTCTGTCGGGAGACCTTTGTCCAGCAGTGGATTGATAATGGTTGACAATGATGATGATGATCTTTATATGAAAACAGTAGGCCCAAATTAGGGACGGGCGACTGTTTATAGCCCATTCAATTGCTCTCAATGGTCGTTAAACTCTAAACAAAAAATGCGAACATATCTTTATATGCCCGTCCGTCAGAGAAAATGATGCGCAAAATGCATAAATCAAAGAAAAATATCTTTTATGGCGTAGGTTTGAAGATACATATCACTAAGCTGTTCTCTGAGATTCAGAGGTTAGCTACACAAAGAAATACAAACTACTAGATACATTTTTAACTGATTATTTACGTACTGTTGCCGTATCAAACTTCCCCATTTACAGCGATCTTGACACACAACTCGGACTTCACTGCCATCCATCACTCGACATACACAAGACCTTCTATACTTCATACTCATAATCTTTTTCTCATGCAAACACTCCTGAATCTGATACTCCCATCCATGACTTCCTTGGCCTTCCTCTGCCATTCCTTCTAGCTACTTGGGCAAAAAAAAAAAAAAAAAAAAAAAATTCTTAGTAAATATCTCATCACTCATTCTTTCAACATGGCCAAACCACCTAAGAATATTAGTCTCCACTTTGCTAACAGTATTTTTCTTCGCTTTACAAAACTGCAACACATCTTCATTCCTCACACAATCAGAACGTGCCTTGCCACAAACTCCCGGAAGTAACGCTTTTCTGCAGCACTCAAACTTTCAAAATGTTTTATTCTGAGCGAAAGTTACAGGGAATGAAGGTGGTAGGCGGCATGTGCCTTTACAATGCCTGAAATCATAATAACAGGAGTCAGATATATACAAAGTGTGCGCAATTTACATTATGCGAGGGGTATATACAATGCAAGTGAAATGGATGAGCGGACGACAAGACATAATTACCGTAGTACGTATACAAGAAGTGCGCTATTTACAGTATGAAAGGTGTATACATACAGCGAGTGCGCAAGTTACAGCATGAGAGGTGAATATATAATACAGTGCTAGTGAGATAGATGAGCAATGATACAACATAGGTGCAACAGTGCAGGGTGTGGTAATGGGAAATATATAGGTGATACTGAATAAACGTACAATTTAGGCGAGTACCAGAGTTCTTCCAGTCCTCCCAGCAGAAGTTGCACATGCAATCAAGAACATGAAGCGGGGAAAAGCTCCAGGAGAAGATGGAATTACTGTAAACATCATACAAGAAGCAAGCGGAGAAATCGAAACAGTACTCGCCCAGATTTTCACTCGATGCCTTAATGTAGGGAAGATCATTGAGGATTGGAACACCGCTACAACGATCCTGCTACATAAACAAGTTAGTAAAATCATGCAATGCATTGATTATAATACGCTTTCCAACATACCAGAAATTATTACTCAAGTTATGAGAATAATGGCTGTGGAATAAATCTCACTCCTGTGCCCTGACCTTTGATCCCATTTCGATGATATTCAACAGAACCGGTTTGCTATACCTCCGAAATAACATGATAAAATTTTGTCGCAATCAAAGCATTTTTACGTAAGTTATGATGCATAAGGACTATGGAATAGATCCCGCTCCTGTGTCCTAACCTTTGACCCCATTTCGCCCATTTTCGATAGAATTCGTCCCCAGGCAAGATCCTACAACATACTAACATTTCATCCAAATCGAAGCATTTTTACGTAAGTTATGACGCATAATGGCGATGGAAGTGATTCCGCTTCTATGTCCTGACCTTTGACCCCATTTCTCCCATTTTCAATAAGGTTTGTCGCCAGGTGATCCCCTACCACATACTAAAAGTTCATCGAAATCGAACCTTTTTTACGTTAGGTATGACGCATAACAGCAGTGGAATGAATCCCGCTCCTATGTACTGACCTTTGACCCCATTTCGTTCACTTTAAATACGGTACCTTCCCAGGTGATCCCCTACCAGATACTAAAATTTCATCGAAATCGAACGATTGTTACACGAGTTATCCTGCGGACGGACATACGCACACAACGCGTGACGTAATTAGGCAGATTGGAATCGCGACCATCTGCTTGCCGCAAGTGTGATGTCATAAAACTTTAATAGGATCCACACACAATGCGTGACGTAATGAGACAGATGGCGTGACCGCGCGCCAACATTCTCAAAGGCGAGATTATGACGTCATAAGATTTCTAAGCATTGGTAACATTAATGGAACAACGCCATCACTAAATACGTTATAATTCGGGGTGGTTATTTAACCCACTAAACGAATTCTCCTAGAGCCGAGATCAAGCTAAATCGATTTCTAGTACCAGAAAACGGTAGGTTAACGACTTTTATCAAAATTCTTAGAGCCGTTTTCAAAATAAAATGTACATCAATACATACAAGAATTGCTACTTTAAGGTGGACGTCAAGTAATTTTGCTTCCTATACTTCCAATGGAAAAATTTCTGTACACATTTTCTTCACAATTAATGCGTTCCCAAGGATGAAAATTTTAACATCGATTAAAATATCTTCATTTTATAACTTGCAATACTTAATATTTTCTAAAACATAACCATATTTATGCAATTCAACATTTGTTTGTCTACTGACGTCAACAAAATACAGGTCGCGCCATCTTTCTTCTGGACAATTAATGCTTTCACAAGGATGAAAATTTGAACATCGATTAAAATAGCTTCATTTCATAACTTGGAATACTTAATATTTTCTAAACCATAACCGTAATTATGCAATAAAAATTTTTTTGTCCACTGACGTCATCAAAGTACAGGTCGCGCCATCTTTTCTCTAGTTTCAACACCACCAAAGGAAAAGTGATTCATTTTTAATATAATTATGGTTATGTTTTAAAACATATTAAGTTTTCCAAGTTATAATATGAAGTTATTTTAATCGATGTTCAAATTTTCATCCTTGAGAACACATTAATTGTGAAGGAAATGTTTACAAAAGTTTTTCCATTGGAAGTACAGGAAGCAAAATTACTTGACGTCCACCTTAATAATATGATATAAGGGCAATGGAATGGATCGCAATCCTATGTCCTGACCTTTGACCACATTTCGTCCATTTTCAATAGGGTTTGTCCCTAGGTGGTTCCCTACCACATAGTAAACTTTCATTGAAATCGAACCATATTTACGCAAGTTATGACACATAAGGGCAATGGAATGATTCCGCTCCTACGTCGTGACCTTTGATCCCATTTGTCCCATTTTCAATAGGGTTCGTTCCCCGGTGGTCCTCTACCACATACTAAAATTTCATCGAAATCGAATTATTTTTACGCAGTTATCGTGCGGACAGACGGACGGACGGACAAAGCTGGAGCATATACGCTTCTTCAACCTACGGTTGGAAAGCGTAAAAAAGGTGGCATTGAGGATCTCAGGAACTACAGACCTATCAGCCTCCTATCAGTGGTTTATAAAATCTTCACTGAAGTTCTTTCACACCGCTTGAAGGTAACACAGGACATGGCTCAACCGAGAGAACAAGCTGGATTCAGGAGTGGCTACAGCACAATAGATCATATCCACGTACTGAGAGAACTAATTGAAAGAGCGAGGGAATATGAACTTCCATTGTGCATGGCTTTTATCGATTATGAAAAAGCCTTTGATTCGGTGAAACCATCAGCAGTTACAATGGCTCTGAAAACCTGCGGTATTGAAGATGCATACATTAATATTATTAATAACATCTACGAAAATGCAAGTGCAAAGATTCGGCTGTTTGAGAATACAGCACACATAAAAGTTGGAAAGGGAGTGAGACAAGGTGACACCATATCTCCGAAGCTCTTTAATGCCACATTGGAAAATGTCTTTCAATCACTGAACTGGGAAAACAAAGCGATAAAGATTAATGGAGATTATCTAACCCACCTTCGTTTTACTGATGACGTAGTCATTTTTGCAGCTACCCCATCAGAGCTGCAGAGTATGATCCAGGAACTTGCTGACAATAGTAAAGAAGTGGGATAAAAATGAACTTTCAGAAGACAAAAGTGATGTTCAATGCTTTTACAAGAAATGAAGATTTATCGATTGATGGAGAAAAGCTGGAGATAACAGACACGTACGTTTATCTTGGACAGCAGATAAACGTACGAGGGTCACATTGATGAAGAAATTAATCGGCATACAAAACTTGCCTGGAGAGCTTTTGGAAGAAACAGCATAATTTTCAAGAGCAATATGCCATTATGTCTTAAAAGAATAGTGTTTGATCAATGCATCCTTCCAGTGCTTACGTATGGTGCAGAGACGTGGACCTTAACTAGAAGAGACATACAAAGGCTGCAGACAACTCAAAAAAGCATGGAGAGGTGCATGCTTGGTGTAACCAGGAGAGATAAGAAGAGGAACTCGTGGATCCGAAAAATGACAAAAGTAGAAGACATCATGATCAGAGTTAAATCCCTGAAATGGCAATGGGCTGGACATACTGCCAGGAAAACAGACCATCGATGGACAGCCGAAATTTTAGATTGGATTCCAAGGGACAGGAAAAGACCCAGAAGAAGACCACATGGGAGATGTGTGGGTGAAATTCGAAAGTATGCCGTAGTTACATGGAGGAGACTGGCACAAGACAGACCGTTGTGGAGGAATCTTGGGGAGACCTTCGTCCAGCAGTGGATTGATAATGTTTGACAATGATGATATTGATGATATACAGATGTGCGGGAAGACATATAGGAACAGGGAACGAACTATGTGCAGCAAGTGAGATATACATACAAAGCAATGAAAATATAAATACAAATACAAATGACGCAGAACATAATGATGCAATTGAAAATGTGTACTATATACAAGATGTGTACAAAAAGTGCGTGACTGAGATACGCATGATGCAGACAGTAAAGTATGAACTTGTAGGACGGCTCCGAAAAGGAGCATACCCAGTACCAAGGAATGTGTATATGTACATAATGAACAGCGAAATATATACAGGATGTGTTTGTACAATGTATATGAGCAATATGACGAACGAATGACAAGAAGATATATGACGAAATAAAAACATTGAATATACAGGTACAATGTGAGGCACACAGAAGAAATTACTCATGAGTATTCACGTGCACTTTGTGGTGCCCTCTACTTATTCAGAAGAGGGCACTACAAAGTGCACGTGAATACTCTACAAACACTGACAGTAGAAAGATAAACTGGAGATGGGAATATGAAGAATGTACAGAAGATATAAGTCTGACAAGCTTAAGGAGATACTCTCCGGGTTCATCACAAAGATCAAAGTGGGGAAGGTCCCGACGTACAGGGTGGAAGTCAAAGCAGAAGGTGTAGGTCTGCAGAAGGCCCGGAAAACCAGCGGTGTAGTGGTGACCACACCCTCAGGAACTTCTGGCTCTGGTCAGTGGCCCGGGCAACGGTAAACGCCAATCGGAGACGTGAGGTCAACTGGTTGCGGAATTGCGCACAGAGGGTATCTCCTGCTTGAAAAAGCGTAGGCGCATTAGAGGTATGACGGAGTTGCAGATAGAAGCAGTAAATCACATGCTTTGCGAGTACAAAGATTTATGCGCATGGCTCAAATAAAAGCACCGGTGTAGAATAAGAAACCAGCAACTTACTGTACGAAGAAAAAGGCAGCTCTTTGGCACAGAGACACTTTGTAACGGTAAAGGCTAGGTGTAGTAAAGGAAGGATCGCCGGGCAGTACTATTAGATGTGTAGAACATCGGCATGCTCAGAACAGAAGATGCAGGTGGGTTCTGCTGCCAGCGTCATTCGAAATAACGTGGTCGTCACTGGCAGGCGGCGGTGAAGAAAGAGCCAGTGAATATTCCTTTCATCTGGTGTCGAGATGGGTGAAGCTGTTGCCGACCACACACTCGGAAGAGCGGCGGGAGGCACTCATGAAATGAGCTGGGGTGCGGGTGGCGATGGATCCTGAGGGAGAAAGCGATACAGAGTACGGACAGTAAAACTGGAGATCGGAAGAAATGAACCACGAACAGGAAGACAAAAAGGAAGGGGAAGAGAAGAAGATGAAACGAGAAAGAGGCCAGCCGGAGAAGCGAGAGCAGGAAAAAGAGTAACGATCGAGGAGCGGAGAGAATCGTAGAGTGCAAGAGAGGCAGAGGTGCGTGGAAGGAAAGGAGAGAGGTTGGAAAAGGGTTTCCATGTTAGGTCGAAGGAAAGTAAGTCTCGGACGAATACGATCCCAGCGGGGAGCCAGGAAAGGTCAGTGAAATACGGTGCGTTAGGAAGATGGAGGATGGAGGAGTAGAAGAGGGGCTCAGCTAGAAGTTCTGAGGTGGAAGCGGGTGGGGCACGGAGTAGTGGAAGAGAGCGAAGAAAGGAAAGCGCCTAAGAATAAACGGGGGAAAGACGAGAGCGGAGGAGAGAAAAGCGATCCATCAGCAGAAAAGTTGTGAATTTGAAGCGGGGGTCCCGGGGAGAAATCCTCACGTCTCGGAGAAGAGAGGCTACGGATTTTGGTTTACAGAGTAGACGCAGAAGGGATACTATCCGGTGTGCTTTGTAGAACTGGCGAACATCCAGGAGCGTAATACCACCGGTGGAGATCGGACGACTTAGAGTGGAGTCTTGTATCCAATGATGAGCTGACCAGATCATAGTAGAGATGATCCGTTTCACTTCAGCAAGATAGTAAGCTGGCATGCGAGCAGCTGCCCACACATGAAGACAAGGAGACAGAAGATATGTACGAGCAAGGCGTGCCCGAGTGACGCAAGAGCCGCTGAACTGAGGTTTCCGCCAGAAGGCAGCCGATTGAGCAAGGCGATTACGAAGAGCAGCCCACGTGTTGTTTCGGGCAGCTATGGGAGCTCCCAGGTGTACACCAAGAAATTTCTGAGAAGAGGCAGTTCAGGAGGCGCCCCATGGGGAGTCCGTCCTGGACTCCCAGGCACCGTACCACAGGCCGGCACTCTTGGTAGTGTTGAGCATCGTTGAGGAGCAAGAAGAGTAGAGTGCATATACATGAGCGAGGGTATCAAATTGAGACTCCATCCGGACGCAGAAAGTCGCGTCGTCGGCGTAGGGTGAGTAGGTTATATAGAAGTGCCTGGTGCTTGCCGTGGGAGGAGGAAGAGCCGCAAGAAATGCACGATGTACTGTGCGTAGGAAAGGCTCAAACGCCAGAGCAAATAATTGCCCAGAAAGTGAACACCCTTGTCGTATTCCACGACGGAAAGCAATGGGTGCTGTCAGAAAGGCGGCTGTCTTGACCTGAAAGACGGTGTCGCGATAGAGAGCAAGAATAGTTGTAACGAAGACAGAAGGAAAGCCAAAAGCGTGTAAAGTAGTTGAGAGAAATGAATGGGAGATATTATCAAAAGCTGCACGTTGGTCTAAATTTAGTGGGGCAAGAGATTCAGAATTAGTCCGGGCAAGATACAGAAGATCACGAAGGAGGTAAAGGTTAGTAGCGATGGAACGACCAGGTACCGTGTAGGACTGGCCGGAAGAGAGAAGATACGGAAAAACTTGATTTAGGCGACGAGAGAGAATTTTAGTGAACAGTTTGTAATCAAGATTTATTAGTGAAATCGGACGCCAGTTCCCCAGGTCAAGGAGGTCGCCCTTCTTAGGGAAAAGTACTATGTGAGCAACAGTGGAGTCCCTCGGAAGTTAGGTAGATGCAGAGGCAGAAGAGTAAGCAGCGAGAAGGAAAGGAAGGAGAGAAGGTAAAAAGATAAGATAAAATGATAGAGGGAGGCCGTCAGGACCAGGGGCGGCTCGGGGATTGAGAGAGGAAAGTGCAGTCCTGAGTTCAGATGGAGAGATAAGCTGCAGAAGAGAAGCGGAAAGGTGAGAGGGGACTTGAGGGAGAGAAGAAAGTAAAGTATTAGACGTCGAAGCTGAAGGTGGAGGGGTATCACTGTATTTGTCGGAGAAGCATTGATGAACATGGGAGCAAAGCAGATCTGGATCCGAAGCCACATGACCGTCAGGCAGACGCGGTGCCAGAAGTCGATGAGAAGAACGGCGCTGATCCTCTAACGAAGACAAGAACTCAAAAGAGCAGTCTTCGGGAGAAAAGTGCTGTAGACGAAGTCGTAAAATGGCCTGCCGGGCTCGAGGTTCCAGAAGAGCACGGAGGCCTGCCAAATATGCCGGATAGAGGGGGTGAGTGGCTCCAAGCTGGGCGAGAACTTGTCGGAGATTGCGTTCTTCCATGGTGCGCAGATTGGCGACTGTGAACGAGTGGCTCTTGAAAAAGTGGAGCAAATGTGACTTGACATCCATCCAGTAACTTAGCGCACAGGATGCAGTGGACAGTCCAGGGTGCTAAGAGTGAAGGAGATTCCGGACGTTAGAACACAAGGCCAAGCATTCCAGGAGCGAGGTATCTAATGTCCAGGAGTGAAATTCGGAGCGTTGACGGAAGGAAGTGAAGGTGGTCACAACGGCATAATGGTCAGAAGAGGCGGTGGATAGATGCTGACAGTCCGTGACCACGGGCAGAAGTGGAGCGGTTGCGTAGAAACGGTCAGGTCTAGCGGAAGATGACAAGGTGACAGCCGAGGACCTCCACGTATGGAAGACCGTTGTAGGATAAATTTGACGAAAGACGTCCCGAAGATCAAACTCAGTGATGAGGGAGTGTAATTGCTCCACAAGACGCAAGCGAGTTTCCTTATGAATTAGAGCACGATCAAGATCAGGGTCTAGCGTGCAATTAAAATCGCCGCCGATCAACATGTGATCCGACGGCAACGTTGACTGAAGAGCCGAACGGAGCGCCATGAAAAGTAGGGTGTGATGCTGAGGTGTGCACGGGACGTAGATGTTGAAAACGACATAACGACGCTCGTCCAGAACAAAGGTGAGGCGTTGTAGCAAGGCACGGCAGAGATGCTGCACCGACACTGAAGATAGAACTTGACGGGACTGAGTGCGGATGCCTATGGCCAGACCGCCGATTGTAGAGTGTCGGAAAGCGTGGTGGAACTGATAGTTCCACGTACGCCATCGATTGAAGGGTGTTGTAGACAGGCAATTTGTCTCTTGGAGCAGAAGAATGTCTGCTGTGAGGTGATGGAGATCCTCTCGAACAAGCGAGTTCGCCAGAGGGGACCCAAACCCCTACAGTTCAGTGTCGTTATCTTGAACGGAAATGTCCGACGGTGGTTCAAGGAGCCTGTCAGCGGCTCGTTGGAGCCGAGAGAGACGATCGCAGACTTACTTGAGACCCACTTTTGCCGAAAGATGTGGATGGTAAGGCTTGGAGGTGAGATCGGACAACCTCCACTTGCGTCATAGTTGCTGCAAGCTCCATGAGACAGGATTGGAGAAAATCATGAGACATGGTTTTACTACGAGGACCGATGAGATAGGAGGACAACTCCGCACCAGAAATTGGTGTCTGTGGTAGTGAGGAATCTTCCAGTTGCTGTATGAAATCCTCTAGAGTAAGTGGGACCAGTGTGCTGCCGTCAGAGTCGGAGATGGAGATGCTAGAAGCGTCAGATGGGAGTGAAGGACTTTCCGAGCGATCACGTCCTCCTTGAAAGGTGGGAGATGTGTGTGTCTTCTTATTGCGACGTCGAGTAGTCCGACGACGCTTCGAGCGTACCCTCTGTTGCTCGGGACCAAAGGCTGGAGGGTCTGGCTCTGTGAAGGCATCAGGCGCAGCGACCCATTATCGGACTCTGAAGGATGCTGTGGAGTAATTGTAGAAAGCAGAGGAGTGTTCAGCGGGTCTCCGGTGGAAGAATTCTCCTGCTGTGGGCATGTCTAGAGCGTAGAAGCTGAGTTGAAAGTGGAAGGTTGCGACGAAGTCACGCGTTGACCAACGGCTTTATGGATACTTTCGGAATAACTCGACTGCCGCTGGTGAGAGGCGCCAGATGAAGATGCCGGGGATCCAGTTGACCGTTGAGTAGGCTGTACTGAAGATCTGGAGGCAGTAACTGCACGATGAGGGCATAGCGCACTAGAGTGACCAGTGCTCTTACATACCGTACAAAGGGTGCCTACAGTGATGTCAAATCGCCTAATATGAGTGTCACAGCATACATTGAGTACTGATGGAACACGCAACATAGCTTCCTCCGAGGGAAAGATCACACGTACGTTACGGCGAAATCCTAAGAGATAACGGTCCTCAGGGACTCCCGGAAAGGAGGAGTACGTGACGACCGATCCGACAGTACGTCCATATTTCTGAGCGACTGAGAGCAATAGGTCGTCGGATACTTCCGGAGGAACAGGGGCAAAGCTGACTGTAGTAGGTGCTTGTGTGAGTAGTGTCGCAAGGAGACGGCGATCGCCGATGGAAATGCCGTCGGTCAGAACTCGAAGAGCGAAGGCAGGAGTCGCAAGATAAGCAATAACTTTGCTGGTTCTTCTACCCACGTGAGTAATAGCCTCTTTTGGAACAATTTGTTGAAGGGCAGTGCTGTACGCCGTCAGCTTTGTGTTGGGGAGGCTGCGGAAAAATACACCCAGCCCGATTTTGTCAAGAAAAAGCTGACCTTGAGGGCAAGTAGTAGAAACACCCACGTAGATCTGGTCTGTACCATACGTCATCTGATAAGGGCACTTTGAAAAAAGGAGCTGGTGAGAAGAAGAAGAAATTGACGCATCTGAGGTGACGGCAGTATACGTCACACCTGACGCGCGTTGTGATGATGTGGAAGTGGCTGGTGGAAATGTGACGTCCATGGCGTCATTAGACGGCACAGGGGAAGGCAATGATTCACCACTCTTCGTCAGATGGGAAGGAGATGGCTCCATGGGCAAGGCAACTTTGTCACGCTGCGGAGAGGAGGGGCTTATCAAAGGAAGCCTTCCATTGGCGGATTGCTGCTGAGCAGTTGTTAGGGATAAAGAGTCACTTCCGGAAGTGAGGATAGAAGCTCCGCTGCCCCCGGAAGCCGCAATTTGCAATGGCGATAAGATTACGAGCTTTGGCCAACTCAACCAAAGCAGGAAAATGAGGAATATAACACAAAAAGGGCACTTACCGACCTGGTAAATGTATCAGAAGTAGGGCAGTACCTTCACACACGCTGCACACACAAAATTAGGAGCTGTAGACTCGGAAATTATCACAAACGGAACAAATACGAGCACGAAGTAAACAACGACTGTCATCCAGCACACAAACGATTCCTATGTTTTTTATGTAGTACCCAGGTTTCACTGCCATACATCAGAGTAGGAACAATTACACTCTCATACACAGCCATGCGGGACTCTCTTGAGAACTCATCATTCATGTGAAAACCCCCAAAGTCGCTATGACTTTCAATGAAGAATTCATTCGCCTACTAATTTCACCATCCAATTCGTTCTCTCTGTTAAACATGCTTCCTAAATACTCAAGCTCATTGACCTAGTCAATCACTGTGCCATTTAGACTTACAGTAAATTACATTCAGTACTACCAGTTCCGCTCTCAAAAACCATAACTTTGGTTTTCCCCTTATTTATACTCAGTTTGAATTTCATGAAAACTTCGTACATCTGGGACAACATACTTTGCAACTCACTTTTGCTCTCTGCCAACAGGACAGTGTCATCAGCATACAGCAATATGCACACACGGATATCACCAAGACATAAACCTGTATTATCTAATTTGGCATCACGCATGCACGCATCAATAACTATATTTAGCAGCCATGGTGACATTACACCACCTTGTCTGAATCCTGCACCAATAGAAAACCATTTCGATAAAACACGATTCACTCGTACACAGGCTCTACTGCCAGCATACATGGCTTTTACATTATTAAGTAGATTCCCAGTAACACCATATTTATTGGATACCTTCCACAAACGTGGCGCGCTTCGCAAGGGAATCGAAATAGTGGACCCATGTTTCATCTGCAGTTATTACTGTGTTTAGAGAGTTTGGATCCTTTGCAATAATTTTTTCCATTCATGACACACCTAAACTCTGGCTAGCAATTGTTTTCTCGTCAGGTGATGAGGTACCCATCTGGAACACACACGATGCAGCAGTAATTTGTCGCGTAGAATGCGTAATGCCGACGTTTTAGAAATATTAGTTGACGCCGCTATGTCTTCACACGTCATTCGTCGATCTTCTTGCAGGATTACCCAAACAGTGTAAACAATACTATCCGTAACAACACTTTCAGGTCGACCAGGCCTAGGAGCGAGTTGTGCCAACAAACGTCCTTTTTTCAAATCATAGTGCCATGTAAAAATCGTTGACACACCCAAACATTTATCTTTGTAAGCTTTTTTCATTAAATCAACTGTTTCTGGAGCCGTTTTACCCAAACGATAGCAAAATTTTATCGCACAACGCATTTTACTTCTTAACTCTGAATCACTCACCTCCTCAACTGTATGGCGAAATGCAGACGTACCTTAAACAACTGCGCAATAACAAAACCAGAATCATCTTCCACGGCTAATAAGTGTTGGCATAGATACTATCTTAATTCAGTTAGTCGTCTGCGGGGTTATTTCCACTGTTGCCAACTCAAAAAAAATGACTCTCAGTTTTTATGGAACGGTCTTTGTATTTTTAGCTGTTTTCTTTTGTTTTCTAAAAACCTGCTCTGAAATATTTTTCCCGTGTCGGAAAAGACGCAAAAGACACGGCAATTAAACCTGAGAATTCGGTATTATCCTCTTTTTTATTTTTTTTTAAATTTTCGTGGTTCAACGACCGTCATGCGCATTTGAGGCTTGCAGTGTCTCCCTTTTCTAAATTTTGGGTGACCTGCTAAGTGAGCGAACCAGCGTCGGAGGCTGATTCTTAATCCGAGTCTTGAATCTGTGCCTAACTCGGGCGATTACTCGAAAACCAGTGCCTTTGACAACTCTGCTGGCCTTACTTTTCGCGTATTATTGTGATAACTGCTGCCTGTCAGTGCTGAGACGAGCCTGGACGATCCCGGCTTGAGCTTTGGATTTTCTTCTTCTTTCTTTCCTTTTTTTAAACCGTGATTTTAAATGATTTAGCATGCGAGTCTTAAATCACACATCCCAGTTGGTAAAGAGAATTCTGCAACTGGGTGTGGTGTCAGGGGTAGGTCATTTACGTAGGCTAAGCATTAATAAATTTCTGTAGAGAAGGAAAAGCTTCTTCAAGAACTGTAGATACAAGACAGTAGACACCATGTCAAAGCAGTAGCAATCAGAAGGGCAGGGTGGCAGGGCCGTAACCTATCACAACGTGCGCCCCTCCCTCCCTGAGGGCACCCCGGTGGCGCAATGGTCTAAGCAATGGCTCCTGATTATTCGTCCGAGATGGGTCCGGGTTCGAATCCCGGTGAGGCATGGATATTGTGTTTGTCTTACGGCACCGGCTCCCTCCCTTCCCTGGAGCCAGTGGCCCTAAATTAGGAACGGTGGTCGTTAAACCCCAGTCCAAAAATCCCCCCGCTGAATTTACTCAGCACCTCAACGCACAGTAAAATTTCCAGGATTTCGAACACGAGGGAAGATGTGTGTGTGTGTGTGTGTGTGTGTGTGTGTGTGTGTGTGTGTGTGTGTGTGTGTGTGTGGAGCGGAGAGGTGGGAGAGGGGTTTCTACACAGTGAATGAGTTAGACATACTTACTATAAGGAAGAACTAACAACAATAATGTTTAATTATTTTGTAAAAAAAAATCAATCACTTGAAGAAATCACCCTCTTATACATAGCAGATCTGCGGCTGCTGTGAAAAAATGTTGGCGCCTGTCGTGTACGTAATCCTTGGTGACTGACTGTTTTCCACCTCCTCCACGAGGAATCTCCATGTGGTCTCGCACTTTTCCTCAGCAGCTCAGAGATAGGATGATTGGAGAGCGATCGTATTTTTTATAACCCATTGCAGAACGATCGTACTCGGCGCTAAAGGGCCGAATAGCTTCAATCTGTAGGACATCCAGTGTTTTAAAAGTGAAACTTGACATTTGTTTAGGCAAAGCTGAATATATCTTAAAGGAAAATATGAATCTTTGGGTTAATTACTTGTTCGTTTGTTTTCGTGCGTGTTCAGATATTTTCATAAAACTATAACTGGAAGCTGTAGTAAGCCTCTTCGTTACATGCGCCCCTCGCAGCTTCGGGGTAGGTATTTCGTCACTGCAGGGAAGGCGGTTGCCCTCCCAAAATCGTCATACCAGGGGCGCAAATGTATGCTGACGAAAAAAATAGTAATGCAAAACATTTTAATAAATTTACTGAATTTTGCAACTCAAATAGAAACTTACGCACTTCGGTATTTTTCATAGATATTAGTTAGCAGCATACGGTATTCCGTAAAGCTAACCACGATAGAGAGTAGTATATTGTGTGATCTAATATGCACGGAAGAAATTGCCCGAACCTGCAGAGAAGCGTATAAAACAATACGCGGATATTCCTAACATCCGTTGTCTTTCCCAATCCGCCACAGAGATGTAGAGTTAATTAGTCATCTGTGCTTTGTCGCAGAAAATCCTTTTAGAGGTTTAACCTTGAGCGGAATTTCCACACCCTACACAGCAAACATCTTATTATTGTTCCATTCACTATCTAATACACATTCGTTCTGTGATGGTTCATTTTCCATTCTACATTTCCGTGGAATGTTGTATTATATACTTACAGTAATACATTTATGGTTTACTTGATGTTTACTTTAGTTAGCTCTTATTTATCTAGTTTTCACATTTTTTTTTTGTAAAACTGTCAAAAATTGGAAGAACGATTTTTTAGCGAGCATACTACACTGGCGGAAAGTGAAAAAAGAACACCAAGAAGGAGACGTCTGATACCAACGAAATTTATACAGCATAATAACGGAATACAGAGGATAACGTGATCAAAACATTATGGTAAAATTCAGCTGTATTTGCTGGTAAACTGAAAAATAACATTTCCATGTAACATGGTTAGTACGAGGTTGAACCGCTATGAACTGCGTCACACTGTGCAATTCTGGCATGGAGTCTGTCGTACAGATGTTGGATGTAAGTTTGGGGTATTGAGTTCCAAGCATCCTCAACCTGGACGCGTAAATCGGGGATGGTCGTGGCTGGCCGTGGAGACCGGATAAGTCGTTGTCCCATAAAATCCCACACGTGCTTAATGGGGGACAAATCCGGTGAACGTGGAGGCCATGGAAGTTGTCTCACACCCTGAAGTGCATGTTGCGTTGCACGTGCCGTGTGTGGGCGTGCGTTATCTTGCTGGAAAACATCACGATGGACCGACCTTACAAATGGCATAACAACGGGCTAAATGATGTTGTTGATGTAGGAGGTGCTGTTTAACGTACCCGGTACAAACACTAGTTGTGTACGGGAGTGATAGCTGATCGCTCCTCACACCAGGAGACCAGGTGTAGGCCCTGTGTGTCGCTGGCGGATGCAAGAAGGGTGGAGACGCTCCTCTGTGCGTCTGCGAACACGCATACGACCATCGGAGGCTCCCAAGCAGAATCTGCTTTCATCGCTGAACACGACAGATCGCCATTGAGTTCTCAACTGCAGACGTTGGGGGCACCACTGCAACCGTTCCAGACGGTGGGCTGGAGTCAGAGGTACACATGCCAGAGGCACACGTGCACGTAGTCCTGCATCCAGTAGACGGTTGCGGATTGTTCGCACAGTCACCTCAGGTGCAACGGCAGCACGGATTTGCGTCGCAGTCGATGTTCTGCTTTATAACGCCGTTCTTCTTATGCGTCGATCGGTCCGCTCATCAGTCCGTCTGTGTCTCCCGGTTCCACGTCTTCCCGTGCGGGAATGTTCCTCGGACCATCCACGCCACCATCGTACCACCACCGATACTTCCCGTCCAATTCGCTCCGCAATACGATGATACGACCACCCGGCCTTACGGAATCCGACTAGACGACCTTGCTCAAAGTCCGATAACTGCTGAAATCGTACACGTCTTCCATGTCGAGGCATTGCAGCTTCTTCAGGGTCTTCGCACGTGTCCGTACGCCGACAACTGATTACCTTCACTTCGCCGTACTCCTTAAATACCACCGACGATAATTTGCATATTATGACGTGCCGTGGCGTAAGCGCTCACCGGTTGGTCCCGAAATTAGCATCACACCTACGTATACTCGACCCCATTAACATATGTAAATTTCATGATCTTCCGCCAATTCCTTCTTGGTGTTCTTATTTTCACTTTCCGCCAGTGTATTTTCCTATAACGAAGGTATGAGAAAGTAAAACGTACACTTTGAGTGGAAGCGGGAACTTCAGAACTCGAAAGGTCGTAATTTCAAGCCTCGCCCCCCCCCAAATACGAAAGGCTTGCTTCGGCCCTGCACCACGCCATAAAAATTTCTCACCCTTTCCCACTCACGCAGCAGCTTTCTGAAAATTTTATTGAGCAACGTACGATTGTAGCACAGCCCGATTTTACCACAATCCGACCGCCGGAAGCATTTTGGGAGGAAACGATATGTCAAAGAAAATCGTGTTGTTACGCTGTACAAAACCGACAGAGATGCTCCTTTTTAAACTCCCCAGTTGAGAAAGACATCGATCGGTTAATTGCAGGGGGAGGAGAGAGTGGAAGTCTACAAGAAGTGATTTTTAAATTAAAGTCTAAACGGGCTGGCCCTAGCTCAGGTCCGTAGCCAGAGAAGTTAGGAGGGGCAGCTGATGAAAAAGATCAAACGTTTTTTTTTCTTTATTTTTTCTTTCTCTCCAGTAACAGAACTAGCGCGCGAGGTGGGTAATTAATGGGGTGATCCCCCTCCAAAGCAGAACTTTCCTTTTTAAATGGATAATATCTAAATAATGAATGCATTTATTTTTGTGAAATTATAATAATAACTCCACAGGTTTTCGGAAGAATTTTTATAACTGAAATTTGCTGTAAATTTAGAGGAAAAGAACAACAAAACAAAATTAGAGATTTAGAAACAGAGAAAGCTGAGAGCGCAAGTGAAAAGAGATTTTGACTGATCACAAAAAACAATGGGTGAGCTGTGTTCTGTATTTTTAGTATTGTCTGTCATCCCTTAGTAATTGAGAACAGGGAAAGTCACAGTGTGGGGGTAGACTTTGAAGTGTGTTTGAGACAGGGTGGGTGACAGATAAACTAAAGTGCCTACCTGGACTGGGTCATAAACAACAAGTTTGTAAAAACATGCAATGCATTGATTATAATACGCTTTCCAACATATCAGAAATCATTACTCAAGTTATTACTCAAGTTATGAGGATAATGGCTGTAGAATAAATCTCGCTCCTGTGCCCTGACCTTTGATCCCATTTCGATTATATTCAACATAACCAATTCGATATACCTCCGAAATAACATGGTAAAGTTTTGTCGCAATCGAAGCATTTTTATATAAGTTATGATGCATAAGCGCTATGGAATAGATCTCGCTCCTGTGTCCTAACCTTTGACCCCATTTCGCCCATTTTCGACAGAATTCGTCCCCAGGCAAGATCCTACAACATACTAACATTTCATCCAAATCGAAGCATTTTTACGTAAGTTATGACGCATAATGGCGATGGAAGTGATTCCGCTTCTATGTCCTGACCTTTGACCCCATTTTCAATAGAATTTGTCCCAAGGCAGGCCCCTACAACATACTAACATTTCATCCAAATCGAAGCATTTTTACGTAATTATGACGCATAATGGATGTGGAAGTGATTTCGCTCCTATGTCCTGACCTTTGACCCAATTTCGCCCATTTTCAACAGGGTTTGTCGCCAGGTGGTCCCCTACCACATACTAAAATTTCATCGAAATCGAACCTTTTTTTACGTTAGTTGTGACTCATAAGAGCAGTGGAATGGATCCCGCTCCTATGTGCTGATCTTTGACCCCATTTCGTTCTCTTTAAATAGGGTTCCTTCCCAGGTAACCCCCTACCAGATACTAAAATTTCATCGAAATTGAACGATTGTTACGCGAGGTATCGTGCGGACGGACATACGCACACAACGCGTGACGTAATGAGTGAGATGGGAACCGCGACCATCTGCTCGCAAGAGTGTGACGTCATAAAACTTTAATAAGATCCACACGCAACGCGTGACGTAATGAGACAGATGGCGTGACCGCGCGCCAACATTCACAAACGCGAGATTGTGACGTCATAAGATTTCCAAGCATTGGTAACATTAATGGAACGACGCCATGACACTAAAATCGTTATAATTCGGGGTGGTTGTTTAACCCACTAAACGAATTCTCCTAAAGTCGAGATCAAGCTAAATCGATTTCTAGTACCAGAAAACGGTAGGTTAACTACTTTCATCAAAATTCTTAGAGCCGTTTTCAAAATAAAATGTACATACATACAAGAATTGCTACTTTAAGGTGGACGTCAAGTAATTTTGCTTCCTATACTTCCAATGAAAAAACTTCTGTACACATTTTCTTCACAATTAATGTGTTCCCAAGGACGAAAATTTGAACATTGATTAAAATAGCTTCCTTTGACTCCATTTGTCCCATTTTCAATAAGGTTCCTCTCCAGGTGGTCCCCTACCACATACTAAAATTTCACCGAAATCGAACCATTTTTACGCACGTTATGACGCATAACGGCAATGGAATGCATCCCGCTTCTATGTCCTGACCTTTAACTCCACTTCACCCATTTTCAACAAGGTTCGTCCCCAGTGGTCCCCAACCACATACTAAAATTTCATTGAAATCGAACCGTATTTACGTAAGTTATGACGCATAAAAGCAATTGCATGGATTCCGCTCTTATGTCGTGACCTTTGACCCCACTTCACCCATTTTCAATAGGGTTCGTCCCCAGGTGGTCCCCTACCACATACTAAAATTTCACCGAAATCGAACCATTTTTACGCACGTTATGACGCATAACGGCAATGGAATGCATCCCGCTTCTATGTCCTGACCTTTAACTCCACTTCACCCATTTTCAACAAGGTTCGTCCCCAGTGGTCCCCAACCACATACTAAAATTTCATTGAAATCGAACCGTATTTACGTAAGTTATGACGCATAAAAGCAATTGCATGGATCCCGCTCTTATGTCGTGACCTTTGACCCCACTTCACCCATTTTCAATAGGGTTCGTCCCCAGGTGGTCCCCTACCACATACTGAAATTTCATCGAAATCGAACCATTTTTGCGTGAGTTATCGTGCCGACAGACGGACGGACGTACAGACGGACGGACGGATGGACGGAAAAAGCTGGAACATATACGCTTCTTCAACCTACGGTTGGAAAGCGTAAAAAAACCAGTAACAAATTTCCAAGTTGGAAATTTTTGGAAATTTTTCTACTACAGTAATCCATCCGAACAAAAGGGGTCAACATTTTTTTGAAAGATTTTATCCAGAAGTGAGTTTTAAAAATCATCAAATTTGGTTTCCTAGGAAAGCGGACAATTGGACACCATGAAAATAGTGCTGATTTTACAGTTCTCGTTCTCAGTTTGTGATTTAAAATTTTTGAACAATTTTTTAAAGGGAAATTTTAAAAACCCTTGCGATGCCAGAAAGCACTGCAAGTTTATAAGTGTTTATATGTGTGTGTGTGTGCCTTCCACAAAGTCTTTTCTTTTTTTTTTTAGACCGGAGTACCTCCCCATCCCCGTTTCCTCAAGATGAGCTTCCAGATCCGCCACTGTCTCTCTATACGTGTATATATAGCCCCCTCTGGCTACGCGCCTGCGCAGCTTTATTTCGCAATGTAAAATTCGGTCTCGCGCTGAAATTCTTCAACATCGGACGGCATTGGGCCCGAACTCAGCACTGCTGCCTGTTCATCTTTGAAAATCTTTAAAACTCAGATGCGTAACTCCTCATTATGTAAATATTTACGAATGCCCACTTCTCGTTACAGAAGCGTTTCACTTGCTTTTGTGGAAAGGAATGCTGTTCGAATAAACAGCGGTATGTATGCTTTATCTAATGGGCCGAGCCCGAACGTTATTATCGGAAGCGGAAGTAAAATCTAAATTTTCAGCAGTGCCACTTCTTATTATGGTTATCGTATAAAGGAGTATTAATAACCTCAAGAAACGGGGCTGTGACCTTATGATTGAAGCAATTGTGTCAACTTCTGCAGCTCTACTAAAACTCCGCCGAATTGCAACATTTAATTTTTTCTTTTCTCTTCTTGTTACCAATTGTTTTAGTAAGTCATTTATTTATTTTTTCGTGTGGCGTCGTTTTCTTGTGCGATACCCGAGACGCAGAAGGAATGACATTTCCCTGTCTCGGAGCAGGTCTTGGAGAGGTGTTTAATTTATCCAAATTTTGCATACATACATACTTACATATCACTAAGCTGTTCTCTGAGATTCAGAGGTTAGCTCCAAAAAGAAATACAAACTTCCAGATATTTTTACTTATTGTTGTCGTATCAAACTTCTCCATTTACAGCGATCTTGACATACAACTCGTGCTTCACTGATATCCATTACACGCCGTACACAAGATCTTTTATACTTCATACTCATAATCTTTTTCTCATGCACACACTCCTGAATCTGATCCATCCATGTCTTCCTTGGCCTTCCTCTGCCTTTCCTTCCTGCCACTTGGGCTGAAAATATTTTCTTAGTAAGCATTTCATCACTCATTCTTTCAACATGGCCAAACCACCGATACATATTGGTGTCCACCTTGGTAACAACATTTTGCTTCACATCACACAACTGCAATACATCTTCATTTCTCACACAATCATATCGTGTCTTGCCGCAAACCCCACGTAAGTATCGCACAATATTTGATTTATTTCAATTTTGCATTAACTAATGAATTAATTTTTGCTTTATTTATTTATTTTTATTGGAGGTTTAACGAAAACCGCGAGCAACTCAATGGGCCACAGCAGTCACCCGTCCCTAATTTAGGGTCACTGGTTCCAGGGAAGGGAGAGAGCCAACGCGGTAAGACAAGCACAACATCCATGCCTCGCGGAGATTCGAAACTGGACCTCTTTCGGACGAATGATCAGAAGCCATCGCTTAGACCACTGCTCCACCGGGACGCGGCTGCTTCATCTTTCTCTTTAGTAACGAAATTAAAATAACTCAAATATATTAAATAACTAAATACAAATACATTAAATAACTCACATACTAAGTTTTCTTTTTTCAAACCGTAATTGCAATATATTATTACGCGATGTCCAAGTCATAGCAATTTTTTTTCTTTCAAAACGAGTTCTGAAAAATGTTTTTTATTATACAGTAAGTATTTATTTTTCGTTGTTTGTCAGCCTTGACGCTTTAAATATACATATCACAAATCACATCGCTCGATGTGTTAATTCCTAAATTACCTGCTAACTGCAAGAGTCTGCAAAACTAGACATTTCATTTGCAACAACCTAATACTTGTTTGGGTAAGACCAGTTCGATCAATTGTCATATGCCCCTCCCCCATAAAAGTGCCATGAGCTGAGGCAACTCTTAAAGAAATGAAAAAGGAAGAAAGAAATCTATAGAAATATAATGCAGTGTATGAGTACGTGTCTGCGGCAGCCACAACTCATTAAGAAAAATCGTGATAGACACTTTAAAATTTGGAAGATTACTTCTCATTGCTGTCCGATTTGTAGTTGCTAATTTTTAAAAGTTGAAATTCCAAAAGGTGAACTTAGTAGAAAGAAAATACACTGGTTCACATAAATTAAGCAAAAAACAGAAAAATCGCGATACTTAAAAAAGATCGTAATTAAATGCTATGAAATTTGGTGAGTACCTGTATCAGATTCTACGTTAGAGAAAGACACTAAAATATTTCGTAAGAAACACTTCATTCCGACGAAAATGACCCCCAGGGGAAAAATAAGGTGTCAAAATGAAATAACCAAAGTTCCTGAATACGGACTATGGTCACCCCTTAGAGAACTGCAGGCCTCACAGCAATGTTTCATGCTCTTGACGATGATGTCTAGGAGCTCAGTAGGTAGCAATCGTACAAAGATTGTTTAAGCCCCTCCACGTCTTGAGGTCTCACTAGAGCATCCCAGACATGCTCGATCGGATTAACGTCGAGAAACCTGGCTGGTCAATCCACACGGACAATGGCCTTCTCTTGCAGATATTGTTCTACCACACTCGCTCGATGGGGACAAGCAGAGCAAAATTAAGGGGAGGGGTCTATAGGGAATATAGCCTTGGGTCACATCATGACCAAGGGCCCAGGAGGTATGCCTGGGCAAATTACAGGTAGAGAGAGAGAAAGAGAGAAGGGGTGTGTGTGTGTGTGTGGTGGTGGTGGTATAAAATGGTTTTACTTTTGTATCGTTTGATTTCACTTGGCCAAAAGCAGAGGCTGGAAGACGAACAGATTTCAAGGTAGTGACTCACCGAGGGTACGGATTTCATATCGCTGTGTACAGTGGGATCGGAAACATAGTTTCAGCTTTTTCATTACCATCCACCCACACCTCCCAAATTGCACTTGGAACCGTTAATGGTCGAAGTGCTCTGTGGCTTCCCATTTCATAACAAAAAAGATGCACTAAGAAAGGTATACAATACTAAATCATTAGAACATGCAGGACGAAATCTAGAAATCTTAAGCTTTTAACTCATGTTCATTTGAGAGCAATGAAAAACGCAGTGACTTATTCTGAAAACTATGCAGGTAATTTAGTAGTTACAGTTTCGTGTTTTAACGGATTTCAATCATGATTCTTAGTCATACGTTCTTTGGGCCCCACTCAGATGTCTTAGTCTTGGGGCCCCACTCAGATGTCTTAGTCTTGGGGCCCCACTGAAATGTCTTATCCTAGGGGCCCACTAAAGTCTTAATCCGGCCTAGGAGACAAGCGCTATCGTCTCTCCTATGGCACCTGCATGAGGGCGAACATAGGGGGTCCAGAAAATCTTCCTTATACAGCCTAGCATTCATGGTTCCTCTTGGAAGATCACAGAGGTCTGTGCGTCCCTCTAAAGAAATGACACTCCCAAACCAGCACGCTACAACCACTATAAGTATCCATATTTCACGGGTCATAGAGGATGATAGAGTGTTTCTCGTTCTCTCCAGATCGCAGCACGTCTGGAATCATTCTGCAAAATTAATCTGGTCTCATCCGTGAAAAGTATTGACCTCCGTTAGTTTTCAGTCCAATTGACGTGAAGTCTTATCCAATTCAAACGTTCTCCTCTAGGACGGGGGATGAGAAGCAAGCAGATTGTTGGTTGTCTATCGTAAAGACCTCCTCCCTGAAGCTTTCTGTGGAAAGGTATCATCAGCTTTCTGCACACAGCAGTTACCACAGTTCCCGTAGCCGCAGCAAAAGCAAATCGTCACTATAGTATCTGTTCGGTTCCTCCGCGCAGTTAATCGGAGATATCGGTCATCTACGGATGTTGTACTCCTAGGCTTTGCCTTCGCTGTATCTTCGGGAAACTGACTGCGTATTTTGAAATTGGTTCCACGGTCTGTGGACTACAGAAGGACTCACATGCAGCCAGCCATCTTGCAATTTCCGCATGACTTCGGCCTGCCTCTACACTGTCAAAAATTTTGTGGTGGATTGCACCAAAAAGTGGTTCTACATCAGCTGCACCACTTTATGAGAAAAGGAACATACACTTTGTGTGGTACAAACAAAACCCAACGACGTGGTGCAACTGCACCACATTACGGTGCAAGTTTCCACTAATATTGTTGGTTTTATTTGCACCACAAAATGGTGTATCTTTCCTAGAAAGTCGTTCAGCTGGAGTAGTACTTTCTGGCGCAATTTACTACAAATGTTTCTGGGGCAACTTACTACAAAAGTTTTAACAGTGTAGTCTTATGATCGCTTTCCACGTCAGTTAATCTGTTAAATGATATCTCGCAAACATTACAACAAACCTCTTCCACAGTCTGTGGACCACAGAAGAACTCACATACATCCATCGTGAATATTCCACCTGACTTTGGCCTACATCTATTCTTTCGATCGCTCTCCACCTCAGTTCATCTGTTAAATGATGTCTCGCAGCCATTACAACAAATCTGTTCCACGGTCTGTTGATCACAGAAGGACTCACATGCAGCCATCTTGAATATTCCACCTGAATTTGGCCTGCCTCTACTCTCCCGATCGCTCTCCACCTGTGTTAAATGATGTCCCGCAGCCATTACAGCGAATTTGCTTTCTCAAAATCCTTTCCTTGCACTCCGCAAACGATGTGATGCAGAGATCCGCAGCAGTCCTTTTTATGCTGCGGGTAGTTGCATGTCTTTACGTATATCATGATGTCTTCCACTACTGATATTTTCGCGATCCACAAGTTTCTTTTCCTACCTTTCTTGACTACACCAAGCATGCATTTCTCCATGCTTCTTTGAGTTGTCCACAGCCTCTATATGATTATGTGATTTAAGGTTGTTTAGTGTTTAGTTGATCCATGCATCTGATGCATACGTAAGAACTGTAGGGTGTACTGATTAAACACTTTTATTTTAAGACGTAATGGTAAATTGCTCTTTAAAATTGCACTGTTTCTCAAAATAATGTAATATAACTATATAGTGATCTGAATTTCTTGGCGTAGAATAGAAATCAAAGTTTCCAAGCTTTCACACACCAACCAGTTGGCTTTTTCAAGAAAATTAGAACGCGGTGACTTGACTAGACAATAAATGAATAGATGCGGATATGATTATTCATTCACAGAAACGAGTCTTCAAGTTGGTTGGGCACACGGTACCGTGGGAGAAAACGGAGCATTGTTTGGCAAACTGATCCCAAACTCGTGGCAGTTCTAGAGATACGCTATCATTGCAAGCCTCACTGCTGGTAATGATTTCTAAGGTTTCACGAATGGCAGTAGACTTAGGCGTGGAGTAGGAAGCTAATTTCTTGATTCATCCCACATAGGATCAGCGGACTTGAACTGGATTTCTCTGGACAGAGCAATGGTTACTTTACCGTTCCTTGTGTTTCTTTTATGTTCGTTGAGTCTAATTCTAAACGAACGCTTGTTTATTTCGATGTAGTATCACTTGGAGCCGTCCGAATATTATAGTGGGATGGCACAAACACCTGCCTCGTTGAGGAGAGCGGGTTTGTCAATATTTCTCTTAAGCATGGTATATAAAGATGCCGGAGACCTTATGCCGACACCGAGTTTCATCTTCCTGAGCGCGTTCTTGAGTTGATAGCAAATACTTAGTATGTAGGGAAAAGAGACCAGGTAATTTAGTTGAGGCACAGAAGGATTAACATGACTAGATCTCGATTTTTCGATGAAATTTTGTATGTGGTTCGAGGTGTATCCTGGAAACAGGATACACCTCGAAGGCGTATCTTTCTTCCAGGGAAGTTTTATACGCACATCTTCAGTTCCATAAAAACTCAGAATAAAATCACACAAAATGAAGAAATATAGATACAGCTAAATGCATGTTATTCTTTCTCAAAGTATCTTCCCTCGGATGATATGCAACGGTCCCATCGTTCAGTTCACTTTTCAAAGCATGTGGCGAAGGCATTTCGTGGAACCTGCCTGTACAGCTTGAATAATGTCAGCACCTGTGTTGAATGGTGCGCCATGGAACTTCTCCTTCAATGTTGGAAACAACCAGAAATCGCACGAAACCAGGTAAGGACTGTAGGCAGGTTGTGGCAGGATTTCAATACTACATTTCGTAAGAAACTGTTGAACACAAGCAGCCACATATGGGTGGGCGTTATTATGGTGTAGGGTCCACATGCCCACCAGTTCCGGTCGCTTAATCGATATGTGTCGTCGCAGACGCTTCAAGACTGAACTGTAATACTCAGGATCGACAGTACTTTGTGGAGGAATGGCATGCTGGTAGACTACACCTTCATGATCAAAGAAAATTTTCATCATCATCTTCCCAGCTGGTTTGGTTTGGCGGACTTTTTTTCGGAGGAGGCGAGCCTGTGTGTTTCCAGACACTCATTGCGCGCTTCGTGAGGGGGTCGAAATAGTGGATCCATGTTTCTTCGACAGTTATTACTGTGTTTAGAAAGTTTAGACCCTTTGCAATCATTTGTTTCCATTCATGAGACATCTGAACTCTGTCTAACAATTGTTCTCTCGTCAGGTGATGAGGTACCCATCTGGAACACACACGTTGCAGCAGTAATTTCTTGTCGCGTAGAATACGGAACGCCAACGTTTTCGAAATATTAGTTAACGCCGCTATGTCTTCACACGTCATGCGTCTATCTCCTTGCAGGATTTCCCAAAGCGTGTTAACAATATGCTCCGTAACAACACTTTCAGGTCGACCAGGCCTAGGAGCGAGTTTTGCCGACGAACGTCCATTTTTGAAATCATAATGCCGTTTAAAAATTGTTGACTCACCCAAACATTTTATCTTTGTATGCTTGTTTCATTAAATCAACTGTTTCTGGAGCCATTTTACCCAAACGATAGGAAAATTTTATCGCACAACGCATTTCACTTCTTAACTCCGAATTATTCACCTCCGTTGCTGTATGATGAAATGCAGACATACCTCAAACAACTGCGCAAAAACAAAACAAGGATCGTCTGCCACGGCTAATAACTGTTGCCACAGACACTTCCTTAATTTAGTTAGTCGTCTGTGTGGTTATCTTCTCCTTACGCACTGTTGCCATCTCAAAAAAGTTACTCTCACTTTTTATGGAACGGCTTTTGTAATACGATTACTTGATGTCCCCTGATGAAAACGTTTTGACTTGGGCAGATAAGAGACCAACTTGTGAGCACAAAATGAGGTTTAACCCAACTTCGAGCATCTAAAGTGGCAGTTATTTTAACAGGTAAAGCATAGGGATCTCTCATAGCCAAGGTTTTGGAATTTAGTCTCCCTGATGAGTTTCTAAGACTCCGCATGTCCCTAAGTCAGTGCCACTGGCATCAGAGAAGAAACACAAGCAGCGCCGTAGTATAAATCCACACCCATCATCCGAGAGTCGAACTCGGGATTTATTCTGGGAAATTAGCTAGAAAGCCGCGCCTCTGACCACTCAGTAACCGTAGAACCTGCGCTACACTGTTTACCCATTTTAATTTTCACTTGTGTTTCAGAATATATCCGTAGCTGAATTTCTAGTGTCTAATGTAAATCGCAATCACGTGCGCAAAATCTCACATGATGTGGCATTTCTCGTAAACAGCATGATGGCTTCTGAAGTGCACGAAGCAATTGTCGTCATCAGAATTCATATCTGATGTGGGGGCACTCATTCTTTGCGACTCTACTTAACCTGGTTTTCCGTAAACACAGTTATCTGAGGAACTTCAGAATGATTGGTGAAAGATTTGATTGCGTATCTGATGATCAGCGTCCTTGAATGCTGCTGAAATGTAGGCTTTTTGCATTCACCAAACTGAAAACATCTGATCATTGCACTGTGTGATCCTGGAGAACAATTTTAATTTCGAAAAGATTAAAGGTCATTGTTAACAACAAAGGTGTCCTTACAACAACAGTTAGGAACCACTCGGTTTCGTATTAACACAAATGTTTATGCAGTTTATGAGGTGTGAGTGAGAAACAACATCCTCTTCTGCTTAAAAATGATAGCACTTAAATGTTTTCCTAAACAAGGACACGTCCTTTTGGTACGCACTGGTTTATCCAAGTGTTTTCCGTGAACGCAGATAGAACTGCTTAGATGAATTAAAAATAACTCGTCAACAGGTTTTCACTTCATACAGTACATTTTGTTCAGAGCACTTTTAGAATGTACAAGTAAAAGATGAATTCTTAATGTGTTATTTTCCCCAGAAAGTAGCAAACTTCAGAATTTGACTTCCTGATGAAACATGGGTATCACGTTTTTTCTCCAGTTTTGAATCCTCCTGACTTCGCATGAATTAGATTTAAGGAGCGGGAGGAGCAACCGTAAAAAAGGGTCAGGGAGTAGAATAGAAGAGAGAGAAAATGAGGTATACAGAAAAAAAGAGCAATGAAGAAGTAACGCGGACGAGAGGAAATAAAAAGAGTGAGACAGAGAGAGAAGGATATGAAACAGAACACAAGTAAAACAGAGATAAAGGTGAGAAATAAAAACGAGAGACAGGGCAAAGAAAGAGTAATCAGGAACGAAAGAGAGAGAAAGAGAGAGAGAGAGAGAGAGAGAGAGAGAGAGAGAGAGAGAGGGGGGGGGAATAAAAACAGCCAAAGAAAGAGAAACGGAGAAACAAAAACAAGAGAGAGTGAGAGAGAGAAAGAGAGGGAGAGTGAGAGAGAGTGGGAGAGAGAGTGAGAGAGAGAGAGAGAGAGAGAGAGAGAGAGAGAGAGAGAGAGAGAGAGAGAGAGAGAGAGAGAGAGAGAGAGAGAGAGAGAGAGAGAGAGAGGGAGGGAGAGAGAGAGAGAGAGATGAAAGAGAAAAAGCGAGAAAAAGAAGAGAATCGGAGAGACCAAAACAGAAACAGAGAGAAATAGAAAAGGAAGAAGGAAATTTAAAGGACCGAAAGGAAACAGAAGAGAGAAACAGAGAGGAAAAGCTGAAAAGAAAGAGGACGAATGGAAGTAGATAGGAGTGATATTGATAGGATATAGAATGAAGGGAACAAAAAGAGGGAGATTAAATCGAGTGGGAAAGGAATAAGGAAACTGATAGAGAAAAGAAAAGAGGAAATGAAGAGAAATACATGGAAAGAGTATACAGAAAAAAATAGAAAGAAAAACAGTCAGCATTGCAAAGCAAGCGCAGATGCGTTTAACCAATCGTATGTGGTTAACAATGCATTACAGTTTTGCAATCTTTCGGACATGAATTTTCAACTAGTGCACGCACATGTTCTATTCATTTTTCAGGCTGTTTCATGTGGGACATTGCCGAGGGTGTATATTTTGTTTTATTTCCCTTCAGTAGCTGCCTATTTAATCACCTACTCTCTTCCATATGAATATCGATAATGTCTTCACTATTGCACTTTATCTGCTGATTACAGCATTCTTCGTGCATCTTAAGCTTTAGGCAGTGATAACTAACATATGTGTTTGAGCTTCAGAATCACCTTTGAACAGCAACTTTGAGTCACGGGGTGAATGCATTCTGGTAGTTTTAACTCTTGCAAAACTCCGTTCTTTCTTAATAGCAGAAAAGAATTATCACAAATTTTCTCCTTTTTTGTTTTTCGAGTAAATTTTTGATAAAGAAGCATTTGTCTCCTTGTTCATGATCTGAATATATTTTCATCAACTTGTTTTTTCTGTAGCCACGCTTCTTACACAAGTGAATGCGCTTCCCCTCCACTCCCCCTGAAGCCCTCAGAGAGATTAGAGAGAGAGAGAGAGAGAGAGAGAGAGAGAGAGAGAGAGAGAGAGAGAGAGAGAGAGAGAGAGAGAGAAACAAATGTAGAAAGGAGGAGGAAAAGAATTCATTCAAATTTCAAGCATTATTCTAAGATTTGAAGAAACACACCAAAACCAAACCTGAATCTTTCTCAGAAGCTTGTCAGAAAAAGGGAATACTTTTACAATGCACAGCTGAATGCATCTCCCATCACAAAAAATGGGAATTAAGGCAGAAAGAAGATAAAAAAATCACCTAAATCTCAAATGTTATTCTAAGATTTGGAGCAAAAAACAAAAAACAAAAAATAAATTCTAATATGTTCTTAGCAGCTTGTCAGAAAAATTAAAAATCCGTGGTAATAGCATATATTTTATCAATAGCTTTCCCTAAGGCTGGCATTAGTTTCTAACGCTGAGCCTATCATGAGTGTTATTCTTAAAAGCTGTCGTCTGTTCTTCCATTTCCTGCACTTTTTCTATGTAGCACAAAAGACACAGTCAACCGGTACCAATTTTAAGTCCAGCTGAGTGACTACCCAATCATCTGACTTCTTGTTTTCATTAATTGGAATTTAACTAACTGTGTGAACAACCGCCGACTCCACAGAAGGGAGAAAAGCAGAGCCGTAACGGAAAGCAACACAACATTCAGTCTTATTCGAGATTCGAGACCGAAACCAACAATGAAATTCACCATGAAATACACCAGCATACAATACAAATTTAAGTGAAGTAATATCCGAAAACTTGAAAATTTCATCATTCTGGAGCGGGAATCAAACCCGCGTCTCCCGGTTTGCGCCCGATATGCTAACCACTGCACCACCAAGAACGACTAAGTTTCAAGTTTCCGAGAAATTTGAATTTAACACATCACAGGAATCGCCAGTCAGAGCAACGGCATTCATATTTAGCGAATCTGGATGAATACAATGCATTGTTTCTCGAATTCATTGTCTCTTGTCATAATTTACACCATCTGACGGAATCACAACTTCAAATTTGTATTACATACTGAATACTGGTGTAATCCCGAATTTCATGGTTGATCTGCTTCTCCGAGCAATCACGGGAGACAATTAATTCTATTCAATTTCCGAAACTTGAGAAACTTGGTCGTTCTTGGTGGTATAGAGTGATTAGCATAATCGGGCGAGAACCGAGAGACGCGGTTTCGATTCCCGCTCGAGTGTTCGGATATTATCTGTCCTACCAGTCTTGTCATAAGTTACACAAACTGACGGAATGACAACTTCAGATTTGTACTATGAAATTCTTTAAGATGTTATATCCCTCCCCCATTAAACACTACGGTATCCTATTGCGTAAATGTAGGATAAGCAAACTGCTTTCGAATAATTCTATATTTAATAAAGGCAAGTTAGTAAAATCATGCAATGCATCGATTATGATACGCTTTCCAATATACCAGAAATCATTACTCAATGAATGAGGATAATGGCTGTGGAATAAATCTCGCTCATGTGCTCTCACCTTTGACCCCACTTCGATGATATTAAACAGAATTGGTTTAGTGTACCTCCGGAACAACATACTAAAGTTTTATTGCAATAGAAGCATTTATAGTCAAGTAATGAGGATAATGGCTGTGGAATAAATCTCGCTCCTGTGTCTGACCTTTGACCCCACTTCGATGATATTTAACAGAATTGGTTCAGTGTACCTCCGGAACAACATACTAAAGTTTTCTTGCAATATAAGCATTTTTAATCAAATAATGAGGATAATGGCTGTGGAATAAATCTTGCTCCTGTGCCCTGACCTTTGACCCTATTTTGATGATATTCAACAGATTTGGTTCAGTATACTTCCGAAACAACATGATAAAGTTTTGTCGCAATCGAAGCATTTTACGTAAGTTATGATGCATAAAAGCATTGGAATGGATCCCACTTCTGTGTCTTGACCTTTGACCCCATTCCGCCCATTTTCAACAGGGTTGATCCCTAGGTGAACCCCTACCACATACTAAAATTTCATCGAAATCGAACCATTTGTACGCGAGTTATCGTGCGGACAGACAGATGGACGGACAAAGCTGGAGCATATACGCTTCTTCAACCTACGGTTGGAAAGCGTAAAAAAAAAAAAAAAAAAAAAAAAAAAAAAAAGGCAGTGTGAAATAGGTATGGCACTTTTCGAGATTTTATTTCTTTCCAATGACTTCTTTCTGCAACTTGGAGCTGCTCGTTTCAAAATAGCTCAGCCTAAGTGACGCTATGAGCAGATGGAAAACTATTCGTTATGAAGATGGACAAGAAAACCTGTACATATAATTGAGAAAATGAAGCCACGTGCATGCTTCTGTAAAGATTGTGATAGTGTGTGCACATGCTAGAAATGATTGTTCTCTGTTTTCATAGCAGACTTACTGCACATGGATGAAATATATGTCCCCTCAAACAATAGCGAACCGAACAATTTCCCAAGGGGGTGGGTGGTAGGGGGTGGTGGTGGCGCAGAGAATTTTTCCAAGGTGGGGGTGATCCTTCTTAAATTTGCAGGGAAAAATAGTCAGGTGCCATAACAATTAAGGAGGTTGACTTTTGTACATTTATTCTTATCCAGTTACTAGTAATGTTACAGTACAAGAAAGAAATTACTAGAAGAAGCAGTAGATGAAATTCTTCTGCTGCTCAGATTTTTCTGAATTTATTTAACAGAACTACTCCCTTATAATTATTGTATGATATAATTATACGGTTCAAAATTAAGACGCATATGTAGATCGCGTATTGTGATTTTTTGTTACGAACTTCTACATAATAATTTTCCTCTTTGTCAGCGGCATCGCCCCCCAGCGAGTAAGCCACTGCCGTCAAAGAGTGGCAGACATTTGTTTTTTAATTATTTTCTGTTGTTGTTGTTTTGTGATCCAACCGCTATCCATAAGCATCTGAGGTTATAACGAAGCATCTAACCTTAACTTTAAGGCATTGGTTGCAGGGAATGGAGAGAACCAGATCCTGAAGAAGATATTCAACATTCATATTTTGCTACGAGATTCGAACCCAGCCCAGTGGTACGAGTAATCAGAAGACAGTCGGTCAATCACTGGTAGATATCTTCAGGTTTCTACCCGAGTTGGAAACGGGTCAAAAATTACGGACCCGGACGTCCCATAACTGGACCCGACACGACCCTATCCGGACCCGTTACTGACCCGGACAAATCTGCTTTGAACTATAAATTCGAAACTCAATTTATATACACATTTGTATATATATACAGGGTGATTCATAAAGTCCTACGTCACCTCAATAACTTGGGAACAAAGACAGCTAGAGCTATGGAAGTAAGGTATGGTATAATAAAACAACCATGCGCTATCGGATGAGAGTGACTGCAGTGCTCCTAGTGACAAAATATGGAAGTTAGCACTCCTATCTCGGAAACCATGAAAGATACGGGAAGGAGATCAATTAGAAACTTGTAGAGCATCAACGAATTAGTAGGAAATGACATATGATAGAAACGGCTGGGGTAAGTAGAAGGCTGGAAACGTGAGGGAAACACAAGGTTTATTATACTCAGGCATGAATACAAATGGAGCACATTGGTCGTATTTAATGTAACAACGGTACTTACATAATTGCGTTTAACGTAAATAGGTTCAATATGGCCACTATCTGCCACAATACACATTTGAATGCGAGACAGAACTTCCCGTTGTACGTTCGCCAGCATAGCAGGTGTCACGCTCTCACATCCAGCAACGATACGCAGTCGGAGATCGTGGAGACTCGTTGGTTCCACCCTGTACACGTGATCCTTTAAGTAACTCCAGAGGAATAAATCCATGGGAGTTAGATCCGGGGATCGTGGAGGCCTCGCTCCACCATAACCGATGATCTGTTGCCCGAAAGTGTCGGACAGGAAGTGCTGTACCGCTGTTGGTTGATGTGCCTGAGCGCCGTCATGCTGAATCCATAATGAGCGTACATCTTGCAGAGACAGATCATCTAACCACTCAGGTAATGTGCTTTGTAACAGCTGCAGGTATCTTCGTCCATTTAATGCGCCCTCATAGAACGCCGGCCCAACAAGTCGGTCCTTCCAAATGCCACAACAGACACTGATCGACTAGCGCACCTTATGCCTCATTTCCCGTGTAAAAAATGGTTTCTGAACTGCCCAGTAATTGGTGTTTTGTTTGTTCAGCACCCCGGTGCGTGTAAACTGCGTCTCGTCAGTCCAAAGGATATTTGATAGAAAGGTCGCAATTTCTTCTACGCTGTTCATTACAAAATTGCACCAATCTAGACCTCGTTGGTTATCCCCTGGCATCAGTAATTGCAGCGGTACTGTACGGTACGGGTGGGCACCACGCTGATGCAAAATGTAACACACACGGGATTGTGATAAGCCACATGCCATGCTGACTTCCCTCGTACTGGTGTGTGGGTTGGCCAAAACGTATGCCAGAACATCGACCGGTTGCACATACCTACCCATTCCGATGGGTCGGCCCGAACGGGGACGCGCTGTAATACTGCCTGTCTCTCATAGCATTCCAACCGCGCGACTGATGGTCCACGCTGTCGGCGATGGATGAGTCGGAAATCGTAAGCCATACTGGCGTGACGCTTCCCTCGCGTTGCGTCCGCATTTTCCATATAGCAGTACCATCTCGCAATACTGTTCATTCGAAGAGCCTGCCATGCTTGTTCTTCACATAATACTCACATTACGAATGGCATAGCTCCTGACCGACGATCCTTTATACATTGCCACGCCGCGCCTGATATGGCAGGTGAGGCGTTATGTCACACCAGAATTTGCATACGACACTCACAGGCGTGCGGTTGCATACGTCATACATTTCTTTGTGCTAGACTGTTATCACGACAACGACACGAACCGGGTTCGCACAAGTTCGCGTTTCCAGCCTTCTACTTACCCCAGCCGTTTCTACCATATGTCGTTTCCTATTAATTCGTTGATGCTCTACAAGTTTCTATTAGATCTCTTCCCGTATCTCTCATGGTTTCCGAGATAGGAGTGCTAACTTCCACATTTTGCCACTAGGGGCGCTGCAGTCATTCTCATCCGATAGCGCATGGTTATTTTACAATTCCATACCTTACTTCCATAGCTCTGGCTGTCTTTGTTCCCAAGTTATTGAGGTGACGTAAGACTTTAGGAACCACCCTGTATATATATACTGAAAAAACACCATAAGACTGAAATTGTTTTTATTGATTAGCAAGACCAAAAACGTTACCAACCACTGGGATAAGAAGAGAGGGATATAGAGCTATGGTAAGCTGTTCTCCGTGGCTTTGTCAAGGGCCAGGCACGTACGCTTTAGAACTTCAAATACTTTTTTAAGTGTTACTTTTTTAACGGTTGCCTTTGTTTGCCTATTGTATATATATATTAATATATATATATATATACTATCTACCAACAAGTAATTGGACACCTGTGATAGCAAAGGAAAACGAAGTTTATTCACCTTCCATAGTTGGGGGAGCCTCCACGAGTGGCGATCACAGCTGCGACCCTCCGGGGCATACTCTCAATCAGGCGTTGTACGACGGCTAGCGATATTTTCTTCCACTCGGCTTGGAGAAGACAGGTCAGTTCCTTCACCGATTTCGGACGGTGGGGCACCCCTTAAGTCGACGCACCAACTCGTCCCAGAGGTGCTCGATAGGGTTAAGGTCCGGGCTCTGCGCAGGCCAGTCCATTCGATTAACCCCATTGTCACCATACCAAGCCATGGTGGACCTCGCAAAATGACAGGTGGCATTGTCATCCTGAAAGTAACATGGGTCCACCCCGTAAAACTGCCACAACGTAGGAAGCGCATGGTCATCCAAAATGGTGCAGTAGGTCTCGGCGTTGAGTCTACCAGGAATTGCGACCAAGGGTCTTGTGCCATACCAGGAGAAACACCCCCATAGCCTAATTCCACCGCCGCCGAACTTCACAGTCGGCACAATACATTCCGGCAGGAGGCGTTCTCCAGGCAGACGTCAAACCCAGACCCTGCCATCTGAACGGTAGAGGATGAACCTCTACCGTTCGGATGGCAGGTTCTGAACCTCTACCGTTCGGATGGCAGGGTCCAGAGAACCTGTTGACACTGTTCAACGGTCCACTGTCGACGTTCTTTGCACCACGTTAGCCGAGCAGCGCTATTGGACTTGGTGATCAAAGGCTTGTGGGCGGCAGCACGTCCATGATAACCGAGCAGATGGGCTTCCTTACGGATGGTATTCATCGAAAGAACACTCCCGGATGCCTGTTGAAACTCCTCGCGGATGTGGCCCATCGATTTCTTGCGGTTCTTCCGATTTTCTCTGGCCAGCACCCGTCGGTCTCTAACTTCCAGTTTTGTGGGTCTGCCGGGTCGGGGCACATTCCGACAGTCACCTCTCATCTTCCACTTGCCAATCACGTAGGCCACTGTCGATTTTGGGTACTTCAACTCGCTGGATATGTCACGTATGGATCGGCCATTTCTGTGATATCCGACGATTACACCTTTCTCGAAATCAGAGAGCTCCGAACTGCGTGAAATCTTGCATGCGACTGGTTGCGTTGTTGTTTCCCACACGATATTTAACGGCGGCGGCCGTGACGTGTATCAGGACCGCAGATATCGTCGATTGCAGGGGTGTCCAATTACTTGTTGGTGGATAGTGTATATATATCTATATATCTATATTCATACAATAACTGCTTGATGTTTAATAACTGAAATCCTGTTTTAGCACGTCTTTTGTAAAAAAAGATCGTGCTTATGTTATCGGTTTTTCTGTCCGTCTGTACACACGATATCTCTGTAACTATTAGTCCGATTTGAAATTTTTTTTTTTTGCATTGGAAAGCTTGAAATATGCGAATGATGATCCTTTTCTTCCTTTTTTTACGATGTACGATTTCGCCGCTAGAGGGCGTAAATGCAGATGATATCCAATTCAAAAATACGTTTTATTCCACATATTTCCTTCTAAACATCCGATTGAAAAAAATTTCTTATCTTTCAATTCCATTTATGTCGAAGAGTATTTTAGATATAGTTACTTTTTCAAATTACGCATAGATTTTCCGCTAGGGGGCATAAAAGTAAATTGCATTTTCCCCGATAACTCTTCTTCTAAATCTCCAATATGAATTTTTTTCTTCAGCGGATACACATCCTGATGCACAATCTTTTGCATATACTTTCAAATTTTTGGTAAAGAATACTTTGGCCACCAGGGGGCGTAAGTGTTAATTTTTGCTTCTGATGTATTTGCCATAAAATCTGAGCTTCTAAAATATCGATTGCAAAAAAAGTCGTTTGTTGACCGATACTACTTCTGTCGACAAACCTTTTAGGAACATTTTCTTCTTGAAATAATGCATGGCTTGCTTCAACGCCAGGGGGCGTAGATGTATATCTTATTTTTGTCAATATCTCTGCTTCTAGGAGTCCGATTTGAAAAATTCCTTCTATGTTGGATACTGTTTCCGATGCGAAATGTTTTTCCTATAAATTCAAAAATTTCAAGTGAATCATATACTTTCCCCTAAGGGGGCGTAAAGGTAAATTGCGTTTCTCCCTATATCTTTGCTTCTAAATCTCCGATTTGAAAAATTCTCTTTGCACCGGATACAGTTCTTGATGGGAAATCGTTTGCACATAATTTCCAATTTTTGTAAAAAACGGTTTGGCCACCTGGGGGCGTAAGTCTTAATTTCCGCTTCTGATGTATTTGCAGCAAAATATGAGCTTCTAAAATCTCGATTGCAAAAAAGTCGTTTGTTGACCGATACTATTCATGTCGACAAACCTTTTAGGAACATTTTCTTCTTGAAATAATGCATGGTTTCTACGCCAGGAGGCGTAGATGTATATCTTATTTTTTGTCAATATCTCTGCTTCTAGGAGTCCGATTTGAAAAAGTCCTTCTTTGTAGAATCCTATAAATTAAAAATTTTCAATTAAATCATAGACTTTCCGCTAGGGGGCACAAAGGTAAATTGCGTTTTCTGCGTTATTTCTGCTTCTAAAACTCCGATTTGAAAAATTCTTCCTATATCGCACACAAGACCTGATGGAAAATATTTTTCACGTAATCTGTAATGTTTGGTAAAGAATGGTTTGGCCACCAGGGGGCATAAGTGTTAATTTCTACTTCTGATGTATTTGTAGCAAAATCTGGGCTCCTGAAAACTCGACTATAATTTTTTTCTTGGAATGATACCGCTCATATGGAAAAATCTTTTGAGAATGCTTTCTTCCTAAAATAATGCATGGTTTTCCCATCAGGGGACGTAAAGCCACATCTTATTTTTGTCGATATCTCTGCTTTTAAGAGTCCGATTTAAAAAATTCTTTCTGTGTTGGAGAGCGTTTCCGGTGCGAAATGTTTCTCATATAAATTCATGTTTTTCTTAACGCACAAGTCTGCAACCAGAGGGCGTAAGCTCACGATTCCGTTTACAGCAATATCTGAGGGATTAAAACCCTGATTGAAAAACTTCTTTCTGAATAGCATTGATAAATTTAATTTGCGTCAGAATGGATTCAAAAGACGTGCTTATTACACCCGAAAATTCGGTGTCATCTTTCTTGTTAATAATAAAATTTGGTTACTTGCTAAATTTAAGTGCCACTATTTTGCGTAATCCAGAAGTAATGGCTGAGTATGACCGTAACCATGAAGTATATTACAAATGGGAATCATTATTATTATTTTTTTGGTTGGAGGTTTAACGACCACCGTGAGCAACTCAATGGGCTATAAGCAGTCGCCCGTCCCTAATTGAGGGTCACTGATTCCAGGGAAGGGAGAGAGCCAGTGCCGTAAGACAAAAACAACATCCATGCCTCACCGGGATTCCAAACCGGAACTCTTTCGGACGAATGATCAGAGGCCATCGCTTAGACCACTGAGCCACCGGGGCGGCGAATCATTATTTACGATTACACAAATGTATTTTTTTAAATGTATTTAGATTGTTCACTCTTTTCACGCTTTGATGGAGCATACTTTCATATGGTCCGTTAGAGTTTTGTTTCCATAATCTCTTATACGCCGTCGACATCTTTCTTCGTAATTATACACTTTCCACATTTTGAACAACAGGCAAGACCAAACAACACAGAATTATTCACCGGTTCCTTAATGAGACGAAACAATTTCCAGCATTCACTCTTCGCCTTGTGGTTTTCAACAAGCACGTATTTGTTGGCCTCGAAGCCTTTCTCAACCTCCTTAATATTAAATCCATCCATATTAACAAATAAGGAGTTAATTTCGACATGACATGTCATGGGAACGGGATGTTAGCTTGTCAATCGAGAAACTCTGAATGCTCAATGTAAAAAATGTGATGTGAAAAGTAACTCTTAGCCATACAGTGAACTTTGCACGGAGATAGTGAATCAGCTGAGAAGCAGGCGAATGGCGTTTGCCTGTACCTTGCCGTGGACAATCGCACTGTAAAAGAACGCAAAGGAAGTATCTTTTTACGATATGGTGTCGGTATGTCTGACTTCGGTCGGTGGAAATCTTCGTTGCTTTAAGAAAGAGACGACAATATTTTTGCATGGCAAATTGGCAAATCATTATTCACTCCGTGGGCACCAGTATCGACTACAGAATTCCACAACGCGCATTTTGTTTTGGAATGTATTTTTCTCTTTTCAAAAATAAAACGGGAATAAAACTGGGCCAAAATCGGGTGAGGAATACCTTGACCCGACCCTTAGGACCCGCAAGAAATTGTCGACTCGTTGTCCCGTGACCATCTCTGGTTGCTACGTGCAAGATAGCTTGGGATTAGCAATATTGAAAGCAAATTCTGTGGCGTGATGATCAAAACGTAAACATGTTTCACAGTGACGCCCGAGCAGTTTCGTACCGGAAACATTCGCCCCCTCTCGGCAAAAAAAATTTCGAGGTCCTTTTGTGAAAATATATTAACTTTTAATTAGTGAAAATTTTAACCAACATGTTATTTACATGGGCGTTTTAGTAAATCAAATTCTTTGAAACCATCAAGTATTTTTCGTAAAACCATAATCACTACACATTATTGCGTGAAACAAAAATGTGTACATTGTAATTAAAATGATTGCTTTAGTTTCATACCAATACAAAGTTCTCCAAAACACTTACACCAAAGTTAATCATGTCATGCAAATTTTATTCTTTTATAGAAGTAAGACCAGACTCTTTGAAATGCTCCACGATCACACACAGAAAACAAATAACTGCCGTGTCATATTGTCTAAGGATTTATGACGAAGTAAATTTCTCCGTCATTTTTGGTCTACGCCGGGATTCGAACCCGAGTCCGCTTATTCCGGAACAAGTTGCTCTACCAACTGAGCTACGCAGACGTTCATTCTGATTGCTATGTGCCTTTATGTCGTGTGCGTCTGCTGGCAGGTACGTCACAGATTTTTTTCCTGTTTATACAAAAATACCGAAAGCAAGTAAGCAAATAACAATTAAGAATTGCAGTACACAAACACGTAAATCTACTTAAACTATTTACTTTTGAACATCAAAAAATACAATATAACGTCACAATGTTTGCACATAGTAAAATATTTTTCTCTTGACTCTCTCCTAAAAAAAAGAAAAGACACAGCTTTTAGTTCGTTATGTTCTGAAGGATGAGTCGTTATGTGCAAACATCTGTAATACAAAAATGGTCATCGCGAAAGTAATGTCTCGTCCCTCATAAGATATTTATTTGTAGCAGCAAAAATGTGAAACTTGGTGGCAAAATACTTGGGCATATTGTTAATAATGCTAGCCTATTCGAAGTATTGTCCATCACTTTCTATATACACTGAAGAGCAATTGAATTAGAGACAGCTGGCGTTATGCAAATGTGGCGCTGTGGGCGGCCCTGTAAACGAGAACGACATAACGTATGCAGCGATCCGACAATGTCAGGAGTGATGCGACGGGAATCAGTAAGAGTCGGACGCAGTATGGGTAAGAAGAAGGATCTAAGTGCATTTGATCGTGGGCAAATTTTCGGGGCCCGACGAATGGGTCACTCCATCTCGGAAGTCGTGCAGGCACTGTGATTTTCACGAGCCACTGTGTTACGGGTGCACCGTGAGTACATCTAATCCGGTAAAACCATCCTTGCAAGGGCCAACTGCCGTGGACAACAGCGCGTGGATGAGCGTGGTCATCGTCGGCTAGCTCGCATTGTAACAGCAGATAGACGGGCCACAGTGCAAGAAATCACTCGGCAATTTAACGCTGGTGCACAAAAACGTGTAAGCAGCCACACCATCCAGAACCTTCTCCTCGCTATGGAGTGCAGAAGCCATCGTCCCACGAGGATACCGCTGCTGACCGCACATCACAGGGTGCAAAGATTAGCATGGGCGTAGGAACATCGCCACTGGACCTTAGACACGTGGAAAAATGTTGCCTGGACTGATGAGTCGAGATTCACGTTGGTACATGCGGATGGCAGGATACGAGTACGGCGCAAACGACATGAAGCGATGGATCCTTCTTGCCAGCAGGGTACTCTTCAAGCTGGTGGGGGATGGCATTCTCGTCTGGGGACTGTTTACGTGGACTGAAATGGGACCCCTGGTACGTGTGACATCGTCCCTCGCAGGTCAACGTTACCGGGATATCCTGGACGACCATTTGCTCCCGTTTGTGCGTCTTCAACATCCCACCTCATCCTGCAACAAGACAATGCACCGTGCCATCGCTCCCGAATTGTATCCGAATAGTTGGATGAACAGTTCACTGACGTGACCTCACTTCCTTGGCCAGCTAGGTCACCTGACCTCAATCCCATCGAGCACATCTGGGATGCCATCGAGAGAGATGTTCGAGGCTCTGACCCCCTCCATCAAATCTTCGTGAACTGTGGGAGCTTGTTCAGGGGTCGTGGATCCGTATGGCTTCCCAACGCTTCCGGTGTCTTGTCGAATCCATGCCGAGACGAATCGCCGCCGTCATCAGGGCGCAAGGTGGTGCTACACGTTACTAGACAGGTATCTCTAATTCAATTGCTCTTAAGTGTATATTGCAGTGCTACTTTGTTGTGTGCAGAAATTGCACAATAAATTATTTTTGTAAACGTACTATTTATCGTTTGTAGTACGTTGCCTCACTGATGTTATTTACTTGAGTAAGATACATGCATCCTTCATTTCATGCAATATCCCTAATTTTTTGTGGCCATTATATGAGCTAGCGTCTGTAGAATACTGGATGCGTGTGAAACATTCCTACAAAATCCTTGTACTAACAAATAGTTCATCGAACCTACTGATCGTCAGAGCATTTATTTTCCACTAGTTGTTACGTGGAATGTCCCTTTGACGTTTCTGTAATGAGCAATTCCGAATCTCAAGAAAGTTTTAACAGAGAAAACAGGGAGATTTTAAAAGTACGTGAGGCGGTGATGTCCTCTACGCATCCATTTGCAAACCCCGATGGTTGAAAACAATGATTTTACTAGGATTAGGTAAGTGAAGAGTGTATCTGTTTTATCTGTATGCACTAAATATGGCACATTTAAATTAAGAAAAGCACGATACGTCCTAATATATAATCTGCTAGAGACCTCCTCCTCCATGCCACTTTTTACGTCGTCATAGCAACAACCAAGAAACAAATGTTTATGACGTCACGCTTAGCTTTTCGTGTAGGTGGCGTCATCACCTACACGCGTATACCACTTTGTTTTGTTGCAACAAAGAACACAACTGCTAGTGTGACGACATATAATCCAAATCATTCTCACATGACGTCAGAGAAGCGTTACGTCACACGGTCTACTCTAGAGATGTGTTACGTCACACGGTCTACTCTAGAGATGCGTTACGTCACATGGTCTACTCTAGAGATGCGAAAACTGTATTTTTTTTTTTTTTTGGTTGGAGGTTTAACGATTACCGTGAGCAACTCAGTGGGCTATAAGCAGTCGGCCGTTCCTAATTTAGGGTCACTGGTTCCAGGGAAGGGATAGAGCCAGTGCCGTGACACAAACACAACACCTATGCCTCACAGGATTCGGACCCGGACCCCTTTCGAACGATTTTTTTTTATTGGAGGTTTAACGACCACCGTGAGCAACTCAATAGGCTATAAGCAGTCGCCCGTCCCTAATTTAGGGTCACTGGTTCCAGGGAAGGGAGAGAGCCAGTGCCGTAAGACAAGCACAACATCCATGCCTCACCGGGATTCGAACCCGGACCCCTTTCAGACGAATGATCAGAGGCCATCGCTTAGACCACTGCGCTACGAAAAACTTTACATCAACAATTATGGTTCACTACCTGAACCGGTATTTAGCCATCTGTATGTGGCAACGTCAAGAGTACGACGATCTGACGACGTCAAGATAAAAATAGTACACGTAAAAGAACAATGGAAATTGATACAGGGTTCACAGTCAGTGTATACGAAAAATGTTGTGTACAAGGAAGTGTTGACGAAATAGGGACTAAAGGTTTCACAAAACACATAACAAACGGACAGCCCTTCGTATCAAATTCCATAACCGACTGCTCGGGAAAATTTTCAGAAATCTATGAGCCAACGTCGCCATCTATTGACGTGAAGCTCTAAAACTCAATAAATAAATGTCAATAATTTCTGTATCATAAATTTTATTTTTCCCCGTCATTGTTGACGGGCTTTCATCTAGTATGAATATAAAACTGTTAAACCGTTGCACTGTGAAAGAAAAAACGAAATCCAGATCACTTGTAGAGGATTTTAGGGAGTGTCTGACCCCAAGTCTTAAACAACCCTTAGAAATAGGAAGCTAGATTTGGGTTAGAGTGCCCGATAGGAAAGTGACACAGAAGCGATGTAGAAAGGGGGAGGAAGACGCCCTTATTTATTACCGAGGGACTGGTACCCGGGACCCGACGGCTTAAAGTGCCCATCCGACGCACGGTGGATATTCACTGGTTCGAGCGTTCGGACCTGTCTGCGATCGAACCCGAGGTCTTGTCTGTATCAGTCACAAACGTTGACCACTAGGCCACCTGCGGCCCGCATGCTTTACCCCAGATTGTATCTTAACGTGCCCATCCGACTCACGGTGGATATTTAGTGGTTCGAGCGTTTGTATATATGCCTGAGATCGAACCTGAGGTTTCTCCGTGGCAGTCCCGAAAGTTGACCACTAGGCCATCCGCGGCCAAAGCGAAATCCAAAGCTGTCACTTGGGTTTTATTCCTCAAGCTTGTAGTCTCTTCAAAGCTGCAACTCTTGAAAATTATGCGCCCCAAAAAGTTCGATGTCGCAAAGGAAAATCAAAGGAAAATCTGATCTGGTACTCGAGAAGACAGATTGTCAAGAAATCGATTTTGAAGAGGGCACAATTTTATTTTTTTCCTGGCTTAACCACCTCTCGTGAGCCCTAAGTTCATAATAAGTCTCCCTTCCTTAATTTAGAGGCACAGGCTTTAGAGAACGAATAGAGCAAACGTCTGAAGGAAAAAAATAACATTTATGTCTTGACCTGGAATTCGACCATAGTCCTCTGTGTAACGGGGAGTGTGTGTATATTTGTGTATCTGTGTGCATGTGTGTATGAGTGTGATGAAATTATATCAGTGGAATGTTTGCCTAGGAGTTCAAAAGTCCGCTAGTATCACCAGACACAGTTTTTAATTCCCATTCACCCAAAATGGAATTTTGATGACTCGATACAAAATTTTTTTACATCAGGAAATTCAGGAAAATACACACTTATTGCTAGAAGAACTAACTACCGTTAGACAACTGAAATACTAGACTTATACCCAAGTACAGGAAGATATGCAGAAGAAGATCACGTGGGAAAATCATGCAGAAGAAGATTATGAAATTCGAAGACACGTAAGAGAATTACTTAAGACGAGGGATTGTGAAAGAGCATCGGAGAGACCTTCATCCAGCAGTGGATCGAAATTCGTTGACGATGATGATGACCATGATGATATATATATAATCAAATAAAATTACTTTTTTTATATAATCAAGTAAAATTAGTATTTAAAACAAATAATCCCATGTACATTAAAAGATTGCACACACTTACGGCCAAAAGTATTCTAGAAAACCGAGACTACCATAGTAATTAATCACTGCATCTCGTAGGGATTAAATCCGTGTGTTGGATATAGTGAATAAATCATCAGTTAATCGTCAGGACTCGAACCGGTTGTCAGATAAAGCTGAGCACTAACATCGCGCCTGAAGTCTTACGGGGTCTAAGGCACTAGTTTCTGACTTCTCGGACCGTAGGATCTGGGTTCGAATCTCAGGTTGAGACATGGAGGGTATGTTTGTCTTTTCGTCGTTGGTTCTCTCCCTTACCTGAAACTAGTGGTTCTAAAATTAACCCGTCGTTGGTCGCTACCAGAGTTGGATGCGGGTCAAAAATTTCGGACCCGGACCCGATCCCACCCGACCCGATCCGGACCAGTAACTGACCCTGAAAAATTTGCTTTGAACTATAAATTCGAAACTCAATTTATACATATACACATATAAACGTAATACACTGCCGGACAATTGCTAAGGACGGATGACAATAGCAACAATAGCAACCATAAAATGGAAGACAGGGAAATGTGGAAATTAGCATAAGTGCGGGATACAGTAAGACGTGTTGTGCGTATGCAAATTTTGTATTGCCGAACTTGTTTGTGACGTCATAGCGCTGATAAGAGATATAAAGGGTTTGACGCGTATTGACCGTTGTTGTTCAAACGCAAAGTTGAAGGGGAAAGAATCAATTGACGAACTTGCAATTTTCAGTATGTCTTTCCGACATCACTTAGATGATTTTACGCGTGGCCGTATTATTGGCAAGATTGAAGAAGGGCGAAAAATAACAGATGTTGCCAGGGAGTTCGACGTCAGCCACAGTGTTGTTTCAAGGCTTTGGAAATCATTTCAAACAAATGGAGAGTGTAACAAACGTCACGGGGGAGGTCGTGTTCGCAGTGCGACACTTGCAGAAGATCGGTACTTAGTGCTATCAACAAAAAGACACCGGCGCAGCACAGCTAGTAAGGTAGCAAATCCGTTTATGGCTGCTACTGGCAAGCGGATCTCCCGAAAAACTGTCGCCAGATGTTTGCATGAAGGTGGACTATACGCCCGCCGTCCTGTTGTGTGCATCCCATTGTCCAGACGTCACCGTACCACCCGTTTGCAATGGTGCCATCAACATTGCAATTGGACTTATAACGACTGGTCTGCTGTCCTCTTCTCAGATGAGAGTAGATACAGTCTATCGTCTGATTGTCGACGACAACTGATCTGGCGTGATAGTGGTACTGCATATTGTCCAGCAAACATACAGGAAAGGGACCGATATCCGACATGTAGTGTCATGGTATGGGCTGGCATCATGATCAATGGCCGTACGTCCCTTTATGTGCTTCCAACTGGGACTATGACTGGCCAACGATACATTAATGATGTTCTGCTACCTCATGTTTGCATGTTCCGCGGTGCTGTCGGTGATAGATTCATTTTCATGGACGACAACGCAACATGTCAATCGAACAGTCGCTGTCCAGGAGTGTCTTGAGAGCGAGGATATTCAACGCCTCGTATGGCCAGCACGTTCTCCAGATCTGAATCCCATTGAAAATGTGTGGGATGCCTTGGGGAGGAGTCTTGCTAGTCGCCAATGCCCTCCAATAAACAAGGACACCCTCATCCGTGCATTGACAGAGGAATGGGATAAATTTCCCCAACAGCTGCTCGATAATGTTGTGCAAAGCATGACACGACGTGTGGAATCTTGCATCGCCCTCCATGATGGCCATATCCCGTATTGACATCTTACGCCGGAACGCCTGCGGACGGTAATTGCATTTTTTTCACGTTTACGTATTCTGCACAAAATGGCCTGTTTGTCCCTTGAACACTTTCCAAAGCTTTCTGGATTTGAGAGCACAATTAATTGTGTTTCTTCTAATGTCCTGGCATTCTGACATTATTTTACTTCACTTGGCATCCAACCACACTTACTTTTTTATGCGCTATATAGTCGTTTATGATCCGTCCTTAGCAATTGTCCAGCAGTGTATATATATTCATCCCAATAACTGCTTGATGTTTAATAACTGAAATCGTTTTTTTAATAATCAAATTTGGTTACTTGCTAAATTTTAGTGCCATTTTTAGTGCCACAATATTTTGTAATCCAGAAGTAATGGCTGACAATGACCGTGCCATGGAGTATATTACAAATGGGAATCATTATTTACTATTGCACAAATGTATTTTTTTAAATGTATTTAGATTGTTCACTCTTTTCACGCTTTGATGGAGGTGCGCATACTTTCATATGGTCCGTTAGATTTTTGATTCCATAATCTTTTATTACACCGACGACATCTTTCATCGTAATTATACACTTTCTACATTTTGATCAATAAGAAAAACCAAACAACACAGAATTATTCACTGGTTCCTTAATGAGACTAAACAGTTTCCAGCATTCACTCTTCCCCTTGTGGTTTTCAACAGGCACGAATTTGTTGGCCTCTATGCCTTTCTCAACCTCCTTAATATTAAATCCATCCATATTAACAAATATGGAGTTAATTTCGACATGACATATCATGGGAACGGGATGTTAGCACATCAATCGAAAACCACTGAATGCTCAATGTAAAAGATGCAATGTGAAAAGTAGTTCTTAGTAATACAGTGAATCACACGGAGAGAGTGAATCAGCTGAGAAGCAGGCGAATGGCGTTTGCCGGTACCTTGCCCTGGACAATCGCACTGTAAAAGAACGCAAAGGAAGTACCTTTTTCGATATGGTGTCGGTATGTCTGACATCGGTCGGTGGAAATCTTCGTTGCTTTAAGAAAGAGACGACAATATTTTTGCATGGCAAATCATTATTCACTCCGTGGGCACCAGTATCGACTAGAGAATTCCACAACGCACATTTTTCTTTGGAATATATTTTTCTCTTTTCAAAAATAAAACGGGAATAAAACCGGATCAAAATCTTGTCAGGAACACCTTGACCAGACCCGTTGGACCCGAAAAAATTTCCGACCCGTTGACCCGTTACCCGTTTCCATCTCTGGTCGCTGCACGTTGAACAAGGCCACTTTTCGAGCGTGAGAGGTTTTCTCACGCTACCTTTTCCCGATATGTTTACACAAAAGTGAACAAAAGCACAGGTGTTCGAAATGCGCTGCTAACAAACAAAATGTTACAAATCAAGTTAGGCAAAAAATTTACTTGTAGCGTCGTGTTATCTATGAAAATACAAAACACAAACGCCAGTAGTTGCTCTAAGCGTGAAAAAAATGCTCATAGCGAGACCAACGACAGGCTAAGTAATCGATTTTTTACAGTCTTACATGTCCATAGGAATCATCGCCCCCCCCCCCCCCCCCAAAGAAAAAAAAATCGAATCGGAAGGCAACGGGCTCCGAACCATATCTTTCCTCCGAATTCGAGAGACTTGTGAGATTCTAAGTCCTTTCAAGCGTGAGTTCACTTAAGAAAGTCAATGCCTGGAATTAAAAATAAAAACAATAAAATACGAAAAACAAGCATATATGAGAAAATATAAATGAGGGTGAATAAGCTGATCGCTAAACAAAAAGAGAAGGTCACTAGAAATTCCGGAAGCTAAGTGGCGAGGAGAGGACCATGTCGAAATATCTCATATGACAGACCTTGTGATCAGGGATAGTTGGCCAATGGGGTAGTGCTCGCAGATTGTAGGTCAGAGTTCATCGTGATATTGGGTCCAGTCGCTAACGTACAGCAACAGATCGCGGAAGGAAAGCCATTGAAGTAGAAGCAGCCTTCGACAACAAAAAACCAGGTTCATTTCCAATATTCATTAAAGAAACTTTATTCTCGATTTTTGGGGTAGTATTGCATTAAACGTTTGTCGGCAATCGATGTAAGAAAATTTAAAGGTGGCTGACCTGAGATTAAGCAAAATATGAAAGTGTCAGTGCGCGTAAGGGGGGAATGGTTTGCAGTGCCCTGCCACGTAGGACAGATGACCGTCGGTCATTTGGGCGAAGAAGCTCTTCGAAGGTATCAAAAACTGAAACCCATCGGCACCCACGTCCCTGGCAGAGAAGAAAGAGTTTATCAGATACGGAAAACGAAAGGAGGCGCCATTTTGGATCCCGATGATGAAGTTCGAGTGGTGCTGGACGATAATGATTTTGTTTCCGTTGGTAAGTAAACCAATCATTTAACAAATCATTTAACATAAATCTTTGTTTCTAGTTTCAGTAATAAAAATATTACAAACGGACGAAAAACAGAAAAGAGACGAACTATTAAAATATCCAGACACAGAAACAAATAAAAAAAAACATCTATTAAAAAATCCAAATTTAGTAACATTTACGAAATCTCAAATAAGAAAAACTGGAAGACAAAATACAAAATCTCTCCTACATATCTTATATTACAACTCGAAATTAAAGAAAAGTTAATAGTTAAAGAAGCTGACCTCCATCGTCTGAACGAATTTACCCTTTGTCAATATATTTGTCTTTTGTATGATTTCTTGGCATGGGTGAAATATGTTTTCTTGTGCCGGAGTGATGTGCTTCTCCTTTAGAAGTGCTTGTGGAGGAAATACTTCTGATCATGTAAGGAACGAAAATGTTTTGTTTCCTTTTTTCGTAGGGGGAAGAGGGGTGTTAACGACAACCACAAGCAATTCTATGGGAAACAAACAGTCGTCCCATGGGCGTAGCGAAGGTGACTGGCACCCGGGAGCAAGATATATAATTTGCTCCCATTGGAAAATAACAATACACGTTTGAAAAAATGGTTTCTGGAAGTAACTGGAGTACCACTAACCCAAGAAGTGTTTGTTCTATTTCTATACTGAATATATTTTGAGAGCTTTATTCAAAACAAATTTAATTTCATATCGAATACTCTTAAAACCTTAATCAAGATTTTTACAGAAAAGAAGAAGAGTATGTGTTATGAATAAAGCCCGGATGTTCAAGTAAAATACTTATTCTGCATGCTTTTGCATATTTAGCCACTGTGAGGAACAAAAGCATGTTTTCACATTTAGTGCAAAATTTTTACAAATGTCCTGAAAATTTTCTGGAAGAACACCTTCGAAAAACAAATTATTGTTTTTTTCAGATTTAATTCTTAACAACATCGTAGTACAATAGTGAAATCGCTTATTAAAAAAATCTCCCACATTACAGAAGGCGGTACTCAAAAGACTCCACTTCTAATCAAAAGAGAAACGTTTAGACTATTCTCCCCTAAACGAGGAGAAGGCATACTCTGGGGCTGTTTTTTATTGTTTGGAATGGGCTCCTTAGTTCTACTCCTCGAAAATTTTAACGCTGCTGCCTATAATGATATTTTCACCAATTTTCTGCTGCCACAGTTATGGCAACGGTTCTATGAAGACAGGGCGCCGTCCCGGTGGCACCGCAGTGGTGGTCTAAGCGCTGGATTATGACCACTCGTCCAAGATGGGTCCGGGTTCGAATCCCTGTCAGGCATGGATGCTGTGTTTGTCTTACGGCCCTATTTCTCTCCCTTTCTTGAAACCAGTGGCTATAAATTAGGGACGGGCGACTGCTTATAACCCATTGAGTTGCTCACGGTGGTCGTTAAATCTCCAATAAGAGAAAAACAAAAACAAGACAGGCCCATGACTAGGAAAGGCCAAGATGTGGTAAAGTTCGACTTGCGTCCCTATAACGAAGTGAATTTCTCCGTCATTTTTGGTCTACGCCGGGATTCGAACCTGAGGCCGCTTATTCCGGAACAAGTCGCTCTACCAACTGAGCTACGCAGACATTTGTTCTGATTGCTATGTGCCTTTATGTCGTGTGCGTCATGCTGGCAGGTACGTCACATCTCCCCCTCCCGAAAGAGGGCCGGGGGCATGGCCCACGGGTCAGCCGTGACCATGAATCGTTGCAGGCAGCTATCCAGTGTAGAACGTGCACTTGAGAACTCCCAGTCAATCTGCTGTGTGGAATGCAACATCACACATTTTTATTTTTCGAAGCGCTGGAGAAGGAATTCTCTGATTTTTCCTGTCTCGCGGTGTGGAAATAACATCACACCAATGCGAGATTTTGAACGGCCGGGTCATCCGGATAGTTCGGGCGCCATTATAACGAAGTGAATTTCTCCGTCATTTTTGGTCTACGCCGGGATTCGAACCCGAGGCCGCTTATTCCGGAACAAGTCGCTCTACCAACTGAGCTACGCAGCCGTTTATTCTGATTCCTATCTGCCTTTATGTCGTGTGCGTCCTGCTGGCAGGTACGTCACATCCCTTTTTTGCCCATTCTAGCGATTCACAATACAATCCAGGGCCCGACCTTTTTTTAACCTTTGGCCTGACCTGTTTCACATCTTTTGCCCGACCATTATCATCAGTCTCGCTTCCTAACTTCTTTTTCTCGCCAAGGGCCTGGGTGAAGGCCATTTCCTTTACCAACAAAACAGTGACCCCACGTACAAAGAGAGGTCATTGCAGGAATGATTTCATGAGATGGGGGTACAAGAACTTGTCTGTGCTTCACAAAGCCCCGATAACAACATCATGAAACACCTTTCGGATGAATCTAAACGCCAACTGCGAGCCAGGACGTACCGCCCGACATCCGTGAACGATCTCACTAACGTTCTTGTGTCGGAATGGACAGCAATTCTCGCAGAAACACGTCAAAATCTAGTGGAAAGCCTTCACAGCAGAGTGGAGGCTGTGTTAGCAACAAAGGGGGGGGGGACCAAATCGATGTTAATTCCTTTCCTATTACCGGGAATTTGTGGATAGCAAAGCGTCTGGATGCTTTTGATCAGATAAGACATATAAATCCAACAGTAAAAGTTTCAGGAATTTGGAATGCATATGTTTTTCTATTTTAGTGTATATTTCTTGACTTTCAGTGCATAAATGCTTGCTTAGTTTGATTTTCAGTGCTTGAACATATTGGCTTCAGTTATGAATCAGTGCCGGGCAGAACCAAGGAGAACCAAAAACGTATAGCACCTAACAAAATGGCGAATTAAAAACAAAAATAGAATATTTTTCGCAACCACAGAGGCTGAGCCGTCTGAAGCATTGGCTTCTGATCATTCGTCAGATATAGGCCCGGGTTCGATTCCAGGTTAGGGAAAGGGTGGTGTATTTGTCAGATAGCTCTGGGTTCTTTTCTATCCCTGGGACTAATTGTCCTTAATTAGGGGCGAGAGACTGCTTAAAGCTCTTAGATTTGCTCATAGTCGCCATTAAACTTAAAAACGAAAAAAAAAAAAAAAAAACTTTCAATTGCAAAGAAATTTCCTGCACCTGAAAAATACATATACGTTTCAATACTATAAAAAATGTTTGTCATGCCGCATCTCCAACTTTAGCATTAACATCAGTCCAATCTTCTCGGCGCCTCTCTGCTCCACTTCGCTACACCTTTCAGTCGCCCATCACTTATTTAGAGTCTCTGGTCATAGGTAAGGTATTGTGGTAGTGAGCCATAAGACAAGCTCACCACTCATCACATTAATAATATCTCGTGCTGAGAAGTTCAAATAAAATTGTAGAAGCACTAGCTGTCAGAATCATGATTCAAAAAACTTTAGCCGAGTTAAACTGCAGAGATAAAAAGATTTATTTACAATTTAAAATCAACTAAAAGGCACAGGCAAGATCTCTCAAAACCGCGACGGCCGCATCATGAGGCCTCATCATAAGGGCACAGTATTATATAGTTAACTCTTCCCCACCCAAATTCCCACTATGTATAGTGAAGCTGTTCAGGCTGCCAGATAACAGTATGACTTTTTTGGATTTTCTTCTGCATAAAAATCCTAGCTCTAATCGGTTACAATTCTCAGTCTATCGAAAATCCACCTCGGTATCTTCTTTATTTAATCCCACATGACTCTTCCCAACCCCCGGCCTATAAATTAGCCCCCCTCCTTACGATTTTTGATTAATAGGGCATTTTCCCACTCGTCTTCTATTGGATTGCGTCATGAAGAATTTAATAGAATTTACCCGTTGGCAAGGCAATACGGCTTCCCTCGGGATTAGGTCTCCAACCTAATTCGTCAGAGACTATGAAGCATCACAACAACTGTACAACGAGAAGTACGCAACATTCGCTATGTGGGTTCAATGAACCTCTACCAGCCAATTGTGAACATTCTAAAGAGATTCTGCAGGAAGGAAACGATGGGTTTCGGCATCAAAACAACTAAAGTTTTTGACCTCATACGGAAAGACAGGGACTCTGTGCAATTAAAGAAACGCTGTAAGGTTTATTTAATGCCACTTCGTTCTACTTCTCCGAAAAACAAGGACATCTGCTACATAGGATCCATTTTAAGGAATCTTGGGTTACGAATGATGGAACATGAATACTCGCTTCGTTCCAATACTATTTCAACATCATTAACCAAGACTCTCGCGAACATAACTTTTTACCCGGACTGTGATGGGGTTAGGATGCTTACATCTGCTAGTAATACACAGACATTACTATTTACAGAGGCATTATACATTACGTATTTTTCTAAAGGGTGCAGCAATGAGGAAATGCCGATCAAGGTGAACTCTATTTGGCAAGGATTATTGACACAGTCAAAAACTTATAATGATGATGTACTGCTTTTGTAAAAACCTCAGCTTAATCATACTGTTATCTGGAAACCTGAACTGCCTCGCTATGCATTGTGGGGATTTGAGTGGGAGGAGATAATTGTATAATACTGGGCCTACACACCAGTGTTTGTGATTAGGCCTGATTATACGGCCATCGCGGCTGTGAAAGATCGTGCCTGTGTCTTTTAGTTGATTTTAAATTGAAAATAATTTGTTTTATCTCTGCAGTTTAACTCGGCTAAAGTTTTGTGAATCGTGCTTCTGAGAGCTATTGTTTCTACAATTGCATTTGAACTTCTCAGCATAAGATATTATTGATGTGACTTAAATTGATGCGATTTGATACTTGTAGTGAATAATTTGCACTATATCACAGTAAAGCAGCATGGAACGTGCAACTACAGTGTTCCTCAGATTCTGGAGAAAATTCTCGCTTGAATCAACCCAGTTGGCTTTTTTAATGAATTGCCGCTTTTTCGGAGTGATCCCTAATTTTTTAAAGATTAGGACTCATCTAGTATCCAACCGGGATGCAGTGGTCTTGGCGACAGCTCAGCAAAAGAGACTCAGTACCGCAATCAGACTCAAAACGAGATATTTGGAAAATCTTAACCGTAAGTCTTATTTGACCTTTTCTCGCCTTGCCTACCACTTTCACACAGTCCTTTTGGTTAGATATTTAGTAATCCAGTTCAGCAAGATACTGCATGAAGTTACGTTAGCACAACATAGACAACCTGGGAAAATTTCGTAATCTTGTAGCCCATGAATGTGTACTACGTGGTGATCGATCCCGAAGGCAAATTGATACTACTTAAGAATGGGAATGATATGTGAATGCTATTCATTCAAATCGTCTCGTGGCGAATCATTCATCGCAAACAGTGAATGGTGGAGAGCTCTCCCTCTTTTGGGAAGTTCGCCAAAAAAAAAACAAAAAAAAAACTGTGTCTTTGAAAGTGCTTTGGTCGTAAACACGCTGCTCTTTCAGTGCTTTGGTCTGCACAACAAGCTGCTCTTTCACCGGGTTTCAAATTTGGTTACCATAACCCTCCCTTACCACCCACTTCGAGTTATTTCTCAAGTGGAAAGTATGATTCGTATGCTTCCCCCTACTCAACAGGATCAAGCTCGTTCAGCTATAGCAGGGGCTTTTGCTACTTCATCAAAATCTACCTCTGACTCCCGAATGTTGAAATATGAAAGGGATCAACTTCTTCTGCTCTCAAGAGAACAATCCATCTCTATCATTTCAGCAGATAAGTCTGGCAAAATTGTATTTCTGGATCATGCAGTTTATATCGCCAAAATCTTGGAAGCAATTAATGACATCCCCCATGATATAGTAAAATCTGATCCCACGGTTTGTACCATTAGTCGTTTAACTAAACTTCGGTTATCTTCCACTATGTATTGCCAGCAACATGCATTCTCCACCAGGAGCAGGACCGCGGCTACAGGAAGCCTTTGGGAAACTCAAAACCCATAAACCGCGGTCTCCTATGCGTATTCTTGTCTCGGACTATACGAACCCAACCCGTGCTTCGTAGTCGGCTCTTGCTTCATTTTTACAACCACTTACTATTTCTTCAAAGTTCACAATTCGAAGTTCGGTGCAAGCCTTGGAGAGAATAAGACCCTTTATGTCGGAGAAAATAAAAACCCTTTTGTAATATCTTCTCTGGATGTGGTTGTCCCTGTTCCGCAATGTTCCTGTGGAGCAAGTGCACCATTTCATTGAATAAAAATTTATGACTTCTACTAATCCTTTGGAGCTGCAAGCCATCATGTTAGCCCTTCGCCTTGTTGCGAATCGGTCTTAATTTTACTTCAATGGAATTATCTATAGACAGAAAGCTGGTACACCTATGGGTTCACCTCTGTCTCCGGTACTTGCAGAGATTTTCCTCCAGTACCTTGAAGACAAAGTATTGGCTATGTTCCATTTGAAACCTTTACTTTTCATACGTTATGTTGATGATGTGTTGGTCTTCTGGCAGCATACACGGGACCAGCTTCAACAACTGACTTATGTTTTCTCTTCTCAATATCCTGGTATCTCTTTTTCCCTTGAATGGGGAAGTTCTGGTTCTCTCTCCTTTTATGGGTTTTCTTCTAAAATAAAAATCCTCGCTATAATCGTTTACAATTCTCAGTCTATGGAAAACCCACCTCGGTATCTTCTGTAATCAAATATGACTCTTCCCACACCCCGGCCTATAGATTAGCCCCCTTACGATTTTTGATTAATAGGGCATTTTCCCACTCGTCTTCTATTGGATTGCGTCATGAAGAATTTAATAGAATTTACCAGTTGGCAATACGGCTTCCCTCGGCATAAGGTCTCCAACCTAATTCGTCAGAGACTACGAAGCATGACTACAACTTTACAACGCGAAGTACGCAACGTTGGTTATGTGGGTTCAATGAACTTTTACCATCCAATTATGAACATTCTAAAGAGATTCTGCAGGAAGAGAACGATGGGTTTCGGCATCAAAACAACTAATGTTTTTGACCTGATACAGAAAGACAGGTACTCCGGACAATTAAAGAAACGCTGTGGGGTTTATTTAATCCCACTTCGTTATACTTTCCCGGAAAACAAGGACATCTGCTACATAGGATTCATTTTAAGGAATCTTGAGTTACTAATGGCGGAACATGAATACTCGCTTCGTTCCAATACTATTTCAACATCATTAACCAGGACTCTGGGGAATGAAACGTTTTACTCGGACTGGGATGGGGTTAGGATTCTTACATCTGCTAGTAATAAACAGACATTACTATTTACAGAGGCATTATACATTACGTATTTTTCTGAAGGGTGCAGCAATGAGGAAATGCCGATGAATGTGAACTCCATTTGGCAAGGACTATTGACACAGTTAAGACTTATAATGATGATGTACTGCCTTTGTAAAAACCTCAAGTTAATCGTACTGTTATCTGGCAACCTGAACTGCCTCGCTATGCATTATGGGAGTTTGGGTGGGGGGAGATAACTATATAATACTGTGCCTTGACACCAGTGTTGCTGATTAGGCCACATGATGCGGCCGTCGCGGCTGTGAAAGATGTTGCCTGTGTCCTTTAGTTGATTTCAAATTGTAAATAAATCTTTTTATCTCTGCAGTTTAACTCGGCTAAAGTTTTGTGAATCATGCTTTTGACAGCTATTGCTTCTACAATTTTATTTGAGCTCACCACTCATGCTTCGTCCAGGCCTGGAGGCCCAATTCGGAAGACTAGCCAGAAACCTACGCCTCTGACCACTGTGTCACCTGGGCGACAAAGATGTGTTGCTGATGTGTAATGTGCAGGGAAATGTTGTTAGTGGGATGGAGACAAATATTTTGACGTGGTTTGGATATGCTGAAAGAATGAGTAACGAGGTGCTAAGGGAATTCTGCCCAAATGGCAAAGGAAAAAGGTAGAGGAACGCACAGGAAATCATGGGAGGACCAGATTCAGGAATGCCACGAAGAGAGAACGAAAGTGAAGTACAAAAGGTCTTGTGAGAGATGTGGAAATAAAGCTTGAGTTGTGCGCCAAGATCGCTGTAAATGGAGACGTTTGATGCATCAACAATAAGTCAAATCCAATACCATTTGTAAGTTTGATTTAACAGATTATTTAGGAGCTGACTTCTCAATGTCTGAGAACAGCTTAGTGATATGTTATATGCATTAATGATACTTCAAAAATTCAGATGATGTATTCATTCAGAAAAAAGCAATCTGGAATATTTGAAGTCCGGCGTTTTGATAATTTGAAATACACCAATAATTAACTTGTTGACTTTCATTGAATTTTTTCAGTTTGAGCGACAATTATTTTAAGATAAGCGACAATTTTATGGCCTCCCCCCCCCTAGAGGTTTTGGAGTTATGATGTGCTTTTCGTTAACGAGTAAGGCGAAATTTTCAATATTTTGTTTGAAATTGGGGAAGAGTTTTTGTGATGAAAATTGATTGATACACTTTGTTCAAGACCTGCCGATGGTTTGTACCGGGTGCGCCATATAAAAGAGGCCCCGTGGCCAGACGTTGTTAAGCGGGTTAAAGTTGTTTGGCGGTTTCCAGTTAAAACCGCTTTGTTCCACTTCTAACCGCTTTCTGCGTGTACAGCTGCAAAGGAATTCTCCGGAGTGGTTAGTCACAGCCAGAGCAGTGTAGGTACGTGGTCATAAGTGTAAGTGAAGAGAGAACGGAAATGGTTTTAAGTACGGAGCAGTGGATTTTTATTGTGGAACTGTATTTCAGAAATAACTCATACAAGGTTTCAAATGAGTTCTTTACAGAAAAATTTCCACATTGTGCAGCACTGTCGAAATCAGTGGTACAGAAGTTAGTGCGGAAATTTCGTGAAATCGGCACTATGTGCAACAGAAAAAGAATCAAACCCAAGACAATTCGTACTGAAAACAATATCAAGGATGTATTCACAATGATGTTACAAAGCCCTCGGAAGTCGATACGCCGATTATCGACTGCAACGGGAATATCTGCCACGCCATGCCGACGCATACTTAAGATGGATTTGCATTTTCGGCAGTAAAAAGTTATGGTGCTCCAAGAACTTTAAACTCCTGATTATGCAAAACGGATGCAATATTGTAAGTGGTTTCAGGAGACCCTTGTCAGCGGTGAAATGGACCCAACACTTCATTACATGACAGATGAAGTATAGTTTCATCTGTCCGGGTATGTTAATGCCCAAAAATGGGATTTGGACCGACACGAATCCCAGACGGACAATAGAGACTCTTCTGTACGACCAAAAGATAGGCGTTTAGTGTGCTGTGTCTGCGAAGAGGATAGTCGGCTCATTCTTTTTCACTGACACGATCAACTCGGAGCGCTATGATCAGCAACTGTTCAACCCATTTGTTGCCGCACTTACAGAAGAAAAGCGAACATATGCGTTCTTTCAGCAGGATGGTGCAACGGCGCATACTGCACGGAACAGTCTACGTGCTGTGCATGAAGTGTTTGGAGAAGACAGGATTGTATCGAAGGGACTATGGCCACCCAGATCACCCGATCTCTCCACCTGTGACTTTTATCTGTGGGGAGCATTGAAAGGGAAAGTGTACGCAACTAATCCGCCCACCCTTGATGAATTAATAGTGAACATTACGGATGCCATAGCCCAGATTACTGCCGATGAGTTCTGCAGCGTTACGAACAACATGTTCCTTCGTGTGTAGCTGTGTCTTGATGTCGGAGGACAGCACTTTTAGCAATTGTTGTGAACGCAGGTAAATTACTCCTGTTTTCTCTCATTTCAACTATTCTTTACCATGTATAGTAACATTGCCTGACTGTTGTCGTTCATTATACTCGGGCCTCTTTTATATTGCACACCCTGTATTTGATAACCTTTGAGTTGATTGTCTGAATTTTTGAGATATCCTTCAAAGAATTCCTATGTTCCTAAATTAATTGCATTTTAGATACAGATGACTTGCCAAAAAACAAGATTGTTGCACCGAAAGTAATACAAAAGTGGGCATAACATTTTTATTAATTGGCAGAGGTAGTTCAAATTGCACATACATTTCATGCGGCAGTTTTTGTTCTCCAGCAACTAGCAAATAGTATGCGTTCCTGATTTAGGATTGTTGGTTTCAAAAAACCATTACTCCGAACCTTAGAGGGAAGATCACAGTATGTCTGTCAGAAAGTTGTTTTACTAGAAGATCAATAGGTTTCGATTTAGCGTAATTGCTATGAATCTAGTTTTGTGATTCTCAGCTGTTCATAATTGTAAGAGGAAGCCAATGACATCTCAGCGCAACAGCAAATTATGGCGTGAGAATCTATCTTAGTGTCTGGTTCGGATCACTAACCGGTGTTGCTTGTACTTGGCATAGGAAGACCAACATGTCGCTCTCTCAGAATAAGCTTTGATACTAATTCTTATGGCCGCCATACCCAGCAGACCGCCCGAAACACTGTTTTCCGGTGGTGCCTCAGACCACTCGGCCGAGTGGTCTGAAGCAATGGTCTCAGATAAGTCATCCGAGATGAGATAGAGTCCGTGTTGGAGGATGGTTAGGTCTGTTCATTGGATTCTTTCATTGCTGTGAGGCGTGGGCTCATCTGACCTTCGCTTGTAAAGAAATTAAGCAGTTCCGGGGTTTCAGCTATTTTCCCCGATGAAATGGACGGATCACTAGCTAAATGAGAACTCACTCTTCTGCAGTGGCTCTCTTTGTTTAACGTAGTACAGTAGATTTTGGTTAATTGGGCTACCGGTTAATCGGGGTAGCCATTTATTTGGGACAATTCTTGAAGAACATCACAAATTAGCTGTTTGGAATACACCTTCACATGTTTTGGGATGCAGCTTCTTGAAGAACATCCAAAATGAGCTCTTTGTGATACTACTTCGCTGGATACGGAGCATCTGCTTTATTGATCCAAAATATTTTAGTTCCGATGAATCCCAATTAACAGGAATCTACTGTATACGAGGAATGTTACAGATTTGCTTTTCCTGATTGTATTATTACTTTTTTGTAGTTTACACAGTGATCTGTTCCTGTGTATTCTATCAGGCATTTCTCTTGATTACCTCGCTGCTAAGATCCCTTTCCAACAGGAATTTCTGTCTTGATCTCCCATCTTGTCATCAAAGGAATCATACTATCTTTTCCTCGGGGAGCTGAAAACCCCTCTACGTAACACGGAAAAATTCCCAGACTACCTCCCCATCCTTCGAGCGCAAGATCAAGACTCACTCCGTTTTTTCTTACGAAAAACGCTGGCTACACTTTAAATTTCTTCATCTTCCTCTCCGTCTGGGAGATTACTGAATGCTCATTAACCCGACAGTCATTCTCCTCGTAAAAAATACCTTACTAAAACTTCATAAACAGCTAATGCAGGAAAACGCTCAGTAAAGTGTTTTTTCCGAACATCGCAAGCACAGCAGTGTGTGGTCATCCTCCTTCTATCATTAACAGCTGGCTGAAAACTAGTTAAGGGACCAACTAAAAGCCTTTCTAAGATATATTAACGAAAAGGGAAATGATTTTAACTTATTAGATGATGCTCAAGAAAGTTACTGTTGCTAACTTTCGCTGAAATTAATAAGGTAACAGCACGCCTTGTCCGATGGCGCAAGGTCTGTCTCCTCCTGGATGAGAAAAAACTCACCTTTCTCTTGGTTATATGATCCTGTGAAAATCTCAGGATATTAAATGAATCAGTAACCAAACGCGAAAATACACAAACTTAAATCTGAGAAGTATTTTGCATATCATTTAGTACGCATGCACCTTTTAACCTTTTTTTGGATAATGAATACACATCTGTTTTTCATTTCACACAACAGTGACCTTCTAAACTACAGGAACTTAACGCATAAGTGATTTTTCTTCAGAATAAAGAGAAGATATAATATCTCCCGAGAGGAATTAAGAAAATGTCAATCAAAAGGTCATCACATTTTAAGATATTCCACTGTATCGTTCCTTCTAGTGCTTATTATCGCTGTACAATCATGGGGGAATCAGTTGCTCGATGGCCTCATACTCTGAGGTATTAACTAAAAAGAAAAAATATTAGTGCCATGTACGTCAGACCTCTTAGGAATTTGTAATTGGTGTTCCAATAATTACACTTTCGATATTGTTTGCTGATATCAGCGTGTGATAAACAGAGATGCCGATATGGGGACACTGCGGTCAGAAGATGATTTGAAGAAAAACAGATCGCTTACAAAAAGATATGAAGGAAAATTGGACCAGAAAAAGAAATGTTCGTGATTCATCTAGAAGATTTCCCTTCATATATGGGACATGCCAGATCTATGTTATCTTATCTGTTCCATCATCGCATGATGAAAATAGCCAATCATCTTCACCAATGATAATTGTTGCTACCACGATCCCCTGAAGTGTGATTACTGAGGTCACCATATACTTCTTTCGAGTTTTTAGGCGTACATGTGGTGAAACGAGCTGCGTGGAAAAAGTTTTATTTATTTTATTATTATTTGCTTGATCACTAATTTAACAGTTCCTTTTAGTCAGATCTGTAAACATAACTTCCGTTTTTACGTGGATATCATTGATCAAAATTAGTTGGAATGTGTTTTACTGACCGCCCAAATTAATTAGACGATTTAGTTAGAATCGCATTTACTGGATAAACTTGTTAGTTATAGATCGAAAGTTATCTCCTTTGTGTAAAGGATATGAAAGCAAAAGACAAGATACACGTGTGTTTAAATTTGAGCATCCGAGACCGGCCCGGGTTCGAATTCCGAATGTGAGACATGGATGGTGTGCTTGTCCGATGGCGTTGGCTCTGTCCCCTCTCCGCAATCAATGACCCTAAATTAAGAACGGGCGACTGCTTATATCTGTCAGAGTTACTCATGGTGTAGTTATTAAACCTCGAAACAAAAAAAAAAAAAAAAAAAAAGAAAAGAAAAAGACCAAAAGTAAAATTTGGTAAATAGACAAAGTCATCGCTCTTTCCACGTTTTTATTTAATTAACACACAACAACCGAAAAATTGTATTTCGACACCGTTTGAATCGTACCCCAGATCTCTCGATAACTAGCCGAGTGCGTTCGCCTTACACTACGGTGCCAACAATCTACCGCGCTATGTGTGTTTATCTGTCAGCATATGACTTCACAAATCTGTAGGGACGGGCTCAGCAACTGAGACGTCTCGATCTTGTGGGGCTTAACGACACAAGCTATTAGCTAATGAATCCAAAGGGCGAAAGAAATGGTGAAAATCTTCCAAATACGTTGAGACAATGTGAATAGATAAAGTCATCGCTCTTTCCACGTTTATATTTAATTAACACACAGCAATCAAAAAACAAAAAAATTGTTTTTCAATCAAAGCGGTGTCGAAATACGATTTTTCGGTCGCTGTGTGTTAATTAAATAAAAACTTGGAAAGAGCGATGACTTTGTCTATTTACGTTGTCTCCACGTATTTGGAAGATTTTCATCGTAACATTTGGTACCTATTTGCTCAAGATGGTTATATCTGTCTCGCAGTTCTAACATTCAGCGTGTCTGGCCGCTGGGTATTAGACCCAGAAAGTTGAAAGTTATAGGGTACGTGTACCTTTTCTGGGGTTGATATTTAGCTCAACTGAAATTCTTTGTTATGTGAGGCTCCAACAATAAGCGTTCTGAATTTCAAAAAGGTACGTATGGATTAGGAACGTGATGGAAGATTACATTACATATGCCGTCCAGATCCGTCAAATTTAAATTTATCCACCAGAAAACATATTTAATGTTTCCAACACACACACACAGTTTCATTCAGCGTTCTGCATGGCCTGCCCCGTCTCGAAGAGCCTTAAAACGCCTTGCCCGGCTCCCCAGACCAGCTTTATTTTTCTCTTCTTTTCATCAATTAAATGGAAAAGATCGAGCTGAGCCGGGATAGGAACGTTCAGTTTGAAGAGTGTGCAATGACTTGTGACATAAATTATTATTCCTTGTATTACCTCATCATGCTGCCGATTTAAACTAATAAAATGAAATTAAATCAAATTTGATTTTGTATAAAACACTTGATTTCAGATGATTTCCTCTAAGTATATTTTAAAATACATTCTGTTTAGGCTTTTACGAGAAATGTTACAATTTATCTCTTCACCATCACTACCATCCATAAGCCCTCGCCCATCCAATAAAGGCAATGAAATGTTGAAATGAAATTCTGTTTTCATTCTGTGCTTTTCTTTTTTCTTGTTCTTTAAGAATAGGTAGGGGTGAAGAAGATCAGATAATACAACGGAAGTGATGGAAATGAATGCTTCAGGAACTGAGCACGTACAATTTTTATAGCCGACCGTTAATTTTTTTTTGTTACGGTTTAACGTCCATCAAGAACGTCTCTAAGTTAGGTTATTAGTAGTCACCATCTCAAATTCGTGTGTGTGTGTGTGTGTGTGGGGTTGAGGCACTGGTTTTAAAAAAGGGAGAGATTCAACGCCCTAAGACAGACACACCATCCATCCAGGACGATTGGTCAGAAACCTGCACCTCTAACCACTCGGCTGGAAAATAAGGTGAAAGTCCAAAAACAGGCAGATGACACAGCAAGCCTTGAAAGTTTGAGTTTGGATTTTGTCGGGCCGGATTATACGCACTACTTGAGTCCTATCTGTAACAGAAATAGGACGATGAACTACGATTGGCGTTTCAAGAATAGTATTTCTCTGTTAAATGCACAATACGTAATCAGAGAAACACTTGTCATTTTATTTACGCTTTGTCACTTTATTTGAGGTGCTTTCGAAGGCCTTGTACCTCCTTTATATTGAAATGAAAAAAATTGTAATGAATAATGAATTCAACGGGATTTGTGTTCCATAGAAAATAATTACAAAGGGAAAAGAGAACGCAACAGAGATGAGGTAGGTCCCATCTCTAGGGAAAGAGGCGCCGCGGCGTCACACCAGCCCTCCCTCGACTGGAGATTATAAGTCAATAATTTTGAAACTCACTGACCCTTGAATGTTCCGGTATGGGCTTTTCTAAATCAAGGCCCATGAAGATCGTTAGTCTTTTCATCGCAGATGGTGGAATCAAATCAGGCCACTCCAAACTTTCTATTGTGATTCGAAACAAAACTAAAAAATATCGCGTTTTCTACGGTACCAGTCCAGCCCCCTACCAGTAATAAATAAAGGTGTCTTCCTCCCCCTTTCTACCTCGCTTCCGTGTCACTTTCCTATCGGTCACTCTAGCCCAAATCTCCTAGCTTCCTATTTCCTATTTCTAAGGGTTGTTTAAGACCTGGGGTCAGACATTCCCTTCCTAAAATCCTCTACATATGATATGATATGATATGATATGATATGATATATGGTATCAGTCCAGCTAAGACTGCCAAAACTTTGTGCAATGCTGTTACTCTCATATTTAGTTGTGCTCGTGATTGAATAATACGAAATATTAAGTAACAAGTATTTAATTATTTTAATATAATTATGCTTTAACGAAATAACGATCTCCCTGAATCATTTCTATTAGATTTCATAAGCCGTTAATACTCACATTTCTTTGAGTTGCTTCCTAGTTCAAAGAACAGAAGTTTGAAAAATGGAAAATAAATTACTCGGGTAACCAGAGTTTTAACTTTCATTTTCAAGTGCGTAGAAAAAAGCTAAATCTTAATAACGTGCTACGTTCATATTTTTTACAGAACTGTTATATTATTCTGCATTTACGGTGGACATGAATAAAAGTTGTATTTTTACGATGGACATGAATAAAAGTTGTATTTTTACGATGGACATGAATAAAAGTTGTATTTTTACGATGGACATGAATGAAATTTGTGTCAATATTTTGGAAATTTGCTTGGCTTGTAAATATTTTATGTATTTATTTTTCCAGTTTTGGAGACAGATAAACCAAATCCAGTTACTGGTCCTGCAGAAATTCACTATGTTCCTGAACAAGTGTATCCTTTTTTGCTGCTTTTCATGTGGCTGTGTTTTACCTGAAATCTGTGAGAAATATAAGGGTAAAACAAAAAGTATAAGTGACTTTTAATTTAGTCTAGGAAATTTAAAATGTATCAACTTTTAGCATTACTTTTCAACTTTTATCCGACTTTTATTATTACTTTTCAACTTTTATCCAACTTTTGTCATTACTTTTCAACCTTTATCCAACTTTTATCATTACTTTTTTACCAATTTTTATCATTACTTTTTTACCAATTTTTATCATTACCTTTTTACCAACTTTTATGATTACTTTTTACCAACATTTATCATTACCTTTTACCAACTTTTATCATTACTTTTTTACCAACTTTGATCATTACTTTTTTATTAACTTTTATCATTACTTTTCTCTTTGCTTTCCCAAGTCCTCGTCAAATCTAGTGATGGAACATTCGTGAACTATTCGTTCGCAACGAATAACTCATCACCGTCGATGGTGAATGGTTCGCTCTCACCGCTGCGAATGATAATTCAATCCGCCATTACTGCGACACTCACTGAAGTGACAGCACCTATAACTTGATTCTGCCCCCATGAGTTCAGAAACGAATTCCCAATAGAAAAAGTAATATTGATAATTACTAAGCGTCTAGCGTTATTTGGGTGAGCAATCAGAAGTTAGCTAGGAATATGGTGAAACTTAAGAATAGGAATGATATGTGAATGCCATTCATTCAAATCTTCTCGTGGCGAATCATTCATCGCAAACAGTGAATGGTGGAGAGCTCTCCCTTTTTTGGGAACTTTGCCAAAAAAAAAAAAAAAAAAGCTGTGGAAGTGCTTTGGTCGTAAACACGGGATCCCTACAACGAATGATTTGCTCAGTGAGCGTAATCACTACCTGGAAAATTAAAAGAATGCTTAATTAGTCATTATTGTTAGCTGAGAGTTTGAGCATTTGTGTTAACAGGGAATCCGTGTGTAAAGATAATTACCCTTGTGATATACCGGAGCCTTGGAAACAACTTGTTCCAGTCCGCAACACCAATATTAACTTTTGATTTTTTGTATGTTTTAATTTTTAATTTTATAGTTTGAATTTGTAGTATGTATATTCTGTAGCAGGTGTTTGATTGGTGTTTGTGTGTGTCTGTGTTGTAAAATGATGGGATTCAATTGAGTGGGTGATGTGCGTGTGCTTATAGTTATTTTAATTTGTAATGAGTTTGGGTCTCTTCCTAAATTGTGAACATTGGGAGGGGGAGTGAAACTGTGTGCGCATGCTTATTTGTGACATGCGTCATTTCTTTAGCTTCAGTATGCATATATAGGGGGCGCACCGGACATAGACAATCAATCTGTCTGAAGATGGGAACAAGGTGTCCCGAAAGATTTTACTGATTGTAGTCGTATGTCTTTTAGTAAAGTTCTTAAAAATCACTACGGAGTTTCTTCGAGTGAGTTACGTGTGTGAAGGTTTCTTGTACATATTTCGTAATGCCCATTCATTCGAATGATCATTCGTGAACGATGAATGAACTTGAAAGAAGGAATGATTTATGCCATATCCACTAACAGCCTCCTAATGTTGTTTAAGAAAAACGTTTTCTGTTTTGTTTCATCACCAGCTGTGTACCGTTTATTTGAATCCGTTGTCTTTCTTTTTTTTTCTTCCAAATGGTCAAACAGCAATAATCGCCATGGTCGGAGCGCAGAGCAGCAGGGTGGCAAGAAATGTCAGATCAAAGTTCTTGAATTGCTTTAGTCGATTCAATAAGGCCAACTATTGTCGTAATACAAAAGAATTCTTGTGAGCTATTCTCTGATTTTTCTATGGTTTCAGTTGCCGTTTAAGCATAGTACACTAGAAGGTCGCGCGCTAATCGAAATTGCCACTGGAGACGAATCCTGGGTCATCATTATGACCCAGAAAACAGAAGGCAATCCATGGAATATCGTCACCCAGATTCTCCGAGCGTAAAGAAACTCAAAAGAGTTCCTTACAGCCTAGATTTTATACCATCCGAATTTTGGTTGTTCCCAAAATTGAAAGAGATGTTGAAATGTTAACATGTTTCATCCGATGTCGAAGTTGAAGTTGCTGTGGGCAAATGGATCAAAAGCAAACCACAAACTTTTTTCATGGACGGAATGAAAAAGTGGATAGCGCGTTTGGATAAACTTGTAGCAGTAAGTGGTGACTATGTTGAAAAATAAGGTTATAATTTTAAGATAAATAAATGTCCTTCACTTTGATACACTTTCGTTATTTTATTTTGTTGGAAACTTATTTTATACGATTGGAGACGTTACTTATCAATCAACCCTCGTAGTCTGAAAGCACTGTTGTACATTTTAGATAGTTTCACTCTTGAACGTAAGAAAGACACGAGCGGACTGCTTCAATAAAATACTACTGTAGTAGGATGACTCTAACAGGGCGTTATCACATGCACTATCAAAACAAAGTTTCTTACTTTCTGATTTACCCTCGTGCATAAAATACCTTTCCTTTGAGTGATGTGATAACTTGATTTCAAAATCAGTTTATCATTCGAGATTATACCCAACTACATACGACTCAATGTTCCGGGAGAAAGAGAGATTTTTTGCACTTAAGAAAATTCTCTAATTTTTTTTTTAATTTGTATACATTTCTTACAATATATTATAAAGGCTCACTGATACGAAAAAATTACCGTCTTTGGCACGATTTAATGATAACAGATGAGAATATATACAATTAAAAACCATTTGTGCATGAGCATTTTCGAGGCAGCGGCTATCTCATCCTCTTTATCATTAAATCGTGCCAAAGATGGTAATTATTTCGTATCAGTGATTTATTCTTGCATGAGTCTTCAACCACCTTCATTGATTATTGCACCGCATAATAATTAATATTCACATCTGAGGATGAGGTAGCCGCTGCCTCGAAAGTGCTCATGTACATATGGTTTTTAATTGTATGTATTTCTCATCTTTTATCATTAAATCGTGCCAATTTTTTCTTATCAGTGATTCATTCTTGCACAAGCGTTCAACCTTCGTTGATTATTGCACCGCATAATAATTACTATTCACATCCTCAGATGAGGTAGCCGCAGCCTCGAAAGTGCTCATGTACATATGGTTTTTAATTGTATATATTTCTCATCTTATATCATTAAATCGTGCCAAAGACGGTACTTTTTTCGTATCAGTGATTCATTCTTGCTCGAGTCTTCAACTTTCATTGATTATTGCATGGCATAATAATTCCTATTGACATCCCCAGATGAGGTAGCCGCTGCCCTGAAAGTGCTCATGTACATATGGTTTTTTATTGTATATATTTCTCATCTTTTATCATTAAATTGTGCCAAAGACGGTAATTTTTTCGTATCAGTGATTCATTCTTGCACGAGTCTTCAACCTTCATTGATTATAAAGGCTACTCGAGAAAATTTGCACTTTCCTATAGAATTAAAGCATCATTTATGGAAAGACACAATCGAAAGTCAGTATTTTTTGATACAACGTTTTCGACAGGCAGAATAAAAACTTAAGTTTGCAGATTCCATGTAGCGCACCACGATTTAGCATTCGACATGAATAAAATAAAAGAATATGGAACAATTAGGAAGACATGCATGGAACACAATTTTTGCCAAATAAGAATCTATGTGGAATAAAACTTCAAAATACTGTTATCCAATGTGCTGAGTAAAATAAACTTCTGTTACACAGAAATCCGTGAAGTACCCGCGTTCTCTCATTTCACCGAAGTGTGTGTTTTCACCAAAAAATTCCCTTCACCGAAAGTTTGTTTTATCAATACTATTTAAAGGTAATTTTATCCAGTAGCAAATTTCAAGAGGAAAAAAATAACTGTTCCTCCTTGCTCATCTAGTCACAGTGTCATTTTTTTTGGATAACGTACTGCATGTTTTGAAAGTTCTGTTACCTGATTATTACCAAAGAAATTCTTGCTTTTAAACTAGAAACTGTCAGTTCAGTCCCATCACTCTCCGCGATTTTGTCAGTTCACGCTATTTCATTACAAATACAATCTGGAATAAGGTGTACGTGATTTTGTCAGTTCGCACTATTTTATTACAGATCGTAGTGTATGCCATCCATTTTGTCAGCTCTCACTATTTTATGACAGATACAATCTGGGATAAAGCATGCGGGCCGCGGGTGGCCTAGTGGTCAACGTTCGTGACTGATACAGAGAAGACCTCGGGTTCGATCGCAGACAGGTCCGAACGCTCGAACCAGTGAATATCCGCCGTGCGTCGGATGGGCACTTTAAGCCGTCGGGTCCCGGGTACTAGCCCCTCGGTAATAAATAAGGGCGTCTTTCTCCCCCTTTCTACCTCGCTTTCGTGTCACTTTCCTATCGAAAGCTCTAGCCCAAGTCTCCTAGCTTCCTATTTCTAAGGGCTGTTTAAGACTTGGGGTCAGACACTCTCTTTCTAAAATCCTCTACGTATGATGTGATCTGATCTGTAAAGCATGCGATTTTTCAATTCGCACTATTATACACTGAGGGAAAAAAATCCCAACACCACGAAAAAATAGTTGTAGAGGAATGAAATGGCGGCAATACATTTGTATAGGTAACATATTTAATCGATTAAGGTTTCAAGATCACAGCTTAATGTAAGCGCGAGAAGAGCCATTTTAAATGTGAAATGCTGGTACATTAATAACCGGTGTAACCGCCAGAATGTTGAATGCAAGCATGTAAACATTCATGCATTGTGTCGTACAGGTGCTGGATGTCAGTTTGTGGAATGGAGTTCCATGCCTGTTGCACTTGGTCGGTCAATACAGGGACGGTTAATGCTGGTTGGGGGTGACGCTGGAGTTGTCGTCCAATGATGTCCCATACGCGCTCGATTGAAGAAAGATCTGGTGATCTAGCAGGCCACGGCAACATGTCGACACTCTGTAGAGCATGTTGGGTTACAACAGCGGTATGCGGGCGAGCGTTATCCTGTTGGAAAACACCCCCTCGAATGCTGTTCATGAATGGCAGCACAACAGGTTGAATCACCAGACCGACGCACAACTGTGCCGTCAGGGTGCGTGGGATAACCACGAGAGTGCTCCTGCTGTCATAGGAAATTGCTCCCCAGACCATAACTCCAGGTGTAGGTCCAGTGTGTCTCGGCCGCAGACAGGTTGGTTGCAGGCGCTCACCTGGCCTCCTTCTAACCAACACACGGCCATCACTGGCACCCAGGCAGAACCGGCTTTCATCAGAAAACACAACAGATCTCCACTCCGTTCTCCAATGAGCTCTAGCTTGACACCACTGACGTCGCAAACGGCAGTGGTTTGGAGTAAGTGGAATGCACGCTACAGTGCGTCTGGCTCGGAGCTGTCCTTCAAGTAACCGATTTGTAACAGTTCGTTGTGTCACTGTGGTGACAACTGCAGCTCGAATTGCTGCCGCAGATGCAGAACGATGCGCCACGGCCATACGCCGTACACGTCGGTCTTCCCTCTCAGTAGTACCACGTGGCCAGCCGGAACCCGGTCTTCTTGAGGCAAGTACCTTCCCTTGACCACCGCTGCCAACAATCATGCACAGTGGCTACATTCCTGCCAAGTCGTTCTGCAATATTGCGGAAAGAAAATCCACCTTCTCGTAGCCCTATTACATGACCTCGTTCAAACTCCGTGAGCTGTTGATAATGGCTTCTTCGTCTTCTTAAAGGCATTCTTGACTAACATCAGCACACTACGTCGAATCTCAACGATAACTAACGCTCACGAACGTTACAGCGCGTATTTACAGCAAACCTGCTTTGCATGTTCCGAGGGGCGCTACTAGCGCCACACGTATGCGCCGAGCGCGAAATTTGCATAGACGTCATCTTACAGATGTACTCTCACCGCCTACCAACTGTCGTTTATCTAACACAACCCCTTCTTGGTGTTGGGATTTTTTTCCGTCAGTGTATTACAGATTCTAAGTGATACAATGTTTGCGATTTCGTTAGTTCGCGCTATTTTATTACAGAAAGAATCTGGTATAATGTTTAAGGGTTCACATTAAAAAAAAAGGATGGTATCAAAAGTAAAGCCGACTCTCAATTAATATCGTAAATAAGGGGTTTTCTATTCCTCCATTCCAAGAATAGTACAACAACTCACACTATTAATAGCAGACTCGTTTAGCACATAAACTTCAGACTCAACTATTCAACAGGTTAAATATAATATCGAGGTTGATTAGACTATCACGTCGACCGTTTTGGTATCACCGATGGGGCTCTCACACCTCGTTCATTGTAGTGAGTATATGGGAATTACAAATCAAGCGATCTTTTTTTCCTAGGTTCCGAACAGATCAATAAATACAATGAGGCTTGCAACGAAGCCCATTTGAATACAAAGAACTTTGCGAACAAACGAACTCTAAAGTGCATCCGGCGCTGACTTCAAAGGGATTCTTCATCGTAGCCACACTGAAGGAGTCTACGGAAAGCTCCGGGATAACCGCAGAGTGGATCCCACACAGCGTGCGTTAGTCAACTGCCCTAGGCCGTTGGTAAACACCTCGTTCAGCTGCACAGCCCTGTTTTATTGAAGTATAATTGACTTCATTGACTGCCAGTGTCATCTAAAGGAACAAACGCTTGGGAGCTCCGATGTGACGTTCTGTTCAGAAAGTATAAAAAGAGGCAACCAAAAGTTGCATTAGAAAAAGTAAACAAAATTGGAAGGTAAAATAGGTAGTATACGCCACACTGGGTATGAGATTTTACTGAAATATTATAATTGGAATGTGTATACTAAACTTTTGGCTCCCATATGAAATTTGATAAGGCCTATGTGACTTGGAGTCAACAGGCTAATTTGATCATAACAGTGTGAAAGTCTTAGGTTTATTCACGACTTTCGAGAAATACTTTGCCTGAAGTATTAGCTAAATACTACTAATAATTATTTTGGTACTTATTACTGTTTTAGTGGGGTATATATTAATGAGAACTTGCTATTTTCACCGAAGGGAAGTAACTAGGAAGAGTGTGAATAGTTCTTCCCGCATTATGTTTGATTGTGATTGCGTTACCTTCTTTAATATTGATTTACTTGACGAAAGAACTCGACGACCTAGATTTGACAGTGAAGTCGACAGGCCGGCTATGAAATTCGGGGAACTTTTGGTGCATTTCTCATTTGCGGAAGTGCATTTGTGAACTGCATCACAACCATCACTCTATTAGCTTATTAAAAAACAATGCTTCCGAAACGGCTTTGAATAGTTACTATTTGTTGGATTCTTCCGAAATTTTAATTTAGAAATGGTTAATTTACACTGAAGTGCCAGAAAAACTGGTACACCAGTCTAATACTCGGTAGGTCCCCCACGGGAGCACAGGGCTACAGAAATACGACGGGGCATGGACTCCACTAGCTTCTGGAAATATGCTGTAGGTAATGCACACCATACTTCCTGCAGAGCGCTCCACGATTCGGGTGTATTCCGAGGTCTCGGATTCCAGTGTTCGATAGCGCGCTGCATGGCATCCCAAACGTGTTCTATCACGTTAAGATCTGGGCACTTGGGTGGGAATGGCAACACCCCAAACTCAGATGAATGCTCCTCTAGCCATAATGTGGTGTCCCGACACTTGTGTAGAGGTGCATTGTCCTGTTTGAACAGGCCCAACCCATCAGCATGAATGCAGCGCATGAACGAGTGTACCTCGTCAGAAAGGATGCGCAAAGAGCGTTGGCCGGTCACAGACGTTTATAGACGTACCAGGGGTCCCAGTGAGGTTCAGATAAACACACCTCATACCATTAAGGACACCCCACCAGCCGGTACAGTTCCCTGTTGACAGGCGGGATCCATGGTTTCAGGGGGTTTGCGCCACACGCGAATCCTTCCGTCTGCCCGATACAGTTGGAAACGCGACTCATCAGACCAGGCTACTGTGTGTCGTGCACTCATCGAGGAAACTCGAGTTGGGCGTCGGCTCCCAAGGCCCATATCGTGCAGGGTACGTTGTTCAGTCCGTACGCTGATGCTTGTTGAGGCTTAAGCATTGAATTCCGATGATATCTGCGAGAGTGTTACATGCCTATCACGTGAAACGATTCTTGACAGCCGACGATGGTCACGTTCACCCAATGTCTTTTTACGGCCACACTGGTATCGTAGGTTGGAGGTTTTGCCGGAATTCTTGTAGTTACGGCACACCCTTGCAATGGTCGTCCGTGAAAATCCGAACTTCGTTTCTACCTCCAAAATACTATGGCCTATCTCACGAGCGCCAACTATGACACCGCATTGAAAATCGCTTAAATCGTTATTACTTGTCATTCTCATGCCGAAAACAGCTCTGACAGCTGGCATGATCATGATCATGTGTAGAGGATTTTAGGAAGGGAGTGTCTGACCCCAGGTCTTAAACAACCCTTAGAAATAGGAAGCTAGGAGATTTCGGCTAGAGCGCCTGATAGGAAAGTGACACGGAAGCGAAGTAGAAAGGGGGAGGAAGACGCCTTTTTTTATTTCCGGAGGGCCAGTACCCGGGTTCCGACGGCTTAACGTGCCCATCCGAAGCACGGCGAATATTTCGTGGATCGAGCGTTCGTACCTGCCTGGGATCGAACCTGAGGCCCTTTCCGTGGCAGTTACGAGCGTTGCCCACTAGGTCCCCCGCTGCCCCTGACAGCTGGCAAGGATGCTATCGATTTATATACGCAGTGGCGGGCGCAACCGAGTACGCGCATAGGTGACGGTGCTATGTATTTTGCATAAACTCGTCTGCACCAGTTTTTCTGGCACTTCAGTGTATAATTCCTGTCATAATTATTGCATAAGGGTTCGAAATATTCTGGGAACTACCAAATAATTTGTTCTCCATTTTAAATAATTTTCACAAAAATCTACTATACAAATTCCCTCCATGATCTGTAACTGAAATCAATTCATTTAGACCATAAGCTGCAATTAGCCGATACTTATTGCATTCTTCCTGTGGGTTTTTCCGTAAACGTAAAATGCAAACTTTTCTATAAACTGGCCCTTTATTGAAAAGCCATTTCGACGAAATTACTTTTTCAAGTGAAGTAAAACTTCCATGAAGTGATCTGTTCGACAGCATGACCTGTCGATGAAATGAATCATTCGGTAAAATAATGTTTCAGTAAAATAAAGTTTCCTGTAAAGCGATCATTTCGATAAAATGACATTTCGGGGAAATGATCTGCGTGAAGTTAATCTAGATGAAACGATCGTCGATAAAATGGATCACACCAGCTATATATAGCAATGGCAAAAACTCCTCCAGTTTCTGCGGGTTTGCCCTATAGACAGGGATGAGCTCATGCTCAGACAGTCGCTGTTTCCATCTTCTCACTTGGCTTGTGGTCGACATTTATTCCTTATCCTTTTTTCAGGTGCATGGACACAGAAAACAAGTGTTGACTAAAAACCCGAAACATGATTAATGCCCGGAGCACCAATTTACAATCTGGCGCCTGGTCAACAACTTGAAGAGGGATATTAGGAAATAGAGAACGTCTTCTGTTCAGGGGTAGGAGAGGCATTTCTGGACATTTTGTAAAATAGCGCATACAATTCTTGCATACCTTATAGGGCTAAGTAGCAAGGGACTAACCTCTGTACACGGTCTTGCAAGAGTCTCCTAAGCATTATGAGAAATTTCGAACACGTGTTTATTAATAACATTTTCATTCTATTTTCAGTTACATTGTTTTCCTTGACAGATCTTTATTATAGGCCAGGGAAGTTTAAGACGCCATCTGAGGTAGGTACAACAGCTTTGGAGTATTATAAGTGAATTGCTCTTTCTGTATGTTCTCTTGCATATTTTTCTGTTTGTAAAAAAACAGCGAGCTTATCGACATGAAATATTTAAGAAAACATGGATTTTTAAAGTCGTATTTTATTTCGTTAAGAAATATGGAATTTGGATGCATATTATTTTGGTGTTCAGGAGCTCTTGTAGTAGATACTATATGCAGAATAGTGACAAACAACAAAATTATGGTGCTGAAGTCAGGGTTATTTTGTGTTTTGCCTGCCTATAAAAGTAAAGCCTTATAGAAGTATGGCTCAACGGAATGTGTTTATGTTCCACGTACTTCTCGCACACGAGATGATGCGGCGTCTGGGAAGCTTCTGGACACTTCGGTCCAAGTGGGTTTTCCGCAGCTTGGTGTTGCTTTTTCTAAGGCTACTGAGGGCATATAAAGAGATACGGGGTGATTTCCAGTGCGTTTCTCGAAGCCATTTACCACAGATGAATTCGGTGATACTTGTATGAATTGAGTGTCATTGAAAATGCGCAAGATACAAGTTCAGGTGGCGTAGTGGTCTAAGCTTTGGCTTCTGATAGATAATCGGAATATGCCCGGTTTTCCTGACGAGGCATGGCTGTTGTGGTCCCTGATTAGGCATGGGCGTTGTGGTGCCTGATGAGGCATGGGTGTTGTGGTCCCTGATGAGGCATGGGTGTTGTGGTGCCTGATGAGGCATGGGCGTTGCGGTGCCTGATGAGGTATGAGTGTTGTGGTCCCTGATGAGGCATGGGTGTTGTGGTCCCTGATGAGGCATGGGCGTTGTGGTGCCTGATGAGTCATGGGTGTTGTGGTCCCTGATGAGGCATGGGTGTTGTGGTGCCTGATGAGCCATGGGTGTTGTGGTCCCTGATGAGGCATGGGTGTTGTGGTCCCTGATGAGGCATGGATGTTGTGGTGCCTGATGAGGCATGGGTGTTGTGGTCCCTGATGAGGCATGGGTTTTGTGGTCCCTGATGAGGCATGAGTTTTGTGGTGCCGGATGAGGCATGGGCGTTGTGGTGCCTGATGAGGCATGGGTGTTGTGGTCCCTGATGAGGCATGGGTGTTGTGGTGCCTGATGAGGCATGGGCGTTGCGGTGCCTGATGAGGCATGAGTGTTGTGGTGCCTGATGAGGCATGGGTGTTGTGGTGCCTGATGAGGCATGGGCGTTGTGGTCCCTGATGAGGCATGAGTGTTGTGGTCCCTGATGAGGCATGGGTGTTGTGGTGCCTGATGAGGCATGGGCGTTGTGGTCCCTGATGAGGCATGAGTGTTGTGGTCCCTGATGAGGCATGGGCGTTGTGGTGCCTGATGAGGCATGGGCGTTGTGGTCCCTGATGAGGCATGGGTGTTGTGGTGCCTGATGAGGCATGGGCGTTGTGGTGCCTGATGAGGCATGGGTGTTGTGGTCCCTGATGAGGCATGGGTGTTGTGTTTGTCTTACGACACTGGCTCTCTTCATTCTCTGAAACCACAGGTCCTGAATATGGAACATACTACTGCTTATAACATTTAGAGTTGCTCACAGTGGATGTTAAACGCCAAAAAGAAAGAAAAGCGATCACCCTTCTGAGAAAATGCATTTGTCGTCTATGTGATAAGATTTCTGAAATCCCCCTTCTCAAAAATGCAAAATAAAAGATCTCCCTTCTGAGAAAACGCACTTGTCGCCTATGCGACAAGATTCCTGAAATCCCCCTTCTGAGAAATTCAAAATAAAAGATCTCCCTCCAGAGAAAATGCATTTGTCTCCCATGCGATAAGATTTCTGAAATCCCCCTTCTGAGAAATGCAAAAGAAAAGACCTCCCTTCTGAGAAAATGCATTTGTAGCCTATGCGATAAGATTTCTGAAATCCCGCTTCTGAGAAATGCAAAATGTCTTCCTTCTAAGAAAATGCATTTGTCTTCCATGCGATAAGATTTTTGAAATCCCCTTCGGAGAAATGCAAAATAAAAGATTTCCCTTCTGAGAAAATGCATGTCTTCCATGCGATAAGATTTCTGAAATCCAACTTCTGAGAAATGCAAAATAAAAGGTCTCCCTTCTGAGAAAATGCATTTGTCGCCTATGTGATAAGATTTCTTAGGGGCATTTGATGAGTGCATTTCAAATGAAAATAAAAAATCTCCAAATTTTGAGGCTGTTTTCTGGACTCTGTATTCTTATTTTACTGGTGAGGTTCCTAGTGTTTACGGGGAAATGAACTATCTCAGGCGGCAGCGATAGAGCGATTTGAGAGTGACGTCACCTGCGTTGAAACGTCTCGTTACTAATTAAGGTAGCACGGATTTATGAATTAAAAATTAGATTTCTTCTTTTCAAGGTTTAACAACCACCGTGAACATCTAATGCTATAAACCAGTGTTTCTCAACCTGTGGTCCGCAGCATTGCACCGGATGTTCCGCGGACCAGTTCACAGCGGGAAAAATTACGCGCGAAGCTAAAGAGCATACAACTGACTAACTAATCTCTCGTATCAAAATACCGGGGTTGGACAGAGGAATGTGAACACCTAGGAAAAGAAGTTTTTACGTACCTAATAGGGTGTGTGACCACCTTTGGCATTCAAAACCGCCTGAATCCTACACGGAATGGACGCATACAAATCCTGGATGATGGGTAGGGGCATGTTACCCCATTCTTCATGCAGAAACTGCTCCAGATTCTTGAGAGATGCAGGAGGAGGATAACGGGATCTTATCCTGTTTTCCAACACAGACAACAGCGGCTCGATGAAGTTTAAGTTTGGTCATTGGCGAGGCCAAGGAAGGTGTAAAAGTTCGTCCTCATGTTCCTCAAACCATGATTGGACATTCCGAGCTGTGTGAATTAAGTCGTTGGCGTCTTGATAGATGGCATTCCCTGCAGGAAACAAGGCCTGAACCATTGGATGAACTTGGTCGGCCAAAATGGTTTCATACGCCAAGCCAGTCCGTTGTTTCAAGGTGATCAGGGGACCTGTTCAGAACTTTGATATGACCGCACAGAACATGACAGAGTCACCACCATGCTACACTATTAGGGAGCAGACAGTCTGGGTTGTACGCTTCTGACGGTGTTCTCCACACGTAAACACGTCCTGCGGTGGGGAATAGTGTGAATGTGGATTCATCCGACCACATTACACGCTTCCATGCATCGGCAGTCCATGTTGTATGCTCCTGGCACCACTGCAGTTACCGTTGTGCCTCTACCTGGGTCACCAGAGGTTTTGCAATAGCAACTCTGTCATGAATACCTTGTTTATGCAGTTCCCCGAGCACTGTTTTCGTTGATACTGGGTTCTGGAGATGCAGATTGAGCTCCGCACTAATTTTCGGCTCCACGGTCATCTTATTACGGGTAACAACATTCTTTAATGTTCTCCTGTCTCTGTCAGGGTCGTTTTTCGGCCGCTCTTGGGTTTCGCAGACGAGGTTTTGCCACAAACACAGTATGTTGCCATGATGCTAGACACAGTAGCTCTCGATACCCCCACTATCCTGGCGACTCTTGTCACGGAGGCACCAACTAGCCGGCCACCAACAATTAGCCCTCTTTCGAAATCCGTTAAGTCGCTCATTTGGTCGTCCCTCTGAAAGAAATTTTGCAACAAGAAACTTTAAAAACAGGACCTTGAGGTTCTAAACAAAGCTAATACAACCAAAAAGTGGTGGATACCTTTGCGTATTGCGACGTACGCAGCTGCATTAAAAGTCACGTCTCTGAGCGTGGTGTTTACATTATTCTGTCCAACCCCTGTATTTTTTACCAATAAAAAGTCCTGTCAGGTTTTCTTTATTACGACAGTAACGAAGTGTGTCATTAATTGGTTAAATGAAATTTGCCAGCTGTGCTGGGAGTTAGGAATAGTCCCTCGGGATTGGAAGGCTGCAATCATTGTTCCAATCTGTAAGGGAAAAGGTGATCAGACTGACTGCAAGAACTATCCTGGTGAGTGTGCCAGGGAAACTGTTTGGTAAGGTCATTATTGAAAAAGTACGGGGTATTACATCAGAGAAAGTGTGGGATGTTCAGAGTGGTTTTATGCCTGGTAAAGGCTGCAGTAACCAAAATTTTGCATTACGCATAATGATTAAAAAGTATCTGGTTGTTGGTAAGAAAGTTTTTGCTGTCTTCATAGATTTAGAGAAAGCTTATGGCCGAGTAAATAGGACACTTTTTTGAAAGGTATTGAATGAATATGGTGTTACTGGGAATCTACTTAACAGTGTAAAATCCATGTTTGCTGGCAGTAGAGCCTGTGTACGAGTGAATCGCGTTTTATCGAAATGGTTTTCTATTGGTGCAGGAGTTAGACAAGGTCGTGTAATGTCACCATGGCTGTTTAATATATTTATGGATGCGTGCATGCGAGATGCCAAAATAGATAATACTGGTTTACGTCTTGGTGATGATATCCGTGTGTGCAGATTACTGTGTGCTGAGGACACTGTTCTGTTGGCAGAGAGCAAAAGTGAGTTGCAAAGTATGTTGTTTCGGGTGTTCGAAGTTTGCATGAAATTCAAACTGAGTATAACGAAGGGAAAAACCAAAGTAATGGTTTTTGAGAGAGGAACTGGTAGTACAGAATGTAATATACACTATATACCAACAAGTAATTGGACTCCTGTGATAGCAAAGGAAAACGAAGTTTCTTCACTTTCAATAGATGGTGGAGCCTCCACGAGCGGCGATTACAGCTGCGACCCTCCGGGGCATACTCTCAACCAGGTGTTGTGCGACGGCTAGCGGTATTTCTTCCACTCGGTTTGGAGAAGACAGGTCAGTTCCTTCACCGATTTTGGACGGTGGGGCACCCCTTAAGTCGACGCTCCAACTAGTCACAGAGGTGCTCGATAGGGTTAAGGTCCGGGCTCTGCGCAGGCCAGTCCATTCGATTAACCCCATTGTCACCATACCAAGCCATGGTGAACCTCGCAACATGACAGGTGGCATTGTCATCCTGAAAGTAACATGGGTCCACCCTGTAAAACTGCCACAACGTACGAAACGCATGGTCATCCAAAATCGTACAGCATGTCTCGGCGTTGAGTCTACCAGATATTGCGACCAAAGGTCCCGTGCCATACCAGGAGAAACACCCCCATAGCATAATTCCACCGCCGCAGAACTTCACAGTTAGCACAATACATTCCGGCATGAGGCGTTCTTCAGGCAGACGCCAAATCGAGACCCTGCCATCCGAACAGTAGAGGATGAACCTTGATTCGTCGCTCCAGAGAACCTGTTTCCACTGTTCAACGGTCCACTGTCGACGTTCTTTGCACCACGTTAGCCGAGCAGCGCTATTGGACTTGGGGATCAAAGGCTTGTGGGCTGCAGCACGCCCATGATAACCGAGCAGATGGGTTTCCTGACCGATGGTATTCATCGAAAGAACACTCCCGGATGCCTGTTGAAACTCCTCGCGGATGTGGCCCATCGATTTGGTGCGGTTCTTCCGAATTTCTCTGGCCAGCACCCGTCGGTCTCTAACTCCCAGTTTTGTGGGTCTGCCGGGTCGGGGCACATTCCGACAGTCACCTCTCATCTTCCACTTGCCAATCACGTAGGCCTCTGTAGATTTTGTGTACTTCAACTCGCTGGATATGTCACGTATGGATCGGCCATTTCTGTGATGGCCGACGATTACACCTTTCTCGAAATCAGAGAGCTCTGAACTGCGTGCGACTGGTCGCGTTGTTGTTTCCCAGACGATATTTAACGGCGGCGGCCGTGACGTGTATCAGAACCGCAGATATTGTCGATTGCAGGGGTGTCCAAGTACTTGTTGGTAAACAGTGTAGTTCCAGAAAGAGAAAAAAGCAAGCGAAAAGGGCAAACGCACTATCAATGCCCCATTAGGACACGAACAACGTTAGCCAAAAGCCCGAGCCCCAGACCATTCGGCCGCTGGCGCATTAATTTTATTTCTTGCACTGTTGTATTCAGAATGTCTCGTGACAGAGTCATATGAAACCGAAAATCATGTTACCCCTGAAGTGGCGAAAAATCTGTGCATGTTACGTTGATCACAGGATTGGTGTTTCATTATTATTTACTTTTTTTACTAATTAAGTCCTTCAGGAACTCGAACATTAGTGTTTCATTATTATTATTTTTTTTTTTACCAATTAAGTCCGCGAACTCGAACTCAAAATATTCATCCCGCAACGAACGATGATAACTTTGGGGTTTAACCCTCTTTGGAAGAGGCAATGCAAAATTTTGTCGGCATGTGTAACAGGAGACTTCCAGAAGAGCTTCCTGTTTTTCTGTAGTATTCGTCGTAAAAGGCCCATACATGCGTTCTCGCCACTATGAGCCCGGAAATTTTATCGATGCAATATTTCGTTCTCGCCGCTTTTGAACAGGTTTTCGATGAACGTATTATTACGTTGTCGCCGCTTTGGGCACAGAAATCTCCGAACGTATATATGCGCGTTTGCCGCCCAGAGAGTTAAGTGTCCACCTGCATGCTGCGAATAGGAATAGGACTATGATGAAGAGACTATCGTGCTGATTGATAAACAAATAAAGAAGATAGCTGTCTAAGCACGAACACTTTAGCTCAAACCAATTACAACACTCAAATGAAGCTAAGACGTATCACCGGTATCAAAAGTATACACAGTTAAAACCATGACGACACAAATGACTCATTCCATTGAGGTTTAAAAAGGTTTAATGTTAAACCTTTTTAAACCTTAAACCTCAATAGAATGAGTTATTTGTGTCGTCATGGTTTTAACTGTGTATACTTTTGATACCGGTGATACGTCTTAGCTTCATTTGAGTGTTGTAATTGGTTTGAGCTAAAGTCTTCGTGCTTAGACAGCTATCTTCTTTATTTGTGTAGGAAGGGGACTGATTTCTAATCGAGTTTGAATCCCAGAATCGACTAGTACAAATAATCAGAAGCCCGCCCTTTATAGTACTCGACAGAGGAATGCGTTAAAGTGGATTGATAATTTTGTGTTTTATTACGACCTTTTCCATTCGCCGGACACTCGTTGAACTACGTTATAATGTTTTAACTCCATTTTAAGAGTTCAGAGTTCTGGCACGAGAAAAAAGAGATTGTATTTAAAATAATCTCTTACACTTTGAAGACCACAAACATCCTTTTTCAGCAGATGCAGCAGGTACACCAGTTGAGACAAACTCACAAAACACAAAGGCTGAATTCACAACAACAAACACATAGATTATTTTAATAAGAACAACTTCACGAAGCTATTAAAACCTTAACGATGAAATTTTGTCGTAACAAAATTAACACAATTGTGAACAAGGAATTTGCTGAGGCAATAAAGTATCTCGCTAAGATAGTATCGAAGTCAGCTAACTTAACAGACGAAGTCGGCTCTCACATTTTACACCTCCTGGCACGTTTTTCTTATAGGTTGGCTGATCTGACTGACTGCCAGCGTTGCCACGAGTAGAAGGAAGTATTGGAGGGTTGTGACATGATGTTAAGTACGGAAAGCATATCGAGAGATAATCAAAATTTACGTGACAGACAGGAAACAAAAAAATGGGAAGCTAAATATGTTATATATGTCAAAACTTAACTAACATTTAAAAGCACTGAAATCACCAGGATGATCTCCTTTATTTGTCATAAACAACCGTTATGCGCCTTACATCCACTGCTTGACATAGAAAATGCCGCACCATGAAGGAATGCACGAAATGAAACGTAACTTACCACACATGTAGACGAGCAAGTGGGAAAGATGTGATTTAATTTCTGAGGGATTACACGAATGAGATGGGTAAGGAGACAGTATAATGTGATCTCAGTCAATAGGTCGTATGACCACCATGCTGGACTACACATTCACCAATACGGCGTGGCACCGAGTGCAAAAGTCCCCGGATAGAGTCCTGAGGTATCGCTGATCATGTGTCCCCAACTCATCCACACTGCGCAGGCATCACGCAGAGGCGTTAAGTCGCCTGCCAATGGCGTCCCTCATGTTCTCTATCGGGAAGATGTTTGGGGATCGCGTTGGCCATGTTAACACCTGAACGCTTTGTAGTCACTGCCTGCTGATGTTGGCAGTGCGCGGGCGGGCGTTATCTTGTTGAAACTGGGCATCAGGCATAACATGCAGATCAGCAACTTAAAGGGGTTGCAGCACCTCATCGACGCATCGTGGTGCTGGCATTTTGCCAACTACGCGTACGAACGGTGAACTGCTGTTGAAACGGATAGCTCCCCAAACAATGACACAAAGCTGAGGCACCGCATGACGCTCACGGATGACAGCAAGATAAGCATGGAGATCATGTCGCATCCAGACTCTCAATCGGCGATTGTCTCGTCACTCAATACGACGTGGTTCCATTTGTCAGCCACGTATGTAGGACACGGCACAACTACAGCCTTGAAGTCCTAAAAATGGCTGACGAGAGCGCAAACCTGTCTCATTCAATCTGATCTGCAATTTACAGACCGTGCTGATATGGGGATTTTCATTGCTATCTGTACACCTCATCGAATGTCGTCAGCCGTGGATTGTAGGGCTGCTACGGCTTGACAATCGAATGCGGCGATCGGAGTGTTAGGACGTCCGCCTTTGTTCACCAACCCCACTACGACGACGCATATAATCTTTCTACAACAATTGTCGCTACATTCGGCCGACATTTGTTGCATCCCGACCCGTTTCTGCAGCGATACGACACAGGGACCAACCAGCCGTACGTAGCCCTATAATGAAATCTCGGGTAAAGGTGTCTGTGTGATGGGAAGATTCCCGATCCTATCACGTGATGGTTCGCAACTGCGATTATTTATATAACCCAACTGTCAACACTCATTCACCAATTTGCATGGCGCTTTCCCTATACTTCTTGGTGGGGCATTTTTTTTATGTACAGCAGTGTATTTTTTTAATATCGTCGTGAACAATGTTGGGGGGGACGCAGTTCTTATAAAGCATTCATCACACAGTGTTAAAATTAAGCACCTTCGGAAACATTGTTTGCACATTGCAAAGTGTTTGATATTTTTTTTTCGGCTGGTCTGAAACACCTCTGGGTAAATAACAAAGGATTTCCAGTCACTATTTCCGTCAAATACGTTCCTCCACTTACTTACATGTGTTGAATTTCTTTGAAATGCGATTTGCCTTCGTCAGAATGTAGTTATATGAAATTTATGGCGCGAAGTATACGTAATTATATCATTTCTTTTATCTCATTTAAATGTATTTTTTATATTTTCAGTATTTGGTGTTGGACGGTTATAACTTAAGCCCAGAAGACTTAGTGAAACTTGGAAAAGGTTTATATAAAATTAAGGTAAGTTTATTTAATATCTGTGATGTTTCATAAATTATGTAATCGAAACGATCTGAATGTCAGATTTTGATATCAGGAAAAATCAGGGGGTGAAATACTTTGAGAAGCATTATTCAAGAAGAGGAGCATTACGAATTTTTCGAGCTTCATCTTCTTTCAGGACGACTGTGGTAATTGTTATCATTCATGCTTTAGAAACTGAAGAACATTTTCACGAATCTTCTTGTATCAAGAAGATTGTGGTAATTGTTATCATTCATGCTTTAGAAACTGCGGAGCATTTTCACGCTTGTTGTTGTATCAGAACGACCATGGTAATTGTTATTATCCAGGCTTTAGAAACTGTTGAACATTTTTATGCGCTTTTTTGTATCAGGACGATGGTGGTAATTGTTATCTTTCATGATATAGAAACTGTTGAACATTTTCATGCTTCTTCCTGTATCAGGACGACCGTGGCAATTGTTATCATTCATGCTTTAGGGACTGCGGAACATTTTCACACGCCTTATATTTGGACGACCGTGGTAATTGTTATCCTTCAGTCTTTAGAAACTGCAGAACATTTTTATGCACCTTCTTGTATCAGGACGACTGTGGTAATTGTTATTATTCATGCTTTAGAAACTGCTGAATATTTTCACGCGTCTTTTTTTATCAGGACGACTGTGGTAATTGTTATCATTTATGCTTTAGAAACTGCTAAACATTTTCACCCGTATTCTTCTATCAGGAAGACTGGTAATTGTTATCATTCAGTCTTTAGAAACTGCTGAACATTTTCACCCGTATTCTTCTATCAGGAAGACTGGTAATTGTTATCATTCAGTCTTTAGAAACTGCTGAACATTTAGTTCTGTTTGCAAGTACTTGATTTAGCCAGGGTTTGGAATTTCCAACTCTTCATGTTCATTTGACTGGCTACTCTGGCACCATCCACAATACCCTCAATTAGGCATGAAGGTAAAATATTTCGTGTAAGAAACAATAATTGTTAAAAGGCCGTCGATACACGATTAAAATAAACTTGAAGAGGTGGTATTTACAAGTTTAAAATCATTTAATTAAAAAACACACACAAGATCTTTCGGACCCTGTCACAACAGGTCCTTCATCAGATGAAAAACACTGTATAAACAGAAGTGCAGTTGTCTTAAATAGGAGAAGTCAATGGTAGAGACATGCGCAATGAAAAAAGTTTAAAAAGGGGGGCAGGTTAGTATCGATAGTCCAGGGAGGGAGACCGGGGTGAAGAGGGTTAAGAAATAGTAAGTAATGGGTTAGAGTTAATATGTAGTAAGGTAAGGGTTAGGGTAGGTTGGGGGAAGGGAAAAAAGGGGTAGGAGTGCTAAGTTACCAGTAAAAGGGTAAGAGATAGAGTTGAGTTTAGGAAAAAGAGGGAGGGTTAAGGTTAATTGGGTTAATGGTAGCAAAAGTTAGGGTGAGAGGAGTAGGAATGAGTCATTTTCTTTAATAATATTAACACCAATGAAGATATTGCAACGAAATTTGAAGTGGACTTACCTCATTTTGTGCGAAATGTGATGACATCACAACATGTGCTGGATTACAACATTTATGTGCTGGATCACAACATCACAACATTTGCATCCAGACAGCATTAACCCCGGCGCACCATATTGTGGAAAGTCTTTGTCAGTACGTCCGTCGTCACTGCCTGAATTTCTTCGGTGATGTTTGCTTTCAAGGCCTCTATGGATCGCGGTTTCCTTTGGTAAACTCTCCCTTTTAGATATCCCCATAAAAAGTAATCAGGAGGCGTCAGATCGGGCAAGCGCGGTGGCCATTGAAATGACGTGGTCGCCGAAAAAGGACTGGATTTTGGCCATACTGGTGTGTGATGTGCGTGATGTCGTTCCATCATTCTGGTAATATCCAATGGAGAGTTCTTCGTCGTCCAATTGATTTACAAAGGCGTTGGAGATTTCCATATATGCAGCTGTTGTGATGGTTGTATCGAAGAAGATGGGGCGAATTATGCGGCGCCGGGTCATCCCACACCGAAATCCAATTTTCTGTGAACGAAGGGATTCTTCATATAACGTGTTGGGATTTTCACTGGCCCAAATATGGGAATTTTGAGAACTGACTTATCCGGACAGGTGAAATTACGCCTCGTCCGAGAACCACGTGTAGTCAAGAATGCCCGGATTTTCTTGAAGAAATATCACACTTAGAAATGCGTCTGCATTAAGGAGCACTCCGGCTAGCTGGCGGACAGCGTCGGGTTCAATGCTGTCTGGACGCAAATGGTGGCTACTTCCAGCACATGTTGTGATGTCATCACATTTCGCACGAAATGAGGTAAGTCCACTTCAAATTTCGTTGCAATATCTTCATTGGTGTTAACATTATTAAAGAAGCACCGCGTTCGGGTGGAGGTGGTAGCGAGTGGGAAACCCTGTATAACTCATTCCTACTCCTCTCACCCTAACTTTTTCTACCATTAACCCAATTAACTTTAACCTTTTTTCTAAACTCAACCCTATCTCTTACCCTTTTACTAATAACTTAACACTCTTCCCCCTTTCCCCCTTTCCCCAAAATACTGCCTCTCTCCTTACCTTACTACATATTAACTCTAACCGTTACTTAACCCTCTTCACACCGGTCACCCTCTCTGGACTATTCATTCTACCCCTACTCCCCTTTTAAACTTATTTCATTAGGCATGTCTCTACCATTGACTTGTCCTATTTAAGACAACTGCAGTTCTGTTTATACAGTGTTTTTCACCTGATGAAGGACCTGTTGCAACAGGGTCCGAAAGATTTTGTGCGTGCTTTTTAATTAAATGATTTTAAACTTGTAAATATCATCTCTTCAAGTTTATTTTAATCGTGTATCGACGGCTTTTTAATCATAATAACATTATTATTGCCCTCAATTAGGTATTTCTATTTTACGGCCATAGTCATTAACTGCTTTTCCCTAGAGCCGGCAGAAGTGATATCCAAATGCAAACACGAAATCCTACCTGTTGAATGATGAATAAATCATGATTGCTTATGATAATTTGGTTTTAACAGCTGAACTTAAGTTTACGTTTACGTTGTAACGTACCAGGAGATGTGACGTACCTGCCAGAAGGACGCACACGACATAAAGGCAGAGAGGAATCAGAATAAAATGTCCGCGTAGCTCAATTGGTAGAGTGACTTATTCCGGAATGAGGGGATCCGGGTTCGAGCCCCGGCGCGGATAAAAATGACGGAGAAATTTACTTCGTTATAATGGCGCCCGAACTACCCGGATGACCCGACCGTTCAAAATCTCGCATTGGTGTGATGTTATTTCCACACCGCGAGATAGGAAAAATAAGAGAATCCTTTCTCCAGCACTTCGAAAAAAAAAAAAAAAGGGGGAGATGATGTAACGTACCAGGAGATGTGACGTACCTGCCAGAAGGACGCACACGACATAAAGGCAGATAGGAATCAGAATAAAACGTCCGCGTAGCTTAATTGGTAGAGCAACTTATTCCGGAATGAGGGGACCCGGGTTCGAATCCTGGCGCGGATAGACATAACGGAGAAATTCAATTCATTATAAATGGCGCCCGAACTATCCGGATGACCCGACCGTTCAAAATCTCGCATTGGTGTGATGTTATTTCCACACCGCGAGATAGGAAAAATATGAGAATCCTTTCTCCAGCACTTCGAGAAACAAAAAAAAAAAAAAAAAAAAAATAAGGGGGAGATGATGTAACGTACCAGGAGATGTGACGTACCTGCCAGAAGGACGCACACGACATAAAGGCAGATAGGAATCAGAATAAAAGTCCGCGTAGCTTAATTGGTAGAGCAACTTATTCCGGAATGAGTGGACCCGTGTTCGAATCCTGGCGCGGATAAAAATGACGGAGAAATTCACTTCGTTATAACGTGCTTAGCAGTATATCTTGTGACGTATGTGTTAATTTAACCTTCATTTTTATTTCCTATCTTTTTATGTGAATTTGGTTTCTTCTCGCTGAAGAGGTTTCTTAACTTAACGTCACTGATTCCTGTCAGAAAAATTTGAGTTGCGATCCTGACAACAGGCCAAATGTTAAAAGCTTACGTTCGAATCGAGAGAGCTGAGGTTGTGTTTGAACGTTCAGAGTGCTTTTAGATTGCGCATTTGAGTGCTTTATGCTCTGTTGATTAGTATATGCTCAGACAATGTACGGATAAGCTATCTTCAGTGAGCTAGTTAGTTAGTTAGTTAATTGATTTTAGTGGCACAAGGGCCAGGCTTGGCCAAAGAGCGCCAGACACAGAACTATCAGTTAAAGATTTTTAAAAGTGGAGTGAAATGATTAAGAGCAGACAGGCTTAATAAAAGTCAGAAAGGAGAATGATGAAAGTTGTGAGGACTAGTTAGTTAATTAGGTTTATATATAAATATATTAATTTATTATTATAATTATTATAACCTTTTTTTTAAATAAGTTTTAAAATGTTAATCTGTTTTAAAAAGTAAAATACTGCGAAAGTGTCGCAGTGGTCGCCCAAAAGCTTTTGAAGCGTAGCTGCGCCTTCGTCCAGCAGATGAGACTGAAAATAGTGAAACCGATGATAACGAAAACGAACACAACTGCACAAAACAAAATTGTCGCTTCACGCATAGCATATAGCTATGCGTGAAGCGACAATGCCCAATGCGGAGACGCGCAAGAACAACTTCTTCCCTACGGTTCCGGCGACACGATGATTTCCAGACTCCAAGGTTAGGTTTCATACGGTGCAGTTTATTCTCCAACTGTTGGTCCCACAGACCCTGCCACGTTCGCCTGATATGATCGTGAACAAGAAAGCGAAAATCACGGTGAAACAGTGACAAGGGTGTGACGACCAAAGAGGAGGCAGATCTAGTAGCAGCATCGGCAGACTCGTTCCCTGGGATCCCAACGTACCCAGGAATCCAGCAGAATCGTATCTGAACATCGGCCTCGAGCAAAGAACGAAGAAGTCTCCGTACGGTAAAAAGAAGGGGGTGGCCAGTGAAATCCAAAGATGACAATGATTGAACAACACTCAACGAATCAGTGTACACAATAGCACGCTGATGAGAGCTCGACTGCACGTGAACAAGTGCAAGATACACAGCATGCATCTCCGCCGAAAACACCGTGGCCTCGGCAGGAATGCGGGCAACAGAAACTTCTTCAATGCAGACGGCGGCGGATCCAACAATACCTTCAGTGAGCTACATAGGCGTATTGTCGGGAGGGAGGTACTAAGGAGGGACACGTACCTCCGAACTTCAGAAATTTTAAATGCGAGGGAAAGCCCACGGTCGTACGGCAAATATGAGTGGAAGGCTTAATGGAGTCTCTAAGAAGCTCAAGGAGGAAATAACTAAGAGCTTTACTAACACACACAGACGCGCTTGCGCGCACTTTTTACATTCACATTTTGGATTTGGCTCTGATTCCTTTTTGTAGGAAGTAAAACCACATCAAAATGCTACCAATGCAGAGAACTCAGTGTACACGGTCGAGTCACATTATTGTGACCACCATCTAATATCCAGAGTAACCGCCGTGTGCAGCGCGGACAGCAGCTAGACGGGCTGGGAGTGACTCAATAAGGTGCTGAAGGTGTTCACAGATATGTGGAGCCATGCTGACTGCAGTGCATCTGACATCTGCTGGAGGGTGAGTGGTGGAGAAACAATAGAGCGAACAACACGATCGAGGTGGTCACACAGATGCTCAATTGGGTTTAAGTCTGGGGAATTAGGGCGCCAGGGAAGTACTTTGAGGTCTTCTTCGTGGTCTTTCAACCACTCTCGGAAATTTCTAGCTGTGTGACACGTCGCATTGTTGTGCTGGAAGATCCCATCTGCCCCAGGGAAGACAATCAGCATGTATGGGTGTACGTAGTCTGCAATGATGGACTCATAACGAATTCGGCCCATAGTGCCTTCCTCAGGTATGAGTGAATCCACGGAAGCCACGAAAACATTCCCCATACCATAATGCTGCCCCCACCAGCTTGTGTTCTTCCAGCAATGGTTGAAGAGTGTTTGTTTTCCGATGTCTCTCGCCTTATACGACAACGTCCATCCGTTCGATGAAGCAGAAAACATGACTCATCGGAGAAGTCACTCATCAGATCCTTCGGCAATCAGCGGAGGTCCATTTCGATACTGCCGTGCAAATGTATGCCTTTTCTGCCAATGCACCTTTGTTGGCGTAGGTGCTGTGACCATCCGTCTGCATCGGAACACCATATGCAGCAGGGTTCGCTGAAATGTCCCCCAGGTTCATTCGGCCAGTGAGTTGCTCCACTGTAGCGTGTCGATCGGCCCTCACGCACCTTCGAAGCCGACATTCACCTCTCACATCAATGGCACGTGATGCTGCACAGTTTTCACATCGCTTATTCGCAATGGTGCCATTCTCCAATGGCGATACACTTTGACCACAACAGCACACCAACAGTTCACAAACTGCGCTGTTTCAGAAGTACTGCCACCCTCGGCCCGAAAGCCGACAATCATCCCTTTTTGCAAATCTGATAAAGCGCTCTTTTTATTAATGACATAAACGAGTGATATGTTTTCAGAATGCCTACCCTCCAAGTCAGCTCACGACACGTGCCTTCTCTTATTGGCTACGTGCTGTTGACGTCAAAAGTAGGAGGTGGTCATAATAATGTGACTCTACTGTGTATGGCATTTTTCACGTATTAACAAAAATATTTTTGACAGTTAAAAGAATTTGTAAAACAAAAACGAAAAACAAAACGAAGGTCTTTATTTTCAGAATATTTTTCAAAAATACGCTGGGATGTTCGTCATCGTTCATTGCTAGCAGTGGTTAAGATTAATGCGTTACAAAAAGCAATAATTGTTTTTCTTTTGCTCTTCAGCCAAATTTGTATTTTTAACAAAACCTATGATTTCTTTTCCATTACAATTAGAGTGTTACGACACATCAAATAGCACTTTTTCAAAAGAAAATTTTCAGAAAAACTGGAAATGGAGAGAAGAAAAGGTACAACAATAAATCATTTAGAAGGTCATGAATGGTAATACACACTACAGCTGTAGGCCTGAGGAAGGGTATGAGTACTACCCGAAAATTTGAAGTATAAATATCCTCTTATTCCTTAGTAAAACCCATAATTTTTAGATATTTATAGAGTTTTATGATAATAAAGATCTATGATTTCCCCCCATACAATTAGATTTCTATTTTCAACAAATAAATAAATACATCGCTCTTAATAACGTTCTAGAAATACACAGCAACCGAAAATTGTTTTTCAGCCGCCGCTGTGTCCACAGCGGCGGCTGAAAAACTTGCTGTGTGTTTCTAGAACGTGGTTAAGAGCGATGTATTTATTTATTCACTGTCGCCACGTATTTGGAGTATTTTCAACTATTTTCAACAAAATACGTGATTTCCTTTCCTCTTCAGCTAAATTTTTGTTTTCAACAAAATCTATGATTTCATTTCCCTCACAACTAGATTTTTATATTAATAAAAGTCTATGATTCCCCTTTCCTCACAACTATATTTTTATTTTTAACAAAATCTCTGATTTTGTTTCCACACAAATACAGATAAAAAAGTTAAAAATAAGCTTTCCCATCAAACTAATAATATTGTGTCGAGTAATTCGTCACAAGTATTGGATAACTAAATGAAGAACAAACATGTTTTTCCTTCTTTATTTCGACTAACTTCTTATTTTTTTTTACAGCTCAGTTATGACTCGCAATCTAGGATAAAGCAATCAAGAGAACTACTGGAAACAATTCTAAAAGAAAACAAAGGTAACTAATAAAACTATATTTTTCTTCTAAAAGAAAACAAAGGTAACTAATAAAACCATATTTTTCTTCTAAAAGAAAACAAAGGTAACTAATAAAACCATATTTTTCTTCTAAAAGAAAACAAAGGTAACTAATAAAACCATATTTTTCTTCTAAAAGAAAACAAAGGTAACTAATAAAACCATATTTTTCTTCTAAAAGAAAACAAAGGTAACTAATAAAACCATATTTTTCTTCTAAAAGAAAACAAAGGTAACTAATAAAACCATATTTTTCTTCTAAAAAGAAAACAAAGGTAACTAATAAAACCATATTTTTCTTCTAAAAGAAAACAAAGGTAACTAATAAAACCATATTTTTCTTCTAAAAGAAAACAAAGGTAACTAATAAAACCATATTTTTCTTCTAAAAGAAAACAAAGGTAACTAATAAAACCATATTTTTCTTCACATATACTAAATTACGAAAATGTCTAAACTTTATTGTTTCAAAACAAACAGTAAGTACATATTGGTGACCTCTATACTTCCTATGTATGAAGTTCATTAATCAAATTAAGATCCAACAGATTTGTTAATGATCTGATGAAGAATTACAAGAATAAGTAATCAGTTTGAGCGAATTTCGAATTTTTTAAACATGAAAATTGCAGGACATTGTTTGGACTTGAAATAATGCTAAATAATTTGGTTCTGATGCTTTGAAGGAGTAATAATTGACAGTTGCGATGAATGGCTCAGTTTTTAGTGCATGATTTGCGTTGCGTGAGATCACCTCACTGTCTGGAAGAATATACCAATTTTCGATTAATAATTTATTACACTTTTCCGGATGTGTGGCATTGCACGTCCTGTTATTTTATTCGAAACATAGCATGTCTCTTTTCGGAGTTCACTTCAATTGAGCAAACATAAGTGCCACACAATACTTTGCTGCCTCCGAGACAAACATGATCAAGAGAGTTATTTGGAAAGTCTCTAGCACGTAAACCCTGCGGAAAAAAAGTTACTGTTACACATGCTTGTCTTTATTTAAATACGCAAGATAGAAAAAAATGTTAACAAACATTTTTTTTAATTTACTGCTCAACCAAACTCCAGTATTTGAACTAGTATGCAGTGAGAACTAGCTATTTGGCTACAACCTACCTACCACATTCTGTCCTGCCTAATAATTTTATAGGTTTGAAATGATTCTTAGTATCTATTTTAATTATTTGTATTGCGCTCGTAGATGAAATTAAGGCTACGCTTAACTTTTCAACTTAAGCTTAGTTTAAAGAGATTAAACGTGTCAATTACAGAGCTGATCCTGAGTTAAGCAGCAGATTCCAGACAACTTCTCCGAAGTGATTTATATATATATATAAACATACAGTGCGTGTGCGTGTGTGTGTGTGTATAATTATTGTCAACCTTTATCAATCCTCTACTGGATGAAGGTATCCCCAAGTTTCTTACACAACTGTCTGCCTCGAGCCACTCTCCTCCACGCTACTCCCGTATGCTTTTGAATTTTATCCACCCATCTCACATGTCGTCTTCTTCTGGGTCTTTTCCTGCCCCTTAGAATCCAGTCTAGAATTTCGGCAGTCCATCGGTGGTCCGTTTTTCTGGCAAGATGTCCAGCCCATTACCATTTCAAGTATTTTTTTTTTTTTTTTTTTGATTGGAGGTTTAACGACCACCGTGAGCAACTCAATGGGCTATAAGCAGTCGCCCGTCCCTAATTTAGGGTCACTGGTTCCAGGGAAGGGAGAGAGCCAGTGCCGTAAGACAAACACAACATCCATGCCTCACCGGGATTCGAACCCAGACCCCTTATGGACGAATGATCAGAGGCCATCGCTTAGACAACTGCGCCACCGGGGCTGCGTATTTTACTCTAAGCATGATTTCTTCCACTCTTGTCATTTTCCTTATCCATGAGTTCCTTTTCTTATCTTTACTGGTTACACCAAGTTTGCATCTCTCCACGAGTCTTTAATTTGTCTGCAGTCTTTCTATGGCTTATTTAGTTAAGATCCACGTCTTTGCTCCGTATGTAAGCACTAGGAGGATACATTGATTAAACACTTTTCTTTTAACACATAATGGCATTTGCCCTTGAAAATTGTGCTGTTTCTTCCAAAAGCTCTCCAGCCAAGTTTTATACGCCGATTAATTTCCTCATCAATGTGGTCATCGCTTGATATCTGCTGTCCAAGGTAAATGTAGGTATCAGTTATCTCCAGCTTTCCCCCATCAATTGATAAATCTTCGCTTCTTGTAAAAGCATTGTACATCACGTTTGTCTTCTGAAAGTTTAGTCTTACTTCTTTACTCTTATCAGCAAGATCCTAGATCATTTTCTGAAGCACTGAAGGAGTAGTTGAAAACGTGATTACGTTATCAGCAAAGCGAAGATGAGTTAAATAACCTCCATTAATATTTATCCCTTTGTTTTCCCAGTCCAATGGTTGAAAGACACTTTGAAATGTGGCATTGAAGAGTTTGGGAGAAATGGTGTCACCTTGTCTCACTCTCTTTCCAATTTTTATTGGTGCTGTATCCTTAAATAGGCGAACCTTTGCTTTTGCATTTTCATAGATGTTATTAATAATGATATTATGAGCATCTTCAATACCGCAGGATTTCAAAGCCGTTTTAACTGCTGATGGTTTCTCGGAATCGCAGGCCTCCTCATGATCGATAAAAGCCATGCATAATTGGAATTCATATTCCCTCGTTCTTTCAGTTAGTTCTCTCAGTACATGAATATGATTTATGGTGCTGTAGCCACTAGTGAATCTAGCTTGTTCTCTTAGTTGAGCCATGTCCAGTGTTACTTTCAAGCAATGTTAAAGAACCTTAGTGAAGATTTTATAAACCACTGAAAGGAGGATCACTGACCAGTAGTTCCTGAGATCCTCAATGTCACCTTTTTATGTAGCAGGATCATTGTAGCATTGTTGCAATCCTCAAATACCTTTTCTTCATTGAGACATCTACTGAAAACTTATATATATATATATATATATATATATATACTCTGAAGTGCCAGAAAAACTGGTACAGACGACCTTATGCAAAATACATAGCAACGTCACTTATGCGCGTACTCGGTTGCGTGCGCCAGTGCGTATATAAAGCGATAGACATCTTTGCCAGCTGTCAGAGCTGTTTTCGGCATGAGAATGACAATAACGATTTAAGTGATTTTCAACGCGGTGTCATAGTTGGCGCTCGTGAGATGGGCCATAGTATTTCGGAGGTAGAAACGAAGTTAAGATTTTCACGGACGACCATTGCAAGGGTGTACCGTGACTACAAGGATTCCGGCAAAACTACCAACCTACGATACCAGTGTGGCCGTAAAAAGACATTGGGTGAACGTGACCATCGTCGCTGTCAAGAATTGTTTCACGAGATAGGCGTGCAACACACTCGCAGGTATCGTCGGAATTCAATGCTGGAACTTCAAAAAGCATTAGCGTCCGGACTGTGCAACGTACCATGTACGATATGGACTTTGGGAGCAGACGCCCAACTTGAATCCCCTTGATGGGTGCACGACACAGAGCTATGCGCCTCGCATGGGCACGGCAACACCGCCACTGGACAATTGATGACTGGAAACAAGTAGCCTGGCCTGACGAGTAATGGTATGGGGTGTGTTTAGCTGGACTTCACTGGGATCCCTGGTACGTCTACAAACGTCTGTGACCGGTCAACGCTATGTGCGCATCCTTTCTGACGAGGTACACCCGTTCATGTCCTGCATTCATGCTGAAAGGTTGGGCCTGTTCCAACAGGACAGTGCAGCTCCACACAAGTGTCGAGACGCCACATTATGGTTAGAGGAGCATTCATCTGAGTTTGGGGTGTTACCATTATCACCCAAGTCCCCAGATCTGAATGTGATAGAACACATTTGGGATGCCATGCAGCGCGCTATCGAACACAGGAATCCGAGACCTCAAAATACACCCGAATTGTGGAACGCTCTGCAGGAAGTATGGTGTGCATTGCCTACAGCATATTTCCAGAAGCTAGCGGTCCATGCCCCGTCGTATTTCTGCAGTCCTGCGTTCCTGTGGGGGACCTACCAAGTATTAGGCTAGTGTACCAGTTTTTGTGGCACTTCAGTGTATTGAAGGGCAATTGAATTAGAGACAACTAACGTTATGCAAATGTGGTGCTGTGGGCGGGCTTGTAAACGGAAACGACATGACATGTGCAGTGATCCGACAATATAAGGAGTGATGCGACGGGAATCAGTAAGAGTCGGACGCAGTATGAGTAAGACGAAGGATCTAAGCGCATTTGATCGTGGGCAAATGGCCCAACGAATGGGTCACTCCATTTCGGAAGTCGTGCAGGCACTGAGATTTTCACGAGCCACTGTGTCACGGGTGCAACGTGAGGTCATCGAATCCAGTAAAACCATTCCTGCAAGGGCCAACTGCCGTGGACAACAGCTTGTGGACGAGCGGGGTCATCGTCGGCTAGCTCGCACTGTAACAGCGGATAGACAAGCTACAGTGCAAGAAGTCTCTCGGCAATTTAACGCTGGTGCACAAAAACGTGTAAGCAGCCACACCATCCAGAACCATCTCCTCGCTATGGGGTACAGAAGCCATCGTCCCACGAGGGTACCGTTGCTGACCGCACATCACAGGGTGCAACGATTAGCATGGGCGCGGGGAACATTGCCCCTAGACATGTGAAAAAATGTTGCCTGGACTGATGAGTCGAGATTCACGTTGGTACATGCGGATGGCAGGATACGAGTACGGCGCAAACCACATGAAGCGATGGATCCTTCTTGCCAGCAGGATACTCTTCAAGCTGGTGGGGGTGGCATTCTCGTCTGGGGACTGTTTACGTGGACTGAAATGGGACCCCTGGTACGTGTGACATCGTCCCTCGCAGGTCAACGTTACCGGGATATCCTGGACGACCACTGACACTCTCCTGACTTCGGATTTTGTTGATGTTTATCATCAACAAAATCCGGTAAAACTTGAGTAGTTGTGTTGCAATTATTCAATTACTAATTACATCAGAGAATGGATATGCCATCGAATAACTGACATGACATAAAGTAAAAGACATCGCTAAAGCAATAAGCCAACGCTTCAACTTTTACCACCCCTAAGGAGGGCGAAAGTGACGTCTGTGTCCTGAGGCCATCCATATCGGAAGGCCGAATTGAAGGATACACAGTAAAACAGAGGGTTATTCTGCGTCTGCAGATTGCATGAGACATCCTGAGTAAACAAGGAGGATTTGCAAGGGCACAGTCTTAGACCTCGGATAAATTGTTTTGCGCTCCCATATCATCTGTCAAAATCCCATTCCCATGCGATGACATTACACACATCGTTATGAAGACAAAAATAACCTCACAAGGTTACATTTTGTATTAGAAATAAATAGTACTAATTTTAATTTAAGGTTAAACGTCTAGTGATTTCGCTCCCTATACTTCCAATGGAAGAAATTTGGACCCTCTTTCCTCAGCGAAGAAAGATTTCCCATACAACAAAATTGGTCTACTGATAAAAAACCCATCCGAATTTAGATTGTATAATCGGTGGTTTTTTTTTCGCAAGAAACTTTCTTGAACTATGTTAAAAAACGGCAATTTTACTTCGATGTAGTTATGATACTTGCTTACAGGTGGCGCCACTCTTCTTTACCACTTCATCGAAGTAAAGTTATTAAGGATGTTTTTTTACTAGTGGGCCAATTTTAATGTATAGGATAACTATCTTCGCTGAGGAAATAGGTTCGAATTTTTTTCCATTTGAAGTACAGTGAGCAAAATCTGTAGATGTCCAACTTAAATTCCAGAAATAACGAGCTACTGAAATTGAAAAATTTAGGAAGCATACACAATCGTATCAGATGAATATGAACACCTGCCTAATAATGGGAACACCAGCCTTGGCCCGGATGACAACGACGAGACGGGGAGACATGGAAGTAATGAGGCCCTGGAAGGTTGCGCGAGGCACACATGCCCATTCGGACTGCAGCACAGGTCCCGGAGAGGACGTAATTATGGGCCGGTACGTTGAACTTGTCTATCCAAATAGTTCCACAAGTGCTCTATGGGATTGAGGTCGGGTGATTTTGCCGACCAAAGGAGAAAGGAGACATCGCTGTGTTGTTCCTGGAACCAGTCACGCACCCGCTTAGTGATGTGGGATGGCGCATTGTCCTGTTGGTAGACACCATTACCACCAGGGTAAAAGTCCAATATGAAGGAACGCATGTGGTCAGCGAGAATGAACATGTAGCCATTGGCGCTCAAGAATTCGTCCAGTGGTACCAGCGGTCCAAGGTCACACCAGCAAAACATCCCATAGGCATGCGCACTGCCACCGCCGGCTTGTATTTGACCAACAAGCGTGTCCGAGTGTTGGTTCTCGTGTGCCTGACGCCGTATCAGCCACCGCCTGTCACGTCTATGGAGTAGAAACTCGATTCGTTGGAGAAAACAATCTTTTCTCACTCTTCCACTGACCAATGACGGTAGTCCCATGCGAACTGAAAGCGTCGTTGCCGATGGGCCTGGGTTAACCTGGGCGCCTTGACGCAGCGTCAACTCTTGAGGCCCATGCGTAACAGGGTTCGCTCTATTCTTATCGGAGATACCTACCTGGGTGACCCAAAGTTCATTTCCGTGGTCAATTGCTGCACTGTTGAGCGTCGATTGTCCTTTACCAGTCGACGGAGACGACGTTCTCCTCTGGGGTCGATGGCGGTTGGTGTTCCACAGAGATGACGTCGGGAGGTACTCGGTGTGCCAGCGACCCATTCTCGGCACCTCGCGAACAGCCCACGAAGTCTGTTGTTTCTGAGATGCTTCCACCCTTGGCGCGGTAGCCGATTACCAACGGAAGCTATGGCACTTGGATGCTCTCTTGGGCAGAAACAGGCCGGCGGCGGCGGCGGAATTATGCAGTGAGCGATGTTTTTTTTGGGACAATTTAGGCCCCATTTTCCCAATAGTACAATCCCTGACAGCTGTCAGGTATCTGAACATCGTTGCAGACCAAGTTAACCCATTCATGGCAATTGTGTTTCTTGCTGGTGATGGCCAATACCAAGAGGATAATGCTCCATGCCACACTGCCAAAATCGTCAAGGAGTGATTCGAGGAACATGCTGGTGACTTTCTGTTAATGCCCTGGCCTCCAAATTCACCTGATACGAACCCAATCGAACATTTGTGATTCGACTTGGAAAAGCGGGTTCGCGCCAAATTACCACTACCCCGAAATGTAGAGGAACTGGAGGACCCGCTGTTGACATTATGGTACCAGGTACCCCAGAACACCTATCGCCACCTCATCGAATCAATCCTTCGCCGAGCGTCCGTTGTTTTGCGGGCTGAAGGGAGTCCTACAGCTTATTAGGTAGGTGGACAGAATGTAAGGGCTCATCGGTGTATCTGCGTAATCCAGATTCTTCACAACAATGGTTGAATAGAGGTGAACCAGCTTTACCTATTCCTAAACGCGGACGTTCTGAGAAAAGGTTCATGCTGTGTGTCTGGTGAAGGTGTAAACCACTTTGAGCTCATTCATTCCGAATGGTCAGTCTATCAATGCCGAACTGTGTTTTCAGCAATTCGACTGGTTGTATGACAAATTTCAGCAGACGTACTCTGCCTTAGTCAACCGAAAGCGAGCGATAATACAGCAAGACAATCCAAAACCTCATACCTCTAATAAGACCCAAGTTAAACCTCAAGAACTGGCTGGAATGGAGCCGCTGTCTCATCAGGCATACAGCTCCGACTTTGCTACTATCAGACTACCAGCTGTTTCGGGCGATGGCGCCTTTTCTCTGTGGCAAGCCATTGATTACTTTCGACGATGTCGAACGCGAGTGCCAAGAGCTCTAAACCGAAAACTTGGTACCATGCAGGAATTGAACAACCGTCGAACAGATGGGTTCAAGCTATTGAACATGACGGCATTTACTTTGAAATCTAGCTTGAATTCTTCCGAGGTTCTGTGTAAGTGAAACGGCTGAAACAAAAACGTCGTTTTTTTTTCCGGACACCACAATAGATAGGCATGCCATTCTCTGCATCGTTAATAGAACAAGATTTTCTGATTTCTTATTATGATCTCACTTCTCAAGGACAGATATTTTAGTGTATTTTATTTATTTATGCATCAACTTGGAATTTTAATAAAAAAATGAGTGATGAAACTGTATGTTAATTATTTGAGACCAATTTATAAAGCCACTAATAAATTATTATTTTTCCAGTTGCCTATGGTGTAAATACCGGATTTGGAAAATTTGCTACTACAGTCATCAGCGACAGTAAATTAATGTAGGTAAATTCTTCACAAGTAAAATGTTTTCATTATTTCGGAGACCTTTCTATTTTCATTGAAGGTTTTCGTATTATGTTAAATTGCTTGGTGTCACTGTCTATAATATCTATAATCTATGACAGGAAAGATGACACAGAATTTTCGGTTGTAATGGGCAAGTCTTTTGAATCCCTTTCTGACAAAAATAAAAATTTTCAAAGTCATTCAAAGTCAATGGAACCGGCTAGAAGAAAAAATCAACCCGATTTCTAAAATTGATAAAACATCCAAAAGTAGAAACAGCTACTTACTTCCACCAGCTGCTGTATGTTACGAATATCAACAAATGGTGCGCAAAAAGTTTCTCATAACAGAAGGAAGATATCAGAGACACAAATATTTTCAAATAGAACAGTCAAAAGAAGAAATAAAGGAGGAAACGTGGTATAACTCTACGCCCCCTAGCGGAATAATTTTTCATAACAGAAAAGTTGAAAATAAATGAAAAGTATTCTTCATAAAAAAAAAGCTATGCTAAAGAAAAATATTTTTTTAAATACGTCTTCCGGAAGAAGATACGACGGGAACAAGTCCATAAAATCATGCAATGCATTGATTATGATATGCTTTCCTACATATCAGGAATCATTACTCAAGTTATTACTCAAGTTATGAGGATAATGGCTGTGGAATAAATCTCGCTCCTTTGCCCTAGCTTTTGACCCCATCTTGATGATATTAAACAAAATTGGTTCAGTATACCTCCGAAAAACATACTAAAGCTTTGTCGCAATAGAAGCATTTTTCGTCAAATTATGAGGATAAAGGCTGTGGAATAAATCTTGCTCCTGTGCCCTGACCTTTGACCCCATTTTAATGATATTCAACATAATCGGTTCAATGTACTTCCGGAACAACATACTAAAGTTTTATGGCAATAGAAGCATTTTTACGTAAGTTATGACGCATAAGGATGATAGAATGGATGCCACTCCTATGTCATGACCTTTGACCCCATTTCACCCATTTTCAATAGGATTCGTCCCCAGGTTGTTCCCTATCACATACTAAAATTTCATCAAAATCGAACCATTTTTACGCGAGTTATCGTGCGGACAGGGAGACAGACGGACGGACAAAGCTGGAGCATATACGCTTCTTCAACCTACGGTTGGAAAGCCTAAAAAAGAATTTGACCTTTAAAGCTGTGAATTATTTAAAAACAATAATGTCCCCATCTTCACTGTAGCGAATGGCGTACAGTAAAAAAATAAATTTTTCAGTTTGTTTCTAGAAGCGGAGATACAGTTGCAAACAGAAGTACACAAATACTACCCACCGACAGAACTGTGAACTACAAAAAAAAAAAAAAAAAAAAACTCTACAATACAATTCTAAAGTTTTCCACAACGTAGATGGTGTCCGGTGTTTAGAGAACTTTCTAAATCGGACACAGAAGCAGGGGTATTGAGAAACACAGATTAAATATTTGAGCCTCCTAGCGAGAAAATCGTGCATTATTTTGGGAAAAAATATACATGAAACATTTTCCAAATTAGTGGTATGTGATCAAATTTTTTTTTTTTTTTACCATCGGGTTTTTGCTCAGCAGACAATACTGGAAAAATACTGTAAACGGAAACGTCAACTTACGCCCTTTATTTGTATACTTGTTAGTTAAGAAATATTTGAAATTATATGCAGAACGTTTCGCACTGGATAGATATGCTCTCCGATAAAGAGAATTTTTCAAATCGGACTCTTGGAAGCAGAGATATCGATAAAAATAAGATATACATCTAAGCCCCCCAGCAAAAAAACTATGCAATATTTTAAGTCGAAGATATTCTCAAAAGGTTTTCCGAAGTAAGGGGTGTCAGTCCACGAAATGATTTTTGAAATCGAGTTACCAGAAGAACACGATGAAAATAATAAAGGTTGAAAGTCTCCCTGAGGATGATCAGCGTTACTCTAATTTACTCGGAGAACGACTGAATGAGTTGAAGTCATGTGAAATGTATGTAGAAAAAAAATTAACATGTTTTAAGAACTGTGTTATCCAGGGCTCGATTTAAGCGGTATCGCACCGCAAACTGCGAATCAAATCGACCTGAATCGCTCCGCGGATATGACTTTGTTTCGCATACATTGAAATACATTTCATTTTGAACTCCGGTTACGCTGACCGTCCAACGACCTTTTCGAAATTTTGTGGTGGTTGCTATGGTACTTATGCCTATATTACCTCTTCCCTCAAAGATGATTTCATCTTCTTTTTAAAGTGTTTCGGTCTACAGAAGTTGTTCAAGGTTAATTGCTATTAATAGGTGAACCTTAAAGACCCAAAGGAGAGAATCAGTCATAGATTTCCAGACATTAAAAGTGATACAGTGAAGTGTCTGAAGGTTTTAGATGTGGCATTATGGCCAAAACATCGTGATTCCTTTAAAAGAGTTTGGTCAGGATGAAACCTAGACACATGATTCAACATTTTCCCTTATTGCTGCAAGCCAAGAATGATGAGGGGAGCTTAAGGAATTCTGGCTCCAGAATATAGCAACTTGATCAAGAGAAGACTTGTAGTTCTTCACTTTAAAATAAAAAAGAAATATGTACTCTAATATTTCTCATCTTTTTGAAATGCGTCTAGCTTTTCCAGTATCTAATGCCATTGTAGAGAGGGGTTTTTCCAACATGAGTTGCATAAAGAGTGACTGTCACAGCAGTCTTCATGAATCTTCGATGGAAAATTTAACGCACATATCTGTTGAAGGACCATCTGTGGACAAATTTTCACCTTATGAAGCTGTAAAATTTCTTTTATCAAACCACGTAGGCCCGATACACAGCCATATGGAAAATAAAAATTTGTAACATTGAAGAGGAGCAACATTAAAAATGGTAATAAAGAAATAACGTATCTAAAATTTGTTTCTAGTTTGTTTTCGAGCAAGTACTGCACTGCTATCGTAGCGTAATGTCTAAGTGCTAATCAAAAGTTTCTCATTGCTACACAAAACTTAATTTGTATGGCAAATATTGTTACACATTTATTTTTTCGTAAATTAAGGCCCTGTTGTTGTCACTGCCGCTGAAAAGGTCTGTGGTACCGCAATGGTGGGCAACATTAGAGGTGATGCCTGGTGGAACAGTGAGACTAAAGAAGCAGTAAAGAGAAAGAAGGAAGGATATTTTGGGATGATGCACGGTAGAGTTTCTGAGGATGAGTATCGCTGTAAGAAGCGTGAGGCAGCTCAGCTGGTTCGCCAAAAGTAAGGCAAAAGATAGAAAGGAAAAGGTGGAAAGCATTGAATTGGCTTTTCGTAAAGATAGAAAAACCTTCTGGAAGTACATAAGACACAGGAAAAATAGTGGAAATAAAATTTTAAGTTGTGTGAAGAATAGGATCGGAGAAATGATACGGTAGGCCCAAAGAGTTAAGTGACAGATGGGGTGAATACTTCTGAGAGTTACTAGATCATGAAAGCAAAGGCGATTCTGAGGTAGAAGCAGATGATGTCACAGTGAGAGATGAAAGCACTGGTGGGATCTCAAGTGTAGAAGGTGTGCAGAGCTCTAAACTCTCTTTAGAATGGTGAAGCTTCGGGAGTAGAAGGCATATCTGCTGAGGTGCTAAAATATGATGGTGACTCCGTAATTCACTGGTTAACTGATATTTACCAGTTATCATTGTTCCCTTGTATAAGGGAAAAGGTGGTTAGACTGAATGCAAGAACTGTCGTGGTATTATACTACTGAGTGTGCCAGGGAAAGTGTTTGGAAAGGTCATTATTGATGAGGTACGAGGTCTTACATCAGAGAAAGTGTCGGAGGTGGGATGTTCAGAGTGGTTTTAACCTGGTAAGGGCTGCACTAACCAAATTTTTTGCGTTACGCATGATGATCGAAAAGTATCTATCTATCTGTTGGTAAGTTGGTAAGAAAGTATGACGTAGAAGTCTTTTCGTACTTCTACGTTATTTAAAAAAACAAAAAAACATAACCATACGATGAAATAGGTAGTTCCTAAATTAAACCTTAACGGCCAAACGAAACATGTAAACAACAGAAGTCAAACTTACGGAAAAGATGCTTTATTCAGGATGTAGTACTTCCATAACAAATCATAACATCACATAGTACTTCGCATTAAACTCTCCGCACACCACACAGCTCTTAACACAACGCTCTGCAACACAAAGCTTAACTTGCGACACTTCTCCAAGCAACGCTCTCTTTAACAACGCTCGCCAGCAACAGTTTAGTCGTCGTTTTTATCTCTCGTTCTTATCTTATATCAGACATACGTCACGTTCATTCAACCTCAATTATGTTGCCAACAGTATTCGTTTGAGAGAAAAGATATCACGTATAACTGAGAATAAACTCCAGATTTACATAGGGAAAGAAACTAAAAAGGAAGGTTAATTTAGAATATACGTCACAAAAGTTTTTGCTGCCTTAATAGATTTAGAGAAAGCATTTGTCCGAATAAATACACTATCTACCAACAAGTAATTGGACATTCCTGCAATCGGCGATATCTGCGGTCCTGATACACGTCACGGCCGCCGCCGTTAAATATCGTGTGGGAAACAACAACGCAACCAGTCGCATGAAAGATGCCACGCAGTTCGGAGCTCTCTGATTTCGGGAAAGGTGTAATCGTCGGGTATCACAAAAATGGCCGATCCATACGTGAAATATACAGCGAGTTGAAGTACCCAAAATCGACAGTGGCTTACGTGATTGGCAAGTGGAAGATGAGAGGTGACTGTCGGAATGTGCCCCGACCCGGCAGACCCACAAAACTGGGAGTTAGAGACCGACGGGTGCTGGCCAGAGAAATTCGGAAGAACTGCCCCAAATCAATGGGCCACATCCGCGAGGAGTTTCAACAGGCATCCGGCAGTGTTCTTCCGATGAATACCATCCGTAAGGAAGCCCATCTGCTCGGTTATCATAGACGTGCTGCCGCCCTCAAGCCTTTGATCACCAAGTCCGTTGAACAGTGGAAACAGGTTCTCTGGAGCGACGAATCAAGTTTCACCCTCTACCGTTCGGATGGCAGGGTCTGGGTTTGGCGTCTGCCTGGAGAACGCCTCCTGCCGGATTGTATTGTGCCAACTGTGAAGTTCGGCGGCGGTGGTATTATGCTATGGGGGTGTTTCTCCTGGTATGGCACGGGACCCTTGGTCGCAATTCCTGGTTGACTCAACGCCGAGACCTACTGCACCATTTTGGATAACCATGTGTTTCCTACGTTGTGGCATTTTTACGGGGTGGACCCATGTTACTTTCAGGATGACAATGTCGCCTGTCATGTTGCGAGGTTCACCATGGCTTGGTATGAAGACAATGGGGTTAATCGAATGGACTGGCCTGTGTAGAGCCCGGACCGTAACCCTATCGAACACCTCTGGGACGAGTTGGAGCGTCTACTTAAGGGGTGCCCCCACCGTCCGAAATCGGTGAAGCAACTGACCTGTCTTCTCCAAGCCGAGTGGAAGAAAATACCGCTAGCCGTCGTACAACGCCTGGTTGAGAGTATGGCCCCGGAGGGTAGCAGCTGTAATCGCGCTCGTGGAGGCTCCACCAACTATTGAAGGTGAATAAACTTCGTTTTCCTTTGCTTCACAGGTGTCCAATTACTTTTTGGTAGATAGTGTAGGATACTTCTGTGGAAGGTACTGAATAGATATGGTATTAGTGAGAATCTGCTTAATCTTGTGAAATCCATGTATGCTAGCAGTAGAGTTTGTGTACGAGTGAATGATGTTGCATCGAAATGGTTTTCTATTGGTGCAGGATTCAGACAAGGTTGTGTAATGTCACTATGGCTGTTTAATATATTTATAGATGCGTGCATGTGTGGCGCCAAAATGGACAGTACTGGCTTATGTCTTGTTAACATCAGTGTGTCTCTATGGTGATGATACAGTCCTGTTGGCAGCGGACAAAAGTGAGTTGCAGAGTCACTCCGGGATGCACGAAGTTTGTATGAAATTCAAACTGAGTATAAATAAGGGAAAAACCAAAGTTGTGGATTTTGTGCGAGGAACTGTTAGTACTGAATGCAAGATAAGTGTAAATGGCACAGTGATTCACCAGGTGAATGAGTTTGTGTATTTAGGAAGCATGTTTGACAGAGATAACACATTAGATGGCGAAATTAGAAGGCGAGTGAATTTTTCATTGAAAGTCATAGCTGCTTGAGGAGGATTTCACAGGAATGATGGGTTCTCAAAAAATTCCTAAATGGCTGTATATTAAGGTGTGATTGTTCTTACTCTGATGTATGGCAGTGAAACCTGGGTACTGTAGAAGAGACATATGAGCCTTTTGTGTGCTGGAGAGATGCGTTACTTACGGAGGGTTTGTTGCAAGACACGCTCCGAACAGGTGAGGAATGAGGATGTGTTGCAGTTGTGTAATGAGAGGCAAAATGCTGTCTTAGGGGGTTTAGCCATGTTGAAAGAATGAGTGATGAGATGCGTACAAGGAAAATCTATTCAGCCAGGAAAGAGAGGTAGAGGAAGGCCACGGAAGTCATGGGAGGACCCGAATTAGGAATGTCTGCATGAGAAAAAAATGATGAGTATGAAGTACAGAAGGTCTTGTGTACGTTGTGTGATGGATGTCAGTGAAGCTCGAGCTGTGTGCCAAGATCCCTGTAAATGCAAACGTCTGATGCGGCAACAGTAAGTAAATAACACTGTTCAACAAATTTTAACTTTTGTTTTTACAAAGACGAAATTAGACGTCCTTTATAGATTTTTGGTCGCTCAACACGAAAATCTCAGTTAAAATACTCTCCCAGCTTAAAGTTCCAAGTAAATCGACCATTTGTGTTTCACCTATATATCAATGGGATGTTATAATAGCTACACTCATAAGTCAGCTCGGCAAACGTTAAATTGTGGTCCGGGTGAGTTGATTGACGAGGCGAAGACTTGTGAATCACGTGATCATAGCGAAGAAGCTGTTGGAACCGGATCCATCCAGTTTCTTTTGTTCGCCAGAGCGTATGTATCAAACTGCGTCAGTTTTATCGCACTGAGTGTTTCTGTTGGAGTGTTGATTAGTGAATGTATTGAGCGGAGCAAGGTCGAAGGCCAAGCGGAGCTCGCTTTACGAGACTCGAGACAATCAGTTGTTCGGGTATAGGTACGAGATGACAGATCCGATCACTGTGATTTTTTTTTTGCATGCGATTGGACATCGTCCTTGGTCAGAGTTTGAGGCCTTCCGATTTCCTAAATTCCGTGTCATTGAGGAATAATCGCCCCAAAACTTGCAGTTTTAAGGGTTTTTTCCGGGTTTTGAGAAGGGGTCGTTTGTTAGCTATCTCCTCCAAAGATCTTCCGCCGATCGCGGTGACACTTGCCACAGAGAAAGGAAAGGGCATGGTGAGTGACATGGGGTTAGTATCATGGTGATTGGTCGTGTCGTATAAAAATAACGACCCTTAAAAAACTCACCAATTTTAATAATTGGAAAAAATCCGCTCCCTGTACGAGACTCGGGACAATTAGTTGTTCGGGCATAGCTACGACATGCCACATCCGATCACCGTGAATTTTGGCATGCGATTGGACATCGACAGGTTTTGACGCCTTCCGATTCCCGAAATTCCGTATCATTGAGGAATTTCAATTAAAACTAGATGGCCTTTTACTTGAACCGTTTCATGAAAGTTGGCTCACTAACATTAATTTAAAAAAAATATTTGAATTGAAAAACGAAGAAATGGAAAGACTCCGTCTGTTAGTTCAACACTTGCTTAATCTATAATAATAAAAGGAAGTTTGTGTGTGTGTGTGTGTGTGTGTGTGTGTGTGTGTGTGTGTCTTTCGCGATACAAAATGAAAAACGTAGTTCCCGATATGAGTGTTTCTTTCGGCTTTGTTTACATGCAACCTGATCACAACCGACGTAAAGGCGTGAAGGAAAGTAGTTCATGATAAATTTCAGGCATTTTTTTCTTAGAATGTTTTGTACTTTTGTTCTGGAAGTCGTAAATTTTACGTGTTTGTTTTTTAGAATTTGTTATAACAGACGCCTTAATGAGCTTAGATTTTGCAATAGCTTCGCTCAAAATTTGCCAACTGTACCCGAGTTATCGGTTTCCGTAGGCTGCTAGTCCTAGTTTAAATAAGTGAATTTCATTTCATTCACGTTTTATTGTGTTTCTGTTCGAGTGTTGGCTTTCACTACAGTGTTGATTCCCCTCAAATGCGTTAACAATCCAGATATATTTTTTTATTTGTGGTGACGTGATTTGTTGCTCCAGGAAGCGACCATTGACTCCAGCAATGAAAAAAAAAACATATTTCATGTATTTCGGGTGTCGTGTGGAAAACCATGATAAATCTTGGGCTCCACATGTCTGTTGTACGACATGTTCATGAACTCTGAATGCTTGGATGCATGGGGAGAAAGTATCAATGCACTTTGTTGTGCCCGCCATTTGGCGTGAAACAACAAACCACTCAACCGATTGCTATTTCTCCATGATACCTCCTTTGAAGAAAGGAATAAATACGAAGAGGAAGAGAAATATTCAATACCCTATAATACCATCCGTTATTCGCCCAGTGGTCCATGGAGAGGGATTGCCGGTTCCTGATTCCCCAATTAACGTTCAGGCAACTAGTGATAGCGATGATGATGAACTTATAGGATCAGTTGATATACAAACTCATCCATCCACCAGTGATGCGGATCCTATATATGTGTCACCATCTTCCTCCAGTGAACCACACAGAATCACACAATATAAACTTAGTGGTCTCATTAAGGATTTGGACCTGCCAAAGTGTAAAGCTGAACTGTTAGCATCACAATTGCAACAGCGGAACCTTCTTGCCGATACAGCAAGAGTGTCCTTTTTTCGTGATCGTCAGAAACAACTGGAAGGCTATTTTAGAAATAAAGATAAAATAACATTCTGCAAAAATGTTGAAGGTGTGATGCAGGAACTAAATATTCTGTGCAAACCAAACGAGTGGAGACTCTTTACAGATGCACCCAAAACAAGCCTTAAGGCTGTACTACTACATAATAGTAACAAAAGGTCTCCCATCCCTGTTGCATATGCAGATTTAGCTAAAGAAAGTTATACCGTGTTAAAACGTGTTCTAAGCATCACCAGTTACAATAAACATGAATGGCTGATATGTGCAGATTTCAAAGTTATTGCGATTTTGCTTGGCTTGCAAGGAGGGTACACAAAGTACTGTTGCTATATCTGCGAGTGGGATAGCCGCGCAAGAGATCTACATTACAAACAGAATGAATGCCCTCGACGAACAGCTTTGTTGCCTGGCACAAAAAATGGTGCATACGAACCTCTGGTGAAGGCTAGCAAAATTGTTCTGCCATCATTGTACATAAAACTGGGGCTCATAAAGGCATTTGTAAAGGCTCTGAACAAGAATGAATCTGTATTTCAAGACTTGTCCCAATAGTTCCCACGACTAAGTACTGAGAAGATCAAACAGGGAATATTCATTAGACCATAAATACGCCAGCTCTTGGGAAACCAACAGTATGAGTGGATTCTTAATCCTGATCAGCAACATGCTTGGCAATGTTTTCGGAATGCTGCAACATTTTTCTTGGGAAACAAGAGGGCTGAAAATTACATGGACCTTGTGGAAGAACTATTACGTGCTTATGAAAAACTTGGCTGTAACATGACACTCAAGATGCACATCCTACATTCACATATCGATGTCTTCCCTGAGAACTGTGGTGCTTTCAGTGATGAACATGGGGAGCGATTCCACCAGGACATTTCTAAAATGGAACAACAATACAAAGGAAAGTGGAATGCTACAATGCTAGCAGAGTTTTGCTGGATGCTCCAGAGATATGCACCGGACGTTCCCCACAAGCGGCATGCAAAACAGCAACGCGTATAAAGTAGGTGAATTCGTTAAATTTCATACCTAGTATTTGGACATCCCATTGAAATATATGTGATATAATATAAATGGTCAAATTAATCCGGAACCGTAGCTAAGAGAGGATTTTTACTGTTATTTTCCTGTTCAGCGCCAAAAATCTATAAAGAAAAACCACTTCCATTCATGTAAAAATTTCATTGTTGAACAGTGTAATCAGTTAAACATTTATCTTGCGGATTGCCTTTCTTTGTGGAGCTAACCTCTGAATATCAGAGAACAGCTTAATGATATGTATGTATGTATATTTTACTGCCAGTACGTTAGAAAGAGAAATAAACACTTAAGCCCCTTAGTGGCCAAACCCTCCTTTACCAAAAATTGGAAATTATATGTAGAAGATTTTCACCAGGAGCTGTATCCGAGAAATATTTTGTTCTTCAAATATAACTTTTAGAAGCAGAGATACCGGGAAATCGTAAATTTATTTTGCGTTCCCTAGCGGAAAATCTATGAATTACTTGAAAAAGAAACGACGCCCAATAGTCTCTGTCATAAATGGCATCGAAAACAAAAAAGGATTTTTCCAATCGGATGTTTAGAAGGAAATATATGGAATAAAATGTATTTTGAATTCGACAGCTTCTGCATTTACGCGCTGTAGCAACGAAGTTATCAAAAATAATTTTTCAAATATGACTAATAGTTCTAGAACTTACTATTTTACTCGTGCACAGTATGTATCTAAGACGCAATAAATATCTGTTTTAAGCACGATTACCAAAATACTCTACAACTGCACATATCCGTCCTCAATGAACAAACACTTTTATTCGAAATTAAAAACATTTATGTACAGCTAAGAGCATATTAAAATGTTAAAAGTTAAAAGGCGAGCACTTTCGGTCCACCCAAGTGGCCATTATCAAGCCAACAAGTGAGCTTAGATTTCCTGTGAGTGGGACTATAATACATACAGGCTTAGTCACGTGTAATTACCATAGCAACGCAAAGTAGCAATAACAACGTGGTAAAACATATATAGTTTTTGAGTAATAGTTGTAGAGGTATGGTGTCCACAGACGGACGGACCGACGTAAAGTCAGACAGCTAGATGGACAAAGTGATAATACAAGTACGTACTTTTTTTGCAAAAGACATGCTAAAAAGGAGTGACAAATGCAGGAAACATAAAAATTTGCAATCCATTAGTTTACTGTAAACAACAGATACACAGAGTGAACAGTTTATAAGGAACAGTAGACTCTTACATGCAAGTAGACTGACACTTCTTCAGTTGATACTTCTTTCCGTTGTATAAATATTTTAAACATGATGATCGAACCATCAATAGTTAAAATTAGTTTTTTATTTGATAACTTACTGTTTTTTGAACACTTTGCTCAAAATGCTACGCCATATTGTGAAAAAAAAAAACTGACATCACAGGTCAAAACTAAAATCGCACTTCCAACAAGCACCGTAAATATTCTCAATTTCGGCCAAAATAACTTAACTTTTAATGTGCAACATTTTTGTATACCTGTGTTACAGCCATTTGCAAAACTTTAAGACCACCTGTCAATTTATTCAAACTTAAGATTTTCAAAGAAACAACTAATTATTAGTCAGATATATTTGAAAAATGACACACAGATGAATACTTAAATTCTTTAGAACACAAAAAGACCGAAATCACTTCTTTGTTTGGCCACCTTTTTTTTATAACGGGCAGAAAACGATGTGGCATACTTTCAATGAGGGATTTGCAGTAGTCACTTGAAATGTTTTTGTACCACACGTACTTTATCGCGCCAATCAAAGCTTGGGAATTTGATGACTGTTTTTCTGCTACCTTATCTTTTAAAATGGTTCACAAATGTTCGATGGGGTTTAGGTCGGGACTATTACCATGCCAGACGAGCACAGTTATGTTAACCATGTAATTTATTCCTTATGAAGGAAAACAAATTTAAATTAAACGTGTTGCTTATAAATATATTGATTACCTTCAATTATTTGAAAATTTTTAGCGTTCGCTTTTGCCACGTTATATTCTGGACCTCAGAAGTTAAAAATTCCTTGCATTTGAAACATGATATTACTATAAAATAGAATAAAAAAGGCTTTACTCACAATATCTTTTGGTGGTCCTCTTCCTTTTATTGTTTTCAATTTTTGAACTTAAAATATTAGGCCATTATTATTCATGCCAAAAATTTGGTAATATGTTCACGCTTACAGGTACCCTGTTGGGGAGTATGGCTTAAAAACGAAGTCTTGGTTAAAACTCAATGAACAGATGAAGTCTTAGTTAAAACCTAATGACCAAATGAAAAAATATTCGAAAAAACCTGGCCCTATATTGAATTTAAGTATTTTTCATAGAAAATCACAAAGGTGAGTATTCAAGCCTTGAGAAGCAAAGAAATTCTGGTCAGAAATCCTAATGAAACAGATAAAAAGTTAAAAAGTGAAAAATCTTAAAAACCTTGGAACCGCTGTCTCTCAACCTTCCAAACATGTTACCAAATTTTTGGCATGAATAATAATGGCATAATATTTTAAGTTCAAAAATTGAAAGCAATAAAAGGAAGAGGACCACCAAAAACATTATGAGTAAAGCCTTTTTTATTCTATTTTATAGTAATATCATGTTTCAAATGCAAGGAATTTGTAACTTCCGACGTCCAGAATATAACGTGGCAAAAGCGAACGCTAAGAATTTTCAAATAATTAAAGATAATCAATACAGTTATGTTTTTTCTTCCTTCACTCTTTTTGATCTGTGGCATGGACCACCATCATACATAAAGATTGTGCATCTGTGCACTTGCATATGAGTTGCCAGCTTCTCACGTAACATTTCCACATAAAAAGATTCCAGTCATGGTAGTGCCTGACGGCAAAAAGGATAATGAAGCAGTACCGGATGCTGACTTAGAACCCCGTATCATCTGACTAGGCGGATGTCTCACGGTGTTAACGGTGTATTTTTCATCAAACCTTTTGCCTTCTGGTCGTCGAATATGTAATTCACGTGATTCAAATTGACGCACAGTTGATTCATCGGGGAAAAAAAACTTGGCTCCAATTTTCAGCAGTCCCCGATTGATGACGCTACGCAAACTGGAGTCTCTTCTTTTTCATGACAGAGGTTAGTCTAGGTTTGTGTGCAGGGTTATGAGACTTTAATCCAAAATCTTTGCTAAGACGTTGGGAAACAGTGATGATACTAATATAAGACACTTTTGAATGTAGAAAGGCCTTGATTTTCTTGCACGAACTCCTCGGAGAACGCATAACTATTCGTCTTATGGAATTGTCATCACGTGGAGTTGTTTTCCTTGGACGTCTACTTCTCTTTCGGCCACTGAATTCACCTGTATCTCGATATTTCATGATCGTATTGTGAATAAGTCTTGCTAACATTCACATTTCTGCTTATGTCACGTTCGGAGTATCCTTCATGATATAAAGTCACTATTTGTGACCTCTAAGTTACACTTAATGACGCTTTTTTGCTCATTTGTCGCTATACAGAAAATACGTACGAAACCTCTCAGCATGAAAACCAGAAGCAAACTTGCCGAATCACACAGTATTTGTCCTGCTGATTACAAATCTGCTTGCTAAATTGTGCTATCGGGCACAGTTCTCGAGTAACCTGTTGTTTCAGTGTATAATAAACCTTCATTTTGGCATGTAAACTGACGCTCACACGCTTCCCCTAAATCCATCAACAGCTGCCGCTTTAGAATAATCTAACACCGACAGGAAGTAGAGTAATACAGACAGTAGCTGACGTAAACGGCAGAAATCTCCTAATACCAACAGATGGTCTTAAACTTTTGCAAATGACTGTATTTCAACTTAATCTTGCCCAGTGCTGTATAACACACCAGCTACGGGGCTCTTGAATTTTATATAAATGTTCCTCCAAGAATTTTAAGATGATTTTAAATATGTCGCTTTCATGTCCTTAAAAACTGCTTTGGCATTATTTACGTAATCTTAATTTCCTATTTTTTTTCGTTTTAGTGAACTTCAGGAGAACTTAGTACGATCACATTCTGCTGGTAAGATAATTTACTTCGATATGTACTTGTTTAACATTAGCAGATAATTTAATTCAATATGTACTCGTTTAACATTAGCAATATTTCAAAAAACTAACACTTATTTCGGTTGAAATTGAGCTGGCACGTAGAATGTAATTGAAATACCACAAAAGCTTTGTGTAAAAGTAAATAAATTAGTTCCCCGTCTAAATGCCGAATGCTATGCTTCTCCTAAGAGATGCTTTTCGAAAGTTATTCGAGGTAATATGTCTATGAGTAAATAATCTTGCTAGCAACAAAGAAGAGAGGAATCCAGTGTCAGCTGAACTCAATAAAAGATTTAGAAGATTCGTAAAGCGGCGCTCAACACTCCTGAGTTCTTCGCGTGGCCAATTTATGAAGATTAGATCGCTATATGAAAGCAAATCCTTCCTGAATTAATTCCTGGCATAATACAGGGTGTCCCATAATGATGGGACACATTTTAAACGCAAGTATCTGGGACTGGAGCAAACACATTTATCAAGGACTATGTGTAATACATAACCAAGGTACAGGAGTTCATAGCACTGTTCAAAGTAAGAATATCACATCCCTTAAATGGTCCCCACCTCGAAAAGAACATTCGTGGGCTCTTTGTCATCCCCAGAAATAGCGGTGCAGCACATCAGCTGGGATGGCCGCTGGCCGCTATCACCTTCCGGATGCTTTGTTTGAGTTTCAGAGATGTGCGGGGTTTCCCAACGTACACTCTTTCCTTTAGGTAACTCCACAGGAAATAGTTCGCAGGGGTTAGATCCGGGGATCTGGACAGCCAATGGATATCACCGAATCTGGTAATGGGTAGTGCTGGGGAACTGTTGTCGAAGGGCTGCCATTGTCAGTCGTGCCGTATGACTAGTGGCACCATCTTGTTGCATCCACATTTGTGTAAGACCAAGCCGTTGCAACTCAGGAATGAAAAAGGTGATTAGCATGTGGTTGTAGAGCTCAGCAGTAACTGTGACGGCTGCACCATGTTCGTCCTGAAAAAAGTTAGGACCAATCACACACGCATGAGTCACTGCACACCATAATGTGACCTTAACATTGTACAAGGGTTTTTTATGTAAGGCTTTTGGGTTTTCTTTACCACAAAACTTACAGTTTTGTTTATTGATATAACCGGATAGGTGAAAATGAGCTGGGTCTGATGTGATCAGGTGTTGCACAAAATCTTTCTCCTCCTTGCACTTGTTGAAAGCCATTCACTGAACGTCACTCTGTGAAATCTATCCGCCGGGAACAATTGCTGCACCAACTGTACATTATAAGGATACAGCTGCATGTCGTTTTTCAAAATCCTGTGCACACTGGTACGAGTAACGTTCACCTGTTGGGCCAATCGACTGGTAGACTTCTTGAGATTTTGTTCAATGGCATTCGCCACACGTTCAATGTTCTCTGCAATACGAAACGTTCGAAGTCGTTCGGGGGATAGTTTTTTGTTGGAGTTGTCTCTCTCTCTCTCACGGAAATAACTAACAGCACGCAGGATCACCTTACGGGACGGTGCTTCACGCTTCCGGAAATGTCCGAATCGTCTTTGTGCCGTGACGATGGAGCTTCCACTGGTGAAGTATGCCTCCACAACGTATGCAATTTCTGTTGGCGTCCACGGCGACATCATTAAGGATCAATGATCTGGAAAGAAGACCAACATTAATTTCCGAGGTCAGACTTTGAATTACAATACATTTTAAAGATGGGCGAGTGCTCACGCTGCTGTAAATTAAAACTAAAATGTGTCCCATCATTATGAGACACCCTGTATTTTAAAATGATGGCTGGTTCCAGTGGTGTGAAGTTTATTCTGTAATATATAGTACATCTACAGTTGGTTTAATTCTTGAAAGTTTGAAAGTGATTGGACGGACATTTTAATGCATTAGCAGCATGTTTCTAAGGGGAACCCAAAATCTATTCCAGGCATTAAAAACTATGTGAAATAGAAATTTCACTAGGGATAAATTTTGTGCAAACGTTTTGACGCGGAGTTCCATTCTTAAGTTATTTGCGATGTATCTATTTAAATCACGCACCAACAACTAAGAAATCATGAAAATAAAAGAGAAAGCTATTTTGGATTGGATTGAAGGTTTAACGACCACCGTGAGCAACTCAATGGGCTATAAGCAGTCGCCCGTCCCTAATTTAAGGGTCACTGGTTCCAGGGAAGGGAGAGAGCCAGTACCGTAAGACAAACCCAACATCCATGCCTCACCGGGATTCGAACCCGGACCCTTCACGGGCGAATGATCATTAGCTAGCGCTTAGACCACTGCGCCACCAGGGCGGCAAAGAAAGCTATCATACTTTAAGTACAAGTAATGGCAAGCTTCAGTAACAATGAAAAAAATTTGAAAGTTCACGGTGGCTGCTCCGGTGGCCGAGCGGTCTGAGGAGCTGGTTTCTGACCATTTCGTCAGAAATGGGCCGGGCCTGAACCTGGATGTGCCATAGGTGGCGTGTTTCTCTTACGGCATCAGGACTTTCCCCTTCCTGGAACCCGTGGCCCTAAATTAGGGATCAAGGTGAGTCTATTAGATTTAACTGGATTTTACTCCCAGCAATAGCGTTTTTACTTTTGTAGGCAGGAGCATTTATTTTCCATTCACTATCTTCTCAATAAGTTCCATGTTTGCTAGTGGGCTACTGATACGCAAGAGCAATGCATTCTACACTTACTCACAGTTAATTTCAACTGACAGGCCTCATAATGCATTCATTAGCTAAATTCAAGCAGCTGAAATCATCCGGCCATCCATTTTGAATTGCACTGCCTTGCTCATTGAATTACGACTACCTACCTAACACTTCACAGGGCCACCTTTCGTATGAAGGACGACCGCCACTTGGCGTGGCATCGACTCCACGAGGTGTTTGGGGACATGCAACCAAGTTGTCTGTATTGTGGTAAACAGTTCCGGTACGGAGCGGGATGGTATGTTCAACTGGTATACCTTGCGTTCCAAAACATCTCACAAAGGTTAAATTGGGTTGAGATTTAGGGGAGTTTGGGGGCCATTCGAGGTATCTCACATGAACACTGTGTTTGTCGAACCATTCCTTCACAAGGCGGGTCCGATGACATGGGACATTACCGCCCGGTAAGAACCCGTTCTCTTGCGGGGTGGAGATGGTCCGCAAGAGGACACTGGCAGTCGCCGACGTTTGCACTTTGGTTCACACGTACCAGTAGTCCCAGTTCATGCAAGCTGAATGTGTCCCATATCATTCAACCGCCGTCAAAGTCCTGGATAGTCTATGCCTTGCATGAGGAATCCATGGTCTCATGCTGCTGAGGCCAAATACGTACTCAACCAACGGCAGAATGGCGAACTTGCCGTGATTCATCAGAGTAGCACGCCTGTTTCCAATCTTCTATCATCAAAATCGCATGCTGTTGGCACCAGGAGAGTCGTTTACGTCGGTGGACTGTTGTTAGGAGAGGTATGGTTCCCTTAGTCGACAACTACTTTGTCGACAACACACTTCGTCGACACTAAACAGTATATGCAAACAGTTGATTCCTAAAAAACGGAAAAAACGTTCAGAACCACCAAATTTGGTATACTATCTCATGGTACTGTAATTCAGATCGTAGACGGTTTTTATAAGAGGTCGGGCCCGGCATGAAAGGGGCCCCATACAAAATTTTCTTAAAATCCATAGTTTTCAATTTAGAACCACCAAATTTGGTATACTATCTTATGGTACTCTAACTTAGACCGTACGCGGTTTTTGGAAGGGATCGGGGTACGGGATCAAGGGAGCTCCATAAAACATTTTCGTAAAATCTATAGTTTTCAATTTAGAACCTCCAAATTTGGTATGATATCTCATTGTACCCTTACACCAACTTAGACCATAGAAGGAAAGGGTCGGGGCCTGGGGTCAAGGGGCCCCCATACAAAATTTTCGTAAAATCTACAGTTTTTAACTCACTTTTCAAAATTTTCGATACACACATGGGCATTCTCAAAATTTTCTGGCTACAAATATACAAGAATTGGACAGAATAATGTGAACACCTAGGAAAATAATGTTTTACGTACCTAATAAGGTGTGGAACCATCTTTGGCATTAAAAATCTCCTGAATCCTCCTTGAAATGGACACGTACAAATCCTGGATGGTGGTTAGTGGGATGCTACACCATTCTTCATGCAGAAACTGCCCCAGGTCCTTGAAAGATGCAGGAGCAGGATAACGGGATCTTACTCTGTTTTCCAACATGGACCACAGTGGCTCGATGATGTTTAAGTCTGGTAATTGGGAATCCCAAGGAAGGAATGAAAGTTTGTCCTCATGTTCCTCAAACATTGAATGAACATTTCGAGCTCTGTGAATCGGGGCGTTATCATCTTGATAGATGGCATCCCCTGCAGGAAACAATGCCTGAACCATTGCATGTACTTGGTTGGCCAAAATGGTTTCATACACCCTGCTGGTCATCCATCCTTTTAAGGTGATCAGGAGACATTTTGAAAACCATGACATGACCACCCAGAGCATGACAGAACCCCCACCATGTTGCACTTTTGGGAGCAGACAGTCTGGGTTGTACGCTTCTAACGGTGTTCTCCACACGTGAAAGCATCCGTGGCGAGGAGTAGTGTGAATATGGACTCGTCAGACCACATCACACGCTTCCATGAATCGGCAGTTCACGTTGTATGCTCCTAGTACCACTGTTATCACCGTTCTGCATTCACCAGGGTCACCAGAGGTTTTGCTATAGCAGCTCTGCAATGAATATCTCTTTTATGCAGTTCTCTGCTCACTTCTTTCGTTGATATTGGAGTCTGAAGATGCAGATTGAGCTCCGCACTAATTTCCGGCACCATGGTCTTATTACGGGTAACAATCCTCTTTAATGCTCACCTGTTTTCATCAGTGAGGGTCGTTTTCCCGCCGCTCTTGTGTTTCGCAGACGAGGTGCTGCCACAAACACAGTATGTTGCCATGATGCTAGACACAGTAGCTCTCGATACCCCCACTACCCTGGCGACTGTTGTCATGGAGGCACCAACTAGCCGGCCACCAACAATTAGCTCTCTTTCGAAGTCCGTTAGATCGCTCATTTCGTCGTCACCCTGTAAGAAATTTTGCAACAAGGCACTTTAAATGCACTTAAATAGGACCTTGAGGTTCTAAACAAAGCTACACTATCTACCAACAAGTAATTGGACACCCCTGCAATCAACTATATCTGCGGTCCTGATACACGTCACGGCCGCCACCGCCGTTAAATATCATGTGGGAATCAACAACGTAACCAGTCGCATGCAAGATGATACGCAGTTCGGAGCTCTCTGATTTAGAGAAAGGTGTAATCGTCGGGTATCACAGAAATAGCTGATCCATATGTGACATATCCAACGAGTTGAAGTATCCAAAATCGACAGTGGTCTATGTGGTTGGCAAGTGGAAGATGAGAAGTGACTGTCGGAATGTGCCCCAACCCGGCAGACCAACAAAACTGGGAGTTAGAGACCGACGGGTGCTGGCCAGAGAAATTCGGAAGAACCGCACCAAATCGATGGGCCACATCCGCAAAGAGTTTCAACAGGCATCCGGGAGTGTTCTTTCGATGAATACCATCCGTAAGGAAGCCCATCTGCTCGGTTGTCATGGACGTGGTGCCGCCCACAAGCCTTTGATCACCAAGTCCAATAGCGCTGCTCGGCTAACGTGGTGCAAAGAACGTCGACAGTGGACCGTTGAACAGTGGAAACAGGTTCTCTGAAGCGACGAATCAAGGTTCACCCTCTACCTTTCGAATGGCAGGGTCTGGGTTTGGCGTCTGCCTGGAGAACGCCTCCTGTCGGAACGTATTGTGCCAACTGTGAAGTTCGGCCGCGGTGGAATTATGCTATGGGTGTGTTTTTCTTGGTATGGCACTAGATCCTTGGTCGTAATTCCTGGTAGACTCATCGCCGAGACCTACTACACCATTTTGGATGACCATGCGCTTCCTACGTTGTGGCTGTTTTACGGGATGAACCCATGTTACATTCATGATGACAATGTCACCTGTCATGTTGCGAGGTCCACCATGGCTTGGTATGATGACAATGGGGTTAATCGAATGGACTAGGAAGAACCGTTCATGTCTCATCAGCCCTGACCCCTATCGAGCACCTCTGGGACGAGTTGGAGCGTCGACTTAAGGGGTGCCCCCACCGTCTGAAATCGGTGAAGGAAGTGACCTGTCTTCTCCAAGCCGAGTGGAAGAAAATACCGCTAGCCGTCGTACAACGTCTGGTTGAGAGTATGCCCCGGAGGGTCGCAGCTGTAATCGCCGCTCGTGGAGGCTCCACCAACTATTGAAGGTGAATAAACTTCGTTTTCCTTTGCTATCATAGGTGTCCAATTACTAGCTGGTAGATAGTGTATTAACAACGAAAATGTGGTGGGTGCCTTTGCGTATTGCGACGTACACAGCTGCATTAAAAGTCATGTCTCTGAGCGTGGTGTTCACATTATTGTCTTCAACCCCTGTATGTTATAATATCGATGTCCTTTAGCGAAAACGCGGGTCATGCTTTCTTCGACATATGGAAAGAAAAGCGTTATATCCAAAAGCGTTCTAACCTTGCTTCCCCTTTTGAAGAAAAAAGTCGTTGTGCCAATAGTCGCTGTATCGACAGAAGGGCTTCGGTGTTGTTTAATGAAGAATAAAATATAATTGAAGATTGGTATTAATTTAGCTCTTAAAGAGTTGTGTTTTAATTTTGAATACATAAACATAAATAACATTGCAATTAAACAACATTTCATTTTGTGAGCACCGTGTTAGGGGGTTTACTTTTAACCTAATTTTACTTACATCCATCCACACAGGGCTCGGTGTTTCGATTTGCAACAAGTCTGTCATTGACTTCGCAACACTCATCTTACATTTACTATGAGTGTCAGAAGAAATCTATTCAATGCTCCTATTCACGAGGGCTATATTTCCTCCCCTCTGATGTAGATGACAGATGCAAGAGCTACATAACATGGGTTCGTCGCTCTGTTGCTATGTTTTTAGCAATTCTTCCCCGTAAAATCACCTTCAGTTGAATTTTAAAGAATCAGATGACAGACAGGTTAATTTCTGAAGTATTTTAGTACACGTAAATTCTACACGGAAAGTCTTCGTTTTTACATTAATTCGTGCAAAACTCACTTTTGCTTCGTATCTGAAAATCTTCACATGTTATAATGTATAGCAGACTAATTGTCTTTTAATATTTGTGGTATTTCGACAGGTGTTGGCCAACCACTCACTCCGGAAAAAACTAGAATGCTGATGGCTCTACGAATCAACGTTTTGGCTAAAGGGTACAGTGGAATATCCCTTAATACTTTAATGCATGTGATCAATGCTTTCAACGGTAAGAATTCATGCCTTACTCCTATTATTGTTTTATTTGAAATTTAGCTATGTATCCTGAAAGTTTTTATCTATATGTCTAGAAAACAGTGTATTTTTAATGTTTGTTTTCCTCATACATCCGTTTCTCCCATTTAGCATCATGCTTACCTTGGATTCCGGAACAGGGAACTGTGGGTGCTAGCGGTGATCTAGCTCCCTTAGCTCATCTAGCCCTTGGAATGATTGGTGAAGGCAAAATGTGGAGTCCAGAATCAGGCTGGGGAGAGGCAAAATATGTAAGTATAGTAGTAATTCTTCATAACTAATGTTAGAAAAATTTGTGTAAGGAAGCTTTTCTATGCTAAAGTTGAAAGAAACTATCCTGAACAATGGCCACAGCTGTTCGGCTTTTTTGGGGGGTGAGTTTTACGCCCTCCCGTGATCATCTAAGAAGTCTTCCGTCCCTAATTTGGGGCCACTGACTCCAGGGAAGGGAAAGGACCAGTGCCTTAGGATAAACGCACCGTTTATATCTCATCAGGGATTCGATCCCAGACACAACCCGTACGATGAGCCAGAAGGCAGTGCCTTTGACCTTTTGGCCGTTTCCGATATAGTGCTCGCCAAACAGTTACGCACAGTAAACATTCTCTGAAATTCTCGTGCCGTTTTCCATGATTCCTTTCGTGAATTAACGAAGCATATTTCTGACACAAGCTTCTGTGTGAAATGACGGAAAACCCCCCTGAGTTTCACAGATTTTTCGTACGCCAGGAAAATTTGAATTTTCAGGAACCTGTCAGTATGTCTACCTCCAGCTGAAACCAGTTTGTCCTGCACAGCAATGGATTCATGTGCTGAAGTTTGACCCAAGATTGAGTACTTCATTTGCAAACTAATCAGAATTCTTCATCTTGTCCACACTGAAGATATCTGTTTATCTACAAGTAAATTGTTACTTTTTAATTCCAGAATATATCCGATTGACAACTAGTATCGGGTTGTGTAAAAGGTTGTATCGCATTTTTTTCTTAAACATTAAAGAAAAACTACTTTAATTTGCAATGAAGACATGTAATACGAGGGCTGTAGCGAAAGTAATGCAAAAGTGGATATAACTTTTCTATTAACTGACAGAGGTCGTTTAAACTGCAAATGTTGGTAGAGTAACTCCCTCTCTATAGAAACCCATCTTCTTAAGATACTTCTTCTCATTGCACGTAAATAATGGATTCCAAGCAGAAGCATCGTGCCGTCAGTGAGTTCTTGACGAAGGAAGGGGGCAGGATTGTCCGACATCCACAGAAGACTACAGAATGTTTGCGGAGATGACACCATTGAGAAGAGCAATGTGCACAGATGGATGAAGAAGTTTAAAGAAGGAGAAGCCAGCATTAAAAAAAACACGCAATGGGAGACCATCATCTGTGACCACTGGCACGAATCAACAGCGAGTGGATAATTGATTCGCGCGGAGAGACGAGTCTCAATCCGTGAGCTTGTTGCACAACTGTACTGTGGTCACAATGCCACACAGAAAATGGTGGAAGACTTTGGGTATCGCAAAGTGTGTGCAAAGAAGTGTGTACCTCGGCAGTTGACACCCAATTTGAAGGAGAGAAAGGTGGAAGTCTGCTCTGATCTACCGGAAGAGTTGGAAGCCAATGAAGACACGTTTTTTCCCGATATGGTGACAGGGGATGAAACGTGGGCGTATCTTTATGATTCGGAAACGAAGAATCAATACATGGAATGGCGTCACACCTCTTCACAAAAGAAATTCAAGAGTAAGTAACCACCACAGAAAGTCAAGGTGACTGTTTTTTGGGATGACAGTGGTGTCAGTCTCCTTGATTTTCTGGAACGTGGTCGTACCGTGACCAGCGAGCGGTACATTGAGACACTCAAGAAGCTTAGAGAAGACATAAGGAGAAAGAGACTGAACAAGAATCTGAGAAGGATCCACATTCACCATGACGATGAGAGACCACACACATCTTTGGCAACAAATCAAGCGATGAGCAAATTAGTCTGTCGGTGGATCCCCATGCACCGTACAGCCCAGATCGGGCACCCTCCGACTTCTACCTGTTCGGTTCAATGAAGCACAGTCTCCGGGAACAATGATTTGATGACACAAATGAGGTGTAAGTGGCTGTGAAGAAGTGGGTACAACAGTCCACATCTGAATCTTTTCAAAGAGGACTCGAGAGTTGGGTTCAAGGATGGCGCAGATGCATAGCTTATAATGGAGAAAATGTTGAGTAGTACCTTTGTATAGAGACAGAGTTACTCTACCAACACGTGCAATTTGAACGATGTCTGTCAGTTAATAAAAAAGTTATGCCCATTTTTGCATTACTTACGGTACAACCCTCGTATTTACTTCTTCTGAAAAGTGAGCTTTAAATACGTATTTATAAAAGAAGTTCGGCACGGCGTGAGGGGTTCAGTTGTGTTCATTGTATATACATTATTACTGTTTGTATAAATTGCAGCACAAAGAAAGCATCGCACTATTCAAACGAAATTTATGTCACAGATTCCTCATATTACAGGAGATAACTGATTACATTTGAAGAGCTATACTAGATTTTTTCGCTTCGGAACTTAGTAGGCATATCGTGTGAAGCTACCTAGAGCAGCCATAACAGTCTTTAAACGGCGTGGTATTACATGGAAGATGTTTTTTCGATATAGTATTAGGAGATAATCTGCCAGGCTGTTTCTATGCGATACCAGAGTTCATTTGAGGTGACTGGCGGATGCGCTTGATGGTCCAGTCGCTTAGCTACCTTGTCCCAGACATGTTCGATCGAGGACATATCCCGCGAACGTGTAGGCCAGTAAATAAGCGGTATCTACCGTTCACAGAAAAGGTCTTGGACATTCCGGATCACGCATTGTCCTGCAAGAATATAGTCCCAGGACGACTCTGAAGGAAGGGTATAACTTCTGCCTCTACAACATCCCTAATGCATCGTTGGCTGTTGAAGATTCATTCAAGACAAGAGAGTAAGGATCTAGCGGAAACCGCTCGAAGCGATGGATCTGGCATGTCAACAAGTACGTGTTCAGGCTGGTGGAAGCTCGGTTATGGTTGGGACCTCTAGCACATCTAGATGCATCTCTGAAAGGTCTACGTTCCGTGTCCATCCTTGCAGACAATCTGCATCCATTCATGATAATCGTGCATCCACAGAGCAGCGGATTCTTCCAGCAGGACTGTGAGCCTTCCCACAGAGCCTTGGTGACTAGAACATGGTTAGAAGAGCATACTGTAGGAGTTCCCACCCTGGAATGGCATCCCCTTTCTCCGGACAAGAACGCTGTGGAAAATTGTTGGTATTCTGCGGAAAGTTTCGTTGGGTTTTGGGATCCTCCACTAAGGAATGCGACGGAATTATGGACGGCGGGGCAACAATCATGGGTAGAAATAATTGTGAAAAGCTTTCGTGACCGTGAATTCGATGCCTCGCCAAGTGAGTGCTCTTATCGGGCGAACGGTGGTCCTTCCTGTTATTAGGTAGGCATTCCATGACAAGCTCATAGCCCGTGCCGTGTAGGGGTGAAAAAAGCTGTGACGGAAATTTTTGTAACACGAATCGTTAAATACATATACGTAACTACTGTGTAATAAACGGTTGAATTAGTAACAGCAGTCTATAAGATAGGTAATTAGATTTTCGTAATATTCCCATTCAATATTCCCATGACAGGAGCCTATTATATAGGTTAATAGATTTTAACCCGTTATATGACGGTCACAGTACGTTAAAAATTACATAATGTAAAATTTAGGTGATAAAAATTATGTTAACACCTACGTAACAGAACAAGCGTGACATACAGTTGTTCGAGCACGTGCGTGTTTCCACAGATGAAGTCGTTTGTCTTACTAACATTATTTTATTTTTCGGTATTTCTCCTTGATTTTACGTATCGTGCGACAGCGGTGAGTTTAGTTCCGTATTTCGGCCACCGGATAAAAGCAGATGGCGCTTCAAGTACTGAATGGCGTCATAGCATTAAGGACAGACGTAGCTTATTATACAGGTTTTATTTCTATTTACTGATCACGTCTTTTCATTGAGTGTACATATGTACGTACCAGTGCAGTGTGTGTGTGTGTGTGTGTGTGTGTGTGTGTGTGTGCGCGTGCACATGGTACCAGCATTTATTTTTGATAGTTCTCGTCTTTTAATCATATATGAAACAAGAGATGTTGTTGGATCAGATTTATTATAAGTATCTGCATTTATATTTTCCAGGTTCTTGAAAGTCACAACTTGAAGCCAGCTTGCTTAGGACCGAAAGAGGTAAACACACCATTCTAGGAAGGGCACTAATGGTTTTGATTCCATGATTTATTAATGGTTGAAATTAGAGTGCTCATTTTGTATTTAAACAGCAGCTTTGATCACGTTTACAAAGAATCAGGTTTACCTTGTTTTAAATTTTATTCTCACACTGCAGTTAAAGAAAGCGGAGCAATAACCTTTGCAACAGCTGTATCCCCTGTCGTTGCTCTTTAGGTGTCACTACTCACTTTACGCATTATCTATGCCTTTTTTTTTTTTTTCATTTTTTGCTGAGAATCGTTTTCTTGCTATTGTTTTCTACATCTATGCATAGAAAAACGCCCAGTGATATCTTCCACAAAACTTTTTCAGAACCAGTTGTATGAGCTTGGGCATTACAAGTGTTTCTACTTGTAATGCCTATGCCTATACAAATGGTTCGGTTGAGGGATAAAGATTTCATTATGTAGAGATTTAAGTAAAGATTTTGATCAATTTATGTACCTCAGGATACGCTGTAGTTATACAGAGTACTGTGAAAACTGTAGAATGCGTTAGCTAACGCAATAGCTGTTTCTTCTGCTTCTGTTGTATTTGGATTAGCTTTCACAATGAAATGAAATCAAATGAGTACGTTTCTTAACATTTTCAGAAGTTTCATATTTTGAGTTTTGAGCTTAAAGCCCTTGCACGTAAAACCTTTGTGGGTCTGCTAACCTACAAGCTATTGAGATTTTCTTAGCGTTTTAAATATTTGTTTGAATTTATTTCAACATAATGTTTACAAAAATAATTTTTCGAGATTATCTGTTTTAATTACCTTAGCGTGCGTGGTAAAATAAATTAGACCATACTAACCAATGCGTTCATAAATATTATTACTAGGCAGATACTTCACAAATGCGCGCAAGATTTCTTTTAATCAGAATTAATGATGCATCATCGCCAATTCGCATTCTAGACTGTATTCCCTGAAAATATTAGCAAAAGATCTCAATAAGAAAACTAAATTCATTTTGTTCTCTTGTTTCAATAAAGCATTAAGAGTTTTCGGAAGTGAATGGGCTTCTGCATTGCGTGTGTGTGTGCATACGTGACTGCCTCCATTAATGAATAATTAGCAAAGCAGCACAGGTTTAACTTAAATTGCATGATTCGGCTTATGGGCTGGCTTTGTCTGAGTTTATCGTAAATTATGAATATGTTATTTTTGACTTAAACAGTTAATCGTTATGCGTTCCGACAAACAAAAAAGAAAGAAGAAAATATATACACACACTGTAGGCTTTTTTCTACCCTTTAAACCCCTTCCGCCCTTTTGGCCCATTATACATTCCCTCCTATTTCGCACCGTATATGAAACCTCACTATGGGTTTCATATACAGTTCCGAATGCGCTTGCAGTAAAAACACAGAATATATAGGATTACTGCGAAAGAAGACCACTGAATAGGCCTACAGTTCGTCATACGGGGTCTCCACGTCACTGCACACGGGTCACTGAGGCACAAAATCTTCTTTTCCACCGAAATTATTTGGCTAACAGCACACCACAGTTTGACATTTCACTTTACAGAAAAGCCTCTTACAAAACACACTCACGGAAATTATCGAACAAATAGGTCAGAACAGCGTCAAACACAGCTCATACATACGTATATATTACTAAGCTGTTCTCTGAGATTCAGAGGTTAGCTCCACAAAGAAATACAGGCTGCCAGATTCTAACTGATTATTTTGCTTGCTGTTGCTGTATCTAACTTCTCCATTTACAGCGATCTTGACACACAACTCGGGCTTCACTGACATCCATCACACGACGTACACAAGACCTTCTATACTTTCATACTCATAATCTTTTTCTCATGCAGACACTCCTGAATCTGATCATCCCATGACTTCTTTGGCCTTCCCCTGCCTATCCGTCCTGCCACTTGGGCTAAAATAATTTCTTAGTAAACATCTCATCACTCATTCTTTCAACATGGCCAAACCACCGAAGAATATTAGTCTCCACCATGCAACAACATTTTGCTTCACATTACACAACTGAAACACATCTTCATTCCTCACACAATCAGAACGCGTCTTCCCACAAACCCCTCGTAAGTAACGTATTTCTCCAACACACAAACTTTCAAAATGTTTTATTTGGAGCGAAATTTACAGGGAACGAAGGCGGTAGGCGGCATGTGCCTGTACAATGCCTGAAATCATAATAACAGGAGTCAGATACATACAAAGTGTGCGCAAATTACATTATGCAAGGGGTACATACAATGAAAGTGAAATAGATGAGCGGACGACAAGACATAATTACCGTAGTATATATAAGGTCAGGTGATGCGTAACATCACAGCCTCTCCTTGACAAATGTCAACCCCGCCTTCTCGTGGTGCATCCTGTTCCCACTAAAGGGGCTCTGACGACCGCCCATAGCGGTATAACTATACCATCGGGATCAGAGGAAATGCTATCCCACACTCACCAACCCGCTTGGCCAGCGTGGTGAGTTATGGCCAAACCCTCCAAAATGATTCCACAACTTAAATCTTGGCCCTCAGTCTCCGGCAGCTGGAATGTACCTGGCCAAGGCAGCGGCCAGTGCGACATGAAGGCAGAGGGTGCTAAGAATCCCCGGAGGACCGGACTAGGCTGCCATCTGATGCTGACCTTGGCTACTTACAATGGACGCTCCCTATCTTCTGATTCAAGGCTTTGAATTGGAAGAGGAACTACAAAGGATCAAGTGGGACATCGTGGGGCTAAGTGAGGTAAGGAGAAAAGGAGAAGATCTCATCGAACTGAAAAGTGGACATCTCTTCTACTATCGTGGGACAGATACTGGCAGAACTAGTGGTGTTGGATTTATAATAAACAAGAAACTGAAGGATAAAGTTGTAGAAGTTGAAAGTTCCTCTGACAGAGCTGCATGACTTGTTATCCAACTCTCGAAAAGATACCAGGCTCAGATTATTCAAACTTATGCACCCACCACAAGTCATTCTGAAGAAGAAATTGAAGAATTTTATGAGGAAATTTGTCATCTAAATAATAAAGGTAAGCAGCACTTGAAAATAATTATGGGAGATTTCAATGCAAAAATAGGGCAACGGCAACAGAATGAAACTTCGGTAGGTAAATTCGGTCATGGCAACAGAAACCAGCGTGGAAATACTCTCGTTGAGTTTGCAGAGGCAGAAGGGTTTTTCATCTTGAACTCCTTCTTCAAGAAAAAAGCCACACAGGAAATGGACATGGAGACATCCAAATGGGACGACAAGTGAAATTGATTTTATTATGTGTAACAAAAAATTCGTCATAGAAGACTGCAGTGTGCTAAACAAGTTCAACACAGGTAGTGACCATAGATTGGTGAGATGTAAGATGCACCTCAACACTAAACTTGAACGTGGCAAGCTCATAGGACAAACAAAATCTATTGACATAACCAACCTTAAAAAACACCATAATACCTTCAAGTTAGAACTGAAGAACAGGTTCTCTGCTTTAGAAGGCCTAACATCGGAAGAAGTGGACATCTCTGAAGTTAACAGAAAAGTAACCAAAGCTCTTATGGAAACAGCAACAAAATTAGCTGGGTCTAAGAACAAGTTGCATGTGAACAAATTATCAGGAAAAACCAAAATGTTGATGCAAAAAAGAAGAGAGATGAGGACAACTAAAGAAGATGTGACTTCCAAAGTGGAATATATAGAGCTATGCAAGACAGTAAGAAAAAAGTATCACTGAAGACGTAAGGAAATTCAACTGTGAACTAGTGAGGAAAGCAATTGAAAACAACCAAAGCCTAAAGATAGCAAAGGGACATCTCAGTAAGGGAAGAAAACAGATTATGGCACTGAGAAAAGAAGATGGTTCTGTAACAAGAAATAGAGGCGAAATTTTGACAAGAGTGAAAGATTTCTACTCCAAATTATATGAAAGGGATGATATATGCACTCCAGACATCATGAAAGATACCAGTACCAGAGTTCCTCCAGTCCTTCCAGCAGAAGTTGCACATGCAATCAAGAACATGAAGCGAGGAAAAGCTCCAGGAGAAGATGGAATTACTGTAGACATCATACAAGAAGCAAGTGGAGAAATCGAAACAGTGCTCGCCCAAATTTTCACTCGATGCCTTAATGAAGGAAAGATTCCTGAGGATTGGAACACCGCTACAATGATCCTGCTACATAAGAAAGGTGACATTGAGGATCTCGGAAACTACAGACCTATCAGCCTCCTATCAGTAGTTTATAAAATCTTCACTAAAGTTCTTTCACACCGCTTGAAGGTAACACTGGACATGGCTCAACCGAGAGAACAAGCTGGATTCAGGAGTGGCTACAGCACAATAGATCATATCCACGTGCTGAGAGAACTAATTGAAAGAGCGAGGGAATATGAACTTCCATTGTGCATGGCTTTTATCGATTATGAAAAAGCCTTTGATTCGGTGAAACCATCAGCAGTTACAATGGCTCTGAAAACCTGCGGTATTGAAGATGCATACATTACTATTATTAATAACATCTATGAAAATGCAAGTGCAAAGATTAGGCTGTTTGAAAATACAACACACATAAAAATTGGAAAGGAGTGAGACAAGGTGACACCATATCTCCGAAGCTCTTTAATGCCACATTGGAAAATGTCTTTCAAGCACTGAACTGGGAAAACAAAGGGATAAAGATTAATGGAGATTATCTAACCCACCTTCGTTTTGCTGATGACGTAGTCATTTTTGCAACTACCCCATCAGAGCTGCAGAGTATGATCCAGGAACTTGCTGACAAGAGTAAAGAAGTGGGATTAAAAATGAACTTTCAGAAGACAAAAGTGATGTTCAATGCTTTTACAAGAAATGAAGATTTATCGATTGATGGAGAAAAGCTGGAGATAACAGACACGTACGTTTATCTTGGACAGCAGATATCAAGTGAGGGTCACATTGATGAAGAAATTAATCGGCGTACAAAACTTGCCTGGAGAGCTTTTGGAAGAAACAGCATAATTTTCAAGAGCAATATGCCATTATGTCTTAAAAGAAAAGTGTTTGATCAATGCATCCTTCCAGTGCTTACGTATGGTGCGGAGACGTGGACCTTAACTAAAAGAGACATACAAAGGCTGAAGACAACTCAAAGAAGCATGGAGAGGTGCATGCTTGGTGTAACCAGGAGAGATAAGAAGAGGAACTCGTGGATCCGAAAAATGACAAGAGTGGAAGACATCATGATCAGAGTTAAATCCCTGAAATGGCAATGGGCTGGACATACTGCCAGAAGGACAGATCATCGATGGACAGCTGAAATTTTAGATTGGATTCCAAGGGACAGGAAAAGACCCAGAAGAAGACCACATGGGAGATGGGTGGATGAAATTCGAAAGTATGCAGGGGTGACATGGAGGAGACTGGCACAAGACAGACCGTTGTGGAGGAAACTTGGGGAGACCTTCGTCCAGCAGTGGATTGATAATGGTTGACAATGATGATGATGATGATATACAAGAAGTGCGCTATTTACAGTATGAGAGGTGTATATATATACAGCGAATGCGCAAGTTACAGTATGAGAGGTGAATATATAATACAGTGCTAGTGAGGTAGATGAGCGATGATACAACATAAGTGCAACAGTGCAGGGTGTGATAATGGAAAAGATATACGTGAGACTGAATAAATGTACAATTTAGGCGAAGTACACTGCCGGACAATTGCTAAGGACGGATGACAATAGCAACGATAGCAACCATAAAATGGAAGGCAGGAAAATGTGGAAATTAGCATAAGTGCGGGATACAGTAAGACGTGTTGTGCGTATGCAAATTTTGGATTGCCGAACTTGTTCGGGACGTCATAGCGCTGATAAGAGATATAAAGGATTTGATGCGTATTGACCGTTGTTGTTCAAACGCTAAGTTGAAAGGGAAAGAATCAATTGACGAACTTGAAAGTTTCAGCATATCTTCCCGACATCACCTAGATGATTTTACGCGTGGCCGTATTCTTGGCAAGATTGAAGAAGGGCGAAAAATAACAGATGTTGCCAGGGAGTTCGACGTGAGCCACAGTGTTGCTTCAAGGCTTTGGAAATCATTTCAAACAAATGGACAGTGTAGCAAACGCCACGGGGGAGGTCGTGTTCGCAGTACGACACCTGCAGAAGATCGGTACATAGTGCTATGAACAAAAAGACACCGGCGCAGCACAGCTAGTGAGGTAGCAAATCAGTTCATGGATGCTACTGGCTAGCGGATCTGCCGAAAAACTGTCGCCAGACGTTTGCATGAAGGAGGACTATACGCCCGCCGTCCTTTTGTGTGCTTCCCATTGTCCAGACGTCACCGTACCGCCCGTTTGCAATGGTGCCATCAACATCGCAATTGGACTGATAACGACTGGTCTGCTGTCCTCTTCTCAGATGAGAGTAGATACAGTCTATCGTCTGATTGTCGACGACAACTGATTTGGCGTGATAATGGTACTGCATATTGTCCAGCAAACATACAGGAAAGGGACCGATATCCGACATGTAGTGCCATGGTATGGGCTGGCATCATGATCAATGGCCGTACGTCCCTCTATGTGCTTCCAACTGGGACTATGACTGGCCAACGATACATTAATGATGTTCTGCTACCTCATGTTCGCATGTTCCGTGGTGCTGTCGGTGATAGATTCATTTTCATGGACGACAACGCAACATGTCATCGAACAGTCGCTGTCCAGAAGTGTCTTCAGAGCGAGGATATTCAACGCCTTGTATGGCCAGCACGTTCTCCAGATCTTAATCCCATTGAAAATGTGTGGGATGCTTTGGGGAGGAGTCTTGCTGGTCGCCAATGCCCTCCAATAAACAAGGACACCCTCATCCGTGCACTGACAGAGGAATGGGATAAATTACCCCAACAGCTGCTTGATAATGTTGTGCAAAGCATGACACGACGTGTGGAATCTTGCATCGCCCTCCATGGTGGCCATATCCTGTATTGACATCTTACGCCGGAACGCCTGCGGACGGTAATTGCATTTTTTTCACGTTTACGTATTCTGCAAAAAATGGCCTGTTTGTCCCTTGAACACGTTCCAAAGCCTTCTGGATTTCAGAGCACAATAAATTGTCTTTCTTGTAATGTCCTGGCATTCTGACATTATTTTATTTCACTTGGCATCCAACCACACTTACTTTTTTATGCACTATATAGCCGTTTATGATCCGTCCTTAGCAATTGTCCAGCAGTGTATACACAGAAGTGCGTGAAGCCATATAGGAACAGGGAACGAACTATGTGCAGCAAGTGAGATATAGATACAATGCAACGAGAATATAAATACAAATGACGCAGAACATATGATGCAGTTGAAAATGTGTACTATATACAAGATGTCTACAAAAAGTGCGTGACTGAGATACGCATGATGCAGACAGTAAAGAATGAGCTTGTAGGACGGCTCCGAAACGGAGCATACACAGTACGAAGGAATATGTATATGTACAGAATGAACAGCGAAATATATACAGTATGTGTATGTACAATTTATATGAGCAATATGAGGAACGAATGAGCAGAAGATGTATGACGAAATAAAAACATTGAATATACAGGTACAATGTGAGGCACACAGAAGAAATCACTAAAAAGATCACTTATTCAGAAGAGGGCACCACAAAGTAAGTGCACGTGAATACTCTACAAACACTGACAGTAGAAAGACAAACTGGAGAAGAGAATATGAAGAATGTACAGAAGAACTAAGTCTGACAAGCTTAAGGAGACACTCTCCGGATCCGGTGAGCCAGTCCAGGGTTCATCACAAATATCAAAGCGGGGAAGGTCCCGACGTACAGGATAGAAGTCAAATCAGAAGATGTAAGGCTGCAGAAGGCCCGGAAAACCAGCGGGGTAATGGTGACCATACACTCAGGAACTGCAGGCTCTGGTCTAAGGCCCGGGCAACGGTAAGCGCCAATCGGAGCCTGGAGGTCAGCCGGTTGCGGAATTGCGCACAGAGGGTATCTTCTGCTTGAAGGAGCGTAGGCGCATTAGAAGTATGACGGAGTTGCAGATAGAAGCAGTAAATCACATGTTTTGCGAGTACAAAGATGTATGCGCATGGCTCAGATAAAGGCACCGGTGGCGAACAAGAAACCAGCAACGTACTGTACGAAGAAAAAGGCAGCTCTTTGGGACAGAGACACTTGGCAACGGTAAAGGCTATGTGTAGTAAAGGAAGGATCGCCGGGTAGTACTGGTAGATGTGTAGAACATCCGCATGCTCAGAACAGAAGTTGCAGGTGGGTGCGGCTGCCAGCGTCATCCGAAATAACGTGGCCGGCACTGGCAGGAGGCGGTGAAGGAAGAGCCAGTGAATATTCCTTTCATCTGGTGTCGAGATGGGTGAAGCTGTTGCCGACCACACACTCGGAAGAGCGGCGGGCGGGACCCCTGAAATGAGCTGGGGTGTGGGTGGCGATGGATCCTGAAGGAGAAAACGATAGAGAGTACGGACAGCGAAACTGGAGATCGGAAGAAATGAGCCGCGAACAGGAAGAAAAAGAGGAAGTGGAAGAGAAGAAGAAACGAGAAAGAGGCCAGCCGGAGAAACGAGAGCAGAAAAAAGATTAATGATCGAGGAGCGGAGAGAATCGTAGAGTGCAAGAGAGGCAGAGGTGCGTGGAAGGAAAGGAGAGAGGTTGGAAAAGGGTTTTCACTGACCTTTCCTGGCTCCCCGCTGGGATCGTATCGCACGGATACGATCCCAGCGGGGAGCCAGGAAAGGTCAGTGAAATACGGAGCGTTAGGAGGATGGAAGATGGAGGAGTAGAAGAGAGGTTCAGCTAGAAGTTATGAGGTGGAAACGGGTGGAGCACGGAGTAGTGGCAGAGAGCGAAGAAAGGAAAGCGCCTCCGAATAAACGGGGGCGAAGAAAGGAAAGCGCCTCCGAATAAAGAAAAGCGATCCATCAGCAGAAAAGTTGTGAATTTGAAGCGGAGTTTCCGGGGAGAAATCATCACGTCTCGGAGAAGAGAGGCTGCGGATCTTGGTTCGCAGAGTAGACGCAGAAGGGATACTATCCGGTGTGCTTTGTAGAACTGGCGAACATCCAGGAGCGCAATACCACCAGTGGAGATCGGACGACTTAGAGTTTAGACTTGTATCCAATGATGAGCTGACCATATCATAGTAGAAATGATCCGTGTGACGTCAGCAACATAGTAAGCTGGCATGCGAGCAGCTGCCCACACATGAAGACAAGGAGATAGAAGATATGTACGAGCAAGGCGTGCCCGGGTGACGTAAGAGGCACTGAACTGAGCTTTTAGCCAGAAGGCAGCCGATCGAGCAAGGCGATTACGAAGAGCAGCCCACGTGTTGTTTCGGGCGGCTATGGGAGCTCCCAGGTGTACACCAAGAAATTTCTGAGAAGAAGCAGTCCAGGAGGCGCCCCATGGGGAGTCCGTTCTGGACTCCTAGGCACCACACCATAGGCCGGCACTCTTGGTAGTGTTGAGCATCGCTGAGGAGCAAGAAGAGTACAGTGCATATACATGAGCGAGGGTATTAAATTGCGATTCCATCCGGACGCAAAAAGTCGCGTCGTCGGCGTAGGCGGAGTAGGTTATAGAGAAGTTCCTGGTGCTTGCCGTGGGAGGAGGAAGAACCGCAGGAAATGCACGATGCACTCTGCGTAGGAAAGGCTCGAACGCCAGAGCGAAAAATTGCATAGAAAGTGGACACCCCTGTCGTATTCCACGACGAAAAGAAATGGGTGCTGTCAGAAAGGCGGCTGTCTTGACCTGAAAGACGGCGTCACGATAGAGAGCAAGAATAGTGGTAAGGAAGACAGAAGGAAAGCGAAAAGCGTGTAAAGTAGTTGAGAGAAATGAATGGGAGATATTATCAAAAGCTGCACGTTGGTCTGAATTTAGTAGGGCAAGAGATTCAGAATTAGTCCGGGCAAGATACAGAAGATCACGAAGGAGGTAAAGGTTAGTAGCGATGGAACGACCAGGTACCGTGTAGGACTGATCGGAAGAGAGAAGATACGGAAAACTTGATTTAGGCGGCGAGAGAGAATTTTAGTGAACAGTTTGTAATCAAGATTTATTAGTGAAATCGGACGCCAGTTCCCCAGGTCAAGAAGGTCGCCCTTCTTAGGGAAAAGTACCATGTGAGCAACAGTGAAGCCCCTCGGAAGTTAGGTAGATGCAAAGGCAGAAGAGTAAGCAGCGAGAAGGAAGGGAAGGAGAGAAGGTAAAAAGATAAGATAAAATGATAGAGGGAGGCCGTCAGGACCAGGGACGGCTCTGGGATTGAGAGAGGAAAGCGCAGTCCTGAGTTCAGATGGAGAGATAGGCTGCAGAATATAAGCGGAGAGGTGAGAGGGGACTTGAAGGAGAGAAGAAAGTAAAGTATTAGACGCAGAAGCAGAAGGTGGAGGGGTATCACTGTACTTGTCGGAGAAGTATTGACGAACATGGGAGCAAAGCACATCTAGGTCCGAAGCCACATGACCGTCAAGCAGACGCAGCACACGGAGTCGATGAGAAGAACGGCGCTGATCATCTAACGAAGACAAGAACTCAAAGAGCAGTCTTCGGGAGACAAGTGCTGGAGACGAAGTCGTAAATTAGCCTGCCGGGCTCGAGGTTCCAGAACAGCACGGAGGTCTACCAAATGTGCTGGATAGAGGGGATGACAGGCTCCAAGCTGGGCGAGAATTTGTCGGAGATTGCGTTCTTCCATGGTGTCTTTTCTGGTGCATTATATTGTTTTACAATAATAAATGTTATTATCATAATGTATTTATTTCTCACAAAATCCTGAAGACCAATAATTTGAAACGTACACTGGTACACTATGAAATAAACCTACTGTATTGTTCATTAATAATGAATATCATTGCAAAATTACTGAACATAACGCAATGAAACACTCTGCAGACAGACACATACACTTCATGATCGCTCACCGTTTAGCAAAAGAACAAATTTGGTGATGGGAGGCGCCATCTTGTCTTGTGCCCATGTCATCAGAGACATTTACTTCGTCTCTACTATTTGGTGGTAGTTTGTCAAAACATGTTCTAAAACGCCGTTGCACAACACTACATAATTGGTTTTACTTAATTCAAGCACACAGAACGACTTCTCCACAGCATTTGCGGTAATCTTGCCTAATATGTCACGTGACAGGGAAAAAGACAATCTTCTAGTGACGCCATCTATGTATAATAATAAAATCGTTACTGTTGATGATAGAATGGTGAAACATGAGTGTGAGTATCTTACATAGCTTTGGTTTTATAAAATGTTGAAACTGTCTGTTTCGTTTGCAATAGTAACCTCTTATGTTGGTTAGGTAACAGAAAATGCCTTTTTTTTTTCAGAGAGTAAAAATATTCTTACTTAGTGTACCGCTGTTGGCGTCTCCGATGTTATTGTTCTGTTAGCTTGCTATATCACGTGATCTTTTCATTTAAACTGCGTTATATTGTTGGCACTTTATTTTCCTTTTTTGTTGAAAAATAATGTTTCTTTTCTTTCGTTTAGGGCATTGCATTGTTGAATGGGACACAACTAATTACTTCAATCGGAGCAGAAGGTACGTTACTACATTTTGTATGCTAAAATTACCTTTATGATTTATTTACCTGCGCTAAGATTAATTCAAAGTCCACACACTGCAAGCAGGAGAGTATTTGGACAATCAAATCGTCCACGGTTATTTTGATTTTGTTTCCAGCCTGGTATTTCTATTATACTAAGGGTGTTCAAATGAAAAGGTACGAAACGTCATAAGAACGTAACCGTTAACATATTTGCCTATGCCGCTATGGGAGAGCGTAGCGACACATCTAGGGATACGATTGGAGTCGCCGGCGTGGATCGGAGCATGCGCGGGCGCCCGCATACGCAGGAGAGAGCAGAGGCTCTTATAAAGAGCGCCGTCCAATTGACTACTTGTTGAATTCCTGCAGCACAGACGAACCATTAGCTCCGATGTGTACTGTGAGACACTCCGAAGCCTACTCAGGTCCATCAAGAACAAAAGACCGGGGCTGCTCACGGAGGGTGTGGTTCTGCTCCATGATAACGCGTGTCCACACGTCTCCAGGGTCACACACGCGGAACTGGCCAAGTTCCAGTGGAAGCAGCTTGACCATCCGCCCTACAGCCCGGAAATGTCGCCCTGCGATTTCCATGTGTTTGGTCCCCTGAAAAAACATCTGAAAGGGAAGCGCTTCCACTCGGACGACGAACTCAAGGACGCTGTGCAGGACTGGGTCTCGTCACGGCCACAGGAATTCTGGGAACAAGAAATCCTTCGGCTCGTTAATCAATGGGATCGTTGTGCTACGGCCTATGGTGTATACTTTGAATAAAGTCTTCATTTATACCCACAGTGTAGTTTCGTACCTTTTCATTTGAACACCCCTAGTATTCTAGAAGGATGCGGCGAAAATAATAAAAAAATATATCTTAATGGAATTTCATTATGCAAACTATGTATAAAGAAATAAAGCATACAATAGTGTGCAGAAGTATTGCATCACCTACAAAAACCGTGAATTTTAAAGTTTAACCCTTTTTTTAACTAACTAATTTTCATAGTTATTTCATCATTTGTATGTCATTAGATGCGAAATTTAATGGATATTTCAAAAATTTCTTAGTTCTTCCTACAGCTACTTCTGTTCTTAAAATACATTTCAAAAATCAAATCATGACCAAGTCAAAATTATTATGAAAAAGATCAAACGATCATTTATCCAATACTTAGGTTTAAAGCAATAAGTCGTTTTGTAATTCATAAGAAATGAAATAACATTTAAATACAAAAATATAATGAAGCAAAATTATAAAATGTACCTAATATTTTGTTGCCAAGCCTTTAGCTTTAATCACAGCTTTGCATCTTGCTGGTATACTGTGAACAAGGTCTTGTAAAAGATTGTGTTGAACAATACGATTCCAAATTTGAATTACATGTTCAATGAGTTGAATTTTGGTTTTTGGCTTCATTTTTGATAGTTCATACGACATTTTGAACCATAAATTTTCGATCCGATTTAAGTCCAATGACTGAGGTGGCCAATCAAGGTGCAGAACATTTTTTCCTGAAACCACGTTTTCAGTACTTTAGCACGATGACAGGTAGCATTGACATCTTGAAAAATAAAATTGCCATCATAAAAGTGTTGTACATGATGGTGGCATCTTGTTTTCTAATATCCAGATGTACTTCGGGGAATTTACCGTACCATCCATAATATGAAGGCCCCAAACGCCATGTGCACACATGCAGCTCCAAACCATGACCTTCACCGGATGTTTAACAGTAGTCACTAAGCAACTTGGATGGAATTATTCATGCTTGAATCTCCTTACATAGGCACTACTCTGATTTCCATTAAGGCAAAATTCTGATTCATCACTGAAAAGAACATTTTCCCATCGCTTGGTTGCCCATGAGATATGCTGTTTTGCCCACTAAGTCTACGCTGTCCTTGATTTGCAGTTAACAGTGGCGTACGCCTGCCTCTGCAGCCACGTAAGTCATAATAAAGCCGCCTTCTCCTAATAGTAGATGTACTTACAGTAACATCTGTCACTTTAGATCATTTTTGAAGCAATTTAAGTGAATTGAGCCTCCTGCTTGCCAAGCTTAGCTTTCTGAGCACTCTGTCCTGCCTGGTTGTAGTGAATCTGGGCCGTCCACTGCGACGCATATTTTTAATAACAGCCGTGTCTTTTACTTTCTTCAGTAGCCTAATAACTGTAGATTGATTACAGCCCACTCTTTCAGCGATTTACCTTGAAGAATGCCCTTCTTTATGGAGAACAACTATTTTTATTCTGTCCGCTGTGAAGTCCGCAGTTTTAACCATTTTTGAAAATGCATACGAATTATACCCTAATAACAACAAGAAGCGACCACTACAATGCTCTAGTAGCTCTGCGTGAACCTTTATAAAGGCTGGAGTAGGATTAGGACAGCATTAGGAAGCAGCCAATCAGGCAAAAGAATGTTTATGATTGAAGAATGTTCATGTCAATAACAACTGATATGCAGCTAACGTGAATTTCCATGTGTTTGTCAAACCCCATATTTTATGTCATATCTTAAGAACAGAAGTAGCTACAGAAAAAACTAACACATTTTTGAAATCTCCATTAAATTTCGCATTTAACACATGTAAACGACGAAATGTCTATACAAATTAGTTAGTTAAAAAAATAGTTAAACTTACACGGTTTTTGCAGGTGATGTAATACTTTTGCACACCACTGTATGTCAATATTTAAATCATAAAATATAAAAAGCCGCCCCGGTGGCGCAGTGGTCTAAGGCGTTGGCCTATGATCATTCGTCCGAAGGGGTCCGGGTTCGAATCCCGGTGAGGCATGGATGTCGTGTTTGTCTTACGGCACTGGCTCTCTCCCTTCCCTGGAACCAGTGACCCTAAATTAGGGACGGGCGACTGCTTATAGCCCATTGAGTTGCTCACGGTGGTCGTTAAATCTCCAATCAAAAGAAAAAAATATATAAAAGAGATTCCTTTGAGTACGCCTAATAACGTCACTGAGCCCAATTTTAGAAAGAAAAATGGCTGAATTTATTAAAAGAAAAAAGGAGTTGGCGCGCTTCGCGAATTGCACTTTGACAAAAAGGAAAGATCATTCATTTTTCGGAGCTGTTGTTAGTAATGTATTAATGGGCTGTTGGTAGTAATGTACACTGGTGAGCAAAAATTAAGGACGAAGAGGAGAAATTAGCATAACAGCGGAACGAGCAGGCAGAACGGATCGAAAGACCACTCAGGAGATAGATTAGGGTCCGGTACGGTAGGGCACGCGCATATATGCAACACGGTGGGGGGGGGGGGGGGAGTGCCGGAAGGGTATGAAGCACACGAGCGATGTACGCTCAGCAATTCGGTGAAAGCTGTTGCACGGTGTACATCGGTTTGAACGACGTCGTGTTGCAGCCACGGTGTGATATGACCAACAGGCAATCCAGTAGACGGCATCTTGATGACTTTGCCCGAGGTCGCGTTATTGGGAAGTTGAAAGAAGGTCGAAGTGTGACTAGTGTGGTCGAGGAGTTCGGGATCGCTCACAGCATCGTTTCACGAGTTTGGAGAGAATTTCAAACGACAGGAACAGCTGTCCGAGAGTTTAGCAGTGGCCGTCCACGAGCAACCACGGCGGCGGACGACCGGTATATTGTCCTACAGGCAAGAAGAGACAGACGGCAGACAGCGGGAGAACTCGCAAGGCACATGCAACAGACAACTGGACGTCCGTTATCGCGTTGTACCGTGGTCAGGAGGCTGCACAAAAGTAGTCTATTTGCACGACGACCAGTACGGTGTGTGCCATTAACGCCAGCTCATCGGAGACGGCGGTTTCTGTGGTGCCAGGAACACAAGAACTGGACACATCAGCAATGGGGTTGAATTCTATTTACGGATGAGAGCCGATTTAGTCTGACGAGCGATTCTGGACGTATACACATCTGGAGAGAGCAGGGAACACGCAATCACACCTTCAACATTTTCGAAAGGGACCGGTTTGGAGGTGGCGGAGTTCTCGTTTGGGGCGGTATCATCCTTGGTAGACGTACTGACCTCCACATCTTCCAAGGAGGTTCAGTCACTGGTGTCCGCTATTGTACCGAGTTTCTTCTGCTTCACGTGCGTCTGTTTAGAGGTACTGTGGGTCCTGAGTTCCTCTTCATGGACGACAACGTTACACCTCATCGTACAGTGGTTGTCACAGAGCTGTTGGAGAGTGAAGATATTCAACGCATGGATTGGTCCGCAAGGTCCTCGGACCTAAATCCAATCGAACGCGTGTGGGACCTTCTCGGGAGACGCTTGGCAGCACGTCACCAGCCGCCAGCAACGATTCCGCAGCTGCGATTGGCGCTACAAGAGGAATGGGCCGCGATGCCTCAACAGCTCCTTGACAACCTCGTCCTTAACATGGACAGACGTTGTAAATCCTGCAACGCAGTCAGGGGTGATCATATCCCCTACTAAAGACTGGATTTTTCTTGAAGCTACCTTTTCAATAAAGTGCCTTTGTATCCTTTGGATTCCTTGTTTGGACGGTTTTGTTCACTTGTCCCACATTCTTACATCGTGGGGATCTTACGGTATGATTTGAGTCGATGTGGACACTTCTGCACGACGTTACATTCGAAAAACCGCCTCGTTCTTAAATTTTTGCACGCCAGTGTAATTAGGTGTTAGCTGCTTGACAGCTGTCTTTTCATATCTATCCACTCTATTTCTAGGCTATAACTTTCTTTTTCGAAAGCCAACTTTTATGAGAAACTTTATTAGACGTACTGTACAATACGAGTGTAAATTTAATTTTATTTAAGTAATTTTTGAGGAATTTGCCTTCAACCAGACTTCAGTCAGCCGGGCCCCAGTGATTGCACAGGACAGGTATGTAACCAGTCCACCCTTGAGTCCGGTACGATTTTCGGGAATCTTCTGGACTGAGGGCGATACGGTGTGTCTGATACGTCTAAATTGACAGTCGACTTCGTGTTTCTTTTCTTATGAAAATTATGTTGCTTCTTATCACATTTTTTTCTGAACGGCACCTCGAAGCCTCCAAGTTGCTGTATAGTTTCGCAGCGGTAGACAGCGGATCACAGTGCAAATAAAAAGCCATATCCAGTGTGAAAACAGTGTAAGAGTAATGCGAGATTTAAAAAGCAAAATACTTTAGACTGAACGAAGCCAGCCGTCTGGTGTGTGTTCTTATTTATATACAATGAAAATAAGGCGGATTTTTTATACCTTACAGCCAATACAAGCTTTTCTTCACGTTGGAAGGCATGAGTTATTTTCAATGTTATTTGCTACGAGTATACCTTATTGTTCTAATGTGACATAAGCCTTTAGTGTGTTAAAAAGGCAGCTCTTCAGTGTGAGAATTGTTGACGTTCATGAGAGCAAGTTCCACTCCAGTTGTCATGTGAAAGCTACATTAGTAAGATTAAAATAATAAGAGGGGTGTGGATAGTAAACACTCTTTCTGTCCTTTGAATCTTGTTGCGGTTAGGTAATTATTGCAGCGATAGTTTTGATGCTTTAGTGATTATCAGTTTACATACCCATGTTAAATAATAAAGTAAAACATTTCACCGAATAATCAGAGAATATGCAAAAATTTGCATTGCATCAAAGAAAAATATACATGATTTAAATCTTAATAATGTAAATGAGCTGTTATCTCAAATGTAAATGAAATCCATCTACTCAATTCTACAAAGTTACTTTATCTCTAGACATTAATTATTTGCACTAATTTGAACACAGTTTCGTCCGTTCCCAGAATTTCGAATTCCACTTTCGCATTTCGAATACGTCGACTCATAATTAAATGTTTTCAAATATTTCTACAGCTTTCTAACACGTGATGTTTTCAAATATTTTTCCATCTTTCTAATATACAAGAAAATGTCGTAAGTTGTTTATTTTTCATAATATGAAGTAAAACTCATGGAGACTTGGAGAGAAACTCATGAGAATGAAGAAAATGCATGAAAATTTACAACTTATTCAATTTGCAGCTGTTCACAGAGCTGAGAATATTGCTAAACAGGCTGACGTTGTTGCTGCGTTGTCATTGGAAGTCCTTAAAGGAACTACACGAGCGTTTGATGGTGGTAAGTGGAAAAAATATTCTTTCAATGCTAACATTTAATAATTCAGTGTAGAATCCTTTTTAAAATTTAAATTTTATAAAAATTTTAGTGGTTCTCGAATGATATTAAAAGTTTCTCGAATGGCAGTAGATTTAGGGGTGGAGTAGGAATCTAATTTCTATATGTCATTCCACATAGGAGCAGCGGACTTAAACTTGACTTTTCTGGATAGGGCGGTGGTTACCTTACCGTTCTTTGTGTCTCCTTTATGCTCGTTGAACCTAATTCTAAATGAACGCTTGGTCATTCCAATGTAGTATCGCTTGGAGCCATCCGGATATTGTAGAGGAATGGAATAAACACCTGTCTCGTTGGAAAGAGATAGCACGTCAGTATTTCTCTTAAGCGTGGCATATTATGATCAAAGACCTTATGCAGACACCAAAGGTTCATGTTCTTAAGGGCATTCTTGTGTTGATAGGAAACATTTGGTATGAAGGGACTTTAGTCTAAGCTGCGTAGCTGCGGCATAGAATGATTAACATGACTAGTTCTGGGTTTTTCGACATAGCTAGGTACCAAGTTCGGTGCGTATACTGGTGCCTAGCTATGGCGAATTCGATGACGTTTTTTAACTCACATTGTCTAGATGCATGGCCAGAAGAGACGGCGAGGCTCTTCTGATTCGAAAACGGAAGAAAGCTATCTTGTAATCTGTGAGGCAGAATGAGATAAGGAGCATCAGGTTAGGGACGGTTGTGAGTTTATAACAGACATGTGCACGAAGGGGTTTTCAGGCGATTTGCTCAGTAAAACATCCAGATAAGATACGCATTAGTGTGCTCAAGCTTCATAGTGAAACTGACGATTTCGTTTATTTTAAAGTTAAATCACCGCGTTCAAATTGTTGAAGCGTTCTGTTATTCAGTTTGTAGTCTGCTGTCTACCTTCCTTGAAAAAGCCATTTGGTTGATGTGCGAAAGCTTGAACACTTAGAATTATATGTTAAGCCAATAAATTCGGTTTACTAGTACAACTATACTCAAAATAGTATAACTATATTAGTAATCCGAATTTCTTGGTGTAGAATAGAAAATCAGTTTACAAGCTTTCGCATATCAACCAAATGGCTTTTCCAAGGAAGGTAGGCAGCAGACTGCAAACTGGAAAATAGAACTCTTCAACAACTTGAACGCGGTGACTTGACTTGACAATAAACGAAGAGATGCAAATGTAATTATTTAATTAAAGACACGAGGCATCATGTTTGTTCTGCACGCGGAATCCTTGGGGGAAAACAAAAAGCATTCATTATTTGAAGAACTGCTTTCAAATTCGTAGTAACTGTCATTGCAGGCCACATTGTTGGTAATGATCTCCAAAGTTTTCCGAATGGCAGTGGATTTAGGAGTAGAGTAGGAAGCTAATTTCTTTATGTTATCCCACATAGAATTTCTTTATGTTATCCCACCTGAACTGGTCTTCTTTGGTTAGGGCCGTGGTTAATTTGCCGTTCTTTATGTCCTTCCTATGCTCGTTGACTCTAATTGGAAAATAACGTTTGGTCATTCCAATGTAGTATCGCTTGCAGCCGCAGCCGTCCAGATATTGTAAAGGTATGGCATAAACTCCTGCTTCGTTGGAAAAAGGGGAACTAAGTATTTCTCTTAAGCATAGCATATAAAGATGTAGGAGATCTTATGCCGATACTGAGGCTCATCTTCCTGAGCACGTTCTTGAATTTATAGGAAACATTTGGTACGTAAGGAATACAGCCCACATTGCGTAACCGCGTCATACACTGGCGTTCAAAAATTAAGGACGAGACGGTTTTTCGAATATAACGTCGTGCAGAAGTGCTCCACATCGACTCAAATCATACCATAAGATCCCCAAGATGTAAGAATATGGGACAAGTGAGCAAAACCGCCCAAACACGGAATCCAAAGGATACAAAGGCACTTTATTGAAAAGGTAACTTCGAGCACAACTGGACAGAAGACAGAAACCTCCATGTGACAGGCGGCTGCCAAGAAATATCCAGTCTTTAGTAGGGGATATGATCATCCCTGACTGCTTTGCAGGATTTACAACGTCTGTCCATGTTGAGGACGAGGTTGTCAAGGAGCCTTTGAGGCATCGCGGCCCAGCTGCGGAATCGTTGCTGACGGCTGGTGACGTGCTTCCAAGCGTCTCCCGAGAAGGTCCCACACGTGTTCGATTGGATTTAGGTCCGGGGACCTTCCGGGCCAATCCATGCATTGAATATCTTCACTCTCCAACAGCTCTGCGACAACTACTGTACGATGAGGTGTACCATTGTCGTCCATGAAGAGGAACTCAGGACCCACAGCACCTCTAAGCAGACGCACGTGAGGCAAGAGAACCTCGGTACAATAGCGGACACCAGTGACTGAACCTCCTTGAAAGATGTGGAGGTCAGTACGGCTACCAAGCATGATACCACCCCAAACGAGAACTCCGCCACGTCCACACCAGTCCCTTTCGATGATGTTGAAGGTGTGATTGCGTGTTCCCTGCTCTCTCCAGATGTGTATACGTCCAGAATCGCTCCTCAGACTAAATCGGCTCTCATCCGTAAAGAGAACTCGACCCCATTGCTGATGTGTTCAGTTCTTGTGTTCCTGGCACCACAGAAACCGCCGTATCCGACGAGCAAGGCGTTAATAGACCACCTTTGTGCAGCCTCCTGAGCACGGTAAAACGCGATAACGGATGTCCAGTTGTCTATTGCATGTGCCTTGCGATTTCTCTCATGGTCTGCCGTCTGTCTCTTCTCGCCTGTAGGACAATATACTGGTCGTCCGCCGCCGTGGTTGCTCGTGGACGACCACTGCTAAACTCTCGGACAGCTGTTCCTGTCGTTTGAAATGCTCTCAAATCCCGTGAAACGATGCTGTGAGCGATCCCAAACTCCTCGACCACACTAGTCACACTTCGACCTTCTTCTAACTTTCCAATGACGCGACCTCCGGTAAAGTCATCCAGATGTCGTCTACGGTACTGCCTGTTGGTCATATCATACGGTGGCAGCAACTCGACGTCGTTCAAACCGATGTACACCGTGCAATAGCTTTCACTGAATTGCTGAGCGTACACCACCCGTGTGCTTTATACCCTTCCGACACTCCCCCTCCCCACATACACCATGTTGCATATATGCGCATGCCCTACCGTACCGAACCCTAATCTATCTCCTGAGTGGTCTTTCGGTCCGTTCTGCCTGCTCGTTCCGCTGTTATGCTAATTTCTCCTCTTCGTCCTTAATTTTCGCAACACCAGTGTAGAAAGATTGGCACGACTCTTTCTGCTTCTTTTGACACATCTATATACTATGTTCGTGTCGTTTCCTGCCTCAGTGGCCAATTCGATAACGCTCTTTAATTTGCATAGGCTAGAAGGAACATCGAAGAAGATGGAGAAGGCTCTTCTGATTCGAGAACGGAAGAAAGCTGTCTTGTAAACAGCGGCGCAGAATGAGCTGCGGAGAATCAGGTTGGGCACGGAAGTGGGTTTATAATGGACTTGTATACGGAGGCGATTTTCAGGCGATTTACTTAGTAAAACATCCAGATAAGGCAATGCATTTTGTGCTCTAGCTCCATAGTGAAATTGATCGTAAGGTGTATATCATCGCTTTTATCCAGGAAAAATGGGATGTTTCTGATGATTCTAGGGTTCTTAGACGTGTATATTAATATCAGCTGTTATTTAAAATCACATACTGTGTTGAAACAGAATAATAGGATTAGGCGATCTTTAGAAACTATGAAACCAGGAATCTTTCCTTATTCCTCTGCAATATGAAAAAAGCCTTTGTTGGAAACTGTTTCCAAAACAGACCCGACTCATCAGCGTTGAGCATGTGCTTCCCGGAAGAGCATCTGATTGCTTACACTGACAAGGGAAGCCTTTCAACGGCCACTCTCCAAATTTGAAGAAACGTGGCCAGGAGATAGTACTAAGGGCAAAAACCAATGGGTGTATTTCCGTTTTGGCCCAAATGAAATGACAAAGGTGAACGAGTGGTCTGAAAATGGGCTTAGAGCACAAATGGATCAAATCATACAACTTTTGGTCACCATACCACCAAAGACAACAGGTTTCATTCAAATTCTCGATGTTTATTTTTTACGCCAGTATAAAATATATGCACATAAAATATCTGATTACGTAACACTTCCCAATGACCATGACTTTGTATTCCATCCCCAAAATGACATCATATTCCTGCATTCATTCATACACAATAAATTGCAGTCAGAAAAATTGAACAACATGTTGTTATATCCATAAAAAAAAATTGGATACTGTGAAAGTGATGACGCTTCTTTTGATAATGTTCAACGTATTTGTTTTTCAGATATCAATGACAATTGTCAGTACTGTGATAACTTTGGGATCTTGCGCTGTTTTCATTGTTCCAAATTACTTTGCTTCGGTCATGTGTTCAATGCCATAAATGTTCATTTACACCTGTAATAAAGGATTCTGTAGCTTTTTGTATGGCATGAGCTTATTTTGAATCATGGGGACATAGCTGATATTTGGGGTTACATGTCACGCACCACAACACATTTAGATGATTTTCCCCACTTTTGCTCTAAGACCATTTTCAAACCACTCGTTCACCTTTGTCAGTTCATGTGGGCAAAAACGAAAATACACCCACTCGTTTTTGTCCTTAGTATTATCTCTTCAATTTTGGAGAGTGACAGTTGAAAGGCTTCCTTTGTGAGAAGTTCGTACTGGCACAAGAGTGGCATGCCATTCATTTGTGACGTCACACTACTCGTCGTCTAATCCAGATAATTTTGTTCAACATTTTTTTTCGAAGCAAATAACGGTTAGTGCAAAAAGCTTTAATCTAGCTCGATTATTCTTTGTTTTCAATTAAAACAAATTGGAAAGAAAATGAAAGGTTAGCTTCACCTTTTAAATACCTTTTTATTCAAAGCAAGGAATAATCAAGCTAGATTAAAATATTTTACAGTAACCGCTATTTATCACGAAGAAGAAATTTTAAAAGAAATTTTCTGGTTCGGATGGATAATGCGACGTCGAGGAAACAGTCTTCTAGAAGGCCGCGATACAGGTCGGCTGCAAACTTATTCGCACTTTCAGCTTCGTCCCTGAACTTAATGATGTGGGTCTTATGGCGCTGGAGAAACCTGTCAAACCAAAAATCGCTTGTGGAAAACTACAGGACCTCGTCAGTACCTTCTTCAGTTTGCAGGTATCGTGAGATACTTGTATTAAAAGCCTTCTCCTTGATGAAAGCCTCCATCAGTTGGGATGTGCTCTTCTGTTTATCATCTTCATTCCTCGTCAGTAAAATCAATTCCAGCACCCCATTCTCTCTCTCTCTCTCTATTCTTCTTCTTCTCTTCCGTCTAAGACGGGTTGAATCTTTCATTAAGCAGGTTCTTCCAATCTTCTTTGATCCTTGCTTTCCGAAAAAGTTCACCATATGTTCTGCAACTCCAGATGTTCTTTATTAATTTCAGCCAGGCAAGTCTTGGTCTTCCAGGTCTTCTCTTTTCTGTTGTGTAAGTAGAAAGTATTTATTAAGATGTTAAGTAGTTTGTTTGTGTCCATGCGTGCAACGTGACCGAACCATCGCAACTGCTGTTTTCTAATTTTTTTCAATATTGTCACTTGATATGACAGTTCTTTTTCGACTGTGTTATTTGTTTTCTTTTCTGTCGAACTGGTGTTATTTATTTTTCTTAAGCATTGCATTTCAAACGCTAATAAAATTTTCTCTTCTCTTGTCTTAATTGTCCATGCCACAATTCAAGCACCTGCAAGCTGGAAAAGGTAATACCAAGAACCTGGAGTTTTCGGTAAGTTTTCGGTAAAGTTGTAGAATCTCTCCATTGTTATTCAATATGCTTAAGAATAGTTTTTAAACTGATATGCATTTTTCACGAATGAAACCTTTTTTTGTAAGAAATAAATTTCTTTGTTTTGTCACGTCGACATATTTGTGATCTAATTTTGCAATAACAACTGCATTTTTTCCTCCCCAAAGATACTGCAATTTTGTGACTTTCTTTTTCAGATATCCAAAAAGTAAGACCACACAGAGGGCAGTCCAAAGTGGCTAAACGTCTTCGGTCCTTACTACACTCAGACACTCACCCATCAGAAATGGCAGGTGAGATATCTTTCTATGTTATCGAATATCATCCTATAAATTGGAAATAATTTTGTACGACCGCTGAAGTCATTTGAACGACTACTGTTATGGGCATTCTTCCCGTTAAATGATAAAGTTCATTTATTGTAATAGACAAATGTTTTGTGTTTAGGTGACCCACTAGTGCGCGAAACAAGATCATAAGGTAGGACATGGCCAATTGCTTTATCAAATGTTACATCATCATTTGTGGAGAAGGTAAATGAATCAAATCACTAAAAGGATTTGGTTCATCATGTGTAAAAAAAGAGTAAAAAGAAAACCGAAGATTATTAACCGCATATTTTCAGAAATCTTTGATTAATGAATTCCAGTTGTAAAAATCAATGTAGCACCGTTTAAGAAATGCTGAGAACTGCTATATCGGCACACACCTTGAACAGACATTATACACTGCTGGACAATTGCTAAGGACGGATCATAAACGGCTATATAGCGCATAAAAAAGTAAGTGTGGTTGGATGCCAAGTGAAATAAAATAATGTCAGAATGCCAGGACATTACAAGAAAGACAATTTATTGTGCTCTGAAATCCAAAAGGCTTTGGAACGTGTTCAAGGGACAAACAGGCCATTTTGTGCAGAATACGTAAACGTGAAAAAAATGCAATTACCGTCTGCAGGCGTTCCGGCGTAAGATGTCAATACGGGATATGGCCACCATGGAGGGCGATGCAAGATTCCACACGTCGTGTCCTGCTTTGCACAACATTATCAAGCAGCTGTTTGGGTAATTTATCCCATTCCTCTGTCAGTGCACGGATGAGGGTGTCCTTGTTTATTGGAGGGCATTGGCGACCAGCAAGACTCCTCCCCAAAGCATCCCACACATTTTCAATGGGATTCAGATATGGAGAACGTGCTGGCCATACGAGGCGTTGAATATCCTCGCTCCCAAGACACTCCTGGACAGCGACTGTTCGATGACATGTTGCGTTGTCGTCCATGAAAATGAATCTATCACTGACAGCACCACGGAACATGCGAACATGAGGTAGCAGAACATCATTAATGTATCGTTGGCCAGTCATAGTCCCAGTTGGAAGCACATAAAGGGACGTACGGCCATTGATCATGATGCCAGCCCATACCATGACACTACATGTCGGATATCGGTCCCTTTCCTGTATGTTTGCTGGACAATATGCAGTACTATTATCACGCCAGATCAGTTGTCGTTGACAATCAGACGATAGACTGTATCTACTCTCATCTGAGAAGAGGACAGCAGACCAGGCGTTATCAGTCCAACTGCGATGTTGATGGCACCATTGCAAACGAGCGGTACGGTGACGTCTGGACAATGGGATGCGCACAACAGGACGGCGGGCGTATAGTCCCCCTTCATGCAAACGTCTGGCGACAGTTTTTCGGGAGATCCGCTTGCCAGTAGCAGCCGTAAACTGATTTGCTACCTCACTAGCTGTGCTGCGCCGGTGTCTTTTTGTTGATAGCACTATGTACCGATCTTCTGCAGGTGTCGTACTGCGAACACGACCTCCACCGTGACGTTTGCTACACTCTCCATTTGTTTGAAATGATTTCCAAAGCCTTGAAACAACACTGTGACTGACGTCGAACTCCCTGGCAACATCTGTTATTTTTCGCCCTTCTTCAATCTTGCCAATAATACGGCCACGCGTAAAATCATCTAGGTGATGTCTGGAAGACATACTGAAAATTGCAAGTTCGTCAATTGATTCTTTCCCTTTCAACTTTGAGTTTGAACAACAACGGTCAGTACGCGTGAAATCCTTTATATCTCTTATCAGCGCTATGACGTCACGAACAAGTTCGGCAATCCAAAATTTGCATACGCACAACACGTCTTACTGTATCCCGCACTTATGCTAATTTCCACATTTTCGTGCCTTCCATTTTATGGTTACCATCGTTGCTATTGTCATCCGTCCTTAGCAATTGTCCGGCAGTGTATCATATTTTATTTTATCAGCGCGTTTTAAATCAAATGTGGTAGGTCTTCTCATAGATTTAATTCCAAAGGAGTTATCATATCTTGGTATATTTATCTCCAACTAAGATGTGGATGTCAGTGCTGAGTTCGTACCCAACGTTTAGAATCGGAGCCTGAAGTATGTCAGCCGGAGCTCGTCCGAACTTGAAGTGTGTTAGCCGGAGCCCGTCCGAGCTCGAAGTATGTCAGCCCGATCCCGCCCGAACTCGAAGTATGTCAGCCGGAGCCCGTCTGAACCCGAAGTGTGTCAGCCTGAGCCCGTCCGAACTCGAAGTATGTCAGCTGGAGTCCGTCCGAGCTCGAAGTACAGTCTGTATATCAGCCCGAGCTTGTCCGAGCTCGACGTATGTCAGCCGGAGCCCGTCCGAACTCGAAGTGTGTCAGCTGGTGCCCATCCGAGCTCGAAGTGTGTCAGCCTGAGCCCGTCCGAACTCGCAGTATGTCAGCCGGAGTCCGTCCGAGCTCGAAGTATGTCATCCCGAGCCCGTCGGACCTCGCAGTATGTCAGCCGGAGCCCGTCCGAGCTCGAAGTATGTCAGCCCGAGCCCGTCCGAACTCGAAGTATGTCAGCCGGAGCCCGTCCGAACTTGAAGTGTGTCAGCCGGAGCCCGTCCGAACTCGAAGTGTGTCAGCCCGAGCCCGTCCGAGCTCGAAGTACAGCCTGTATATCAGTCAGAGCTTGTCCGAGCTCGACGTATGTCAGCCGGAGCCCGTCCGAACTCGAAGTATGTCAGCCGGAGCCCGTCCGAACTCGAAGTGTGTCAGCCCGAGCCCGTCCGAGCTTGAAGTGTGTCAGCCCGATCCCGTCCGAGCTTGAAGTGTGTCATCTCGAGCCCGTCCGAGCTTGAAGTTCTGTCTGTATATCAGCCCGAGCCCGTCCGAGCTCGAAGTATATCAGCCCGAGTCCATCCGAGCTCGTATCTTACAATATAAAATTCGGGCTCGGGCTGAATTTTATATTGCAAGATACAGCCTAGTCCCAAACGAGCCCGAAAACTATGACTAACCTGTTTAGGCATTAATTAAAATAATATCCTCTTCTAAACTTCCACTCTCTCCTCCCCCCTGAAATTAACTGTTGTCTTTCTCAACTGGGAAGTGGGGCTGGGACCTCTGTCGGTTTCTATAGCAGAGTTGCACGATTTTTTTACCTTTCATTCGAGCTGTACGACAGAGAGGGAGGCGCTACAATCTACGTATTTTGCTCCATAGAATAAGCAGGAACAAGTAATAGAATAACCTGCTGCGTGGAGCTAGGGAGCAAAATTTCGTTGGCGTGCCATAATCTAGTATCTACGAATAATTCTTGAAGCTTTTCCTTCTTCATAGAAATCCACTAATAAGCGGCCTAAAACATTTGCTATCCAAGCCCGGAATAAATAGCCTTCTAGGCCCAGACCCAATTGGCGAAATATTCTCTTTAACAACTAGAAAGTGTAAGAACAGTATGGTATGCTAAGCCATAAAGAATTACATAAAAAAAAAGGAAATTCTCACTCTTTCTTCTTAGAACCTGAGCCTGCCCGATCCCGAAGCATAGTAAATATAATGCAGCCCGAGCCCAGTTCGGGCCCAGGCTCGGGATCGGGCTCAGCTCATCTCAGCACTAGAAGACGTTCCACGGAAAACGCTACAATCTCTGCTGCACTGTCTTGCAGAATTCATCGTCTGAAAGCTATAACCACAAAAACGCTAACCATAGAATTTCAAAATGATGAATCTCATGATTAAGGACTTACAGTTTATCTCTTTTCTTCCAAAATTTGCCGGATGCTGTGCTTTCATCATACACGAATCACTTCATGTTTCACCTGAGGGTACATTTTGCTATATAATCTGCGCGATCAGGTGGGAAGCTCGTTATTGATCATTCGTTTCGTGTGACACACATCTGAGAGTGCATTTTGCTCCCTATGTATACATCAGGTGGGAAGCTTGTCATTCACAAGCCGTTCCTTTTGGTATATGATTAGTACTTTCCAAAACATTAATTCACACGTACGACCTCGAATTCCTTCGATCCACGTCTCTCACTCAGTGTTTTCAAGTTATATGACTAGAATACTTTACCCTATTTTCTCTGACCCTTTCCGGATTCCGCCAGGTTTGACTATCCTTCTCACTATCAACTTAATCATCCACCATTGCACCTATATGAATGATAAGCTGACTCTGTTCTACCCGTGTTTTTATATTGCTAAAAATGCAACCCATGGAAAGCTATCACGGATATTGAACATTTCTAACAAAATCTTTCTCTTCCAGAATGAGTCAGTTTTTCTTATTATGTATTCATCCAGATCTTGAGTTTACGTGCAGTGAATAATTATTTACTGCTTCAATTTTCTATTACTACTATATTTTTTTGCGATTTCTTCCTCTGTAGAGAGCCACAGATTCTGTCATAGGGTTCAAGATGCGTATACCCTTCGTTGCTGCCCTCAGGTTCACGGGATTGTTCATGATACTATTGAATTTGTCAAAGATATCATTACCACAGAGATGAACAGTGCTACAGATAATCCTGTATCCTTTTGATAGAATATTTTGCAATTGCACATTAGTATTGTGATTGAAAAGTTAGCAGCTTGATCAAAACAATTTAATTTTACTGTGACAGATAGTAAGGCACATTCATAAAAATATTTCTTTGAAAAAACAGGCGGATGGTTGTTTTATGTTTTTAAGATTCACATAGAAAGTTCTCTCTGATGATTATTATCGAACTTATATTGGGAAATGATGACATTACAAAGAAAGATCACCGTATTGCACTTCGCCGAAGATATCCACATAACAATTAATGGGATTTCAGCGCTGATGACATCGAAAAGTACTATATATACTGTCACGAGAACGTAACAGTCTTCCACGTCTTTGTGTAATCGTGGAATATGAAGAGCACCGAGTTCGCTTGCCTCAGAGCTCTGTTCATCCTGCTGAAGGCGAAGCGACTGACGTTATAGAGTATAAGAATGTTTGGAAACCAAATTCCATCGTCCAGTATTTTGCATGCATACTTGAAGAATTAGAATTGTGGTATGATTTTCCAACAGATTACGTTATGATTTTAACACGAAGTAGTTTGCCAGTCCCTCTGTGGAAATGATAAAAACCAGTCCCCATCTTTAAACGATTTGATGGAGTGCAACACAGGCGTTCTCATCTTTCTTCTCTCAATTTGTACAAAGTGTAAAGTGTGAAGGATGAAAAATATAAATATACAGGGTGTCTATAAAGGAAGTATACAACTTCAGTATGCTATTAAAAATACGATAGAAAAATCTTACTTTAAACGTCAAGAGACGTGGCAAGTGCTAAAGTTGATACGTCAGATGATAGATGGCGCCAGGTGTCTCATGCAATGAAAAATCTCGTCAAACACGGAATACATCATACATGGCTTTCCCAGGGGAGAAAGCAGCATCTGTGTTTTGCTTTGTGGAGTCAAAATCTCTAACAACAGTTCAGCGTAAGTTCAGAACGGAGTACAAGAGACGCCGCCGACACGAAGGAGCATCGAACGATGGGTAAAAATCCAAACAACAGGAAGTGTCTTGAAAGGCAAAAGCCCTAGGAGACCTTCCATTTTGGATGAAAAGGTGGAAGACGTGAGTAAGGCTTATCTAAGGAGCCCGAAGAAGTCCGTCCGGACCGCCCCGGTGGCGCAGTGGTCTAAGCGATGGCTTCTGATCATTCGTCCGGAAGGGGTCTGGGTTCGAATCTCGGTGAGGCATGGATGTTGTGTTTGTCTTACGGCACTGTCTTTCTCTCTTCCCTGGAACCAGTGACCCTAAATTAGGGACGGGCGACTGCTTATAGCCCATTGAGTTGCTCACGGCGGTCGTTAAACCTCCAATTAAAAAAAAGAAGTCCGTCCGCATCGCCAGTCGTGAACTCGAAATACCGCGAGGTTCGAGTTCACGACTGGCGACGGATGGACTTTCATAATACAAGGTTCTGCATAAATGTCTACGCCTATATGCATATAAAGTGCAGTTAGTGCAAAAACTTCGACCAAATGATCAACCATGTCGAAAAGCAGTTGCGGTAGACATGCTTAATCGCATTGACGAAGACCCCACACTCCATTCACAGATCTGTTTCAACGATGAGTCGACATTCCATGTTTCTGGCAGAGTGAATAAACATAACTGCCGAATCTGGAGCACGGAAAATTCCCATGTGGTCGTAGCACACGATAGAGACAGCTCAGAGGTTAATGTCTGGGCTGGTGTAATGGAAGACAGAGTAATAGGACCCTTTTTATTCGCTAAACCAACCGTTATTGGCATAGCGTACCTAGATATGCTAGAACAATTCGCAATTCCACAACTCCAGGATATGCAAGACATCATTTACCAACAAGATGGAGCGTCTCCGCAAAGGTCTTTCGACCACCATTTTCCAGGGCGTTGGATTGAACGTGGAGGTTCGTCGACATGGCCACCTCGTTCTCCTGATATTATCCCATGCGATGTTTTCTTTGGGGCTTTATTTAGGACATTGTGTACAGGAAAACGGCTACATCTATCACTGAGCTCAAAGAACGCATTACTGCAGCCTTCCTCCTTGTTACACCTGACATTCTGCAGCGTACGTGGGTGGAACTGGACTATTGTTTCGACATCCAGCGAGTAACCAACGGAGCACACATAGAGACCTACTGACATTAAAAACAAAACTTTCACAGTTACCATGTGTTCTAACATTAAAAGTAAGTTGTTATTTATTGTAGTTTTTTGTCAATAGCATACTGAACTTGCATACTTCATTTATGGACACCTTGCACAGTGTATATTGGCTATACATATATACCCAGGTGCCCGAGTGGTCTGAAGTGTAGGCTTCGGATCAGGTCTGAAATGGTCTCGGCTTCGAGTCCCGGGTAAGGCATGGGCGATGTGTTTGTTGGATAGCACTCGCTGTGCCCTTCTTGGAGCCAGTGGCCCTAAATCAGAGCCGGTCGAATGCTTAGAGCTCTTGCACTTGCTCATGGTGTTCGCTAAACAACGAAACAACAAAAATATGTATGGAGAGAGAATATGTGAGAGAGTGAGGGCAGGGAGAAAGACAGGACAGGGAGAGACGAGGGAGAGAAAGAGACTAGAGAGGGAGAGACAAGAGAGAGAGAGAGAGAGAGAGAGAGAGAGAGAATGCATGTGTGTGTGTGTGAGAGAGAGAGAGAGAGGAACAGATAGAGTGCATGTGTGAGAGAGATGAGTGGAAAGACGACATGATAGAGTGGGAGAAAGAGGAGTATGAAAGCGGGTTTGTGAGAGCGAGTGGAAGAGAGCGTGGGTGTGAAAAATGGTTCGAGAGGAAGAACGTGGGGGAGGGTGCGTATGTGAGCAGTGTGGGAGAGAATATACATGTAAGAAAGAGTGAGAAAAGAGAGGGGGAGTGAAGGAAACATATATATATATATATATGGATGTAAGGTCAGGTGATGCGTAACATCACAGCCTCTCCTTGACAAATGTCAACCCCGCTTTCTCGTGGTGCATCCTGTTCCCACTAAAGGGGCTCTGACGACCGCCCATAGCGGTATAACTATACCATCGGGATTAGAGGAAATTCTATCCCACACTCACCAACCCGCTTGGCCAGCGTGGTGAGTTATGGCCAAACCCCTCCAAAATGACTCCACAACTTAAATCTTGGCCCTCAGTCTCCGGCAGCTGGAATGTACCTGGCCAAGGCAGCGGCCAGTGCGACATGAAGGCAGAGGGTGCTAAGAATCCCCGGAGGACCGGACTAGGCTGCCATCTGATGCTGACCTTGGCAACGTACAATGGACGCTCCCTATCTTCTGATTCAAGGCTTCTTGAATTGGAAGAGGAACTACAAAGGATCAAGTGGGACATCGTGGGGCTAAATGAGGTAAGGAGAAAAGGAGAAGATCTCATCGAACTGAAAAATGGACATCTCTTCTACTATGGTGGGACAGATATTGGCAGAACTAGTGGTGTTGGATTTATAATAAACAAGAAGCTGAAGGATAAAGTGGTAGAAGTTGAAAGTTCCTCTGACAGAGCTGCACGACTCGTTATCCAACTATCGAGAAGATACCAGGCTCAGATTATTCAAACTTATGCACCCACCACAAGTAATCCTGAAGAAGAAATTGAAGAATTTTATGAGGAAATTTGTCATCTAAATAATAAAGGTAAGCAGCACTTGAAAATAATTATGGGAGATTTCAATGCAAAAATAGGGCAACGGCAACAGAATGAAACTTCAGTAGGTAAATTCGGTCACGGCAACAGAAACCAGCGTGGAAATACTCTCGTTGAGTTTGCAGAGGCAGAAGGGTTTTTCATCTTGAACTCCTTCTTCAAGAAAAAGCCACACAGGAAATGGACATGGAGACATCCAAATGGGACGACAAGTGAAATTGATTTTATTATGTGTAACAAAAAATTCGTCATAGAAGACTGCAGTGTGCTAAACAAGTTCAACACAGGTAGTGACCATAGATTGGTGAGATGTAAGATGCACCTCAACACTAAACTTGAACGTGGCAAGCTCATAAGACAAACAAAATCTATTGACATAACCAACCTTAAAAAACACCATAATACCTTCAAGTTGGAACTGAAGAACAGGTTCTCTGCTTTAGAAGGCCTAACATCGGAAGAAGTGGACATCTCTGAAGTTAACAGAAAAGTAACCAAAGCTCTTATGGAAACAGCAACAAAATTAGCTGGGTCTAAGAACAAGTTGCATGTAAATAAATTATCAGGAAAAACGAAAATGTTGATGCAAAAAAGAAGAGAAATGAGGACAACTAAAGAAGATGTGACTTCCAAAGTGGAATATATAGAGCTATGCAAGACAGTACGAAAAAGTATCACTGAAGACGTAAGAAAATTCAACTGTGAACTAGTGAGGAAAGCAATTGAAAACAACCAAAGCCTAAAGATAGCAAAGGGACATCTCAGTAAGGGAAGAAAACAGATTATGGCACTGAGAAAAGAAGATGGTTCTGTAACAAGAAATAGAGGCGAAATTTTGACAAGAGTGAAAGATTTCTACTCCAAATTATATGAAAGGGATGATACATGCACTCCAGACATCATGAAAGATACCAGTACCAGAGTTCCTCCAGTCCTTCCAGCAGAAGTTGCACATGCAATCAAGAACATGAAGCGGGGAAAAGCTCCAGGAGAAGATGGAATTACTGTAGACATCATACAAGAAGCAAGTGGAGAAATCGAAACAGTACTCGCCCAAATTTTCACTCAATGCCTTAATGAAGGAAAGATTCCTGAGGATTGGAACACCGCTACAATGATCCTGCTACATAAGAAAGGTGACATTGAGGATCTCGGAAACTACAGACCTATCAGCCTCCTATCAGTAGTTTATAAAATCTTCACTAAAGTTCTTTCACACCGTTTGAAGGTAACACTGGACATGGCTCAACCGAGAGAACAAGCTGGATTCAGGAGTGGCTACAGCACAATAGATCATATCCATGTGCTGAGAGAACTAATTGAAAGAGCGAGGGAATATGAACTTCCATTGTGCATGGCTTTTATCGATTATGAAAAAGCCTTTGATTCGGTGAAACCATCAGCAGTTACAATGGCTCTGAAAACCTGCGGTATTGAAGATGCATACATTAATATTATTAATAACATCTATGAAAATGCAAGCGCAAAGATTAGGCTGTTTGAAAATACAACGCACATAAAAATTGGAAAGGGAGTTAGACAAGGTGACACCATATCTCCGAAGCTCTTTAATGCCACATTGGAGGGTGTTTTTCAGTCGCTGAGCTGGGAAAACAAGGGGATAAAGATTAATGGAGATTATCTAACCCACCTTCGTTTTGCTGATGACGTAGTCATTTTTGCAACTAGCCCATCAGAGCTACAGAGTATGATCCAGGAACTTGCTGACAAGAGTAAAGAAGTGGGATTAAAAATGAACTTTCAGAAGACAAAAGTGATGGTCAATGCTTTTACAAGAAATGAAGATTTATCGATTGATGGAGAAAAGCTGGAGATAACAGGCGCGCACGTTTATCTTGGACAGCAGATATCAAGTGATTCTCACATTGATGAAGAAATTAATCGGCGTACAAAACTTGCCTGGAGAGCTTTTGGAAGAAACAGCATAATTTTCAAGAGCAATATGCCATTATGTCTTAAAAGAAAGTGTTTGATCAATGCATCCTTCCAGTGCTTACGTATGGTGCAGAGACCTGGACCTTAACAAAAAGAGACATACAAAGGCTGCAGACAACTCAAAGCAGCATGGAGAGGTGCATACTTGGTGTAACCAGGAGAGATAAGAAGAGGAACTCGTGGATCCGAAAAATGATAAGAGTGGAAGACATCATGATCAGAGTCAAATCCCTGAAATGGCAATGGGCTGGACATACTGCCAGAAGGACAGACCATCGATGGACAGCCGAAATTTTAGATTGGATTCCAAGGGACAGGAAAAGACCCAGAAGAAGACCACATGGGAGATGGGTGGATGGAATTCGAAAGTATGCAGGGGTGACATGGAGGAGACTGGCACAAGACAGACCGTTGTGGAGGAAACTTGGAGAGACCTTAGTCCAGCAGTGGATTGATAATGGTTGACAATGATGATGATGATATATATATATATATATATATATACTATAAAGAAGAGAGAAGCAAAAATAATTTTTTTAACAGGTACTAAAACAACAAAGAAAAACTCATATACAAACGGGTATGAGCAAAACGAAGATAAATTAATAGCAACCTGAATATAGAAATTGTCGAGAATGTCAAGTCTTGGCTTTATCAAGGACAAGCAGAACTCTGCATTTTCTCACTTCCACAAAGACCTAGTTGGAAATGGGTTTCTGCAAAGTCATAGATGCAAGTTTTAAGCCCACCAAAAATTAAAAAAAAAATCACAACTTCCTCAGAGTTGCATGATGAATCACTTAGTTAATATTTTTTGCATGCATCTATAACTTTCCTTTGACTCTGCTCTTGGCTATATATCATCATCATCATCATTGTCAACCATTATCAATCCACTGCTGGACGAAGGTCTCCCCAAGTTTCCTCCACAACGGTCTGTCTTGTGCCAGTCTCCTCCATGTCACCCCTGCATACTTTCGAATTTCATCCACCCATCTCCCATGTGGTCTTCTTCTGGGTCTTTTCCTGTCCCTTGGAATCCAATCTAAAATTTCGGCTGTCCATCGATGATCTGTCCTTCTGGCAGTATGTCCAGCCCATTGCCATTTCAGGGATTTAACTCTGATCATGATGTCTTCCACTCTAGTCATTTTTCGGATCCACGAGTTCCTCTTCTTATCTCTCCTGGTTACACCAAGCATGCACCTCTCCATGCTTCTTTGAGTTGTCTGCAGCCTTTGTATGTCTCTTTTAGTTAAGGTCCACGTCTCTGCACCATACGTAAGCACTGGAAGGATGCATTGATCAAACACTTTTCTTTTAAGACATAATGGCATATTGCTCTTGAAAATTATGCTGTTTCTTCCAAAAGCTCTCCAGGCAAGTTTTGTACGCCGATTAATTTCTTCATCAATGTGACCCTCACTTGATATCTGCTGTCCAAGATAAACGTACGTGTCTGTTATCTCCAGCTTTTCTCCATCAATCGATAAATCTTCATTTCTTGTAAAAGCATTGAACATCACTTTTGTCTTCTGAAAGTTCATTTTTAATCCCACTTCTTTACTCTTGTCAGCAAGTTCCTGGATCATACTCTGCAGCTCTGATGGGGTAGTTGCAAAAATGACTACGTCATCAGCAAAACGAAGGTGGGTTAGATAATCTCCATTAATCTTTATCCCCTTGTTTTCCCAGCTCAGCGACTGAAAAACACCCTCCAATGTGGCATTAAAGAGCTTCGGAGATATGTTGTCACCTTGTCTCACTCCCTTTCCAATTTTTACGTGTGTTGTATTTTCAAACAGCCTAATCTTTGCACTTGCATTTTCATAGATGTTATTAATAATATTAATGTACGCATCTTCAATACCGCAGGTTTTCAGAGCCATTGTAACTGCTGATGGTTTCACCGAATCAAAGGCTTTTTCATAATCGATAAAAGCCATGCACAATGGAAGTTCATATTCCCTCGCTCTTTCAATTAGTTCTCTCAGCACGTGGATATGATCTATTGTGCTGTAGCCACTCCTGAATCCAGCTTGTTCTCTCGGTTGAGCCGTGTCCAGTGTTACCTTCAAGCGGTGTGAAAGAACTTTAGTGAAGATTTTATAAACTACTGATAGGAGGCTGATAGGTCTGTAGTTTCCGAGATCCTCAATGTCACCTTTCTTATGTAGCAGGATCATTGTAGCGGTGTTCCAATCCTCAGGAATCTTTCCTTCATTAAGGCATCGAGTGAAAATTTGGGCGAGTACTGTTTCGATTTCTCCACTTGCTTCTTGTATGATGTCTACAGTAATTCCATCTTCTCCTGGAGCTTTTCCTCGCTTCATGTTCTTGATTGCATGTGCAACTTCTGCTGGAAGGACTGGAGGAACTCTGGTACTGGTATCTTTCATGATGTCTGGAGTGCATATATCATCCCTTTCATATAATTTGGAGTAGAAATCTTTCACTCTTGTCAAAATTTCGCCTCTATTTCTTGTTACAGAACCATCTTCTTTTCTCAGTGCCATAATCTGTTTTCTTCCCTTACTGAGATGTCCCTTTGCTATCTTTAGGCTTTGGTTGTTTTCAATTGCTTTCCTCACTAGTTCACAGTTGAATTTCCTTACGTCTTCAGTGATACTTTTTCTTACTGTCTTGCATAGCTCTATATATTCCACTTTGGAAGTCACATCTTCTTTAGTTGTCCTCATCTCTCTTCTTTTTTGCATCAACATTTTGGTTTTTCCTGATAATTTGTTCACATGCAACTTGTTCTTAGACCCAGCTAATTTTGTTGCTGTTTCCATAAGAGCTTTGGTTACTTTTCTGTTAACTTCAGAGATGTCCACTTCTTCCGATGTTAGGCCTTCTAAAGCAGAGAACCTGTTCTTCAGTTCTAACTTGAAGGTATTATGGTGTTTTTTGAGGTTGGTTATGTCAATAGACTTTGTTTGTCTTATGAGCTTGCCACGTTCAAGTTTAGCGTTGAGGTGCATCTTACATCTCACCAATCTATGGTCACTACCTGTGTTGAACTTGTTTAGCACACTGCAGTCTTCTATGACAAATTTTTTGTTACACATAATAAAATCAATTTCATTTGTCGTCCCATTTGGATGTCTCCATGTCCATTTCCTGTGTGGCTTTTTCTTGAAGAAGGAGTTCAAGATGAAAAACCCTTCTACCTCTGCAAACTCAACGAGAGTATTTCCACGCTGGTTTCTGTTGCCGTGACCGAATTTACCTACTGAAGTTTCATTCTGTTGCTGTTGCCCTATTTTTGCATTGAAATCTCCCATAATTATTTTCAAGTGCTGCTTACCTTTATTATTTAGATGACAAATTTCCTCATAAAATTCTTCAATTTCTTCTTCAGGATGACTTGTGGTGGGTGCATAAGTTTGAATAATCTGAGCCTGGTATCTTTTCGAGAGTTGGATAACAAGTCGTGCAGCTCTGTCAGAGGAACTTTCAACTTCTACAACTTTATCCTTCAGTTTCTTGTTTATTATAAATCCAACACCACTAGTTCTGCCAGTATCTATACTTACAAAAAGCAGAAGTAACTACAGAAGAAGCTAAAATATGCAAATAAAATAAAATAAAATAACAAAGCAAACGAGCAGGGAGAAAAATGGAATGCAGAAAGCTTTGAAAATGCTGAGCTTTGGCTTTATCAAGGACCAGCAAAACTTAGCATTTACTCACTTCCACAAAGACCTAGTTGAACTTGGGTTTCTGCTATGTTCTAGATGCAAAAACTACAAGTCCCACCAAATCACCAAAAAACCAATACCGCCCACATAGGCTCGGAAACTGAAATATTAAGCAAGATTTTGAATTTCGTATTACATCCAGGTCATATCTAACCCAACATAAAGACTCCTCATCTTCCACAAAAACAGAAAAACTTTAATACGGAGCCCCAAAATATTGCAAGATAGGCGTAGAATTTATACCAAGAAAATGAAAAACATTAACGTGGGAAAAAGCTGCAAAACAACAAAAAATATTTTTTATTAGATGTACACAGCAATGTAAAATTGCCCGACTCGGAAGAAGACTAAAAAAATAAAAATTAAATGAACTCACCCTGTAAAAAAACTTAATTTTGAAGGCACAAGTTCCAAAATTTTTGATAGCAGTGTCACGTGGCTTTCTATCCGAGGGAAAATCCAACTAGGAACTACGCCAAAATACAAAACGCGAAGTCAAGAGACAAAAAGAAAAAAAAATGAAGCTGTGCTAAGAATCATATAAAAATTCAGGAAAGTAGCACAGAGAACAGGAGCAAAAAAACCCCAGAATATTCACGATACACTGCATGACTTTAGACAATAGAATCGTAATATAAATAATTGGAAATGTACTTAAAAATAAAACATAAAAATTGCAATATGTACATAGTGTTATAAGAATGCTTTACAGGAATTACGAAAATAGCAAATGTTCCCCCGAACAACGAACGAAAGGGACGCTGAGTCACGGGCCCAAGAACACTGCAAACAACCTGAACGCAGTACTTCAGGAGAACAAGTTAATAAAAATAAAAGTAAAAGGCCACCAGCAAGAAAAAAAAAAAACGCCAGTAAAACCAAAGCCAATAAAACTAACGAATTTCAGCAGGCACAGAAACGAGAAAAAAACCAAAAAACTTCCAAAATGAAAAAAATATGAAAGCACCTACCTGCTTGGCCAACGATCTTTACGAATCCACCATTACAAATTGTCGACAAAATTCCCGCTTCTGAAGAAGAGACGCCAGGAAGGCAGTACCGCACAAAAAGCACTCCGCAGACGTTAGTCCACCAATCAGAGAATTCCCAAGTGAAAAAGATAAACAGTTTGTCTGGAGAGAGAGTACGCTCACCTGAATACATGTAAAATATCATCAAATACACCCGATGTGTATTTAATATAGTGTTTTTTTGGTGATTTTTGGGGACTTGTAGTTTTTGCATCTAGGACATTGCAGAAACCCAAGTTCAACTAGGTCTTTGTGGAAGTGCTAAGTTTTGCTGGTGATAAAGCCAAAGCTCAGCATTTTCAAAGCTTTCTGCATTCCATTTTCTCTCCCTGCTGGTTTGCTTTGTCATTTTGTTTTGTGCATATTTGAGCTCCTGCTGTAGTTATTTCTGCTTATTGTAAGTAAGTATTGTTTCTGAGAATTCTTCCTTGCTGCTTTTGCGCGTTTGGGTTTTCAAATTGTCTGTTATTTTTTTGTTTTTAAAAATTTTTCATAATTTTTTTTTTCTGTTCATTGCAAAAGTTTTTGGTTTAAGTTATACATATATAGTAATAATGCAAAACCCGAAGCAAGAAACAATTTTTTAAATATGAGGAGGAAAAGTAGAACAAATGGAAACCAAGAACAAACCAGAGAAAAACAAACAAACCCCAAACGTCCGAAGCAAACAAACTCCGGGGCAAGCAAAAAATTCGTTTGGTGCTTCTTATTATATCATCATCATCATCATTGTCAACCATTATCAATCCACTGCTGGACGAAGGTCTCCCCAAGTTTCCTCCACAACGGTCTGTCTTGTGCCAGTCTCCTCCATGTCACTCCCGCATATTTACGAATTTCATCCACCCATCTTCCATGTGGTCTTTTTCTGGGTCTTTTCCTGTCCCTTGGAATCCAATCTAAAATTTCGGCTGTCCATCTATGGTCTGTCCTTCTGGCAGTATGTCCAGCCCATTGCCATTTCAGGGATTTAACTCTGATCATGATGTCTTCCACTCTCGTCATTTTTCGGATCCACGAGTTCCTCTTCTTATCTCTCCTGGTTATACCAAGCATGCACCTCTCCATGCTTCTTTGAGTTGTCTGCAGCTTTTGTATGTCTCTTTTAGTTAAGGTCCACGTCTCTGCACCATACGTAAGCACTGGAAGGATGCATTGATCAAACACTTTTCTTTTAAGACATAATGGCATATTGCTCTTGAAAATTATGCTGTTTCTTCCAAAAGCTCTCCAGGCAAGTTTTGTACGCCGATTAATTTCTTCATCAATGTGACCCTCACTTGATATCTGCTGTCCAAGATAAACATACGTATCTGTTATCTCCAGTTTTTCTCCATCAATCGATAAATGTTCATTTCTTGTAAAAACATTGAACATCACTTTTGTCTTCTGAAAGTTCATTTTTAATCCCACTTCTTTACTCTTGTCAGCAAGTTCCTGGATCATACTCTGCAGCTCTGATGGGGTAGTTGCAAAAATGACTACGTCATCAGCAAAACGAAGGTGGGTTAGATAATCTCCATTAATCTTTATCCCTTTGTTTTCCCAGTTCAGTGATTGAAAGACATTTTCCAATGTGGCATTAAAGAGCTTCGGAGATATGGATGTTGTGTTTGTCTCACGGCACTGGCTCTCTCCTTCGCTGGAACCAGTGATCCTAAATTAGGGACGGGCGACTGCTTATAGGTATATATATATATATATATACATGTATATATATATATATATATACAAAAATCATCACAAATCTGAAAGTTGGAGCAACCAATTCGGAAAAACCGAAAGAAGAGATCTAATAACCAACCGGGAGAAGAAAAGGATTATAGAACTATGGCAAGTTGCTTTCTATGGCTTCATCAATAACACCTCTCATACCTCAATATAGACCAAAAGTGTAGGTTTCTTCACCATCCAGTTTGCTACAAAAACATAAAAATAATAATCAGAAAACATTTAAATAAAATACTAAAATAAAACAAACCCATCCCAAAACAAATAAAACCCCCACAGATGAACTACATTTCCCGAGACCAACAAGCACCGAAACTCCGCCCCTCCCCCAAAGAAAACATTATCAAAAATAAAAAAGTAAAAAAAAAAAATTGTAGAGAAAAAGATAAAGCACCCAAATAAAAACGAAAATTGTCCCTTTAGCAAACTGTATGGTCGTAGCCCGGCCTCACACAACTAATAGAATCTAAGTTACTCAGTTCAAGAAGTATAAAATGCTGGAGTACCTAGGAAAAAGACTGTTACAAACATACACTACATAAACGCAACTATTTACAAGCATATTTTTTAAATGCCTAAAGGTTTAAAATATTTTCTACCTTTCGGTATTTTCAAGTCCTGAAAGTGGAGCAAGTTGCTAAAGGTGGGAAAAACACATGGTAACTGTGAAAGTTTTTTTTACTTTTAGCAGCTAATATTTTCCACCTTTAGCAGCTTGCCATAGTTCTATAATCCTTTTTTCTCCCGGTTGGTTATCAGATCTCTTCTTTTGGTTTTTCCGAATCAGTTGCTCCAGCATTCAGATTTGTGATGATTTTTGTATTTGATTTTTGATTTTTTTATATGCAGCCTCAGGCGCTTTGAGCCGCCCCAGTGGCGCAGTGGTCTAAGCGATGGACTCTGATCATTCGTCCAAAAGGGGTCCGAGTTCGAATCCCGGTGAGGCATGGATGTTGTGTTTGTCTCACGGCACTGGCTCTCTCCCTTCGCTGGAACCAGTGATCCTAAATTAGGGACGGGCGACTGCTTATAGGCCAATGAGTTGCTCATTGTGGTCGTTAAACCTCCAATCAATCAGGCGCTTTGAAATTTCAAACGCTGTTTTGAAAATTTACGTGTAACCTTTATTATGCCTTATACACTATCTACCAACAAGTAATTAGACACCCCTGCAATCGACGATATCTGCGGTCCTGATACACGCCACGGCCGCGGCCGTTAAGTATCGTGTGAGAAACAACAACGCAACCAGTCGCATGCAAGATGCCACGCAGTTGGGAGCTCTCTGATTTCGAGAAAGGTGTAATCGTCGGGTATCACAGAAATGGCCGATCCATACGTGACATATCCAGCTAGTTGAAGTACCCAAAATCGGCAGTGGCCTACGTGATTGGCAAGTGGAAGATGAGAGGTGAGTGTCGGAATGTGCCCCGACCCGGTAGACCCACAAAACTGGGAGTTAGAGACCGACGGGTGCTGGCCAGAGAAATTCAGAAGAACCGCACCAAATCGATAGGCCACATCCGCGAGGAGTTTCAACAGGCATCCGGGAGTGTTCTTTCGATGAATATCATCCGTAAGGAAGCCCATCTGCTCGGTTATCATGGACGTGCTGCCGCCCACAAGCCTTTGATCACCAAGTCCAGTAGCGCTGCTCGGCTAACGTGGTGCAAAGAACGTCGACAGTGGACCGCTGAACAGTGGAAACAGGTTCTCTGGAGCGACGAATCAAGGTTCCCCCTCTACTGTTCGGATGGCAGGGTCTGCGTTTGGCGTCTACCTGGAGAACGCCTCCTGCCGGAGAACTGCGGTGGAATTATGCGATGGGGGTGTTTCTCCTGGTATGGCACGGGACCCTTGGTCGCAATCCCTGGTAGACTCAACGCCGAGACCTACTGCACCATTTTGGATGTCCATGCGCTTCCTACGTTGTGGCAGTTTTACGGTGTGGATCCATGTTACTTTCAGGATGACAATGCCACCTGTCATGTTGCGAGGTCCACCAAGGCTTGGTATGGTGACAATGGGGTTAATCAAATGTACTGGCCTGCTCAGAGCCCGGACCGTAACCCTATCGAGCACCTCTGGGACAAGTTGGAGCGTTTACGTAAGGGGTGCCCCCACCGTCCGAAATCGGTGAAGGAACTGACCTGTCTTCTCCAAGCCGAGTGGAAGAAAATACCGCTAGCCGTAGTACAACGCCTGGTTGAGAGTATGCCCCGGAGGGTCGCAGCTGTAATCGCCGCTCGTGGAGGCTCCATCAACTATTAAAGGTGAATAAACTTCGTTTTCCTTTGCTATCACAGGTGTCCAATTACTTATTGGTAGATAGTGTATATCATCATCATCATCATTGTCAACCATTATCAATCCACTGCTGGACGAAGGTCTCCCCAAGTTTCCTCCACAACGTTCTGTCTTGTGCCAGTCTCCTCCATGTCACCCCTGCATACTTTCGAATTTCATCCACCCATCTCCCATGTGGTCTTCTTCTGGGTCTTTTCCTGTCCCTTGGAATCCAATCTAAAATTTCGGCTGTCCATCGATGATCTGTCCTTCTGGCAGTATGTCCAGCCCATTGCCATTTCAGGGATTTAACTCTGATCATGATGTCTTCCACTCTTGTCATTTTTCGGATCCACGAGTTCCTCTTCTTATCTCTCCTGGTTACACCAAGCATGCACCTCTCCATGCTTCTTTGAGTTGTCTGCAGCCTTTGTATGTCTCTTTTAGTTAAGGTCCACGTCTCCGCACCATACGTAAGCACTGGAAGGATGCATTGATCAAACACTTTTCTTTTAAGACATAATGGCATATTGCTCTTGAAAATTATGCTGTTTCTTCCAAAAGCTCTCCAGGCAAGTTTTGTACGCCGATTAATTTCTTCATCAATGTGACCCTCACTTGATATCTGCTGTCCAAGATAAACGTACGTGTCTGTTATCTCCAGCTTTTCTCCATCAATCGATAAATCTTCATTTCTTGTAAAAGCATTGAACATCACTTTTGTCTTCTGAAAGTTCATTTTTAATCCCACTTCTTTACTCTTGTCAGCAAGTTCCTGGATCATACTCTGCAGCTCTGATGGGGTAGTTGCAAAAATGACTACGTCATCAGCAAAACGAAGGTGGGTTAGATAATCTCCATTAATCTTTATCCCCTTGTTTTCCCAGCTCAGTGACTGAAAAACACCCTCCAATGTGGCATTAAAGAGCTTCGGAGATATGGTGTCACCTTGTCTCACTCCCTTCCCAATTAGTGTATATATATATATATATATACTAGGGGTGTTCAAATGAAAAGGTACGAAACGTCATAAGAACGTAACCGTTAACATATTAGCCTATGCCGCTATGGGAGAACGTAGCGACACATCTAGGGATGCGATTGGAGTCGCCGGCGTGGATCGGAGCATGCGCGGGCGCCCTCATGCGCAGGAGAGAGCAGAGGCTCTTATAAAGAGCGCCGTCCAATTGACGCGGCAGTGCGTGTGAGGACAGGATGGCGTTCACATTGCAAAATTTGACGATTGAGGAGCAGCGAGGCGTTATCCGATTTCTGACAGCGGAAGGTGTTAAACCGGCCGCTATTCATCGCGGAGGGTGTGGTTCTGCTCCACGATAACGCGCGTCTACACGTCTCCAGGGTCACACACGTGGAACTGGCCAAGTTCCAGTGGGAGGAGCTTGGCCATCCGCCCTACAGCCCGGACATGTCGCCCTGCGATTTCCATGTGTTTGGTCCCCTGAAAAAACATCTGAAAGGGAAGCGCTTCCACTCGGACGACGAACTCAAGGACGCTGTGCAGGACTGGGTCTCGTCACGGCCACAGGAATTCTGGGAACAAGGAATCCTTCGGCTCGTTAATCAATGGGATCGTTGTGCTACGGCCTATGGTGTATACTTTGAATAAAGTCTTCATTTATACCCACAGTGTCGTTTCGTACCTTTTCATTTGAACACTCCTTGTATATACCGTGATACATGTCGCATGTTAGTGGATTTAATCGATTAATTCTACGCACTATTGCTTTGCATGCACAATTATGAAACAAAATCAGTTTTTTTTCAATTCTCATCCTCATATGACTGTCTTTTTTAGATGAATATGAGATGACTCAAAAATTAATTTTTGATAAGTTACGACGTCCTTCGCGCATTTTACCCTAGAAAACTTCAAAAATAAAACAGTATGAAAAATCCACAAAAGAAAATTTGATAGTAATATTGTTAACAGGGCTGAGAGTCAGGATATATTTAAATTAACAAAACGGCTGCTTCTGTCTACTTGTTCAAGGGCTGACACAGAGAAGAAGGAACCAAATAGGATTTTCTTCTTCCGGGAAAGACGGACAGTATGATACAGTTCGTTGGATGGGCAGCATGATACATCCAACTGTATAGCATGATATCATGGACAGCATAATACAGTTGGCTAAAAACAAAAATCGAAGTTGCATTTCATAGTAAAAGTTAACAACTATCGAACTTTCAGGTAAAAACGAAAACCATTCCTTTAAATATATGTATATTTTAACTATTGGTTGTTATCTTGAACTAAGGCAGTATTTCTTCGTTGGTATAAGAAATGATCGTTCGACACCAACTGGAAAACACGCTAACCATTTTACAGCTATATAACGGAATATTAAAAAATCATAGCATTCGAAAAAACGTCAATGTTGCTGTGGGAGTCTTCAGTAAGAACATACACATATGTTAGATGTATGATTGCTGTATTGAGATATTCTGCATAATGGAGCTTTACACGAAAACACTTTCCACAATTAAAATTATTTATGTCATGAAATTACACCAGATTAACCCGAAATAAAAAAGCATGACGGACAGGCATATATGCCAAACGACCTTTTTCTTCATTTTCTTAGAATTAGTCGTATCTTTGCAAATTTTCTGAAAATTCGTAATAATAAGATTATTAGAGAAATATTCGCTTAATAATGTTGACTCATTTTCAGACTTCGGGAGGGGAGTATAGAGGGTTTAGTGTATATATATATAGAGAGAGGGTTAAGAGTATAGAGGGTTAAGTGACAATATTTGCATTTCTCCTTGAAGTATGTTCTGTTTCCACTGCTTAAAGTTGATGCATGATGTTGGGTGTGGAATCAGTGCTATAATTATTTGTGTGTTTAAAAACTTTTGCTTAAAAAGCATTCATTTTTTTTTTGTGTTAGAAAGTGTTTTGCTAATGTGTAGTCCTTAGCTTTTGAATTTAGCTTGTCTTCACTGAAAGAGAAGAAATTATTTCTGGAGGAAACTTTCACGGAGAGTATCCAGCAAAGGTAAGTTAGTTACTCTGTTACTGTTCGTTTTTCTCAACTTTCACAATAAACGTAGTACCGTTAAGCCAATGAACGTAGAAAGGAAAGTGCCAGATCAATGATGACATAGCTCAATTTAGTACTGTCTTTCTACGATTGGTGTTTAAGGAATATATCTATGCAAGTGCTCATATTTGGTCTTCAAATATTATACACTGTATGTGAAATATTCTAAAGTTTAGGTCAGGGTTTCCGAGAATAACTTTCACCATAACAACACATCTTAATTTCTTTGTGTTTTGCTAAAACAGTTACGTTAGAAATTTTAACCCAGCTGCAATTCGTTGACTGGATATGTTCTTAGGACTCTACGGCTCTATGCTAATTGTCCGATCTTAGTCCAACCATTACAGCTGCGTTAAACAGTTAGCCGGCCTTCTGTTCACGAATCACAAGGGAAGTCTTTCAACTGTCACTCTCCAAAATTGAAGAAACGTGGCCAGGAGGTAGTACTACGGGCAAAAAAACCAATAGGTGTATCTCCGTTTTGGCCCAAATGAACTGACAAAGGTGAACGAGTGGTGTGGCCACCACGTGGCGTAAGTATTAATTTCTTCTTCTGATGTATTTGCTGCAAATACACCAGAAGAAGAAATTAATACTTACGCCACGTGGTGGCCAAACCGTTTTATACCAAAAAGTAGAAATTATGTGCAAAATATTTCCTATCAGGTGCTGTATCCGCTGCAGAATTTTATTTTCAAATCGGGGTTTTAGAAGCAGAGGTATAGAGGAAAACGCAATGTACTTTTACGCCCCCTAGCGTAGAGTCTATTCATAACTTGAAAAAGTGACTATACCTAAAATAATCTTTGACATGAATGGAATCGAATGGTAAAATATTTTTTTGAATTGGATGTTTAGAAGCAAATATATGGAGTAAAATGTATTTAAAATTCGATATGATCGGCATTTACGCCCTCTAGCCGCAAAAGTTTGCATCATAAAAAGCAAGTTAGTAAAATCATGCAATGCGTTGATTATGATACGCTTTCCAACATACCAGAAATCATTACTCAAGTTATGAGGATAATGGCTGTGGAATAAATCTCGTTCGCCGCCCCGGTGGCGCAGTGGTCTAAGCGATGGCCTCTGATCATTCGTCCGAACGGGGTTCGGGTTCGAATCCCGGGGAGGCATGGATGATGTGTTTGTCTTACGGCACTGGCTTTCTCCCTTCCCTGGAACCAGTGACCCTAAATTAGGGACGGGCGACTGCTTATAGCCTATTGAGTTGCTCACGGTGGTCGTTAAACCTCCAATCCAAAAAAAAAAAAAAAAAAAAAAAAATCTCGTTCCTGTGCCCTGCCTGACCTTTGACCCCATTTTGATGTTATTGAACAGAATTGATCCAGTGTACCTCCGGAGCAATATACTAAAATTTTTGGCCGCCCCGGTGGCGCAGTGGTCTAACACGCTGGCCTCTGATCATTCGTCCGTCTGGGGTCCGGGTTCGAATCCCGGTGAGGCATGGATGTTGTGTTTGTCTTACGGCACTGGCTCTCTCCCTTCCCTGGAACCAGTGACCCTAAATTAGGGACGGGCGACTGCTTATAGCCCATTGAGTTGCTCACGGTGGTCGTTAAACCTCCAATCAAAAAAAAAAATACTAAAGTTTTGTCGCAATAGAAGCATTTTTAGTCAAGTTATGAGGATAATGGCTGTGGAATAAATATCGCTTCTTTGACCCCATTTCGTCCATTTTCAATAGGGTTCGTCTCCAAGTTGTCCATTACCACATACTAAAATTTCATCGAAATCGAAAATTTTTTACATCGAGTTATCGTGCAGAAAGACCGACCGACAAACAGACAGACGGACAAAACTGGAGCATATACGCTTCTTCAACCTACGGTTGGAAAGCGAAAAAATACGAAATGTAGGATCATTATTCGCACATTTCAAGCTTCCTAATGCAAAATGAATTTTTCAAATCGGATTATTAGTTGCAGAGATATGGTGTCTACAGACGGACGGACGAACAAACCGATAACATAAGCACAACCGTGTTTTTACAAAGGACGTACTAATAAAAAGTAGAGCTCACACATTGAGGCACGACAAAACATACCCTACAGTGTGTGTGCGTTGCCAGTTAACAGTAAAACAGAAACAAAAGAACCCATTACTGTAAAGCTACTATTGTAATTAGAAAAAAATATATAACTCATTCGGTTAGAATATTACTGTAATTTGCTAAACTTTAAAAGTCTTTTTAATGAAGAGGTTGGCTATTTCTGATCAAGAGAAAAAGGGTAATTGAGAGGCACTCTTACAATATGCGTGATTACACAACACGTCCGTAAATTTCTGAATATGAATCATTGACTACAGTTTTTCTTTTCTTTCAGGCTTTAGATTACTTGGCCATTGGTGTACATGAACTGGGTAGCATGAGTGAAAGAAGAACGGAAAGGCTAATTAATCCAGGTAAGTGCGAATAAATGAGGAGAAAAACCAATGGAAAATTTTAATACAGGAAGTGTGACAATTCAATTTCCGGAGCGGTCGCGTAGTGTAGTCCTTGTGGTGATGCGGAATCACGGGACTATGCGTGTCTGGACATGTTTCAAGTAGTTCATGCGTTAACCGCAGACCAGCAAAGCCATTCGTGATTCAGTGGTTGCAAAAGCAATGGAAGTCTGTGTGCGAGTTTCGAGATAAAAATGAGCGACAGAAATTTAGAGTAGCGCATTAGCATCAAATTCTGTGTAAAGATCGGTAAAAGTGCTACTGAAACGTTACAGCTACTGAAAGTGGGGTATGGTGAGGATGCTAGGAAAAATTCAAGTGCCTTTAAGTGGTATAAGAGCCGAAAAAAGCAAGCATGCCATGTTCCCAGTTCAAGACCATGCTTGTGCGTTTTTTCCGATCACAAAAGGATAGTTCATCACGAATTCATTGAAAAAGGACGAACGGTCATCCAACAATGCTATTTAGAGGTGTTGAAAAGGTTACTGGATTCTGTTAAAGTGGGGAAAAAAATACTGTGGTCTGACAATGCCCCATGTCCTGATGTGCTCAGTGTTCGCGACCTCCTAGGTAAGAAACCAATTAAGAAATTGGATCATCTGTGACATACTACAGAGGTGAAGCCCGTGTGAAGACGACAAATCTGCAGCGATTCATTCCGTCGGTGTAACTTAGTCGGTAGAGCATCTCACTCCGGAGCGAGGAGACGCAGTTTCGATCTTCGTCACCGACAAATTCCTGTTTTCGTACATCCACCCTATTCAACTGACTTAGGCCATTTGCGTCACCGCCTTCTGATTATTGGGGGGGGGGGGGGGCACAGATATATATCCCTTACCTTCCCAATACTCTTGTTCTTTTCACTATAAAACAATGTAACAATGTATTATTTTTACTTGAGAGCTCCCCTTTCCTCCACCGTGTCAATTTATCCACCTTTAGATATTTCATGATGCAATAACAAAAATTTGTGTACGAGTAATTAGGGGTAAAATCATTGCATTGAACTCTTTGAAAGGTGAGTGTCGACAATGTATTTATTCAGTTAAAGTAATTTTTTTCACCTATACTTTAATGAAATTTCATATGTAGGCCTAGTTTATAGAATACAATCTTATTTTACACAACCTTGATTTAGAAGCAGGGACATAACTCTATAGTTTCCATTTAATCACAAACTGATCCAAAAACGCTCCTCCTCCCGTCCCTGTTTGATATGAAAATCTTTACAACTTTGTTCAGGTCAACAGTATCGACTATGTTCTGGTGGACATAGCACAACGCTACGTGGTTAAGCCGTTTTTTTTTTTGTTATTTCAAATTTCTTGTACTGGTTGTAGATGGATTGTTTATTTGGCAGTGATTTCTTGAAACGTGTTCTTAAACGCCGTTGCACAACAGTAACAGAATTCGCTTAGCTTAATTCAAGCACGCAGAACGCCTTCTCCACAGCATTTGCGACCATCTTGCCCTGACTGGTCACGTGACGGAGAAAACGTACAAAGTTTTAGTGACGCCATCTATAAAATAAAGTAGTGATAGAACGGTGCACTGCGAGTGTCAATATCATACATAGTTTTGTTCTTTTAGAACTTTCAAGCTGTCTATTTCATGTGTAATAACCCGGTATGTACTGTATATGTTCATCATTATCAACCGTTCTCTATCCACTGCTGGGTGAAGGTCCTCCCCTTATTTTCTTCCACAACTTTCTGTCTTGTTTTTATGTTTGGAGGTTTAACGACCGCCATGAGATACACGATTAGCTGCAGTCGCCCGTCCCTAATTTAGGGCCACTGGTTCCAGGGAAGGAGAAAGCCAGTGCCATAAGACAAACTCAACAACCATGGCTCACCGAGATTCGAACCCGGACCCTCTCGGGCGAATGATCAGAAACCAGCGCTTAGACCACTGCGCCCACCGGGGCGGCACTTTCCGTGTTGAAAAATTCTCTCCTAGGTCGCTCCGTCATCATCCGAATTTCATCATTCCATACCTTCCGTGACCTTTTTCTGGGCCAGATCTGATCAGATCAGATGTAGAGGATTTTAGGAAAGGAGTGTCTGACCCTAGGTCTTAAACAACCTTTAGAAATAGGAAGCTAGGAGATTTGTGCTAGAGCGCCCGATAGGAAAGTGACACGGAAGCGAGGTAGAAAGGGGGAAGAAGAGGCCCTTATTTTTTACCGGGGGACCAGTACCCGGGGTCCGACGACTTAACTTGCCCATCCGACGCACGGCAGGTATTTAGTGGATCGAGCGTTCGTACCTGCCCAGGATCGAACTTGAGGTCATCTCCGTGGCAGTCACGCACGCTGACCACTAGGCCACCCGCGGTCTTTTCCTACCACTTAATATCCAGTCTTATATTTCAGTTGTTCAGCGGTGGTCTTTACTTTAATCATGTCACCTACTCTTGTCATTTTCCTGATTCATGAGTTCCTTTTCGTAATGCATATCTCCACAATTTTGAATTCTCTGCAGCCCCTGCATGACTTATTTAGTATTCATATCTGACACATCATAAAGAAACGGAAGGATGCATTTATTAAACACTTTTTTGAAGGTTTAACGACTACCGGGAGCAATTTCATGGGCTATAGGCAGTCGCCCGTTCCCAATTTAGGGCCACTGGCTTCAGGCAAGGGAGAGAGCCAGTGCCCAAGACAAACAGAACATCCGCCTAAGACAAACAGAACATAAATAATCCCGTAGTGTCGCACAAAATTGCGGAAAATAGGTACGTCGTACGAACTTGTGAAATGGCTCATTTTAGAGATCTTGATCCAAAGAATCGGGAAAAAATAAAAATTTTCTTCTAAATTTAAAAAGATGTTTTCTGTATGTGTCACAACACTCAGTGTGACTTCGTCATCGCAACGCGGGGAAGGCGGGTAGTCGGACGACCTTGGGAGATGGCTCCAGCCAGCAAGGAGCTAATTGGCTATTATGAAGGACAAACCGGCTGCACGTGCTTCTACTGCTATTCAACTGTAAACTATGTTACAGTGAGGACAGAAACAAGGTTCTTTTATTAGCAGCGTTCAAGGGAGACCACCCAAATGAAGGCGTGTTTTTTGTAATGTATGTGAGCGAAGGAATTTTGAAAGCACATGCAATGATCGCAGTAATACATACGGCAGGCTATCTTTCCGGAAAGCTTTATTGGACGAAACTGCCATGCATGAGCACATCTTGGGTGCGATGAATATTGAGTGTGCGCACTGCTACGCTTTGTATTTTGCTAATGAGAAAACTAATGGTCATTTTAATTTCTGTTGTTATAACGGCCTTATTTCCCTTCCAGAACTACTGATAAATATGGGGCTAAAAGATTTATTTCTGAACAGTCCTAATTTTTGTCCAACACATCCGGAAATACAGTAGTGTGTTCCCTCTCGGCCACAAAAAAGGAGATTCCACGCAATGGTCCGTACTGCTTTAAAATTCAAGGGATAGATTCACCGGTACATCTCTGATTTATCACCACTTTCTGGTGAAAATTGTACGTTATAGATTCCTCGGCAGCTACTGATATACGTATTGGTCGTAATGAAAATAAAGAATTAAAGCGATCGATATTGACAACCCTGGCAGATATTCTGGCTGACAATCCTTATCCCCAATCATACAAGACTGCAGCTGAGGCAATTTAACATGAAGTAGCAGGACACAACCTGGACCTGCGTTTTCTTGATAATATACACTGCCGAAAAGTGAAAAAGAACACCAAGAAGGAGACGTCTGATACCAACGAAATTTATACAGCATAATAACGGAATACAGAGGATAACGTGATCAAAATATTATGGCAAAATACAGCTGTATTTGCTGGTAAACTGAAAAATAACATTTCCATGTAACATGGATAGTACGAGGTTAAACCACCATGAACTGCGTCACACTGTGCAATTCTGGCCTGGAGTCTGTCGTACAGATGTTGGATGCAAGTTTGGGGTATTGAGTTCCAAGCATCCTCAACCTGGACGCGTAAATCGGGGATGGTCGCGGCTGGCCGTGGAGAGCGGATAAGTCGTTGTCCCATAAAATCCTACACGTGCTCAATGGGGGACAAATCCGGTGAAACTGCAGGCCATGGAAGTTGTCTCACACCCTGAAGTGCATGTTGCATTGCACGTGCCGTGTGTGGGCGCGCGTTATTTTGCTGGAAAACACCACGATGGACCGACCTTACAAATGGCATAACAACGGGCTGAATGATGTTGTTGATGTAGGAGGTGCTGTTTAACGTACCCGGTACAAACACTAGTTGTGTACGGGAGTGATAGTTGATCGCTCCCCACACCAGGAGACCAGGTGTAGTCCCTGTGTGTTGCTGGCGGATGCAAGAAGGGTGGAGACGCTCCCCTGTGCGTCTGCGAACACGCATACGGCCATCGGAGGCTCCCAAGCAGAATCTGTTTTCATCGCTGAACACGACAGATCGCCATTGCGTTCTCCAGTGCAGACGTTGGCGACACCACTGCAACCGTTCATGACGGTGGTCTGGAGTCAGAGGTACACATGCCAGAGGAGGCACACGTGCACGTAGTCCTGCATCCAGTAGACGGTTGCGGATTGTTCGCACAGTTTCCTCAGGTGCAACGGCAGCTCGGATTTGCGTCGCAGTGGAAGTTCTGCTTGACAACGCCGCTCTTCTTATGCGTCGATCGGTCCGATCAGCAGTCCGTCTGTGACTCCCGGTTCCACGTCTTCTCGTGTGGGAATGTTCCTCGTACCATCTACGCCACCATCGTACCACCACCGATACTTCCCGTCCAATTCGCTCCGCAATACTACGATATGACCACCCGGCCTCGCGGAGTCCGGCTAGACGACCTCGCTCAAAGTCCGATAACTGCTGAAATCGTACACGTCTTCCATGTCCAGGCATTGCAGCTTCTTCAGGGTCTTCGCCCGTTTCCGTACACCAACGACTGATTACATTCACTTCGCCGTACTCCTTAAATACCACCGACGATAATTTGCATATTATGCCGTGCTGTGGCGTAAGCTCTTACCGGTTGGTCCCGAAATTAACATCACACCTACGTAAACTCGACTCCATTAACATATGTAAATTTCATGATATCCGCCAATTCTTCTTGGTGTTCTTTTTTCACTTTCCGCCAGTATATTTACACATTCTCTATATTTCTTTAGCAGAATATATGAAGCATGAAAAAATGGCGCAATTTAATTACCACTTTACTTTCTTGAAAACTGTAAAAATCCTTCTTACTAGATTGGGGCTTTTGCCCCACTTGTAATGGTAAATTTCTCTTGAAGATTATAGTTTCATCCAAATGCACTCCAGCCAAGTTTCATACTCTAAAAATTTCTTCCTCGATCGATATCTGTTGTTCAATCAGTTAGTTAATTCTAAGTTTAAATTTTCTCCATCGAAATCTATAACCATTCTTTTAATGCTTTCCTTTTCAGCACGTCCTTCGAAACGTTTGTATTTCGCTGTCTGACTCTCTGTAAGAGCCATGTCTCTGCACCTGTTACTACGATTTGAAAAATTCCCTTTTTTTTTTAAGCGCGCGCGCGCGCGCGTGTGTGTGTGTCTCTCTGTGTGTGTGTGTGTGTGTCTGTGTGTGTGTGTGTGTGTGTGTCTTTTCCTCCCATATGATTGCTCCTAAAATCCTATTGGAAAAAGAAATTTCTTCGGATACACCTGAGGCCATTTGGCTCATCTTTTCCAGTTCAAATACGTGGAACCTCGTTTATGCGTTTTTCACGGGTCCAAGTAAAATCAACGCATAATTGAAAAAAAAATATAAACGAAATGGAAAATTTAACATTAAGGGCAATTCATTATTTTTAGATCGGAGACATGTTACGTATAAATGAGAAAACCGTATAAGTGGGAAACGTTTAAACGAGGTTCTACTGTAATGCAGTTTTTCCGCTACCTGTGCTTTCAGACTACCGATTTCAGAAACTCTTTTTGAATCACATGATTTCTACCATGAGGAATATCTTGTGCATATTTTCGGCTTTTTTTATGACTTGGTCAATAGAGGGAGTAAGTACCATATTTTTTGGAATATAAGACGCACTTTTTTTCCAAAAAAATAAAAAATAAAAGATGGTGTCAAAATCCTTCTGCGTCTTCCATACGGAAGGTCATTATTATAGTCATGAATGTATACGCATGTGTGCTGCTGCAAAAACTGCTAACTGAGTTAAAAACGTTTTTTCGTTTTTTAACAACCACCGTGAGCAACTCAATGGGCTATAAGCAGTCGCCCATCCCTAATTTAGGGCCACTGGTTCCAGGGAAGGGAGAGAGCCAGTGCCTAAAGACAAACACAGCATCCATGCCTCACCGGGACTAATTTGACTGATGATTGTGACCAATTACTCCATGCACGACAACTAATTATGAGTTCTTTCTTTCGTTTCCTTTTTTTTTCTTTTTTTTTTATATTTGGGATTAAGAACTTGCTTGTGACGTCACGCTAAGCGACAGGTATGTGCACGGGTAGCTGATGACATCAATGTGAAAATATTCATTATTTGACGGTTGACACTATAATTCGTGCATAAATACTAATATTAAAAGAAATCCGTCTTGTTGCACGATGATATTTATTCAGCTAAAAAATGAAATCTATATACAGTTTAAAAACACATGAGCACTTTCGGTGTCACATTGACACCTTCATCAGATGTAATTTCACCATGTGGCTACATGCTGGTCTTAAGTACGTGGAGTAGATGCATCATGGGAAAGGTAATGTCAATGTCACATGATATACCAGATAACAAGACAATCAAAAAAAGGCATAGTTAGCCAATGATCACTTAACAGAAGCAATTGCTATTGTGCTGTCCTTCCCAACAAGATTGCTCCAAGGTTCAGGTAAAACATAAGGATAATAGTCATTACAGCAACTTGTATTATAAGCCGAAATATAGAGGCTTTCTGCAAATAACAAGGAATGAACAGAGTTAGGTGTGTTTATGATTTTAGCGTTGTCCCAGTCTGGGATGGAATTTCCAGCACTTATGGTTCTTGCAAAAGAGGTGCTTTGGTGATTCATTTTTAGATCATATCTGTGTTCATTTAATCTCAAATCCAAATTTCTTTTGGTAGAACCCACATAATGATTGTTTAGTTCACCAGAGATAGTGTCAATCATAGGAATAACATACACACCCCATTTTTTCCCTTTGTTAATTTTGTCACGATCATTGCGGATAATGGTATATAGATTGCATGATCGTATTCCAAATTGTATTTTATGACGAGAACATATGTTGGTAAGGAGGTTTACAATATGTGGATTAAAATCAACAGATCCAACATACTTTTTAGGCACTTGCTCACTAATTAAAGCAGTTGACATAGAAAACCGTACTTTATTGTGCACTCCCCTAACAACGTTGTCCGGGTAACCATAGTTTTTAGCAAGGGATGATATCCATTGTAGTTCTTGAGCTCTGGCGAAATGGCTAGAAGAATGTGAATATGCTCTTCTAAATAGGAAGTGCAGAGCAGAAATTTTATGCTGAAAAATGTGAGCAGAATTGTACGGAATTAGAGTGGGTGTGGATGTAGGTTTTCGATAAACAGCAAAAGACAGGGAATTGTCAGAAGGGGTACGAGTAATTTGAAAGTCAAGATAAGGTAAGACGAAATTATTTTCAAGTTCTATCGTGAGTTTGATGGAGGGGTATTGAGCAGACATAGTGAGCAATTACTCCATTACAAAACGGAAAATTTGTGTTAAAAAATTAGCGTCAAAAAATGTTAAAGAGTCGATTGAATGTGGTAAACGGAAAATGTTCAAATTGTGATCAAACTAAATTTGAACTGGGACTAAAGTGCGCTTCTGTATTTTTAAATAACTACTCAAAATTGAAAAAATGACCGCTTAAATAACAGGTCAGGGAAAAGAAAATATGCTATGTTTGCAGCAGCTACTTTAATGAATCTGGTCTTACTGTGTACCTCAACAACAATGGGAATATCTCCAAATTTTGGAAAAGACATTTGAAAATCATCATTACAGGGAAATTAAATCCCAGTTCCAGTCTAACTACCCTAAACCCCATACAAATAAATATATTTCAATCTTCATTTTGTATATTTTCAATCTTCATATTTTTATATTTTCAATCTTTATTTCATGTGTGGAACAAAATTATCAAGCATGCATGTTCTAACACATGCTCATATCCATGAGGGCGAAATCAGTACAAGGTTAGTTTATTTTTCATTTATTTATTTCTGTGTGTACATTGCGCTGAGAGTTACACATTCTCAGTATTAATTTAGTCTAGTTGGCAGCCTCAAAACGTTTGTTATTTATATCTGTATACCCTGCAACATTATGCAGATAAATAGTAAGATAATATCTCTAATTCCTTCAATTTCAAAATAGACTAGGGGAGGGGGAGAGGCTAAGTTGTTAAAACCACACATAAATATAGACAGTAGTAGCATTATTAGATTTTTTTGTCACTTTCTTTTTTCAAATAAAAAAAAAATTTAGTATATAGTTTGCCTCTCCCATTTTTTTAAAATTTATTTCTGGATGTGCTGCAACATTAACCTGGTGCAGCATTATTATAACTTTTCTTTTGTGAATTACTTTTTCAAACACATTCTCAGTATATTAATTTTGGAACACTTTACCTCTTCAAATTTATTATTTTTTGGATGAAAGCAATGCTATTTAACTAGAAAAAGTTAGGGTCTAAAAATGCAATTTTGGGGGCTGTTTTATTAAGTTTTCGCAGGTTTTTCTTTTACACATGCAAATTGCAATGTATATCAAAGTCCTGCGTTACAGTTACTTCCTGCGTCTGTTTAAAACTGCATTAACAGAGGTTTTTGGTATAACCGTTTATACTCATACAGAACAGAGAAAGCTTAATTCTTGAGAAAGGTAAAACGGAAGCAAATTTCTTTCTTTCTGGAATAATCCAATAATAATCCTCACTGTCACTGAACGATTTAAAATCCGATTTAACAAGAAAGATCACATTAAAGGTATATTAGATTAAAATATATTTACAAGTTAAAATCTACTAGATCTTTCGTGTCGATAAAAATGTACCAGATATTTCAATGTCGATTATTATTGGATTATTCGAGTGGTGCACGACAACTAATTCTGAGTTTTTTCTTTCTCTCTTCTTTTTAGCACGTCTTTTGTAGAAAAAAGATCGTGCTTATGCTACCGGTTTGTCCGTCCGTCCGTCTGTACCCACGATATCTCTGCAACTATTAGTCCGATTTGAAAAAATCTTTTTGCATTGGGAAGCTTGAAATATGCGAATGATGATCCTTTATTTCATTTTTTTACGATGTACAATTTTGCCGCTAGAGGGCGTAAATGCAGATGATGTCGAATTCAAAAATGCGTTTTATTCCACATATTTGCTTCTAAACATCCTATTGAAAAAATTCTTCTATCTTTCGATCCATTTATGTCGAAGATTATTTTAGATACAGTTACTTTTTCACATTACGCATAGATTTTTCGCTAGGAGGCGTAAAAGTACATTATATTTTTCTTGATAACTCTTCTTCTATAACTCCGATTTGAAAAATTCTTTCTTCAGTGGATACACCTCCTAATGTAAACTCTTTTGCATATAATTTCAAATTTTTGGTAAAGAATTCTTTGGCCACCAGGGGTCGTAAGTGTTAATTTTTGCTTCTGATGTATTTGCCATAAAATCTGAGCTTCTAAAATATCGATTGAAAAAAAATCCTTCATGGACTGATGCCACTCACATCTACAAACCTTTCTGAAATATTTTCTTCTTAAAATATTCCACAGTTTCTCCGCCAGGGGGCGTATATGTATATCTTATTTTTGTCAATATCTCTACTTCTAGGAGTCCGATTTGAAAAATTCCTGCCTTGTTGGATAGTGTTTTCAGCGTGACGTGTTTTTCATATAATTTCAAAATTTTCAAGTGGTTCATAGACTTTCCGCTAGGGGGCGTAGAAGTAAATTGCGTTTCCCCCTATATCTCTGCTACTAAATCTCCGATTTGAAAATTTCTTTCTGTACCGGATACAACTCCTGATAAGAAATCGTTTGCACATAAGTTCTAATTTTTGGGAAAAATGGTTTGTACACCAGGTGGCGTAAGTTTTAATTTCCACTTATGAAGTATTTGCAGCAACATATGAGCTTCCAAAATCTCGATTGAAAAAAAGTCGTTTGTTGACCGATACTACTCATGTCGACAAACGTTTTAGGAACATTTTCTTCTTGAAATAATGCATGGTTTCTACGCCAGGGGGCGTTGATGCATATCTTATTTTTGTCAATATCTCTACTTCTAGGAGTCGGATTTGAAAAATTCCTTCTTTGTTGGATAGTGTTTCCTATGCGAAATGTTTTTCCTATAAATTCAAAATTTTCAAGTAAATCATAGACTTTCCGCTAGGGTGCACAAAGGTAAATTGCGTTTTCTGCGTTGTTTCTGCTTGTAAAACTCCGATTTGAAAATTCTTCCTGTATAGCATACAACACCTGATGGAAAATATTTTTCACATAACTTCTAATGTTTGGTAAAGAATGGTTTGGTCACCAGGGGGCATAAGTGTTAATTTCTGCTTCTGATATATTTGTAGCAAAATCTGGGCTCCTGAAAATTCGAGTATATTTTTTTTTCTTGTACCGATACCGCTGATATGGAAAAACCTTTTGAGAATACTTTCTTCCTAAAATAGTTCATGGTTTTTCCACAAGGGGACGTAAAGTCACATTTTATTTTTGTCGATATCTCTGTTCCTAGGAGACTGATTTGAAAAATTCTTTCGGTGTTGGAGAGCGTTTTCGGTGCAAAATGTTTCTCATATAAATTCATGTTTTTCTTAACGCACAAATCTGCAAACAGAGGGCGTAAGCTCACGATTCCCGTTTACAGCAATATCTGAGGGATTAAAAACCCGATTGAAAAACTTCTTTCTTTCGTCAGATACTATTGTTTTCCATACCGGTTCCATTGACTTTGAATAGCTTTGATAAATTTAATTTGCGTCAGAACGGATTCAAAAGACGTGCTTATAACACCCGAAAATTCGGTGTCATTTTTCTTGTTTTTATTTTTTTTCATTTTCGGTAGAACTACTTTTATAAAGTAATAAATTATAAAATAATATGCAGAAAACTAAAATATAAACCTTATTAAGCTGTTTCTTCAAGCATTAAGTACGACTGAATGCCAAGAAACGTACAGTGCTGTAACCTTCTCGGTGCATTACTCCGTCGCTTAGCGTGACGTCACAAAAACGATGGCCAAGCCCGTAAAGAGAAAAGGGGTGTGTCCCGGGAGCCCCGGCTAGACATGTCTATTTGTGCCCATGTGTATTACCGGTGCATTATTTATTGAGTTAATGATGTAAAATACAGTTTAAGCACATACCTCGTATGTTGTACCCAACGATCTGAAACGGACATAAAATGATTATCATAATTCGTCTAAATAGCAAAGTGATATTAAAAGAAGTATCTCAGGACAAAACATCAGAAGAGATACTTAAGACATCCACTAGCAAAGTGGGGATGCAAAAGCATTAGTGCCAGATGCATTACTTCTCCTGCAAATTCTTCGATTAACGCAGAACTTGCGTAGACAAAGCGCAAAAATGTTATTCATTCAAAGTAACATAAATACCGTGGAGCCGAAATTTTGAAGTAATTTCTGGAAAAACCCGTTTGTAAAACATGCAAATTCTACTTGAACTTTTATTTCAGTTTACGATGGAAGATGTCACCACTCTCGCTTACTAGCTGTTCGCCAATAATATGCAGAGGTTAGCCCTTTCGCTTCTTTGGTTATATATATATATATATATATATATTTTTATGTCGAACGGTTCTTGGCAAGCTTTAGATTAAAAAAAAAATCCCCGTTTTCAGGAATTGTTTGTATGCCACAGAATACCAATAGACTTCAGCCAAGGCTATCTTACTCAATACATCAGCTATCAGCCATGTGGTTAACCACCCGAACCAATAACGAAGGCCATTTGGGCTGTACGAAGGTGTGACGTCACAGGTAAATCCTGAAGCACATGTGCGCCATTGGCTGATGGACTGCATGGAGTTTCCCTACGTTGTTTTCATCAGCAGTATCGAACTTTGGCAATTTCGCAAATGGCAGGGATTAAATGATTCATAAGGTGTTGTTCTTACGCATAAAATTTATTTTTTTTCTTAATGAGAATATTTAAAATTTAATTTTATTTTTGTTCTCAAAATTTTCTCAAAAAAATAAGGGTGCATCTTATACTCCAAAAAATAAGTAATTTTTACTTACAACGGGGTCTCCGCGACTGGAAATGCGATGGAAAAGTCTTATTCTACATCGGACTTCATCCTTTGTGACAAAACTTAGTAATCATAAACTTTAATTATAAGATTTCACATGCTAGTAAATATTCAGTAACTATTAGATTTTTAAAAATTTGACCTGTACTTTTTTTTAATCAGTTTCTTATTTCCCATACAGCTGATGTTATATCACTTACTTTTCGAAGTAATCTCCGTCGTGGTCCATACATTTTTTCCCATCGTTCTGGAAGCTTCCGGATCCCAGTTTCATAGAATTCTTTACTGTTGTTTAAACCATCTCAGGACGACACTTTTCACCTCTTCATTTGATCTGAACTCCTGCCCTCCCTAAAATTCCATTAATGGGCCGAACAGGTGGTAGTCACATGGTGACATATCCGGGCTGTACTGAGGGTGTGGTTCGAGTTCCCTTTCCAATTCCTCCAATGTTTCCATAGTCACTTTAGCGGGGTGGGGCCTTGCGTTGTCTTGGAGAAGTCATACTCCACTGTTGAAGAGTTCTGGTCTCTTCTTTCTCAGTGCTGTATTAAGGGAGTTCTTGAGGAGATCCCTGTAATAAGTGGCATTGATTGCTTGACGATCTTCCAGGAAATCCGTAAGAATAATGCCGTTAATGTCCCATAACTCCGTAGCCATTACCTTCGTGGCTGATGCCCTGATCTTGAATTTTTTGGGTGGGGGTGAATCACTATGTCTTCACTCCATGCTTGCACGTTTGCTTTCCGGCGTATGGTGATGAACCCATGTCTCGTCCACTGTCACCACACGTCTAAGAAAGTTGTCTCCTTCTCTCTGCTGTCTTCAAAACATGTTCGCAATTTGCATCCTACTGGCTTTCTGCTCGTCGGTCAGCTGCTTCGGTATCCATCTGGCCTACACTTTGCTGAAGTACAGCTCATCGTGCATGATGGTGTACACATTGCCGGCGCTGTTGTTCAGTGCAGAGCTCAGATCACTAACAGTAATCCTCCTGTTGTTCCGTATGAGCTAATTTACGCACGCAGTCATGGCGTCGTTAACAGCAGTTGCCTGTCGTGTCTTGTGCGGTTCGTTGCCGACGCTTTGTCTGCCTTTCTTGAACGCTTTACACCATTTCGTAGACGGATGAACGGGACAGACACGAATCACCAAACTGTGTTTGAAGTTTCTGGTGAATTTCACTGCCAAGAAATTTGATAATTATTATTTGCTGCACCGAAGTCGAAACACCTTCACTCACCATTTCTCTTTCTGCAATGCGGGAGTTGTTATGGCAACGGAAATTAACGAAACAAGTGGCGTTCTGGTAGCGTGAGATACCAGTGTTGCCAAACGCACAATCATAATACGCACAATTTTTCAACCTAAAGTACAGTGCCTAGAAGAATTAGTGTGTCGTGCTTACAGAAAAACTTGCTACCCACAATCATGAAAGCGGTAGATGGCGCTGCCATCGGATGTCACGTCACTTTTCATGGAGGAAGGACGACGAAAACGCACATCTTTCTATGACGCACACCCAGCTCGTCAGTATTATGTGTACTCCTCGAACGATATTTTATAAGCAGATAAGTATATATCTGCTAAAAGAAAAAATAGACACAACTCTTTCACCCCTCCCCCCTCCCAAAAAAGAAAAAAAGAACGAACGGGGTGCTCAAGATTCATTAATAAGGGTATCGTAGTTTAAGTTAAGCTTTGCATTGTGCTAATGTCAACATTAATGTTAGATATTTCGGAAGTTTTAGAGTCATACATGGGTTACATTATGCAAAAACACTGGAAACCAATATGCAGTTTACAATCACTGAAACATCAACTTACAGTATAAAGTAAAAATTAAAAAAAAAAGAAAATGTTTTGCCCCTCAAAACCTTACCGGAAAAAAAGGGGGAAATATTTTCTCAATGAGACATCGGCTTTACAATTTTCATTCCAATAATGTCTTAAAATTCAGTAACCTAAAAACTTTATAAATTATTTAATAACATACTTCATTGTTCAGCAATGAGTGACTACATTTCTTGGTAAGAACATGGGATCAAAATGAATATAGAAACTTTCCATTTAGTTGGCTTTGAAAAGAAGCCTTTTAATGAGTTGAAAATAGAATACAAAAATGCGATTACTATTTTTAAAATTGGTCTATTTTCTAATAATATACTAACTGTAATCCATTTATAAAAATCATTCCTAAAAAAACTTTGCCTGTGATACGATAAACAAAATGAATCATACCGGACAGAAGTAAATATATAAAAAAACTGAATGTATATGATACATTCTTTTAAAAAAAATATTTATAACAGTTTTCTTTACTTTTCTTCACCTTATAATAATTATGTGATTAAATTTGCTATTCAAATGGGTTTGCAGTGAAGAGAGGAAAATTCTTTTGCACCTTAAGTAAAAAGTTTAATAAGGTAAAAATTAAGAAGTGGGTATTCATGGAGTCTGTCTAAGTGGGATAATTCTATGCAGTTCCTGTAACTATTTTTACCCTTAAAAATAAGGAAATTATTAATGTAGCATACACACAGGCGTAACGTGCGGAAGGCATAGTAGGGCATGCCCCCCTCCCTTAAAAATTGGAAAAACTAATTGATCGTTCGTGTTTTAAATTTGGGAAAATAGTAGGTATGGCTTCAGGCTTGAGTAATGGTTTGTCTCGGCATGTTAGAACTTCCTTACCTTGAATAGTGGAACGATAATGCATCTTCATGAATTTAGATTCAAAGTGCAAGGCACATACAACACAACTTTCATCAAGTTTCTTATAAGCTCTGGGAATTGCCTTATCCCATTTGTTCAACATATCAGGAATTTTGGGGACAGCAAAGAGTGATATTTAATTTTTGCAGGATTTATAGCCAGTACTACATCCTGGCACAAAACAGCTGCTTTGCCTTTTCCGTTTTCTATGTTTTTTTATTATTTGCTAATGCAGAATTTCCCAGTCCTTTCATAGATGACATTATTTCCCTATGATCTTATAACTGTTGCAGTCGATTTCAGTACTGCACTTAATTTAACCATACAGTAGGTTTAACGCGTGACAGCCAATACTTGATCAACTTCTACATCTTCACGAATAAAAAGTTACTAATTTCGGAAATAAATTTCGTTATAAACAATCCACAGTTGAATAAAACTAGCACACTAACACCCGAATAAGCCTATTGCGTTTTAGTGATCAACTGTTGAATTACCTAGTGTATTACTGTTATGATCGAGCTGCAACGAATTAGCAAAGATACTGTCAAAAAGATTTCCTCCACTAACCTTTGTTTTGTGAAAATTTAAGTTTCGTAAGGCAGCAAATCCTTGGCAAACAAACTTCCCACCATTGAATAGCATGAAGCCGACGAAGCTCCTAACGTAACTTCCGATGCCAGCGCCCTCTGTCATTTCATGACGATTGGTCACAAAACCGTGAAGGACATCTTATGGAGCACGTCACACTAATTCTTCTAGGCACTGTACCTAAAGAAACAAAAGTCCAAGTCAAATCTGAACGCCCGTAATATATTATCGCATATTCGTTTGAGTCAAAGCTTGTACTCACTATATCCAAAATTTCGATGGAATCCTTTTTTTTAAGCTTTTGACATAAAATCATAAAATGATACTTTGAGTCTTTGAATGTACTACTTGTTTGTAACTTTTCCTGTTTTCCTTTTTAGCGTTAAGCGGTTTACCTGCATTTTTGATCAAAGACGGAGGTCTAAATTCTGGGTTCATGATGGCTCACTGCACAGCCGCTGCGCTGGGTAAGTTTGAAGAATTTATTTGACTAGGTAAACAACATCTGCGTTCTTCAAAATGTTCTCATAAACTAGCAGCTGAAAAATTCCTATTATTGCTGATGTGATATAAATTCTGCTTTTGTATGTGAAAACAAGCGCGCTCAAATTCTACTACAAAATGAAAATACATATTCACCTAGTGATTAAAATTTAAACCGATATTATTAAATGAAAAAAGATAATTTCTTAGGTAAAGTTGAGTTGATTGAAACATATCTTAAACCTACTCACGATGATACCCAAATCTTTCCTCATGCTTTCAAGCACTATTTTAAATTACAGATGTGAAATTTTCTTCGTTAAATTGATCGTTAATGAATAAAACTTTACGCAGCTTAATTTTTTATTGCTGATTTCTCATTCCCCTTGATGTGAATGAGAAATCAGCAATCAGCTAGGAACTGATGGAGAAACTTAAGAATGGGGATGATACGTGAATGGCATTCATTTAAATGGTGTGCCCGATTCGTTCTCCACGAGCCGATCATTCATCATGAACGGCGAATGCTGAAGAGCTCGGGGCTCGGTTTTTCTTTTCTTTTTTTGATTGGAGGTTTAACGACTACCGTGAGCAACTCTATGGGCTATAAGCAGTCGCCCGTCTCTAATTTAGGGTCACTGGTTCCAGGGAAGGGAGAAAGCCAGTGCCGTAAGACAAACACATCATCCATGCCTCCCCGGGATTCGAACCCGAACCCCGTTCGGACGAATGATCAGAGGCCATCGCTTAGACCACTGCACCACCGGGGCGGCTCGCGCTCGTTTGGGCAACTTGCCAAAAAGAGCTGTGGCCATGAAAGAGTTTTGGTCGTAAACACGGGGTTCTTGCAAAGAATGATTTACTTAGTGGGAGTAGTGGCAACACGGAAATTGAATGATTATTTATTTATACTCTTTTATGGGAATGATGGGAGAACTCACAAGAAGGAATGGACTTATGCCAGCATTATTCTACAGCAAAAAGGAATGTTTTTGTTTGAATAACACTGAGCCGCCCCGGTGAACCAGCTATCAAAGGCGTAGGTTTCTAACTAATCGTCTGAGCTGGCCGTGGATAAGACGAATGTGGTGTTTCCCTAACCGCGCTGACCTTCTTCTTTCCCTGGAATCAGTGATCTCAAATTAGGGACAGGCGACTGGCTATAGCTTAGAAATGGGCAAACTTTTAAGCTCCAAGATTGACACGTTTCTGAAATTAATGATAATGGTCTACCATAACCGTCGTCATTAACTATCGATAGGGGACAGTAAAATCAGATCACATCATATGTAGAGGATTTTAGGAAGGGAGTATCTGACCCCAGGTCTTAAACAACCCTTATAGAGTACCCAATAGGAAAGTCACACGAAAGAGAGGTAAAAAGGAGGAACAGCAAAAAAAAAAAAAAAAAAAAAAGCAAAGCAAGTAAAAATTTAAACTGAATGCATGGTAACTTTACAATTCTTTTTTTAAACAACAGTATATAATTATAAGGTTTAATATACACAGTCGGGTCACATTATTGTGACCACCTCCTACTTTTGACATCAACAGCGCGTAGCCAATGAAAGAAAGCAAGTGTCGTGAGCTGGCTTGGAGGGTATATAAGGTGTGCTGTAGGCATTCTGAAAACATAGCACTTGTTGCTACGTCATGGATAAAAGGAGCTATTTGTCAAATTTGCAAAAAGGGATGATTATCGTCTTTCGGGCTAAGGATAGTAGCAGTATTTCTGAAACAGCGCAGTTTGTAAACTGTTCGCGTGTTGCTGTGATTAAAGTGTATCGTGATTGGAGAAACGGCACCATTGCGAATAAGCGACGTGGTAACTGCGGAACACTACGGGCCATTGATGTGAGAGGCGAACGTTTGCTGTGAAGGTGCGTGAGGGCCGCTCGACACGCTGCAGTGGAGTAATTCATTGGCCGAATGAACCAGGGGGCTACCGGAAGTGTGTATAAAACGACAGTTCAGCAAACCCTGCTGCGCCTGGGGCTCCGATGTAGACGGATGATGATCACTGCAGCTATGGTAACGAAGGTGCATCAACAGAAAAGGCTTACATTTGCACGGCAGTATCGGTATTGAACCTCCGCCGATTGGCAAAGGATTGCCTTCTCCGATGGGTCATGTTTTCTGCTTCATCGAAGGGATGGACGTTGAGGTATAAAGCTAGAAACATTGGAGAACAAACACTCTTCAACCATTGCTGGAAGAACGCAAGCTGGTGGGGGCAGCGTAATGGTCTGCGGAATGTTTTCGTGGCATTCTCTGGGTCCATTCATACCTGTGGAAGGCACTATGGATCGAATTCGTTGTGAATCCATCATAGCAGACCACGTACACCCATACATGCTGATTGTCTTCCCTGGACGGATGGGATCTTCGAGCACGACAATGTGACGTGTCACACATCTGAAACATTCGAGAGTGGTTGGAACAGCACGATGAAGACTTCAAAGTACTTCCCTGGCCCCCTAATTCCCCAGACTTAAACCCAATTGAGCAATTGTTGGACCAACTCGATCTGTAACGTACCAGGAGATGTGACGTACCTGTCAGAAGGACGCACACGACATAAAGGCAGATAGGAGTCAGAACAAACGTCCGCGTAGCTCAATTGGTAGAGTGACTTGTTCCGGAATGAGGGGATCCGGGTTCGAATCATGGCGTGGACAGAAATGACGGAGAAATTTACTTCGTTATAATGGCGCCCGAACTATCCGGATGACCCGACCGTTCCAAATCTCGCAATGGTGTGATGTTATTTCCACACCGCGAGATAGGAAAAATAAGAGAATCCCTTCTCCAGCACTTCGAAAAAAAAATAAATAAGGGGGAGATGATGTAACGTACCAGGAGATGTGACGTACCTGCCAGAAGGACGCACACGACATAAAGGCAGATAGGAATCAGAATAAAACGTCCGCGTAGCTCAATTGGTAGAGTGACTTATTCCGGAGTGAGGGGATCCGGGTTCGAATCCTGGCGCAGATAGAAATGACGGAGGAACTTACTTCGTTATAGATCGTGTTGTTCGCTGTATGGATCCTCCAGCAGCGGTCAGATGCACTGCAGTCAGCATGGCTCCACATACCTGTAAACACCTTCCAGCACCTTACTGAGTCACTCCCAGCCCGTCTAGCTGCTGTCCGCGCTGCACACAGCGGTTACTCTGGATATTAGCTGGTGGTCACAATAATGTGACTCGACCTCGTATTTTGCACAAATAATGTGCTTAAGTGGAGCGTAAAATAATGTGTAAATAACATAAGAAGAATTTGTAAAAACAATCAATTAAACAAATGAATTAAATCATTCTTCAATCCTAATTAATACTTGTATCTAAAGACGCTGTCGCGGAAGTTGACACTCCATTTTTGTTTCATATTGTGGATCATAAAAGACTTGCGATTCGCAGGCGTGATGTCAAATACTGATCTGTCAAAGGAGAGCGATGTTTTATCCTAATGGCATTCATTAAAGAAAATATCGATTCGCACGGGTAAGTGGAATCGAAAAATGTAATGAGACACGCTGTAACTCTCCACTCAGATGGAATATTTCTTCTTCACAAAGTAGGTTTCCGTTACTGCTTGGAGTTGAATACATCTCATTTCAGTATCAATATTTCATCTTAAAGCAACGCTTGTGCGGTATCCAGAGGAGTTCTCAAATTTTTACCATTATGTGTCCCAGATGAGGCAGGGAGGGGGGCTATGTCCCCTCACTGGAACTAATGGCCCTAAATTAGGGACGCAAGACTACTCATACTCTTTAAGTTTCTCATAATGGTCATCAAACCCCCTGTAAAAAATAGTTCTCAAATAGCGTTGAATTCCTTTTAAACAAATTGCATTTCAGCAGCCACAACTCGAGGATTACCCATAGCACATCAGACGTCTCTCACAAATATACAGAGTTTATCAAAATAATGGAAACACGTACTGTTTGCGGAGAACATTTTATTAATAAGCTGTAGACCCACCTCGGATATTCATAAGAGAAACAATTCGACTTAAGAGTAGACTTATACAAGTCATGCATATATGATAATAAAATTTGGGACCATTCTTCCTGTTAAGTATGTCCCAATTGTACTAGAGATGATGGAGGTGGAAAGTGTGGTTTGAGCTTTCGCTTCAGATATTCCCACAAATATTCCATAATATTAAGCTGGTTCCACCTAAAATCTCTGCCTTATGTTTTCAATGGTAAAACTTCTTTATATCTTTTCTTCGCAATTAATGTATTCCCAAGGATGAAAATTTGCCTATCGATAAAACTAACTTTAAGTTCTAGCATATGATACTTAATACTTGCTGAAACATAACCATAGTTACGTTAAAAATCAATCATTTTTCTTTGAGTAATGTTCAGACCTGATAATAGGTGGCGCGGCCTCTACATTGATGACGTCAGTAGACAAACAAATGTTGAATTGCTTAGTTATTGTTATGTTTTAGCAAGTATTAAGTATCCCATGCTACACTGCCTGACAATTGCTAAGGACGGATGACAATAACAACGATAGCAAGCATAAAATGGAAGGCAGGAAAATGTGGAAATTAGCATAAGTGCGGGATACAGTAAGACGTATTGTGCGTATGCAAATTTTGGATTGCCGAACTTGTTCGTGACGTCATAGCGCTGATAAGAGATATAAATGATTTGACGTGTATTGACCGTCGTTGTTCAAACGCAAAGTTGAAAGGGAAAGAATCAATTGACGAACTTGCAATTTTCAGTATGTCTTCCCGACATCACCTAAATGATTTTACGCGTGGCCGTATTATTGGCAAGGTTGAAGAAGGGCGAAAAACAACAGATGTTGCCAGGGAGTTCGACGTCAGCCACAGTGTTGTTTCAAGGCTTTGGAAATCATTTCAAACAAATGGAGAGTGTAGCAAACGTCAAGGGGAGGTCGTGTTCGCAGTACAACACCTGCAGAAGATCGGTACATAGTGCCATCAACAAAAAGACAGCGACGCAGCACAGCTAGTGAGGTAGCAAATGAGTTTATGGCTGCTACTGGCAAGCGGATCTCCCGAAAAACTGTCGCCAGACGTTTGCATGAAGGAGGACTATACGCCCGCCGTCCTGTTGTGTGCATCCCATTGTCCAGACGTCACCGTACCGCTCGTTTGCAATGGTGCCATCAACATCGCAATTGGACTGATAACGACTGGTCTGCTGTCCTCTTCTCAGATGAGAGTAGATACAGTCTATCGTCTGATTGTCGACGACAACTGATCTGGCGTGATAGTGGTACTGCATATTGTCCAGTAAACATACAGGAAAGGGACCGATATCCGACATGTAGTGTCATGGTATGGGCTGGCATCATGATCAATGGCCGTACGTCTCTCTATGTGCTTCCAACTGGGACTATGACTGACCAACGATACATTAATGATGTTCTGCTACCTCATGTTCGCATGTTCCGTGGTGCTGTCGGTGATAGATTCATTTTCATGGACGACAATGCAACATGTCATCGAACAGTCGCTGTCCAGGAGTGTCTTCAGAGCGAGGATATTCAACGCCTTGTATGGCCAGCACGTTCTCCAGATCTGAATTCCATTAAAATGCGTGGGATGCTTTGGGGAGGAGTCTTGCTGGTCGCCAATGCCCTCCAATAAACAAGGGCGCACTCATCCGTGCACTGACAGAGGAATGGGATAAATTACACCAACAGCTGCTTGATAATGTTGTGCAAAGCATGGCACGACGAGTGGAATCTTGCATCGCCCCCATGGTGGCCATATCCCGTATTGACATCTTACGCCGGAACGCCTGCGGACGGTAATTGCATTTTTTTCACGTTTACGTATTCTGCACAAAATGGCCTGTTTGTCCCTTGAACACGTTCCAAAGCCTTCTGGATTTCAGAACACAATAAATTGTCTTTCTTGTAATGTCCTGGCATTCTGACATTATTTTATTTCACTTGGCATCCAACCACACTTACTTTTTTATGCGCTATATAGCCGTTTATGATCCGTCCTTAGCAATTGTCCAGTGTATAACATGAAGTTAGTTTTATCGATGTGCAATTTTTTTATCCTTGGGAATACATTAATTGCGAAGAAAATATGTAAAGAAGTTTAACCATTGGAAACATGAGGCAGAGATTTTAGGTGGAACCACCTTAAGGCCTGGAGATTGACGAGGTCAGGGTAGCTGCTGTCCCTCCTCCTCATACTTTGCAAACCTCAACTTGACACGTTTTGTACAATGCGCAAGTGCATTATCAGCGTGAAATCAGTGACAGTCATTAGAGAACAATGCCTGCAACAATGGGTGCAGGTGGTCCCCAAGAATGGATGCGTGCGTTAAAATATGGCACCCCACTGCATCACAGATCTACCTCCATGCTTCACAGCCTTAACCAAACAGTCGGGGTGGAACGCTTCTGCAGAGGTTTTCCAGACGTACGCTCTACCAGTGGTGAAAAACAATGTGAAGCACAATTCACCAGAGCGGATGACACGTTGCCAGTCTTTAGCATGCCAGTTTTTATGTGCTTTTCACTACCATATACGTTTTGTTGCATTGATGTTGGTAAACCACCGGCATAGCGCATTTGGTTAAGTCGCTATGCTTAGTGTGGGAGTCAAACGTTTCTGACAGGTGTTCGAATCCCGTCCTGCCGGCCATGTAGTCTGCTGTTTTTCCGGGAGTTTCCACATGCTTCCTGTGGTTGAGGACGCGAATGCATAGATGATTCCCTGCGAAGTCGGCCCGGACGCACTTTCTCCCTTACCCGTATGCAGCAGTGGAATGGCAATCCTGCTGCATTAATTTGCCAGTAGCCCTCAAGGGCGCAAAGGCATCTCTGCGGGACTCAACCTGCCATGGGCGGACTTGATAGATGGATGAATGGGTGGATTTTGGTAACTACAGGTCTGTGAACTGCAACACGGCTATAAACACCGGCACGATGGAATTTAAGAGGAACTGTTATGACAGAAATGGGATCACTACGATTGGCAGTGGCGTATATTCGAGACTAACTAAGCTAGCTGCGAAACCCAGAGAATGCACAAATAAAACTGAATTAAATATACAACCGTCAATTATCAACGATGTCAAAACATGCCGATGCTTTCGCTGTGAAAAAAAAACAAAACCGAGTGTGGATTCGCTTCTTTGACTCAGTCTGGCGAGCGAAAGCAAACGGCATAACGCAAGCAGCTCTTTCAGAGTCTTCGCAGTTCTGATGCGAAAACCTTCCGTTCCATGACAATATGAATCAGCTGGTAAAGGGGAATGGGTTATTGCTTTGGGAAACGGTTCGCTGAGAATAGAGAACACTTAGACTATCTCAGGCACTCGCATACTCCCGCCCATAAGAGTGTTTCGCGAGAGTTATTTCAGTTTTTGTGAAGTGTCAATGAATTAAAATCAGAGATATTATATCTTAAATTCGTGGCTTTGTTGTATTCGAAGTGTTTTGATAAATTTTGTGAAAGCTTCCCTGAACATCTACCGTCAGAACTTAAAAAACTCTATGCTTCAAATTTTGATACAGATCGACTAAAAAATGAACTGAAGGTGTTTTATTCCCTTGATGAATACAAAAACAAATCAGTAAGAGACATTACGTGTTACATAAAGTTGAATAAATTGGACATAGTGTTTAGTGAGGTGTACAAATTAGCAGACCTCATATTAAGCTTTCCATCAACAACTGCAACGGCCAAAATAAGTTTTTCTGCATTAAAAAGAATCAAGATATATCTTAGAGCCACACAAGGACATGCACATTCGAAAAACTTGGCTGTTTTGTAAGTAGAGAAAAACATTTTTTTTTAAATATGAAAAAGTACTCGGAAGAAACATTTTATGAAAACGTAACACTCAGGTTCACACAAAAGGAAAGAAGAATGGAGTTCATGTACAAATAAAGTATTCAGAAGAAGAATGGAGTTCATGTACAAATAAAGTATTCAGAAGAAGAATGGAGTTCATGTACAAATAAGTGTTCAAATCCTAATCCTCATAATTATTTGGTATCATGTTAGGAATGGCATGTACCTAAAATTTAGAAAAAAAGTTACCTCTATTACTTAACAATTAAAAATTAAGCTTCCCAATAAAAAAAAAAAAAAAACAGTACTTGGAGAGGGGGTGGGGGTGTGTGTGAGTAGCCCAGGTCATCGACCCAAGACACGCCACTGACGACTGGTGTTGATATTTGCAATGCTGTGGTCTTGTGCGTCCGTTGAATAATGCATGACAACGTTCGTTTATATTTATCTGACGTCTTCGTGTGGCATCCACGATTTGCACATTTGGAGTGCCCTTTTCTGACAGGTAGCCATAACCTTCGACACAAGTCATGGTGCTGCACCTACCATTTCTACCGTTCTAGTCACTGAAGCTTACGCAAGACGCGCACCGAAGTTCATGCCTTATTTTGAGTTTAATGAGATCTGGTATTGTCGACAATTACTCCACAACAGCTGTCTCACCTGCGACTGTGGTACTGCTACGGGATAGCCGACATCGTACTGCAGCACTTTATATACCTCATACCACAGGCGACATAGTCCCCGTGATTTATATGCTGCGTACTGCGTGTATTCCAGTCGCAGTCGGTGTTTATATTATTTTAATGAATCCCTCATTAGAAAAATTGGACTCTAAAACCTATTGTTTCTCTTTATTGCTTTACTCTTGTATCACCTTCGCATACGTCTAAGTCATCCAATATTTTGTGTTGCATATTGTTTTGCATTTAGTTTTGTTGCATGCATTTTTATATGTAGCAATCTTTCCTTTCTGATTGTTCCAGTGTCCGAAAACAAGGTGCTTTGCCATCCGGCGTCCGTGGATTCTCTGCCGACAAGTGCGGGAACCGAAGATCATGTATCTATGGGCGGATTTGCTGCCAGAAAGAGCCTCAGTGTCGTCGAAAACGTAGAGAGAGTCATTGCAATCGAACTGTTTGCTGCCGCACAAGCCATCGAGTTTCTACGGCCTTTAAAGACTACAGATCCTCTTGAAGCAGTTTACAGTCTTGTAAGATCTGTCGTCAAGTAAGCAACAGATCCGTAATTTCAACTTTTGCAGATTGTTTCAGGATAAATGCAGTCATAAAAGCATAGAGGATCTAACTTTTATATAATCACACAGCTTGAGCACTAGTCACACTAGTAAAAGGAAACTATATCACCAGTCACCAAACAACCGCTCAAAATGCGAATCGGTGATTGGAAATATGTTTTCTCAACTTGGTGTACGAATGATCAGAAGCGCGAGTTTTTACTTGATCACCTGAGTCGGGCCAGGAAAGGAATCGCATATAAGGCATGAGGTAGTGCGCGTTAGAGGTCTACGGTGGCTTTAATTTTTAAAGTCCGGTCCGGTTCACTTCAGAATTTCATCACGCGTTCTCCTCCATTTATTGCAAATACCGCGCATTCCTTTGAAGATACAAAGCTGTTCTGCTGTACTAAATTACCTCGGTAGTAAAAGGAATGTAGCGCAAAGAGACGCGCCATCTTTCGTAGGTATCTTTTCCACAGATGAAGTTTAGACCTGATAACCTACTTCTGTTACACAAACAGTGGCGTGCAGTCGTTGTATGCAACGCATACATTGCATACCCTGATTACGTACAAAAATTAACTCTCTGAAAAAAAAAGAGAGAGAGAATTATACGAAGAAAAGCTTGGTGCTGCAGTTTTTTACGGGAAAATTTGAACTAAGTGCCTGGTTTTAAGAGAGTTTTATTTAAAACAAAATTCACATATTTGTGTGCATTTTAGCTTGAAATGAAAGCGAAAATGTGATGTTAGATTGTGCCGTTATAGTGAGCGTATCCTTGCCTGGTAAGTCCGAACGGCAAAGAAGAAATCAACTGCATCCGAAATTTCTGTTGCATTCAGGGCTTGGGCAGTCAAATAATCACAGAACCGCAGTCCGTTCCCTATGTCCCCACTGTTTATTCCCACTGGGGTTGGGGCTTTCGTGATTTGTCAGGTCGAAATGCGAAACAGAGATTTGCATTAACCAATGGAAAGCTCATACACTGCTGGACAATTGCTAAGGACGGATCATAAACGGCTATATAGCGCATAAAAAAGTAAGTGTGGTTGGATGCCAAGTGAAATAAAATAATTCCAGAATGCCAGGACATTACAAGAAAGACAATTTATTGTGCTCTGAAATCCAGAAGGCTTTGGAACGTGTTCAAGGGACAAACAGGCCATTTTGTGCAGAATACGTAAACGTGAAAAATGCAATTACCGTCCACAGGCGTTCCGGCGTAAGATGTCAATACGGGATATGGCCACCATGGAGGGCGATGCAAGATTCTACACGTCGTGTCATGCTTTGCACAACATTATCAAGCAGCTGTTGGGGTAATTTATCCCATTCCTCTGTCAGTGCACGGATGAGGGTGTCCTTGTTTATTGGAGGGCATTGGCGACCAGCAAGACTCCTCCCCAAAGCATCCCGCACATTTTCAATGGGATTCAGATCTGGAGAACGTGCTGGCCATACGAGGCGTTGAATATCCTCGCTCTCAAGACACTCCTGGACAGCGACTGTTCGATGACATGTTGCGTTGTCGTCCATGAAAATGAATCTATCACCGACAGCACCACGGAACATGCGAACATGAGGTAGCAGAACATCATTAATGTATCGTTGGCCAGTCATAGTCCCAGTTGGAAGCACATAGAGGGACGTACGGCCATTGATCATGATGCCAGCCCATACCATGACACTACATGTCGGATATCGGTCCCTTTCCTGTATGTTTGCTGGACAATATGCAGTACCACTATCACGCCAGATCAGTTGCCGTCGACAACCAGACGATAGACTGTATCTACTCTCATCTGAGAAGAGGACAGCAGACCAGTCGTTATCAGTCCAATTGCGATGTTGATGGCACCATTGGAAACGGGCGGTACGGTGACGTCTGGACAAGGGGATGCACACAACAGGACGACCGGCGTATAGCCCACCTTCATGCAAACGTCTGGCGACAGTTTTTCGGGAGATCCGCTTGCCAGTAGCAGCCGTAAACTGATTTGCTACCTCACTAGCTGTGCTGCGCCGGTGTCTTTTTGTTGATAGCACTATGTACCGATCTTCTGCATGTGTCGTACTGCGAACACGACCTCCCCCGTGACGTTTGCTACACTCTCCATTTGTTTGAAATGATTTCCAAAGCCTTGAAACAACACTGTGGCTGACGTCGAACTCCCTGACAACATCTGTTATTTTTCGCCCTTCTTCAATCTTGCCAATAATACGGCCACGCGTAAAATTATCTAGGTGATGTCTGGAAGACATACTGAAAATTGCAAGTTCGTCAATTGATTCTTTCCCTTTCAACTTTGCGTTTGAACAACAACGGTCAATACGCGTCAAATCCTTTATATCTCTTATCAGCGCTATGACGTCACGAACAAGTTCGGCAATCCAAAATTTGCATACGCACAACACGTCTTACTGTATCCCGCACTTATGCTAATTTCCACATTTTCCTGCCTTCCATTTTATGGTTGCTATCGTTGCTATTGTCATCCGTCCTTAGCAATTGTCCGGCAGTGTATGTGACAACAAAACTTGTGGTATTGAGATAGAATAAAAATAGCAACGTTTCTCACGATTAAATGTTTATTATACACTCGTTTTGATTCCGTTAGGTTAAAAAGGGAATTAAGTGTATTTTACTCTTCTTGGATTAAGCACTAAAACAATCTACAAATTGTTCAAAGCTTCGTACGAACTTAGTTTGGATAAATGCTTCACGGAACTAATACCTTTGCCATTAAATTATGCGAATAAAAACTTATTCACGCAATATACGCAAAGGCAAGATATAATATCTAAAAAAAATTAACAGCAATTAAAACAGTTCTACTGAAGATTCTGATGTCGAAGCCAAGGTAACGGGAGAGTAAAGATAAGTCGCAGGGTAGAATTCAGCTATAATGGTGTACGTTTTTTTTTCATGCCTACACATAACGTTGACGACACGTCACTGCATGCAAATGTAAACACATTTCCTCTTTCACACTCAAGTTTATAAACAAGGTAGCCTCGAATTTAAATATGCAAACAAATACTTTGAATCTTTTCGTCCCTGTTGCAGCAAGGATTCGCGCTAGAAGCTTCGTCATCGGCTTTCGTGAAGCAGAAAAGTCTGTTTGGACAGAAAAAGAAAAAAACCTCAGAAAAAAAAAATCCGATATTTTAGTTGCTAGCTTTGCGTATATAAATATCTATCGGAAAGAACAGTCCGGTGTTGTATGCCATCTACAACACCGGACTGTTCTTTCCGAGAGATATTTATATACGCAGAGCTAGCAACTGAACTAATGCCAAAATCTTTAGTAATTTTCGCATTTGACATGGAATAATCATTGCAATCAAGCTAACCGCTACCGCACTTCTAGTTTAAGTGGTTATAAGTGAGTTCCACTTTTAGATGAATTTCAAAACGAGAAAGACACCGAATTTTCGGTTGCAATGAGCAAGTCTTTTGAATCCTTTCTGACACGAACTAAATTTATCAAATTTATTCAAAATCGATGCAGTCGGTTAGAAAACAATCAACAGGATATCTCCAATCGACAAAACATCCACAAATAGAAACAGCTATTTACTTCCATCAGAGGCTAAAAAGAATGTTACGAAAATGAACAAATGACCCACAAAAAGTTTCTCATAGCACGAAGAATATCGGAGAAAAACAAATTTTCAAATATAAGAGTTAAAAGGAGAAATATAGAAGGAAACGGGTGTGAAAACGCAGGTTTGTCCACGCCGGGCATCGAACCCGGGTCCCCCTCACTCCGGATTTAAGTCGCTCTCCCAACTGAGCTATGCGGACATGTGTTCTCATTGCTATCTGCCTTTATCTCAAGCGCATCCTGCTGCGCAGGCACGTCACACATGATATAAATCTACGCCTTCTAGCCGAAGAACTTTGCATAATGGGATTGTTGAAAATAAGCGAAAAATAATTTTGAAAAAAAGCTATGATGAGGAAAAAGAACTTTTCATATACGCCTCCCGGGAACAGAGATAGCGATAAAAAACGGTTTTGACTTTTACGCTCCGTTACGGGAAATCTGTGCATTATTTAAAGAGGATAATGCTCCACATCTCTGCTGTAGCAAATGGCATACAGTGAAAAAGAAATTTATCAATAAAGTTTTTAGAAGCGGAGATACAGCCACAAAAGGAACCACACAAACACCACCTAGCGACGGAAACTGCGAGCTATAAAACTCCTCAAATACTAAACAAAAGTGCTCCACAAGGTAAATGGCATTCCAATGGTGAAAAAGTTTCTAAATCGCATATTTAGAAGCAGATACACTGGCGTGCAAAAATTAAGGACGAGACGGTTTTTCGAATGTAACGTCGTGCAGAAGTGCTCCACATCGACTCAAATCAAACCATAAGATCCCCAAGATGTAAGAATATGGGACAAGTGAGCAAAACCGTCCAAACAAGGAATCAATAGGATACAAAGGCACTTTATTGAAAAGGTAGCTTCGAGCACAACTGGACAGAAGACAGAAACGTCCATGTGACAGGCGGCTGCCAAGAAAAATCCAGTCTTTAGTAAGGGATATGATCACCCCTGACTGCGTTGTAGGATTTACAACGTCTGACCATGCTGAGGACGAGGTTGTTAAGGAGCTGTTGAGGCATCTCGGGCCATTCCTTTTGTAGCGCCAATCGCAGCTGCGGAATCGTTGCTGGAGGCTGTTGACGTGCTGCCAAGCGTCTCCCGAGAAGGCCCCACACGCGTTTGATTGGATTTAGGTCTGGGGACCTTGCCGGCCAATCCATGCGCTGAATATCTTCACTCTCCAACAGCTCTGTGACAGCCACTGTATATTGAGGTGTAGCGTTGTCGTCCATGACGAGGAACACAGGAACCACAGTACCTCTAAACAGACGCACGTGAGGCAGGATAACCTCTGTACTATAGCGGAACACCAATGGCTGAACCTCCTTGGAAGATGTGGAGGTCAGTACGGCTACCAAGCATGGAAACCGCCCCAAACGAGAACTCCGTCACCTCCAAAGCTGCCCCTTTCGATGGTCTGGGAGGTGTGATTGCGTGTTCCTTGCTTTCTCCAGATGTGTATACGTCCAGAAAGATGTGGAGGTCAGTACGGCTACCAAGCATGAAACCGCCCCAAACGAGAACTCCGCCACCTCCAAAGCGGTCCCTTTCGATGATGTTGGAAGTGTGATTGCGTGTTCCCTGCGCTCTCCAGATCAGACTAAATCGGCTCTCATCCGTAAAGAGAACTCGACCCTATTGCTGATGTGTCCAGTTCTTGTGTTCCTGGCACCACAGAAACCGCCGTCTCCGATGAGAAGGCGTTAATGGCACACACCGTACTGGTCGTCGTGAAAATAGACCACCTTTGTGCAGCCTCCTGGCCACGATAAAACGCGATAACGAACGTCCAGTTGTCTGTTGCACGTGCCTTGCGATTTCTCCCGCTGTCTGCCGTCTGTCTCTTCTCGCCTGTAGGACAATAAGCCGGTCGTCCGCCGCCGTGGTTGCTCGTGGACGACCACTGCTAAACTCTCGGACAGCTGTTCCTGTCGTTTCAAATGCTCTCCAAGGTTGTGAAACAATGCTGTGAGTGATCCCGAACTCCTCGGCCACTCTAGTCACACTTCGACCTTCTTCCAATTTCCCAATGACGCGACCAAGAGTAAAGTCATCCAGATGTCGCCTACTGGATTGCCTGTTGGCCATATCACACGATGGTAGCAACTCGACGTCGTTCAAACCGATGTACACCGTGGAATAGCTTTCACCGAATTGCTGAGCGTACACCGCCCGTGTACTTTATACCCTTCCGACACCCCCTACGTCATGCTGCATATATACGCATGCCCTACCGTATTGGACCCTAGTCTATCTCCTGAGTGGTCTTTCGGTCCGTTCTGCCTGCTCGTTCCGCTGTTATGCTAATTTCTCCTCTTCGTCCTTAATTTTTGCACACCAGTGTATATTAAGAAATACCGTTTAAACATTGGCACCCCTAGCGGCAAAATTGTGCATTATTTTGGAAAAAGAAAGGCACACAAAGAGTTTTCATAGTTAGTAGTATCTGACTGAAAAATAATTTTTTATATCGGGTTTTTAGTCCTGCAGGTATTGCTGTAAACGGAAACGTGAACGTATGCACTCTAGTGGCAAACTTGTGCGTTAAGAAAAATGTGAAATTATATCAGAAACATTTCGCCGCAGAGACGCTTTCCAATAAAGAAAGAATTTTTCAAATCGGACTCTTACAAGCAGAAATATTCACAAGAGTAAGATATACATCTACGCCCTTTGAGGTGCATTATTTGATGAAGAAAATATTCTGAAAAGATTTTCCGAAGTGAGAGGTATCGGAACACGACAGATTTTTTCAATCGAGTTTTCAACAGCTCAGATTTTGCTGTAAATACATCGGAATCAGAAATAAAAACTTATGACCCCTAATGATTAAACCATTCTTCAATAAAAATGAGAAATTATATGCAAAACATTTCATATCAGGAGCTGTATCCGATGCAGGAAAAAGTTTTCAAATCAGAGTTTTAGAAGCACATATATCGGGGCAAATGCAACTTACCTTTACTCCCCATAGCGGAAAATCTGTGCATTACTTTAAAACTATATGATACACATTTAGCACCGGAATAGCTTTCTAACAGAGAAATAAGTTTTCTAATCGGATTCTTAGAAGCAGAGACATCGACAAAAATGTGATATACTTCTACTCTCCCTAGCGGGAAATCTATGCGGTATTTTAAGCAGAAGGTATTCTCAAAAGGTTTTCTGAGTTGTGCGGCATCGGTCCACGAAAGAATTTTTTCGATCAAGTTTTCAGAAGCTCAGATTTTGCTGCAAATACATCAGAAGCAGAAATAAACACTTACACCCCTGGTGAGCCAATCATTCCTTACCAAAATATATATATATATATATATATATATATATATATATATATATATAAAATTATGTAATACAAAGCATTTCCCAAGAGGAGCTGTTTCTGATGCAGGAATAATGTTTCTTTCAAATAGGACTTTTAGAAGCAGAGATATCCAGGAAAACGCAATTTAGCTTTACGCCCCTAGCGGAAAATCTATGCATTACTTGAAAAAAAAAACTGTGCCTAAAATAGTTTTCGTTATAAACGGCATCGAAAGGGAGAAAGGAATTTTTTCAATCGGATATTTAGAAGCAAATACGTATATGAAATAAAATGTATTTTGAATTCGATATCATCTGCATTTCCGCCCTGTAGCGGCAAAGCTGAGCATCGGATAAAAAAACCGGAAATGAGAGGATCATTATTTTCACATTTCAACTCTAAACTCTTTTTATAGCTTCCCATGATAAAAAGAGTTTTTCAGATGGGACTAATAGTTGCAGAGATATTATGCCCACAGGCGGACGGACGAACAGAAAACCCGATAACATAAGCACGGTCTTTTTTTTTTTTCACAAAAGACTTGCTAAAAATCCCACGAAGCCATGAGGTAACTGCATCGTGTGCAAAAATTGTGCGTAGGATTGTTACTCAAATCCCCATCGCGGTTGTGATCATAATTTTTAAAGGAAATTAAAGCAAATGAAGCGAAAACTGCATTTGATTTCAATCTTTAAAGACATTAACCGGCCCATTTCAGATTATTCGGTGGCGGATGCACTTCGGTGTCTTTCGTTTCACTCATTAAACTTCATCATCTGATTATTTCATAAGACAGTCTTTATTTTGTGAGTCGAGGCAGAGCGAAATGGTGAACCTTCCAGTACAGCCTCTCCACCGCGAGAAGGAAACTTTTTTAATAAAAAAACAAACTAAAAACAAATCTTTAACTAAAAAAAACTTTCAACAAACACACACACACACACACACAAATAATAATAACTCATGAATAAAAGAAAAAAAATCCGGCCTGGACCGACGGCAACGCCTTTGTGCGCAGACATTCGGTGTGCATGTCCTACAGCTCTGGCTGTGTCCCTTCCCTGGAAGCACTGGCTCTAAATTAGAGACGGGGAACTCCTTATAGTCTCAGTGGCTCACTTGGGTCACCCCTCAAGAATACGCGTTCTTTTAGGCCTAAAAGTATGCCGTCACAAGATTCGTTCTCAGGAGTTATAAATCGTGACATTCCCCACAAACTTAATTCGAACGATAGTTGCGATTCTTATGAGAACACTGTTAGTAGAATGATGATGTAAAGAATGAAGAATTTCATCTTGAATTCAGACGTCATTAAAGCTGTGGACATGGGGAATTTTCCTTACCATAGTTAGAGTCTTCACCTCACCCGGGATTCATATCGGAGCTTTGAGCATATAATGACCAATGGAAGAAAGTTATTTTTCCTTTTTGTTCGTTTGTTTGTTTAGGTGTTTAACGACCACAGCGATCAATTCGAACGGTTGAAGCAGTCGCCCATCCCTAATTTAGGGCTGCTTATTCTAGGAAAGAGAAAGAGCCAGCGCCATTGGACAAGCACACCACCCATTCCTCATCCGAGGCACGAACCAGGCACCTCCTCGGACGAATAGTCGTAAATCTAAGCCACCGGGACGGCCCTTAAGTTATACATTAACAATCCTAGCTGGAACATTTTGTACTAAGAAAATGTATGGTCATCCCGGTGGCGTAGTAGTCTAAGCTCTGGCACCATTTGTCCCAGTGGGCATAGGCTCGTGTCCCGGATGAGACATGGGTGGTGTGTTTGTCTTATGGCACTGGCTTTCTCCCTTCGCTGGAACCAATGGTTCTCAGTTAGAGACTGGCGACTGCGTATAGCCGATAGAGTTGCGTTCATTAAGCTCCGAATTAAAAGTGGAATCAGTGGCTCTAAATTTGAGACAAGCGACTGCTTATAGCAGATAGAGTTGCTCACGGTGGTCATTAAGGTCCGAATGAAAAACAAAATTAATATAAGTGCCCGTTCCAAGCGTATCGTCTTCTCGCCAGTCCTGTTCAGTTCAGGACTAGCATCCATCGATTCTACCAAAGGATTTAATGATATATTGTTTTCAACTTTTAATTAAGAAAGTCTGTGGAATGTTGCCGAGAATTTTTTCTGTTCGGCATAAAACAGTTTCTTTATTATATGGCAGTGATATAATAGTACACACTGCTGTTTTTGTTTTGTTTTAAGTTAATAAACGATGGTTATAATTTTTTCGGCAGAAAGAAAACGTTATTGTGCATAGATATAACGATGCATATGATAATAAGTACGAATAATACACCCATGAGCCATTACATTATGACCACCACCAACCTAGAGAAATGAGCGCGCTTGGAGACCGAACGGTGGCGCTGATCAAGTTCACAGAACAGTGTATATACAGTCCGAGGACCGGCTTTCGGTTAGTAGAGTGTTCGGAGTCAGAATGGGAAAAGCTGCCGATTTATCGGAGTTTGATAAAGGACAAATTCTGATGGCACGAAGCCTCGGAGCTACGATCTCGGAAACAGCGCGACTTGTGGGTTGTTCACGTGCAGATGTAGTGAGTACGTATCAAAAGTGGTGCACAGATGGCCAAACGACAAACCATCGTCCAGCCGTGTGTCGTCCGCAGCTCATTGATGCCAGACGGGATCGGATACTTTCACACATTGTTCACAGCAACCACAGAGCCACAGTGCGACAAATCACCAGCAGCTACAACAGTAATGATAAGGGGAATGTGTCACAGCACAGAATTCATGGCAGTCTTCTACGCATTGGCCTGCGTATCCGAAGACCCAGCTGGGTCCCCATGATCACTGCACGTCATCGCCAACAACGTATGAAATGGACCCAAGATAATCGAGATTGGGCAGTGGATAATTGAAAGAAAGTGGCTTGGTCTGATGTATCAAGTTTACTGATGCATCTCTTAGACGACCAAGCGCCGACTATCAACGGAGGCTATGACACCTGGATGAGCTGTTAGGCGGAAACATGCCGGCGGAGATGGTGTTGTGTTGCGGGCCATGTTCTCTTGGAACACTTTAGACCCCATTATACGAATAGCACAATCGCTGTCAGCTGTCAGGTATCTGAACACCGTTGTGGACCAAGTTCACCCATTCATGGCAACTGTGTTCCCTGCTGGAGATGGCCGTTACCAACAGGATAACGTGCCATGCCAGAATCGTCAAGGAGTGGTTTGAGGAACATGCTGGTGACTTCCTGTTAATTTCCTGGCCTCCGAATTCGCCTGACATGAACCCAATCTAACATTTGTCGTTCGACTTGGAAAAACGGGTTCGCGCTAAATCACCACCACCCCGAAATGTAGGGGAACTGGAGGACCTGCTGTTGACATTATGGTACCAGATATCCCAGGATACCTATCGTCACCTCATCGAATCGATGCTTCGCCGAGTGGCCGCTGTTATGCGGTCTAAAAGGGGTCCTACGGCTTATTAGGTAGGTGGTCATAATGTAATGGTTCATCGGTGTATATAGTTAAACACACCAAGTTTACCTTCCAAAATCAACAGTGACAAATATCCTACGGAAATGTCTGCAATTTTAGCCTTACAAATTGCAGTTAGTTCAAACTCTGAAGGATGGCGACAAGAAGCAGTGAGCAGATTTTTGCAGCGTCATGTCGAATCACATGGAAGCTGATGATGACTTCTTGTCGAAGTTAGTGTTCAGTGACAAGGCGACCTTTCATTTAATTGGCAAAGCGAATAAACCCAATGTGAGAGTTTGGGGATCAGAAAATCCCTGTACCATCTTGGAACATGAAAGAGTCAGTCCCAAGGTTAATAGGTCTTTTGTGCCGTGAGTTGTGCTTCCGTCTTTGGCCCATTTTTCTTTGCTGTAAGAGCTGTTACAGGAATCACATACCTGGACATGCTTCAAGTTTACCTAATGCCAGTCGTCAAGGAAACAATGGAAGGAGGCATAATTTAGCAGAAAGACGGGGTGGGGCGCCTTCTTCCTACCACAAGGACGTCACTTCTTACCTCGTTGCTGAAGTCCCAGTTTAGATTGGGCGCAGTGGACCAATTGCATGCCTCTCCCCCGATCACTGGACCTAATGTCCCTAGTTTTCGGTCTGTGGGGTTTTGTTGAAGAACAGGTTTACCTTCCGCCACTTCGCAAGTCCCTTCCTGAAATGAAATCAAGAATTACCGTTGCACTCGCATTGGTCGATGCCGACATGCCGATAGCAATGTGGGAAGAAGTGATTTACAGGTGGGACATTTGCAGAGTAAGCAAGGGAAGCCACACTGAGCATTTGTGCAAAAAGATAAACTTAGTGTGTTTAACTATACATCATGAAAGAAATACGGGATTACGCCATATAATACAAATTTTGAAGATGACAATCCGATTTTTGGCGTAAATGTGACAATGATGGTAAGTCACATTTACATTTACGCCAAAAATCGGACCGTCATCTTCAAAATTTGTATTAACTATACATTGTTTGTACTCATTATCATATGCATCCTTATAACTATGCACAATAAAGTTTTATTTTCCCCCAACTATTTTATAATCACCGTGTATAAATCTAAGAAGAATTTTCCTCTTAATTAAATTAATCTTCAAAAGTATAATCCGTTTTCCTGCCCTTGACCTTACACGTGAGTCTATGCAGTTGCTATTTTAAAAAGTCTTGGCTTTGCCATACTAAAATATTTTTTCTTGTTTCGGGGTTTAACGACCCCCTCCCCATGAGCAACTCCAAATGTGATAAGTAGTCTGCCGCCGGTGATTTAGGCCCACTAGTTCCAGGAAAGGAATCAGTCACAGAGCCGTCAGAAAAACACACCATCAATGACACACCCGGGACTGAAACTCACACCCAGCTCGGATTAGCCATAAACTTACGCCTCTGGCCATCGAGATATTCACAGCACTGTTAATTTATTCTATGTATATTGTAAATGTGCTTCGGCATAAATTTTGACTGCAATTTATTTAAAGTGGACGTCAAGTAATTTTGCTTCCTGTACTTCCAATGGAAAAACTTTTGTACACATTTCCTTCACAATTAATGCGTTCCCAAGGATGAAAATTTGAACATCGATGAAAATGACTTCATATTATTACTTGGAATACTTAATACACAGTGCGTCAAAGAATTTTTAAGACTGGGACTGTAAAATGAAACAGAAACAAGAAATTATAATTTGTTTTGGTTTGTTATTCAAAATAAGTCCCTCCGGCTTCAATACACTTGTAAAAGCGATTTAATAATGATTCGAATGCCTGTTCCAGTTCACTTTGCGGAATTGCCTCCAAAGCACGCGTCGAAGCTGTTTGTATGGTCGAAATATCATCAAAATAGCACCCTTTTAACGTCATTTTAAGTTTTGGGAACAAGGAAAAGTCGCAGGATGCTCTATCAGGCGAATACGGTGGATGATTCAACACACAGACGTTATTTTTCACCAAACATCTACGAACAACAAGTGAGGTGTGACTGGGTGCATTATCGTGCAACAAACACCAACTGTTTTCATCTCGATATTCTGGACGAATACGACGAATTCTACCCATCAAACGCCTCAAAACATTTAAATAAAACTCACCAGTAATTGTTTGTCCATTTGGAACAAATTCTTTGTGGATAATAATAACCTTACTATCGAAGAATGTATTGAGCATTGTTTTGATTTTCGATGGAACTTTTCTTGTTTTTTTGGCTTGTGGCGAGTTATTTGACTTCCATTCCTCACTTTGTCGCTTTGTTTTAAGGATCATATTGAAAACACCATGTTTCATCACCAGTAACAATCGGTTTTAAGAAGTTCGGATCATTTTCAGCGGCTGAAATGATGTCTTTGCAATGTGCACTTTTCCTTGATTTTTGTTCATTGGTTAACGTGTGTGGAACAAATTTAGCACAAACTTTTGTTTTGCCCAAATCATCATACAGGATGGTTCGAATCGTTTCTTTGTTGATGTTTAAAGACTGTTCCATCATTCTTAGTGACGCACATCGATTGTTTGCCACGAAATCACGCACTTTTTCAATAATCTCAGGTGTCCTAGATGAACTTGGTCTTCCGGTATGCTTATCATCTTCTAGCGTCTCTCTTCCGCCCAAAAAACGTTTGTGCCACAGGAAAACATTTGATCTACTTAAACAAAACTCACCGTAAACTTGTTTCATCATTTGGTACGTTTCCGAGGCACTGTTACCAAGTTTTGCGTTAAATTTAATAACAGCCCTTGGTTCCATCTTAATAATTCAACATGAAAAAAAATTTATTTCTCTAATGAACGCCCGTTTCGTTTGAGTTACTTTAACAATTGCGCAGTACTTTTGTCAGAAAGCAAGCAGATGGTCACGGTTTATAACGCATTCGCGATTACACTGGTGGCGCCACCGTAGGCTGAAATCTAGCGCCAGTCTTAAAAATTCTTTGACGCACTGTATATTTTCTTAAACATAACCATAATTATATAAAAAATCAATAACTTTTCCTTTGGTGGTGTTGGAACCAGAAAAAAGATGACGCTACCTGTACTTTGATGACGTCAGTAGACAAACAAATATTGGATTACATAATTATGGTTATGTTGTAGAAAATATTAAGTATTGCAAGTTATAAAGTGAAGCTATTTTAATCGATGTTAAAATTTTCATCCTTGGGAACGCATTAATTGTGAAGAAAATATTTAGAGAAATTTTTCCATTGGAAGTACAGGAAGCAAAACTACTTGACGTCCACCTTAAAAGGCTTCTTCTGTAGGTTTAGTTTGGTTTCATGATTCACTTGTTAGGACGGTGACGCCACTGAGTGACGTCATCGTCCTAACATGCTTTCATCAGTGACGTCACAAATTTTTCGTCTGCAAGGGAGACGAGTTGAACAAACCTTGTATTCTGCCTTTTGATCACTAACAACAGAGCATACGCTATCCTTCGCTAACGAAGAATCCTCTAACTGTTGTGATGTAGTGTAGTGTAGAGTGTGAAAGTCAGTACCTGAACTTTTGAAATATGCTATTTAGTGATTTCTGTTTTCCATATATCAACAGGCCCCTTGAGAAGGACCGCTTCATGGCTCCCGATATTGACGCTCTGACAGAGATTCTGAAAGAGGCGAAAGTGTGGAACGTCGTGAAACCTCACATGGACCGTTACTTCATGGAGCAGGGTGTGGAAACAAGGCCATCCTCTCCGACGACCAGTTATGCTCACTCGTTCAAGAAGCGTCGTCTCAGCAGTAGCAGTGTGAAGAGTGGTAGCAATGGAAGCCACATCTACTCTTCTAGCGATTATTTCAGTTCCTTCGAAGGTGACGATCCGATGAGGGAGCTCAGCACTAAGCTATCCCAAAAGCGACATATAGTCATGTTGGATGAGTGAGGACTTTTGGAAACTGCGTCATACTTTGCATTGTCATTGTCAGCATTTGTCCGAAGTTAACATGCTTATGACGATATGAATCTGTTCATTTGTTTTTATAAGGAAATAATGATTGTGCATGTTTGTCTTTTAACGATTCTCAATAAAAGTGTTTGTAATAAAAGTGTTTATAATACTTCTTCTCCTTTCAATATCTTCACCATTTAAAAAGTGTGTAACAAACAAAAATCAACATGAGTCGTCTTATTACGTATTGACTATCTACACTATTATTGAGTACAAAAATTAATCTGTTGATTTCCCTAATACACTGAGTACCAAAAGTCATGGGATAGCAAGTAAGCAAATTTTTAACTGGTGCTGCGGTCGTATGAAGGCTTCGACGCACGCCACAATTTTTATCAGTTGTGGGGTGTAATCTCGTGAAACAGGTTGAACAACCGCCAATAGAATTATGGCAAGCCGACATGAATTATCCGAGTTTGAACGAGGCATGGTAGTGGGAGCCAGACGGATGGGACATTCAATTTCCAAAGTTGTGCATACATTCCTCGATCCATGGTGTCACGTGTGTACCGAGAATACCTCATGGAAGGCATTACCACCCACCGTGGACAGCGCAGTGCCACACCATGGGTGCTGAATGACCGTGACCAGCGGCGTCTGACCAGGATTGTCCATGCTAACAGACAAGCGACACTGTCTCAAATAACATCCACATTCAATGCCGGAGGTACCAGAGACATATCCACCAGGTCAGTGCAGCGTAATGAAGCGTCCGTGGGGTATGGGAGCAGAAGACCCACCAGAGTGTCTTTGTTAACACCACGACATCGGACACAGCGCCTCACCTGGGCTCGTGAACACGGTAATTGGACTCCGGAAGATTAACGACATGTGGAAGACTGAGAACATGTGGCGTGGTTCTATGAGTCACTCTACCAGTTGTTACGTGCTGATGGTAGGGCTCGGGTGTGACGCAAACCACATGAGGTCAAACCCAAGCTGTCAACAACGTACTGCGCAAGCTGGTGGTGGTTCCATACATGTGTTGGCTGTCTTTAGGTGGCACGGTTTGGGTCTTCTTGTCCTCGTAAACATGTCATTAACGGGTAATCACTTTGTTGCTCTGCTGGGTGACCATTTGCAGCCCTTTGTGGACTTCATGTACCCCAACAACGATGGGATTTTCCTGGCTGACAAAGCACCATGTCATCGGGCTCAAGTTGTCCAAAATTGGTTCGAGGAGCATTCTGGAGAGTTCCGAAGGATGGTGTGGCCACCACTTTCCCCCGACATGAACCCGTTAGAGCACTTATGGGACGTGGTGGAAAAGTCCATTCGCACCCAAGATCCTGCACCTACAAATAACAGGGAACCGTGGGCGGCTGTTCAGACCGCATGGCTCAACATCTCTCCAGAAGTGTTCCGACCCTTTGTGGAATCGATGAACTTCGCCGGGCTAGAGAGGTCCAATGACCTTTGGCACTTCATTGCACATAGGGGAAACCGGGGCTAGTTGATGCAGGGGCAGATTGATGCAGTAGCAGTTTTTCAGTAAAATGGAGGAATCCTCCCTTTTAAGCCTTCACTATGCATATGTGATTCGCGATGTAGCTGTAATTGCGTGAAAGTTTTTCAAGTAAATCACTAAAATACTTCGTTGAAACTTATACCATTTTTTTGTTTTAAGATCTTATTTTTCGCCCTGAAAGATAAGAGAATTGCGCTGTTGATGATTGTTTATGTGTATTCTCTTTCTGTGTATCATGGTTAAAATGTAATGGCGTCATTTGGGGAAAAGTATTAAGTTTTAAATGGGGGAAGTTGGCACTTGCACCCAGTACTTATAATGATTCTTTTTTCCTTTGCTTACAATAGCATGATTCCCATCCTAAGGCAGGTAAACGGGAAAAAAGTATATCAAAGGTAAACAACGAATGACCTCATAAATTCTTACAGACAGCCCAGTAAAAATATAGTTTGAAAAATCAAATGCTGGAAGGATGTAGCAGACAGCGATTGAATAAGAGAGAACAATAAAAATCACGAAATATAATTAGAACAAGAAAGAAAGCGAACAAAAAGTTATAGAACTCATGGTCAGAAGAGTGGAAAAGTTGAAAATCAGACTAAAAGAATTCAAGGGAAAGAAGGAAAAAAGAGCTCCAGGAAGACGTTTGGATGAAGAAGAAAATGAGACAGAGTCAGATAAAGATACCTGGTGTTTCGTGTGTCTTAAGGCAAATTCAGCATCCAAACATGTCAGTGTTTTTGACGCAGAACGTGAACTCATCTATATTGCGGAAATGACAGTCCTACATACATTCAAGCTCATAAAATACAGAACACCTGAATAGAGTCGAGCTACGACTTTGATTTTTACAGGTTATTTTCACTAGGCAGTACCCCAGAAACGATTAACATTTTGGCATCATAGGTGCATGCGTACTGCGCAAATCAGATCGCGCAACGGAATCCGGCCGTTTTTCTGTTACAAGCGCCGTGTTGGCTCTCTCGACATATCAGTGCTTGGTCAGCAGTGGATAAGGATGCCTCGTCATCACATCAGTGAGTTCGACAGAGTGATCGCATTATCAGCATGAGAGACTGCAGTGCTTCTCTCTGGAAGATTGCCGATCGTGCGCGGGGCAGGGTGTCTATGGTGGCAAGAGTGTGCCGGGAATGATAAGAAGAAGGACGTTGGACACGACGTGAAGGTTCTGGATGTTGAATACAGACAACGCCGAGGGACAACCGTCATCTCACGAGGATGTCTCTGATCAACCGTTCTGCATCATCAACGACATTGGGGCAGGAGTGGAGAACTGTGACGCAGTCTCTTAAGTCAGCTGTAACAGTAGGTAGCTGTTATTACAGCTCTGACTGCAGGCTCGTCGGCCTCTACTCAGGACACCTTTAACACCGCAGCAACAGACGGCTAGGCGGCAATGGTGCATCGAACGAAGGGAGTCGCGTGACGAATGGCACAATATCGTGTTCTCGGATGAAACGCGCTTCTGTTTAGGTGGAAATCATGACCGCATCTGTGTCCGCCGACGACAGCGGGAGAGGCGTCCGGAAGAGTGTATTCGCACCAGGCATACTGCACCAACAAGAGGCAGTGTTGGTTGAGGTGCTACAGGGAAAAAAATTCCGATTGCGTTTCGTGAGAGTCCGTGCCATTATAACCAGTGCCCGCTACTTCAATAACATCCTACGGAAAGTCGTCCTTTTCTGTACCTGTAGGACCTCACCGGGGCCATATTTTAGCAAGACAATGCCAAACCGCATGTTGCATCTACAAGTGCCTTCTGAAGGGGTAACAACGTTCGATTTCCGCCGTGGCCGGCTGGATCGCCGGATTTGTCAGCGAAAGATCTCTGGGACATGCCCAAACGATAAGTGCAGCGGCACGACCGTACCGCCAGCAACTCTTGATGAACTTTGGACGCGGGTCAATACAGTCTGGATGGATATTCCACAAGACACCATTCACACATTATTTGCAAACACACGACGTCATCGTTCTGTCCACGTTATTTTATAAACAACGCATAGCAACTGAAAAATTGTTCTCCCGACACCACTGGGATCGAACCCCAGATCTCTCGATAACTAGCCGGGTGCGTTCGCTTTACGCTACGGTGCCAACAATTCACAGCGCTATGCATGGTTTATCAGTCAGTCAAATCCTTATTGATGGGATCACCAACTGATGTGTCGCCATCTGGTGGCATTCAACAGAGCAAGCTATTTAATTACAGCTGATAAATCCAAAGGCGATGGAAATGGTGAATATATTACAAATACGTGGAGATAATGCAAATAGACGATGTCATCGCTCTGTCCACGTTATTTTATAAACAACGCATAGCAACTGAAAAATATTCATCCGACACCGCTGGGATCGAACCCCAGATCATGCCTCAGCAGGTGATACAAGCCAGAATTGGCAACACCGATTATCAGCTACATCGACGCACATAGTACGCATGACACCGAGATAATTTATTTTGTATTGCCTTATGAACATATCCTATAAAATCAAAGTCTTAGCTCGATCCTTTCAGATGTTCTGTTTTTTATGAACACGAGTGTACATGTGAGTCCACTATGAATCTGTTGTTGAGATTTTGTTCGAAGACAGTGAAAGTGATTAGCATTCAAAATTTGAAATAAGCCAGTTTGAAGAAAAGCATTAAGAACCCAGAATGATTTAATACACTCTACTTACTTTTTTTTTCGTAACGTACTACTGAAAATTATTATTTGAGCTCAGCGAAGATTGTTTGCTTAAGGATTTTTTACTGTATTAACCTGTTCCACAGTAATATCAATTTACTCCGGGGTGGGAGGAAATTGAGACATTTCGACTTGGCCAACTAAACGAGCTTTCATAGATTTTTGATTCTAATCTCAGCACTTTTAGTAAGCTACATCCAAAGAGGGAGAACAAAAGTATAATATTGTGAACTTATGAAATTTTAAAAGTTTATGCTAAAAAGAAACAAAAATTCTCTTCTTCACAGGCAGTATTTTCTTCTGTTGCCCTTACATAAAAAGGGCCTTACTCGCATCTGTCATTTCGTAAAGCCGCGGATGGCCTAGTGGTCAACGTTCGTGACTGCCACGGAGAAAACCTCGGGCTCGATCCCAGGCAGGTACGAAGCTCGAACTATGAAACATCCACCGTGCGTCGGATGGGCACGTTAAGACGTCGGGCCCGGGTACTGGCCCCCCGGTAATAAATAAAGGCGTCTTCTTCCCACTTTCTACCTCGCTTCCGTGTCACTTTCCTATCGGGTGCTCTAGCCCAAATCTCCTAGCTTCCTGTTTCTAAGGGATGTTTAAGACCAGGCGTCAGAAACTCCCTTCCTAAAATCATCTACATGTGATCTGATCTGATCTATCATTTCGTAAGGCTGCGGATGGCCTAGTGGTCAACGTTCGTGACTGCCACGGAGAAGACCTCGAGTTCGATCCCAGACAGGGACGAACGCTCGAACCACTAAATACCCGCCGTGCGTCGGATGGACACGTTAAGCCTCCGGGCCCCAGGTACTGGCCCTCCCGGTAATAAATAAAGGCGTCTTCTACCTCGCTTCCGTGTCACTTTCCCATCGGGAACTCTAGCACAAATCTCCTAGCTTCTTATTTCTAAGGGTTGTTTAAGACCTGGGGTCAGACACTCCCTTCCTAAAATCCTCTACATAGGATCTAGGATCTCTATCATTTCGTATAACTGAGGACGAGACCATCGAAAAAGGACCATGAAACTGGAGAGACGGCCCTGGAAACGTCTGTTATGTTTTTTAGGTATCGGGAATCATGGGAACTTTTCACACAGCCGCTAGATTTTACATCAGTTAAGGCAAAACAATTTCTTTCTCCCTCTTATCTCAGCAGTCCCGAACACAAACTTGTCACATACGATAAGCGTTTCCTATAAGTTCTTTATTCATCGATCCGTGAAGAAGGCATAATGGGGAACGGCTAGTTCCTCTGATACGGACATCATGCCATTCGGTAGAAACAAGTGACTAAAAAAAAACTTCTCTTTTATTAGGTTCGTCGCCATTGTCATAGCCCTTTTATCCGATAAATAATCAGTCGGGGTGCCAAAGATCTCCCTACATTACCATAACAGAGTTAAGAGGAAACCAACGATTTTTTTTGCGCAGATTCACTCGTTCCAGCCGCGCTCTTTCCACTTTTTAGAAAGCGAATATATTCGTCCGAGCTGATTTCAGCCTATATTGCTAGCGTCGAGTTAATTCGTTCTAACCGGTTAAGGTGGACGTCTAGTGATTTTGTTTCCTATACTTCCAATGGGCAAATTTCTGTACACATTTTCTTCACAATTAATGCGTTCCCAAGGATGAAAATTGGAACATCGAAAGAATTTACTTCATATTATGACTTGGAATACTTAATATTTTCTAAAACATAATCATAATTATATTAAAAATCAAAAACTTTTCCTTTGCTGGTGTTGAGAATAGAAAAAGATGGCGCGACCTGTACATTGATGACGTCAGTAGACAAACAAATGTTGGATTGCTTAATTATGGTTATGTTTTAGAAAATATTAAGTATAACAAATTATAATATGAAGTTATTATAATCGATGTTCAAATTTTCATCCTTGGGAACGCATTAATTGTGAAGAAAATGTGTACAGAAGTTTGCCCATTGGAAGTATAGGAAGCTAAAACACTAGACGTCCACCTTAAAAGGTGAAAGAAAGAATCAAGGGGTTGCACTGCATGATGCGTGCCAAAAAATTTTCCCCTTGTCATATTGGACACGAGTGTATATATATATCATCATCATCATCATCATGATCAACCATTATCAATCCCCTGCTGAGTGAAGTTGCTTCCACAATTGTCTGTCTTGAGCCTGTCTCCTCCATGTCACTCCAGCGATTTTTCGAATTTCATCCATCCATCTCCCATGGGATCTTCCTCTGGTTCTTTTCCTGTCTCTCGGAATCTAGTCTAAAATTTCGGTTGCCCATCGGTGATCCGTTCTTCTGGCAAAATATCCAGCTCATTGACATTTAAGTGATTTCTTTCTGGGCATGATGTCGTCCACTCCTGTCATTTCCCTTATCCACAAGTTCCTCTTCTTATCTTTTCTGGTTACACCAAGCATGCATCTCTCCATGCTTTTTTGAGTTATCTGCAGTATTTGCATGTTTGTTTTAGTTAAAGTCCATGTCTCTGCTCCATACGTAAGCACTGGCAGGATGCATTGATTAAACACTTTTCTTTTAAGACATAATGCATACTACTCTTAAAAATTGTGCTGTTTCTTTCAAAAGCTCTCCATCCAAGTTTTATACGCCGATTAATTTCTTCATCAATGTGACTCTCACTTGATATCTGCTGCCCAAGATAAATATAGGTATCGGTTGCTTCAAAATTTTCTCCATCAATCAATAAATCTTCGTTTCTTTTAAAAGCATTATACACCACTTTTGTCTTCTGAAATTTCATTTTTAATCCCACTTCTTTACTCTTGTCAGCAAGTTCCTAGATCATACTCTGCAGCTCTGATGGGGTAGTTACGAAAATGACTACATCATCAGCAAAACGAAGGTGAGTGAAGTAATATCCATTAATCTGTATCCCTTTGTTTTCCCAGTTCAATGATTAAAAGAAACTTCGCAATGTGGCATTAAAGAGCTTGGGAGATATGGTGTCACCTTGTCTCACCCCTTTCCAATTCTTATTTGTGCTGTATCCTCAAATAACCGAACCTTTGCACTAGCATTTTCATAGATGTTATTAATAACATTAATGTATGTATCTTCAATATCGCAGGATTTCAAAGCCATTGTTACTGCTGATAGTTTCACAGAATTGAAGGCCTTTTCATAATCAATAAAAGCCATGCATAATGGGAGTTCATATTCTGTTGTTCTTTCAATTAGTTCTCTCAGTACATGGATATGATCTTCAGTGCTGTAATCACTCCTAAATCCGGCGTGTTCTATTGGTTGAGCCATGTCTAATGTAACCTTCAACCGATGTGAAAGAACGTTAGTGAAGATTTCATAAACCACTGAGAGGAAGGTCGATGAACCTGTAGTTCCTGAGATCCTCAACGTCACCTTTTTTACGTAGCAGGATAATTATATATATATATCACCATCATTGTCAACCATTATCAGTCTACTGTTGAATGAAGGTTTCCCGAAGTTTCTTCCACAACGGTCTGTCATAAGCCAGTCTCCGCCATTTCACTCCCGCATACTTTCGAATTTCATCAACCCATCTTCCATTTTGTCTTCTTCTAGGTCTTTTCTTGTCCCTTGGAATCCAGTCCAAAATTTTGGTTGTCCATCGTCGGTCCGTCCTTCTAGCAAAATGTCCAGCCCACTACCATTTCAAGGATTTTACATTCGAAAGCACGCCAGAGTAGCATGATTTTACATTCAAAAGCAGGCCGGAGTTACATAAGATATATATACGCGGTCGAGTCACAATATTGTGACCACCAGCTAATATCCAGAGTAACCTCCGTGTGCAGCGCGGAAAGCAGCTAGACGGGCTGTGAGTGACCCAATAATGTGCTGTAAGGTGTTTACAGATATGTAGAGCCATGCGGACTGTAGTGCATCTGACAGCTGCTGGAGGGTGCGTGGTGGAGGATCTGTAGAGCGAACAGCACGACTGAAGTGGTCCCACAAAAGATCAATTGGGTTGAAGTCTGGGGAATTAGCGGGCCAGAGAAGTACTTTGAAGTCTTCATCGTGCTCTTCCAACCACTCTCGGACATTTCTAGCTGTGTGACACGTCGCATTGTCGTGCTGGAAGAGTTCATCCGCCTCACGGAAGACAATCAGCATATATGGGTGCACGTGGTCTGCTATGATGGATTCATAACGAATTCGGTCCATAGTGCCTTCCACAGGTATGAGTGGATCCAGAGAATGCCACAAAAACATTACCCAGACCATAACGTTGTCCCCACCAGTTTGTGTTCTTCCAGCAATGGTGGAAGAGTGTTTGTTCTCCGATGTTTCTCGCCTTATACGCCACCGTCCATCCGTTCGATAAAGCAGAAAACATGACTCATCGGGAAAGGCAATCCTTTGCCAGTCAGCGGAGGTCCAATTTTTATTCTAGGTGAGAAATTCTTTTCTTCTAGGCATGTTTTCTTCTAGGTGAGAAAATTTCCTTTTCCGTGAGTGTATATATATATATATATATATCATCATCATTGTCAACCATTATCAATCCACTGCTGGACGAAGGTCTCCCCAAGTTTCCTCCACAACGGTCTGTCTTGTGCCAGTCTCCTCCATGTCACCCCTGCATACTTTCGAATTTCATCCACCCATCTCCCATGTGGTCTTCTTCTGGGTCTTTTCCTGTCCCTTGGAATCCAATCTAAAATTTCAGCTGTCCATCGATGATCTGTCCTTCTGGCAGTATGTCCAGCCCATTGCCATTTCAGGGATTTAACTCTGATCATGATGTCTTCCACTCTTGTCATTTTCGGATCCACGAGTTCCTCTTCTTATCTCTCCTGGTTACACCAAGCATGCACCTCTCCATGCTTCTTTGAGTTGTCTGCAGCCTTTGTATGTCTCTTTTAGTTAAGGTCCACGTCTCCGCACCATACGTAAGCACTGGAAGGATGCATTGATCAAACACTTTTCTTTTAAGACATAATGGCATATTGCTCTTGAAAATTATGCTGTTTCTTCCAAAAGCTCTCCAGGCAAGTTTTGTACGCCGATTAATTTCTTCATCAATGTGACCCTCACTTGATATCTGCTGTCCAAGATAAACGTACGTGTCTGTTATCTCCAGCTTTTCTCCATCAATCGATAAATCTTCATTTCTTGTAAAAGCATTGAACATCACTTTTGTCTTCTGAAAGTTCATTTTTAATCCTACTTCTTTACTCTTGTCAGCAAGTTCCTGGATCATACTCTGCAGCTCTGATGGGGTAGTTGCAAAAATGACTACGTCATCAGCAAAACGAAGGTGGGTTAGATAATCTCCATTAATCTTTATCCCCTTGTTTTCCCAGCTCAGTGACTGAAAAACACCCTCCAATGTGGCATTAAAGAGCTTCGGAGATATGGTGTCACCTTGTCTCACTCCTTTCCAATTTTTACGTGTGTTGTATTTTCAAACAGCCTAATCTTTGCACTTGCATTTTCATAGATGTTATTAATAATATTAATGTATGCATCTTCAATACCGCAGGTTTCAGAGCCATTGTAACTGCTGATGGTTTCACCGAATCAAAGGCTTTTTCATAATCGATAAAAGCCATGCACAATGGAAGTTCATATTCCCTCGCTCTTTCAATTAGTTCTCTCAGCACGTGGATATGATCTATTGTGCTGTAGCCACTCCTGAATCCAGCTTGTTCTCTCGGTTGAGCCATGTCCAGTGTTACCTTCAAGCGGTGTGAAAGAACTTTAGTGAAGATTTTATAAACTACTGATAGGAGGCTGATGGGTCTGTAGTTTCCGAGATCCTCAATGTCACCTTTCTTATGTAGCAGGATCATTGTAGCGGTGTTCCAATCCTCAGGAATCTTTCCTTCATTAAGGCATCGAGTGAAAATTTGGGCGAGTACTGCTTCGATTTCTCCACTTGCTTCTTGTATGATGTCTACAGTAATTCCATCTTCTCCTGGAGCTTTTCCTCGCTTCATGTTCTTGATTGAATGTGCAACGTCTGCTGGAAGGACTGGAGGAACTCTGGTACTGGTATCTTTCATGATGTCTGGAGTGCATATATCATCCCTTTCATATAATTTGGAGTAGAAATCTTTCACTCTTGTCAAAATTTCGCCTCTATTTCTTGTTACAGAACCATCTTCTTTTCTCAGTGCCATAATCTGTTTTCTTCCCTTACTGAGATGTCCCTTTGCTATCTTTAGGCTTTGGTTGTTTTCAATTGCTTTCCTCACTAGTTCACAGTTGAATTTTCTTACGTCTTCAGTGATACTTTTTCTTACTGTCTTGCATAGCTCTATATATTCCACTTTGGAAGTCACATCTTCTTTAGTTGTCCTCATCTCTCTCCTTTTTTGCATCAACATTTTCGTTTTTCCTGATAATTTGTTTACATGCAACTTGTTCTTAGACCCAGCTAATTTTCTTGCTGTTTCCATAAGAGCTTTGGTTACTTTTCTGTTAACTTCAGAGATGTCCACTTCTTCCGATGTTAGGCCTTCTAAAGCAGAGAACCTGTTCTTCAGTTCTAACTTGAAGGTATTATGGTGTTTTTAAGGTTGGTTATGTCAATAGATTTTGTTTGTCCTATGATCTTGCCACGTTCAAGTTTAGTGTTGAGGTGCATCTTACATCTCACCAATCTATGGTCACTACCTGTGTTGAACTTGTTTAGCACACTGCAGTCTTCTATGACGAATTTTTTGTTACACATAATAAAATCAATTTCACTTGTCGTCCCATTTGGATGTCTCCATGTCCATTTCCTGTGTGGCTTTTTCTTGAAGAAGGAGTTCAAGATGAAAAACCCTTCTGCCTCTGCAAACTCAACGACAGTATTTCCACGCTGGTTTCTGTTGCCATGACCGAATTTACCTACCGAAGTTTCATTCTGTTGCCGTTGCCCTATTTTTGCATTGAAATCTCCCATAATTATTTTCAAGTGCTGCTTACCTTTATTATTTAGATGACAAATTTCCTCATAAAATTCTTCAATTTCTTCTTCAGGATGACTTGTGGTGGGTGCATAAGTTTGAATAATCTGAGCCTGGTATCTTTTCGAGAGTTGGATAACAAGTCGTGCAGCTCTGTCAGAGGAACTTTCAACTTCTACAACTTTATCCTTCAGTTTCTTGTTTATTATAAATCCAACACCACTAGTTCTGCCAGTATCTGTCCCACGATAGTAGAAGAGATGTCCACTTTTCAGTTCGATGAGATCTTCTCCTTTTCTCCTTACCTCACTTAGCCCCACGATGTCCCACTTGATCCTTTGTAGTTCCTCTTCCAATTCAAGAAGCCTTGAATCAGAAGATAGGGAGCGTCCATTGTAAGTAGCCAAGGTCAGCATCAGATGGCAGCCTAGTCCGGTCCTCCGGGGATTCTTAGCACCCTCTGCCTTCATGTCGCACTGGCCGCTGCCTTGACCAGGTACATTCCAGCTGCCGGAGACTGAGGGCCAAGATTTAAGTTGTGGAATCATTTTGGAGGGTTTGGCCATAACTCACCACGCTGGCCAAGCGGGTTGGTGAGTGTGGGATAGCATTTCCTCTGATCCCGATGGTATAGTTATACCGCTATGGGCGGTCGTCAGAGCCCCTTTAGTGGGAACAGGATGCACCACGAGAAGGCGGGGTTGACATTTGTCAAGGAGAGGCTGTGATGTTACGCATCACCTGACCTTACATCCCATATATATATATACACTCATATATATATACACGCAGTCGAGTCACATTATTGTGAGCACCTCCTACTTTTGACATCAACTGCGCGTAGCTAATGAAAGACGGCACGTGTCGTGAGCTGGCTTGGAGGGTATATAAAGTATGCTGTACGCATTCTGAAAACATATCACTCGTTGCTGTCATGGATAAAAGGAGCGATATATATCAAATTTGCAAAAAAGGATGATTATCGGTTTTTGAGCCAAGGGTGGCAGTTTTTCTAAAAAAAGCGCAGTTTGTGAACTGTTCGCGTGCTGTTCTGGTTAAAGTGTATCGTGATTGGAGAAATGGTACCATTGCGAATAAGCGACGTGACGACTACGGTGCACCACGTGCCATTGATGTAAAAGCTAAACGTCGGCTTCGAAGATGCGCGAAGACCGATTGACACGCTGCAGTGGAGCAACGCACTGGCCGAATGAACCAGGGGATACTGAAAGTGTGTCTAAAACGATAGTTCAGCGAACTCTGCTGCGTATGGAGCTCCGATGCAGACGGATGGTCACTGCACCTATGCTAACGAAGGTGCATCGGCAGAAAAAGTTTTACATTTGCACGGCAGTATCGGAATTAGACCTCCGCTGATTGGCAAAGGATTGCCTTCTCCGATGGGTCACGTTTTCTGCTTCATCGAACGGATGGACGTTGGCGTATAAAGCGAGAAACATCGGAGAACTAGCACTCTTCTATCATTGGTGGAAGAACACAATCTGGTGGGGACAGCGTTATGGTCTGGGGAATGTTTTCGTGGCATTCGCTGGGTCTACTCATACCTGTGGAAGGCACAATGGACCGAATTCGCTGTGAATCCATCATAACAGACCACGTACACTCATACATGCTGATTGTCTTCCCTGGGGCGGATGGGATCTTCCAGCACGACAATGCGACGTGTCACACAGCTAGAAATGTCCGAGAGTGGTTGGAAGAGCACGATGAAGACTTCAAAGTACTTCTCTGGCCCGCTAATTCCCCAGACTTAAACCCAATTGAGAACCTGTAGGACCATCTGGATCGTGTTGTTCGCTCTATGGATCCTCTACCACGCACCCTCCAGCAGCTGTCAGATGCATTGAAGTCAGCGTGGCTCCACGTACCTGTGAACACTTCCAGCACCTTATTGAGTCACTCGCAGCCCGTCTAGCTGCTGTCCGCGCTGCACACGGCGGTTACTCTGTATATTAGCTAGTGGTCATAAGAATGTGTCTCGACCGTGTGTATATATATATATCGCTATATACTAATGGAATGAAAAGTGAAAGGGATTTTATTATGTGTAAGAAGAATTTTATCATTGAAGACTGCAGTGTGCTGTACAGGTTCATCAAGACAGGGAGTGATCACAGAATGGTGAGATGTAGGATACACCTCAACACTAAACTCGAAAGCTCATAAAACAAACAAAGTGTATTGACATGACCAACCTTAAAAGACAACATAATACCTTCAAATTGGAACTGAGGAACATATTCTCCTCTCTAGAAGATTTAATATCATAAGAGGTAGACATCTCTGAAGTTAAGAGAGAACTAACCGTGAATGTTATGGAAACAGCAATAAAAATAGGTGGTACTAACAGCTACTATTTCCTGATATTTTCTTCATATGCAACTTGTAAGAACAAGTTGCATATGAAGAAAATATCAGGAAAGGCAAAAATGCCGATGCAAAAATGAATGAAGATGAGGACAAATAAACAAGATGTCGCTTCCAAAGTGGAGTATGCAGAGCTATGCAATATAGTACGAAAAAGTGTCAGTGAAGGCGTAAGAAAATTCAACTGTGAACTAGTGAGAAAAGCAATTGGAAACAATCAAAACCTGAAGAAAGCAGAGGGGCATCTCAGTAAGAGAAGAAAACAGACTGCGGTACTGAGAAAAGAAGATAAGAAGATGGCACTGTAACAAGAAATGCAGGCGAAATTTTGACAAGAATGAAACATTTCTAGTCAAAACTAAGTGAAAGATATGATACATCTACTCTAGACATTACAAAAGGTAACAGTACCAAAGACCTTCCAGTCCTCCAGGCAGAAGCTACACATGCAATTAAGAATATGAAACTGGGAAAAGCTTCAGCAGAAGAGGGAATTACTGTGGACATTATACAAGAAGCAAGTGGAGAAACTGAAACTAGACTTGCCCAAGTTTTCACTAGATGTCTCAATGAAGCGAAGATTCTTGAGGATTGGAACAATAGTACAGTGATCCTGCTATATAAAAAAGGTGACACTGAGGATCTCAGAAACTACAGGCCCATCAGCCTCCTATCAGTGGTTTATGAAATCTTCAGTAAGGTTCTTTCACATCTCTTGAAGGTTACATTGCACACGACTTAACCGAGAGAGCAAGATGGATTCAGGAGTGGCTACAGCACTATAGATCGTATTCATGTGCCGAGAGAACTAATTGGAAGAATGAGGGAATATGAACTGCCATTATGTATGGCTTTTATCGATTATGAAAAGGCCTTTGATTCTGTGAAACCATCAGCAGTTATAATGGCTTTGAAATCCTGCGGTATTAAAGATGTACACATTGGTATTTATTATTAGTAACAACTATGAAACTGCAAGTGAAAAGGTTCGGTTATTAGAGGATACAGCACCAATAAAAATTGGAAAAGGAGTGAAACAAGTTGGCATCATATCGCCCAAATTCTTTAATGCCACATTGCAAAATGTCTTTCAATCATTGAACTGGGAAAACAAAGGGGATAGAGACTAATGGATTAATTCACCTTCATTTTTCTGATGACGTAGCCATTTTTGCAACTGCCACTTCAGAACTGCAGAGTATGATCCAGGAACTTGCTAACAAGAGTGAAGAAGTAGGATTAAAAATTAGCTTTCAGAAGACAAAATTGATATACAATACTTTTACAAGAAATGAAGATTTATCGATTGATGGCGAAAAGCTGGAGATAACCAATACATACATTTACCTTGGGCAGCAGATATCAAGCAAAAGTCACATTGATGAAGAAATTAATCGACGTATAAAACTTGGTTGGAGAGCTTTTGGAAAGAACAGTGCAATTTGTGAGAGCACATTATGTTTAGAGTAAAATACATGAAATGGCAATGGGCTGGATATGTTGCCAGAAGAACGGACCACCGATGGACAACCGAAATTCTAGACTGGATTCCAAGGGACAGGAAAAGACCCAGAAGAAGACCAGATGGGAAATGGGTGGACGAAATTTGAAAGCATGTGGGAGTGACATGGAGGAGACTGGCACAAGATAGACCGATGTGGAAGAAACTTGGGGAGACCTTAATCTAGCAGTGGATTGATAATGGTTGATGATGATGATGACATCGCTATATTTTCATTCTTCAAAACCTCATACCCCATTTGATAAACACTGTACCATTGTCACTTTACCGACCCCGATGTGTACAACGCTGCACTGTTTTTACATTACGGATCCCTATGAGGAAAACACCCGCACTATTTTCTTTTTACGGAACTCCATTTGGGAACCTTTGTATTATTTTCACTTTGGCAATTCCATCTGGGAAACACACACTGTTCTATTTTCATTTTACGAAACCCCACACCTCATTTGGAAAACACTGAGCTGTTGTACTTTGGGAAGAAAATCTCAACGAATGTCTAGAAGTTTTTCTTGCTTTCAGAATCGGCAAGAACTTTGCGCATGATATTAATTCCGATTACATAACAGAAATAATAAATAATCTAGAACTTGAACGATATTTCAAGGTTGGGACTACGTCGCAGAAAATAGAATCGCTCATTCTCTCTCGCACTAGTATTTGAGAATTACATCTACTCATGAAAGTTAGTTAGTATTCCAGAGAATGAAGGAAAACAAAAACAAAAATTTTTTTTGAAGGTTACAAGTCTACACACCTACGTTCAAAGACACTAAAAGGATGTTGAGATCATTTATTTTCAGGAAGTTCGGTTTACTGTGCAACAGGAAGCTGCTGGAGTTTCCGAAGAAAGACCGCAACAAATGTAACTAACTTCTCTGTGACTACGTCAGACACCAGCGCTTCAAAAACCGCGGTATTCATTCTGAGATGCTAAAGCATTTCTGCCGGACTAGTATTTCTCATTCCTTCATTGAAAAATCATGCATCTGAATAAAACGGAGTCTTATGTTCGTGATTCTAGTTGCTGCCATCAGTAGAAAGGTAAAACGTTGTATGTTAATTTTATTTTTAAGCACACATTCAATGTATATTAATGCACTTATTTACCTGATTCGTGCATTTTATTCAACGTATTTGTATTTCTCATTCCTTCATTGAAAAATCATGCATCTGAATAAAACGGAGTCTTATGTTCGGGATTCTAGTTGCTGCCATCAGTAGAAAGGTAAAACGTTGTATGTTAATTTTATTTTTAAGCACACATTCAATGTATATTAATGCACTTATTTACCTGATTCGTGCATTTTATTCAACGTACTTGGGAAATTAATTAATTTACCAATGAAACTTTCATAATTTAAATTGATTAGAAGTTCACATTTAAACCAAGTGAGTTTTCTTTAAAATTAATAATAATTAATTTGTAATCACAATATTCCTGATCAAGTTTTACTAAATCAATTTTGGAAAAAGGTTTAGAAAGAAACAACACGTGTAATGTTTTATGATATCGATGAATGAAATACAAAATGTTAAAAGGGTGCTTCTGAAAAGCAAAAATAAAAATTTCACCTCAAAGCCCCTCAGAACCTCAAAGAATATTTTATGGCTGAATTACACATACGGAAATTTTTATCATTTCTGTGTCTATTGAAAAAATAGGCCATAACAGCAAAAGCACTGGAAATCCAACAGCACGTGTATTTACCTATAGATTAAAAAAAAAAAACTGCTAATTCATATTTAAAAATATTTCAGAGAAGCATCTTTTTTAGCAGCTTCAAATACATTCTTTAAGGTGGATCCACCTAAAGAATTTGCCCCATTTCCAATACCAAAAACTTCGTTAGACATTTTCCTTGCAGTTAATGCATTCCCAAAAATGAAAATTTGCACATAAAAAAAACAACAACTTTAAATTATAGCCTAGTATACTTAATATTTTCTAAAACTTAACCATAATTATATTAAGAATCAATAATTTTTCCTTTGGTGGTATTGAGACCTACAAACATATGGCGCTACATGTACACGCGACTTCCTAAATGTAACCACGCCGCATTTTCTATTTTCTTTCAACACTTTTATTAATTTTCGGAATGGAATCAGCACTTGAGCTTATCTATGTGATAGTCAGAAATGTTTAGCATGATTTCAGCCATTAGACTAAATATTCTGACAACAATTTAGCTGAAAATGTTAACAAAACTGTACATACATGAAAAACTACCGAAATGACACGATAACTATTTTAATTCCAATGTTAAAATATTTAATATACACATTTTAAAAAGAAGATATAATAAAATATGTACACACATGAGATTTTTCGGTACCCAAAGTGAGTACCAACTTCAGATGCTGTTAAAATTCACCAAACGAACATGACCAACACTGTTATTTATAGATTTATAATTGTCATTTGCTTATGAAAATTACAGACTATCGCATGTTAGAAGTTTTAGCATTTATTTGTCACGTTCGTTTGGGGAATTTTACCAGCATCTGAAGATGGTACCCACTTTGTGTACCGAAAGATCTCATGTGTGTACATATTTTATTATTTCATCTTTTTAAAATGTATATATTAAATATTTTAACATGGGAGTTAAAATAGTTATCTCGTCATTTCGGTAGTTTTTCATGTATGTAGTTATCCGCACGAGTTAAATTCACAGTATATACAGTATATCAAAAATGTAGGTACTGCTGATTTTTAATTCCGAAATAAACCAGCAAGCTCTCTCTCTGCGACATTTTTAGCTAAATGATTATCAGAACATTTAATCTAAATTTTTTTTTTTTTTGAATTTTAACGACTACCGTGAGCAACTCAATGGGCTATAAGCAGTCGCCCGTCCCTAATTTAGGGTCACTGGTTCCAGGGAAGGGAGAGAGCCAGTGCCGTAAGTCAAACACAACATCCATGCCTGACCGGGATTCGAACCCGGACCCCTTACGGACGAATGACCAGAGGCCAACGCCTTAGACCACTGCGCCACCGGGGCGGCTTAATTAATCTAAATGGCTTACATCATTTTAAACATTACAGACTATCGCATGGTTAGACTCAAGTGTTGATTCCATTCCGAAAATTAATAAAATTCTTGAAAAATGCGACGTGATTGCATTTAGCAAGTTACATATACATGTGGCGCTATCTATTTGTAGGTTTCAGCACCACCAAATGAAAAGTTATTAATTCTTAATATTATTATGGTTAAGTTTTAGAAATATTAAGTATACTAGGCTATAACATAAAGTTATGTTTCATCGATGTGCAAATTTTCATCCTCGGGAATGCATTAATTGCGGAGAAAATCTCTACAGAAAGTTTTAGCATTAGAAACATAGGGCAAAATTTTGAGGTGGATCCGCCTTAAAACTACTCCAGAGCACTATACCTCAACGTTACTGAAACATCAAAATTATGAGGAGCTCTGTAGATGCACAGAAAATATTTTTATGTTTTAATCATGTGGTTTAAATTAAATAATTTACTTTCACCTATTAATTCGTATTTATTGGCACAGCAATAATTGTCATTTTTTCATGAAAAGTTTGGCAAACTAAAATTCTCTAGGAAGGTATTCCCCAAGATGGCAAATTTTAAACTTGGAATTATTTACCATCTTGTCTTTCCATTAATGAACGGAAAGGGAAATTCAAGGTGCTGATACTCCCATTTCATTTTTAAAGAAACTCAAGTTTTGTAAAAATGTCATCCCTTTGCTGATACCTCTTCTGCCTACGAGGGAAATCAAAAAGTAAAGGCGATTTCTTTCTATTTACCAGAAACGAAGTGAGACGTGCATAATTGTAGCATTATTTTTCAAAGTAGTACCCTGCAGTTCAAAACTTTTAGTAATGGTCAACAAACTTCTTGATTCCATTGGAAAAGAAGGTTTTTGGCGGTCTCTGAAGCGATCTAGCGATCTAATCACAGCTGCTTTAACTTTCCAATCACTACCAAACCGACGACTACAAAAAACTTATTTAAGGGTACCCGGAAGGTAAAATTCGAAAAAATAAAAAAATTGATTCCTGTTTTAAATCTTTTAATAAAATTAATTCAAATCTTTTTCTTTCTGATGATTCCAAACTTATGTTTCTGGGAGATTAGAAGGTTCTTAAAAATTAATTTCAAGTTAACTTACCTTTGAATTTGAAGTCAACTTACTTACAGGAAAATGGAAGCAGGGGGCCCAGTATATCAACACAAAAAAAAGGAGTTTTCTAAATAAGATGAAACACATGTTTCGAGATTTAAAACAAGATAATTTGCCGTAAAAGTGTTTGAATGGTGCACGCAAGACAGTAACGAAAGTTTTAACGCTGCAGTGTAGACTCGCATATCGAAAAGGGTTTTTGTTTGCAACCAAATTTTGAAATTGAGTGTTCATAAAGCTATACTAACTTTTAACAATGGTAATTTTGGAAATTTAAAAAATATTGCAAGAACTTTTCTATCCAAGTAAAAAAGTGCTGTAAAAGTGCTGTAAATAAAGCTGTACCGCGGCTCTACGAGCTTGACAAGGAACGGCTTCGGAGAGGAAATATTTCGGAACTAGAAGCTGCATAAGAGGCAAGAATAAAACAATTTAGTAAAATCATGCAATGCATTGATTATGATACGCTTTCCAACATACCAAAAATCATTATTCAAGTTATGAGGATAACGGCTGTGGAGTAAATCTCGCTCCTGTGGCCTGACCTTTGACCCTATTTCGATGATATTCAACAGAACCGGTTCAGAACCGGAACAACATGATAAAGTTTTGTGGCAGCCAAAGCATTTTTACCTAAGTTATGACGCATAAGGGCAATGGAATGGATCCCGCTCCTATGTCCTAACCTTTGACCCCATTTCGTTCATTCTCAATAGGGTTCGTCTCCAGGTTGTCCCCTACCACATACTAAAATTTCATCGAAATCGAACCATGTTTACGCGAGTTATCGTGAGGACGGACAGACAGACAGACAGAAGGACAAAGCTGGAGCATATAAGCTTCTTCAACCTGTAACGTACCAGGAGATGTGACGTACCTGCCAGAAGGACGCACACGACATAAAGGCAGATAGGAATCAGAATAAAACGTCAGCGTAGCTCAATTGGTAGAGCAACTTATTCCGGAATGAGGGGACCCGGGTTCGAATCCTAGCGCGGATACAGAAATGACGGAGGACTTTACTTCGTTATAAAGCTACGGTTGGACAGCATAAAAAAAGGCTGAAATTAATGCTAAAGAACACTGTAGATGATAATAATTATGCATCAGGGATGCACTAGTAGCTGCCCTGAAAAAGGTATGATGAAATATCCAACATTTCTGCATTTTTCTCAAAATAACATTTCTGAGGCTCTTGTACATTTTCCTGAAAACTGGTACTTGCTATCCTCCTAAAAACTACAACTATTGTGTATTATGTCTTACTACATATGCTTAAGCAGAATTGCATTGCTGTCATGATGAGGACAATTTTTAGTCACGTTGTAGTAAAACGTTGGCAAACGTCTACCAGCTCCATTTGAAAAATGGAAACAAATAATAAATTTGCTCGAATCCCTAAGATTGAGGTTCAGTATGTATATAAATGTATGTTTAATATGTGTACCAAAAATCTAAGTTGTATTAAGCTTAGCGGCTGAGAAAAAGGTACATACAGTTGATGCATTTAACATGAGCGAGATAGGGCTTTTCGGGTATCATTAAGCAGGTTTTTTGTTTGCTTGGGTGTTTATCCACCACCGTGAGCAACGTAATAAGCAGTAGTGATTGGATATCTACTTTTTAACAGTAGCTAGTAACTGTTATAACTACATTCTTGAAGAAGTAGCTACAACTACTTTTTCCAAAAAGTAGCTAGTTACACTATTTTGTTTTTGAAAAGTAGCGACTTCCGCTACTTTACAGCTACTTTTTCTTCATTTTGTCTTAAGTTGAAAATGCAAATTAAGATGATCTTTATATGTACATTCTTACACGTACGTATGTCACTCAGAGAGAAATACCATGGCAAGTTACACATATAATTTGTCTTTGAATTTAACTTAGTACTGCTCATCATATGCAACACATTATATCATATTCAGTAGCTTGTATTCAAGGCTAGCTGATATGCGAAGGGAATTCAAATAAAAACCCAGTAAAAAGTATCTAAGAATTCACTTTCTTTACTAAGATAAAAGAATCTCGTTATCAAATATCATAAAAAAAAAAACGTTAGCTCGATCATCTCGTACGCGCTATCTTCTCAGGCTGACTGAAAAGAATTTCCTGTAAATAGCGTAAAGGAACGAAGATGATACTTTATGGTTTACAGTTTGGCTGACTTTCACAATGCTAGTCAAGTCAGGTACGTGACTGTAGGCCTTAACCCCGTTCCAGCTAATAACGTTGCAGAAAAGCCAAAAATGTCTCATGAATTGACGAACCCTTTTTTTTTTTTACTTTTTTTGAAGTAGCAAAATTTATAGCGTAGTTTTCAGCTAAAACCAACTTTATTTTGTAGCGTGCTACTGCTACAACTACAATTTATTTTTATTTGTAACGATGCTACACGTTACGTTACTGTAAATGTAACTGGTACCAAGGAGGTTATATTACTGGATACACCACTCCTATCCACGCAGCATTGGCCGCCATAAGTCACCGTCTGTGCTGCAAATGATGTCATGAGCAGGCACGACGCAGCCGCAGAAGAGAAGCTGCTTGGAAACCAATGGAACAAAAGCTTCTAAGCGTATAAAGAGATAAAATGAGTAATTCAATAATCTTTATCAATGATAAACAAGCTTACTGTTTCATCAACGGTATAATTTAGTTCATTTTTGCCTGCTTGTGACGTCACACTGCAGATTAGCTGTGACCTATGGCGGCACAGCCAGTGGTGTCTCCAGTAATATAACCTCCTTGGCTGGTACAGTAGCAGCGCTACTTCCGATGACCGATAAATAGTTGCCTGTCCCTAATTAGGTGTCAGAGAAGGGCCAGAGCCAGTGCTATCTGGCGGTCATACAACCCATGCCTTCTCTTGGACTCGAACCCTGGCCCATTCGGCTGAACGGCGGTAAGAAGCCGGCGCTTAAACTATTGCGCTACCGGGGAGGTTTCAAAGATGAATGGAGAGATGGAAATCGCTTAGTGCGAGTTCCGGACTGTAAGGTGGACTCGAAAGTACCTTAGATTTAAGGTTTTGAATTGTCGCCATCGTTGCAGCTGCTCTATCAGGATGAGCACTGTTACAGTGTAAAACAGCAGTTTCTGACAATAATTCTCTTCTTTTGTAGCGAAATGCAAGTTTGAGCTTGTCTTTAAATATTGCTGAATATTGAAGAAGTTGAACTACAGGCATGCATAATTATATTTCATTTAATTTAGAAAACAAGGTTTACGAATGCAATATTTACAAGGGTTGTACCGAGAGTAATGCAAAAGTGGGCATAACATCTTTATTAATTGACAGAGGTCGTTCAAATTACACATGTTGGAAGAGTAACTCTTTCTCTATACCAAGATACTACTCAACATAGTCTCCATCACAAGCGATGCATTTGCACCGTCGCTGAATCCAACTCTCGAATCTTCTTTGAAAGGATTCAGATGTGGACTGTTGTACCCACTTCTTCACAGCCCCTTACACCTCGTTTGTGTCATCAAATCATTATTCCCAGAGACTGTGCTTCATTGGACCGAACAGGTGGAAGTCGGAGGGTGCCCGATCTGGGCTGTACGGTGCATGGGGGACCACCGACAACCTAATTTGCTCATCGCATGATTTGTTGCCAAAGATGTGTGTGGTCTCGCATCGTCATGGTGAATGTGTATCCTTCTCAGGTTCTTGTTTGGTCTCTTCCTCCTTATGGCTTCACTAAGATTCTTGAGTGTCTCAATACACCCCCCCTTCAAAAAAAAATCCCGTTATCATGACTTTCTGTGCTGATCACTGGCTTCTGAACTTCTTAGGCCTTGGTGAAGAGATGTGACGCCATTCCGTGGATTGATTGTTCATTTCCGGATCGTGATGATACGCCCACATTTCATCCCCTGTTATCAGATCGGAAAAAAGGTGTCTTCCATTTAACTCGGATTTAACAAAATACGCTCAAATCAGCTCGAACGAATATACCCGCTGTATAAGAAGTGGGCGAGTTAACCTGCGCATCCGAAAGCGTCATTTGGGGTGTGGTTTTCATTAAACCTTCCTGCCTGACCTTTACCGCTAATAATGCTGTAAAAGGGCAATGAACCTAAGAAAGAAGAGAAAAACATGTTTGAGTAACCTGTTTCTACTCAGTGGCATGATGTCTGTGTCTGGTGGAGTACTCCTTTGGAAATATTCCTTGGGTAATGCAACAGAGAATAAAGGACTATAAGGGAATCCGATTACATACTGTGAGACTATAAGGGAGCACTTACAACCAGCGACAGATTTATAATCGATGTTCCTGAGATGAAATAGGGAAAGTAATTGTTTTGCCGTAGCTTTCGAATAACCCGGCCATTATGAGAACACTTCGGTTTGAGAAGCTTAGGAAAATATGGGCAACTTTTGGTTCAGGAACATCGACCGCTTAAAGGGTTAAACATTAAAATACTCCTCTCTATTTCTACTGTCATCACAGGAGCATACTTCAAATACACTACGTCACTCGGTTCAAAGTCTCCTGATATTTCACCAAAGTAAAAGTTTCTCCCCGATAGCACATCTACAATTAAGCACAGCTTTTCATATCCTATATATATATTTTTTAAACTTGCTCAATTTTCTTTTGCACAGCCTTTCCTACTTTTCCGGTCACAATATGGAGCATATACGCTTCTTCAACCTACGGTTGGAAAGCGTTAAAAAAAAAAAGCCATATCGCGTAAAATTCATGAAAAAAGTGCAAAAAAAGCCTTAAAAAAGGTACTTAAATCAGCTTATTCTTATATGAAACACATTTGTATACACTTGAACAATATTTTAGTACTTCCAAAAAAATTATGCGATATCATAAAAATCCTAGCCTAGTGATGACATACTATATAAGTTACTTGTGATGAACCATTCGTGAACGACTCGTTTCCACTGTGTGACGTACTACAGAGGTGACGCAAATGTCAAGACGGCAAGATGCAGTGATAAGCACTGCTCAGCGTAGCTTAATTGGGAAAGCATTCGGCTCTGGAGCAGAAGGATTACGGATTCGAGTACTGCTATCGGGAAATTTGTGTTTTCACAAGTAAATGACTCTTCACAGTGAATGGTTCTTTCTCACAGCTATCAATGATCAATCAATCTGCCGTTACTGCGACTAGAGGTCTGCGCGAGCCGGGGCGGGTCTTTTTTTTTTAGCTTAGAGAACAAAGCAACGGGCCGGGAAAGGCCAGTCCCATTCTTTTTATCGCAATGTTAAAGAAAGAAAAAAAATCGTGTTTCTCGTATTTCCTGGCTGTTTAACTGTTTTGCTGGCTTTACTTACTTCCATGGTGTCAATTTTAAATCATTAGGCTTGGCGCTCTTTGGTCCGTCGAGGCCTTTGCGCCACTAAACACGAACCAACCAACAAACGTACTTTCATGACATAGCCCAGGACGTAATCACAGAGGCAAGGAGAGGCACTCAGTGTTTTTACCATCTGTAGGTATTAAGATGGTAAAAACACTTTGGGGCTTGGTAGGATGATTCGACCTTGAGCGAGTGTGTGTGTTGTGAAGAGTGGGAGACTGGGGGATGGGGTTTGTGTGTGTGTGTGTGTGTGTTGTATGAGTGAGTGGGACGATATCGGTTGTTTCTCCTATCCCTAATTTGCATAGAGGTTGACTTTTGTACTGCTAAAGCCTGCTATTTCGTTGAAAGAAATAATTTTTCTCTCTCTTTAAACGTTATGTTTTCCGATAACTGCTAAAGTTTAGTTAATATTTTTAGGCTTACATTCAACTAAATATTTTCAACAATATCTCCTTCCATTATTTGATTTTCACGAATTAATAAAATAATGTTTTTTGATTGAACGTTTAAAGACCACCGTGAGCAACTCAATGGGTTATAAGCAGTCGCCCGTCCCTAAAATAGGGTCACTGTCTCCAGGAAATGGAGAGAGCCAGTACCATTAGACAAACACAACATCTATGCCTCACGGGATTCGAACCTAGACCCTTCTCGGACGAATAGTCATAAGCCAGCGCTTAGACCACAGCGCCACCTATTTTATTTTATTAAAGCCACCAGGGGGATTTTAATAAAATAAAATAGAAAGATAAAATAACACAAAATGGCACACCACGGACCGGGCCGGGCTCACCAAATAAGGCCCGTGCAAACCTCTTTCCGCCCCCATTGTTCCGAAATGAATTCTGCAAAAGTGATGTTGAGAATTAATAAGTGTCAACCGTTATGTGAATGAGCAGTCAGCTAGGAATCAGAGTTGGAAACGGATCAAAAATTTCGGACCCGGATGTCCCATAACGACCCGACCTGGACCCGATCCGGACCCTTAACTGACCCGGAAAAATCTGCTTTGAACTATAAATTCGAAACTCAATTTATACATATACATACATATAAACGTAATATATATTTACATCGCGATAATTGCCTGATATTTAATAACCGAAATCCTTTTTTAATAATAAAATTTGGCTACTTGCTAAATTTTAGTGCCATTTTTAGTGCCACTATTTTGCGTAATCCAATAGTAATGGCTGACTATGACCGTGACCATGGAGTGGATTACAAATGGGAATCATTATTTACGATTACACAAATGTATTTAGATTGTTCACTCTTTCCACGCTTTGATAGAGGTTCGCATACTTTCATATGGTCCGTTAAATTTTTGGTTACATAATCTTTTATTACACCGTCGACATCTTTCGTTGTAATTATGCACTTTTCACATTTTGAACAACAAGCAAAACCAAACAACACAGAATTATTCACAGGTTCCTTAATAAGACGAAACAATTTCCAGCATTCACTCTTCCTCTTGTGGTTTTCAACAAGCACGTATTTGTTGGCCTAAACGCCTTTCTCAACCTCCTTAATATTAAATCCATCCATATTAACAAATAAGGAGTTAATTTCGACATGACATGTCATGGGAACGGGATGTTAGCACATCAATCGAAAACCTCTGAATGCTCAATGTAAAAGATGCGATGTAAAAAGTAATTCTTAGTCATACAGTGAACTTCGCACGGAGAGAGCGAATCAGCTGAGAAGCAGGCGAATGGCATTTGCCTGTACCTTGCCCTGGACAATCGCACTGTAAAAGAACGCAAAGGAAGTACCTTTTTCCGATATGGTGTCGGTGTGCCTGAGGTCGGTCGGTGGAAATCTCCGTTGCTTTAAGAAAGAGACGACAATATTTTTGCATAGCAAATCGGCAAATCATTAGTCACTCCGTGGGCACCAGTATCGACTGCAGAATTCCACAACGCACATTTTTCTTTGGAATATACCTTTATGTTTTCAAAAATAAAAGGTCAATAACACCGGGTCAAAATCGGGTCAGGAGCAGCTTGACCCGACCCGTTGGACCCGCAAGAAATTGTTGATACGTGGACTCAAGACCCGTTTCCATCTCTGCTAGGAGTACGGTGAAACTGAAGTATGGAAAGGATACGCGGATGATATTCATTGGAATGGTGTGTTTGAATCATTCTCAACAATCCAGCTCGTGGCAAATCATTCATCGTAAAAGGTGAATGGTGGAGAGGTCTCCCTCTTTTGAGCATTTTGCCAAAAAGAGCTGTGTCTTTGAAAGTGCTTTGGTCGTAAACACGGGATCCTTAAAACGAATGATTTGCTCAGTGAGCGTAGTGACAACCTGGAAACTGAATGGCCATTCATATGAATGATCATTCGTGAATAACTCTTTTTGCGTGAATAATTAACGACCTCCTAAGAAGAAATGATTTATGTCATCGCTATTAATTACCGAACTGATTAGTCAGATGAAATTGGTGAAAAAATTCCACGCAGCTAATTGTGGCAAAGAAAATCCACATTACGTGATTTGTTCAACCATCCGTGCAAAGTAGTCTTATTAAAGTATTTTTACATGTTGCAGTTTCTTTGACGATTTCTTTCTTTTTTAGCATTCCTGTAACTATTGCTACAATTGAGAGAGCTTTCAGAAAAATGAAGTTGGTCGAAAAATACTTGCGTTCAGCAATTTCACAGGACAGGCTGAGTAATTTTGTGAGTTTTGAGAACTGATGATAATTTGGCTGGCAGCAAAATAATTTCACAAGCGTGCTGAAATGAGTCTCGACGAAAAATCCGTGAAATATGGTATCGACAGGGCCGTACATATCGGGAGGGCAGGGAGGGTTGTTGCCCTCCCAGAGTGGTAATTCTAGGGGAGTAAATTCATGTTCTGAGGGATGTAAAAAAATAAAAATTGTAACTAAAAAGAAAGTTACATCCTTCAGTATTTTCTTTTTAAAGACTTTGATTAGACTCACACAGTATTACATGCAGTTAAAAGTAGGATATATGTAGAGTAACATACACTATGAGAGGCGAATATCTCATATCCGTGTAGGGTATTTCCAAAACAGTGAATTCAGGTATAGAAAACAATATGCTGATATGTCTAACCTCCATAACCTTTCCGAACATGTCGTTGGGATGAAGAACTAATTAATGATCTTTGCTCTGTCGCAGAAAGTTCTCTGAGCGTTTAACCTAGAACGGAATTTTTCCAAGCCCTACCAAAAAGCTTCTGCGTATTGTTACAATCACTATCCGATACTTATTCGTTCTGCGCTAGTCTTTTTTTTAGCACGTCTTTTGTAAAAAAGATCGTGCTTATGTTACCGGTTTGTCCGTCCATCCGCCCGTCTGTACCCACGATATCTCTGCAACTATTAGTCCTATTTGAAAAATTCGTTTTGCACTGGGAAGCTTGAAAAATGCGAACGCTGATCCTTTATTTCGTTTTTTTTTACGATGTACAATTTCGCCGTTGGATTGAGTAAACGCAAATGATGTCGAATTCAAAAATACGTTTTATTCCACATATTTGCTTCTAAACATCCGACTGAAAAAATCTTTTATCTTTCGATTCCATTTATGCCGAAGAGTATTTTAGATATAGTTACTTTTTCAAATTACGCATAGATTTTTCGCTAGGGGGCGTAAAAGTAAATTACATTTTTTTTTTGATTGGAGGTTTAACGACCACCGTGAGCAACTCAATGGGCTGTAAGCAGTCGCCCGTTCCTGATTTAGGGTCACTGGCTCCAGGGAAGGGAGAGAGCCAGTGCCGTAAAACAAACACAATATCCATGCTTCACCGGGATTCGAACCCGGATCCCGTTCAGACGAATGATCAGGGACCATCGCTTAGACCACTGCGCCACTGGGGGGGCAATTACATTTTCCCCGATAACTCTTGTTCTCAAACTCCGACTTAAAATTTTTTTCTTCAGCGGATACACCTCTTGATGGAAAATCTTTTGCATATAATTTCAAATTTTAGTAAGGAATACTTTGGTCACCAGGGCACGTAAGTGTTAATTTTTGATGATGTGTTTGCCATAAAATCTGAGCGTCTAAAACATCGATTGAAAAAATTCTTTCGTGGGCTGATGCCACTCATATCGATAAACCTTTTCGCAATGCTTTCTTCTTAAAATATTCCACAGTTTCTCCGCCAGGGGGCGTAGATGTAAATCTTATTTTTGTCAGGAGTCCGATTTGAAAAACTCCTTCTTTGTTGGATAGTGTTTCTAGTGTAACATGTTTTTCATAAAATTTCAAAATTTTCAAGTAATTCATAGACTTTCCGCTAGGGGGCGTAGAGGTAAATTGCGTTTCCCCCTATATCTCTGCTTCTACATCTCCGATTTGAAAAATTCTTTCTGCACTGGATACAACTCCTGATGGAAAATCCTTTGCATGTAATTTCCAATTTTTGTAAAAAATGGTTCGGCCACTAGGTGGCGTAAGTCTTAATTTTCGCTTCTGATGTATTTCCCGCAAAATATGAGCTTCTAACATCTCGATTGCAAAAAAAGTCATTTGTTGACCGATACTACTCATGTCAGCAAACCTTTTAGGAACATTTTCGTCTTGAAATAATGCATGGGTTCTACGCCAGGGGGCGTAGATGTATATCTTATTTTTGTGAATATCCCTACTTCTAGAAGTTCGATTTGAAAAATTCCTTCTTTGCTGGATAGTGTTTCCAATGCGAAATGTTTTGCCTATAAATTCAAAATTTTCAAATAATTCCTAGACTTTCCGCTAGGGGCACAAAGGTAAATTGCGTTTTCTGCGTTATTTCTGTTTCTAAAACTCAGATTTGAAAAATTCTTCCTGTATCGCATACATGACCCAATGGAAAATATTTTTCACATAATTTCTAATGTTTGGTAAAGAATGGTTTGGCCACCAGGGGGCATAAGTGCTAATTTCTGCTTCTGATGTATTTGTAGCATAATCTGGGCTCCTGAAAACTCAACTAAATTTTATTTTCTTGGACCGATACCGCTGATCTGGAAAAACCTTTTGAGAATACTTTTTTCCTAATATAATGCATGGTTTTCCCACCAGGGGACGTAAAGCCAAATCTTATTTTTGTCGATATCTCTGTTTCTAAGAGTCCGATTTGAAAAATTATTTCTGTGTTGGAGAACGTTTCCGGTGCGAAATGTTTCTCATATAAATTCATGTTTTTCTTAGCGCACAAGTGTGCAGCCAGAGGGCTTACGCTTACGATTCCGTTTGCAGCAATATCTGAGGGATTAAAAATTCGATTGAAAACTTCTTTCTTTCTTCAGATGCTATTGTTTTCCATACCGGTTCCATTGACTTTGATAAATTTAATTTGCATCATAACGGATTCAAACGACGTGTAACGTACCAGGAGATGTGACGTACCTGCCAGAAGGACGTACACGACATAAAGGCAGATAGGAATCAGAATAAAAAATGTCCGCGTAGCTTAATTGGTAGAGCAACTTATTCCGGAATGAGTGGACCCGGGTTCGAACCCCGGCGCGGATAAAAATGACGGAGAAATTCACTTCGTTATAATGGCGCCCGAACTACCCGGATGACCCGACCGTTCAAAATCTCGCATTGGTGTGATGTTATTTTCCACACCGCGAGATAGGAAAAATAAGAGAATCCTTTCTCCAGCACTTCGAAAAAAAAAAATGAAACAAGGGGGAGATGATGTAACGTACCAGGAGATGTGACGTACCTGCCAGAAGGACGCACACGACATAAAGGCAGATAGGAATCAGAATAAAATGTCCGCGTAGCTTAATTGGTAGAGCAACTTATTCCGGAATGAGTGGACCCGGGTTCGAACCCCGGCGCGGATAAAAATGACGGAGAAATTCACTTCGTTATAGACGTGCTTATTACATCCGAAAATTCGGTGTCATCTTTCTTGTTTTTTTTTTTTATTGGTGGTTTAACGACCACCGTGTGCAACTCAGTGGTCTATAAACAGTCGCCCGTCCCTAATTTAGGGTTACTGGTTTCAGGGAAGAGAGAGAGCCAGGACCGTAAGACATACACAACATCCATGCCTCACTGGGATTCGAACCCGGACCCCTGTCGGACGAATGATCAGAGGCCATTGCTTAGACCACTGCACCACCGGGGGTTTGTTTTTAGCTCGGCATTTCTGTGGAGTGTTGTGTAGCCAGCGTTCATATAACGTTTGCCCTTTACTTGGAATTTACAATTTGTGGTTCTTGGGTATTTATCTAGTATTTACATTTTTAACAAAATTATGTCAAAAACCTGAAATTTCAATTTTTGAACTATCGTAATGCTTTCCTATAACGGCGATGTACGAGAAAGTAAAAAACAAATTACTTTAGGGTGGGACTCGAAGGGGCGTAATTTGAACTCGAAGGAGGCGTAATTTTGAACTCGAAGGGAGCATAATTTCAAGTCTCGTCCTCCCAGATAAGCAAAGATTGCTTCGGTCCTAGGTACTGATATGAAGCTATTAGGTCACTAGCCTATAGCCCGTCCTAGGACAGTTGTTTTTAAGCTTTAACTAATATAGGGGATGTTTCCCGTTCTAAGACGGTGACATTTTTAATTGAAGTAGATTGAAAACAATCAAATAGACGCCGGCTTTTTTTTTTGCAAGGAAATATAGTAAAAACTTATATATTAAGAACTCATTCATGTAGAACTAAAAATTACATGCAATTTATTTCCGTTTTTCAAAAGACTTCGCGATAAACATTCTGTGCGAAATATTCCTAGCTGTTTAACAATTTTCCTTTTAGTCCAGTTGTTTTCGTGTAAACTTACATTAACTTTTGCTTTGATTTTTCGCGTTAAATTTCTCCGGCACACGTTATTCCGTTCAGGATTTGTTTCATACTTCCTATTCGAAGATTAGTTTGAAACTTCATACCGAAGCTATTTTCTGCAAAATAATGCGACATCTGGCATTACAAATCGTAACTATCTAAATTATCGACAATGCGCTGTTGGGGCGACATCTGTTTTTAGATGTAATTTCGCTCACTTCGACATCTCAAGGTTTCCGTTTTTACTGTAGGTTAGAGCGTTTGATAGATCGATATTTTGCAAAATGTTTAATATAATCAGCACTAAACTCGGAAAGTAAAAAAGTAAAAAAATAATTAAAGCGTACAAATTAATATTCGAACTGTGCTAAATTAAATTAATATACAAACGCAACTTAACCGTGATATTGAGATTTTAATTCGAATTTCGTAGATCGGATAAACAGAATTCAAGTATTTAATAATCCAATGTTTTTAAATTAGTACGCGATCGCCTTGACATCTAAAAATGATCGCGTGCTGCTATATAGCAGTGATCAATGTCCGTGACTGCCACGGAGATAACCTCAGGTTCGATCCCAGGCAGTTACGAACGCTCGAACCATTGAATATCCGTAATGGGCACGTTAAGACGTCGGAAACCGTGTATTGGCCCCCGATAATAAATAAGGGTGTCTTCATCCCCCTTTCTACCTCGCTTCCATGACACTTTCCTATCGGGCACTCTAGCCCAAATATCCTAGTTTCCTATTTCTAAGGGTTGTTGAAGAACTGGGATCTGACACCCCCTTCCTAAAATCCTCTTCATATGATCTGAATATTTCGGAATCTTGACTAAGATTAATGCATACCATGAAGGCCCCGTTTTAGAAATGTTTCCCGTCGCCTACCTAACCTGTGTGAATAGAATGTTTTTCGGGGGGGGGGGTAGACAGAAAAGGGAAGTTTTTGAAATCCATCGGAGCAAAATTAAAATTCACGAAAAATAGAAGAAAAATTAAAGCATTTTTTTTCTAATGTAAGTCGCATTTTTACCAAAAACTAAAAAACAAAACAAATGAAAAACTTTTGGGGGAGGCCACGTATCCCCTGGATTCCCCTCTAAATACGCCCACGCTATGTGATGACCTGACGTTATACTTTGTTTACGTTGCACTTTCGCATTCACTTTATAAAGAAAGCAGTGCTAAATTGTCTAAGTAGTAATCAGGAAATTCCTAGGATTTTTGTGACTTCCCTTACATTTCCTGTGGAAGGTTTGTTTTCCACTGAACTTCCTTCCGAGTTCTGCTTGACGAGGAAAAACCGAATACCATATTTTCAGGACACATTTTGACCCATATTTACCGTTCTGTTACTGTGTACCTGGATAATAGGAGAAACCGATGAGGTCTTCCCGGCCCCGCCCTTTCACAGGGCCCCAGAGTTTAGGAAATAAAAATAAAATCATATTAGGTAGAGGTTTTTTATATTTGCAATTTTTTAAAGTTTTGCGGCGCGAAGCCCTTGAAAAGACATTTATACATTTTACTTTTAATTCGCAACCACCCACTTTCAAAAAGGTTACCGCTCCTTCGTTGTACAGACGCTGAGATTTGCAGATTTGAAATTTAAATGAATATTATAACACAGTGGCGTAACCATGTTTCAAAATCGGGAAGAGGGGGGGGGGGGGTCCGATGACCCATACACAGGTGATCGGACCTCCCCCCAGATTATATGTATGCATATATATCAAATAATATATTCATACTGTATAAAATAGTTTGGGAAACCCCCTCAACCTCTTCACACACACGTAGGAGCAAAGCAGTTTCTGCGACGCGATCTAACGGGCACGACATAGGCGCCACTGTTGGCGAATTTTGGAACTTAGCGAGCACAATTGTAAAACCATGATAGATGAGGCAGAAATGCAAATTACGAAGTTGTAGAACTGACTTTGCTTATTAGGAATTGATATCGCTGTTTTATTAAGTACTTGTTTGCATTCTACGAAAAATCCCAATCTTATATAATTAAATTCAGTCAGTTCACACCATAAAAAGTCTGCATTGTATCAATATATTCCCCAAACAGTTTTTTTTCAGGCGGGAAGGGGGGGGGGAGGGCTTTACATTGGAGATCCCCGAATCTGAAAATCTGGAATAGTCCTAACACCCCGACACCCCCAGTGGTTACGCCTATGTTACAACACCTTAAACGTTTTCACATTCATGAAATAGCAGATTAAATTTTATCATTTTGTGATTCCTTAATTTTATATGGTGAACAATTTGTGTTTAAACCAGATAATTTAATGTTTTAAAAATAAAAAGAATATCAGACTTGTTTTTGGAATACGTATACACCGATGAGTCGTTACATTATGACCACCTCCAGCCTAGAGGAATGAGCGCGCCTGGAGACCGAACGGGGACGAAGATGAAGTTCACACAGTAGTATTGTATATATTAGAGGTCTGCAAGGGCCCCGGTCGGATCGGGCCTTTGCTCATTTCTAAGTTGGGAAAACGGTCCGGGCGTTCAATATTTAATGTAACACTAGCTGATGACACTACCTGCACCGTCAAAGTGCTGACTTCGCAGGGAAATGCGGAACTCTCTCGAATAGTTTTTGGGATAGATGGTATCCCTAGCCGGCGTTCCGACAGTCAGCCTGTCAGTCACCGGAAACCACGGTCTTCTACTCGGACAGATTCGGTCTAGAGACCTGTGGGGATCTGCCTCCCCCACGGGACTGGTACCTTACACCCCCCTGTCACAACCCGTGTGTGCGACGTGCTATGGGCAGTTGGGGCAAGCAACTTTTTTAAAATATCTCATCTCGTGGCCGGGAGATCGCCCGCCAACGCGAGTTTTTGGGACTACTGTCCTTTATTTCGAAACTCAGCACATTTACAAAAATTTGTTCACTATGAGGGTCGCATGCACCCCTCTCACAATAGTCAAACAAACAATCACATTACAACATTGAATTATTTACATTGTTCACAGCTCTAGGGCCAGAGCTGTGTTGTTGACCCCGGGCCAGGGTCATATCAAACACTTTGGTCAGTCGACCGAGAAACTCATTATTGAGAGTTACGTACCTCCGAGGGTACTTCCATTTGTCAACCATAGTTGACCCGATTCTTTCTTTGCTCAAGTTCCCTTACAAGACTAGGACATGTCTTGCTGAAGCTGGAGTGAGCAACGTCCAACTTCAGTCGGAACTTGGCATTCGCAGCGGAGCAGTTGCTGCAGTTCGGTGCGGCTGCACACCGGTGGTGCTGGTGCCCAACTTCACCACAATTGCCGCACCTTGCATCAGTCTCGGGGCAGTTGCCTCGGAAATGGCCGAACCCATTACACCGAAAGCACCTGACCTCCCTCAAAAATTCCTTTAGACGGAGCACTGACCAACCCAAGTTCAGTGTCTTCCGCCTCACCAAGTGCTTGAAGGCCTTGGGATCCACGTCTGCCACCCAGTGGACCCTACCTCCCTTGCACCTAATGGGAAAACAGGCTTTGAACCCGTTCTCGAGCTCTGGGTTCTGCCCACAAACCATCTGCTCGAACTCTTTCCCGGAGAGTCCCTCGTCGACGCCGTACACAATCAACCGAGGGTTTCTCTTCCGTGGGGCCGTGGGAAGTGTGCAATCCTTGGTCAGTGGATTGCTTCTCAACTCCTGGGCAAGGCGGTCGAGCTCCCCGGGATGGGAACACTCCACGGCGACCCCTCCTTTCCTTATACTCCGTAAGCTCTTGACCCCTATCTGCAGTTTTGTTGGGTTCACTGCAGTTTTTAGGGTTTTCTTTGTGTCCTCTGAGGACGCACTCTCAACTGTCGGGTAGACTAAGAGCACGTGTCTCCTGTCTACCGACTTACCCTTCTTCTTTCTACTCTCAATCGGGGCGGGCGAAGGCCCTTTCGCCTTGATAGCCCCCTTCCTAGCCACTTCGGCGTAGGAAACCACTTTCACATCGGCCTTAGCGCCCGATTCCTCCCTCACGGATAGCATGCCCTCGACATGGGCCACCCGTGCTGCTTGCTTAAAACAAGCATCGCTAATGCTCCTCAAGGCAGCAAACACCTTCTCCCTCACTGAGGAAGTGACCCGCAAGTCCAAGATCACGGACTGTACTTCCGAGGTGAGTTGGGTGATGCGATTCAAGAACAACTCCTCGGGTGTAAGCACCGGGGGTGTCCCGGGATGCGTACCTCCCACCGAAGGTACCTCTGGGCACCCCGCGAACGACCCCTCAGGAGCCCGAGATTCGGGCTGGGGTGTTGTTTTCCCCTTCCTTGCCATGGGCGGAACTGGCAAGGGGGTGCTCACACCCTTCGTGGGCGTAGCGGCTTTAGAGCCTCTCGCCTGGGGAATCGTCTTCGACAGTTTTCCCCCAGCAATGGGCTCTACCTTCCGGCTGCTCTCGGAAGAGGGGCTAACCCCTTTAGCACTGCCGACAGGGCATGGTAGTGCTTCTGCCGCTACCTTCTGCGTCCGGGTTGTCCCGGACGATTTGGGGACGGGCCCCTTTGACTTCACTCTACCCTTCTGGGTAGAAGGCATCTCTGTGGGAGAGATAGAAAAAAAAAAAAAACTCTTCTAAGTACTGAGTGGGCACTCGGAGGTTCTCCCACTCTAGTCTAACCTTAGAAACCGGGCGCTCGGGCTTTGGGCGGGCGAGGGACCCTCGTCCGCGGGACCAGTACGGCGACGACGTACCCGATGACTGATGCCAGAGTCTCTATGCGAGCTGATCGGAACTTCGCCCTCACAAGGGCGTTTTTACTAAGTCCCGTCACTGCTCTATTCGATGGGTAAAAAATAGTACCCAAATCGAAAAAAAAAACAAAAATCGCGAGATCGGGATTGAAACCCGTCTCGCGGTTGGAATCGTCAGTTCTGCTCAGCAGCGCAGTTCAGCTCTTACAAACACACACGGAAACTCTCACCCGGTCGGCATCAGACTGACCGGTCATATTTAATGTAAAACAGACATGGGCCGAGCAGGTGTTTTTTTTTTTTTTTTTTATGAGCAAAACAATCGCTGTACGGTGCCTTTCTCGTTTGGAAAACTCGCAACATACAGCAGCAGGATAAGACTGAATAATTTCCGCTGATGGAAAAAAATAGAAGTTTTACGACATCCTCCTCTCCTACAAAGCAATTGGAGTGGGTTAACTCCCTTAGTTTTTCAATGCGAATGTGGTCCCTTCTCTCTCTCTCTCTCTCTCGAACTTCCACCCTCCTCTCATGCTTCAGGGCAGGCTATTAACTGCAGCATTTATAAACCGAGCCACCCGCTCGCAGACGATCTTTTTTTTATTGTTCTGGTCGGCGGCACTTTGTTCTTTAGATGTGTGAAAAGCTTTAAAGTTGTCTTAAATGGCACGGGAGAAATGGGCTGGGAGAAACATGCTTCTGTGTATAAATCTGTGCCGTATTTTTCCCATTTGTACTCTCAGGGAGTCAGCAGATGGCAAATGAACTTTTCGGTATCCCAGCCCAGCCGTGTTCAAAACTTTTGTGACACTGGTTAGCTGGGCAGTCTGTGGTTGTTTTCCCTAGCATATGATCAGTTCAGTGTTGCTGATAAATACGTACTCTTCCATACTTATTATGAATTTTAAGAAAGCGAACGATTTTCGCGAAAAAATCGCTTCCAGAGAATATTTGCTTGTAGACAATGTAAAATAGGACAATCGGACTCATAATTCTGGATATTTCGTACTTTTCGAATTAACTTCTGCCCCCTCCTTATCCCCAGTTATATTTCGGGTCCGGCGGAAGGAAATGATAGTTTGAAAACCCAAAAAATTTGAAAGGCATGGATATTGTAGTTTATATGCAATATTTTTGAGTATACAAGCACCCTCCATTCCTCAGACGTCACGTGACTTATACAGAGTCACAGAAATATTTCGAATTAACGTTTATTTTAATAGAATGCATGTAGCAATTAAGAAAACGAAAACCCTCCAGGAGTCGAATGACCGAGTGCACCAGGTGCCAAATTCGTGTTTTAGTAATTTTTGAAATTTTATGGACCGACCCGAGCCCTGGAAACAGAAGAATTATATGGGCCGGGCCTTCCAAATTAAGACTTCTAGTATATATACAACCCGAGGACTGGATTCCGGTTAGGAGTGTGTTCGGAGTCAGAATGGGAAAAGCTGCCGATTTATCGGAGTTTGAAAAAGGACAAATTGTGATAGCACGGCGCCTCGGAACTACGATCTCGGAAACGGCGCGGCTTGTGAGTAGTTCACGTGCCGCTGTAGTGAGTACGTATCAAAAGTGGTGCTCAGATGGCCAAAGGCCGAACCGTCGTCCCCAGCTCACTGTTGCCAGAAGGGAGTGGAGTCTGTCGCGCATTGTTCACAGCGACCGCAGGGCCACATTGCGACAAATCACCGCAGCTACAACAGTGGTGATCAGGAAAATGTGTCACAGCACACAGTTTATCGTAGCCTTCTGCGCATGGGCCTGCGTAACAGAAGACCCAGGCAGGCCCCCATGATCACTGCACGCCATCGCCAACAACGCATGAAATGGGCCCAACATCATCGAGATTGGACCGTGGATGATTGAAAGAAAGTGGTATATCTGACGAATCAGGATTCCTGGTGCATCACGTAGACGGCCGAGCGCGGATACGCCGATTACCAACCGAGGCTATGGCACCTGGATGCACAGTTGGGTGGAAATAGGGTGGAAGGGGGCGTTGTGTTATGCTGTGGTCAACGTTTTCTTGGGACACTTTAGGCCCCATTATCCCAATAGCACAACCCCTGACAGCTGTCAGGTATCTGAACATCGTTGCGGACCAAATTCATCCATTCAGGGTTAGGGAATAGGTATTGTAGGTTCCATGCTGGTGATGGCCATTACCAACACAACATGATAACGCGCCATGCCACGCTGCCAGAATCGTTAAGGAGTGGTCCGAGGAACATGCTGGTGACTTTCTGTTAATGCCCTGCCCTCCAAATTCACCTGACATGAACCCAATTGAACATTTGTCGTTCGACTTGGAAAAGCGGGTTCGCGCTAAACTACCATTACCCCGAAATGTACGGGAACTGGAGGACCTGCTGTTGACTAATATTATGGTACCAGATACCCTAGGACACCTATCGCCACCTCATAGAATCGATGCCTCGCCGAGTGGCCGCTGTTACGTGGGCTAAAGGTGGTCCTACAGTGGGTGGCCATAATGTAATGGCTGAACGTTGTACAGTACAATTAAAGAAAAAAAGGACGTACTTTACTTTTGGCTACTAAAACATTAATTCCTTTTTCACGAACTTTTAAAGAAATTTTTTTGTTTGGAGGCTTAACGATCACAGTGAGCCACTCGGTGGACTGCTAGCAGTAGGCGGTTCCACAGTTTCAGGCCACTCGTTTCAGAAAAAAGAGAGAGCTAGAATACGAAAGATGATACCGAGCTTTTTGGGTGTAACGAACACATCTTCAGAGTTCTTTTCGACACAAGAAATATTGTATATTTCAAGGCAGATGTTTAGAAAAATATTTAGTGAAAAAGAGAATACATTTACGTCCCTTAAGGAAAAAGCTACGCATTTTAAGTTACGCAGTGTGAATAGTGTTTTCCATAGTGAATGAAACTGGTTACAAGAAAAATGAAAAATCAATTAGTAAAGCATTCTCCACAACTGGAAACAGCTACTAGATAGGAAAAAAACTTACTTTAAACGTCAAGAGACGTGACAAGCGTTAAAGTTTGTTAAATCAGGTGATAGGTGGCGCCAGGAGTCTCATGTAATGAAAAATCTCGTTAAACACGGAATACAACAGACATGGCTTTCCCAGTGAAGAAAGCAGCGTGTGTATTTTGCCTTGAGGTGTCAAAATCTCTAACAACAGGTCAGCGTATGTTCAGTGGAGTACAAGAGTCAGCCGTCGACACGAAGGAGCATCGTACAATGGGTTCCATGTGGTCGTAGCAGACGAGAGAGGCAGCCCGAAGGTTAACAAATGGAAGACAGCGTGATAGGGCTCTTTTTCTCCGCTGAACCAACCGTTACTGGCATAACATACCTGGACATGTTAGAACAATTCGCAATTTCAGAACTCCAGGGTATTCAAGACATTTACCAGCAAGATGCCTCCGCACCGGTCTTTGGATGCATGTAGATCTTTAGACCAGCATTTTCCAGGGCGTTGCATTGTACGTGGGGGTCTGACGGCATGTCCACCCCATTCTCCTGATATTACCCCATGCGATTTTTTCCTTTCGGGCTTTATTAAGGACACTGTCTACAAGAAAAAGGAAACATCTATCACTGAGCTAAAAGAACGCGTTACTGCAGCCTTCCTCCTTGTTATACCTGACAATCTTCTGCCTATGTGGGTGAACTGGACTATCGTTTAGACATCCTGCGAGCAACCAAGGCAGCACACGTGGAGACCTACGGACCTTTTTTTTAAAAAAAGCTTTCACAATTACCCTTTGTTTTGACATTAAAAGTAAGTTGTTATTTTTTTGAATTTTTTTCAATAGCTTACCGAAGTTATATACTTCATTTATGGACTTGCATTTTGTTTGAGTTTTGGTATCAATTTGTGCATTTTTTAATTAATCGAGTGTTGATTGTCCTTTCTGTTATTCCCCTTTGTCTATAGCTGTAATATGAATTTCCACAACGTCATGAACTTGAGTGGTTTTCATAACGAAACGGACACGTTGGAGGCTTCAGGGTCTTCCATATACACTGAAGAAAGGGACGAGTACATACGTCCTTCGACGCCCTTATGTCTCTTTGCATCCGTGTGCAGCATAATATTTACAGTTATCGGAAGTGTCGGCAACCTGATCACAGTGATAGCTCTTAGTCGCTGCCGTCGACTGCGGAACGCAACTACTGCTTTTGTGGTCAGTCTTGCAGCAGCTGACTTCCTTTTCTGCTCAGTAAACCTGCCGTTAACTGCCATTCGCTACGCTCACCAGAAGTGGATCTTTGGCGACGAGTTGTGCATTATATTTCCTTTCCTTTTCTACGGCAACGTGGCGGCATCTCTCTTTTTCATGATGGCCATAACCCTAAACAGGTAAGTCAACTCAATCTGTATTAGCAGAACGATGCTGCAATTAGGAAATATTTTGTTTGTTTGAATAAAACGGTAGAGGGAAGAGAATAGATACGTAAGCGCATCACAAACATATCCCTATGCAAAGGTATTGTTCAAAATAATATGCCACATATGGAAAGATATACAGGGTGTCCCATAAAGGTGTAATCAATTTCAAAAACCATAACAGATTTATTATTAATGACCTCAATACACAACTAGTGTTAACTGACAGAACAGATCATGAAATTTTATAGACATTCGACATGAGCATCATTTGCCACCCGAAAAATGTCTAAATGGTATTCCAGTTCCAGGCAGGTTCGTTCGAGAATGTTTGTATTATTTTTCTGAAGTGCGTGTGTAATCCTCCTGTTTAGGTCAGTAATCAGGGGTGCTGTAAACCTCACCATTGATGAATCTCCATAAAAAAAGTCACAGGGTGTTAAGTCTGGAGAACGTGGGGGCCATGGAATGGGACCACCACGCCCAATCCATCGACTGGGAAACTTGGTATCCAGAGACCTCCTCACAATCAAAGCCCAATGAGGTGGCGCCCCATCTTGTTGGAAAATGACCGGAGCTGCAAGTTCATCCAACTGGGGATACACAACCTGCTTAGTCATGTCCAGGTGATTATCAGCTTTCACGGTCGCTTCCTGAAAAAGAAAAGGGTCCAATACCACGGTCGAATATTATGCCACACCAAATATTCACTTTTGGGCTAGCATGTTCATGTTCCATTGTGCAATGCAGGTGTTCAGTTCCCCAAATTATCACATTCTGTTTACTAACCTTTCCAGAAACATAGAAAGCGCACTCATCCAAAAAAATAGATTGGTCTCAGGAAAGATTCAGCACTTGCAATGTTCTCCAGCATCTCTTCAGCAAACTGTGTACGTTTCACATGATCATCTGGAGTTATGCAGTTTATACGGGTGCATTTCCAATCTCTGACGTAACAGTCTGTGCATTGACGACTTGGGGGATGGCCAGCTGTCTTGCTGCTTGTCTCATTGACTTTCGCGGTCTACGAATGAGTGAAAGTTTGTCTCACAACCTCCTCCTTTTCTGGAACCAGCGATGGTCGTCCACGGCTCTTCTTTGTAAGGACGATACCAATTTCCTTGAATGAATTGTACCACATTCTGATGCTGTTACGTGTGGGCTGTTTGCTCCCATATGCTTTACTGAAATTCCGTTGAACCTGCGTTTAGGATCGGGTTTCAATAAACCACTCCACAATCTGTGCTTTCATCGCAGGATCCATTGGGTACACTTCTAGAAAACTTGAGGGTATTCCTTACCACCTGCAACAAACAGAATGCTGATGTTAGTTTTGTATCCAAAACTATCATCATTTGGAATTGGTTACACCTTTTTGGGACACTTTGTACTTCTGCCATCTCTAAACCCAATGCTGACATTCTGTTTAGAAACATTCTGGAAAGTATTGTCCGAAACTTCTGAAACTTCTATTAAAATAATCTTTGATGCCTTCTGTGGAATCAAGCCTTTGTTCCCTGACCCCTTTTCATCGGGGATGACGTTCGTCGCCCACCGCAACATTAGAAAATAAATTGGTCACTTTGTTTTTTGAACATCTGCAGCAAATACGTGCAAATTTAAAACTTCCTTTCCAACAAATCAGGTTATAGGTGACTAGTAACTCATTCGGTACACAGTTTTCGATAGTGAGAATACAGAGTGATTCATAAAGAAATATACAGTTTCAACGCGCTATAAAACAAGAACAAAATAAGTTATTTTATGTTACCTGTAACAGAATTGTAGGCGAATGTTTCAAGTTTTTTTAGAGACAGTCACAGATGTTTTATGTGTGTACCCTTAGTCACACAACACACATCGAACCGGTAATCCATTTTCGCCCAAACGCGAGGTAAGATATCGGAATCAAGTGCAGTGATAGTGGCTGTGATGCGCTATTTCAGCTCCGCTAGAACAACAGGAAGGGGAAGGGCGAATACCTTGTCCTCTACGTACCACCCCAGGAAAAAGTTACGAGGTGTTAAGTAAGGACTTCTGGGTGGTCATTGGGTCAGTGGCACGTTGTAGTCCGCGGCTCGTCCAATCCATCGGCGAGGAAGATGTTCATCGAGATAATCTCGCACGTCGCCTAACCAATGCGGTGGTGCATCATCCAATTGGAGAATAAAGTTATCACTGCCGTCCTGCAACTGCAGCATCAACCAAAGACTTCACATATCCAGAAAAGAGCCTCCCATGACAGTTTTCTCGTGAAAAAAGAAAGGGCCGTACACTTTCATTTTGGACGCTGACCCAATGGCCACCCAGAAGTCCTGACTTAACACCTTGTGACTTTTTCCTGTAGGAGCACGTAAAGGACAAGATATTCATTCCCCCTCCCCTTCCTGTTGATTTAGCGGAGCTGAAACAGCGTATCACAGCCACTATCAGTGCACTTGATTCAGATATCTTACCTCCCGTTTGGGCGGAAATGCATTACCGGTTCGATGTGTGTCGTGTGACTAAGGGTGGACACATAGGATTTCTGCGGCTGTCTCTAAAAAAACTTGAAACATTCCACTGCAATTCTGTTACAGGTAACATAAAATATCTCACATTGTTCTTGTTTTATAGTGTGTTGAAACTGTATACTCCTTTATGAATCCCCCTGTATTTTAATATCCCATTTGCAGCGTTTTGACAACAAATCAGGTGATCACTAATCTCTGCTTGGTGGTTAAGTGCCTCTCCCAGCTAATGAACTCGTTAACACGTCCTCGGGTTTAATCTGCACTTGAGTTCGATAACCTAGAAGTCAGCGATTTCTGTTTAATGTTGGTTTCCCTGTCTTTGAATTAATCCACTGATTTTAGGACTTTTTTATGTCAATTGTCTCTACACCGAACACATATAGTGAACATCAAAGTTCTTTCTGGAGATGAGTTCGATAGTGCTCTCGGAAATGTTTTCGAACGAGAATTCCGTCTTGCTTTCAGAGACGGCGCAGTCTTATCTTTTGTGGAAGAGATTATTTTGAACAGATTTTCCTCAGAGGTTTGATGGCTTTAAGAACTCCTGTTGAGGCTTTTATACAACGTATCCGGAACGAAAACTACCAATAAAAAATAGTTGTAAATCAATGCAGAACATAGGTACAAAAATGCTATTTGCGGCACTAGAAACAGGAACTTACCAAGTTTCGTTGGTGATAGATAGCGCTGCTGTTTCCCTGTGCGGATGGTAGGTACGTTGTGAGTCAGTCGTTATTGAAATGGCGTTCACGGTACAGCAGAAACTGCAGTATTGTTTCTGGCTTGCAGAATTTAAGTTTCTAGTGACTGTGCAGAGGAAATTCGGGCAAACATACGAAATGGAACCACCCGATGGACACACAATAACAGCGTAGCACAAAATGTTGCTGGAAACCGGCTCACGTGAAAAGCAGAAGGCACATGTCTGAAAAACAAGTGGGGGTCGCTCATGAAGCGTTCTATCGCAGCACAACAAAGTCTGTTCATCGTGCCAGTCGTGAACTGGGAGTCCTAAGGTCGACAGTCCACGATTCTCTTTATAAGAAGTTATGTCTTCGTGCATACAGAATTCAGTTACTGCAGAAGTTAAAGCCAAATGACACGCCCTTGAGATACCAGTTTGCTTCCGACATGCTGACGAAAATTGATAATAACAATGGTTTTGTTCAGAAGATGAATGTTTTACTCTCCGTTCCCTGGAACCAGTGGCCGATTAGGGACGGGCGACTGCTTATAGCCCACTGAGTTAATCACGGTGGTAGATAAACTCTCAATAATAAAAAAAAGGTGATTTTCAGGGACGATTGCACATTTCACATCTCAGTAATAGGGAAAAGGTCCAATTACAGGATATAGAAATCTGAGAATCCGCATGCAGTGAGAGAGCTGCAAAGAGATAGCCTTAAAGTGAACATTTGGTGCCGTCTTAATGTGCATGAACTTATCGGTCCGTTCTTTTCCACTCAAAGGTCTGTCACTGCAGATTTTTATTTAAATATTCTGAAAATTTATTCCGTACTGCATATACTAGACGGATTCTTTTCCCAACAAGATGGAGCCGTCCCCTCTTCATTACGCAACGCATGTTAGGACTCATTTGGACGAATGCTTCCCTGGTCTTTGGATCGGACATGGTGAACCCATGCTATAGCCTTCCAGATCCCCGGATTTTACCTCTCTTGATTTCGTTTCTTTGGGGCATATCAAATACATTGTCTATTAAACTCTAGTGAACGATTTGGTGGATTTCCGACGGAGGATCGTCGCTGATTGTGAAGGTGTTACTTCGCAGGGCCTGGAAAATTCATGGCGTGAGGTCGAATACCGTTTGGATATACGCCGGGCCAGGATGGGTGTACATGTGGAGATTTATTGATGCCCAACGAAACTTGGTAAGTTCCTGTTTCTGCTACCGCAAAAGGCATTCTTGTATCTATGTTTCGCACTCATTTACAATGATCTTTTTATTTTTCATTGGTAGTTTCGTCCCGAACACTTTGTATATTCTAACAAAAAATAAATAACAGGCATTACTTTAGGAATGATTCTAGAATTTTGGTAGATTGACATAAGTGGAGCGGAAGTTTGATACACACTTTCGTTTCAAACTTAAAGCCTGGATTTCAAATCCGAGGAAGATTTTGAGCTAACATTCAATCAAAATACCCGCAGTACTAGTAGTGGCTGAGATGGATTTCGAACTGGTATTAAATCAAAACACATGTGATTACTGCCGACCGAAGTAAATTAACATTTGTTTTAAACTAACTAATCTCCGTAAGGTTATCACTACAAATAAATAAAAACAACGCCGAACGTTTTGAAAAAATCCAAAATAAGAAACCATTCTTTTTAAATTGATAAAAATCAGCGTTAAACACATTTATTTTAAAAAATGAAAAACGAAACTGAGATCCCAGCTAGATTCTAACAGTTTGAGCTAATCCCTCCTATAGCGTTTATTGTGAAACAAACAGTTTCAACCAGGAGAACCTATAAAACCATCATTAGGCAAATTGTGATAAATCATCATTAACATCAAGCGTTCTGAATCCACTGCTGGATGAAGGACCCCAAAAATCTTTTCCACAATTCTGTGTCTTGCGCAATTCTCCTCCATTTCTACCCGCCGTGCTTTCTGATTGCATTCACCCATCTCCCATGTGGTCTCTTTATGGGCCTCTTCCTGTCTCTTTGTATCCAATCCAGTGTTCCAATTATCCAGCGGTGTGACAGTTCTAGCAAAATGAACACTTCATTGCCACTTGAAGGTCTCTACTTTTATCACGATGTCATCAACTTATGACATTTTCCTGATCCATGAGTTACTTTTACTGTCTTTTTTAGTCACACCAAGCATGTATCTCTCCATGCTTTCTTGAGTTGGCTAAAGCCTCTCTACACCTTTTTCAGTTAATGCCCATGTATTTGATCCACAAGAAAAAACTGAGAATGTGCATTGATTAAACACTTTCCTTTCCAGGAATAATGCCAAACCGCTCTTGGGAACTGCACTGTTTCCTCCAAATGTACTGCAGACAAGTTTTATACGCCAATTGTTTTTGCCTTCGATGTGGCTCTCGCTTGATATCTGTTGTCCAAAGTACGCGGAGGTATCACTTACTTCTAAGTTTGACCCATTAAATGCTTTACCATTAATGTTTGTAAAGGTATTTTACATCAATTGAGATAAATATGGAGCAGAAAATTGGGGTAAAACATCTTACGATAAGTTATAAATACAGGATTGTAAAATAAAAGTTTGTACTCAAGAGGGAAGATAAAATTCGGAGAATAGAGATAAATGTGTAATAAAATGTCTCCAATATTTACAGGAGAAAACAGATGCACCACAAAGAACACTCGGGAAGTATGATCCCTGATCATATGGGAAGTAACCTTTGATCCCAGTGTAAGCAAGTAAGTATGAGTCATTTTCTTGTAGGACTTCCGTCCACAGTGAGTAGAGTTTAGGTCCCAGCCACCTACAGCGAGTTCGCCTTTTGGGCAGGACACAGAAACGGAAGGAATGAGAGCAAGTCTAGCGACTTTGACAGAACAGTTTGTAGTGAGATTAGAGTACAGTAGATGGCGCCACCGTACAAGTACGATGTTGCACATAGAGGGATGAGAGAATTTCAGGGGGGGCATAGGAAATGATACCCATTTAACCAGTGGGTCCAGCCTGGGGGCCGTCACTTAAGGTGCTCTTCCGATGCACGGCGAATATTCAGTGATTGTGAGCAAATCACACCACCTCCGCAAGATCAGCCCAGGATCTAACTTGAGGACCTTGCATTGGTAGTCTGAACGGCTAACCACTCAGCCATTCGCGGCTCATCCTTTGATCCCATGGGAAGGTTGATTCTTATATACTCCATGGGAAGTATATATGGGGTCAGAAGTATATATGTCCTTGACCCATGGGAAGTATGTTCCCTATACACTCCAGGGGAAGTATGTATCGGATCAGAAGTATATATGCCCTGGTATCCCTTCCCATGAAGTCAAGGGCATATATACTCAAGGTCCATAGAAGTGTACTCATTGTCATAAAAATCTGCGCACCAAGAAAAACCCGTGCGATTAACGCGAAACTCGACGAATAGCTACGGGGAGAGCAGACATGCAAATGATTAAAGTTTCGTGCGATTCCGCATGCCCGCGCATCCAAGATCGGCGCTGAAATCGCAATCATTGTGATTTATAAGAACAGGGGGACTCCACATTCGTTCCGAAGTGCACGGTAAGAGTCAGGTGAGGTCCCTTAGCGATGGACATGCCGGGGAGCCATGGTAGATGTGCGTACGAGCAACTGACGGAGTTTGAACGAGGCTGTATCGTCGGGATGAGAGAGCAGATTGGCCGGCGCGCCGAATCGGCCGCCACCTAGGCCGGTCGGACAGTACGGTGCGATCGTGTTGGGAGCAATGGACACGGGAAAGCACCCAGACATGGCGGACCGGCGCTGGACGGCACAGTCACACCACCAGCAGAGAGGACCGTGGGATAGTGAGAGCGGCACGCACAGATGCAACGACGTCCTTGTCCAATATACAGAGACATGTGGCGGCTGTACAAGGGAATCCTGTGTCCGCCAGAACCATTTCCAGAAACCCGGAAGAAGCGAATATGCACTCTCGACGGCCCTTACGTTTCTTGCTACTAACACCTGATCATCGGCGTCGTAGATTACAGTGATGTCATCAGCGCGCAACGTGGAGTGCTACGGACTGGCGACGTATAGCGTTCGGCGACGAATCCTGGTTCTGTATGGGAACAGACAACCACCGTGCCAGAGTATGGAGGACCGCAGGTGAGCGGTACAATCCCAACCTTACTGTACAGAGGCACACGTCCGGAACTGCAAGCGTGACGGTCTGAGGAGCCATTGCGTATGACAGCCGTACTTCCCTCGCAGTGATCAGATGAACGTTGACAGCTCAGCGCTACGTACAGGATCTCCTGTAGCTCCACGTGCTGTCTTTCCAGGCGGGACGGCCCGAAGCCCATTTTCCAACAAGATAACGGCCGTCCGCACACGGCTCGGGTTTCCCAGGATTGTCTGCGTTATGCTTCGACGCTTCCGTGGCCTGCCAGATCTCCCGTTCTCTCTCTCATCCAGCACGTGTGGGACCAGATGGGACGCCAGCTTTCTCCATGTCCCAGTGTTCGTGATTTGAAGCGTCAGTTGCAAGAAGTGTGGGCCAATACGTGCCAGGATAACATACGGCGTCTCTTTGATTCCATGCCAGACCATATCACCGCATGTACCCGAGCACGAGGTGGTCCGACGCGGTACTAACGCTGAACGGAATGTGTATCGTATGTCCGCAGGAAATCGTCCTGATGCTGGAATATTGCAATCACTTTTGTCCTTGGTAGGTACCATCTCAGTATTATAATTTCATTTAAATCCGACACCTTCTTCTTGGTGCGCGGATTTTTATGACAATGAGTGTTTGTATGTCTTTGATCCATGGGAAATATTGGGGTCCATGGACGTATATATGGAAGTATATGTCCTTGACCCATGGGGAGTATGTGGTTCATGGAAGTATATATTTCTTAACCCCATGGGAAGCATGATCCCTATATACCCATGGGAAGTATATATGGGGTCAGATCTCATAACCACATGGGAAGTATGATCCCTCCAACATATGAGAAGTTGATTCCCTTGAACACATAAAAGGTAGGGAAGATAAGAATGTTCCAAAGGTGTAGCGATTGGGGCAGTTGCTCATGGGTGATAGGCAATGGGGGCGTGGAAAAGATTGGAATGATGTTGCTGCTAATGTTGGAAATCTGACACGACATGCAATTTTTCAGTAGGGAAACATTAACTTCACACATGTTGAAAATTTCCTTGCAATTGACTGTTCACCTTTTTTTCACCGTTCAGAAGGTTAATGATCACCAAGGGCAACTTAATGGGCTATATGCAGTCATCTGTCGCTAATTTGGGGCACTGGCACCATGAAGGCGAATGAACCAGCACCAGAAACAATTACCATTCCTCCCCGGGCACTTCCCAGACTGAATCGTCAGATTCCAACGCTTCAGAGAGCTCAATTACCGGAACGGCAATAATTTTTGCATTTCTGCTTTTAATTTGCCACTTTGTTTGACGCGATACATTTCTGGTGTGTCTTTATCAGGTCTGGCACTGACCAATAGCAAATACACTCTTTTTTCTCGGCTAAATTTAAGTTAATATCCTTACGCTTATTATGATATAAAATTAAATTTGGGTTGAACAAACTCAAGAATGTATTCAGTATAGAAATAGAACAAAGTTTTCACGGGTAGGGGCATTCCGATACTCAAATCACTTTCAGAAACCACTTTCTCAATCTTCTTCGTGTATTTTTTTTCCACGATGAGCAAATTACAGTAGAACCCGCTTATAACGACTCCTTACGTATTTAACGAAATCGCGGATTTAACGAGCAAAACGGGAACTTTTATTTGGTATAACGTTAATTAAAAACTGATTTGATCGTTTTTAACAAACAAAACGTAATAGAAACCTCGGATTTAACGAGGAAGAGAAAAGCAAGGATGATAAGTTTTAACAAGCAAATTAACAAAATTTAATGAAATTCCATTTAATAAGGCAGAGAAATCCTTTCGCGTACTGTTCTGGACTATAAATAGTGGCATACAGCACGAAACTGTAACAACTCAGCGTGGTAGTGAAAGAATGCTGACAGAAAAGCAATGAGAAGGGAGTCAAATGCCTAACAAGATAGTCGTGCAAGAGGATCTCCGCCACCCACTTCAAGGAGCTCTGTCTTGGGAGTATCACGTCAGTCAAGTTGAAAATAGACACCCTACTCCTAGGTAAAAAGAGGATGTTCAGATTTAAGCACATGTGTGAAGTGGGTTTCTGAACAACGTTTGTAGAGAGGAACAGGGAGTATCGAAATGTCGATGTGGTATGAGAGAAAACAGGGGATAACAACTGATTGTGTCCATTGTTCATTTCACCATCCAAGTGAGCAGTACATTGGGAAAATCGGTGCTGTTTTTTTGCTTTTGTCGTTAAACGGCGGTCAAGTCACGTAGCCATCAAGTGGGAAATCCTAAATTACCTGATAAAATGTCTAAGAGAAAAATGTTATCCGTAAACGACAAAGTTGCCATCATTAGAGAGCTAGAAAATGGCGAAAAAAATGCTGCCATACGTTGTGATATACACAGTGGAGTCACATTATTGTGACCACCCACACTCCTACGTTTGACGTCAACAGCGCGTAGCCAATGAAAGAAGGCACGTGCCGTGAGCTGGCTTGAATGGTATACACTGAGTGGCCACTTTATTATGACCACCTGACAGTTTTAAGCAAAGGAGCTATGGCCGCACGCTGTTGCATCCAGAGGGCGAGGCTAGTATAAAAAAGGAAAGCTTAGTGCTTGCGACAGTAGTAGAAGTGATTTTTGGGTGACGAGATGGGTAAAAAATGCGATTTGACGCACTATAAACGTGGGATGATTGTAGAAGCTCGTAGCCATGGAGCGAGTATCACCGAAACCGCCGCATTCGTGAAATGTTCAAGAGCAGCTGTTGTTAAAGTGTTTTAAGACTGGACTGTCAGCCAAAAAACTGGGTCTCTACGTGCAACGTGTGGTCGTCATCGACTAGTGACTGCTCGGGCGGAACGGAGAGTGTCCAGACTGGTAACAGACAACAGAAGGGCAACAGTGCAGCAAATTACCGACCATCTTAATCAGGGATCCCCTCAAATGATCTCTGCAGGCACTGTTCGCCGTACACTGCATCGGATGGTGTTCGCACACCTTTGCTGTCTGCAGTTAACAAGAGAAAACATTTCCAGTTCGCACAGGAGCACAAGGATTGGACAGTCTATAATTGGAAACAAATTATGTGGTCCGATGAATCACGTTTTCAGTTGCACCATGCCGATGGCCGAGTGAGAATTTGGCGGAAACAGCACGAAAGCATGGACCCCAAATGCATTGCTACAACCCTTCAAGCTGGTGGAGGCAACATTATGGTTTGGGGAATGTTTTCATGGCATGCCTTGGGCCCTTTAATTCGTGTTGATCAACGTCTGACTGGCACATAATATCTAAACATCGTTGCGGATCAAGTGTATCCTGTCATGTGGATGGTTTATCCCAATGGCGATGGCTACTTTCAACAATATAATGCGTCTTGCCATAGTGCTCGTATTGTACAGGATTGGTTTCAGGGACATGCCGGTGAGTTTACTTTGCTTAGGTGGCCCCCACAATCTCCAGATCTCAACCTCATTCAGAATTTGTGGTATGAAGTTGAACGAGTTCTCAGACAGCTGGATTCACAACGCAGCAATCTCACACTCCTGGAGAGTGCTATTCATCAAGCATGGTCTCAGATTCCACAAACGACCTATCATCATCTCGTTGAGTCCATGCCACGAAGAATCGACGCAGTATTAAAGGCAAAAGGTGGTCCAACGAAGTACTGAAGGGGTGGTCATAATGAATTGGCCACTCAGTTTATAAGGTGTGCTGTAAGCAATCTGAAAACATATCGTTCTTTGCTGTCATGGATAAAAGGAGAGATTTATCAGATTTGCAAAAAGGGATGATTATCGGCTTTCGGGCAGATGGTGGCAGTATTTATGAAACAGCGCAGTTTGTGACCTGTTCGCGTGCTGCTGTGGTTAAAGTGTATCGTGATTGGAGAGATGGCATCATTCCGAAAAAGTGACGTGCAAACTGCGGAGCACCACGTTCCACTGACGTGAGAGGTGAACGTCGGCTTCGAAGGTACGTGAGGGCCGATCGACACGCTACAGTGGAGCAACACACTGGCCGAATGAACCAGGGGGACATATCAGCGAACCCTGTAACGATAGGTCAGTGAATCCTACGGCGTATGGGGCTCGGATGCAGACGGAGTCACTGCACCTAAGCTAACGAAGGTGTATCGGCAGAAAAAAGCTTACATCTGCACAACAGTATCAGAATTGGGCCTCTTCTGATTGGCAAAGTATTGACTTCTCTTATGAGTCACGTTTTCTGCGTCATCAAACGGATGGACGTTGGCGTATAAGGCGAGAAACATCGGAGAACTAACACTCTTGAACCATTGCTGGTGGGGACCGCGTTATGGTCTGGGGAATGTTTTCGTGGTATTCTCTGGGTCCACTAATACCCGTGGAAGGCACTATGGGCCGAATTCGTTATGAATCCATCCTTGCAAACCACGTAAACTCATACATGTCGAGTGTCTTCCCTGGGACGGATGGGATTTTCCAGAACGTTAATGCAATGTGTCACACGGCTAGAGTACGAATGTAGTTGGAAGAGCACGATGAAGACTTCAAAGTACTTCCCTGGTCCCCTAATTCGCCAGAAGTAAACCCAATTGAGCATTTGTGGGACCACCTCGATCGTATCGTACGCTCCATCGATCCTCCACCCCACACCCTTCATCAGGTGTCAGCTCCACATACCTGTGAACAGCTTCCAGTACCTTGCTGAGTCACTCCCAGCCCATCTAGCTGCTGTCGGCGGTAACTCTGGATATTAGCTGGTGGTCACAATAATGTGACTCGACCGTGTTTTGGGATATACAGGGGTTGTCCAAAATAATGGAAACACCTTGAAACAATAGATGTTTTGCACTTAATATGGCGTGGGAGCACCCTTGGCATTTAAAACTGCTTGAATCCTCCTTGGAATGGACGCATACAAGTCCTGGATGGTGGTAAGTGGTATGTTGTACCATTCTTCCTGCAGAAACTGCTCCAATTCCTTTAGAGAAGCCGGAGGTGGATAACGGGATCGCAGTCTGTTTTCCAGCACAGACCACAGGGGCTCAATGATGTTTAAGTCCGGTGATTGTGCAGGCCAGGGAAGGTGTGCAACATCATCCTCATGTTCCTCAAACCGTGATTGTACAGTTCGACTTCTGTGAATCGGAGCATTTTCATCTTGAAAAGTGCAAATCCCTGACGGAAACAATGTCTGCGCCATTGAATGCAGATGGGCGGCCAAAAGAGTGACATGGTCACTGCTAGTGATCCGTCCGTGTAAGGTGATAATGGTACCTCCTGCAACCCACGAGATCATGGTCAAACCATTACGGAACCGCCCCCATGCATCATTGTAGGAAGTAGACAGTCTGGGTTGTAGGCTTCTGCGGGGGTTCTCTACACGTAAACCCGTCCTGTGGTGGGGAATAGTGAGAAACTTGATTAATTGGAAAACAAGACATGTTTTCATTGATCCGCAGTTCACGTTTTATGTTCCTGGCATCACTGTTGTCTCCGTTTCATATTCACCTGTGACACTAAGGGTTTTGCAATCGCAGCTCTGCCGTAAATATTGTGCTTATGCAATTCCTTCGCACGGTATGGGTCGACACTGGGTTTTGGAGATGTGCATTAAGCTCAGCAGTCACTTTCGTCCCCGTGGTCTTCCTCCTTGCGGTCACAATGCTCTGTAATGTCCTCCTGTATCTCGCAGTCAGTTTGGTTTTCCTTCCACAGTTGTGTCTCGCAGATGATGTTGTGCCGTGAACATTGTATGCTGTCATGACCTTTGACACGGTACCTCTCGATACCCCTAATACCTGTTCCACTGTGGTTACCGACGCACCAACCAGACGGGCTCATACAATCTGCCCTCTTTGGAACTCTGACAGGTCACTCATTGTGTCTTCACCTGGAACGAAATTATGCAAACACCGATTACAATGCGATCGCACAGACTCTTGAGACTATAAGAAACACTTTTTACAAAAAAAAAAAAATTTGTAGCTACGTGTTCGTTTTACTCAAAAAGGAGCACCTACCAAAGTCACTGTTTTCAGCGAGGTGTTTCCATTATTTTGGCAACCCCTGTATAATACAATCATATATGCATATTTTTACATGGTTGGGGTTTTTACCCCAAAACGGATTTCGCGAGCGCCTAGAGATAACGAGGGCTTTCATCGGTCCCGAGCTCTTCGATTTTTTATAAGCGGGTCCTACTGTATATATATATATTGCCCCCTGGGCGCCAGTCACCTTTACTACGTCACAGGCTTAGACAGAGTCTTACCCTTTAAGAGGTTGATGTACATGAACTATATGGGGACCGTAATTTTCTGCTCTCGATAAAAAGAAACGTGCACATAGCGGTCGAGTTTTACGAAAGCTGCTGGTTTTCACGACAAAACAGTTCCTTCCCCCTCTCATTTCAGCAGCACCGCCCAGAAACCTGTCGCAGATTTTTAGCCCTAGTCCCCCTGACAAGGACATCATGACACTGGATAGAAACCAATAACTGAAACATCTCCCTCCTTTCCTAGTTTCGTCACCATTGTTATAGCCCTTTTAGCTGGTAATTTGTCAGAAAGGAATAGTGTCAGTCTTCCCCCTAAATGGCAACTCTGAATAACAAAGTAAGGGGAAAGCAGCGTTTTCTGATGCCCTGGTTCACTCGTTCCAATCGCGTTTGGCCCACTTCGAAGGCAGGGAATATATGCGTTCGAGCTAATTTCAGCTCATTTTGTTAACCCCATGTTAACTCGTTGCAACCGGTTAAAAGGGTTAAATGACAGCAGAGGGAAAATATGACCTGAATTAAGGTCACCTTAGGCATTTGTAAGATAACATTCGAAACGATTTAGAAAAGGTAAGAATCCTGGATTGCAGGGTTGTACATATTTGTAAGCTAACTATGCATATGGCTAAAGCGGTAATTCTCAGAGGCTGGGAGCAAAACTTTTGAAAATTTCGTAAAAAGCCTATAGAGAGGCCTTAGCAGCGCTAAGACAGTTTTTGTTGTTTTGATTGTAAGGGAGTTGGGGGCAACGGAATTCTTTTAGATGATCACATTTGCGAAAATAGAGAATATTGTGTTTTTTATATGCGAGAAAGAGAAAGAGAAAGAGAGTACGAATGTTCGTGTCGCAGGGAAAAAAGTCAGCACTACGCAGGTGGGTGTCTCATGAATCATAAATGCTTGAATGTAAAGAGAAAGTGAATTCTGCAAGGAAGTAGTTTTCAGAGTTAAGTCGTAGGCGGTACGTTTTCTGTGGGTTCAGGCTGCACTTACAAGAGTAAAAACAGCAGATTAAAATTTAACATGCATGAAGGTTGAGTGACAAATATTTTATCGCTGTGAGGACATTTCTTCTAAACAACTCGCTGGCTCCAATAAAAGCAATCTTCTTAGATCTTTATGTAATTCCTTGGAAGTAGTAGGGCAAAAGAAATCTCCTACACCCACTTTATAACCTTTGGAAAACGACGTATTAATTATCTTCAACAGGCATGACTACATCAATCACTTAAATAATTACCCAAGAAACTTCACACTAACTATGCATAAGATAGTATAACTATACTAGTGATCCGAATTTATTGGCGTAGATAAAAAACAAAGTTTCCAAACTTTCGCACATATACTAAGTGGCTTTTTCAAGGAAGGTAGACAGCAAACTGCAAACTGTGTGGATAATAGAACGCTTCAACAATTTGAACGCGGTGACTTGACTTGACAATAAACGAAGAGATGCAAATAAATGTAATCGGATCCGGACATAATACCGACAGTCCCTTTCCCAACAAGCCAAAATCCCGACAGCCGAAATCCCGACAACACCAAAATCCCGACAACACAAATTCCAAATTTCAGTATTCTTTATTATAATAAATCAAATAATTGATCACATATTATTATATAAATATTGATCAAATAATGCTATTAGCTAAAAATAAAATAATGCTATTAGCTAAAAATAAAATAATGCTATTAGCTAAAAACAAAGTAATGCTATTAGCTAAAAAGTAAAATATCACGTCAAAACTCATTTGAAAGATTATCTGGGATTCCAAATGTAACGTTATATTAAGGCATGAGCTCATCAGGTGCTTCACTTTCGGGATTTTGGATAGTCGGGATTTCGGCTGTCGGGATTTTGGCTTGTCGGGATAGTGTCTGTCTGGATTCTGACCAAGATCCAAATGTAATTATTCATTAAGGACTCGAGGTATCATGTTCGTTTTGCACGCGGAATCCTTGGGGGAAAAACAAAAGGCATTCGCTAATTGAAGAACTGTTTCCAAATTCGTGGTAACTCTAGCGAGACGCTGTCATTGCAGGCCTCATTGTTGGTAATGATCTCCAATGTTTCCCGAATGGCAGTGGATTTAGGAGTAGAGTAGGAAGCTAATTTCTTTATGTCAGTCATCCCACATAGGATCAGCAGACTTGAACTGGGCTCCACTGGATAGGGCCGTGGTTAATATACCGTTAAAGAAATCAGCTTCTTACTCTACTCCTAATTAACCGTGGTTAATTTGCCATTCTCTTAAAGAACGGCAAATTAACCACGGTCCTATCCACAGAAGTCCAGTTCAAGTCCACTGATCCTATGTGGGATGACATATAGAAATTAACTTCCTACTCTACTCCTAAATCCACTGCCATTCGGAAAACTTTGGAGACCATTACCAACAATGGGGCCTGCAATGCCAGCGTCTCGCTAGAGTTATCACGAACTTGGAACCAATTCTTCAAATAGTGAATACCTTTTGTTTTCCTCCTAGGATTCTGCGTGCAAAACGAACAAGATGCCTCGTGTCTTTAATTGCATAATTACATTTGTATCTCTTCGTTTATTGTTAAGTCAAGTCACCGCCCCGCCCCGGTGGCGCAGTGGTCCAAGCGATGGCTTTTGATCATTCGCCAGAGATGGGTCTGGGTTCGAATCCCAGTGAGGCATAGATGTTGTGTTTGTCTTACGGAGCTCGCTCTCTCACTTCCCTGGATCTAGTGGCCCTAAATTAGGGACGGGCAACTGCTTATCGCCCACTGAGTTGTTCACGGCGGTCGGTAAACCCCCAATAATAATAAAAAAGTCACCGCGTTCAAATTGTTGAAGCGTTCTATTATCCACGCAGTTTGTTGTCTACCTTCCTTGAAAAAGCCATCTGGTTCATGTGCGAGAGCTTGGGAACTTTGATTTTTATCTACGCCAATAAATTCGGAACACTAATATACACTGCTGGCCACCTAAAATGCAACACCAAGAAGGAAGCATCCGATTGGCTTGACATTCGCAGCATACGTCACCCGCAAGAGGACATGCAAACTATTAGAATTGCAGGGCATATGCAAATCATGTGCGCCCGGCACGCCACCGAGAAGCACTATAAGAAGGGTGCACAGAAGACGGGGTGTAAGTAGTGGAAGTGTGTTGTGCTGCCGGACCTGTGCGTGGGAAGCTTCCTGATGCCTCGTCGCAGAACACGGCAGTCATTCCAGCATGTTTCGGAGCTTGACAGAGGACGAATAGTGGCTTATCGCGACAGCGGTTTATCGTACCGAGACATCGGCGCACGTGTGGGACGACATCCAGCCAAAGTGAGGCGAGTATGGATACGGTGAGTGCAGGAGGGACGGACGGACCGACGTGAGCGATTGCCACAGCCGCGTCCGACCACCAAACGAGAGGACCGGCATGTTGTGCGGCGGGTATTGACGGCTCGCACCGCCACATCACGAACGTTAGCGCAGGAATTAGGGTGTGTTGCGCAACAACCTGTGTCAGGACGTACCGTTCGACGTCGTCTGCTGGAGCGGGGACTCGTCGCAAGGCGCCCATTGCTCCGATTACCATTGACATTACACCACCGGCGAGTGCGGCGGCAGTGGGCCGTTGAACGCCGCACCTGGACTACGGAATGGCACGATATTGTCTTCTCCGACGAATCCCGCTTCTGCCTGCAACACCACGATGGTCGGATCCGCGTGTGGCGGCACCGCGGCGAGAGACTGTATGACGCCAGCATTATGCATCGCAATACCGGTCCGTCGCCTGGCGTTATGGTTTGGGGCGCAATTGGGTGTGACACCCGCACCACTCTGGTACGCATCGCCGGTACACTCAACAGCCACCGCTACATCTCCGACGTTTTGGATCCTGTAGTCCCCCTTACCTGCAGGACCTGCCAGAGGCCACGTTTCAACAGGACAATGCGCGCCCGAACGTGGCAGGCATCGTGCAACAGTTCTTCACGGCTGCCGTGGCCAGCCTGTTCTCCCGATATGTCGCCCATCGAACACGTCTGATCGCTGATCGGCAACCGAGTGGCCCGGCTACGCCTGATGACTGTATCAACGTGTGGAAGCAGCGTGGATCGACATACCCCAAGCCGACATCCAAACCTCTTTCCTCTTTCGTTCGATGACACGCGGCGTGTAGCGGCCGTTATGGCCAGCCATGGGGGCCACACGGACTATTGATGTCTGCGTGTTCCGCAAGTCGCACGGACCTGTAAGCTCAATTGTTTCGTCTTTGTATCTGTTGTTATGTGTCCAGTAAATCTGGCTTTGCTATCTCGTGTCCTTCTTGGTGTTGCATTTCGGGTGGCCAGCAGTGTAGTTATACTATCTTATACAGCAATCACATTTTTTCACTGGGACTAAGTAAGTGTTATTTTCGCCAAATACACTGGAACCTCTGTTATACATTATTCCAGGGGATGACCTTAAATACATGAAAAGTATATAAAACATCTTAAATGCTAGTGACAACCCCTGAGCCTCCAAAAAGAAAACAAAAAGGAAAAAAAAAACCCTCATTATTTCAGATTACGCTAATTTACAATATGTAAAACATACGTATATTTATTGTTTAAAACATCACATGACCAAAAATGTTGAAACTACCCACAAACACATTTGTGGAAATGTGTACGCAAATTTTTCCTCACACGCAGGAATCCTCCCCCCCCTAGAACCAGTAAAATGAAGCATCGGTATGTACTAAAGCTTTAATATACCGCTTTCGGGAGGAGAACGAAACGATTACTTTCCCAATTTACATTTTGTACAGCAATACACTGTAAAAAACAAAAGATATCAAGAGTAATTTTATATTTAGAAGTTTTTATTTCGCAAAACTTCTAAATATAAAATTTACTCTTGATAGCTTTTGTTTTAAGGATTCCACAGACTGATACATAGACATCGTACAGTCACCTGTACAATAACACTACTCAAAATTTTAAAATATTGTTTTCATAACACGGGTGAAATAATTTATTTTTTAAACTATTTTGGGATGCTGAATTCAAATATGACTGTAAAGACTCTCCACCACGTAGTTTCTGTGTATGAACATTTGCTATATTTCGATATATATATATATATATATATATCGCGGGACAAATACTGACAGAACTAGTGGTGTTGGATTTATAATAAACAAGAAACTGAAGGATAAAGTTGTAGAAGTTGAAAGTTCCTCTGACAGAGCTGCACGACTTGTTATCCAACTCTCGAGAAGATACAAGGCTCAGATTATTCAAGCTTATGTACCCACTACAAGTCATCCTGAAGAAAAGATTGAAGAATTTTATGAGGAAATTCGTCGTCTAAATAATAAAGGCAAGCAGCACTTGAAGATCATTTTGGGAGATTTCAATGCAAAAATAAGGCAACGACAAGAGAATGAAAGTTCAGTAGGTAAATTCGGTCACGGCAACAGAAACCAGCGTGGAAATGCTCTCGTAGAGTTTGCAGAGGCAGAAAAGGTTTTTCATCATGAAATCCTTTTTCAAGAAAAAAGCCGTAAAGGAAATGAACATGGAGGTATCCCAATGGATTGACAAGTGAAATTGATTTTATTATGTATAACAAGAAGTTTGTAATGGAAGGATGCAGTGTGATAAACAAGTTCAACACAGGTAGTGACCATAGAATGGTAAAATGTGAGATGCACCTCAATGCTGAACTCGAGCGTGGCAAGCACATAAAACAAAGTGTATTGACATGACCAACCTTAAAAAACATCATAATACCTTCAAATTGGAACTGAGGAACAGATTCTCTGCTCTAGAAGGTCTAACGTCGGAAGAAGTGGACATCGCTGAAGTTAACAGAAAACTAACCAAGGCTCTTATGGAAACAGCAACAAAAATAGCTGGTACTCAGAACAAGTTGCATACGAACAAATTATCAAGAAAAACCAAAGTTCTGATGCAAAAAAGAAGAGAGATGAGGATAACTAAAGGATATGTGACTTCCAAAGTGGAATATATAGATCTATGCAAGACGGTACGGAAAAGTATCACTGAAGATGTAAGGAAATCCAACTGTGAACTAGTGAGGAACGCAATTGAAAACAGCCAATTCCTAAAGAGAGCAAAGGGACATCTGAGTAAGGGAAGAAAACAGATTACGGCCGGGAGAAAAGAAGATGGTTCTGTAACAAGAAATAGAGGTGAAAGTTTGACAAGAGTGAAATATTTCTACTCAAAACTATATGAAAGGGATGATACATGTACTTCAGACATTACAAAAGGTACCAGAGTTCTTCCAGTCCTCCCAACAGAAGTTACACATGCAATCAAGAATATGAAACGAGGAAAAGCTCCAGGAGAAGATGGAACTACTGTAGACATCATGAATGAAGCAAGTGGAGAAATTGAAACAGTACTCGCCCAAGTTTTCACTCGATGACTTAAGGAAGGGAAGATTCCTGAGGATTGGAACAATGCTACAATGATCCTGCTACATAAAAAAGATGTCATTGAGGATCTCAGGAACTACAGACCTATCAGCATCCTATCAGTGGTTTATAAAATCTTCACTAAAGTTCTTTCACACCGCTTGAAGGTGTTAATGGATATGGCTCAACCGAGAGAACAAGCTGGATTCAGGAGTGGCTACAGCACTATAGATCATATCCATGTACTGAGAGAACAAATTGAAAGAGCGAGGGAATATGAACTTCCATTGAGCATGGCTTTTATTGACTATGAAAAGGCCTTTGATTCGGTGAAACCATCAGCAGTTACAAAGGCTTTGAAATCCTGCGGTATTGAAGATGCATACATTAATATTATTCATAACATCTATGAAAGTGCAAGTGCAAAGATTCGGCTATTTGAGAATATAGCACCCATAAAGATTGGAAAGAGAGTGAGACAAGGTGACACTATATCTCCCAAACTCTTTAATGCCATATTGGAAAATGTCTTTCAATCAAGGGACTGGGAAAACAAAGGGATAAAGATTAATGGAGATTATCTAACTCACCTTCGTTTTGCAACTACCCCATCAGAGCTGCAGAGTATGATCCAGGAACTTGCTGACAAGAGTAAAGAAGTGGGATTAAAAATGAACTTTCAGAAGACAAAAGTGATGTGCAATGCTTTTACAAGAAATGAAAATTTATCGATTGATGGGGAAAAGCTGGAGATAACCAATACCTACATTTATCTTGGACAGCAGATATCAAGTGAGGGTCACATTGATGAAGAAATTAATCGGCGTATAAAACTTGCCTGGAGAGCGTTTGGAAGAAACAGTATAATTTTCAAGAGCAATATGCCATTATGTTTTAAAAGAAAAGTGTTTGATCAATGCATCCTTCCAGCGCTCACATATGGTGTAGAGACGTGGATCTTAACTAAAAGAGACATACAAAGACTTCAGACAACTCAAAGAAGCATGGAGAAATGCATGCTTGGTGTAACAAGAAGAGATAAGAAGAGGAACTCGTATATCAGAAAAATGACAAGAGTGGAAGACATCATGACCAGAGTAAAATCGCTGAAATGGCAATGGGCTGGACATATTGTCAGAAGGACAGACCATCGATGGCCAGCTGAAATTCTAGACTGAATTCCAAGGGACAGGAAAAGACCCAGAAGAAGACCACATGAGAGATGGGCGGATGAAATTCGAAAGTATGCGGGAGTAAATGGAAGAGACTGGCACAAGACAGACCGTTGTGGAAGAAACTTGGGGAGAGTTTCGTCCAGCAGTAGATTGATAATATTTGACAATGATGATGATGATGATGATGATATACAATATATGTATGCATTACAGCTTCACATTGTAATGTATTACTTCGCCCTGTAATGTATCACGCCTCTTGACGTTTAACATCAAGAGACGTGATATATTGACGAGAAAGATGGAGTTCTTCCGCACTGATCTTTGGATGTGCGCAGATCTTTACACCAACATTTTCCAGAGTGTTGGATTGAACGTGGGGATCCGACGGCATGGCCACCTCGTTCTCCTGATATTACTCCATGCGATTTTTTCTTTGGAGCTTTACTAAGGACATTGTGTACAAGAAAAAGGTTACATCTATCACTGAGCTCAAAGAACGCATTACTGCAGCCTTCCTTTTTGTAACACCTGACATTCTGCAACGTACGTGTGTGAAACTAGATTATCGTTCAGACATCTTGCGAGCAACCAACGGAGCACACCTGGAGACCTACTGACACTACAAAAAAAATCTTCACAGTTACCATGTACACTGCTGGCCACCCAAAATGCAACACCAAGAAGTACATGAGATAGCAAAGCCAGATTTACTGGACACATAACAACAGATACAAAGATGAAACGATTGAGCTTACAGGCCCGTGCGACTTGCGGAACACGCAGACATCAATGGTTCGTGTGGCCCCCATGGCTGGCAATAACGTCCGCTACACGCAGAGGCATCGAACGAAAGAGGCTATGGATGTGGGCTTGGCGTATGTCGGTCCAGGCTGCTTCCACATGTTACCACAGTTCATCAGGCATAGCCGCAAGTGGTGCTTGCCGGGCCACTCGGTTGCCGATCAGCCACCAGACGTGTTCGATGGGCGACATATGGGGAGAACAGGCGGGCAACGGCAGCAGTGACACCTAGTGGGCCGTGAAGAATTGTTGCACGATGCGTGCCGCGTGCGGGCGCGCATTGTTCTGTTGAAACGTGGCCGCTGGCAGTTCTTGCAGGTAAGGGAGGACTACAGGATCCAAAACGTCGGAGATGTAGCGGTGGCTGTTGAGTATACCGGCGATGCGTACCAGAGGGGTACGGGTGTCATACCCAATTGCGCCCCAAACCATAACGCCAGGCGACGGACCAGTATGGCGACGCACAATGCAGGCGTCATACAGTCTCTCGCCGCAGTGCCGCCACACGCGGATCCGACCATCATGGTGTTGCAGGCCGAAGCGGAATTCGTAGGAGAAGACATTGTCGTGCCATTCCGTAGTCCAGGTTAGGCGTTCAACGGCCCACTGCCGCCGCACTCGCCAGTGGTGTAACGACAATGGTAATCGGAGCAATGGGCCCCATGCGACAAGTCCCCACTCCTGTAGACGACGTCGAACGGTACGTGCTGACACAGGTTGTTGCGCAACACACGCTAATTCCTGCGCTAACGTTCGTGATGTGGCGGTGCGAGCCGTCAATACCCGCCGCACAACATGCCGGTCCTCTCGCTCGGTGGTGTGCCGCGGCTGCGGCAATCGCTCACGTCGGTCCGTCCTTCCCTCCTGCACCCACCGAATCCATACTCGCCTCACTGTGGCTGGATGTCGTCCCACACGGGCGCCGATGTCTCGGTGCGATAAACCGCTGTCGCGATAAGCCACTATTCGTCCTCTGTCGAACTCCGAAACGTGCTTGAATGATTGACGTATTCTGCGACAAGGCATCAGGAAGCTTCCCACGCACAGGTCCGGCAGCACAACACACTTCCACTACTTACACCTCGCCTTCTGTGCACCCTTGTTATAGTGTTTCTCGGTGGCGTGCCGGGCGTACATGATTTGCATATGCCCTGCAATGTTAATCGTTTGCATGTCCTCTCGCAGGCGACGCATGCTGCAAATTTTAGGCCAATCGGATGCTTCCTTCTTGGTGTCACATTTTGGGTGGCCAGCAGTGTATTTTGACATTAAAAGTAAGTTGTTGTTTATTGTAGTGTTTTTTTCAATAGCATACTGAAGTTGTATACTTCATTTATGGACACATAAATGAAGTGTACAGCTTCAATATGTATTATTTATGCAAAATTGCCTCGGTATTTAGCTCTCAATGTCACATGTAAGAATGTGCATATAAAGGTCCGCCTCAGAATTTGTACCTTTAACTTAAACCCAAAGGTAAAAACAGTAGCCAAGAAGTAGCGAAATCCGCAACTTTTCTGAAAAAGTATTGTAGCAAGCTACTCTTCAGAAAAAAGTAGTTGTAGATGTAGCAAGCTACGTTTTCAAGAATGTTGTTGTAGCAAGCTACTTTTAAGAAGCAGCTTTCCAATCACTGCTATTCAACCTCTCCCCCCTTCCCCAAAAGAAAACAGTTGTGCTCCCCAGCTCTTTTGGGCACGCTACGCCTATGATCACACACACAAGCACATGCATGCATATAACCGTTCAAAGTTTTTGTGTGTGTGTGTGTGATTGAATGATAATAAAACTGGAAGTCTAGACAAATATTTTAAAAATGAAATTCAAATTTCTTGTAATTAACCTGAATATTGGGCGTAAAATTCGTCTTAAACATATGCACTGTGATAGGCAGACCGGAAGGTCTCTGGAAAAGTGTTCAAAAATTATGTTGTTTATAATGCTACATTTTGCAGTTGTGTTTATTAATAAATTGATCGTCTAAATACTTTTTGACTTGAAACATTGATTTGTTTTTTTTTATTCCACACAATTCATTATTATAATTAGAATCAGTATTTGAAAGTTGAAATGATGCAAAAATGACGACAGCTTGAAGTGCTTCTGTTAGATACAGCAACCATTTATTCAGTGTCCCTCTGAAAAAAATCTTGTCTACCCCCATTGCTCCTTTCAAACTTGGAACCGCAGTTGAAACTCCATATTTCATCATTGTGTGCCATCGTCTATCAGCAAAAATAATTTATTTCTTGTGGTTGAAATATTGAAGTTGCCAAATTTATCAAAATGATTAATGTGCAGGACCTCCATGTTTTATGATCGAAAAATTGAGATACAAAGTACGTACGTATAAAAAAAAAAAAAGATAAAAAAAAGATTAAAAAAGCTTGCTTTCTCAATTCAAAAAGAAATAGGAAATCGCTGTTTTGTGGCGCCATCTACTGCAATTAATAGACATTTTACAAATAAATACCAGTTATGTAAATAAGAGAAAGAGAGAGAGAGAGAAACCAAAAGAGCGATCAAGCCAGAGGCGTATAGATAGACCCCCGCAAGGCCCGCACTGGGTTGGGGGGGGGGGGGGATGGGGGGTGGAGCTCACTGATAAAAAAACCTTTAGATTCCATAAAAAAAAAAATATATATATTTTTAGGAGACTTCATGTGATACTGGTTAAAGAAATTGCTAGAAACTTCCGACTGCTGCTTCGAATGTAATGTTACAAGCCATCTTTGGTAGCTTTGTTTTTTCAGTAAACAAGTAAAACCTTTAGAAATATTATTTTCATGGTTTCAGAGATTACAAAGAGTTGTTAACGGGAAAACAGCTACTCTAGAGGTCTTCTGCCGCTTTTCTTTGCCATAGCACTAGTTTCTATACATGAACAACAAAAGAATGTGAAAGAAACAACAGTTCAGTGAATGAAATTTTTATATCAATGAGGAGACGTGTTATGTGTTACAATTATTTCCACATAACCAGGTACCTTCAAAATATAATGAATTAAAAGGATGGTTTTCGTGGAAACGAAGAAACAGTCATTTTTTTATAACAGTGAAGAGAAGAAAAATACTATATGCAAAACTGTGGAATTATGTTAAGTGTGTTTTTTATATTCAAAAGTAAATAATAAGTTTAAGTAGTTCTATTTTTCGTGCCACAGTTCTTAATTGTTTCTTATATTTGGTTACTTTTGCTCTGTATTTTCGTATAAATCGGTAAAGGTCATTAGACACTGTCACTCAGCAGTTACGTGTTTTCTGTGTGTGATGGTGACGCATTTAAAGAGGCTGAGCGCCCGTAGGTTAAAGAAATACACTATCTACCAACAAGTAATTGGATACCTGTGATAGCTAAGGAAAACGAAGTTTATTCACCTTCAATAGTTGGTGGAGCTTGTGGGCGGCAGTACGTCCATGATAACCGAGCAGATGGGCTTCCTTACGGATGGTATTCATCGAAAGAACACTCCCGGATGCCTGTTGAAACTCCTCGCGGATGGGGTCATTCGATTTGGTGCGGTTCTTCCGAATTTCTCTGGCCAGCACCCGTCGGTCTCTAACTCCCAGTTTTGTGGGTCTGCCGGGTCGGGGCACATTCTGACAGTCACTTCTCATCTTCCACTTGCCAATCACGTAGGCCACTGTCGATTTTGGGTACTTCAACTCGCTGGATATGTCACGTATGGATCGGCCATTTCTGTGATACCCGACGATTACACCTTTCTCGAAATCAGAGAGCTCCGAACTGCGTGGCATCTTACATGCGACTGGTTGCGTTGTTGTTTCCCACACGATATTTAACGGCGGCGGCCGTGACGTGTAACAGGACCGCAGATATCGTCGATAGCAGGGGTGTCCAATTACTTGTTGGTAGATAGTGTATAATGAATCAGAAGGATGGTTTTCGTGGAAACGAAGAAACAGTCGTTTTTTTATAACAGTGACGAGAAGAAAAATACTACACTGCGAGCTACCCAAAATGCAACACCAAGAAGGACACGAGATAGCACAGCCAGATTTACTGGACACATAACAACAGATACAAAGATGAAACGATTAAGCTTACAGGCCCGTGCGACTTGCGGAACACGCAGACATCAATAGTTCGTGTGGCACGCCGCGGCATCGAACGAAAGAGGCTTTGGATGTGGGCTTGGGGTATGTCGGTCCAGGCTGCTTCCACACGTTGCCACAGTTCATCAGGCGTAGCCGCGGGTGGTGCTTTCAGGGCCACTCGGTTGCCGATCAGCTATCAGACGTGCTCGATGGGCGACATATTGGGAAAACAGGCGAGCCACGGCAGCAGTGTCACCTGGTGGGCCGTGAAGAATTGTTGCTGGATGCATGCCACGTGCGGGCGCGCATTGTCCTGTTAAAACGTGGCCTCTGGCAGGTCCTGCAGGTAAGAGAGGACTACAGGCTCCAAAATGTCGGAGATGTAGCGGTGGCTGTTGAGTGTACCGACGATGCGTACCAGATGGGTGCGGATGTCATATCCAATTGCGCCCCAAACCATAACGCCAGGCGACGAACCGGTGTGGCGAAGCATAATGCAGGCGTCATACAGTCTCTCGCCGCGGTGCCGCCACACGCGGATCACAGAAGCGGCATTCGTCAGAGAAGACAATGTCATGCCATTCCTTAGTCCAGGTGCGGCGTTCAATGGCCCACTATCGCCGCACTCGCGGGTGGTGTAACGTCAGTGGTAATCGGAGCAATGGGAGCCGTGCGACAAGTCCCTACTCCTGCAGACGACGTCGAACGGTACGTGCTGACACAGGTTGTTGCGCAAAACGCCCTAATTCCTGCGCTAACGTTCGTGATGTGGCAGTTCGAGCCGTCAATGCCCGCCACACAACATGGCGTTCCTCTCGTTCTGTGGTGTGCCGCGGCTGTGGCAATCACTCACGTCGGTCGGCCCGTCCGTCTCTCCTGCACCCACCGAATCCATACTCGCCTCACTGTGGCTGGATGTCGTCCCACACGGGGGTCGATGTCTCGGGACGATAAACCGCTGTCGCGATAAGCCACTATTCGTCCTCGGTCGAACTCCGAAACGTGCTGGAATGACTGCCGTATTCTGCGACGAGGCATCAGGAAGCTTCCCACGCACAGGTCCGGCAGCACAACACACTTCCACTACTTACACCCCGCCTTCTGTGCACCTTTCTTCTAGTGCTTTTCGGTGGCGTGCCGGGCGCACATGATTTGCATATGCCCTGCAATGCTAATCGTTTGCATGTCCTCTCTCGGAAGACGCATGCTGCGAATTTCAAGCCAATCGGATGCTTCCTTCTTGGTGTTGCATTTTGGGTGGCCAGCAGTGTATATAAACATTGAGAAACAGCATGAAATAAACAGTTGCCATCACCGAGGAGAGGGATAACATGTCGTTCCATGACAAATCAAAACAAGTCTTTACAAGAGTAAGCTTAAACGCATTCACACAGAAAGCAAAGTCCAAGGCGTCGCTGTTCCGTTTGACTTTCAACTTCGATTACAACTACGTAGTTGGTAGCGTTGGTAGTCCAACAACCGCATGAAGACAGATGGCGCTGCAAGTACTGAGGAGAGAAAAAACGCGGCAGAATAACAGATTGTACAAAGAAAATGCCTTGGTGACATAAAAAAATATTGCTTACGGCAATAAAATTTAGCGATGAAAAATCTATGTGGCGCTTTCATTTAAAAAAAAAGTCATGAAAATTGCGCTGGTGCATGGTGCTGGCGGATTGTTGAAAGAAACGGATTTGTGTGTTGAATAGTTAAATGCGCGCCAGCATGAGAGGGTTCGGACGAACAAATGAAGCCGGGAATTTTAGTCTTGCAGTCCACACCAATAACACCCGTCCCCATAGGGGGAACACCTCCTAAATTCTGTCGGGAAAAATATCTGCTATAGAAATGTTGAAATGTGCATTTAAAACGAATTCAGCCGTGAACACCTTTTAATAACAATTTAAGGGTGAAAGAATTTTTGAAATTCGCTCGTGATTGAATATATAGCGTCAAACCACGCTGCATTCAATCACGAGTGGATTTTTAAAATTACAGATAACTATTTCCCTCTCAAAAACGTAGTTTTGGAAAAAAACAAAATCGAATAAAATAAAAAAAATCACCATGATGATATTTCAGAAAGTTGAAATGTGCACTTACCACACCAATTTTCCAACGTTACATTTATTCGGTCACTTATCTCCTACTGAGCTGTGGTATTGGCACCACCTTATTGAGTAGACGCCTTTATGACATCTTCCCATTTTCGACCCATGAAGCCCCATTTTGACCCATGAACCAGCAAATATATACCAATTTTTGACCCATGAACCAGCAAATATATACCAATTTTTGACCCATGAACCAGCAAACATATACCAATTTTTGACCCATGAAACACCATTTTGACCCATCAATCAGTAGATATATACCAACTTTTGACTCATGAACCAGTTAATATATACCAACTTTTGACCCATGAACCAGTTAATATATACCAATTTTTGACCCATGAACTAGTTAATATATACCAATTTTTGACCCATGAATTATTAATATATACCAAATTTTTACCCATGAACCAGTGAATATATAAAATGTTTTTTTTTATTGGAGGTTTAACGACCACCGTGAGCAACTCAATGGACTATAAGCCGTCGCCCGTCCCTAATTAGGGGCCACTGCTTCTACGTCAGTCCCGTAAGACAAACACAACATCCATGCCTCACCGGGATTCGAACACGGACCCCTTTCGGACGAATGATCAGAGGACATCGCTCAGATGAACCAGAAATTATACCAAGTTTTAACCCATGAACCACCGTTTTGACCCATGAACCTGTTAATACGAGTATGTACGAATTTTTGGCCTATGAACCAGAATATATGTAAAAAATTTTGACCCATGAAGCAGTAAATATGTACCAATTTTTGACCCATGAACCAGTAAATATGCACAAATTTTTGACCCATGAAGTAGTAATATATGATAAACCGTTGTTTCTTTTAAGATAAATGTAGGTGAGACGCAGATCTCTGTCACAGAATCGCTTTATGCTCTGCGGCAGCATGCTGATAATGATGGACCATCAATGGGTACCAGTGTATCCTTTAAGCATATGCAAAAGGAGGGTATCAATTTATAACAGCGTGCTTAAACCTACCACGCTTTTCCTACGTAACTGCAGAGAATTTTACCCTGTAAAAAATACGTGATGTGAATTCACGGAAAATTCATGAAAATAACGTGCAACAAAATTGCCGAAAATAAGGTGCAACAAAATTCCTGAAAATAACGTGCAACAAAATTGCCGAAAATAACGTGCAACAAAATTCCTGAAAATAACGTGCAACAAAATTGTCGGTAGGTGTCCGTCTTTTAACGAAATTTCCGTTTTGAAAAGTTTCCGTTTCTTCTGTCTTCCGTATTTTTGGCAGATTTTCCGTACTCAGTAATTCCGTTTATTTTAAGAAACTCGTTTTCCGGGGTTTTCCGTATTTATGAAAAAATTTCGCAAAAACGAAGAATCTTTAATTTTTGAGCTCTTTCACAGGAAATTACTTTTCCTTTGCCCCTGGTGGGATCTGAGGTCGTTTGCAGTGGCTCAACAGAAACCGCGTGTGTTAGCTCTGAGGCAGAAAGACGCGTGAAGCACGCACAGGTTGAAGATAGAACTCTAATTGCGCGATGATGATTTCTTTTTATCGTTATGCGTGTGAATTAGTAATTTATTTTCTGTTAGAGCTTTTTATTTTCCTGAATAGGTTTGTAATAATTTCCTTCCTTCCATACCGCCCCGGTGGCGTAGTGTCTAAGCGATTGCTTCTGATCATTCGTAAGTGGCATGGATGTTGTATTTGTCTTACGGTACTGGCTCTCTCCCTTCCCTGAAACCAGTGGCCCTAAATTAGTAACGGGCGACTGCTTATAGCCCACTGAGCTGCTCACGGTGGTCGTTAAACCCCCAATCAAAAAAAAAAAAATCTTCTATAGAAGGACTTATCACAAGTAACGTATTTTTTCATCTTGGTTTTAGGAAGTAACATTCGGATGTTGAGATCTCATTAAACTAACAACGACTTTCAATTATCTTTAAGAAAAGGTGAAATGTGCAACTTCATAGAATTATTTCACAAAACTTCTAAATATGAAACTTACTCTTGATAGCTACAATAGCTATTATCTTAAGGGGTCGACAGATTGATACATAAACATCATGCAATCACCTGTACAGTAATTTAAGTACCCAGCTGGTGTAGAAAATGAGGGAGAGCCGAGAGCCACACTAACCAACATTTCATGCGACATCTATCCATATTATCCGATCTCGTTACGGAACTTCAAAATCAGCTCCTCCATTAGACGACTGAAATTTAATAGTTAACAAAACTTCCAGTACACTTCCGCGAACCACTCCTATTACCGAAAAATTTCCGTCATACGGATACGGAAAAGTGGGAACAGAATTTTCCCATTAATATACGATAAGAATTGTGGAAAGGCTTCTGAAAATTCAGGATTTTCCGTTAACACCACTTGAAAACGGCTATTTACCATCAATATAATAAAGGAAATGCGGAAAGGTTTCAGAAAATTCTGAATTTTCCTGGCTTAGAAAATATCCGTGCAATTCAGGCTTTCCCCCCGTCATTTCTTGGAAAAGGTTGTATCAGAAATATGTTTCGTTAATTCACGAAAGGATTTCAGAATTTTTATTTTTCAGTGTACTATGTCGTTTCAGAGCATACCACCAAAATATAGATAGAGTAGATGCATTTTTAAAAGGAACGAACTTTTCTAACAGGTATAAAGCTCAAAGAAACTTTTTGATTATTATTCATAAGTACCAAACTAATTATTTGTTCGTTCCGAATAATCCATACAAAAAAGAATACGAGAAAGTGGGTCATTTCTTGAATGATCCACAGGGAAAACGCAGCGTTGTTCCGATGGGCGAATCCACCCCTGCACACCGTCAGTACATGATAGTATTTATTTAGTCCAGCTCATTTTGTTTCCACATAGATTTCACTCTCCTTAGTGTCTGACTCACGTTCTTGAATTTCAGCTTCTGATTGCTTGCTCTAAAAGCTTGAACATCACAAGATTTAGTTACTAGTGTTTGGAATCAAGACTGGTAATCCTTCGGGATTTAAAAAATAATAGTAACAATAAAGTGAATTGTGTCACAGGAGAATGGGGTAAACACAAAATTTAGCGGCAAATAATTTTGACCCAATTCAATTTATAACTCAGTTTTCTATCTTTTAAGTCTAAATATTTGCACTAACATTTATTGAGGCTGGTTTTCCTACAGATGGAAGTGAGTGTGGGGCTTTCTGCCGCATGCAAGCTTGGAGACTGGCAATCAAATCCCAGGTTTTTTTTTTTCATTGGCAAAAAATGAAGTCGAAGGCCATAGTAGATACACGCACCAATACAGTAACGCTTAGTTTCTCGAGCATTCTTTTAAAATTCTTTTCGTAATGTAGCGTAGAAGAGACATTCCGAAAACTAAATATTGAATTCCCAAAACTAGGCATTCATGTTAATTAAAACTAAGAATGATTACTTGAAAATTGCAAGGGATAATAATAATGATACAGAGGGTTTTCCTCAAAAGTAAATCAGAATTTTAAAATTGTTTTATCTTTTAAACATCTTGGAACACAAATTTTGAAAGATGACAATCCGTTTCTTGGTGTAAATATGACAAGGATGGTAAGTCAGATAAAATCCGAAAACTTGAAAATTTCGTCGTCCTGGAGCGGGAATCGAACCCGCGTATCCCAAACAGACTACACCACCCACAACGACCAAGTCTCAAGTTTCTGATTAATTTGAATATGACCATCACAGGATTCGCTAGTCGTAGCAACCGGCATTCATGTTTAGCGAATCTGCAGGTTGAGAATCCATTCCCGTGATTGCCTGGAGGAACAGATAAATCATGAATGAAATACGGGATTACACCATATAATACAAATTTTGAAGATGACAATCCGTTTTTTTGTGTGTAAATATGACAAGGATGGTAAGTCAAATAAATTCCGAAAACTTGAAAATTTCCTCTTCCTGGAGCGGGAATCCGCGTATTCCACATAGCGGCTGGGTATGCTAACTAATACACCACCTAAAACGACCAAGTCTCAATTTTCCGATTAATATGAATATAACCATCACAGGATTCGCTTGTAGAAGCAACCGGCATTCATGTTTAGCGAATCTGGAGGTTAAGAATCCAAAAGAATACAAAAGAATCCAATCCTTTCCATCTTTCTCATATTTACACCAAAAAAAAAACGGATTTTCATCTTCAAAATTTGTATTACATGGTGTAATCCCGTATTTCATTCATGATCTTGGAACACTGTAAACAGCCAATCGAATAAACTCATAAATTCGAGGCAGAATTCAAGCATGAAATAGAGGTTTTTATTTCTTGCAGCATCTGATTTTGTAAATTTTATCATGCATAATCAAGTTATATACATCGTGCAACTTGAAATTGCAACACCCAGAAGTTCTGGGAAAATTAACAGTATGGAAGTCAAAAAATGAAGGATTAAGTTTTTAAAACTAATAGACAATTTTATTACCTGTGAAAAATAAGGCACATAAGCAAGAAGTACAACCATCTTTGTCAGCAGTGCATTTAGAAATGCCTAGTGGAACGTATAATGACACCAGCGGAACTGCCCGCCACTCGTGAAGTCTGCGATGGTTGCTGGTGGGCTTGCGATGTAGTCTTACCGTGCCCCATATATGTTGTGTTGAAGACAGACCCAGGGATGTTGTTGGCCAAACCATGCCATTGACAGCACGTCGACATTCCCTAGAGATATTTGCAGTATGCGAAAGAGTATTATTTTGATGAAGCATGTTGCGAGAATCTCCACCCCTTACGTTAGAGCTAGCAGCAGCATCGAGAATATTCTTCAAGTACAGCCGACCTGTCTGTCTGCGAGGAATAATAGAGTTGTTCCGCAGTCACATCTGATTGCTTTCCAGATTAAGAATACTAGTTATGTTCTGCTGTCATAGGTTAGTGTTACCCAGATTAGGAATACTAGAGATGTTCGGCTGTCGTAAATGATTGCCCCACACGTTAAAAATACTAGAGATGTTCGTCTGTAATAGCTGATTGCTCCCTAGATACAAATATTAGAGATGTTCGGCTGTCATAGCTGATTGCCTCACAGATTAGGGATACTCTAGATGCTCGGCTGTCGTAGCTTATTGTTACCCAGATTAGGAAAACTACAGAAGTTCGGCCGCCTTAGCTTATTGTTACCCAGATTAAGAATACTAAAGATGTTCGGCTGTCATAACTGATTGCCCCACACATTAGGAATACTGGAGATGTTCGGCTGCCATAGCTGATTGCCTGACAGATTAGGAATACTGGAGATGCTCGGCTGTCGTAGCTTATTTTTACCCAGTTTAGGAATACTAGAGATGTTCGGCTGTTATAAATGATTGCCCCACCGATTAGGAACACTAGAGATGTTCGGCTTTCATAGCTGATTGCCTCACAGATTAGGAATACTGGAGATGCTCGGCTGTCGTAGCTTATTTTTACCCAGTTCAGGAACACTACATATGTTCGGCTGTCATAAATGATTGCCCGACACATTAGGAATACTAGAGGTGTTCGGCTGTCATAGCTGATTGCCTCACAGATTAGGAATACTAGAAATGATCGGCTGTCGTAGTTTATTGTTACCCAGTTTAGGAATACTAGAGATGTTCGGCTGTTATAACTGATTGCCCCATAGATTAGGAATGTTAGAGATGTTCGGCTGTCATAGTTGATTGCTTCATAAATTAGGAATACTAGAGATGCTCGTCTGCCGTAGCTTATTGTTACCCAGATTAGGAATACTATTGTTCGGCTGTCATAGCTGATTGCCCCACAGATTAGGAATACTAGAGATGTTTGGCTGTCATAGCTTATTGTTACCCAGGTTAGGAATACTAGATGTGTTCGGCTGTCATAGCTGATTGTCCCCAGATTAGGAATACAAGAGATGTTCGGCTGTATAACTCATTGCCCCACAGATTGGGAATACTAGAGATGTTTGGTAATGCTAGAATACTAGAGATGATCTGCTGCCATAGCTGATTGCTCCCCAGATTAAGAATATTAGAGATGTTCGACTGCTGATCTTGTTGAGAACAGGTCGAGATGGCAGTTTTTTTAATGCAGTCACCAAGAGTCGAACACGACGCGGTGGGACCTAATAAAAACACCTATTAGTGAATGCTCTTCTTTCAGAGATATGAACTGTTTCTTTTCTTATTTGAACGTGCTCAGTAATCCATGCATTAAATGACTTCTTATATTTAATCTATTTTGTTTCCATAGACGTGAACGTTTTCCTTCAGCGTGGGAAAGTGTTTCATATTCCATGCACGAAATGATTTCTCGCAACTAACAGTGAATGCATTTTTTTACTTGCAGGCTTGTTCTTATCAACTACTATCACCTCTACGACAAAATTTTTAGCCATGGCAACATCATTCTGATTATTATTCTTTGTTGGATATGCAGCTTCGGTTCTCTACTGCCTACTTTAGTTGGAGCATGGGGGAGATTTGGCTACAGAGAAGCATCTTTTTCATGTACGATACTTCCATCCAAAGATGGAACATCTCCGAAGAAATTCTTATTTATTACAGGTTTCCTTTTACCTGTTGTTACCATAATTATATCATACATCTGCATTTACTACAAGGTGAGAATCTCTTTACTTAATTAAACATCGTATCTTTACAGTATAATAGCAATAAATCTCTAATTTTTGATAAAATTATACACTCTCTGATCAAAAGTATGCTGACACCTGAAAACACAAATTTACTGGTGGCGAGGATCGAAATCGCGTCTCTTTGCTCCTGAGTGAGTTGTTCTAACTGACTAAACTACACCGACGGAATGTATCACTGCAGATTTGTCGTCTTGACACGTGATTCACCTCCGCAGTACGTCACACGACGGAACATATCGCTGCAGATTTGTCATCTTGACACGTGATTCACATCTGCAGTACGTCACACGACGGATTATATCGCTGCAGATTTGTTGTCTTGACACGTGATTCACCTCTGTAGTACGTCACACGACGTAATATATAGCTGAAGATTTGTCGTCTTGACACGTGATTCACCTCCGTAGTACGTCACACGACGGAATATATCGCTGAAGATTTGTCGTCTTGACACGTGATTCACCTCTGTAGTACGTCACATGGCGGAACATATCGCTGCAGATTTGTCGTCTTGACACATGCTTCACCTTTGTAGTACGTCACACGACGGAATATATCGCTGCAGATTTGTCGTCTTGACACGTGATTCACCTCTGCATTACGTCACACGACGGAATATATCGGTGAAGATTTGTCGTCTTGACACATGATTCACCTCTGCATTACGTCACACGACGGAATATATCGGTGAAGATTTGTCGTCTTGACACATGATTCACCTCTGTAGTACGTCACATGACGGAACATATCGCTAAAGATTTGTCGTCTTGACACGTGATTCACCTCCGTAGTACGTCACACGACGGAATATATCGCTGAAGATTTGTCGTCTTGACACGTGATACACCTCTGCAGTACGTCACGCGACGGATTATATCGCTGAAGATGTGTCGTCTTGACACGTGATTCACCTCTGTAGTACTTCACAATGCGGAATATATCGCTGTAGATTTGTCGTCTTGACACGTGCTTCAGCTCTGTAGTACGTCATACGACGGAACATATCGCTGTAGATTTGTCGTCTTGACACGTGCTTCAGGTCTTTAGTACGTCACACGACGGAATATATCTCTGCAGATTTGTCGTCTTGACACGTGCGTCACGCCCTCACAGTGCAAACATGACCGAAATGGCCATTCAGCACATGAAATGGGAGATCCTTCCATATCGGGCCTATTCCCTAGCTGTTGCCCCTTCAGACTATCACCTGCTCCGATCTCTGTCGAATGCACTCCGTGGCAGAACGTTAAATAACGATGCTGATCTCCAGAATTTCGTTGATGATTTCTTCGCAGCAAAACCTGCATCCCAAGAATGGCATTGCGGACCTATCCAGACTTTGGGACACCATCGTAAACAATGGAGGGAATGCATAGCTGATTTATTCCGTTTTCCCTTCTGATGTAATACATTCCCATTCTGAGGTGAAAAAAAAGGCATGAATTCATGCATCAACCCAATATTATTGACACTGGCGGAAAGTGAAAAAAGAACACCAAGAAGGAATTGGCCGACGATCATGAAATTTACATATGTTAATGGGGTCGAGTTTACGTAGGTGTGATGTTAATTTCGGGACCAACCGGTGAGCGCTTACGCCACAGCATGGAATAATATGCAAATTATCGTCGGTGGTATTTAAGGAGTACGGCGAAGTGAATGTAATCAGTCATCGGCGTACGGACACGTGCGAAGACCCTGAAGAAGCTGCAATGCCTGGACATGGAAGACGTGTACGATTTCAGCAGTTATCGGACTTTGAGCGAGGTCGTCTAGTCGGACTCCGCGAGGCCAGGTGGTCGTATCGTCGTATTGCGGAGCGAATTGGACGGGAAGTATCGGTGGTGGTACGATGGTGGCGTAGATGGTCCGAGGAACATTCCCACACGAGAAGACGTGGAACCGGGAGTCACAGACGGACTGATGAGCGGACCGATCGACACATAACAAGAGCGGCGTTTTCAAGCAGAACATCCACTGCGACGCAAATCCGAGCTGCCGTCGCACCTGAGGTGACTGTGCGAACAATCCGCAATCGTCTACTGGATGCAGGACTACGTGCACGTGTACCTCTGGCATGTGTACCTCTGACTCCAGCCCACCGTCAGGAACAGCTGCAGTGGTGTCGCCAACGTCTGCACTAGAGAACGCAATGGCGATCTGTCGTATTCAGCGATGAAAGCAGATTCTGCTTGGGAGCCTCCGATGGCCGTATGCGTGTTTGCAGACGCACAGACGTGCGTCTCCACCCTTCTTGCATCCGCCAGCAACACACAGGGACTACACCTGGTCTCCTGATGAGGGGAGCGATCAGCTATCACTCCCGTACACAACTAGTGTTTGTACCGGGTACGTTGAACAGCACCTCCTATATCAACAACATCATTCAGCCCGTTGTTATGCCATTCGTAAGGTCGGTCCATCGTGGTGTTTTCCAACAAGATAACGCACGCCCACACACGGCACGTGCAACGCAACATGCAATTCAGGGTGTGAGACAACTTCCATGGCCTGCACGTTCACCGGAGTTGTCCCCCATTGAGCACTTGTGGAATTTTATGGGACAACGACTTATCCGGTCTCCACGGCCAGCCACGACCATCCCGATTTACGCGTCCAACGTGAGGATGCTTGGAACTCAATACCCCAAACTTACATCCAACATCTATACGACAGACTCCATGCCATAATTGCACTGTGTGACGCAGTTCATGGCGGTTCAACCTCGTACTAACCATGTTACATGGAAATGTTATTTTTCAGTTTACCAGCAAATACAGCTGTATTTTGCCATAATGTTTTGATCACGTTATCCTCTGTATTCCGTTATTATGCTGTATAAATTTCGTTGGTATCAAACGTCTCCTTCTTGGTGTTCTTTTTTCACTTTCCGCTAGTGTATTGTGGGTTTTTAATAATTCATATTCTTTGGAACCCAACAAAATGTTTCGTAAAACCCAAAATTATTGCACTTCATTGCGTGTAACGAAAATGTGCACGTTGTTATTAAAGTGATTGCCCTAGTTTTATACCAATACAAAGTACGAAACGCTTACGCCAAAATACTTCAATTATTTTACCTTGAATATAAAAACTTACTTAACACAATACCATAATGTTTTGCATATTATAAAAAGTCTTTATCTTGACTGTGCTATGTACATGTATATACAACGGGCGTTCCATAAAGACTGAGAGTAAAATCACACAAAAGGAAGAAATATAGGTATAGAAAAATATATATTATTATTTCTCAAAGTATCTTCCCTCGAATGATACGCAACAGTCCCATCGTTCAGTCAACGTTGCTAAGCATATGGCGAAGGTATTTTGTGGAAGCTGCTTTAGCGACCTCTGTGCAGCGTGAATAACGTCAGCATCTGTGTTGAATGTTGCGCCACGGAACTTCTTCTTCATTGTTGGAAACAACCAGAAATCGCACGGGGCGAGGTTAAGACCGTAGGCAGACTGTGGCTTGATTTCAACACTGCATTTTGCAAGAAACTGTTGAGCACAAGCAGTGGCATGTGGGCGGGCGTTATCATGGTGTATAGGGTTCACTTACCCACCAGTTCCGGTCCCTTAAACGATATGTGTTGTCGCAAACGTTCAAGACTGAAATGTAATACTCAGCATTGAGAGTAATTTGTGGAGGAACGGCATGCTGGAAGATTACACCTTTATAAAGCTCTCGAGGCAGCAGCAGTATGCGGACGAGCGTTGTCCAGTTGGAAAATCGTAGCAGAGTGAGCGTTCAGAAAAAATTAGGACCACTGATTGCAGGACCTAATTAACGTAACGTTAGGATGTCAAAGTGCGCGTAATGAACACCAATTGTCATTTGGCATCGTAGGCAATTACACTCCACACCATGACACCAGGCCTTCTGGACGAGTGACGCTCGACAACAAAGCGTTCATATTGACGCTGACCACGGTGCCTCCACACACGGATTCGGTGGTCGTCTCCTCCAAGACAAAAGCGGGACTCGTCACTGAAGATCACCCGCTGCCATTCTCAGTGTCTCCATGAGAGTCTGGCACGACGCCATTGCAGTCTTTGGCGACGATGCACCGGTGTTAAGGGCAGTCATTCGTAACGGTCTGCGTGCGCGTAGTAGTCCTACGTCGTGCAGCCGTCTGCCAATGGCGCTGGTGCTAATCGGACGTTGCATGGAGAGCACCACTGCTCGCTGAATATCCACAGTCGTGTCTGTTGGGTCACTCCGCGCATCTCGGACAACCCGTCTGTCATCTCTCTCCGTGGTACGTCTAGGTCTCCCAGACCCTTCCTGTCGCTGCTGCGTGCCTTCTTCTATCCACCAACAGCATGCTATGGTGATATCGGCACGACCGGTATGGCACGCAATACGGCGATAAGATCATACCGCTTTCCGGAGTTTGACGACGCGACCCTTCTCGAATTCCTCCGAATGATCGAATTGTTTCCGAACTTACTTTCTACCGAGGCATACTTCACATGAAAATGATGCAAACAACACAACAGCACGAGTCAGAATGGCAAGTAAACGCTACGGGACGACCTCATTATATAGCCGGTCAGGCACAGCGCAACGACCCCTCCTTTCTTGTGTCACATGTGCGGCAAAGCGTGATACTTAAATCATTTGCATGTCTCATAATGTCAAACGTACCCACCAAGTTTCATTTCTATCGGCTGCTTTCTTCTGGGTGCAACTATTTTTTTGAATTTTTTTGAGGATGAGTGTATTTTCTTCGCAATTAATATATTCCCAAGGATGAAAATTTGCACAACGATAAAACTAATTTTTGAAGATTACAATCCGATTTTTGGCGTAAATGTGACAAGGATGGTAAGTCAGATAATATCCGAAAACTTTAAAATTTTCATCGTCCTGGAGCGGAACTCGAAACCGCGTCTCCCAGAAAACGCCCTTGTCACATTTACGCCAAAAATCGGATTGTAATCTTCAAAATTTGTATTATATGGTGTAATCCCGTATTTCTTTCATGATTTACCTGCTTCTCCGGGCAAACACGGGATAAGATTCTTAACCTCCAGATTCGCTAAACATGAATGCCGGTTGCTTCGACTGGCGAATCCTGTGATGGTTAAATTCAAATTGATCGGAAACTTGAAACTTGGTCGTTCTGGGTGGTGTAGTGGTTAGCATACCAGCACGTTTTCTGGGAGACGCGGGTTCGAGTCCCGCTCCAGGACGATGAAAATTTTCAAGTTTTCGATATTATCTGACTTACCATCCTTGTCACATTTAAGCCAAAAATCGGATTGTAATCTTCAAAATTTGTATCATATGGTGTAATACCGTATTTCTTTCATGATAAAACTAACTTTAAGTTGTAGCATGGGATACTTAATTCTTGCTAAAACATAACCACAATGAAGCAATTTAACATTTGTTTCTCTACTGACGTCATCAATGTACAGGTCGGGTCATCTATTAACAGGTCTCAACATTACTCAAAGAAAAATGCTTGATTTTTAATATAATTATGGTTATCTTTTAGCAAGTATTAAGTATCACATGCTACAATATAACGTAAAGTTAGTTTTATCGATGTGCAAATTTTCATCCTTGGGAATACATTAATTGCGAAGAAAATATATAAAAAAGTTTTACCATTGGAAACATGAAGCTGAAATTTTAGGTGGAACCACCTTGAGGGGAAAAATTATCGAATAGAGATCAGTGGAAGCATGCAAAAGTATATAAACCCCAATTGCAACCTTAAATACTTCATATAATGCTTTTAAAATAGCAGGTGCATGGAATCTTCACAACAGTAAGGTGGTTGGAATGCCAGCTTCACGTACATTGAGTTATTATTCTTCGACCCATGGATAAACAATGCCAGAACGTACGTAGATTATTAAAATGTCACGGGGTGCACGAGGTATTTCGAGAACTTAGTTCGCGTGTTGATTTTTCTTTTAAATATGGTCACTAAATTAAGAGCGATTCAAGATAATCCCTGTCGTCAAAATACGCTTCTAGGCTTCTTAACCTCATCGTATGCCGAGGGTTTCAGTAAACAGTCCGTTATTGTTGAGGAAGACTTTGCAGATTTTGAAACCTCCTTAATGCTCTCAAGAACGCGAGACTTTGCTCATTTCCATAATCTCCTTAACGCTGTCAAAATGAGACAGAGTCTTATTTCTTCGTCATTATCGTTATGAACTCATTACCATAAACTCCTTTCTTAGTTTTACTGCCTGCATGGTTTGCTGTGTGATTTCTCCAGCAATGTTTCAGTGGAGCCGATGACCTTTCATACTTGATTCACGTTCTGTACATCCACTTAGCATTTTCCTTCAAAGAAAAACGCACATATGAACATACTATTGACACGTAGCTAGGCATTTAAGAACGATGTTTTCGATTAAAAATTAAAAATACAGGGTGTCCACAAACGAAGTGTACAATTTCAGTATGCTATTAAAAATACGATAGAAAAAAAAAACTTACTTTAAACGTCAACAGACGTGGCAAATGTTAAAGTTTGTTAAGTCACATGACAGATGGCGCCACGTGTCTCATGTAATGAAAAATCTCGTCGGACACGGAATACAACAGACATGGCTTCCCGAATGGAGAAAGCAGCGTATGTGTTTTGTATTGCGGAGTCCAAATCTCTAACAACAGTTCAGCGTAAGTTCAGAACGGAGTGCAATAGAGCCGCCAACACGAAGGAGCATCGAACAAATAAATTCAAAGCAACAGGAAGTGTCTTGAAAGGCAAAAGCACTGTGAGACCTTCCATTCAGGACGAAAAGGTGGAAGACGTGCGTTATACTTATCTAAGGAGGCCGAAGAAGTCCGTCCGCGTCGCCAGTCGTGAACTGGAAATACTGCGAGCAACGGTTCACAAGGTTCGGCGCAAACGTCTTCACCTATATGCATATAAAGTGCAGTTAGTGCAAAAACTTCAACCAAATGATCAATCACGTCAAAAAGCATTTGCGTTACATGCTTAATCACATTGACGAAGACCCCACACTCCATTCACAGATCTGTTTCAACGATGAGTTGACATAACATGTTTCTGGCAGAGTGAATAAACATAACTGCCGAATCTGCGGCACGGAAAATCTCCATATGGTCATAGCACACGAGAGAGACAGCTCGAAATTTAATGTCTGTGCTGGTCTAATGGAAGACAGAGTGATAGAGCCCGTTTTCTTCGTTGAACCAACCGTTACTGGCATAACGCACCTAGACATGTTAGAACAATTCGCAATTCCACAACTCAAGGATATTCAAGACATAATTTACCAGCAAGATGGAGCGCGTTCGCACTGGTCTTTGGATGTATGCAGATCTTTAGACCACCATTTTACAGGGCGTTGGATTGAACGTGAGGGTCTAACTGCATGGTCACCCCATTCTCCTGATATTACCCCATGCGATTTTTTTCTTTGGGGCTTTATTAAGGACATCGTTTACAACAAAAATGTTACATCTATCACTGAGCTCAAAGAACGCATTACCGCAATCTTCCTCCTTGCTACACCTGACATCCTGCCGCGCACGTGGGTGGAACTGGACTGGCGTTATGGTATAACTATATCCATAACGACTATATCATAACGATTGTCGTTACCGGTATAGTTAACGATGGTCGTTAACTATACATAGTTTTGGTATGATTATAACTGGACTATTTTCCTGGTACGTTCTGGGACCGCTGGTCTCAGGTCATACCAGGAAAACACCCTCACCGCCGGCCTGTACTTGACCTACAAGCGTGTCCGAGCGTTGGTTCTCGTGTGTCTGACGTCGTATCCGCCACCGCTCTTCATTTCTGTGGAGTAGAAACCTCGATTCCTCAAAGAAGACAATCTTTTCCCACTTTTCCATTGTCCAATGACGGTAGTCCCATGCGAACTGCAGCCGCCGTTGCCGATGGACCTAGGTTAACATGGGCGCCTTGACGAAGCGTCAAATCCGGAGACCCATGCGTAACAAGGTTCGGTCTATTGTTATCGGGGACACGTACCTGGGTGCCCTAGCGTTCATTTGCATGGCCAATTGTTGCACTGTTGCGCGTCAATTTCCTTTTACCAGTCGACGGAGGCGACATTATCCTCTGGGGTCGATGGCTTTTCGGGCTCCACAGTTATGACGTCAGAGGTACTCGGTGTGCCAGCGATACGTTCTTGGTACACCCTTACTACAGCACCTTACGAACAGCCGAAACATATGCTGTTTCTGATATTCTTCCACACTTGGAGCGGTAGCCGATGATCATTCCTTTTTGAACGTCCGTCTAACCACTACCTCTGCTCATTGTGCTCACGTTACGCACTATAGCTCATCTGTCCTGCCCGGCCGCTTAGATCTCTGTGTGGTCGATCTTGTCACGTGCACTCTGTAACGCGCCTGGGCGGGTACACTGTGATTCCGGGGGTGGTCATATTATTCTGATACGACCGTGTCCAGTTACACAATAGACTCTACTACAAACACGCATGGAAGGAAAACGCTGAGCTCTGAGAATGCACGCTCAAAATATATCTATGTAAGTAACATGATGCGTTATGCTTAGTGAAACAATCACAGTCTGAAAACACCGATGAAGAACTGGGCGGCCACATGACTTTGGATATCTCCTCGGGAAAAATGACGATTTATGCTAGATTTTCTTAGATGCTGTGACAAGTAGGTTCATTCTGCTGAAATTAGTTCAATGTGGCTTTTCCTGAGTGCTTGATGATCTCGTAAAATATTATGAGATAAACTGTCCTGCTCACCTTTTAAAGTATCCCACCCAGTACGTTGAAAAGGTCGCTTTTGGGCCAAATTTCACATTTTGTAAAATTGTGTTCATTTTAAAGTCCCATTCTTTAGAATTCCGAAACTGCCTTTGTTTGTTTATGAATAGATACAGAGTTATAGCAATCGGAATATCTAAACCCAGATGTCAAACGAACGGACATTCATCTTCATAAGCCTCTTGAACAAAACGGAAAGTCTCTCCGACAGACTTCTTAAGGTATCTTCCCACTACGTTGAAAAGGTTGTTTTGTGCCAAATTTCACATTTTGTAAAAATGCGTTCATTTTAAAGTCCCATTCTTTAGAATTTCGAAACTGCCTTTGTTTGTTTATGAATAGATACAGAGTTATAGCAGTCGGAATATCTAAACCCAGATGTCAAACGAACGGACATTCATCTTCATAAGCCTCTTGCACAAAACGGAAAGTCTCTCCGACAGACTTCTTAAGGTATCTTCCCACTACGTTGAAAAGGTTGTATAATGAATATAGCTTTTACTTAAGCTAATTATAATGAATATCAGCTTCTTCTAAGCTAATGCTTCTTCTAATGCTTGTTGTTTGTTAATTATATCATGAATAAACTTTCCTGCTAGTAGTGTAGTAATAATAATGAACAAGCTTTTAACTGCTAGTAATGTTGTAGTAGTAATTAAGATGAGTAAAGTCTTATGCTGGTTGTTAATAATAATCACTAATGAAATAAACCTAACAGCCAGACAGGGATCTGACAAAACTATGAACTGAGAAAGACGTACTTACTTATGACAATCTTTTATTTGATAAACTTCTGGCTCTCACATAAACGAACATCTCTTTATACAACAACAGCTTTCTGACACATAAACCACAGCTCACTTCGTACAACAACAGCTTTCTGACACATAAACCACAGCTCACTTCGTACAACAACAGCTTTCTGACACATAAACCACAGCTCACTTCGTACAACAACAGCTTTCTGACACATAAACCACAGCTCACTTCGTACAACAACAGCTCACTCTACGCACATCAACAAAAAGCTCTCTTTCACATAAACAAACGCTCTCTCTATACAACAACAGCTCTCCCTACGTATCGTTGAACGCGCCTATTTATACTGGCTACCACCACGTCATGACTTACACTCATTGCCAGATCTCATTCAGCGGGTGAAATAACATCTCGTTCAGTAAGAAAATAATTTACATAGTAAAATAAAATAACCAGAGATAGTAAAAATCAAAAGGAAAGTGAATCTAGAGTATACGTTACAGTTGTTTTATGCCAAATTTCATATTTTGTAAAAATGCGTTCATTTTAAAGTCCCATTCTTTAGAATTCCGAAACTGCCTTTGTTTGTTTATGAATAGATACAGAGTTATAGCAGTCGGAATATCTAAAATCAGATGTCCAACGAACGGACATTCATCTTCATAAGCCTCTTGTACAAAACGGAAAGTCTCTCCGACAGACTTCTTAAGGTATCCTCCCACTACGTTGAAAAGGTTGTTTTGTGCCAAATTTCACATTTTGTAAAAATGCGTTCATTTTAAAGTCCCATTCTTTAGAATTCCGAAACTGCCTTTGTTTGTTTATGAGTAGATACAGAGTTATAGCAATCGGAATATCTAAACATAGATGTCAAACGAACGGACATTCATCTTCATAAGCCGCTTGCGCAAAACGGAAAGTCTCTCCGACAGACTTCTGAAGGTATCCTCCTACTACGTTGAAAAGGTTGTTTTGTGCCAAATTTCACATTTTGTAAAAATGCGTTGATTTTAAAGTCCCATTCTTTAGAATTCCGAAACTGCCTTTGTTTGTTTATGAGTAGATACAGAGTTATAGCAATCGGAATATCCAAACCCAGATGTCAAACGAACGGACATTAATCTTCATAAGCCTCTTGCACAAAACGGAAAGTCTCTCCGACAGACTTCTAAAGGTATCTTCGCACTACGTTAAAAATCTCGGTTTGGGCCAAATTTCACATTTTGTAAAATTGAGTTCATTGTAAAGCCCCATTCTTTAGGATTCCGAAACTGTCTTTGTTTCTTGTCTACGATGAATAGATACAGAGTTATAGTAATCGGAATATCTAAACCCAGGTGTCAAACGAACGAGAAGTGACACTTGAAACGCGTTTTTTGCAGAATGAGATTTTCGTCCCGAACTCTTTACGAAAACCTGCTAACTGATTTTCGTCCCGAACTCTTTACGAAAACCTGCTAACTGCAATAAATTGTTGAAACTTGGTATATATCTTTCTTACAAAGTTGTGCATGCAATGCACTAAACATTTTGCTGTTTGTCAGTTAAAAGTCAGGTTATAGCTATTTACATTCAACATGGTGAAGAAATGTGTCAAAAATTCACACTAATGCATGTAGGAATGAGTGTATCTTAGCAGTGTTTAGGAACATCACTTATCTTTTAGTTCACTGCATAGATAATAGGCATGCGCATATACTGATGCAAAAATGCCATCATATATCTGTAACTTTTTTATTTAAAGCGTTTACCGTAAACGATATATTTCCTTAATTTTTTTTACAACTTTCCTAACTTCTTGAAAATTTATATTGATATTTTTTTCAACGTTTATGTGATTTTGTGTGTTAGCCTTCCTAAAAAAAATTACCCATTCTTGCATTTTCAAAAAAAGTGCCCCCCTAAAGTAGTGGGATACCTTAAGTGAAGATATAGGTCTAGTAATGATTATCCTGAAAACTATACTGCAAATGTCAGAGCAGATAGACAATCAGGTGAGACAGAGATAGTTTTATTGAAAACCCGGAAATATCTGTCATGAAGAAGTAAAATGAAATGCAATGATATGTTTTTTCTAGTCATATCATAGGTACTGCAAACGGCGTAGCATACCGTTCATCACTCAAGCAAACGGATACGTGATTTTCGAAGTATGTTAAAAAATTACCGGGACTATATTTGCAATTCAAAACACAAAACACTTTCAAACTAATCGAACAGATTTCTTATGAAATTCCCTATGAAATGCTTAGTTCAGGTATTCTTAACGCAGGGGTCGCAACCCAAACATGAGTAGCCGAAGCTTCCAAGATGGGTCGCCCTAGCTTCTAGAGTAGAAAATGATTAAAGAGTTAATTATTTTTTAATTTTAATTTTTGAACCTTCGTATATAACACGAGTAAAGGCCCCGGAATTTCTGGAGATGACGTCACCGGGACCACCATCGTAGCTTCTTCCGGTCACTGGGATCGTGGGAATTTTTAGGGCGTCACAGCACTGCAAAATTTCCCCTCTAAATTACCAAAGAAAACCCTCAACTTGGCAACACTGGCCTGACCCCAGAATTCTATGACAAACCATCAACAAATGCGACACGGAAGGGAGACGACAGAGAGAGAGAGAGAGGGAGAAAGTATGGACTATGGAGGCTTTCAGCGAAAGTTCATTAATAATAATAATAACAAGAAAGATGACACCGAATTTTCGGGTGTAATAAGCACGTCTTTTGAACCCGTTCTGACGCAAATGAAATTTATCAAAGCTATTTAAAGCCAATGGAACCGGTATGGAAAACAATAGTATCTGACGGAAGAAAGAAGTTTTTCAATGGGGTTTCTAATCCCTCAGATATTGCTGTAAACGGAATCGTGAGCTTACGAACTCTTAGAAACAGAGATATCGATAAAAATAAGATGTGACTTTACGTCCTCTGGTGGGAGAACCATGCATTATTTTAGGAAGTAAGTATTCTCAAAAGGTTTATCCATATAAGCGGTATCGGTCGAAGAAAAAAAAAATTAGTCGAGTTTTCAGGAGCCCAGATTTTGCAACAAATACTTCAGAAGCAGAAATTAACAGTCGTGACCCCTGGTGGCTAAACAATTCTTTACCAAACATCAGAAATTATGTGAAAAATATTTCCCCCCAGGTCTTGTATGCGATACAGGAAGAATTTTTCAAATCAGACCTTTAGGAGCAGAAATAACGCAGAAAACGCAATTTACCTTTGTGCCCCCTAGCGGAAAGTCTATGGTTTACTTGAAAATTTTGAGTTTATAGGAAAAACATTTCGCATCGGAAACACTATCCAACAAAGAAGGAATTTTTCAAATCGTACTCTTAGAAGTAGAGATATTGACAAAAATAAGATATAAATCTACGACCCCTGGCGTAGAAACCATGCATTTTTTCAAGAAGACAATTTTCCTAAAAAGGTTTGTCGACATGAGTAGTATCGGTCAACAAACGACTTTTTTTCAATCGAGATTTTAAGGCTTACGCCTCCTGGTAGCCAAAGTATTTTTTACCAAAAATTTGAAATTATATGCAAAAGATTTTTCATCAGGAGATGCATCCGCTGAAGAAAACATTTTTAAAATCGGAGTTTTAGAAGAAGAGTTATCGTGGAAAATATAATTTACTTTTACGCCCCCTAGCGGTAAATCTATGCGTAATTCGAAAAAGGAACTATATCTAAAATACTCTTCGACATAAATGGAATCGAAAGATAAAAAAAATTCAATCGGATGTTTAGAAGCGAATATGTGGAATAAAACGAGTTTTTGAATTCGACATTATCTGCATTTATGCCCTCTACCGGTGAAATTGTACATCGTAAAAAAAAAAAAAACGAAATGAAGGATCATGATTTGCATATTTCAAGCTTTCCAATGCAAAAAGAATTTTTTAAATCGGATTAATAGTTGCAGAGATATTGTGGGTGCAGACGGACGGACGGACAAACCGATAACAGAAGCACGATCTTTTTTTACAAAAGACGTGCTAAAAAGGAAATGCCTAACTTCTAAAGTTTTAATCGGATTTTGACGAAAGCTCAAACGGGAGTTTATTTTGACGTGTCTTGGCAACTGTAAAAATTGTATTCGGTTATTTAAAAAAGATGGAGAAATTTTTTTCCATAAAATTTTCTTCCAGTCCGACTTCGGCAACGCATCCAGTTGAACAGTCCAGCACCGGAAAGGAAGTGATAAACTGATGCAATAATGAATAATTACTACACTTATTTTTATATTTTTACATTAGCATTTTAAATTTCGAAATAGACCCACGGGTCGCGAAGTAGATCGTCTTGATCATTTGCGGTCGTGGCCAAAAAGGTTAAGAACCCTGGGAATGCAGCGCTCCCAGTGTTTCTGCTATTTCATAAATCACATTTGGAAGTCTTATTTTGAGACAATGAAAATTTCTTGTGTCACATTTTCAATGATGCTATCTACATGGTACCACTGAGATTTGGCGTTCGATCAAGAACTCATTGATGGACAGTGCTTAATGTGCAAGTTCACTATCACGTTGCAGCATCCAGGATTCAGACTTCCAGTCTTGAGGCCATTTGCTTAGAATTTCCTTCCCTTAGTAATTTCAAGACATCTTTAAAATAAATTTGGCTCATAGTCTGCCCAGTCGGAACAAACTAAAAATGGCACCACAATTTTAACATCAAAGAAAAGAGTCAACATTCCATCTTCGCATTTGATTTCATTTGCAGGAATATTTAAGGTTGAGAAGGGATTTTTGTCTTTCATTCAGATGATTGAGATTTTGTTTCCGGGTCATAGGAATAGACCAAGGATTTGCAACTTGTATGATATTATTTCCTAAAAAGTGTGCATCCACTGCTGCACCATTTGTTATGTCCTGACATAGTGCAATATGGTACTCCTTTTCAGCACGCGTGAAAAATTCAGGTGTGAGGATCTCCGCGGATGAGACGCCTTTATAAATACAGTATTTAAATATATTTTATGTATTCAATTGATGCATTATTCAAATTTGCCTTACAGTGATGAATATGATTTCGTGTGTGTGTGTGTGTAAGTACATATGTTCAATTAATCGCAGTCCAAGACATATTGTATAAGAACGTACAAGTTATTTTTATGAAACACTGCTGGCCATTTTCTAAAGGAAACCCTGTTTTTCTCGAACTGTTGAAGAGAGTCCTTGTTAAATACAATAGTGCTGTTCTGTAGGCCTTCTTACATGCTTCGTTAGCAGAAAGTCACCAGCATGTTCATCGAATCACTCCTTGATGGTTCTGGCAGCGTGGCATAGCGCATTATTCTGTTAGTAATGGCCATCACCAGCAGGACACGCAGTTTTCATGAATGGGTGAACTTGAACCGCAACGATATTCAGATACCTGTTAGCTGTCAGGGTCTGTCCTATTGGGATAATAGGACCTAAAGTGTCCCCAAAAAACATCGCCCACGGCATAACACTACCGCTGCCGGCCTGTTTCCGCCCAAACAGTGCATCCAAGTACTATAGCCTCCATTGGTAATCGGCGTATCAGCGCTCGGCCGTCTACGTGATGCACCAGAAATCTTGATTTGTCAGATCCAGCCCTTTTCATGCGTTGTTGGCGATGACGTGGAGTGAGCACGGGGACATGGCTGGGTCTTCGGCTGCGCAGGCTCATGCGCAGAAGGCTGCGATGAACTGTGTGCTGTGACACATTGTCCTGATCACCACTGTTGTAGCTGCGGGGGATTTGTCACACTGTAGCCCTGTGGTCGCCGTGAACAATGAGCGACAGTCTCCGCTTCCCTCTGTCATTAATGAGATGGGAACGACACACAGCTGGACGACGGTTCGTCGTTTGGCCAGCTGTGCACCACGTTTGATGCATACTCACTACAGCGTCACGTGAACAACCCACAAGCCGCGTCGTTTCCGAGATCGTAGTTCCGAGGCTCCGTGCCATCACAATTTGTACTTTATCAAACTCCGATAAATCGGTAGCTTTTCCCATTCTGACTCCGAACACTCTACTAACCGAAAATCTGCCGTCGGGTTGTATATATGCTGCTCTGTGAATTCTACCTACGCCACCGTACGGACTCCAGGCGCGCTCATTTCTCTAGGCTGGGGGTGGTCATAATGGAATTGCTCATCGCTGCAAGCGACAAGAGATCAACACATTTTTGGAATAGCTTTTTGTTGATGTTTTATCATCAACTTGCTACACGTAAATCAAAAGCATCTGTATAATGTTTTAAAACACTTTTCATTTTTGTCCATATTTGTTACAATACACAAGTTTATCATTTGTTCAACATATCAATAACACTACGTGAAGGGGAGTAGAAAGCAGAAGGAACCGATTTGAAGTGGCGCCGGAAGCGGTAAAGCAAAGATCGTAGAAAGTTTCCGGCATAGGAATTTTCAGTTTTTTGGAAATAGGCCTAGCAGGAGTGGCCCATTACCAAAACCTAAGAATGCTTCACTTTCTACAAATGTGATTTCATCTGGGAAATGTTGCTCCGGTAACCTGTTATTGATGATTTTATTCTGCTTAACTGAAAGCGTTTTATAAAAACTCTGAATGTCATAGGTAGTTTTCAAAGCCATTTCGGAATAGACGCATGAAACACAATGACATTTAGTTGTTGTAACTTCTACAATAGGTGCTGAGTAGTGTTATGGAAACAGGAGATGAAAAATGAAGCCTGTTGCTGTTTGCAGAATATCAAACAGCAATGAAACTAAAGAAAAAAGAAGAATGAATGAAGGAAATAGCTGCGACAGAAAATGAGAAGCGAAAACAATAGCAACAATGCATCAGATGAAAAGAAACTGAAATAGAAGTCATTGACGTTTACAGTAAAAAGTACAAGTTATTTCATAAGAAACAATCAAGATAGTAATCAAGAAGATAAACAACGGAGAAGTAGAAGCAAGATGGTGGTCAACAGAAGGAAATCTTCAGTGAGTTTGCGGTAGAAAATTGAAAAAAATAATTATAACATCGATGAAACTAGAAGAATAAATCCAAATAACAGATCGAAACAAAAATTACAGAAAAAAATTAGCGAATCGATAATTCCTTTCCCGTGTCTTGCTGACGAAACTTTTGCTCAAAGATCACTTGCAAATTAAAGGGCCCCATGTTATTCTACGAAATAACGACAGGATGAGCAATTGCAAGGAGACTATACTCAGCGTAGTGAACAATAAGCAAATATGGGGAAAGCTCCAAATAATACAGAAGAGGGATCAGTCAGTCAATATCAGAGGTAAGTAAATTGTAAAATATTCTTTTAATGCCAGGTATTCAACCTTTGTTGCCAGGAATTAGTAAATTAAGGACAGAAATGTCGATCACTTACTGAGCGAGAGTAGAAACCAAATCACCAAACCTATCTCTACTGTCCCTATCTCCGGCTTTTATGGCCCTTCAATATCACATTTCAGAATGCAGTATTTGATAACTTTAAAGATTGACCGTCCACATTTAGTGGATGAAGAGCAGCAGGAGAAAGCAGCATCGATTCGCATAGTCTGTATTCTCGCATACGTTTTAACATCACTAAAGATATTGCGTCGTTCCTGCTGAGTTTGTTCCATCTTCCTGCTAAATCAATGGACATTTTCTATGCCAGTGCTTCAATCTCTTCTGTCAAGACCAGGGTTCTTAAGCTATGGGTGGCGACCCTAACTGGGGTCCCCGGGGCTTCCGAGATGGGTGGCATTAGCTTCTCAGGAAAAAAAAAACATATAGTAATTTTTTAAAAATTTTAAACCTTCTTCGTGTTTAACTGTGTAAAAGCCCCTGAAATTCTGGAAATGACATCACGGGGACCACAAGCATGTCCCTTGGATCGTGGTAATTTTTAAGACCTCACAGCATTGAAAATTTCCCCCTAAACCTAAATCCCCTCCTAAATTTAACGGGAAAACTCCGAACTTGGTAACACTGGGCAGCCTCCAGAATCTTATGAAGACGGAAGAGAGAGAGAGAGAGAGAGAGAGAGAGAGAGAGAGAGAAAGTATGAACTATGGAAGATTCCAGTCAACATTTATTAATAACATTAAGGTATCCCACTACTTTGGGGGCACTATTTTTGAAAAAAAAAATGTAAGAATGGGTAATTTCTTTTTAGGAAGGCTAACACAAAAACACATAAACGTTGAAAAGAAAAAGAATATTTCAATATAAATTTTAATGAAATTGGGAAATTTGTGAAATAATTCAAAGAAATATGTTGTTTACGGTAAACGCTCTAAATAAAAAAGTTACAGATATATGATGGCATGTTTTTGCATCAGTGTATACGCATGACTATTACCTATGCAGTGAACTAAAAGGTAAGTGATGTTCTTAAACACTGTTAGAGATACACTCATTCCTAAATGCATTAGTGTGAATTTTCGACAAATGTCATCACCATGTTGAATGTAAATAGCTATAACCTGACTTTGACAGACAAACAACAAAAACGTTTAGTTCATTGCATGCACAACATTGTAAGAAAGTTGTATACCAAGTTTCAACAATTTATTGCAGTTATCAGGTTTTCGTAAAAGAGTTCGGGACGAAAATCCCATCCTGCAAAAAAAGCGTTTCAAGTGTCACTTCTCGTTCGTTTGACACCTGGGTTTAGATATTCCGATTGCTCTAACTCTGTATCTATTCATCGTAGACAAGAAACAAAAGCAGTTTTGGAATCCTTAAAGAATGGGGCTTCAAAATTTCACATTTTTACAAAATGTGAAATTTTGCCCAAAACGACCTTTTCAACGTTGTGGGATACCTTGAAAGAAAATGCCTGACTTCTCAAGTTTTCATCGGATTTTGATAAAATTTCAAATGAGAGTTTATTTTGACGTATCTTGGTTACGGCTTAAAAAAATTGGAGAAATTGAAATCTGTTTTATAAAGGTTTTAATTTTCAATTATTCGTATTATTTGTCTCACAATACGTTATTATTCATACCTTCCCACTATATAGATAACCCTAACTCCCCCCCCCCTACTTGTTTGTGCCAGTGGTTTGAATGTAATTTCAAAAACAAAAAATGTTGTTACATTCTGTTTAATACAGTAATGAATAATTTTTTTGGAGGTTTAACGACCACCGTGAGCAACTCAATGGGCTATAAGCAGTCGCCCGTCCCTAAGTTAGGGTCACTGATTCCAGGGAAGGGAGAGAGCCAGTGCCGTAAGACAAACACAACATCCATGCCTCACCGGGATTCGAACCCGGACCCCGTTCGGACGAATGATCAGAGGCCATCGCTTAGACCACTGCGCCACCGGGGCGGCAATGAATAATTACTACAATTATTCATATTATTACATTAGCATTTTTTATTTCAAAATAGACCCATGGGTCGCGAAGTTGATCGTCATCTTAATTTTGGGTCGTGGCCAAAAATGGTTCAGAACCCCCTGGTCTAGACTAAACAGCTGAGCTAGGCCTTACCTTACACGGCCAACATCTGTATGCATAAACTAGACATGAATTTATGTATCATGTATATGGTAATAGACAGCTTATTATGTTCGTATTTAACGAAGTATTGAACTGGTTACGCACTATATTCTTGAAAGGACAGCCGGTGCTGAAGTGCAAGGCGCTTGGGGAGCAGCGATTGGGTACGTTTATTATTATTATTTCTCTTGTGGTCGACTTTCTCGGCCGGAATCCGTAAGCAAAATACGGAGATATTTACCTCAAGCCTGGAAATTCAGGAATTTTCTAGTGATATGGCAGGTTTTTTAGAATGACTGACTGCCTTTTGGATTGGGTGGAGCAGTCTCTGTGGCAATCCTAATTCCTCGAGATTTTGTAGAAAATTATTTGGTACCACTGCGGTTGCCGAAATTTCAACTGGTACGGTTTGTGTCATGCTTTTTTTCTAGATCCTTTGGATTTCCATTCGCAGGTTCTCATATTTCGTGAGTTTCTCAGACGCTGTTCTTTGGATATTTTCTGTAAGTGGGACCACTTCATTTATCAGTTGTGCCTTCTTCAGTGTTTTTTGTCTACAATTATAATGACAGGTCGATTGTGGTCAATGGTCTTGTCTGTGATTACAGGTTTGTCCCAGTACATGATGCAATTCTGATTTTCTAGAATTTCGGTTGATACTTGTAAGAAGTGTAACGTATACTCTATATTCACTTTCCTTTTGATTTTACTATCTCTGGTTATTTTATTTTACTATGTAAATTATCTTCTTACTGAACGACATATTATTTCACCCGATGAATGAGATCTGGCAATGAGTGTAAGTCATGACGTGGTGGTAGCTAGTATATAGGCGCGTTCATCGAGACTTAGGGAGAGCTTTTGTTGTTGTTATGAGAGAGCGTTGTTGTTTACTGAAAGCGTTTGTAATACGAGGAGAGATTGTGTTCTTTTGAGGAGAGATTCTTCATTATTGTAAAAGAAGTTGTGTGTGTGCTTTAGTTGACCAAGAGTCTTATAATAAAGAAGTTACCGTAAGTTAGTCTTTCTCAATTCATAGTTTTTGTCAGACCTCTGTCTGGCTGTTAGGTTTATAACATTTATTTATTACCATAAATAACCAGCGTTAAGACTTTGTTTACGTTCGTAATTAACTAGTAACAACACCCTTTTGAATTCACTATTTTGAAGCTTAGTACAAGTATATCATAGCTAGCTGGTAGGAAGAGAATCATTCATATTAATTAGCTTAGCGTAAAGAAAATAAAGCTAATTCATTATAGAAGGTAGAGTACAGCCATGGATAAAGCCATATATTTAACACCAGGATCTTGATGTAGGGTCTTGGCTACCTGGTTGTGTCCGTTAAGGTATTGTTTTGAAGCAAGGAGAGAGCACCCGGCTAAAATGTGTACTATGATATCGTTGGGTTTTCCACATTACACAGTTGTCATCATCTGCAACTTTTGTTACGTGTTTTATTATTATTATTATTGAAATAAATTAAATACATGGTGTGGTTGGCCTTTAAAATGTATTGGATATTTTTTTTTAAATATGAAGATTGACTCTGTATCTTAAAAAAAACATAATAAGGTTGCAGAAAATTTCTCAGATGGTTTATTTAAAAATTTGTCACACTTTTGGGATATTCATCCCATAGTCGACGTTTAACGATAGAAGAAATTCCAAACACAGTAGATTGTGCTCTTTAGTGGCTTCAATTTCAAAAATTTCAAGAGTAAATGTTTTCTACTGTGGAAAATTTTGAAACCTCCAGAACTCTCGAACTCATACCTCCTTCACAGGAAAAAAAGAAGCCAAATCAAATCATTCTCAGTTTACTCTTGTTTTCGCAGTCATCATATTTATGACGTGCACCGAAGAGCCAAAATATTATGACTAACGCGTCTTTGTACAAAACGAAACAACTGCAGGTAAACAAGTTAGTAAAATCATGCAATGCATCGATTATGATACGCTTTCCAACATACCAGAAATCATTACTCAAGTTATTACTCAAGTTATGAGGATAATGGCCGTGAAATAAATCTCGCTCCTGTGCCCTAACCTTTGACCCCATTTCTATGATATGCAACAGAACTGCTTCAGTATACCTTCGGAACAACATGATGAAGGTTTGTCGCAATCCAAGTATTTTTACGTAAGTTATGACGCATAAGGGCGATGAAATGGATCCCCTCTTATGTCATCACCTTTGACCCCATTTCTTCCATTTTCAATAAGGTTCCTTCCCATGTTGTCCCCTACCACATACTACAATTTCATCGAAACGAATCATTTTTACGCGAGTTAGCGTGCGGACAGACAAACAGACAGAAGGACAAAGCTCGAACATATACGCTTCTTCAACCTACGGTTGAAAGCGTAAACAACGGCGCATGTGAAGACCATGAAACGGTATAAATGACACCTGATACTGAGATCTGTTTATCAATGTTAATCTTGTTCTTCCGATGAGAAAGGCAGCGGACTTAAGCGAGTATGAAAAAGGGAAGACGACTGGGTCAGAGCTTTTCCTAGACGGCAAGGCTTGCCGAATGCTAACGGTCAGCCGTTGTTAGTACCTTCAAAATGTTATCCGACGAGGGAAAAACCACAAACCGCCGTCAAGGTGTTCACTGACCATGGTCCATCGACCCTAGAGGTGAGCAAAGGCTATCCCGTATGGTAACTGGCCAACAGAAGGGACACTGAGGCGCAACTCTCCAGTAATTTAAATGTGGTGACAGGAGTAATGCGTCACAACACACAATACATCGAACCCTGCTGAAAATGGGTTCGCGTAAACTCAGGCAGCTCCGAGTACTCATGTTAATCTGGGCTCACCATTGAAGGTGCCTACAATGGGTACACGAGCTTAAACGGGACCTCAAATGATTAGAAGAAGGTTATCTGGTCCAAATGATCTCGTTCCCTGTTACAGCACATGGACTACAAGGCACGTGTACTTCGTTTACTTAGGGAAGTGTTGGCAGCAGGATGCACCCTGGGACAAAAACAAGTCGGTAGAGGGAGTATAGTGCTTTGCTAATCTGGGCGTCCAGATTAGGAAAGCAATATACTCCCTCTGAAATGAAGTTCAATAGCCATTTTAAGGATAACGAATTGTAAGCACATTTTCCCGCCATTTTAGAAGCGCTGGTCAGTGGGCACGACTTTCACGTTTCTCAGCATTGCAACAGAAGGGAAGTTAGATTTATGGTTTTGTGGATGTGCGAGAGGAGACAGCGAAGCCAATTAAGGAACTTCTGCGTCTTCAGAGAGAGAAGGCATTTTTAAGAAGTAGCCGCGCTTTCTTAGAGAGCGTGGAATTCACTCTTACCCAGGGTACACTTTTTGGGGGTTTCTCAGGAAGAGGACGTAGTACTCGGTTGCAGGAAGTTCGGTGGTAAGGAGGAGTGAGAGCGAGGTGCGAGGTGCGAGGAGCTTGCCGGTCGGCGTGACGGAGATAAGTACTTAGAATGGGGCTGATGATTACAGAGAAGTAATACTGACAAGGCGAGAGAAGGAGATTCGACGTGTTAATAAGACAATGAAAGAATGAAAATGATGGAAAATGCTTGGAGACATCCCCCATGACATTTGGATAAACATCTTTTTCACTGCAAGAGCAAAGCTTAACTTTAGTCGATTTTATTTCTATTTTATTTATCTGCTCAAGTCGAGTAAAATACGGGTTAAGGTCCAGAAACAAAACTCTCTGGGAGCAAAGCATCAAACGAACCCTTCACATAGGGCGCTGAAATATAACTCAGCACCAAGCCCTGTAACACTTTGAGCTGGGTCCTTCTTGGAAACTCTGGGTCCAGTCATTTATGTGCACTAAACTATGACGTCTACCACCTACCTCAACATTGCAAACCAGGTACATCCTTTCATGGCAATGGTATTCCCTTCTAGTAATACCTTCTTTCAGCAGGATATTGCGGCGTGCCATATTGCCTGGACTGATCGATCAAAAATGGTTCGCGGAACATGAAGAAGACTTCAGGTATTTCCCTGGCTTCCAAAAACTCCAGTCATCAATCCAATAGAGCATCTGCGGTTTCTGTTGTAACAGTTAATCCGACTATCGGCGGTGTAACTACGTCACTTTGAAGAGTTAAAAAAACTGCTGGTAACGTGTTAGTACCAGATACCACAAGACACCTTCAGAAATCTTGTAGTGTCCATACCTCGCAGGATAAACGCAGTTTTGGTTGCATATGTAGGGCCAGCATCATATTAGGTAGGTGGTCAGAATGTTTTGGTTTATATTATCATTTAACTTTCGTTTTCAGTTTCAGTTTCCTTATGTAAGTTTTGGTTTATTTTCGTTTAGTATTTTATAGTTCGAATGTTAGATTTTCTCTCTCGACGAATTTGTGTTGAGGTAACCTGACGATAGGTCAAGAGAATAACGTACGCGAAAAGAGATGATAGAAGGGCTGTTTGGAAATGTATCAGAGGCAATCATTTTGTACGCAGGAGTTGATTTGTACGGAGAGAGAGTCGATTTATACGAGAGTTGATTTGAGTCACTCACACTGAATGTTAACGCTTCCTTGTTCATTCATTTACAAATAAATTGTTTGTCGAAGGTTGACAAAACTATACGACCATACTATGTCACAAACACTTGAGTTATTCTGATTTTGAAACGATAGTTGAATGATTGAGAATTAAAGTTATGTTCTGCATTTGATGTTTGTTGTGATTAAGTTTATTACCTGAATTTAGTAGTGTGTTTACGAAAGGTACATGCATGCAAAAGACCAATAAATAAATAGTGGACATACAGTAAGTAAGCCTTTTCAATTTACCTGGTGTGAGGTATACTCTAAATTTACTTTCATTTTTAGTTGCTTTCTCTGTGTAAATTTAAGTTCATTCTCTTTTAGTGTTTTCAATCTTAACCTTATATCTTCTCTCTCGCGGAATGAGGTTGGCAACAATTCTGAGGTCAGAGAGCGCGACGTATGCACGTTGAGAGATAAGAACTGGAGATATATAATGTTGAAGCAGCAGCCAAAAGTGTGGTGTGGTGGTGTGATGCTATAATCGTTGAAGCTGAGTTACCTGAAACTGTGTCTATTTGAAGGTTGCGTATTAAAGTGGTGTTGTTATATATTCAGCGTTTGCAGTTAATCAGGTATTCTGCTTACTAAATCAGTTAACTAGGTTTGAAGTATTACTACTATTGTGATTAGTTCCTCAAGTATTGCGGAATGTTTAAGTATAGTGCCCATACACGATGTTGATGGAATAAAAGAGTTAACAGTAAGTAAGATTTTATGAAACTTTATTCGAGTGAACTTTGTTTCACTTCTCGAGGGAAAGAGAGAGAGAGAGAGAGAGAGAGTAAATAAGAGGAAATCTTAAGTAGTGTTCTCGGGACTACATATGTTTCAAATAGTTAAGAACGCCCCAAATTGGCGCCCAAACTTTTATTTTTTGAAACCCCCAGCTTTTGGTAATTCAGCATTATGCAGTTTCAGAACGTACAGTGTGCCGACTTTTTTGAGCGAGCATGCTATACTTCGTTTCCCGACTCTCTTGATAGCAACAAACGCTGGCAACGTTATGAGGCCTGTGGTTCTGACTTCTCTGAGCCAGAGTTTGATGATTTCTTCAATAATGTCCCTGTTTGGGGGCCAGTTTGAAACGTTCTTAACTATTTGAAACGTGTGTAGTCTCGAGAACACTATTTAAGCTTTCCTCTTATTTACGCTCTCTCGAAGTGAAACAAAAATCACTCAAATAAGGTTACAGAAAGTCTTATTTACTGGAAACTGCTCAGAGGCAGCTAACTTTCCACAGTGTTGGTAGTTTGCGACCCACGGTTCCTGCAGGCTTTTTTCACATACCTCATATGCCACACTGCAGTGCTTTTAATTATCTGAAACGTATGTTGTTCGAGAACACTACTTAAGATTTCCTCTTATTTACTCTCTCTCGAAATTAAACAAAAGTCCCTCAAATAAAGTTTCAGAAAGCCTTACTTACTGGTAACTTTTTTATTCCATCAGCATCGTACACTGAAGTGCCAGAAAAACTGGTACAGACGAGCTTATGCAAAATACATACCAGCGTCTCCTATGCGCGTACTCGGTTGCATCCTCCAGTGCGTTTGTAAAGCGATAGACATCCTTGCCAGATGTCACAGCTATTTTCAGCATGAGAATGACGAGTAATAACGATTAAAGCGATTTTCAAAGCGGTGTCATAGTTAGCGCTCGTGAGATGGGCCATAGTATTTCGGAGGTAGAAACAAATTTCGGATTTTCACGGACGACCATTGCAAGGGTGTACCGTGACCACAAGAATTCCGGCAAAACCTCCAACCTACGATTCCAGTGTGGCCGTAAAAAGACATTGGGTGAACGTGACCATCGTCGGCTGTCAAGAATCGTTTCACGCGATAGGCGTGCAACACTCTAGCAAGTATCATCAAAATTCAATGCTGGAGCCTCAACAAACATCAGCGTCCGGACTGTGCAACGTACCCTGCACGATATGGGCTTTGAGAGCCGACGCCCAGCTCTAGTCCCCTTGATGAGTGCACGACACAGAGCTATGCGCCTCGCTTGGGCATGGCAACACCGCCACTGGACACTTGATGACTGGACATATGTAGCCTGGTCTGACGAGTCGCGTTTCCAACTGTATCGGGCAGATGGAAGAATTCGTGTGTGACGCAAATCCCATGAAGCCATGGATCCCGCCTGTCAACAGGGAACTGTACCGGCTGGTGGGGATCCGTAATGGTATGGGATGCGTTTAGCTGGACTTCACTGGGACCCCTGGTACGTCTACAAACATCTGTGACCGCCAACGCTATGTGCGCTTCCTTTCTGACGAGGTGCACCCGTTCATGTCCTGCCTTCATGCTGATGGGTTGGGCCTGTTCCAACAGGACAATGAACCTCCACACAAGTGTCCGGACGCCACATTATGGTCAGAGGAGCATTCATCTGAGTTTGGGGTGTTGCCATTCCCACCCAAGTCCCTAGATCAGAACGTGGTAGAACACATTTGGGATGCTATGCAACGCGCTGTCGAACATAGGAATTCGAGACCTTGGAATACACCCGAATTGTGGAACGCTCTGCAGGAAATATGGTGTGCATTTCCTACAGCATATTTTCAGAAGCTAGTGAAGTCCATGCCCCGTCGTATTTCTGCAGTCCTGCTCTCCCGTGGGGGACCTACCAAGTATTAGACTGGTGTACCAGTTTTTCTGGCACTTCAGTGTATATGGGCTATTCACTTGCATATTCCAAAATACTTGAGAAACTAATCATAATAGTAATAATACTTCAAACCTAATTAACTAAAGTTAGTAAGCAGAAAACTATATTAACTCCAAACGCTAAATGTACAAAAACATCAGTGTAATACGCAACCTTCAAATAGACAGAGTTTCAGGTAACGCAGCTACCACTACTATAACATCACACCACCACACAACCCTTTTGGCTGCTGTTTCAACATTATATAACTCTAGTTTTTATCTGTCAACATGCATTTGTCACGCTCTGACCTCACAACTGTTGCCAATATCATTCCGCGAGAGAGAAGATATAACGTTAAGGCAGAAAACGGTAAAAGAGAATGAACTCAAATTAACGGAGAGAAAGCAACTAAAAATGAAAGTTAATTTAGAGTATACGACGAACCGCCCATAATCATTTTGTGCCTAACCAGCTCTTTCATGTGTAAATAACCTATCCGTAACAACGCTAAACTATCCGGAACATTTTTCAATGATCTTTACAGTGAAGTCAATTAATGCCGCAGGGTTACGCTGTAGTAAGAAAAGTTCTTTACAGTGAAGTTACGTTTATGAGATATAAACATTGTCAAGTAAAACAACTATTATTCCACTTTCACCTAAAACTCCACGGAATTTGCTTGCCCTGATTTCCGTATTACCCTCTTAACTTTTATTCATTGATGCATTTTTTTTCTTGGCTAACTCGCTGTTTCCAAAAAAAAAAAATATCCATTTGAAACTTAATATCTGCATCGATCTCTTCTCGACACCGGGCATTTTAAAAATCTTTGTTGTCCCTCATCTTCCGTTCTTTTTTTCGGGGAGCCGAAAACCCTCTCTCACACACGGAGAATCATCAGCAATATTTTCCTCTTCAAGCGCTAAACCCAGACTTCTGTTTTTCCTCCTTTCTCTCAGTAAAACCCAGGATACCTTTTTCTGCCTCACCCCTAGTTTCCGGCCATCTGACCAATTGCTGAATGCCTATTATCGCCATTTTGACCCTGATCATGATTAATTCTTCATTAAAACTTAAAGTTATAAGGAAAGGCCATATGCTCGAATCTCTCCCTATGCGGACGACGTGTCCTTATATCATATCTAGATCAATAAATTAATTCAAACTGAACTTCATGAAAAGCAGGAACGGGAATCGAACCCGCATCTCCTGATTTCCGCTCGAGTATGCTAACCATTACACCACGCACGACAATGAAATCCAAGCAACTGTGGCATTTATCCGAAAAGTCAGACTTTGATATGACTGCACCAGTCAAAAGAACTTTGATTCACTGTCGAAAAAAACTTTGATTCACTGGTGTTTTCACAACTGAGGCATTTATCTGAAACGCCAGGCTTTGATTTCACTGCACCAGTCGAAACAGCTTTGATTCACTGTCGAAACAACTTTGATTCACTGTTGAAACAACTTTGATGCACTGGTGTTTTCACAATTGAGGCATTTATCTGAAACGTCAGGTTTTGATTTCACTGCACCAGTCGAAACAACTTTGATTCACTGGTGTTTTCACAACTGGGGCATTTATCTGAAACGTCAGGCTTTGATTTCACTTCACCAGTCGAAACAACTTTGATTTACTGTCAAAAGAACTTTGGTTCACTGGTGTTTTCACAACTGAGGCATTTATCAGAAACGTCAGGCTTTGATTTCACTGCAAAAGTCGAAAGAACTTTGATTCACTGGTGTTTCCAAACTGAGGCATTTACCTGAAACGTCAGGCCTTGATTTCACTGCACCAGTTGAAACAACTTTGATTTACTGTCGAAATAACTTTGATTCACTGGTGTTTTCACAACTGAGCCATTTATCTGAAACGCCAGGCTTTGATTTAACTGCAGCAGTCGAAACAGCTTTGATTCACTGTCGAAACAATTTTGATTCACTGGTGTTTTCACAACGGAGGCATTTATCTGAAACGTCAGGCTTTGATTTCACTGCACCAGTCGAAACAGATTTGATTAGCAATCGAAACAACTTTGATTCACTGGTGCAGTGAAATAAAAGTCTGGAGTTTACAATAAATGCCCCAGTCGTGGGTGGTGTAATGGTTAGCATACTCGAGCGCAAATCGGAAGTTGCGGTTTCAATTTCTGTTCCAGGACGATTAAATTTTCAAATTTCAGTGTTTAGGTTACATGGAAAATACAGCTTGTTTTATGTCTATATTCTCTCTGGACTTGGGATACATAACACAGTGTGGCTTATTTACGGCTGACAGAATGCTATTAAGGGACCATCTCAATATCTCCTCAGAAACTGAAGGAAACGGGAAATAATTTGAACTTAGTTGATATCAAAGATGGTTATTAATACTAACTTTAGTAGTAGAAATTAACGAGCCCAAAACCTTTTCACGATGCATATTGTTGTGAAAAATCTTTGGCTACATTTCAATGAGGTTCCAGTGCAAAGCGAAACTTCAAACATTTTCCTGTATGCACAATGACGTCACAATATAGTCTAGTGCTCACAGACGTCGGCTCAGTACAGATTCGAACATGGAAACGTGGATCAGTCAGGAACCTTCACGGAATCAGTTTCTAGGGAATACTTTTTCATTTAGTAAAAAAGCTTTCCTTAATGCGAGCTGTTGGAAGAAATTTCAGAAAATGAGGAAACGATTTTTTTATTCCTTTCTCTTGTACTGCTAAAAATAAAATTTTCCAGTTAAGTTCCTTTTTCTGAAAACAAATATAAACAGTTTTCAATAAGTATGTTTGAAAGACATTTTTGATCACCACGGAAAACAACTGATCAGTGCACTATTTTCTCTGAGGGAAAGAGTTCCCAATGAAAATTCGATTACTTCTTTATTTTGTCTTAAGAAAAGAAAAAGATCTTGTTCATCTCGATAGGGGTATAAAATTACTTATCGATTTTTCGACTTGCAGGTAAAGAAAAGTGAAAAAGAACTGAAAAAACACGAGCCCACATTTCATCCAAAATATCTTCGCCGAATATTGAATCAGAAGACAAAAGAAATGCAAGTTACCCGCACGATGCTCATAATCTTCTGCGGTTTCCTGATTTGTTTCTTTCCTTTAATGATAGTCAACGTTTTAGAGAAGTACATCAGGTAAAGTATTTTTAATAATCTATGGAAATACCTTTTCATTTTCAGTATTAAGGCAGCATCATTGTACTTTATATTCGTGTTTGTTATGTATTTCAAATAATTTCTTTTTCTTGTGTTTCGGATTTAACGAACACCGTGAGCAACTCCACGGGATATAAACTGTCTCCCGTTCCTAATTTGGTGCCACTGGTTACGAGGGGTGAAGCCAGTGTCAAAAAGCAAACACTCCACCCATGTCTCATCCAGGACTTGGGCCCGGGTCTGGAGATGAGCACGGGCTCTTTTTGTAAGGTCCGGGTTTGCACATTTGTACAAATTTAATAAAGCATATACACCGAAGAGCCATTACATTATGACCACCTACCTAATACGCTGTAGGACCCCCTTTAGCTCGCAAAACAGCGGCCACTCGGCAAGGCATCCATTCGATGAGGAGACGATAGATATCCAGGCGTATTCGGCACCATAATGTCAACAGCAGGTCCTCCAGTTCCCGTACATTTCAGGGTGGTGGTGATTTAGCGCGAACCCGCTTTTCCAAGTCGAACCACAAATGCTCGATTGGGTTCATGTCAGGTGAATTTGGAGGACAGGGCATTAACAGAAAATCACCACCATGTTCCTCGAAACACTCCTTAACGATTTTGGCAGTGTGGCATGGCGCATTATCCTGTTGGTAATGGCCATCACCAGCAGGGACACACAGTTGCCATGAATGGGTGAACTTGGTCCGCAACGATGAGAGATACCTAGGACTGTGCTATTGGGATAATGGGGCCTAAAGTGTCCCAAGAAAACATCGCCACCGCCACCGGCCTGTTTCCGCCCAACAGTGCATCCAGCTGCCATAACTTCCGCTGGCAATCGGCGTATCCTCCCTCGGCCGTCTACGTGATGCAACAGGAATTTTGATTCGTCAAACCAGGCGACTTTCTTCCAATGAACCACGATCCAATTCCGATGATCTTGGGCCCATTTCATGCGCTGTTGGCAATGACGTGCAGTGAGCGCGGAGACCTGGCTGGGTCTTCGGCTGCGCAGGCCCATGCGCAGAAGGCTGCGATAAACTGTGCACTGTGGCACATTACCCCGAGCACCACTGTTGCATCAGCGGGTGATTTCTTGCACTGTGGCCCTACGATCGCTGTGAACAATGCGCGACAGTCTCCGCTCCCCTCTGGCATCAATGAGCTGCGGACGACACACGGCTAGACAACGGTTCGTCGTTTGGCCATCTGTGCACTACTTTTGATACATACTCACTACAGCGGCACGTGAACAACCCACAAGCCGCGCCGTTTCCGAGATCGTGGTTCCGAGGCGCCGCGCCGTGCCATCACAATTTATACTTTATCAAACTCCGATAAATCAGTGACTTTTCCCATTCTAATTACGAACACTCTACTAACAGAAAGCCGGGCCTCGGGTTGTACATATACTGCTGTGTGAACTTCACCTGCTCCACCATTCGGTCTTTTCATTTCTCTACCTTGGGGGTGGTCAAAATGTAAAGGCCCATCGGTGTATGTTTATCATCAAATAACAACGTTAGTGCTTACCGTTAATGTCGACTCCCCCAAAAAGGGAGAGAGAGAGAGAGAGAAAATTATGATTATTATGTGTAAAGCCCGGAAGTTGAGGCAAAATGCCTTAAAATGCTTTTTTTTGCCTTTTTGGCTCATATTTGAAGAAAATGCCTTTTTATGTTTTTAATGCCTTTTTTGCCTATACTCAACAAATGCACTAATAAAAAATGATTTCTTCTTAAAAATGCGATAAAATCAAAGTTTTGATAACAATCTAGCATGCAGTAAGTAGTGTTTCCGGGTAAACACGTAATTTTTTTAAAGTTATTCATTTCTTTTAAAAACTCTTTTTTAGGGTATAGGTGTACAAACCATAAGGTAGGTGGCATTTTCTCTAAAACGAAATAACAGTCGGCAGACATCTGAAAGTAAACACGAGTACAATCGGTACATTCAAAACGAGGTGCTCCAATTTAAGCAGCGGTGGCAGATCATGTGCAGAGTCTGCGATGGTCGGCATCTCATTTTGTGTTTTGCTCTCCCTAGAATCCTAGATGATAGTTTCTGCGCATAACGGAAGTAGCCCAATCCAGTCAGATAACATTGTAACCAATCAAGTTAGAGTGAAAGCTAAGAATGCACATATAAGACCTTGAACATAAGTGCAAAACAAGGGAGGAAGATTCTGTTAGTTCTCTACCCCTAATAGATCTCTCCCTGCGTCCAAGTAAAACAATAATGCCGAAAACTGCTTCTTCAACCAGTGCTAAATTAAGTCGGTACGTTCAAGAGTATGGAAGTGATATCTTGTACACTGATGGAATGGTGTTGTTTTGTAAAATATACGATACGAAACTGAATTACGAAAAGAAATTCTTCATTTCACAACATTTGGCAACAGCTAAACATAAAGCTGCTGTTATTCGGAAGATTGGTGAAAAAAGACATGTTTGATTTCGTCATTCGCTTCTACTTCGAGCAAGCAGTCACAGTTTGCAAGTGATTTGTGCCATGCTTTTATAGATGCTGGAATACGTTTGTGGAATCTGGAAAATAATTCACTGAAGAAGTTTTTGGAGAAATATACACAGGAAAATATTCCGTGCGAAGCAACTTTGCGGAAAACATACTTAGATTCCTGCTACGTCGGTATAATGAAAGAAATATGAGAAGATGTAGGTGATAGGAATATCTCGATCAGTATCGATGAGACAACAGACGCCATGGGAAGGTATGTGGCAAATGTTGTTATAGGTACAATGGAACCTGCTCAGCCCTCAACTATCTACTTACTTACATCAGAACAACTTCTAAAAACAAATAGTAGCACGGTTTCTCAGCTTTTTGCCTCTTCATTAGCTCTTCTTTGGCCTGGTGAAATAAAGTATGAAAATATACTATTGTTTTTAACAAACGCAGCTCCTTATATGAAAAAGGCTGCCCACAGCCTGAAAGTTCTCTTTCCGAAAATGCTTCATTTAACTTGTTTGGTTCATGCTCTCCACAAAGTAGCGGAGGAAGTACGTGGGTTATTTCCGGATATTGATGCGTTAGTGAGTAATGTGAAGAAAATTTTCCTTAAAGCTCCTCATTGAGTTCACTTATTCAAAGAAATGGAACCAAATCTTGCTTTACCGCCTAAACCGATTTTGACAAGATGGAGAACATGAATATCAGCCTCTGTATATTGCGCAAATAATTTGAACAAGACTGCTGAAATTGTTAACAGTTTTCAAGAGGATGAATCCTGCGCAATACGCAATGCTCAACAGATACTAGCTAAAGATTCCATTCGTAACGATTCAACTTTTATTCAAGCACACTTTTCACAGTAGCCCGATATGATTACTTTGCTGGAAAAAAGGAACGAAACGTTAGTGAATGCCTTTAAAATATTAAATGATGTAGTTAGTACAATTAAATGTCTTCCCGGGAGAAAGGGTCAAATCGTGAGTGAAAAATATCAGCGAGTTCTTTCAGCAAATAATGACTTGGAGAAAATCAAAGTCATCGCTGAAATACTCCAAGGTGAAAGTTCAACTTCTATTGAAATGGATCCTACAACTGCTTCATGTTTCAAATACGCTCCCATTACCTCCGTAGAAGTTGAAAGATCATTTTCGCTTCTAAAACATATCCTAAGTGACAGAAGGCAGAGTTTCACGTTCGAACATTTAAAAAAACACCTAGCACTTATGTGTAACCGCAAAAATAAGTAAGTGATAATCTGATAAATGATTTTGCCAATTCAGCTTAACACCTGTTTATGATTCAGAATTCTTCGACCACTTCTATAAATGTTTATTTTTGATGCCTATTTTGACGCTTTATTTCGCTTATTTGCCTGCCTATTTTTAGCATTTTTACTGCCTCAACTTCCGGGCTTTAATTAAGTGTATCATATTCAGGTAGCAAAATGTCCTTCATTTTGTTTCCTAAGTGTATCGAGTTAATTCTTTTCCTTCGGCTCACCGAATGACAAATATTTCCCTATTTTTCATATAGTAGCTCTGCATTTACAAAAACACAACGTAAAATGGAGAGATCTCTACTAAATATAAGACATCAAGATAAAATAAGGAATACAGATATCCGATCCATAACAAAATTTCTAGACATTGGTGAAAAGACATTAATTTAAAATGGAAATGGACTGGCCATATTTTGAGAATGGAAAATAATAGATGGACTTATATAGTAACAGAATGGAGACCATGCAAAGGAAAGAGAAGAGTGGGAAGACAAGGGTTAAGATGGATGGATGATATAGACAAAACTGCAGGAAAACTGTGGAATAGACAAGCCCAACATCAAACAGAAGTAATCTCTCTTTCCGTGTTTAAAGTGAGCCAGGAAAAAATTATCATCGGCCACCACCGGGAATCGAACCCGAGTCTTTCATTCACGCGCCGGACATGCTACCACTGCACCACAAAGGCCTCGAATTCTCCAGACTCGCAGTCGACAACTGCCGAACCACGTGGCAGGTTTCTTCTTGGAGCCTCGCACAATGCTGGGGATTCACCAAAGATGGTAATCAGCAACGAATAATTAATACATACAATTGACGTGGATTAAGAACATCAAAAAGAAGTCACCGCTCTTTTCACGTTTAAAAGTGAGTCACGGAAAAATTCTCTCATCAGCCACCCTCGGGAATCGAACCCAGGGTCTTCTAGTTACCACGGGTTCGATTCCCGATGGCGGCCGATGAGAATTTTTCCGTGACTCACTTTTAAACGTGGAAAGAGCAATGACTTCTTTTGATGTTCCTAATCCACGTCAATTGTGTGTATAATTAGGCAAGCCCAAGACAAGAACATTTGGAAAGAAATGAGAGAAACCTATAGCCTGCCGCCCCGGTGGCGCAGTGGTCTAAGGCGCTGGCCTCTGATCATTCGTCCGTAAGGAATCCGGGTTCGAATCCCGGTCAGGCATGGATGTTGTGTTTGTCTTACGGCACTGGCTCTCTCCCTTCCCTGGAACCAGTGGCCCTAAATTAGGGACGGGTGACTGCTTATAGCCCATTGAGTTGTTCACGGTGGTCGTTAAACCTCCAATAAAAAAACAAACAAACCCTATAGCCTCAATTGGTTATAAAAAGGGTTGGAAGAAGAAGCTAGCAGAACTTTGAAGTTTAGTCCCCAGAAAACTTTATACTATCAGTTTTCATCGTGTTTACGAAAAAAAAAAAACATTGTTTCTTAAAAAACTCAGAGACGTTTTAGAGTTACGATGCCCGCCAAACACCAATAAACAATAATTAAGAAGTTTAGGCAAATAACAAAAGCGAAACTGTAACCTAAGCATTCAGATGGGCGTTTCCCATTGCGTTAGTTAATTCGGTTAGCAGTGCTAGATAAAATTAATTAAAAATGTGAAAGGGAAAATTTACTTGGGTCCGGGACCATGTGGGCCAGAGTTTCAGTCAGAGATTTGATATAAGAGCCCTACAGGCTTTTTATTTTGTCATAGCTCGGGGCCGTGCTCATTTCTACCCGGGTCCACTCGGACGAAAGGTCTGAAACCAGCGCGTTGATCACTGAGCCACAGGGACGGCTACCTACGCTGTGAGTGGCCGTACTGCCTCTTGAAAGAGAAAAAAATATGTCTTCGTATCTAAATGTTATACATATAGTGTGTTGAGGTAAAAATAAGAATTTCCCTCTGCTACATAATACCAATATTTTTTTAATGTTTTACATCTACAAGGGTTGACCTAAAAGTTACTCCTTCTCCTGTGCAAATAACTGTTCTGTCAGTTGTGATATTTTTTATGACATTCGATGTAAATATACATTGTAATCTTCTAAAAGTAATGATGCTACTAAAAAAAAAATCTTCCGCTTAAAGAAGCAGTTACGGCATCGTTCAATCTAACATGTGCAACCAGTTTGAAAAGAATCGGTAATTTCAGGATTTCACAGCTTGTTTAACCTGATCTTTATCCACAAAATGTTGATCACAGAGAATTTGCTTCCTGGTACCGAACAAGTGAAAGTCTGAAGGCGCCTGATTAGTGCTGTATGGCAAATGGGAATTTCCTTCCAGCTTATTTTGGCAAAGGCCAAAGATGGTGGAGCGGGAGAGAACGAAGAGGTATGTCTGGTCTCTTTTTGAGGATAGCTTCCCTGAGCTTCTTTAGGTCTCAGTACAGTAAGAAACGTTGAAAGTATCAACTTGTTCAAGAAAATCAACAAGAATGCTACTTCTGACTTTCCAAAATATTGTCGCCATCACGTTTTTTTGCCCTTCTTAGGACTAAAAGAGGTCGTGTGCCGCCATTCCACATATTACACCTTTGTCTCTGGGTAATAAGGGAATGCCCAAGTTTCATTTCCAGTAATCACATTGGAAAGAAATGTGTCCCGTAATACAAACGATAAAGAGTGCATTTACAAACACAATTTATGGTGCAATTTCTGCACACATCAAGCTAGCACTGTTAAATAGACAAAAGGGTAAATTCGGAGAATGTTCGTACCTCTGGATTTCAGTACCAGGTAACACCACCTATGTATCGAAGAACGTCTTGACACCTACAAGGCATACTTGCAAGGGCATTATTGACGAGTGTCTGGAGCAGCTCGTCCCATATTACAGACAACACGTTACGGAGGTCTACCAATGTTCTGGGGTATGAAACGTGGTTATCCAGATGTTTCTGTATAGCGTCTTAAATGTTATCAATGGGATTAAGGTCAGAAGACCTTGGAGGCAGCAGTAACGATCAATCCCATGATTTTACAGCTCCTGAAGGACGATCCCGGCACGGCGACTGGTTGCATTGCTATCGAGAAAACGGAATATATGTTCAATAGCAGCGTGAAACAGTGGCACAATCAGCACGCTGATCTTGTTTCGGTACGCTGAGGCATTCTTGTTGCCTTGACAAACATACAAGGGAGTACGGCCATTAAAACACACTCCTGCCACCACCAGAACTGACTGCCACTGGTAAGGGCGGACGGATTGGACATAGTGTGGTTGCATACGTGTCCTCGTCAAGTATGAGGATAAAGAGTGAAACGGGATTAGTCTGTGAAAAGTACATGGTGTCACTTTGTATTCCATGACATGTTGGACACAGGTACAACCTTGACGACAGTGAACTGATGTGAACGCTATACATCTCAACGGCCTCCTTGCTCTAAGTCTGTACTCGTGAAGACGGTTTCGTACCGTTTGAGCATGTACTGTGACACTAGAAGCAGCTAGCTCAAAGTTGTTCCCGGTGTTGGTTACTGGTAATACATCATTTCAGGTTAACCCAACACAAAAGGCACTTTCATTCAGCAAATTTCTAGTCCAAGCGGTGAAACCACCCGTTTTGTACTGCTTTCAGGATTCTTTTATCTGAACTCGCATGGCACGTTCTGTGTTGTCATGATGCTAATTTTCACATGATGTACTTACCCACGATGATAACCCATCTCCAGAAGTAGCTAAATTTCCATATTCTCACGTTTCCCCTTCGAAACGACAATATCCCTAACTTTTTGTGACAAGTGCTTACATGTGAAAAGTCAATGGTTCACCAGAACATTGACTTTTTTATTACTTGAAGATAATTACATTTAACTGAATCATTCCGTAGTGGTACGTTGTGTTCTGGTAGCTAAATTATATCTCACACAGTCGAGTCACATTATTGGGACCACCTCCTACTTTTGACTTCAACAGCTCGTAGACAATGACAGAAGGCACGTGTAATGAGCTGGCTTGGAGGGTATATAAGGTGTGCTGTAGGCATTCTTAAAACATATCCCTCGTTGCTGTCATGGAGAAAAGGAGCGATTTATCAGATTTGCAAAAAGGGATGGTTATCGGCTTTCGGTACAATTGTGGCGGTATTTCTGAAACAGCGCAGATTATGAACAGTTCGCGTGCTACTGTGGTTAAAGTGTATCGTGATTTGAGAAATGGCACCATTGCGAATAAGTGACGTGGAAACTGGGGAGCAGCACGTGGCACTGATGTGAGAGATAAACGCCGGCTTCGAAGGTACGCGAGGGTTGATCGACACGTTCCAGTGGAGCAACTCACTGGCTGAACGAACCAGGAGGCTACCGGAAGTGCGTCTAAAACGAAAGTTCAGCAAACCCTGCTGCGTATGGGGCTCCGATGCAGACGGATAGTCGCTGAACCTATGCTAACGAAGATGTATCGGCGGAAAAGACTTACATTTGCACGGCAGTATCGGAATTGGGCATCCGCTGATTGGCAAAGGATTGCATTCTCCGTTGAGTCACGTTTTCTGCTTCATCGAAATGATGGACGTTGGTTTATAACGGGAGAAACATCGGAGAACAAACACTCTTCAACCATTGCTTGAAGAACACAAGTTGGCGGGGGCAGCGTTATGCTCTGGGGAATGTTTTCGTGTCATTCTCTGGGTCCACTCATACCTGCGGAAGGCACTATGGACCGAATTCGTTATGAATCCATCACTGCAGACCACGTACACCAACCAATACATGCTGATTGTCTTCCCTGGAACCGATGGGATCTTCCAGAACGACAATGCGACGTGTCACACAGCTAGAAATATCCGAGAGTGGTTGGAAGAGCACGATGAAGACTTCAAAGTACTTCCCTGGTCCCCTAACTCCCAAGACGTAAACCCAATTGAGAATCTGTGGGACCACCTCGATCATGTTGTTCGTTGTATGGATCCTCCACCACGCACCCTCCAGCAGCTGTCAGATGCATTGCTGTCAGAATGGCTCCATATACCTGCGAACACCTTCCAGCACCTTATTGAGTCACTCCCAGCCGGTCTAGCTGCTGTCCGCGCTGCACACGGCGGTTACTCTGTATATTAGCTGGTGGTCACAAAAATGTGACTCGACCGTGTAACACTTACTTAAACACTTCACGCCGCCCCGGTGGTGCAGTGGTCTAAGCGATGGCTTCTAACCATACGTCCGAGATGGGTCCGGGTTCGAATC